>CM054385.1:7496249-8746249 GCA_028858755.1 Ara ararauna
AGCCAAGTGTGTATTGAACCATTTACTGGTTCGAAGTGACCTAGCTAATGTAACTGGAAAAGTCAAGAAAGGGGAGCTGGGGTAAGGTGCCCATGTCCCTTGCTGTGCCTCTGAGCCACTCGCCCATCCATGGAAGGGAACAGGACAACGAAGCTATTTTCAGCCCAAGTATCTGGAGCTCATAAAGACCAGCTGAAAACACGATGCCTTATCAGAACAGTAAGAGCCAATGCCCGCTGGTGTTCCCATTCCTCTGAAGACCCCAGCCATGAGTCTGGGGTTTTAATTATTATTTTTGAGCAGAATATTTACATGTCTGACTCTAAGCAGGCTTTAGCATTTCTGCAAGCGGACCAAACACACGACATCGTGATCTCAAAAAGCAATGGGATCAGCCTGGCTGCCCTTGCCCTTCCTCCCAAGGGGCATCCATAGCAAGGCAGGCAGACCATGAGGAGTGCATTTAGGAGGGATGGACCCTTACAAACACAGCATTTTCTCTAAGGAATGAGAAAGGAAGAAGATGGCAATGGCAAAAAGGCCAAAGAACAAGAGAAGCGCCTGGGCAAGACCCAGCGCGGGGAAGTGAGGATGAGCAGAGCCTGCAGAAGGGTTTACATCGCCTTTGAAGAGAAATGTTCATGTTGTCAGGTAAAACTGAGAATCAAACCCGTGGGAGGACAGAAGATGCTACCTTGAAGAATCTGGCTATTACAGGATTAACAGCTACAATCCCTCCCTCTGAGGACATCGAATGCCAAAATCTGGCCTGAGGGTTTTAGCTGGTGAGGTTTGTCCAGGCGTGTCGGTAGGAACTCTACAACATACATAGGAGAAAACTGTCCAAACCTGCATTATCTAAACATCAGTGTCATTAAAATATTAAATATATCTTTTTGCAGGGAATAAAAATTACAGAGGAATACAAAGCCAAAATACACACATTTCATTTGGGAGTAAAACGCGCCCCTCAAACACTTCAATTCTCCCGCACAATGTATTTATATCATGTTTAAAAAACATTTGTCAAGCACATTAAAAAAAAAAACCAGAAGTTCACTGTCACACAGCTTAATTCCCTGTATTCTGCCTACGTGCATACATAGGGCCAGTTTGTTAGGGGGTGGAGGTGTGTAGGAAAGCACAATCTAGCGAGACACGACACCATAACGGTGAACAATAAAAGCAAGCGCAGCATATGTGCTGGACATTTGGTGAAAGTAACCCAGCGACAGCTCCGACTTTGGGAGATCTTCCTGTGCACAAGTTGGTAATTCAGTTTCTGCTGTGATTCAGCTCAACCAACAAGCAGGTTGTTCACAACCCCTCTAATTACTCTTTAAGTTGGGAATTCAGAGATTCTAGGAAATATAGGCTAACTTTTCAACTCTTCATCTACAGAGCCCAACAAGCTGAAATCTGGGGGCTTTCTTCTTTTCCCTCTTAATGTTAAGGCTTTTCCTCCATCTAGCTGCTAAGATTCTCCCCGGCTATAAGATCTGAAATGGTAGCAATAATTATATTTCCTATTTTACTACTCATAATTGCCCCTTTGATCAGAATCTTGTGCCATTTAACCATGTTTATATGGTCATCCTGCACATGGGTTCTAAATACAGAACAAGCCATTTTCCAAGGGAAAGCTACAGGAGCTGGGCTCCCCTTTACTGCACACACACGGAATCCCATACATTTGGCACCAATTTAGCTTATTATAATTTCATTCTCCTTTTTTATATCTGTTTCATTGTAAAAGCAATGTAAAGATCCCCAGTCACTGGGAAAGACTGCTCATTGCTTGGTATTGGCTTCCTTCAACCAGCCAGCAGCACATCCACCCAGACCCAATCTTGCTTTTGCAAAAGGAGACACCAACAAACACAATAAATATCCCTCAGCTGGAAGAGCTGCATTATGGGTCTCTCAGCTTTGCTAAGCATACACTGCAAGCCTCACCTCTGCATGAAAAGGAAACTTTTCATACGTAGCCTTCTTGTTCCTCCCAAAGTCCAAGGGCAAATTCTGTTTGCAAAGAAACAGGCAAGTCTCCCCAGCTGGCAGACTGTCTCCAGGTCTGTCTCTCTTGCACAGGCATCTATCTCGGCAAGGAGGACATGACTGGTTGCTCCATCTCTGACAGTTTGGGCCTTGGCCACCACGCATATATTTGTTGGAGCCACATCAAGAAACCCTCCTTGCTTATGGCTGGCTCTTACATAGAGCCAGCAGACACTGCCCTTCCCCATGCAAAACAGAAGACCATTGCCTGGGACCATATGGTTGTTAACAATGGTAAAACCCTGACAAACTTCAGAGAACTCAAACAGAGCTGCTTTTGATTTAGGCCACGCACCTGAAAGCAGCATTTGCTTCAGTCAGCTTCCTCAAAGTGATGGTCTCAGGAAGCTACACAAGCAGCCCAGCTCCAGAATTTCCAGTTCTTCGGAAAAAAGCACATGGTCTTTTGAAGGGCCATCCTTAGGGTAAGTGTTTTATTTGGAGGAGAAGCCAATGCAAAGCCAAATTCAACACAGCCAGAGCTGAAGACTTTGCACCTGAAGCAGGCATACGTTGCAAGGAAGAGCTGGTCTCTGCGTAGTGTGTGCATACCTACACTGCTGCACCACACAGTCCCCAGGTGGTACAGGGATAGGAGGAGCAAAGGAAGGGGCTGAGCAAGTCCTTTTACTAATAGCTTTGCTTTATAGACTTCATTCTTCTGCTTGAAACATGCTTGTTCAATGCGATTTCATCACATTGCTTTGTCCCCTCAACCAGTTTAGACAGACATTCATATTCTCCAGTCACAGGAAAAACTGCTATGGAGGAGGGTACGTGCAGCCAAAAGAACTAAAGGCTTCCAGATTAAAGAAACCCTAATAGCTACTTAACTTGTACTATTTTATTTTGTGTACACTCAGGACCAGTACCAACAGGCAGACTCACCTGGACTTCCAAAACATCACCCTTTTCCAGGATGCTCTCCGGGAACTGCTGAGAGGGTTCTCATGCTGGAAAAGCAAAGGATAATCTGTGTGTTCTTCCCAGGATTTCTCATCAGAGATGCCTGTCCATCATTCACAACCATGAAGAAATGTGTTTACAAATAGGAACAAACTCACAAGCGTGGGAACAGGGAATCTTCACACTCGGAAATTTGCACTCAACTGGGTTCAGTCAGACTTGGAAGGGCAACAGCTTGGCACTTGGGGAATTTCAGCGACAGACAACTGTTCTCCTTAGCTATTGGTAAACAGAATCGCAAATTCCTAGACCTTTTTGTCTGGATACCAATAAGAGACTCTATGCTGAAAAGCATTACCGAGATAGAGATCAGAGGTCTATTTTTGTTTCTATGCCTTGACGCCCATGACTTTCATGGGGTAAGTGTATTAGCATATGATAAATTACTCTTTAATCTGTTGTAGTTATAATGTTGGAGAGAGGTTTGGTGGCTTTGCTCTCAGCCATAAGTACTTCTGTGAAGAAACACTTGTTTTGCTGGAAGAGGGTAAGAACAAAGCTGTTTGTAAACAAAGCTGGAAAAGGAGAAATCCATCTCCCTGAAGCTCAAAACTCCACAAAATAACTTTCTGCAGAGAGCTGCTATTATCCAATGTGAAAAACTTCTTTGAACCCAGCAATCCAGGAATTACATAGAAATGCTCAAACAGTGCCGCACAGTACATCGCCTGAACTGGTATTGCTTTTAATTTCCCACCTGACTGGGTTGAAAAGGTTTGTACACTGGTAAGTGTAGAAGGAGAAACTTACTGAAAATTGCAATCCAGGATCAGATTAAAGAGGGAGGATGATACAGGGAAAATCTTCTTCATAAATGAGTTTCTTTATCCAGAACAAACTCAAAAGGTCCTGTGAGGGGAGGAAGGATATGGGCTTCATTAGGGCAAAGAGAGTAGGCAAAGCTATGCCTTAAACCCCCTTTGAGAAGTCAACGCTTACAAACAGAGCTTCTTTAAGGGCTAGGCATTGAAATAACTTTGGAAGAAGTATTTTTATCTCCCAAGAAGATTAACACTGAAGTTCTGCACAGCACACACTTATCACCGTTACATCCACGAAACGCTAAAAAACACTAGGAGAAACTCTCTTACCCCACCTCTCAGTCCATCCTCTTGTCATCTGTCTGCTTGGGCCAGAAATTTCTCCATGACCCAAGAGAGAGATGCTCAGCCCACTCATGCATATAGAAGCTGAAGACACACTACTTCCTTTGCAGCCTATGACATCCTAAAGCAACACATACGTTACCTTCAGAAGAAAGGGTTGAACCATACGGGTACTGCTAATACAGATGAAGGTAAGAACTCTTTTTTCACGAGCTTTAAAGGCTGAATTTTTCAAACATTATACTGGAGTATTTTTGACCCTCTGCTGCTGCTGGGGAGACCCTGGTCTGCATTGCCCTGTGTTGTGAGAAACCCTTCCTCTCCCTGTGCCCTTGGGTGGAGTCAGCTTGTACCAGTTACATCAGCAACCTCAGTAGCCCCAGGCTCTGAGCACAAAGGGCGAGGGAACTACTGCTTGGTTTTGTCTCCCTTATGTACTCACGTGCAAATCCTATGCCTAGGCTGACAGCTTCAGAGAAGAAACCACGAAGATTTTCCTTTTCTGGGCATATCCAGTTCCAAAGGTGGACCCCAAGAAATGACATTTCACTCTGATATAGTCCACCCTAAAGAACTGGCTGGTGTACATCACCATCTCAGCTCTGGTGTATGGGTAACAAGCAAGGGCTCTGTGAAAGGCAAGAACCACGCCAAGCTCTGTTTCTACTTGTCTCTATGGATGCTCCTCCTTGCATCAAAGAGGTATACAAGGAGAACTGAAATCCTACATGCCAGCATAGCTGGTGGCCAGAGCAGTAGGCTTTTTGGGAATGATTACTGTGGTTTTGACCCATAAATGGGGGTACAAACTCAGCACGGCAGTTAGATTGCCATCACTCAGCGCTCGCTGCGGCACAGCCACAGCACGTGTGCATTGTCAGGCTACCATGGAACGGCTGCTGGAAAACAAAATGGCATGTGAGAAATGCAGAACTGAAACCAAGTGTAGGCGGCAACCATAAAAACTGAAGTCTCGTTAAATGCTGGACAGTTGGTAAACAGCAGACCCTCCCATCTGTTTGCTGCATCCCATGCAGGGGTGGAGGCAGAGGTGACATTCCTGCTTTGGAAATCAGCATTTTTTACACTATTCACCCAGGAAGTTATTAACTTGCATGTTTGTGGGCAACTGCGCAAGCTATTTTTGGTCATGGGACCCTATGTAAGGAAAGGATCGCAAGGTTTTAATAATGATCTTTAGTTAACTTGGTTACCCACACAACAATGGCTTTCTGAGAGGCCAACTGCTGCTAAAAACTTGAGACGGGCTTTACTTCCAGAGGTATTAAACTATGAAAATATCTAACCGTAATAGTAAGCAGCTATAAAAAGAGCCCTGTTTATTTCACATGATTTCTTTGTATGCCATAGTGTTATGAAAATACTTTAACTCAATGACAACATGGTAAATTGGAAAAGATTAACTGTTTAAGTCAGCATTTACGCAGCTCGTTTTTGCTTGGTGCTGGCGACTTCTATTCTTTCAAAACCCAGGTTCTCGCTAGTACTGGCAGGTGTAACAACATATGAATACCACTGTTTTAAATCTAAACCCAAAATTAACCTGAGAATAAGTTTAACTCACATAAGGGTCACCAAAGGAGCAACCTGGGACTGAATGGAATAGAAAAAAACAATACTGCAGACTTTGTTCTGCACCACTGTATGTCATGTAGGTAAGAGTTGGAGCCCATACACCCAATCTGAGAAGTAATCTGGTATCTCCTATCTCTGTAATATTGGAGATTGTATCCAGTGACTTTTCTGCAGCAGTGGAACACCACAGAATATCCTACAGAGAAGGTCAAACCCTTCAGGTTGTCTATAAGGCTACGATGGTATTCTGGCTTATTCCCAAGAAACACCACAAGGCCTCACTCCCTTCCACTGCTGGGGTACACCAAGAAAAAGAAGGGAAAATGAAGACAGCATTTGTTTCTGGGAAGACCTGCACCACTCCACAGAGAGGACACTTCCACCCGTTAATCCCAGCTTCTTAAAGCAACACTCAGTAAGATAATGAATCCTTTAAATGTTACATCTTGTGTCTTGCATTATTGTGGTGCAGCAACTCTCCACATCAAACAGTCATCAGCACTATTACAAAGTGGGCTTATAAGAGACTGGCTGAAGAGGCGCTGTGTGAAAAGAAGTGGAAAATTAAAGCTGAAGCAGTCGAAGAAAGGGCTTAATTTACTGGCATGTACAGTATGCAAATGAGATTACTCTCAGCTTAACTGCATCATTTATGTCCATAATAACGGCATCATCATTACAGGGCTCAAATTAAATTACACCATAATTAGCATATCAAAGTGATTGGTTAAAGTTTAAAACAAATACCCAATTTTGTTAATGAACAGCTGTAATTGTCATGTACACTTCAATGAAAACTCCCTAAACAAATATATGTTTTAGAACAGAGAAAGATTTTGAAGCAGACAGGTCTGCAGCGGAGGTAAATTGCCTAAAAAAGAATGACACAGACTATTCTATTAATGTTAATATATGCTCATCATTTTCAGGTAATAAAACATCCTATCAAAACAACCCTTCTCCCTGCATTTTTTGCCTCTCAGCTGCACTGCCGCACTAGCAAGTGTCAGAGGGGAGAGGTGCTGACCGTGACACACGTGGAGATGGTGAGAGAGGAAGAAGAAGAGGAAGAAGATGCCTTGCTAACTCTTACCCTACAGACCAGGGCTGGAGAGAGCTGATGACAAGATAACACATTAAGCAGCCTACTATTCAATTTAATCTAATCATATTCACACAGCAGTTTCAGAGGTGGAACTGCACTGGAGAAGTTTTTGCTGTTCTCATCTCATCAAAGTAAATAAGGAGGTGGGACCAGCGGGTTTGTCACTGCCAGCCTGGCAACCAGCAACACATTTCCACAGATCCATCACTGCAAATGTACACAGTACATATGCAGTTAAAACACTCCTCAGGCAGAGAGAGCTTTAACAGAGGAGCGAGCTGCGGTATTTTATCAGTATAGGTGAGCTCCAGCACACTTGGGTTGATAGGAACCACGAGGGTACCAGGCCAGAGAAGCCCAATGCCAACAGCACATTCTGAGTAAAATAACCCCTCTATGTTCCCCCAAAAATGTTTACACTGATGTATTTGATTATGTGGCACCCAGTATGATAGGAAGCGACATGGGGCAGTATATTTTGTGCTAAAACTGGGAATGCACTTTCAAATATACTTAACAAGGAAATTGAATGTCTTATTAAATCCGTATTATCAAAACACTGTTCAAAAATTTAAAGAAAGTAGCTTTTCATTTTATTCATCGAGGAATCCATTAAAGCCTAAGCTCTGAAGTAGTATGTAAATTATGTGCCTTTCAAGGTAGAGCTAGGGCAAATTCACTCCATCAACTAATGATGAACCTCATTATGTGCAGGGAGTATTCATAATGAGGAAACAAGCCACCCGCCATTCCATGTTCTAACATAAATCCCTGTAAAATGTGAATATCTCCACGTCTAATTAAAGGCTACTAACTCCTATCATCCCCTACACAGCCCAAAAAGCAAAAACTAGAACCGTGTTTAAAAAGACACCCTTTGATTTTACAAAACACATTTATTTGTGTTTCTCACTGGCGAGTTGCAATGTTTGGGGTTTTTTCTAAGAAAAATTAATCCCAGTTTCATGGCATAAAAGTTTAGGAGCACAAAAGTTTATTTACATTATCTGACTTGGCCTTACATTTTACAAAGGAGTTTCTGATTAGCACAGGTCAGGCTGCGCAGCTCAACAGAAAAATAAGCGGAGAGGCAGAGAGAAAAAACCTGCAGGAATATGTAGGAAATGGTATTTTGAGGGGAAAAAAGAAATAGAAGAAAAAGAAAAAGAGGCTGGAAAGCACAGCTTGGCTATCCAGGTTTGCTCTGGGACTGAGACTTCTGACAAAAAATAATCTAGAGATCCCATAATAACTAGGCAAGGCAGCAGTCACGAAGAGGGAGAGCCGATTAAGCACCATCACACAACAGGTATTGAAGAGATTCTTTTGAATGCTACTCAGTTTAGGAAAAAGATGCTTCCCTTCTGAAATCCTGTAGGAATTTTAGGAATTGGAGACAATGCCACTCCACACAGGCTGGAAGCAAAGTGCTCTTTCTCAGACTTACCCAGATCTGAGACTTCTACCTACAAAGCGCAGTGTCCACTCCTACGATCAAAAATGTGTTTCTTATAAAGTTACATAATGCCCACGGTCTGCATCGCCGTGAATCCATGTGCTCTGGCACTGAATTATGGATCCGCTCCTCTGCACTTCCCGGCATGACAGCGCACAGGTTTGCCGGCTCCGCACCACTGTTCCTTTTTTTACTGCTCTGTATTAATATTTTCCTACGTTTCCAAAACAAACTGAAGAGCACGGCAGAACCGAAGCGCGTTTCGGTTTGCAGGAAGAGGAGAGGGAAAGAGGAAAGCATCCGCGGAAGCCGAGTAACACACAGTCTTTAAAAAGAGAAGAGAAAGAATCTGACATTAAGAGATGGTTTAAGAAACGTGGGGACCCCTCGCAGGGCTCGGAGCACTCGGGCAGTGGCACTTTCGGATTATAACCGAAAAGTTGAAATCCTCGCGTAAAAATACCCCTCATGTTTCATCCCCAGAAAAGCTTATTTAGAACTCATAGAAATTCACAGCTGCTAAGAGGAAGATGCGCGCATAAAATCACAAACGCAAAAAAAGAAAACCCACCCCAAAAATATATATAAACCCATATTTAAGAGAATAAAATAGAGCACGCAGATTAAAGTATTTCAGCAACGCCAATTTTCTAGAAATAGCAGGGCATTTTACGGAGGGGGAGAAGGGGGAGGGGGATCCGGCTTCTTTAAGTTGCATAAAAATCAAACTACGCTCGTAAAGCTGCTCCCTGCCCGCCCGCTCCCTCCGCGCCTCCGCCGAGGGGCTCGGCGGCGGGTTGTGGCGGTGGCTTTTCCCTCTTTCCTCCCTTCTCCTTTTAGGTCAGCCAGTGGCGCACCGGGAAGACAGCCCTCCAAAAATAACTCGTCCCTCCCCCGGAGCGCCGAGCTCAACACCCTACCTTTGTTCTGCCGCCGCAGATAAGGACCGGCCCCGCCGCGGGAGCCGCCGCGGCCGCGCAGCGGGACGGCCCGGGGGGGGGGGGGGGCTCTGCCGGGGGGCACCTGGCAGCGCTGCGCGGGCGCGGAGCCGTCCCGCCTGCCCCCCCCCTCCTCCAACCCCGTCCCCACTCTCGGGACGACCCGCGGGCAGAGCCGAGGAGCCGATCGCGCCCCGCCGCCCCCCCCCCCCCCAGCCCCGCCGGGCAGCGCGCAGGTTACATACGGGGGGGGCCGGGAGCCGGGCAGGAAGAGTTCTGCAGGATTTATTTGACACTTATTTTCCGGGCAGCCCTTTTGTGGAGTTGCGCCGTTTGTTTCTTATTGTCTGAGCAGCAGTTGGAAGCGTCTCCCCGAGGGGGCCCCTCGGCCCGGCTCGGCCGCTTTGACAGGGAGGTAACCATATTAGGATGTGTATGGCAAAGTAAACAATAACAGCGTTGCAATGAAATGGAAATCTTTTTTTCCTTCTCCCTAGCTCATCGTGCTGGTGTCAGTCCTGCTTTCAGCCGTTTCGCACCACTTCTGGTGCCCGGCTTTAAAAGGCCATCTTTTTAAAAAATAGAAATTAAAAAAAAAATTGAAACTGAAGAGCAGAAGGAAGAAAAGGGGGGAGGAGAAGGGGCACCGGGGGGATTGGCAAGTGGTACCAGTGGCCCACTGCTGAAAACGCTTTGGGTTGCAGTGGGAGGAGGAGGGGGAGCGCTGCTAACACCCAAATAAAGACATGGCACTTCCAGCACTGAAAAAATAAATAGTTTACAGTAATGCCCCCATGTGTTTCTGAGACCGCAGCAGAGCAAGGAGGTGAGTGGGGATGGGGGTACAGGCATTAAAACTGCGGTTTTGAAAGGAGGGGCAAGGCGATGAACAAAGTCCAGTCACGTTTGACACGATGGCAGCGAACTGGCGGGATGAGCTAACCTGTGCAACCCCCTGCACGTCTGCTGGCTTTAAAGCTTTGGAATCGCTGGGTTTACAGGATAAAGCACTTCAGACAAATTGTAAATTGCAGGTGTCAAGTTATTTGGTTTAATCAAAAACAGAGCTCAGAGCAGTCACCATGCAAAGGTTCCCCTACCAGCACGGTCGAGAGAGAAGTTCTGCACAGGGAAAACACCTGAAGTTGAACAATATTATTTTAATACCTCAATTCCAGATCCTAAGAAGTGACCAAGAACAACAAGCTTAGCATCTCCTTGCACTGCATGCCGAGGCTCAGCACTAGCAGCCAGTCTGTGAGAGAATTACAGCCATAAGATGAAGCTAGTTTGCATGTCTTGGTGACGGCGGATGGGGGCAGCTCTCTGGTGCGAGAGTCCAAAATGAGGTGTTGAACTGTCTGTATCACCAGTTAGCATCCTCCACCAGCAAAATGGAGCACTCCTCTGTCAAGGGCTGACAAAACAGAGCACTGATGCTCCCTGCCTGTACCAGGCACCGGCTTGATAAGATATGCCACAAGGAGAGGTTTAAGGTAGATAGGCAAACAAAGTCGCTATGAGCTCACATGCTTCATTTAGAACAAAAGGCAACGTTTCTCTGACAAATATGATGCACACTTACCCTGCCAAATTTGCTCGTACTCAGCTAATCTGCAGCAATCAGAACATCAGTGTTGACATCTGATGGTACCTACATGCATCTCTCTCTGCCTTTCCACATGGCGTAATGCTGCTCCGTTAACACACTTCATGTTTTTCAACCATCTTGTTTAACCTAAACATCTATAAAATTAGAGAGCGCGTGACTCAGCCATGCTGCATGTGCAACCCCCCAACAAAAATCCTAAGTTAACACGCTGATATCAAAATCAATAAATCACACTACCAAGTAGCAGTTCAAAAGTTCAAAGACATGATGGCCAGTTCACTACGTCGTAGCACTCAACCAATAATAACTTGACTCCATCACTCCTCATAGTATAGACAATTTCATAGCATCATTTTCATTAGCCTGTCTCACTGAAAATTGCTAGCTATTTATGTATACACTAAAATAAATTAGCCATTTCATCAAGCACTGTGATTCTTATAAAATACATTAACACAATACTCAATTTTTCAGTTGGAGTAAATAAATAAATCAATAAATTCAATATGGGGTAATTTATTTTTTCTTTACTGTGGAGCTTCAGCTCTCAGCATAAGTGTTTTTATTAGGTTTATTTGTTTCAATAAAAATTGAAATGGGCCAGTGATCTTAGCAGTATGATCGGGGGGGGGGGGGGGGGGAAGGAAACAACCCAGCCCTATCTAATATTAAGAAAGTGTATTGCACAGTTCAGCCAGCTGGCAATGTGTAGGGTTTGGTCCAAATTTTCATTACAGTTATTAAACAGCCCCTCAGTTTTGAAGGGTTCTTCCCTCCACCTGAATGGTTCAGGTTGGAAAAGACCTTTAACATAGAGTCCAACAGCCAACCCAGCACTGCCAAGTCCATCACTAAGCCATGTCCCTAAGCACCAAATCTACACATCTTTTAAATACCTGCAGGGATGGGGACTCCACCACTTCCCTGGGCAGCCTGTTTCAATGCTTGACAACCCTTCTGGTGAAGAAATTCTTCTTAATATCCAGTCTAAACCTCCCCTCGTGCAACTTGAGGCTATTTCCTCTTGTCCTACTGCTTGTTACTTGGAAGAAGAGATCAACACTCACCTCGCTACAACCTGCTGTTAGGTAGTTGTAGAGAGTGAAAAGGTCTCACCTGAGCCTCCTTTTTTCCAGGCTGAACAACCCCAGTTCCCTCAGCTGTTCCTCATTAGACTTGTGGTCCAGACCCTTCACCAGCTTGATTGGCCTTCTTCAGACATGTTCTTATGATGCAGCTTAGTGCATCCTTTGGAACCTCATATTTGGCGTTTGGCAGCTCATACTCTACGGAGAAGCACCTTACTATGTTAGCAGTCCCCCTGCCTTGCATAAAACACACCACCTCAGGGGCTGGGCAACAGGATGATTCAGAATTTGGCACAACAGAATGCTCACACAGGGTCAGGAACCCAGACCTCCCCGGTCCTCCTGCTACCATCACCTCAGATCAACAGACAACACACCAACCCCTCCAAGTCTCCTAGTCCTGGTAACACCGAGCTTCTCTGCAAGTCTAACACTTCTAGCACAAACCACAGGCTTTACCTGCTCCATGATGACAACAAGAACCTGTGAGGAACCAGGAAGACAAAACATACACCCCCTGTGACATGAATCGGTGCTGAGTCTAGCATCGGCAGTGAAAACACAGATGTATTAACTAACACATACAGTTTAAGCCCATAGTAGTTTTAACGTAATTCCTTTAATAAGGCTGCACGTGAACAGCACCGTTTGTAAACTGCTCGATGGTAACAAGAAGGTACTTTTCTGTTCATATTCACTCTTTAACCTAATCAGAAGAAAAGTAAATATCAGGTCTCAATTTTAATGACTGACTATAAATAAAAGCTTTTACACAAAATGCACAGTTTGCAAAGAGAATGATTTTAAGTCTGATGTCACTGGTGACCCATTGAACTACATGGCACATGTCAGACAGACGTCTGTTTCTTAAATTGCAGCAATAAATTAGTAGCCACAGAATCTGTACTGTCAAGAGAACGTGAAGCTTTCCTATTCAGATAAAAGTTTAATGACCATTTCAGTTTAGGTGCACGACTTAAGATCACTGTTGATGGGGCGGACCAACAGCAGGGCTGGTTGCTCCGTGCTGTAAATACCACACATTGTCAGATGGAGGCTCCTTGGCCATGACCACGCAGAGGCCACCATACTGCCAAGCCATAAAAACACCCGCTGCAAAACCAGCATGCACAGTGCAAGTTTCCATAGTACTGCCACAAAATCCCCTCTCCTCTGCCACTGAAGAACTGACCTGACCATGCAAAGAAACCAACAGGAGCAGGAAGCATTTCTTCCATACCTTAGAGGTGGTCATGGAGCCAAATCGAAGGACTTCACACTCGCAAGTGAAGGAGTGAGCAGCAAAGCACATCCCATGTGAGTACAAGAGAAAAGCTGCTCTTCCATCTGCCTCTGACCCCCATATACAGTATTATTTCACCCCAACAGGATCCAAGCCTCTGACACACATGGAAGGTTTTCCTCTAACTTTACACTGATTAAAATGTTAGTGCTTCACAATATGATACTTGAATAGAGCCTCTGGCAGTGTGCACACACACATATAGTATCCTAATAGGTGTGACCACTAACACCTCGCAATATACTCTGTCCTATCTCCATTACCTTGTTTTCAGTAAGCAGTAAATTTGCCAAATTTTAACCATTTTCACTGGACTCTTCCTTGCTGAGGACTGTGCCACAGGGAAAATTTCTCCAAAAATCTTAATCTAAAACTCCTGAGATACTCCTGAAAACGGAGAGCTGATCTACCATGGTGAGCAACCTGATCACCACTTCAAGAAGCCACCATGCTCCCACACACTGGAGCAGAGAGATGAAAACTAGCAGGCAAAAGACTTCAGGGGGAGGTAGGTGAGTGGCATCATTCCCCACCTACTGCCCCCTCCTTTCTGACCCCCAGACAGGGGTGGAGGAAGCCACCTGATTTGAATAGAGAAGAGACATCACCAGCTCAGGAAGCAGGAAAACGAGCAGACAGGGACAAGGAGGCCAGACAGAAACGAACCATGACTGCCTGAGCACGTCACCTATCTCGTGGCGGTGGCTGCATACGGTTTTTATTCATTACAAGGAACTAGAGGGTTTAGTTCAGTTTGGGACATTTTTGGAGACCCATAGATTGGCCAGCCTGAGATCAAATTGTGCAGGTACATCCAAATCAAAATCCCCGACTTCTATGTGACCTCCCTCCCCATTTCCACATTTTAGCCCTAACACATGGACAATGCTAAGGCTGCTTGGCTAGTTGGTGTTAAGTGTGTTCTCACACAGCCAGACAGCATCTATTTCTCTAATCCTTTTCTGAAAAACAGCTGTAAGGTCTTAGTGGGAAAGGTCTGGACACAGAAAACTTCAACCCAAGTGGGTTGGCATTTAGTTGTATTGGAACAACAGGGGTTTTCAACAGGAAGTATGGGTCACTCTACTCTAGAAGTCTTCTCTGTTTATAGGAGCGACATCAGTCTCTTTCTTTGTGTCAGTAAAGGAAGTAGAAATTAATTATATGCATATTTTTAATACCGTTTTGCTGCTTTCCCATGAAACACCAACTTTGTCTTTTCATACATTATCCTATGCACAGAGCTAGTGAAAAGTTTTATGCCAAAAACCCCTCCAATATGCAATAAAACTATATAACGAGCCCTATACAGGAGGCAGTAATTTATCACTAAGGCTTTCTGCATCCAACTAATGGGTCCATGCCCTCCAGCAAACAAGGGTATATTGCCTTTTCCTCCTTCCAGCCTCACTAAACAACAAAACCCAAAGCGGCTTCCTGCCCCTGTTGCCTCAGCTGACCTGCTCATTCCCCATGAGGATGCTGGCAAGGTCTCAAGCGCAGCAGAATGGTCTTTCCAACCTTGCGTGCCCCACCAGGAAAGGATGGGCACAGCCAGGCTGCACAGAGGCTCTCTGCTCCAGTGCTTACAAAGATTCTGTACCGGGTAGAGCTCCGGAGTAGCTTGAGCTTATGATAGGCAACAGCATACTTAACAGTTACATGCTACTGTTCATGATAATGCAATATTTCATTTGGGTGATTTAGAAGTCCCTCTTGACCAACTTACAGTGAGGCACCAAATGCTTCATCAATCACAACCATTTTTATTCACAATCCAGTGCAAAAACTACAGGGAGAGTTGAATTTTCAGCAACTCATTGGGGAGGGTATTGCTACAAGCACTGAAAATCCTCCTATCTCACCACTTTTTATGTTAGATTCAAATATATTTTCTATCTAAGCAGCATTCCATTTTCCTGCCTCTCTCCGCCGCATTTCTTATCGTGGCAGGGTGAAAGAGTATCCAATTTAATATCTGTTTTGCAGGACAGGAGATTTTTTCATATCTTATGCACTAAGGAAAGCTGCAGGGGATGGCTTAGCAGGCTGAGCATCACATTTTAGATACCTAGACTCCCTGGAACCACAGATCCCATCAGGTCGACTGAGCGCTTCATGTTTCTGGGGTAGATAAATTAAGTGTCATGCTGTTTACTTTGTTGGGATCTTTCTGATGAGACCTCTGTGGTAAAGGTGCTGTCTGTTCTGCATGGAGTTGAAGGTTAAAGTCCTGTGGTTAAGGCGTAGCACCAGGTGCCACCTTGATCACACTAACGCTAATGGCAATTCTGCCATTTCTGCAAGAGAGGCATTCCAAAGATCTGCTCCCAGAACTTGCTGCAATATTACTGGATGACTGAAAATTATTCAACAGCTTATCCGGTTTTGGTGACTGTTAAAGGGAAGAAAATACATATACACCTCCCAGATGTTTAATTCATAAGTTATACAAACCTGTCAGATCTATGGATGACAGAAGAGAGATACTCATCATTTTTACAGCCTGATTTCTGTGGCTGGAGGTAACCCTGGGTTTCTGCAAAGTCATACCCTCTTCCCATCCCTCTGCACTGCCCAGAAGCAGTGGCCAAACCCACCAACATTAATGGTTCTCAGCAGAAGCCTTTTAGAAAGGAATTGCTGGAGATAAGGAGTGTGAAATAATCAGGTAAGGTTATTAAAATGTTAATAATAATCACAAAAGTCACAGGTTTGATGTACGTGTGCAGAAGCATATACCCATATTCATACACACACAAACCTTCTCAACTTCGGACATTTCAGAGGTCCATCCACATACATAAGGTCTGATCCATGGAGAACAGACTCGGTGTTGAAGAAAAGAGGAGGCTTTGAGGAGGGCAGCTGTAAACATGCACTTGGAACCTATTCCTGGCCTTACCCTTTCCTTCCCAGTTACCATTATTTTAATGGATTCAGATACACAGAAGATTCTGGGAAGGGAGGAGGAAGGAAAATAAAATGTAACAATAGAAAAAAAATAAGTTCTTCAAAATCACTTCCCTTTGAAGTAGAAATTAAGCAGAAAACCTGTTTCCTTTTGCAGTGGTTAGGGAAAGGACTGTCTTTCGATTTGTTTCCACAACAGCTGAGTGTACACATTCCCTGCTTAGGGTGCCAGAAATAATAATTAACACTCCTAAAATACTGTGTGTTACAATGACATACAAAAGGTAAAAGGTGGCTGCTGGCTGTACAGGTAGTTTAGTGCACCTCCCACATTTTCCTCCCAAACTACCCGAGGACCTGCTGGTGCTCCAGCACCACACTGCGCCAGCATATGGACTTTACTGGGATAGGGTAGAAGAGACAAGAAACAGTCCTCCAGCTCAATTTACACATCATCACATTTCCACTGCGTTTTACTGGGTTTTGGCTAACCAGCAGATATGGTATCAAACCATTTTTTGTAAACATCTCATATTCAGGCGTTGCAAACATATTATTTGCATTACAGAGGAGAAAAGCTCCATTAGGAAAAGAAACCAGACAAACAGTTCCCGGTAGAGCCTGTTTTTACTGGAGTGTTTGGTACACTCGTCTTTTAGAGGCTGGACAAAGACCCTTAGGAAAGGGAATCAAGGTATTCGCTGTCAAACCTTTGCAAACCAAACCTGACCAGCAGAATCTGCCATAAAGAACAAGGACTTTGCCCAGAATCCATCTACTGATCCTGGAATCTCAGTGTTGGTAAGTTAGGCACTCCAAAACTGCCCATGAGTTTTAAATGCCTTAGTTAAGAACATGAAGGTCTGCTGTGGCACGGGACAGAACTAATGTAGAGAAAACAAGGCAGGTCAGGGGCTGGCTCTGCAGTGAAACTAAAACACTACAAGAAAGCTTCTCTTCCAAAACTGCTTTGAAACAATTACTATAGCACCTCTTTAGCTCACTGCTTGAAGCAGGACAAAAGAGGACATAAATGAACTCCAGACAACATTGCTTTCCACCACGAAGCCCTTGCAGGTGTGTCTCCAAACTCACGGAGCATCGCAAAACCCTTAAGGAAAAGGGGGGGAGCAAGAAGATGGAGGTGCATCGCTCTCGCACGCACATGCATCTCTGGCCCAGGGACACAGAATCAGCATTGCAGCTCAGTCCTTCCATCTTTCTTGGCTCACTCTAACAAGACGCCCTCCATATTCCCATCTGCCCTATTTCTGCTCTTTGCTGAAGAAAACACAACAGACCCAAAGTGTTGCTGGCTGCCACTGGCAGCTCTTTTAACAAATAGGCCAACCCTTCACGTCCAGCATGTCCCCAGATGCCCTAAACCGCATCCACAGAGCCCGGCTGCAGGTCCCAGCTCAGGCAGAGTGAAGCAGAAGAGATAATCATTGCCCTTAACTCTAAGCTCTGGTTTCAGCGCTTCCAGTCACCAGTGGTTAGCAAGGAGACTTTTGGATGTGCTGGTGTATTCAGAGGAAAAAAGGAAGGAATAAAAAGCAGGAGACAGGATTGTGCCTCCTGCTATCCCAAGGGTAAGCCAGGATGCTCTCCCTGGCAGTGGGCTCCCAACAGAGCTCTGATGCCTGGTCATACACACTACTTCATATTGACAAGCAAACCAAAGTGAAAAATGGAAAGGACAAGGTGGATTTTAGAAAAAGTGAAATATCCCTCCTCTCTATCAGGTCTGAGGAGTAAAGGATGAAACAGGATGGAACTGGTTTTGGTTTAAAGCTGCAAAGGAATCACAGGGAGAGAAGCACTTACAGAGAAATGTATTTTCATGTAAACTTTTATGCGCACATCCCTTGTAACTGGACATAAGGGAACAGGTTAATAAACATCATCAGGGTGAGAAAAACACAGTAAAAGAAATAACAGACTACAAACCCATCTCTTCCAAGATGTTAGAAATAGCTCTGCAGCTATATACTGCAGGGAGCCGAGCACACTCAAATACACGTCTGCATCTTAAACACAAGCACACATACATACAAACAAGGTTTTGCAGATATTTGTTAGCTCTACTACAAGATTTTCCAGGACTGATGCTGCAGCTTATGTTACAGTGCTTGTCATAAAGCTGCAGAGCAGCCCCCCCAAGAAGGGGCCTTGGAAAGAAGCTGAGATAGTGACAGTTGTGTTGCTGGGGATATTTCTGAGGCACAGTTGCTGTTTACTGTGTTTCTATTTCCAATCATGCTGCAAAGTCCACTCATAAAACACGAAGAGGCATTTCTTTGGGTGTGGGACAGTGCAACATGCACGTAAGGAGGACCAGCTCTTCAGCTGCTACGCCTGGGCAGAGCTCCACTGAAATACCCTTATAGCCTGACCTATAGTGGAGTATTTGGCCCATGAAGAAAAACTGTAGTCAAAATCCCCAGTTACAAGGTTTATCTCAGGATATATTTATGCACAAAGCTCAAATAATTTAATACCATGCCTCACTAATCATGTGAGTGCACAATTTTGGCAGGGCCAAATTGTTCTTTCATATTGTGCACTTCTTGCTCCTTGCTTAGAAAAGGTGCCTCAGAAACTTTAAAAGCGCTTTTAAAGGTGGCACCTATCTATCTATGCCCTACACAGTCCAATGGGATTAATCATAGGCTCCCTAGGAGAGATTAAGCTACTCTAGGAGTCAAAAAACTACTCGTAATGCTGGCAAGTCACAGTATATGGCCAATTGGACAACTACATTCTACTACAAAGGGAAATTAAGTAATACACTCTGGGGTATGTTCTCCCTGTGTTACACTCCCAAATCCCCATTAATGCTAATGATTGCACAAAGTGTAACAAATATGATACAACACCTAAAACAAAGCAAGATCAGCCCAGAATATGCAAAAGCATCTGCAAAAGGAGCTAAAGAGAATTTGAACCTATCAGCTTACTTCATTTTTCCTTTCTTTCCTCAAAAGCAAGAGGTGAGCACGATTGCAAAAATACATGATTTGCCAACAAATGTACAAACTACAGCTCAAGATAAACAGTGAAAAAGGACCCGAAATTCAAGGCCAATACAAGTTCATCATCTTAACTGGAGATCGGAAAACTGGCTCCTAAATTAAAAAGAAAGAATATCAATTCCATTTTTCCCCCCTAAGAAAACCATTTCCTACCAGCTTTGAAAACAAGCATGCCTACAGTGATCTGCTTGGAGTCTCTGTGATGGTTTTGGCTTGGCTCCCTCACCCCTCCTCAGCTGGGTGGCTAACTGTGAGTGTAACCACGAGGTTCAGAGGGTTCTCTTCTTATTAACCTTCCACTTCATGCTTCCAATTTTAGACAGCAGTAAAACCGCCTTTCAGAAATTCCACTTATCCTCAGTTACTTCTGAGGTGAGAGTTCACACTTCTGTCCACATCCGTGATGCCAGACTACTCTGGAAGGACAATACTGAGTTCATGCACTGGACAACACAGAGTTAATGGAATGGGGTTTGGCTTTTTTTCTACTTTCCTTGGATTTTCTAACTTATTTAAGAATCACCACAAGAGCAGTTCAGTGGCTTTAAAAGTGCCATAAACTCTTGCACAAATTTTGATGCCTAGACACACAATGAAACAGAGGTACAATCTCCTAGATGCAAGATTTGTAATGGCAACCTGCAACCATCCGTTGTCATGGGGCAGCACCATGACTAATTAGTACCTCTGTTAAAAACCAGGTGCCAAGACCATGCTGTCACAACGGCCCACCAACACTTGTGAGTATGAAGTGAGATGGGGTGAGAACCGAAAGCACCCTAACTGCTCCTGAAAACCTGTCCTCCTTCCAGCCAGCTGCTCTTCCAAGCCATAGGACCAGACAAACCCATTGTCTTCTACCATCTCCTGGTGCACTGAGACCAAAGCATGGCCTGATACGTTTAGAAAGCTGGACAAGCGGAAGGGAGTGACGCACCCACACATGGTGGTAGAGAAGACAGAAAACATACCCCCTGAAACAAAATGGAGGCAAAATAACCACTTCTGGTACAAGTAATTTATCCTGCTATGTTCCCCTACCAAATTCAGCAGGGCTTTCCTGGCACAAAGGGTGCTCCACAGTGCTACAGCTACCTGAGACCACTCTCAGCAGCAGGAGAGCCCGGTGCATCCAGCCTTGGGCCACAGAAAGGGCATGAGACAAGGTGAGAAGAAACACCAGCAAAGC
Organism: Ara ararauna; assembly: GCA_028858755.1. Taxonomy (NCBI): domain Eukaryota; kingdom Metazoa; phylum Chordata; class Aves; order Psittaciformes; family Psittacidae; genus Ara; species Ara ararauna. Next base: position 7,516,615 of record CM054385.1, read on the forward strand.
CGCCCAGCAGCGCTGAGCACTGCGACAATGCTCTCAGATACAACTGGGCTATTGCACTGCTCTTATCAGCAGATACAAGTTCAAGGTCAGCCTTGATGCACTGACTGAAAGCTGACACTGCCTATGTCCTGCAGCCAGCATGACTTCAAATCGAGGCTCCCATTTATTAGTAGTAATTTTGTTTATTACTGCAGGGCCTCAGGACAAACAAAAAAGGAGCCCCATTGTGCTCAGCACTGTACTAAAACGCTTGATGAGCGTCTTTTGAGGTTGCTCTCATGAGCGTCTTTCCAACAAGGTATTTTCAGATGTAAATAAATTCAGATTTCAGAAATCAGTTCCCTGAAATTTGCCTCCATAAGCAATTACCATGATCTTTCCAGTTAGAATTAAACTTGGATAGGGATGTTAAGATAACAGGAAGGGATTCTATAGGTATGTAGCAAATAAAAGACAGACTAGGGACAATGTGGGCCCCCTCCGGAAGCTATCAGGAGAACTGGCTCCCCTGGATTTGGAGAAGGCTGAGGTTCTTAATGACTTCTTTGCCTCAGCCTTCACTGGCAAATGCCCTGACCACACCACCCAAGTCTTGGAAGGCAGATGCAGGAACTGTGAGAATGAAGACCCTGGGCCCACTGTAGGAGAGGATCTGGTTTGAGACCATCTTAGGAACCTGAACGTGCACAAGTCCATGGGACCTGATGAAATCCATCCGTGGGTCCTGAAGGAGCTGGCAAATGAAGTTGCTAAGCCACTGTCCATCATACTTGAAAAATCATGGCAGTCAGGGGAAGTTCCCAACAACTGGAAAAAGGGAAATATAACCCTCATCTTCAAGAAGGGGAAAAGGATGACCTGGGGAATTACAGAGCAGTCAGCCTCACCTCTGTGCCTGGCAAAATCTTGGAGCAGATTCTCCTGGAAGGCATGCTGAGGCACATGAAAAACAACAAGGTGGTTGGTGACAGCCAGCATGGCTTCACTAAGGGGAAATCCTGCCTGACCAATCTGGTGGCCTTCTATGATGGGGCTATGGAACTGATGGACATGGGTAGAGCAGTTGATGTCATCTACCTGGACTTGTGCAAAGCATTTGACACTGTCCCACATGACATCCTTGTCTCTAAGTTGGAGAGACATCAATTTGATAGGTGGACCACTCGGTGGATAAAGAACTGGCTAGATGGCCGCACACAAAGAGTTGTTCTCAATGGCTCTATGTCCAGCTGGAGACCAGTAACGAGTGGTGTCCCTCAGGGATCGGTGTTGGGACCAGTCTTGTTCAACACCTTTGTCGGTGACATGGACAGTGGGATTGAGTGCACCCTCAGCAAGTTTGCCAATGACACCAAGCTGTGTGGTTCGGTTGATACGCTGGAGGGAAGGAATGCCATCCAGAGGGACCTTGACATACTTGTGAGGTGGGCTGATGCCAACCTGATGAAGTTTAACCACGACAAGTGCAAGGTCCTACACCTGGGTTGGAGCGATCCCAGGCACAGCTACAGGTTGGGCAGAGAAGAGATTCAGAGCAGCCCTGCAGAGAAGGACTTGGGGGTGTCGGTTGATGAGAAAATGAACATGAGCCGGCAGTGTGCGCCTGCAGCTCAGAAAGCCAACCATATCCTGGGCTGCATCAAAAGGAGCATGACCAGCAGGTCGAGGGAAGTGATCCTGCCCCTCTACTCTGCTCTCGTGAGACCTCACTTGGAGTATTGTGTGCAGTTCTGGTGTCCTCAACATAAAAAGGACATGGAAGTGTTGGAACAAGTCCAAAGGAGGGCCACAAGGAGGATCAGGGGACTGGAGCACCTCCCTTATGAAGATAGGATGAGAAAGTTGGGGCTGTTCAGCCTGGAGAAGAGAAGGCTGCGTGGAGACCTCATAGCAGCCTTCCAGTATCTGAAGGGGGCCTATAGGGATGCTGGGGAGGGACTCTTTATTAGGGACTGTAGTGATAGGACAAGGGGTAACGGGTTCAAACTTAAACAGGGGAAGTTTAGATCGAATATAAGGAAGAAATTCTTTACTGTAAGGGTGGTGAGGCACTGGAATGGGTTGCCCAGGGAAGTTGTGAATGCTCCATCGCTGGCGGTGTTCAAGGCCAGGTTGGACAGAGGGTGGCATGGTTTAGTGTGAGGTGTCCCTGCCCATGGCAGGGGGGTTGGAACTGGATGATCTTAAGGTCCTTTCCAACCCTAACTATGCTATGATTCTATGATTTTGCCTATCCAAATGTCAGCTGTACACCACACACCTCTTTTGGGTAAGAAAAATTGGTATTATAAAAATATAGGGTTTTGGGATATAAACAGTTTTTGCCATTTATTTAAAGCCACTATTTGAACTTATTTTCTTTGCCTGAAATACATGAAAGCTGCAAAATAATTGTTTTTCTGTTGTTTTTCTCTCCTTCAACTACAGAACTTAGGTATCATTCTCATAAATGTACAGGAATATTCACAAATGGGAAAAAGAATTTAAGAGTTAAGTTTTAACTCAACGCTGTACAAATCAGTCTATGAAATCTGAAGCCATGCTAAGATCTCATGAGTTCAGTAGGATAATGAAAGCGGCGCAGAGCCAGGAACAAGGAATACCAACACTGCTGCAGCAGTGAATGCAAGAAAATACAAACAAAAATTCTGGAAGGTAAAACCTCAGGATTTTCCCACATCCTCTGGAGACATTTGATCATATGCATTATTAGAGATGCTGAAGTACTTGCACCTTTGGTCCAACCTCCCATATAAGCTCTTCTATGCTGTTCATAACACTTGCCATAATAAAACGTGAAAGGAAAAAGCAGCACATGAGGCAAAGGGAGGACAGAGCATCGTTCTACGGTATCAAATCTCCCCACTGTGTCAGCAGATGGGTCGTGAGGACCAGACCATCACTTGAAAGCGTTTTAAGACCATTTCAAATGCAAATACTTTCTGCTGAGTCTCCACCTTGCTCAGATTTGTACCAATAATTTAGAGGTCACCAGCTACTACATCCTATTACCTAACCCTTCAGACTCTGCTTTCTTTCTTTTTACTGTTACTGTTCACTGATGTCTCCATTCACCTTTGAAGATGCCTGTTTAATTTAGCTGGAGTTTTAGACCATGCTTTGGATTACATTTCCCCCAATCTTATTCTAGCAATTTCTTGCCAATAAATGGTATTTGGATACCCCACAGAAACCCCACATCAAATACTGATTACTGTTATTTCCATTACCATAGGCTGAACCAGTTAGGTCCTAAAAGCAAATTAAAGAGCTTGCTTCCACGTTCTGGTCTTTTAGAGGAAGGACACAAGTATTCTCCATAATAAGGAAGATGCTGACACAGAACCAAATAAATGCCCTACAAATTTATTTCTCTGGCATGGTTAAATAAGGAAAATACAGTAAACTACTTTGCATGCAGAGGAGAAAATCAATATAGTTTCCATTCAGGCAACAAAAATCACAGCATATTGCTCTACATACGTACATGCTCTTCAGTTAAGGTGGAGTTTCCACAATTCCCCCCTGAATACCCAGCCATGCAGCATGCACCTCTCTATAGCACTCAGCAATCCCCGCTTGACATTAGTACTAAACAATATTCATTAAGAGCATAACACTAAAGTGCAACATGTAAGTAAATCAAACTCTCAATGCTCTACTTTACAAATTTCATGGGCCACTGGGGATAATTAAAAGGGTAATTATATAAAGTTGGTGCAGTTTTGAGACTCAAATGACATTTTCTGCTTTAAAGCACTTGATAATCTGGTATTTTTCTACTTATGACAGTCTTTTTGTACTTTTATGGCCAAGCAGCATAAACAAACAAGAGCTGGTTTTTAAGGTATTTCAATTCTTTCTTATTTCTCTCTCTCCCCACACTGTTTTTCTCTATCTGCACCACTCACCAGTTATTCCTAAAAGTCCTATATTAAGATACCAAGAAAAATAAGGCCTTTAAAAAAAACATCACCGATCACCATAAAACGATACTGAGCCTCCAGCCTGGTTTAAACTGAAGCTCTGAACAGAAATGGTATTGCTTTGGGTGTTTACAGCGCTGGAGTGCTGTTTGGTTTGTCACTGTGTTTAACCACTGCTCTAAAGCTAGCAAAGTACATTACTGGTAGTAACAGCTCATGAAAAATACAGCGAAGAAACTGCTAGTGGCAGAAGCATTTAACTTTCTTGTTAGCAGCCTCCCCCATGTGGCACTTTAGCACCAGCAAGTTGTTTATTATGTTGTGTGCCAGGCAAAACTGATTAAATGGGGCTCTTAAGAATCAAAGCGTTATAAATTCATGGAAATACAGCAAGCAATAAATTCCATGGAATTAAAAGCTTACTAGTGCTATTAGCATTTCAGGGTGTTTGCATTGTTAATAGTGATGTGCAAAAATGATGTTCCTATAAGACAAGGCAAACCAACAGAATATATGCTTTAGCTGCTACATTTTTATACAATGTCATCATTACTTGTAATTTCTCCCCCAAAAACTAAAATGCTCATTAATGTTTTAAAGAAAATCCTGAACCAAAGGTCTATAGACCACAGATTTACATCCCTAGCAAAAGAAAAGCATTATACACGAAGCAGAATGCCTTCATGACTCTATACGAAAGAGCTGGAGATGGATGCCCCAAAGCAGAGGTCTGCCCTGGCTTTGGGGAGGAGGGAGAGGGGTAAGGCAGGGTGACACTGCTGACATGATAGGGACACGTTACAACACAGCAACTTGCTAACAGTTTAATAAGTAAACTCGATGCATAGCAATTCTTAATACCAAAAGGAAAGGGCAATCTAGTCTGACCTGGTGGCCAGTAAATCTGTCAGCAGCTCTCCAAAGAGACATCTTTACTCCGGGTCACTCTACCATCATTCCATGGGAATGACTCTGGTGGCAGGTCTCCATCATTACTGCCGAGCTCCATGTAAAACACTAATGCCAAGCTGGTAGGAGCCCTTCCTTCATGTCCACCTCCTTGCAGATAGCTGGTAACTTCGGAAATGGAATGCCCTTCAAGTGGAAACTTGCTAAAGAAGCTGCTTTAGGTATGTGGCTGGGCAGGAGAGGAATGAGACACACTTTCCAAAACTGCACAAAAATTAGGCCTTGCAGAGTTTGTTTTGTTGTTGATTTTGGTGGGGTTTTGTTCGTTTTTAGAAAGGGGCAATTTTTACCTTTCTGAGCCGCTTGCACACACAGCAGCCAGACCATGCAATGTCCTTCTGGGGGGCGAGGGGTAAATCTGACTCTCCTTGCAGACGGGAAAAATCAGATCACAGCCCTGTTGCCACAGTTATGGTTTGACACAGGCTAAAGAGCATATTCTGGGTGGTACATCATGCACAGCTGGCAATGTACAAGTCAAGAAAAAACACGAAAGCTTTGTTCAGAACAAACAATAGCCGTGCCATGGAGTGAGTCAACTGCAGAGGTAGGAAATGAACCCCAATCCTGACTTGTGGGCTCAGGCTCAGCACAAATGCACCCAGTAACAGCAAAAACCCTCTCCCAAGATCGAGGGGTTGACGTTTTGTTTGCCTGAAGCCAAACAAAACAAAGCAGTAGGTTTTAAACTGCCCAGAGGCACGTTGTCTTTTTGATGCATGCATGTCCTGGCAGTCACACATCTGCATCAGGAGAGAAATAGCCCAGGTTTTTTGGCAGTTATTTAGCCATTTTCATCTGAAAGTTGAAAACACACTTGAAAACACACCACCGTTGAACCTCTGCAGCTCCGAATTCTGCATATAAAAAGCAGCTGCTGAATACATGCAGCGAGCAAGGGCTTTTTCTTAATGCTTGAAGAGTTCCAAGTTCAAACCCATTAAAGTCCAGGTCACGCCAGGATCATGTCACTATTAATGCATCCAGTTACATGCTGAGGGAAACCTAATATAAACTATGATAAACTCTAGCTCTTCTGCAGAGATATATAAGGCCTTACCCAGATGATGCCACAGATCGCTCTTCACGTGCAGTGACCAGACGGGATGTCAATGTCAGGGGACAAAATGCAGTAAAGTCTCTTTACAGCTGTTTTTAAAGAGAGGGTCTCCTCAAATGTCCACAAAGCTGGTTTGGAACTTCCCTCCCCACCCGCTCATGGGGAAGAACTTCTTGTCCCAACGATGCTGTTTCCTACACATCATAGGTCCTACAGCCAGCACAACCTCCTCCAACATCACCAGCAGCCCACCCTCCATTGCAGTTGGTAAAGGCACTGTGGCCGAGCATGACAAAGACCCCTAAACTCCATGGTCCTTCTCCTTTTCAGGGCACATACTCTCTCCAGACGACCAGGGTCGCACTTGTTCCTGGGGGCCTTCACGCCTGGCCAAGTATGTGCTGCCCCAGGAATGACAGCAGCAGGGAAGCAGAAAACTTGGGATAGTCTTCTGCCCCAGCCACACGTGGAGGTAAACTGGGTTCTACCCTCTACAGGTACCTGGTATCTTGTAATACAGCTGGCAACAGCCCTACTCTTGCTAAGAGGGAAGGCAGCCACAGAAGAAGAGACACAAGTGAGGTAACTGAGGGTATGTGGCCTTATGATGTTAGAGCACACAGGGGGTGCTCAGGCCTTCCCCTTGCCATATGCAATGAGCTGCTATGGTGGTGCCTGGAGAAAGCCATGCTAGCTAGGAAGACAGCAGGAAACAGAGGGAAGGAGCTGGGAAAGTACAGATTTACTTTAAGAGACAAACACCTTTTCCTAATGTTCTATCAAAACCCAACATCCCAACAAAAGCCTACCAACTGACAACATTCCCAAGCAACACACTGACTAGGAAGTTTGCCCCCCTACAACAGTCCTTCAGATGCCCAGGTTGAACAGACCTATGCACATATATCTACCACTCTGATGTAAGGAGGGGGTAAGATTAGGTAGGCTGGGACAGAGGAGATCTCATGGCTCACGCTGAACACTTGCGGGACCACAGACAACACGGGTCTACAAGGCAGTCATGAGCTGTGTTCTGACACAGCAATGCACAAGACACTTCAGACAGTCCTGACCATGCAGCCCATCCACTGGCCACACCAGCATGGTGGAGATCCTCAAGTGTCCAGTACTAATCCAACCGCACCTACACTTCAGGTATGAGGGCTACAACGGATGTTTCTTCTGAACAGTGGTCTCCGAATCAGTGAAGGTGCTCAAATCCCTTCTAACTAAAAGCCTTCCTCTCCAGTAGCTTCTGGCAGAGCAATTTCAAGGACTGATTCCTCAAGTGGTAGAGTGTTACATTGGGATGCAGGTGATGAAGCATGGCACCACAACACTGCCTTGTCCTGCCCATCTGGGTATCACAGTAGGAGATTAGCACAAGCTTCAAACACAGTTGGATCCAGTAATCCCTAACTCTTCACCCAGCTCATCTCTGAGCTTTCCATCCTAACTGTGCTGGGAAAAGAGGAAAAGGACTTCACTGGACTTTGTGACCTTGTCAAGTATCTAGAAAACACTATGGCTGATGTGGGTGCATTTCAAACCCAGTTAACCATGGCAGATTTGGAGAGCTGTAATGCTCCAGCGGGCCTGCAGATCATGAACATACAACACACTAACCACACAGACTGTGAGACAGTTACTGAGCACACACTACATACATGGGATTTACACTGTCCTTCCTGCAATTTACTGACACTTATTACAGGGTTAATAAACTGGAAAATATCATGAATGTTCTCAGAGATTCAAGATGTACCACTTTTATAAAATAACAGCTTCAATATTAAAACTCAACCTACCTAAAAAAGTAATGCCTGGTGCACTTGAGTCTCACTGAGGAGAAATTTAGAAAAGCCAAAGTCTGCAACTTTAAACCATATTCTTTCGGTTATCCAACTTCCAAAGGAAGAACAGGCCAGACTCTTTTTAACTACATGAATACAAATCCAGATTAAGTCTTTCCGGTTTAAGTAATATTTTGTCTAAATTAGTAGACTTTTTCCCCCTACAAAACCTGCATTTATCTGCTGTGAAATCAGAGGCAGAAATGAACTGTTTTAAAGAGAGCACATGGTAAATAACAAGTTTGGAACCTTGCAGCCCTCCCCTGGCAATCTGTCTCATGTAATGCACTCAGCAGACACGCTTACCATTTCTTACAACTTTTACAGGACCTCCTATGGGCTTATTTTAATGATCTCCAAAATTGAGCTCAAAGCTTTGGATGCCCTAAGCAAGTAACACCAAAAGCAATCAGCTCTTCCTCCTTCAAACAAAAGGAAGGAAACAATAAGAGCACACATATTTTTTCTTGCTGGACATCATCAGGTCCTAAAGAGGAATAAAGACACAAAAGAATTTGTACTTTTTCAGAAACAATTTGTCTCTTCTAATAATAATATTTAATAATGTTCAATTTGCATTCAGTAAGACTTTAAAAGGAGAATTTTACCAATAAAAGTCACCTTTCCCAATTATTGGAATAAAATTTAAATGGAGAATGATGACAGCAATAAAGCAAACACAAACTGCAAAAATAACTGCATGACACTGTTCCAATTAAAAAGGGTTAAAAAAATCTCCCTTTCCCCAAAAAAGGAAATGGTCTCATTGCTTATATTATTGATTTATGCTATTGTTGGCTTTTAAATGTAGCCCTTTCTATTTCTAACGTCTTTAAAGACAATTCCTAATGTCCTGACTGCATACCACTGTTCCCTTGGTGGAAGTGCCCCAGTAGCAGGAAACGCTGTGCCCTTCCACAGACATTTCCTTCCATCAGTGGGATCCACTAACCCTTAACATGTCAGAGGGTTTAATGAAACACTTGTATTACATCTAATATAGATAAAGACAGGGCCTATCAAAAATAATGACAAGGGCATGACAGGAGAAGAAAGTAGATCTATTATTCAAAAGATGCCGATTTATCTTTTCCTTTAAAGAAAGAGATAACAATTCTACTTTTTTTTTGGGGGGGGGGAGGGGAACAAAATAGACATCATCAGATTTCACCAAAAATCTATTTGAAAAGTCATATTAAAACTACAGATATTAATGGTTTGCAATGGAAATGACATCCGAGTCTTAGTTACAAATGTCAGAAAGTTTGTGCCACCCTTCTATAAAAACAAACAGTGAGCACAGAGTCACAGATGACCCTTTTGAGCAGTAAAGGACTATTAGGCAGAACACACTGGAAAGTACATGGCCAGCAGAGGTGGCAGAGCCACAAATTAGAATTCACAGATTACACTGAGAGAATCACTATGTAATGAAACATCCCCGAGGTGGCGTCTGAAGTTCCTGCCATTAGCAGTAGTGAAAGATGCTTTCATATGTTGCAATGAGAAATACGGGCAGGCAATCGGGGCCAAAAACTGGGGTTTTTTTAAATGCCTTGGCTTTAGTACGAGCTACCAAATAAGAAGGGTGGCCTCCTGTAATGCCCACTGACATCACTGGTCTTGTAACAGTGCTACTGTAAAATATGGCTGCTACCACTGTAGGGAAATAACCTCAGTGTGCCGGAAGATATACTTCTGGCGCAGTATAAGGCAACAGGCAGTGACCTTCGAGATGACCAAATAAAATATTAAATATGTAATATTCTGTTTCTGGTGTCATTTTCTTACATCTCTGGATTTCCTAACACAGGAGAGAGTACACCGACTTTAGACATGAGTTTTGGAAATGAAGGTTTCAAGCCTGCAACTTTACAAGTGGTTCTTGCCCTCGTGTCAAGAAGCAGGCATGGCTGTGAGATGCTAACAGACAGCAGTGATGCATATTAAAGCCCATCAGCCTATTTGCACTGGCCTGGCAGCATAATCTGCACAAGGGCAAGTTGGAACGCAACCCCGAATTTAGAGTTATTTGCCTGCTTCAGAAGGAAACCTTGAATCTGGATCTTTGCATAGCATTTATTTTTGTGTTTGAGACTGAGCATGAGCTCAGGCTATCTGACCTGTAGCCCACACCAGGGTTCTGGTGTAATAAGAACCAATGTCATTTCTACCCATGCCATTCCCAATTCTTTTCTTGCCCGAGCTATGATAAAATACAGTATGTCCTGACGTGTTATCCAGCTGGGTCTTGAAGAACCAGGCTGGAAATCACATGCAATTTCCAGCCTGCATTGAATGGCGTATTATGACCTGTTTCCTTAGTGTATCTGTAGTCAGGCCAAGTTAAAACATGAACACAGTGATGTACCAGTTCAACACGGTCCCCAGTAAAGCTACAATCAGTATGAGAAGAGAGGGTGTTCGTCGACCACTGATGGCACAAGAACAGGCTCCAACTTTCAGAACAGCTTTTACAGCACACTTTCCAAAATGGCTCAGGATGACGAATCCAACCAGCTTCAACAGCGCTACCCACCACTGCAACAACATCTCTTGCAGACACATCAATGCCTAGCATAGGATGTCGTGTCTACCTCTTAAGATGCACATAGCTTAAATTTCCTGCTACACAGAAGGGTGGTGGTAGGAATTCAAACACCTGCCTGTGGAAAAGGATGCTGCAGCCCTGAACTCCATGATGGCATTTGCCAATGGAGCCATTTTTGTATGCCACTGATCAGATGAGAAAGGTTGGGCCTCCTCTGATGACAGCTCAGTTTAATAGACATCACAGCACTTTTGAGCAACTGACAAACAGCAGTGCACCCTTTATGGCTGCTTTATCTTCAGTTACAATCTCTCAATATTGGGCTATTTTCACTATATGCAATGGTTTCGATCTGTGGGTACAGATTTGGCTGGTGGTTTCCAAATCTAGATGTGTGCATGAACCACTCAAGACTCATGCTTCATTTTGTTCACACATTTGAAATGGATGATGGCACTTCGACCACATTAAGTAACACAAAGCAGCAGAAGATCTTAGCGAGCATCTACCCAAGCTAATGGAAGAAACACTGTGGTATTACACAAAATACTGGCCGAATCTTGCTCACTTTAGCTAATCTTCATGAAAACCAGAAATATTTGGTCCTAAAGCATCAGATAAGAGGATCAAAGCCTGCTACTGACTGTCTTAAAGCTGAGAAACATATCTTTCTACCACCCTGCTTGAAGACTTACAATATATTACGAAACATTAAGTCAAAAAAAGAAGAAAAGCTGAACGGGCCAAAAGCAAACAAAAGAAACATGTTCTCTTGAGATCACTAATGCTGGCAGACAATAGCACAGAAAGAACTCCTCTGACAGATCTTTTAAGTCTTTAATGCAGAACGCTAGTGGTCCATGTTAATGAGATGTGCTCAGATACTTTCTAAATTATTCCAAAATGTCTTAATCTATTTTCTACATCTGCTTGACCTAATTGCTTCAGAAAAGTCACAGTTTCATTCATCTCTGGACTAAACTTTTCATCCAAGGAGGTAAGGTCTTCAAGCACTTCGTGTTTCCAAAGGCCCACAACACCTTTTTAGAGTTTACCCCAAAACATGAAGGTAATATTGCAATTTTGTTTAGTAGACATAACAGAAACACTGCACCACACCCATCAGTCTGAGTAACTCAAAGGTCTTAACAAGCGGGATACTACAACCTCTCCCAACATTCTGATAGTAAATACATCCAGTCTTAGATGTGGCCTAACAGACAGCAATGGCTCCAGCTATGTGACCACCACCCCACCAGCAAATGAGCAGCAGGCATCAACTGGGGTCTCCCACATCCCCATTTCCTGCTGGGGGTTGTACAAGCAGTCATGCTAAACACTTTCAGTACAGCTTTATGTAGTCTGGTCCTGTTGCAGAGAAAACATTGGAGAACATATCCAAGAACCAGGCTATATGTGCCAACACAGACTTTCTTATGAATGTACCCAAGACACAGGAGCAGCTGCACACTACATCTTCTAAGAATGATGGCTGTTTCTGCTCTGTGATTTGCTTTAAGACCATTACCTCAAAAGCAAGAAAAGTCGAAATGCCAAACTCAGTAAGGAAAACATCACCCTACCGACTGCCCACTGCTTGATGTGCAAGCATCACTGCCCCCCAGCCAGTAGAGAAAACAGGAGTAAGGATGCTAGCAGCACATCTTCTGGAAAGTGACTAGCAAGGGAGAGTGCTGGGGTGAAGCTGCACACACTGCTGAGACAATCATAAACAGAAACTGCTCCCAAAAAGTTTCTGTCAGGGCTTCAACTTCTGCCTGGAGCACCTACTGCTTTGGCCAACGAAGACACGGCACAGTGACATGCCAACCCAGTTTGAGAGCATGTCTCCTCCCAGTGAAACAAAGTGGTAGGACTAGGGGGGGAAAAAGTGAGGGTTTTTTTGTCCCATAAACACTTTTCCACATAGACAAACTGCACAGTCCATCTTTTGTATTGAGCTTAGGAAAAAAAGTCCTTCTGACCTTTCTCCTGGCTTGAAGGGAAGGGAGAAGAAAATATACATATATAAGAAAGTTAATGCTCAAATGCACAGATTTATCTGTTGATCATCTCATTTGGTTCTCAGTTACAGCAGGCACCTTCTGTTTTATTATCAATATTTAATCAGTATTTAACTCTGACAAGCATTGAGATTTGAAATTTTAAGCGAAGTGCAACTTTGTTAAATCCTTTGTGTTGATTTTTTCCCCGTTAGAGGTTTTCTAAAGGAGTCTATCTTTGCTATCTTAAAAGTCTGCATGGGTCTTTTGTTATCAATAATGTACAACTTTAGTAGCATGTTTAGTACTTTTCAATTTTTCAGCATGCAAGCTCCCCTGATTTACAGTGCTCACTGAATGCTGTTTGATTATTGAAAATGCTTTTGCACACATTTAAACAAATGACTGCTCCCGGAAAACTAACACTGTTGTCCATAATTCTGTAAAAATACATTTCCCCTCCCTTCTCCCCAAATCAAACATTTCAAATTCTTACTTTGAGGAAAAACTGGCATATAATTAGGCATTATGCCTAACAGTGCTAACTAATGGAGAACGTAAACATCTTAATTCTGAAGGTTTAACCATCAAAGCCCCTTGCTGTATCTATTCTGTTCTTTGTGCCTCCGTTCAGAGCTCTTTAGAGCTCACGGAAAAAAAGAAAGCAAACAAACCACGCAGAGTAGAAATCTATTTTAGCAGCTCTGTGCTGTATCCCACTCCACATGCCCAAGGCCAGGCTCGGAAGCAGTGCTGGGACACCCAGGGCCACGTGGCCGCTCCTTAAGGAGTACAGAGTCCTGCTCTGTAACTGCACTGAGCAGCTTAACCGCTAACTCAGAAGATGGGATTTCACCTGGAATTAAGCTATCAAGCAATTGAGCTCAAACTCAATCAACCAAACCCTTAACCTTCCCTGTTTCAGTGGCACTGCTCTAATTAGGACTCTATCACTATTTCCATTACTATCTCCTATTCTCATGGTTTATTATCTCAGCAGTTTCAATTCTCACCCAGTTGAAATTTGACATCCAGTTTCTTGGACCACATATCACTCATTATTGCTTTATTTTATGAAATGTGTTGCAAGATTATGGGCCAATTCTGCAGCAAATAGGTTTTCATTGAAAACGGCACCCCTCACTGCACTGGAAGCAGGACAGGGCCAAACATTCCCAGAGAAACACATCCTAAGATTACAGGACACATTGGACAACTTATTTTTCATCAAGTTGTGAATTTTGTTGAGCAGTTTGAACATGTGCTTGAACACGCACCCTGACTGCATCCCCTGTAGCTGACCCATGGTTCTCCAGTCCTCAGGGTCTTCCCATTGAGCCTAGATCAGCTTCTAGGAGACACCTAAACCCTACTTACCAGCTCTGCCCAAGCATGTAGGGTGATACTCTATAACCTATGATACTCAGGAGGTCAGGCTGAAAAATCTAATGGTCTTTTCCAGTGACATTATACTATGAAGCACCCGAACTGCTTACTCCTGAAGGATGCACACCAGATGCCATGTCTGGCATGCGTGGTGTCCTGATAGTAGCAATACAAAATACATTTGCTTTTGGAGACATGGCCTGTAAACTTCAGGCAGGTCTAAAGGTAGTGGTTTTGCATTCATCACAACCAAAATTCCTGATCTTCCTGGTTCACAAAGCATCATGGTCACACATGAACCCTGACTCCACATGATTCCCATTAATTCTAAGGCCCTCTGATGCACCCAGGACTTAAAATTTTTCCCTTCTTCACAAAAACCTCAAAGAGGGACCACCACTGAAGGGAGCAAGGAACAACCATCTTCTTAAACTGCAAGATCACCTTCTCCTTCAATAGCTGAAATGCATCTAATACCTCATGGGCTCCACCATAAAAAAATCCCGAACAGTAATACTCAAATCTTGAAGGAAGAGAAGCATATATCATACAGCTGACATGCACCATTGGCATGGTCAAGGATTGCAATAATCACTTGAACTTCATGAATTTCACCCTCACTAAATAGGTATTTTTGGCAACAAAGACCTGAAAAAAACCCCACATCATCCTCAGATCTATTTTAATTTAAAACAGGAGCGAACAGGGACTTTTTTTTCCCCTTGAAGTACATTTTAATAAAATTGAAAATAAAAATAGCTCTAATACACTCCAATGCATTTAGTCATTCTGTAAAATTCTAAGTTTAAAATGAAATCACCATTTTATATTCAAACAAGGTCAAGAGAACAGCACTAACGAGCACTGACATCACAGCGAACAGCAGCCACTGCTCAGCGCTTACATCAGTGTTGCTTGTTGCTATGGTGCTTAACCGACTATTAATTTCTGAAAGAAGGTGATTATAAAGCAGCCATATGAACCTCAGTCGGATGACACCCTTCAGTACCAAACACTGATCTGCCTTTACTCTTCGCTTCTGCAAGTTAATTTTGTGAATCACCACTTCTGTGATGTTAATATTTCTTTGCAACTGGAAACTTTGGACCAGAGGAGAGGCAAGGAGTTAATTCAGAAGCAACAGAGTTGCACATCGCTTTAAATAAAAACCATTTTGCAGCAAGTGATATTCATTTCCTTTTTGCTGAGCTCCAAAGACTAAAAAGCGTGTGTTTTAATTTCTGCAGTGATAATAAGCAATGAAATTAACAGCTAAATTCTGCTCTCCTGCTGTAAATCCAGGAGTGTATAGCAGCCTGGGACAAAGCAGTGCTTAAGCTGACTTGACCATTCCCCAGGGATCTCCCCTGGTAAGGGGACCTTGCGCTGCAGTCCCCAGTCCAGTACCCAGGATGCTGGGCCATGGACTTGGCCACGTGGCCACCAAGACCACCCAGAGCAGGGTCTTCCCATTCACAGATGGGCTCTGTCTGGTTACCAAACAACCTTCTCGGAACACATATGAGAGCCAAAAAGTGCATCTTTGTGGCCTGGCTCTTAAAATGCAACCGGACACCTGAGCCATTGGTTCCCCAGGCAAAACACAGGTTTAAGGCACAGTGGTGGCTCCAATCCGAGCCCAGTGCTGCAACCTTTATCAATATTGCCTGAAAAGCCTTTAATTGCGTTACCAAAGCACGCTCCTGGGGTTTTCAGGATCAAATCCTTCCTTCAGACAT
Source organism: Ara ararauna (assembly GCA_028858755.1). NCBI lineage: Eukaryota > Metazoa > Chordata > Aves > Psittaciformes > Psittacidae > Ara > Ara ararauna. The sequence goes on from CM054385.1 coordinate 7,532,102, forward strand.
GCTTCAGAAACTGTGTGCAAAATGGTATTTGTATTTACCTTCTTCTGTTGCTCTTGTGAAGCAATCTTCAGTTACAGCCACCCAAAAAGGTCACTCTTCTTACCCTGCAGAGAAAGAAGGTAACACACGTGACTGCTGGGTCAGTGTCAGCAACAACACTCAAAGCATTTTCACTGGCACCACATTTGCAAGTCCAAACATAAATAAAGCAACAAATGAATCTAATCGTGTTTAATGGTGAATGACTTTCAGAGAGAGTTAATAAAAACAACCAAGTCACAGGACTGCTGCTTATCAGTACCAGCCAGTGTGAGGCTCTTCAGTTCAGCACGAACAACTTGGTCTTTGGGAGAAAAAAAAGAGAAGAAAAAAAACCCCATGGAAATGAGACATCTTTGTTCTCTAGCATAAACTTTCTTAATCTTGATGTCTATCAATCTATTTTCAGACTGAATAACAGATGAGTTCAGTCCTTTGTTTCAGAAATCTGACTATTGTCTGCACGGGCTCTTCTTACTTAAGGCATTTTAAGACCATTTGTAACCACTGCTATTTTAGCTTCTGGATCCTTTCTTTTTTCTCCTCCTTTTCCATAGAGACGCAGTCCTAAATGAGGTTTGAAAACTCGCTGCATCTTCCTAATTCAAAAAGTTGTTTACTGCCTTGGGATATCTTCTCGTTAAGCATTACCAAGAGCACAGCAAGTATGCCAAGGTGGTAAGAGCAGTGGGTATTAGAAAGAGAAATAATTAGTGTATCTTTATAAAAAGTAGGAGGGAGAAAACAGCACGTGGAGGGTTTTTTTTTTTTACCCTGTATATTACTGCATCTTGTGTACTCTCTCTTATGCAAAAGAGTATGTAATCTTTTAAGAAACATGACAATCTGCCACTTTCTGTTCATGTAATTGGGATCAACATATGGTACAAGAGAAAAGAAAAACATTTGTTTATTAATTTAGATCAAGTTACTAACTCAAACCACTAACAGCATTCAGAATTAATTCTGCATCAATTGACCAAATACCTTAATAGAGTAAAATTATAATTCCACTGAAATGTTGATCTGCTGCTGCAGGGGTGCAGAATAACATGTAATACAGACAGAAAACTATGCAATGATTTGGTGATACAGATGACATCATATGAAACGGAAAGTCAGTGACATGTGGATGTGTAAGACAGAGCTACGTGAAACTCCATTTCTTAAAATTCACATAGTGATGTGGAGTATCGGGGGTGTTTGTGAAACTCATCAAATGGTAAGTTATGCTATTTACATCAGTCGGTGAAGCCTTTTACTGAGGTAGTAAAATACCAACCTCTGGGAAAAATCAGAATCTTCATTAAATTCTTTCAAAAGAAAATATACTCAATTTGCCATTTCTTTTGGAAGGAAAAATGTTTTCACCATGAGAATGAGGCATTACTCCTTTACCATTGAAACCCAATTATTTTTAGCCAGGAAAAAAAGGTTACCTTGAAATTAATATGGGTTTTATCTGTTGCTCACTGGCATTTTATTTGTATTTCATATTTCATGTTTTGAGTGAGAAGCTTTTCACAGTTCTGTGGTACCACAGTAATGTGGTACTGGAAGATCAGGGGCTAAAATCTGTACATGTTTGCTGTGTAGGAAGCCCTATGTACCTTGCTGCAGTACATGTAGAAGAGATTCCTGATTCTGCACTTTAAAGGACATAACTCTACTCCATCATAATAGGTCAGGTCTCACCTTCCTGAGAGTATGTAAAACAATACATCTTTTATGTAAAATACATGACCTTTGACATCCGATGTGCTCTTAGATTAGCAACAATAAAGGCTTTTATCCTGCTTTGCTGCAGGGGTTATCTTGGATTTGACACTTTAAACCTCTTTTCATATTTATCTGTTTTATAAATTTTCTGGATATTTGGCAGTCAGATCCTTAATTTGGCAGCATTTTGGCAAGCAGGCTTCATTTCCACCCTGAGTCTTCATGATCGCAAATGAACCATCTTAAAGTGTACTTTTTAAGGAAACTGCTGAAAATTACACGCTTGCATAAAATGTGCACACCATCTCAGCAGCGCTGCGAAAGGCGGGTAATGTTTTCTAAGCACATTTGTCCTATATGAACTGAACACACGCCAAGGAAACAAGTAACACTGGCCCACCATTCCCTGGTGGGAGACCAACAGGGTGTACAGAGAGCAACACACACGTAGGGATGGGGAGAGCATCAGCCCTTCTCACAAATTACTCCCTGATTGCAATGCAGACTGCTTTCATTTCTGGTTATTCAAGTCTTATATATGCTACCTGGCTTTCAAAATTTGGATAACGTACCACTGAAGTTAAAATGAGCAGCACAGACAGCTGTTCCCACCTGTGAAAACGTCTCATTAATAGTCTACAAGTTGAGTATCTCAAAACATAGAAACACAAATGCAGGCTTTCCTCCTGAAAATGTTTATATGGGTGAGCGAACTGATGTAGGCAACACACATTCCTTCCATCATGCTGTCTTTAAGATAAACACAAAGCACCATCAACACTGTAAGTGTGTGTGTGGAGCAAACAAAGAAAAAATCCCATCCTACCAAAGCAAGACACTTCACTACACTCATATTTTCCCCGCAAAGAGATGATTAAAATAGAAAGCCAAGCCACAAACAAAACCCCACTTTGCGAGTAGCAATGGTCCTGCCATTTCACAAGTGGAGGGAAGGTCACGAAGCACCCACAACACCATCCCTGTGACTCAACTGGCATCCTACAAGTGAACAGTCCTTGCAAAACATGTGCCCCCTGCTGAGCTTTTACCAGATATTCCTGAAAAACGTGAGGCTTGGTTGCCAGGTGCCTCAGTTTACCCACCAGTGAGATGGGCAAATGCTTTTGTAACACGTTTTTAAGTCCTTGGATAAAAGGTACTTTTAAAAACAGCTCTTTTCAGCAGCATTTTGGAAAGACAACTGGTAATAATCTTACAAAGATCACAACCTGAGCCAGCATCCTCACCTTTCCAGTTGACTTTAACAGAAAGCCCCCCTGTTGATCTGGATCAGGTCCTACCTATTTTCCTGTACCAAGGGACCAGACAAAAAGATCAGAGGCTTTGCCATTATACCTGCTGTCAGGTTGGACCTTGAAACATTTTTGATCCCACAACACTTATTTGATTTAGTGTTCTCCTCCTGCGGGGCAGAGAGGTCATTTCAGGGAGGCTGCAATGGAGCCTTAACTCCAAGTGATTGCTGCAAAACCAAATTTAACTAATAATATAAAGAATATGCAGAAATAGAGAATACTGCAAAATGAAAGTCTACTTAGAACAGTAACATTTTTACTAATACCTAAATGAGAAGAGCCTTGGGTATAGCCAAAAATAGATTAACAAAGACCTTGATCCCACACGAACTGGCTGTGAGTAATTTTACACAGGAAAGTAGAACAGTTGAGCTGGTCCCCTGCTTAGAATTACACATGTACAGTTTTTTTCTGCGGGTGTCTCAGCCTTCAGAAGCCTCCAGTTCATTACTGGAAACCTAAAGCAGCGAACAAATCACCCCTAGATTCTAGTAGAATCTACTACCTAGAAAGCACAATTTTACTTTATTAAAAACAAAATTTAGAGAAAACACCCCCCCCCAAATAGCCCACCAAAAAAAATTGGACATTTTATTCTGATTTTTTCCCTATAAGACCAGCTAAAATGTATTTAATGTCTGCGATGAAAATATTTACTACAAGCCTTCCGGAAATCTTTAAAATATCAAAACTTGATCCAAATAAGCACTTCTGTGCAGTGATTTCTTCTAAATTAGGTGAACCGTAACCGGGTAATACTGCTGCTTCTTTGCCTTCAAAACTCCCTGAGTCACATTCACCTGCACACAGGCTGAAATACAAAATATGTCCTACTATTCCCATAATTATTATGTTCTCATCCTGTGTGGGAAAAGATGCAACCAATGATTTTGTCAAGTGCACATTTGGAAAAGAAGGAAAAAAAATGTTTTTCACATGTTATTTTACTAATCCTGAAAACACAGGACATGCACCGATAGGTAAGAGCAGGATCTGGTACCAGGCAGGCTTGTGGGCCCAATCCTGCATGCAGGTTACTCTTCTCACCCAGTGCACTCACAGCTGGGTTACTTGCACTACGCAGAACAACCATGTGTAGAATTGCTTTGAGGATGGTCACTAGTTGTCTCTTCAGTTTTGTTGTATGTATTTCATTGTCAAAGAGTATACAGCAACTTAAAAAAAAATATTAAAGTAGCTATTTTAAATAACCTGAGGGAGAAATATTTGCTCTGACCATTGTCAAGGTGAATACTTTTTATCGTGCAGTGTATATTAAATCCCAGGAGCCGTGGCACAGGGGATTTTCTATACCAGGAGTCATTATCACCTCCTCAGAAAGTGAAATGCAGGTGAACAGTAAAACTGTGAGAGACTAAGTGCACTTCTTCCACCTCGCTTTGAAGAGGGGGAAATGGATTTGGTACAGGCCAAAGCACAGGGATATTAATGCTCGCCACCTTGCTGCTTCTCGGTGGAAGGAGGGAGCAAATCATATCGTATTTTCATTTTCAGTCATTAGCAGGCTGTTCAGAATCTGCGGCTGGTGCTTATTATTTATTCTAAACAGAAATAAAACAGAAATAAATGACAGCACGAAGAAAAAGCTACGCACAGCACATTTTCTCTTTCAAAATAATATTACCTTTCGAGTCCACCGTAACCTTGGAAAAGAATAACTCGATGCAAGCCAATGCTATGAAACTAATCACAATCCATTCCTCCCCTGCCTTTTTTAATAGCTCTTACAGGAAATATGGGAACAGTTAATAGACAAGTTAAGAACAGCTCGCTTCCAACGCAGAATTTGAACTGCGATTCTGAGTCTTGCATCTTTTAATGATGGATTGGTTATTTGCCTCACACGAATTACTTTGCATAACCGAGCTGGCCCTCATTGAATTCATCAGACGTAAAGACCATAACACGTTCCCAGAAAGTATCAAACCTGTCAAATGCCCAATCAAATGATGAGAGGCCATCTCACTGACGCTGAGAGCCAGGAGATCAAACGCTGCCGCCTGCCTCGTACGCGCCTCATCTTCCCCGTTCCTTAAAATAATTCTGCGTGCCTCAACGCCAGCCTTAACCATTTTATGCCTGTGTTACAACTCTCCTCTGGAAACTTAACCTCACCTAATTAAAGGAGCGAGAGGAACATCCCCTCCCCGAGCACCGCGGAGCTACCCGCTGCAGGCGCGGGGCGCAAGGGATCGCTATAGCTGGCACTTTCGCCAAGCCCAAGCCAGCGGAGCCGTCACTTCGCGCTCCACCACACTCGCCTCGGGGGAAGGCTGACGGCGCTCTCACCGTGGATTTCCACTTCCCCCCCCCCCCCCCTCTGCGCCCCGTGCGCGGCTCCGGGCGCTTCCCCGCCGCCCCTCCGCCCGCCTCAGGCCGCGCCAGCCCCCTCCGCCGCCGCCGCCCCCGAGCCCGCGCAGCGGCGGCAGCCGGGACTCCTCGCTCTTACCTGGGAAGCGAGTGCTACTCTTGGTCATGGTCATGCGGAAACATTTTCGAGGTATCCTTTAATGGCCCTTTAAATATTGAAGCCTTTAAAAAACAATATTTGCTGGTTTACCTTTGAAGCTTTAACAAAAGCTTTGTTTTAGCATTTACCTCGGTGTGCAATAAGAGTTAATAATCAAATCCGTCCCAACCCCCACAAATGTTAAACAAAAAGATAAAAGAAATGCAAATAGCTATTGTCATGGAAAGTTAAAGTACCTGTCTGTATTTTTAAGTGAAAACTATTATCTCTATCAATCAAAATTTAAGAATACAATAGCACTAATCACACAAGGTGCTTTGACTGAGGTACTTTTCCTCATAAAAAGTTGGGGTTTTTTTTTAACTGGTGCATAAAAGTAATACACTTACAATTAGATATGGTATTTGTAATTTTGTTATTAAAAAACCCTCGGCAGCCTTATTGTTAATAAATGCCTCCGTGTCTGTAGGCTGATTTGTACCCAAGAAGACCAAAAGTCCCTCCATATTTTAATGAGGTTGATGAAATTTTATTCAGATTCTCACACTTTCCAACATGTGGTGGAACAGCACACTCTTCTGTTTGAGAGGAGTTACTCAAACGAAATAGTTAATTGGTAACCAAAACTACTACTTCTGGCCTCGCTGCACATTTCCCACATTTCTCTGTGCTGCAGCCGTCTGCTTTGAAGACGTGCCCTTTGTCATCTCTGCTTTAATTTTTGATACCAACTCCCCCTCGCCGCACCCCGACGCTCCGCTAACGCAGCCCGCGGTGCACGCGCGGCACACACACGGTGCAGGCACACCGCGCGGACCCTCTCCAAAAGCGTTTTGAGAACTAATTCGTCCAGGCTGGAGCAGAAGCCGAGCTGAGCAGTTAATCAGCGCCAAGAGCGAGCGACAGTAATTACGCCTGTACTAAAAGAAAGAGCCCGAGATTAAAAATACCTATAAGTAAATAGTTAAGCCAGGATGCCATTATGCAAACTCTGCTCTCAGGGAGGGATGTCTCCCACACTGAGGAGCAATAGGACTGTCATTTTTTCCCCCTGCAATATCAGGTTTCCTGCTCCACAGTTCTGCTACTCTGCATCATGGCTAACATCTCTAGTGTGCTATTAATATCAATGAAGAGACGATTCAATTTCCACATAAGAAAAACCTTCCTATTACAGCGCAGACATTCTAGCGAGGACCCTTGCGAAGGAAACAATAAAGACCAGAGGGTTGGCGTGGGGATTTCTTTTTCCCCTCCTTTTTTTCTTGTGCTGCTGCTTTTGCAGTTCTAGGTTGCACACTGTTTGAAAGCTTTTAGCTAACAATGGAAGCATTATCTTCAGGATAGTTACAAAACAGGATTTGTTAGTACAAAGAATAACAACACAGAACTCATTCCCACCCCCCAACCCTGCAAATACCTGCCCTATTGCAATACACATTTAGTACTTTATCCAGAAGTATATTCCAGAAACACCTGTATTCTTGATCAAATTCCCTGCAACAAACTCCCTCAGCGGACCAAGTTTGCTTAAGGAGGTTTGGACAATTAAAGTCAAACAAACATTCTGTGCATTTACAAAATGGAACAGAAGCAAAAGTATCTTACTCTACCGGAGTGCAAACTTACCCATTAATGAGGAAGAAAAAGGCTTAGAGCTGTACAGTAATTCCCAACCAACTGCAGAAAGTTGAGAGTTTGAAAACACTAAAGCACTTTTGCCTATCCAGCCTTTCTGTGCTTCAACACTGGCTGCAGTGTAAGGAAGGACTGAAGGTATGTGGTCTAAACACAACAAAAGCCACTGCCTTACTCTAGATTAAATATGCAGGAAGAGGCCCCTTTGCATAAACACAAACACTCAGCAAATGAGTAACTGGCTCAAATCAGACGCCTGCTGTGCATTCTACCTGTCCTGATCTCTGACAAGCTGCACAGCTTGTTTAAGGGGATAGGAGCTACAAAATCAAATCAAATCATAGTGCTAAATGCTTTCCTCATGTAATAGTAAATAACAACAGCACCAGCAACTCAACGCCAAACGTTCATTTCTAATCTAAGCATTGCTCTGGCAAAGAGCTGAATCGTGTGCTATGCCCGCTTTGGCTCAGCCACCCATCTCGCCGAAGCAGAACACAACCAACCACCACCTGTAAAATTCATTTTCATTAACTGTGCTGAAATCCAATACATTCCTGGCCCGGCCTCTTTCTAACAAGGATTTAAAATTAAGAGAGGGACTTTTGGTTGAGTTGACAGATTAAATTTGGATTTGCTTGTCCTGTTGTTTTGTTTACTATGTAAAAGACATTCCACACACAGACCTATTTTAGCTGTCATGAATCACTGCATAATGCACACCTATTTACTAGTTTATTTGGGGAAAAGGAAGAAATTTTGGAAGTTTCTCTTAAAAACATTATTTTCAAAACGTTACTCTCAGAAAAGGAACCCTCCAAACTATATTTACTTCAAAAAACAACTAAATTAGAGACTGTGATAACCACCAAGCACATCTAAGCACTTATTATTATAATCAAATATACTTAATTATACACTATGATTTACTCTTGCTTCTAGAGAAATAAATTATTTTTTAGTCTTCTTTATTCTTCCATTCCACAAATAGAATAAAGCGGAACGATTTTAAAGCAATTGGAATTCACCAATGTCCCTTCCTAACTTAAGGAGTCAAAGCACATTGACCTCTTATTGTAAATCCTGGCTACATGTTGGTTTTGGTAATTTAATTATTTTTTAATAACTTGCAGTATTAAATGATTGCCATTGAAACACAAATAAGATTATACTCCTCGGCCTTACTCTCCTGTGCTCCAGACTACAGCGTAACATGGATGACACGACTGTGTCCGGCACCGAAATCTCGTTCTGAAAGAGCACTTACACACAGGCAAACACAAGAAGATTTGAGCTTTAGAAGAGGCAACACATTTACTGGATTCTGCAGCATGTGCCACAGATTATTTCAAAGGATACTGGATATAACATACAGTTTCAATATGGATCGAGTGTGCTCCATTCCACTGAGCGCTCATACAGATGGAGGGAGTTTTCTACTTTTCCTTGGATAAACTCACTACGTTAAAGCACAATAAAATTGCTAACATGAGTTAGTCAAGCCTAACAGGATAAAAATCCTCCAGGAAAGAATCCTGCAAGAAATTTTAAAGCCCCTGTATCATTCACCAGTTTTACATTGAAATGACCTTCCAAATAAGGTGTCAGATAATACGGTTCACATAGATGATAGTGATCTAACCTTGATGCAAATAAACCATAGAACAAAATTTAATCAGTATATCACTGTGTAAAAAGCCTTTGTCCATCCCAATGGAGCTTCTAATGACTGTTTTGGCAGTTCTGGCTGGTAATTATGCCTCCCTGCTCGTATGTACCTCATACTGGTTGAGCAAGCTAATGGAACTGGTGTTAGTGGGATGCAGTATTAATACCCTGCAACGTGCAAAACAGGATGCAACTGAATATATTATACAATTACAGGTAGTATCTAATTCCATAGGTATTAGATACAAGGCTCTAAATTAATATCTTAATAAAGTGAAATAAATACTACATTTCAGGTAAGATACCTATGAACACACGATCTGCCAATCTTCGTGCTGTAAGCCTCCTCTATACTCACACAGAACAGACACAGGACCCTGACAAAATTTGGCAGGCAAGCTTCAGATGCTGAGTGACACATGCTGATGCACAGAGTCAAAGATGTCATCTTCATGCAAGCTCCACTAGTTAAGAGCTTGAGAGAAAAATGAAACAGAAAAGCCCCCCAAAATAAAACAAAACAAAAAGAAAAGGGGGGTGGGAGAGAGAGAGTAGAGCGAGACCTCCAGAAAATAAACAGGGTGTACAGTTTCAAAGGCTACAGACACAGACATTTCATTGTTCAAGCCAATTATCAGTGGAAAATAATAACAACAGATGGATTCAGAGTCACTGACTTTTCATATGCACTTCATCTCTGCACAACAGATGATGAAATGCGAGAGCTATCTCGGAAAGGCAAAACATCTTTCAGTAAAAGAACTCTATACTCCAGATGGGGACCTTCTAAGGCAGCTGATTATCTTCTTATAATGTTGTAAGATAGACTTACTAAAACATTTCCAGAACTGATCAGATAGGATGAGCACAATGGCATCATTATGAGGGGTAAGCTGCTTCAGCCTCAGACATGTAACTAAACTAGCCAGAGATTTCAACAGGGTCAGAGCTACCCATTTTCCTATCAAGTACTGGTTCCAATAAAAAGGGTCCGAAGCTGCTGCTCACAGCCTGGGCAGAACATGGGGGTCGGCCGCATTCAGTGACTGCATCACTTCATACCCAGTAAAAGTCCTGTTGCCACAAGCGAGGCGAGCCCCCTCGCCTTCTGCAATCAACCCACTTCACATGGGGACAAAGGCAGAGGACAAAACAGATTTACAAGCACGACTGTTTCCACTATAATTGCTAGATGTAGAGGGACCTCGTCATCCAGGGGCTTACAGCAATGTAAATTAGGAGTAACCTCAGCTGAGTCAATGGAGTTACACCCACAAAAACTGGCACGAGGCACAAATACAACACACATTCTTTCTCAAAAAACCTTTACAAAACCTCACCTTTTCAGGGGAATAAAAAATTTGCTTTCAAAGGGAAATAACAAATACGTGTGAATTTTGGTGGTTCCTGTGATAAGCAGTTCCAACAAATGTCACAAACACCCAGTGAAGAACCACCTACCCAGCACGACCTTCTCCCACTCAACCTGAATACTGCAAAGTATGTGTTTTTGATCACATGAATCAGGTATACCACAATCTCAAAACTTAAAAAAGTAGTGGAAAAATTAGCTCATTAACCTTCAAGACAACATTTCTTTCATGGAAGAACACTACATCCATGGCGCAGTAAAACGAACTGGTTGCCATTTCCACAGTTTCTTCTCCGAAACACTGCAAGGAACATTTAAAACCCAACAGGCTCTGTAAATCAGTATCACATACTGAGGGGTAGCGATACACAACAAACACACTGAACTTGCACCTCCTGCTAATTTATTTTGCAAGTTGCAAAATATTTCTGAAGTAGAGGTCTGTTGGCTTCACAAATGCAAAGGGGAGAGATGAGTCTGCGGGCACAAAGCACAGCGTTTCCCCTCTTTGTGAAGTACTTTGTCAAAAGTAAATTCACAGGGGAACATACGAGCAAAGAGTAAATTTTGCCCAGGGCAAAATTCTGCAACTGCTTTAAGAAGCAAACAAGAACACAAAAGATGTGTAATACAACCATCTGGCTCTACTCATGCTATATCAATAATCCCCAAAATTTATCCCCACCCCCTTAATCAACCCACACTGATGCCACAAAACCAAATGGCATCACTTATGCTTCCTGCCCATCACATTTTGAAATGGTATTTAATATGCATACGGTACATATTTGCATGTTAATCAATTTCTTTAAGAAAAAAATATTTTTGCTTCTTGAGCTATTAGTTCTGCTTTTTCTACTTATTCACACTGGGATCTCTAAAACCACCAAGAAAGTCCTTGTGGTAAAGGCACTCTCATATTGACACGGCATCTCAGGTATCAGGATAACGTACCGGTCAAAATTTCAATCTCTTCTTCTCTCTAGTTTTGTGTCACAATGTGAAAATAGCAGAGGGTGAATAATAATGTGCCAGCAGAATTAGCTGTTCAAGAATCCCGGGTAAGCGATCTGTTCTGAACTCGAGGTTGGATGCATTTCTAAGCATCACCCTATTTGGGATTCAGAGAAGGAATTACGAAAGGGAAGCAGGGTATCCTATATGTCTTTTCCGTCTAGGATTTCAAGTATTTGCACCGGTATTTCAGGCTGTGCCCCATCCAGGAAGCAGCCTTCTTGTGAAGGAGGAGGAAAATGGGAAGCTCCTGGCCATGGAGGGAGGACAAGCCTCCAGTGTGCGCTGGCTGCACAGCTGCTCTCCCTCCTATCCCAAGGCCATGGTAGAAGACCACCCAAGGATGGACAGACAGAAAGATGACCACACAAAGTGACCAAAAGAGTGGCCTCACCATTGTTCGGGGTTGGCTTTGTTCTTGAGGGAAAATCACGTGCGTAACCATCGTGATTTAGCCTGGGAGCGCGCAACGTGAAACCGGTACCAAAAACAACACTTCAAAGACGGTCTCTCTCTGGCACTTTAGCGACCGACAGCCACAGCCCTGGGTGCTGACTCAGAGCTCTTCTTCTTAATCGACTTCTGCAACAACATACCCTGGCCCAAACCCGGCCTCTCCCCGTGGCCGTGTCTGGCTGGCTGGAACCCTCCCACGCCTGGGAGCTGCCTGGGGGGATGTGAGCCATGGCAGGGATAGTGCCCTACAGCCCACGGTGCTTCTTGCCCTGCTGGAGAACCACCACATGGCTGTTACATAGGGAAGAAGAAATGCAAGCCCTGAGCACTCATGGCATGGGTGGAAATGTTTTGCAGCTATTTTCCTTGGACGTAAGCATACGTATAGCGGTTATGTCTGCTCCTACGTCCAGACTACCAACCTGAGATCACAAACACTTTGTTAATTTTTTTTTATTATTATTTTTTTTTTTTAATCCATTTTTGGATCACTTCTGCTGTTCCTATGGCTTGACTTGTACAGCCTCTTTGTAAGAATTGAAAACAGTCTCCCACAAACACAGGAATGGGCAAATGGTTTAGAGAGCTAATCCACACCTGGGCTACGTAAAAGGGGCTCATATTTTCCAAACAGAAACACAACCCCTTTTATATATGAACCAGATTTAGATCCAAACGCTAAACCCTTCGCCACATCCTAAGTGGGGCTCTGCAACAGTCAAGGGGAGCAGGGTGGGTGGTGGCTGCACCCATGTTTCTGTGGCAGCACTAGCTCCAACCCGAAGGTGAGCCACAGATGAGGAGTCATCATGACCTTGGACTTGGGTGCAAGTGGCAGGCCTGTCCTGGTTACACCATGGTTAAGGCAGGGTAATCCCCATCCCGCACACGCCTCTTACAGAAGAATCTGGCCCTGTCTCGCTACTCTTGTTAGAAAAATGAAGGCTGTGACAGAAAATAGCTGAGAACTACATCTTGCCGATGCCAAAATACAATAATAACATGTTCAAAGATTTAATTTAGAAGACTACAAAGTCTAGCTCATACATCATAACACCTTGAAATAACACTTTAAGGTCAAATCCTGTGCATTTTTGGAAACCACCAAAACATAATGAAGTTTTACTTAAACACAGCATTTACATTTATAACGCATTTCAGATTCTTCAAGTAAGCTAGACCACATGCTAGGAAAATGCACTTCCCACAACATACAAATTAAGTCATATACAGCCTTCCCTCCACAGGCTGAACAGCCACCGGCACAAATGGAAGTCCTGTGTAAGGATCAAAGGCAGCATGTGGCCCTCAGAACATGATTTTATTTTGTTTTTAATTGGCAAACCATCAAATCCCACCAGTAGTTTATTTTTGTTGCCTTCCGCGCCCCTTTTCTACCTCTCCCACTTATTTCACAACGGAACGTTTTTAAACCACTAGAAATCTTTGTGGCAAAGGTGATGTCATACTGACACAGGATCAGGTGTGAGGTATGGTATGAATAAATACTTCTCCGCAACCACATTTAATTCTCAATGGTTGGGCATCAAGAGACAAAGAAGTTCTTATGCAGAGGTATTAACTGAGGATTTAATTTTAACTAGCCTGTGTTTAAAGAGCAGGAATGATGCATAGTGCAAGCCTAGAAGAAAAACTATCAACTCAAAACACAAAAAGCCCAAACCCCCTTGTACCTTCCTTCTTGGTTTTGGGAAAGCAACACACAGCTCTGAAACTTATTGCTCTTCACAGTAATAAACATACGGTTCTTGATTATTTCGTTTTCTAAGGCACTAATACCATGCAGGATAATTGTACTTTATGCACTGGTAATAAAAACTCTCCCTATGAAAATAAATATGTATTCTACAGTAATCAAGCAGGAACTAATTTTGTACTTTTTCACAAGTAGCCATTTACTTTGGCACAGAATGGTAATGTGTAGCAGAGAACGCAGTATATGCTTTAACCCAAGAAAAAATTAGACTTGAAAATTAATACACAGTGAAAGACAAATTTAAAGCAGCCTTCTTGTGTTCTGACATAAGAATATAAAAATGACACGAGCAACTAAAGATTAGTTTACATACTTTTCAATCACAGCTGCCGCTCAGTAACCACAATACCTTTAAAATGACATTCTGCCGAAACAGATAGTTCGGCTGCAGCAGCGGCTAGATACAGCGAACGTGAAATTAAAAGGGCATTCTTTTATTTACACACATGGCACAGCACTGAGCCCCAGCACAATTACAATGAAGAGATTTTGTAGCGTGATTAATTTAGGAGTAATCTAGTGATAAATAGAGTGCATTGCGAGGGATTCTGCCTAGCAAATTTTTATCACCAGCCTTAGATGTCAAAACACAGTTTCAGGGACAGAGAAAGAACGAGTCACATCTTCTTGGTTAATATTTAATTGGGTGCTAAAGATTCCTCCCAAGGACCTCTGAACCATCACTGACAGCCCCGCAAGATGGCCCTATCTGTGAAACAGATACCGAACCTTTCAGTATAAACTAAAAGAACATGAAATTTAATCAAACCATCCAATTAATAAATCACTTCAGTGGACACTGCAGCCCCAGCCCTGTTTAATTACATAATTTTAAAAATATTTGCACACTGCAGCCACTAAGATTGGCTCTGAGGTTTCATAACACACACTTAACACTTGAGCTGGAGAACAAATCTATTTAATAAATGCAGAGCTAAGTGCAAGAACGCTACTCCACTCAAACTGCAAAATCACTTAGCATAGCCTGCGAGAAAAAGCAAATAAACTTCTCCCCCACGCCCCTTCAACACAGGTCACTGCTATCGCCAGCTCTGGCCAGAGCCTGTGTCTGTGCATCTGCCTGGGATGGGGCAGGGAGAGCATGGTCCCCTTTTGTGGCACACAGGCATTCCTTCGCCCAGCTGCACGCTGAATCCCTCCCCTTGCTCTCTGCCTCCATCCCTCCCTCATTTCTCCCCTGTGTATATCCCCCCGCGATGCTCTTCTGCCCTCTTTCCCCCTTGCTCTCAGCTGATTGCTGGGTCTCCCCACTGTCATGCTCCAGCTCTCCCCATACTTATCACAAGCTCCTGCCCTGAGTTTCCTCCACCTGCTCTCTTTCTCAGTGCCATTTGAGATAGCTGTGGTGAAAAAAGCTCACTGGGAAAAATCAAACCCAACCACCAAACAGGATGGAGGGAAGAGGCTGTGGAGGAAAGCAAGGGAAAGAAAACAGTTCAGTAAGGCCAAGCAGAACTACACGATTTCCAACAACAGCAAGAGTGACTCCTGAGCATCGGGATGAAAAATAAAAGCCACGGACCAAGAGTGTTACTTGGTGTAATTATTTGGCTTCAGGGTCTGGGATGGGTGTAACGCCTGGATCTGCAGGGCAGAGGAAAACCGTGTTACTGCCATATATAACTAGGTGTGACAGCACGGGAGAGGTTGAAATATGCATGGACCATGTGGTGGCCTTAAACGAAGGGAAGAAAAAGCAAAGCTAATGGTTTGTCACAGCTCAGAGGCACAGCTGTGTGCACTCGTACAGACTTTGCATTCATTCATATATAGAGAGCACAGCTTTCAGGTCCTGTGGTTCCAGAGTGATTTTTGGATGAAAGTTGAGCCTCAAAAATAAATAAGTCTATATTTGGCCTGCCCTGGATTCGAGAAGTTCTCCACAGTGCTTTGCATAGAAACAATCTGAATTAATACGGCTTAAATTTGCGAGATTATAATATTCTTTACCAAGCCAATGGATGCACCTCTAAAATTCACTGCCCTGACAAATAGTAGAGCTCTTGAAAGTCTGCTTGTATTAGTTTTATGGATCTATTCTACTGCTTAAATCAGGTCTCATTAAAATTACCATCCATACAAGTTATCCCACTGGGAAATCTACATGCCAGAGCTACTCCAGTTCCGCAGGCAGTGCTCGGAGGGGGTTGCATATTGCAAAATAGCTGCGGACATGGCGGGGGGGAGGACAGGGAGAAGAAGAAGAGGACTTCAGGACAGCAAACAAGTTACTCTTTATGCTCCTCTGATTTTAATCATGACAGTTTTTGCTCTGGTGGTGCAAATGCATCCATGAAAAGAAATGCTACTGCCGGAAATGAAACCAGGGGAGTGGTGTAAAAGAAGTGCCCCTTGGGAAGCCAAAGCCCAGCTCCAACACCCATTTTAGTGTTGGAAGGGCAGGCTAAAACTGCAAACACTGCACCTGACAACTTACACTAGAGCATACATATGATCTGCACGCTGCCCCTCCAGTTTAATTTTTAATAGTAACAGGACTTAAATCTCAGCATTAATGTATTAATGTTCAAATGAATACAATTAAAGGCATCTCTATTTTCTTCAGTGCTAACGACCTGGAAGATCTCTCCACCCTTCATATTTGTAGAGATAGTTACAAATACATTCTGTAGCCCTTGTTTTGGCAAAGCAGCAAAAACCTTTGCCTTTTAAATATAAAGTAACAGAAATAATGAATAATATATCTTCTGATTTTTGTTCTGCCATGATATATATATAATGATATATAAAATGTTCATTTATTATTATCACACATCCTAGGAAGCAGACATGCAAAATTACTTCTTTTTCCCTGCCTTATAAGGGTCATTTATCATATGGAACATCCTCCAAATAGGTAGTCCTAAAATCTCAATTTACAAAGACATTTCTTAGAGAGGAATTCTGCAAACAGGGCTCCTCTCCTGATGGTTAAAATAAAAACTTTATTACATCAAAATAGCTGGGTTTAAGAAGGGAGAAATGCTCTGCAGTTTCTTTTAGAAGTTCCTGCCCCCACAAATTAATGTCTGCCTATTATTTTTACCTACATCTTGCCACATTTATTAGTTAACAAAAGCAATGTGTGACCCTCTTTAGGCCAAGTTCAGAAAAGAAAAGCATTAACTGAAAGGGCATTAATTTTTATCGTAGCATCTGTGATCTTTGGGTGGGGAAAGGAAGCACCATGAAAAATGAAGTCTGTGTATACACACTATCAGTCAGATTTTAACACTTATGCAGAATAATGCAAAGCTTTATTTCTTTTTGATGTTAACAGGCCTTTTTTTTTCTTTTTTGCATTCCATTTTTCAATATGTAAAATGACAAAATGCAAAAACAAAAACACAAAAATGTGCTTGGTAGGGCTGGCCTAGTTTTTTGAAACACACACAAAAATCAAACTCACTCATAAGATCTTATTTTAATATGTAATAGAAGAATCTGGCAAACATTAGCCAGAATAAGTCTAGCCAGCAAACACAGACTAACATACTAGTCTGCTGCTGCGAGGCAAGATGGAAATGTGGTCTTGTTCTTCCAACAGACAAGAGCAGAAACTTCCACCTTGCTGAGCACCCAAGGAACGTGGTGCAGGCGGCAGCGTGGGGCCACGCTCCTGCTCAGCTCCTCGGTGCTCGCACCAGCACCTCACCACCTTATTTGCTGTCTGTTCACAAATGAAGCCCTCTCAGTTGTCGCATCTCTCCTTTGCCAAAAGATGGGGATGGTAAAGATAAGTCAAGAGTAAATGTGTGCCTTTTGCCCAAAGCTATGTCCAAGCTCACTCCAGCATTGGCCACTGTGGTCTTGGTGCAGAAGACCCTGCAAAACCCAAGCAACAGCGTGATGCTCCTCTCATACATTTCTTTTGTGCCCAAAGTCTACTTCAAGCCATGCAGCTTTGAAGCGGTACCCAGAGAAGGAGTCAGATATACAACTACCTCCAGGGGAAAAGGATACAAAAAGATGATCAAGAAAGAAAAAGGATAAGGGAGAGCTGGAGTCAGCACAGCTAAAGGCTCCAATGAGGAGGGAGGTGGAGAGGGCGGACAACTACAAAGCACTTAATTAAAAACCCCAAAATGTTAGAAAACCAATCTCATGCTCACAATTTGCGTATTTGGGGATTACCTACGGATGAAGAAGGTTCAGCTTAATCAGCTATCTGTGCAAATGGATCCTCAACATGCCAGAGCTGAACTCACTGGACAATCCTGTTAGAGTGGAAAGAGCACATAAAACGCCCTTGAGAAACGTGGCTAATGCCACAAACACTGAGGAAACAACCGTTAATAAATTCTTCCATTTTCAGGCTCAGGAGGCAAAGGGCAAATGTTGAAAGAAGCAGAAGATGAGAAGGGCATGGCTACACTTCATATGAAGTTCATTTCACGTGTCACACATTCCTAAGGCAGGTCTCACTCCTCAGATTAAACCCATCATTTTTAACCCACTAAAATAAGCCTCCCAAGAGGGAATCAACTACATCTCTTCTATAAGCAGCTAAACCTAAGATGTCTCCCATTCTTCCAGGATAGAAGACAATAGAAGTCTCTATAAATAGAGATAATAAAGAGCCACTATAAAAAGAAAAGTATTGCAAAAAGTCTCTATTTAAAAAGCTTGCAAAATGTACCAATTTCAGATATCAGAAGCACCTTGTAAAACTTCTGTTTGGGCTGCTTCTTTCTGCTCAACACCATCCCGCAGAATGAAAGCTGCTCCCACGTGCGACTGCGGCATGCCAGAGCCTCTCTCTATCTTGTATTCACCCAGGAAAATACAGTGTGGACCACCATGTATGGGGAAAGTGCTAGCAAAAATAATTTGGGGTGGATAGCTGCCCCAAAACCAGGTTACATACCAAGACAGATGGGAGCTTGACAACTTCGGAAAGACCAGATTTCACCCTGCCACCCTTTAGCCACACTGGGTGCGCTGGTGGGGTGCAGGGTCAGGATAAGGTCCACATGGTGGGATGAGACCCGAAGAGCTCAACACTGCCACCAATGTCAGTCATAAGCAGCCACCCAGACTTCAAAGGTCCATTAACACCACCATGGGGCCCAGTCCTATCACCAGCTTATCCATCTTTTCCACTTAAAACAGATTCATCGCCACAGGCATGAGGGCTGTGGAGTGTCCTCACCATCCCATAAGGATCTAGGCTGGCTTCAGCAGTCACCCTGCAGACCAGCTCCTCTCCTACCTGGGTTTGATCCAAGCGCTCATACAACTCTTACATTTTATTCTCTCTCTTCCCCCTGAAGCTTTGGCAACTGAAATCTATTATGATGTCAAAAGGTAGCTGACAACATAAAATGTATCCCGCTGAGTTGATGGCACACGCTGCTAAATTTACAACAACATAAGTATCATAAAAATTATAAGAACTGCAAATTAACCACTGATTTTTTAGTTCAGTGACATAAATAACAGTAAAGATCTGGAAAACTTCCAAACATCTTTACAACTGTTTAATTTGTCAAAATCTATCAAGTCTTTCTCAACCACAAACCTGTCCTCTGCGGTGTGTTCGTTTTCACGTACTTACACTGGCATCAAAGGCAACAAAAATAAGGCTTATATAATGACTGTGTTCTGATGCATCCTTCCAGCCATGCATTTACGTATGCTTTTCTTCCTCTGTACTTCTTTATTGACACTAACACTCAGCAATGCTTTAAAAACATTCACACTAAAAAAGCAGCTTTCCATCCCTCCCAGGTCTGCCCAGGATGCTCCAGGCGGCACATTGCTTTGTTTGCCAATGTGACGGATTTGCCACTGATGTGCTGTGTGTACCTTGCGAGGCTTGCATCAGCAAACCCTTCTATTTACTCCTTTACTTCTGCACCAAGCACTGCGAATGCAAAGCCACTTTTCCAGCAGCTGCAGGAGAGCACGCAAAGATTAACAAAAACAATAAATTTTATAGGCTCTATTGCTTTTCCTGGAGGGGAATGAACGGAGGAAGCTCATTTTATATAGCTATTTACTTTGTATGGTTAAATATTAATTATTGTCTTTTCTAAGAGATAGTTTCACTAGAAAGAGTACGTTTCTTTCACAACTATTGCAAGATTAACTAAATTGGAGGTCCCAGTGTGTTGAATTGATGAGCCACAAAGTTAGGCTTTCCGAAAAACACTATAACATGTATTTCTATTGTTTGACTGCTCAGGGGCTGTGAAGCTTCCTGAGGCCCCAGTGCTCAGCCTGCTGAGAGAGTCTGACCACTGCACCCACACAGTGGTGGAGGTGTTGCCAGTACTGGCCCCAGCCCAAACCAAGGCAGGTAACACGGTTCTGCCTTCTGCAGAAAGAACTGGCCAAGATCTTTTCATGTTGTATTTGTAGCCCTACCCATGGGTTCACACCAAGAAGTTTCATACATGGCTCCAGCTGCTGCAATGTAGTCATTATATAAAATGAAGATCAGATAGACACTGAGAACTGATCAGACTTTTTGCTTCTAGAAGGACTTCTCATGGTATGGAGAAGGGTTTCTCCATTCAAGCTGGCTCCTTTTTCCTCAGGAGCCAGCTTGTACTTTTTCTATACTTCAACTGTGAAATATTACAGGAACCAATTAAACCTTCTTAAATAGGACAACCTAATAAATCCCTCCCTCTAAATAATACTGAAGTGCAGCTTGTGACAGAACAGAGAAAACACACTTGCTACAGCTCCACAGGCGTAAAAGACCATTGCAGAGACCAGAGAGGTAGGGGTTTATGACAGCGTGGTGACCAAACTGTTCCCGTGCCCTCATGCCGGGCCTCAAAGCTTCATCTGCTCTCAAGAGCTGACAGACAACACGCACATCAACTTGCCCCCATCATCCCAATCAGCCAAGGTTTGGTGGATCCATCACCTGTGGACCACAGGGGCGATGTGGCTCTGTCCCAGCGTGCTGGTGGGCAGAGCGGCACAGTGGTTTTGAAGCAGAGTGGTATGTGCAGCCATGTGTTACACCACACTGATTTCAAGACCAAATCTCAAACGCATTGGCTACCCGTATGGAAGCAGGAAAGGAAGCCGAAGGCTCAGGTTTGACATGACAAGTTAAACTCAGCCCCCTGCTCCCAGTAAACATTACAATAAATCTTTTGATAATGTAAGAGAAAAATAGAATTGCTTGACATTTATTTTAAAAAATAGGATTTACGCTTAAAATCCAGAAACGCAACCAGAACACAGCAGGGCTTTAAAAATTAAGCATCCAGATATACATGGAACTTTTAAATTCATTTTCCCACTGTGCTGTTTGCAAGAGCAGTACACTTAAATGGCCACAACTCGCTCAGTGACTGACACCCAGAGGTACCATGCAAGCGCTATGGAATGCTGCAAGTAAGTCAAAGTTCTTTGATTAAATCTAACATAATTGCACATAACTGGAAAAAATCACAGCAAGTTGGCTTCGCATATTGCATTGCATAAATCAGAAGCGATTCCCACCAGATCTATCCTCTCCAGACTATTTTATCTAAGCAACATATAGCTGTTACAACAATTTTTGAGTGATTTTGATTCTCGTTGTGGTATAATGAGTAATGAAGAAAGCACGTTTTTTATTCTGGTTTGCACTGATGTGTTTCTTCTTTGACTAAACCCTTGGTGACTCAGTTCTACCGCTTCACAACAAGTTCTCATGTTTCCCTCGACACAAAAAAAACATGTCTTCAACTATCCCGTTCTCAGCTCAAACCAAAGGGAAGACCTTGAGAACTCCTATTATTCATGCTGCTCACTGCAGAGTAAGACCCTACACAGGGTGCGATGCTAACTTGGAGGAGTCCCAGACCCAGCGGACACCAGCACTATAAAACACTGCCTGAAGACAAAAGTGCCCCAAGACTGAGTCTGCAGAGGAAAGGCCTTCATCGTGAGCTTGAGGAGCGTTTCTCCCTTCAGACAGGAGAAAATGGGTTTGGCTAGGGCGACTTCCCTCAGAACTCAAAATCTTAGCAACAACCTTCTGCAACCATCTCTCTCTGATGTCCCCAGAAAAGGTGACCACAAAACTTGAGCCCTGCATTGAAAAGAGAATGGGCCTTTTTCTGTGCTTTGCACCAGATCTTCAGACTTAAGTTTCTCTTTCTGGTAACATGCAATGCAAAGGCTGTGTGCTACATGGGGCCAAGCATTTTCAGGCCTGGAGACTTAACTGCAATCTACTCTAACTGGCACATAGTACTAAAGTATAAATATTAATAACATTAACAACAAAAACCAAAACCCTGATTGAGATGGCAAGCTGAAGACTGAATCAATAAATCAACAGTAATCTTTTTTTCTTAATCACAGCAGCTACTCCACCCTTTTTATTGATCTTTCCCCCTTTTTTGCTGTATTTTGCTATAATCTTCTGAATCTTGATTAAATTAGTTCAAAACAATTGTTCACCTAGCCAGGATAAGCCATGCCTTGGTTTTAAAACCCTTCTCGGTGCAACTGCACCGTGAGTTGTATGATGATGTTGAGACCAACCTTTCATTTCTCATCTTCTCCCTTCTGGTGCTCATCCCTGAATCCACAAACTGAACACTTCAGCAGATTGGTGGGCAGCCAAGCTTTGCTCTGCCTAGGAAAGAGGCAACTGTGCTGATGTGACCTCCTCCCAGCCACGATGATTTACCCATGCATAGGTTTAAAGGAACTTCCATTTAACTGTCCTACTGCAACAATCTGAAAACGAGTACGAAAACCAACCCATCTATCTTCTTTAGGCATATCTGTTGATCAAATATTTTACTCCAGTGTTCTCTACAGCATCATTACGGTACTTACACATGTTCACCCTGAGTATAAATCTTCAGCACGTCCTACCTGCCTCTGCAGTAGCTTTCCTGGAAACGGCTTTATTGTGTTCTAGTAAACTTCACTGTGTTATTTATTCTCCTTTAAAAGAGAAGTTACACTTCCCTGTATTTGTTCCTAGCAAAGACAAGTTTCTGCCTATCAGAAGACAAGTTTACTGCAAGGACTCTTGTAATAATACTGATAATGGGTAGAAATTACACATTTTATAAGGAAGAAGACAAAGCATTTGATGCTTTATAATAGTTGTGCTGATATCATAGTTTCACCAAAGCGTGCTTTCATACAAAATTATAGCCTTCCCTCCTGAGTGACCTAGCCTGCAAGTATTTAGGATAGATATAATGGGGCATACTGTCAACTACAAATCAAGAGATGCACTGGCTTCAATGGGGATTTTGCAATTGGCTTCCAAAGACTTGTAAAGTGACAATCTGACCCCATATTTTTAATAAAGGGCTGAAATATGCCACTGGATGAAAACAGATCAGGCTAGAAAAATCACCAAATAGAACTTTAAAAAACTGGCAAAAATAAAACAGAGCCTTTAGGTTGCGAGCTGAAAAGGATCTCACATTTTAATAAATAGGCAGTAATTACAAATATTACCAAACAAAGGAAAAGGAAACTGAAACATGTCAAGAAAGATAATCAAGTGAGAAATGTGCTTACAGGATGCCAGTCCAACTGATAAAAGATCTTCAGAAAGCCAGATATCCCACCTAGAGCCATTAATCCTTATCTGGGTCCTTACACACCCACACCCCTGCCAACATCAGATCTGAGGATCCAGAGCAGCCCATCCTTCTTCCTTATTACTCCTGCCCCTTTCTTTTGTGTATGGCCACTGGTGCTGCTCATCACAGTCTGTTAAACATATGCCACTCAACCTTCGTTTTACTTATGTTAAAGCACGAGGGGAGCTGCAACGAGTGATATTCTCCCCTTACCCCAGAGCACAGGAAGAGATGCCAGGCTGAGTGTCTTTCCAGAAGCAGCAGGTCCCTAAACTGGGCAAGATACATAAATGATACAACAACACAGTCTAGCAGGTAATGGCAAACAGATAGCAGTAACTAGTTAATGATGATCTGCAATAATGTCAGAGAGACTTGTTACCATGTAAGTAACCTGCCACACCAGAGATACAAATTGTCTCTGACTTGATAGCACCTACTGTGGAGAGGAGTTATCAATGTGCTAGCTTGTTCTGATAAATGGAGTACTATTTCCTTGTGCTGCTGCTGTCACTTTCACCAGCCCATCAGCCCCTTTCTTAAACTGATTGCTATTTTTATTACACTCCTTAAAATATGAAGCAGGAGACTCCTTTTCCTCAAATACACCAGGCTAGATAGATGACGCCTTTTAAATAATATTCTTTTCTTGCTGGCCCTGATCCTTGCAATGTTGTTGCTTACTTTGGAGGGGGAAACAAAATAGAAGTGGCAAGCCATATCTCTCCATTCCAAAGGGAGTGGTTTCCCAAGAAAAGCATAGTTTTGTTCCCTTGCTATTTCCTTTCAGTACTGCAGACAAGCAGGCAGCAGACCCGCTACTAAAACTGACCCTGGCAGCTAGGAAACAACACTCGCACATATAGAAAATACCCACTGCAGCTTGAGGGCAGCAGGTGGCATCCTGGGGGGGGGAGGAAGATCCAAATCATTAATGGGACTTATCACCTCTAAATTCTGGATTTGGTAGGAGAAAAGGAAAATTATCTGGAAACAAGACTTTTCAGAGTCTAAAATTAGGTGAAATGCTGTTGAAAAGGAAAATAACTTCCAGCTTTATTTTAAGAACTGGAATTGTGTTTCCTGCTTCCATTGCTGAAGTTCTTCTGGAAAGGAAGCTGCCCGCAAGTAACGGATAAAATACAGAAAACCTTGGATTCAAAAATGTTCTTCCCCACACTTCTGTACAGATAAAATCCAGAGGCTGGTAGAACACACTGGTTTCCCTGTAGAAGATACAATGCCAAAGCAGGGGGGGGAAGTGCTCACTAATACAATAGGTCATTGTACTCTGAGATCTACCACATATGTTACTCCAAGGGCTCTCAACCCTAAACTTGGAAAGTTTAGACTTGGAAAGTCTAAGACACTGGAGCCATGATATATAAAGTAAGACCCAAGTTCCAAATATTTGATTTAGCAAAGTAAATATGGTTGTTTTTATTGGGTGCAACAAGCATTTTTCACAGAGTGAAGAATTATGGTAAACATCTGCTAATCATACTCACAAAAGAGGTCATTGTGCTTAAATCCAAGGTCATATTAATAGCTATATTTAATTAATAAAACCCAACAGTAATATTACCAAGTTTCCAACAACGTCTGCTTCCTGACACTCAAGGACCTATTCATTAATGAACCACTCATATTGGTTTTTCTTGATATTGCTGCTAAATTCTCACAAAGCTTTTAGGCCATACAACAGAAGCCTGACTTAGAAGTAAACTGCATCATGTTATGCTATATGTCTCTGGGGTATTATACCATGTGCACGTAGTTTGTGAACACATGCGCTAACAAAAACACTGGAATATGTGATATTCCATGAAGGTGGTCTTGCACTTCCAGGCTCCCATGTCTTCTCCTAGTCAATGGGATACGAAAAGAGCATCGTATCTACTTCTGAACTAGGAGATAACGTTCTTCGTAGAGTCATTCATTGTCTAAATATAAGTCAAGAACTTACATCTTACATTTCACAAGAGCTTTTTTGCTTGGGAAGAAATCCTAGATTTTCAAGAAGTGTTGGGTTTCCTTCATCCTTCCAACCTTCCCCCACTTACCTCTGGAAGGGCAGTTTCTCAGTATCTTTACAAGCTGCACAGCCCTGGTGAGCTATTGCCCAAAGTGCACCAAGTGCTTCGACAGTTTTCATCCATTTTGCCTGTTAAGAACTATGCTGCTGAAAATGTTGTTGATCTCAAACAGGAAAATGAACCTGGTTTTCGCTTACTCAGGTGTTAAACAGCACAGCTTTTTTCAAATCTCAGGTGGTGTCCTGGATGAAACCGACACAACCGAGAAATGAATCAGATCTTAGATCTTCTAATGTTTAAGTGCTTAAGGAAATGGAGATCTATCGCAAAGCAGGTTTGCTTGCACATCCAGATTTCCTCATGTAACTGCAGTCATTGATGTTTATAGATTTTTTTCTGTGAAAGATAAATCTAGCTTGTTGCATGAAAAATCCTCGAATGCACTGATGTTTATTCACCGAATTTCCATATCCTTTACACTTGAAGTTATTTTCTCTTTTCCACAATGTATGTGAAAACCATGACATTTTATATATTCTACACAAGTTCCCCACACCATACTGCACCATCTCCATGTTATTATATATAATGCAGTAATGCCATTTCCAATTCATTACAAAACACTACATACTTCTATGCACCAGATGTCCTAGCTTTGGTAGGACCGAGTTATTTTCTGCCCAACAAGTCTTGAAGGCAAAAATAGTTGTTCCTGTATCTTTGTATACAGCCAGGCCATTTCACCTACTTGTGTCAGACTTCCAGCCCGGTAGACATAAGTGCTTTGTCTTATCCTATTTTTAGACAATTTGCCACTGAAGACAACTGTGGAAACCTGTTTATACACAGCCACGCCACTGGCTATTGAGTCCCGGGAAGAAGAAATGTGGACACAAAGGGAGGTCCTAAGAACTAAGGTCTCAGATGTCCCTCCTACTTTTCATGGCTTCATGACAAACCAGGTTGATTCTCTCAACTCCTCCTGCCCTTAAATCTACAGCCTAAACATTTTCCAGAATGGAGCTTGCTCATGCACAATATAACCTTAGCACTGGAGCAACAAAAGCAGCAAATAACCACCCTAACTATGCACAGCCTGTTGTATATCATGGGCCTGCAGACCCCTAAAACCTCTTGGCAGAGAGAAGAAAGTTAACAGCTGTTCAGCAAGCTCTGTGCAATGCTCCTCAGTGCCTTCTGTTATCCTGGGGACACACAGAGATCTTCCGACAAGCAAAAATGAACCATAGGTATTTTGGGAGAGGTCCTTGACACAGGGAGCCAAGAGGGAGAGTAGCTGAAGGAGGACAGAGCAGGAGGAGAAGAGAGGAGAGGTGAGAGGAAGATATTATCTTTTACTCTCCTCTGCAAACACACATGGGGACAGCAGCACTGGATACAGACAGGGAACTGTGAGCTCTCTGGATGCACACCGTAAGTTCATGCAGTTCCACCCCTGAGAATGAACTTCTATAAAGTTTAGAACTTAGGGAAGGACCATAGCAGGCTGGACTAAATTTAAGGCTAAATACCTTATATACAGACAGCATCTTGGTGGAACACAAAGATGAAACAGCAGGTGAGTTCATGCATAAATTCATACCTTTGGGTAGTAAGTTGCAAGAGCGTAAGTAAGTAGTGGGTAGTAAATCTTAGGCTAAAGTAATTCATTAGCCATTTTGGCATCACACATGAAACGCATCACTTTGATCTAATGTATCTCAGTGCACTCTGCTATCATCTGCACTGGCTGTGCTTTGTTGAGATGAAGGGCTTTTTAATCCAAATCAGAAAGTGATGCTTCTGCACTGATGCTCTAATTTAGGAGTTATAATTAACAGACTCATTGCTAATCAGATCTCATCATACCTCCCCCTAAGGCCCCAGTGTGAGAAACAACAGAAGAAAGAACCAAAGGTGCCCCGAGACAGCATCTAAATTTGTGTCTCAAATTTTCTCTGTTCATACCCATATGTTCATATGTGTGAAATTGGTGGGAAACATGATCTTGTGGTTGAAGTAAATTTAGAGGAATTAGGAGGCTTGAGGTCTGCTTCCACCCCTCCATCTCTTTGGGCAAATTACACAGGACTTGCTTTTCAAGACTGGGAATAGTCAGTAGCCCACAGAAAAGTTCATGTAACACTATCCCATGTAAGCGACATTAAATTGCACTTGCATTTTATACGGATGGCCTCTAACCTCTGTTCAAAATGCTATGCCCGCTGCAGAGATGGAGACTGTAAGCTTTTGCTCCCAGCATTCCTGCATGGCCCTACACATTCATCTGCAAAGCCAAGGCACTTGGCTCAAAACACACCGAGGGACTATGTAACCCTGCCTCTCCACATTCACACTGCACACGAAGCAGAGCCTTGTGCCCACAAACAAGTAGAACAGCAACTGATGGCTGAAGAACAACTGATCGCTCTGGGGTATGTCAGCATGCTAGGGACGGACAAGAAAGCTAGCAACCACTATTACCGGGGGGCAAGACAGCCTTGAGACATAGCTCAGCTCCTCCGCAGCAGCCACACTGGCTGTGCCAAGCTCCCATCCTGTGGTTGGCAGCTGCTGGGGCAGCCACGTACGAGGGACGACACGTCCAGCCCCAGGCAGCTGAGCCCACACAATTAACGTTTCAACATGCGTGCAATTGCTGCATCACAAAACCTCAGCATTCATCATTTTGTCCTACCAGTTAACCCAAAGTAAGTTAGCCTGAAATTTTTGGTACCGGCTCCCTGGCTCCTGTGTCTCCAAGCCCTGCATGCCCACTGAAGGATTATTCAGTTGAGACGTTCAGCTGAGCAGAGGGTTTTGCTTCTTCATAACGTCTGCACTTATTCAGTTGATCCCACCAAAGGTCATGCTGCCTTCTTGGCTTGGAAGGCACATCCCTGTGTTAATACAGGTACAGACACACTCAGGATGCTTCCAAAGCGGATGAATTCACAAATCATGGGCAGCACGCTCCTGACCATGGTTACAGAAGGATTACCCAAGGTTTCTCCAGCCGTTGGCTCGTCCCCGACCTCCATTTTCTTCATGCCTGTGGTCAGACCAAAGCTCATGGTGAAGCCAGCACGCAAGCCTGCCAGCAGCTGAAGCTTTGCCACCAGCTCTTTGGAAAACGTGTAACCATCAGCACAGGAAGCTGGGCAGGGGCTGCTCCGACACCTCGGATCAAACCCACCCCAGGGGACGCCACACTGCTTCCCAGTGGCACAAAGCACCCCCTTTATGCCCACCTGCAGCCTTGCTGTCACCCAAACACTGCTGGAGAGCACAGAGGGAAGAGGGTTGGGTCTTGTGAACCCAACCCTCACCCTACCATTGAAATAGCAGCTGGGTCCCAGCCAGCACAGATCTGACCTTCTGCAGAGGGCTCTCAGGCCCACACCCCAAGGAGGCCATCAAATCTGAAACATCACTGAAATTCCCTTAACCCTTCCCACGGGTTCACATTCACACAGAAATACATAGAACCACAGAATGGTTTGCCTCGGAAGGGACCTTAAGAGATCATCCACTTCCATCCCCCTGCTATGGGCAGGGACACCTTCTACTAGACCAGGTTGCTCCAAGCCCCTGTGTCCAACCTGGCCTTGAACACTGCCAGGGATGGGGCAGCCACAGCTTCTCTGGGCACCCTGTGCCAGCGCCTCAGCACCCTCACAGGGAAGAACTTCCTAATAGATAATCTCAATCTCCCCTCTGTCAGTTTAAAGCTGTTCCTCTTGTTCTGTCCCTACATGCCCTTGTAAAAGGTCCCTCTCCAGCTTTCTTGCAGGCCCCTTTAGGTACTGGCATGTCTGCCTGCAGTCTCAAACCTGGATAGAGCATCGTTGCCCTCAGAGAAGTTTCTGCCACATCTGCTGCATCTTTAACTTCACAAAAGCAAAGTTAAAACTGATCCAAGAAAACCAAAAGGACAGCACAGGAAAACGCAAAGTGCTCACATTGTAACATCTCTAAACGAGAGATCCTTGTACAGGGATCCTGAGCAGACCTTTCCAGGCTTAAGGGGTTCACATTCCCTGTGCAAGTCTGTATTCTCTATGTAAATTCATGCAGCTGCCTTGAAAGGAACTGCAGGTTTCTGTTAAGTGAAACTTTCTTTGTGAATTATGAGTAAAATGCAAAAACTTGCCGCTTAAAAATTAAATGTATTTTTATTGCAGCATGAGCAGGGTTTTTTGTAGGGTGAACAAGAGCCTGTGCAGCCAGGGAAGTGTTTATAAATATAACACTTATTCTTGCTCAATATATATATTTTGCTTTAATAAAAACAGAACCTGATCGTTCAGCATCAAAAAAATCACAGCACAAAATTTGTATGTTCTTCCCAAGGCAGAAATTCTAACTCATTTTCCATGCTGTACCCTCAGCTCCTGCTCACTGTAAACAGGACATTGTTTTCTTGGGCTTTCTTTTTCAACAGCATGGAAAGAAAAGAATAGTAGAGG
Organism: Ara ararauna; assembly: GCA_028858755.1. Classification (NCBI taxonomy): domain Eukaryota; kingdom Metazoa; phylum Chordata; class Aves; order Psittaciformes; family Psittacidae; genus Ara; species Ara ararauna. The sequence goes on from CM054385.1 coordinate 7,561,684, forward strand.
GTGTCACTGCAAAGACATGAACATGTACCATAACAATGAAAACAAACCTGATTAACTCAGCTGAACTAAAGCTTCCAAGTTCCTTATCAGTACCTGAGACATATCTGGAAGGGAGCTTTCCCACCCCAAAAGGAAGTGCCAGGGGTGTTCCCCACTCCCAAGGGTAGGCAAGGTTGGGTGGTTTGTCCTGTTGTGATTTAAATACGATGTGATCCTTATTCAGTGCTATAAAGTCTGCTCTGAGCATGCCAGTACATGTCAGCTTTCCCTTCACTCTGTAAGACAACAGCCGCCTCCATGCAGAGTTCAAAAATATTTGATGATTTAAGCCAGCTTGCTACACTTAGGTTAGAACACAAAGCAGACTGCAGTGCTCAATATCACCATCCCCCCCCTCACCCCGCTCCACTTGTGAATATATGTATTTAGATCAAATAGGCTTTTGGCATCATTTTAGATGCCTACATCCAAGCCTACTGGTACTAGAAATCCTCTCTTCAGTATCATCATCTGAGGATAAAGACATGAGACTTCCCATTCTCCAAGGACTGCCAGTCTCCTTAAACATAAATCTGCTATTGTGCAAAAAGCACAATCTCTAAGGATTTCTATCGCAGAAGAACAAGGAAAATAGCCCAATAACCGAGAAAATGGAGCAGTTTCAGAGATTGGTGTGTTAAAGCAATATAAAGCAATTATGTGGTTGGGTGAAGGTAAGGAAGGGAGCAAAGACTGAAGTTAAAGGGGTTTGGAACTGAAGGGTAAGTCTGATTTGGGACTACAGCAGCATCCTCAGAAATTGCAGACATAGCTCAATTGCAGACGTATTGCCTGGGACATACCTCAAAAGCCACTGATGTGATGGGCATAACCCCACTGAGCTCCAGATAAACCTCCAGTTATCAAAAATTCACAGCAGCATCCAGCAGTGTTTCTCACAAGGTACCAACTGCACTAATGGGGGGGGGGGGGGAGACAGCGCTGCAATTTTGTGTAAGTACCATAAGTTCAATTCTGACAATGGCCAAAGCCATGACAAAACCTCCTATGCTTTACTAAACGATTAAGCAATTCATTGTATAATCAATTTACACTTCTTTTTCACAACTGGGTGTGTAAATTTGTCATGTTAAACAGGCACCAAGCAGCACTATCCCACCAGTATAATTTCATTGTTTCTCTAAATGCCACGTGCAGGGCAGCAGCATACACAGCATGTGTGAGGCAGTGGGTGGTCCTCCTTCCAATGCTGTAATATCTAACCACAATAAGGTGACTGGTTAAATACAAAGCCTCAACTTTAACTCTGCTTCTAGAATCTCAGAGGTTTAAGTTTTCCAAGGTGATGTGGACCAGATCTGGGGCAGCCCTACTGATTTAGAGCTGCTGGGCATCTGGTGCAATGCTTTGGGGATCTATCACATTTATTAACCGCTCAGCTATGAGGTATCAGCTCAGGGCAGGCACTTTAGGGAAGCAGTGAGAATCATTAAGGCAGGACTGAACTGGGGATGCAGAGAATGCATTTGGTTAATCATGTTAGCAAATAGCCTCACCTTGGCATTGCTGTTTCCTCAGACAAGTTGGGAAACCATCCCAGGGGAATGCTTTGCCTGTGGCCCTGACTTTGTAGAGAAAGGCAAAATGGCAGGGAAATATCAGGCTTAAGAAACGCAGGGTGCTGCTGTCCTGCCCATGCTGCTCTGATGCACCACTGCTGCTTCTGAAGGCTGGGGCATCCACTGGGGAATCAGCAAGGCTGAAGGGAAGGGGCTTTGGGATAGGAGCAAGTCTGCAGCCATAAGGCAACAGACTTGCCTTAAAGTTCAGAGTAATGAACTTTAAGGCAACTCTGATGCACGAAATCACTCTTGCCCCTATCTTCAGTGACATGTACAAGGCTGTAACGAGCACACTGGATGAAGGGAGGATGCAGCAAAGAAGCAACGAAACTTCAGAAAAAGTAATGTCACAGCATTATCCCTGATAAAGTTAACAGGTCTACAGGAGTGTTACTCAGAACAGGGTTTGCCCAAATGCACTGGATATAGAATCGATACAAAGTTTTCTTTCCCAGGAGTAACTAAAGTGCACAATTTTCTCTCCTTTTTCTCACTATGACTGTGTACAGGCAAACCTGCTGGCAGAAATTACTTGCATTTTAAATGTTATTGCTAATCTGCAATACAGTGTGTGTTTCCCTAGCAAAGTCATTAAAACGTGCACAGGTCAGGATGCTGAGGCTGCAGTCATGATTCTTTATAGTTACAATATTAGTAAAGTATTTACTAAATTGACTACCACCTACTTTTAGTTAAATTTGCTGACAGATAAACTGAGCATAACCTCTGGCATTTTCAGAGGTTTTCTTACGAATAGATACATTTTGCATGTTTTTGCATGCTAGGCCCTTTCCAAAATGCTGATTTGATCTCCGATATCAAGGCTTACTCACCCCCTTGAAGGTACAAAAGAAAAGTAGCAGTAGCTTGCATGTGGGAGAAGGAGCCTTGAATATATAGAAAGCACAAAACTTACTCTTCTTGGTTTAATTTAGATTCAAATGCTGTAAAAGAGCCTTAAAAATCCTGTACTATTTCTGCATTGGTTGAAAAACTCAGCTGAGGAGAGGCTTAAAAAGGGGGAGATATAAAAAGAATATTATTTGCATAGTCATAAATCATTATAAAACAATTATTCTGTAGCAAAAAAGCACTCGTTTCACAAGGGCAATCCAGCTTCAGGAAAGTGCACTATCTGTTAGCATCCTATTCTCAAAACAGACATCTCTGGACAGATTTGTTACAGTTTTGTACATGCTAATGTGTAAACAGATTGTAAAATTATTTTTGGGACTATAATAGGATTTAATGTGTTTAAGAGGTAGTCTTATACCTCTTTAACAAAGAGGCTTACAATATGGCAAGAATGTATCACAAAAAATATAATGCTTTTAAACAGATAAATCCTCTTGGCAAAGGCTGTAATCTTTCAAACTTAATTGGTGAACTCATTAACGAACAACTGCCACTACAAGAAGAAAGACTATTGTCAGCGACTTATCGGGCAATGAGATAACAAACTTAATTATATTGTTTTCAGTGGATTTACATTTGCTTCCTCTAGGACACTAGATTTTCTAAACACTATTTCCTTGGCTGTACGCATTTTCCCCCCCCCCCACGAGAGAAAAGCAAACCTATCTACAACAAATAAGAGGAGGGGAAAAGACCCCACAAAACACCAAATAACCAACCCCAAAACCATCACATCTTTGGCCTAAGCACCACACAGTCCTAAAACTTCTGTCTTTATTATCTACTTGTAAAAAGTTATAAGCCTGTAAAGTAGTTAATTTATGAGCCATGTTAATCATTTGTTCCCATTTGATCTGAGGTTTAGCAAACACGGTTTCCTGGGACGTAGGAGGATAATTTGCAGGTCCAGCTTGGCTCCGGAGGGGGCACGAACTAATTTGACACCATAACATGACATTGACGGCAGGCACACACTAATGACCGAACCGCTCGATGCTCCTGTCAGCCTGTCGCTGCAGTGAAAAGCGAGCTCCTTCTTATTGCCAAAAAAAGTGCAGAGTGGTCCTACTAATTATTCAGACGTGCACTATAATGAGAATCTTAGCGCTCCCTTCCAACATACGAACCGCTCACTAAAGCTCCTATTTGTTTGATACGGTGGCTGATTAGAATTTGTTTCTTGAATAGTAAAACCACGACTTAAAATAAAGCAGAAAGGATAAACAGCCTTTTATTCTGCATAAAACTCAGAAAGTGGCCATTTTGTTTTCAAGCTGGTTTTTTTGTCATTAATTTACATCAGAAGAATAGAAAATTGGATTAATTTTTAATAGCACTTCTCAAACAACATATACATCTTCATGGAGTTTTACTGTCTGGAGCAGTCAGCACATAAATCCTGGGGACAAAGACTGGCTCCCAAGGTATTTTCTTTTCTTTCTCTTCAGAGAAATTACATTTTCTAGAAAAGAAACCTGTACAAGACACACCGCAGGTTGGAGTAAAGTGTCTGCTTTGCCTAGATTACTGTTAGAACCAATTCCTTGATATGAACTTTGAAAGTTCATAAGGACTTCACGTGCTGCTGAATGGTCTGGATGTAAAAACAGGGAGGGGGAGAAGAGTAAAAAAAGCTGAACGGTGTTTTCCAGAATTTGACATTTATTCCTCACTTTAGGCCCTGATCCAGCACCGATTATGAAGTGTACTTCAGCTTCACCTCTATAGCATATTTACAATTCTGTACTTTACAAAAGCCTCTGCAGCAGCGCAGAATTGCAGCCCACAAAGAGGCCAACAGACCTACTGGTGTATGTCATATGCTAAACATACAGACTGAAGATACGTTACTGCCCTGTAAAAGAGCCCGAGTTTCTAAGGATAACACTTGGCTCTTTCTGAAAAGCAAACCCTTCTAAGAGCGTTTCAAGCGGGCCACCCAAAGCCTAGCACACACTACTGAGTCATTTAGAAAAACGTTATAAACTTGAAAGTGTTATATACAAAGGTGAAGGAGACACGCACTCCAATACCACCCCAGGACAGTTTGAAAGCCATTACTGGTTAATAGCTCTCTAGTGGGCTACAGGAATTCAATCAGTGGTCTCCACTCGTCTGCTGTATCTATGCTGGAAAAGCCACAACTATATTAGGAACATATTGACAATCCACAGCCAGGGGATCCCACCCTATCCGCATGGGGCCAGGGCTCTACCTCCTCCTGCTGCCTTCACCCTCCTGGCTGCTCACCAGCATACTTACCGCTGACACACACAGATAACTATCTCTGTTTAGGAGGGGTTTCATTTACATGGAGTCTGATGTCGACAGTTCTCACGTTCTTACAGTTCATCACCCCTTTTTCATAGGGAGGAAACAGCAAAAAGGCTACTGTGCAGCACCAGAGAGCAGCAGCAGATTGTGCCCATTGCCATCCAAGTGTCCCATCCGCCCAGCACCAGGGTCCCTTTGCAAAGCGCTGCAGATCCCCCAGCAGCACGTGCTACCTTTAGTAAACATGACGCAGCAGAGCACCCGGCCCCAGATATTCCCAAAATTAATGTTCGAATCAATTCTACCAACTGCAGCACCACAAATCTATCAGAGTGGCACAACTTCCGAGATGAAAGCGAAAGCACATGTCTGCAGAGCCAAACCAGTGTAACATAAATACAGGGTACACGCTGTTACATGTCATTTTGCAGTGCAACATGCGAAGGGCACATGAATCATTAGTGAGAGAACAACCCTGGCACCTACCCCAGAAATACCTCAGTCAGCACCCAGCAGGAAAGAAAAGATCAAAAAAAGAGATCCCAGAATCATAAATGGAGGCTCAGCTCCCACAGAAAGATACACTTAACAGTGTTCATCTCTTTGGAAAAGAGAGGTACTGTATCCAAGATACAGCACCGCTACCACTTTCCACATGGCTGGGGATGGATTTGTGAGCGGCCTTCTCCTAAACAACAGCATATCTACATGCCAGTTGTTGAAAAAGTGAAGACATGGTGCCTTTTGCACCCTATTCCCACAAACCATCAATATGGATTCAGAGTAGAAGAGAGTCACCAAGTTTATTTCAAACCAGATTACTCCATGTTCAGCCATGTTGTGTGGACATGCTGCAGTAGCCTCCTCGCCCAGCATGCCGGAGTGTGAAGAGCGATCCTTTTATATCCACAGCATGACTTGGCCAACTTTAAAACGCAACAACTAAAAACTCCAACGTCCTTCTGTCAGTTTAACTGCTAATTTGCAATGGATTCGGTTACACTTCCCGTTTAAGGCAAGTTCTCCCTGAGCGCTGGCTTAGAAATCTTGGGCAAGAGGAAGCAGCAACCACCAGAGAATTAAAAAAAAAGTGTATATAGAAAAAAAAAATAAAGAAATATCTCACCCACAACTTCAGAAAAGGAGGCAGAAGCCTTCTCTGCCCCATCAGGTCTGCAGCTGGAGAACGGCAACAGCCCTACAATCTCAATGGGTCCCACTGCAGATGGCAGGGGTCCAGCCAAAGGTTAGAGAAAAGCTGGGGTGAGGGTGCCAGCCCATCCTGGGCAGCCAGGAGCACTGGGGAAGAAGTCCCCTCCTCTCCCTGCCATCTCTCTGCCTCTGAAGATGACTCAGAGGTAGGTGAGGCACGAAGGATGCCGTTCCCTGTGAGAGCACGAACAGAAGAAAGACTCACCCTCTATGAGGACAAGAGGCGGCTCTCAGGATGGATTCAGATCAAACATCCCTAATCCTGGTACTCTGGCAAGATTCCCACATAAGAATACTCCATCACCACAGTGTGGTTTCCTAGGCCATGGGCAGGGGCTCCATTGGCCAGCTCCCTCCACCAACCTGCCTTGAAGGCTTTCCTTAGCTCTCAAAGGCGGCAAAGTGAGGAGGTTCTTAAGCATTATAACTTAGTAGGAAAGTGAGCTGCTAACTATGTGAACTTTATGAAACACGTGGGAACAGAACGAGACTTGCTTCAGTCTTTAAAACTGGTAAAGTTGTATGGGTTAGTAAAAGCAATTTTGGAACTGTAATCATGATCAAAGTAAACACATGAGTTGGGAATGGCCCTATCAGTCCCCTCTGGTTACACCCTCTCCTTGTCTCTCTACTCACCCACAGGTCCACTTCAAAGCAGCCTTTCCTCCACCTTCCCCACCTCTCCCTTCTCTGCAACGCCAAGAAAAGACAAGGACTTGCATCACTCAGTTACTGGTCCCCAGGGTACCTCCGTGGCATGTACTCTCCACACATTAAACTAGCTTCACAAATTTATTGCAGTGTTTTATCAGAAATGCCATTTAGTTAATTATCAGATAAGAAAGAATAACCAATGCTTACTATTTTTCTTCCTCTGGGCACTATGACTGGTCCCATGGAAAAAGTGCTTCTTCCAGCATGGCCAAGACTGGACAAAAATCTATGTGTGAATAGACTTGAAAGACTAGCTCCAGGGTAGGCATAAATTGCTAAGTAAAATAAGAAGCAACGGTTTCACTGCACTGACCCAAACAATCAGCAGTCCCTGAAAACCCTCTGCTTGTCCTTCCAGGCACTGACTGCCGGATCACAGCCTGGTGAAGAAGATGAAGTACAACTGCAAAACAGTCACGAGATAAAAGAGCAGGAAGGTTTGTGTTACCTGAAGCAAGCTATGAAGAAAGGAACTTCTAGGAGCAGTACATAGGCGATTACTGGTCCCATGAAAGCTGACCAAGATACCCTGGAGAAAAAAGAAGTGTTGTGTCTGTGAAGTGTGTAAGAGGAAGAGATATTGGCAAAAGAACTATCTTCTTCATGCCTCTTCAGGAGGCATCACCTCCATTTCTCACCCATTTTCATCCTCTGTCACTACTGGACAAAAGACACCAAACACATTTAAAGTTAAGAGTCAAAGCATCAATATACAAGAGGGTCTTCCCTCCCTCACCAAGCTCCTCTGCTTTTCAGTCTTCCCAGAGGTACCTAGTGACCAGCCCAAGACAAACACTGCACTGGGGGCATGGAGGAGCCTTTGCCACAACCCAAACCAGACGCTGGCTGAGTTTGGAGAGGCTGCTGCCTTCACATACAGAAGTGGTTTATTTCAGAAGAGAAAGAGACAGGTTTGTGGTGATGCTGCCCTTGGGCTGCTGGGAATTTGTTTGTTTGGTTTTTAATAACAATTTAGCAAGTTACGCTGCCATGTAATGCATGCAGGTGATTTGATGTGGTAATTACCTATTACATTCAACAAGGCAATTAATGTAGCAAAATACCGCTGTACAATGTGCGAGTTCAGTTTGCTATCATTTTAACATGTGTCTGCTTAGCAAACCGTTCTACTTATAATAAAAAAAATGGGTGAAACATCCTGACTGCGCACCTTCCGTCATCTAGAAAGTGTATGGGCTGACCTTCAGCTTCAACTGTGTTCCTGCCTGAATAACAGAACAAAAGAACTCTAAAAGCTAACAAAACAAACTTAGCAGCATCTTCCTGGAGCACTACAGAACTTTGGAGAGATCTTTTACACCTCAACTAGAAACACCTGAGACTTTGACATCAGTGTTTGCTTACAGCTCAAGAATAAAATAACCTTGAAAACTGTTTTCTTGTCAGAAATCCCCCTCCAATGTGTCAAGTACCTCAACCTGGAATGAAAGGTTACACTGCTCTTGGAAAATGGAAACAGCAGCATCACTGAGAAGATGCTTGTGAATTTTCAATCACTCTAAATGATCTGATGACTTTGTCTTTAGATTAAGCCATCTGAGCATGTAACGATGTAAAGGACAAGCCAGACCCACGTGCAAAGCTAAATACAAACTAACAGGAACAAAGTAAATGTTGTAACTATTATTAGCACTAAATAGCAAAAAACCACTCCTGAATACAGAATACATTCAGACCATGTACTTGGGCTTATAATGGAAAATAAAACCACATTTTTGACCAAAGTGTCCAAAACCAAACTAGAAACTTTCAGGGGTTATACCAAGACTTTCCTGAATTATCAAGCAGCAGGATCAATACCTGCACTCAGCTTTGGTGTCTATTACTGCTGTTTTCACAATAGAATGACCTAAACAGTTGATGGTTTGAAATAATCCCAAATACAATGTAAATTTGTTTGCACAGACACGTGAAGAATAAAGAAACAACATGAACACCCACATGACAAACCCAACTGATTTAAAAGCAAAGGTATGCCATCTGTAATACCGTATTTAAGAATTCCCTATCCTTATTCTTATGGACTTTATCCACAGTAACATCGTAACAAGAAAATCCAGACACTATTCTGAAATCATCTTCCTTGCCAGAGGAACCCTTGCAAACACAGCACGGACCTGCTGGCTGAAGCTATAGTGAAGTAGCTGTGCCTCTTCACTAGAGGTATTTCCACCACAATAACCACTACATACACCTGGCAAAAGCTTATATCCTCCCAAACAAAAACAAATGCTTGCTTGATGAGTACCAAGGAGTCTCAAAATTAAACAAATCTGCTCCCTCAATTCAAAGAAACATAGAAAAGTACTTTCAGAGGAGGAAGGCCGCCAAAGAAACTCTTAGGAGAACATTAACCTATTTCTTCTTAACTAGATGCAACCCACTTCTTAGTGCTCGTTCCTCCAGTGCAGAAGACAAGACTCATATCGGGACATTCATGCTTACGAGAGCATGGACTAAAACTAATCCACAAGGATGTTTTGCTGGCCCATTACACAGAAGGGTGCTTGTTTAGGGCATCCTTGGATTTCGCAGTGGAGCACCAGCAGGGCTCATTACCCAGCTCCCAGGACACAGACAGACCTCCCTGCCCAGCAAACTGATGGACAACACCACAGGTTTCGTCAATGTGACCATGCCATATCCAGGGTCCCCCTTTTTCCCTCATGCACCCACCTCTTTCTCACTCCTCACACCTAGGACACCAGCGAGGTCCCCGTCAGGAGAGACGTGATCCTGGCTCCTCTCACACTCAAGCACGAAGTGGCAGATATGAGAAAAAACTCTCCTTTCTACAGGTTCTTCTATTACTAACAGTTTTGATTTTATTACATGCAGGTGAAAAACAAAACCAGACATTTGACTAAACTGGGGAAAAAATACAGAATAAGGAAAAGAAAAAGAGTTTTCTGTGAGGGATACACACCTGAATGATGTGACAGGCTAGAAAGTCTTGGCTCTTGGTTGAGCAGAGCAGCTGCCAACCTCCTGCTTGGAAAGGGAAAGGCATTCAGGTGGAGCAGTGCTGGATACAGCAGCACAATGAGGGGCTGGGATTGGATGAGCTGAAAGACCCTTCCCAGCTGATGCTCCTATCGTGAGAGAAAGAAACCTCTGATAACTATAGGACACCTGTAGAACAAGCACACTGGTGTACCTGAGCTCCCCACAGCTCCCCAGCACAAACATGCTGGTCACTGACAGTAATTGTAAGTCCAAGTTGCTGAAGATAAAGTCAAAACCTACTTCTGGTCCAGATGCACTTGCACTCCTGGTGCAAGAGCGTCAAGAACATCATGAGCTCATTGGATGGTGGGTCCAACATGGCTCAAAGAGGCAAGCTGAAAACGCTTCTATCTTAGCAAGACTTAGAAAAAGCTGAAGTAAAACAAATTCATGTAAGAGTAAGGAACAATACAGCAGCTGCAACATTATCTGAAAGTTCATATTCACTCACAGTAATCTAAAAGTTAACACTATTTTCTCATTGTATGAAATACTGAAATCTTTTAATCCTGTCACAAACCCTGTCTTATTCACACAAGGCAGCATTACTACCATTTGCACTCTCTCCTTAAGTATTTTTACCATTGCTTTAGACAAAAAAAACAACCCAAACAGAACATCACCACACTTGAATCTATCACCAACAATTGAAGGGTCACATAGGAGAATCCCAGACAGCAACTAAGAAGTTCAGGGAGCTCCACAACACTGTGTTTTACAGAAAGAGCCCCTCTTATAATGAATGGAGATGAAAACAAAAGTCATTCCTCATTTTTTTCAGAAGGGTAAAAATGCTTCACATATACAATTAAGTTACACATGGAGAAATTATTTGGGCTCTTTTTCAGTACTTTATTTATTCATCAGGCATAGCATTGTTTTACTGTATGAAATGTTCGATACACAGAAAAGCTTATTCTTTCAGAAGTGTAGTTTCAACCTCTGCTCAATTATATTCTTTCTAGCAGTGGCTAAGACAGCTTTGCTAAATCACTGCCAGTGTTGTTTTCAGGCAGTGAAAAAACCCAGCCTTGCACCTCTCCCCTTGGCTCCCCTCCTGAGCCTTAACTAGGTTGTTTTCTTACAATTAATTATTTAGGTGGTTCCAGTAACAATGTATTATTACCGTTGTACAGTCACACAGACATGAGCTGAATGGTGATATAATTCATCCCTGTTTCGTTTCGCCTCAGACTTGTACCGCCTGAGAAAAGACATTTTCCTTCAACTTAAAACTTGCTCAAACTTAGCGATTCAGCACTTCTGTGTTATTTTTCTAGGACGTAACTAGCAATAAAAGATTGCCATAAATACGTTCTCCCTATATTCGTGCACTGCGTAAATACACTTTAATGGTGGTAATTGAAATTTGAATAGGATGCCAACACCTCAGGCAGACTGACGCGACATTTAATTTATACAATTAACCATGAGGGTGGGGAAGCACTAAACAAACAATGTTTGTTAGTTGTATGTTCTACATGAGACTTATTTTCCCAGTTTATCTACCCTGGGTTGGGTCCGGCGGGGCAACATCTCATGAACCAGAGAATTATCCCCTGGTAGGATCTGGCACCAGGGCAGTGGAGACACTTGCCAACAGCAGACACCCACCCCAGAAAGGCACCGGGACCCCTGAACTCCCAGACAGAACGCAGGAGGAGAAATCATCCTTTCACAGGATAAACCCAAGAGCAAAAAGCCACTTTAAACTGTGCTGGTTTGATCACCAGCTCACCAAATGCAAGGTGGTGCTTCAGTTCCCTGCATCCAGTGGGCCCCAGATTGGACCCTATTCAACTTGATGTTTCTAAAGACTCAAAAGGTACATTCCTGCCAACACAAATCACAGAATTAGATGTGGAAGAAGCCAGGTATGTAACAAGTCACCTACACACAAAATATAACTTAATTGGAAGCAACCGCAGTACTGTAGAAGTATTTTTTTCTGCTGCAATACAAACCAGCAAGGTACAAAGTCGGGCCCTGACATACCAGGGCAGAGAGGGAGACATTACAGCCTGATGTTTTAAAGCTGAAACAGATTCAGGACCTCTCATCCCACCTGGACTATCCCCCCTTCAGATGAGCTACTTCTTGTAATCTGTAGTAAACAAACTGCATTTCTGCATGCACAATGATTCAAAGCATTATCAAAGTATCTCCACCCATACTACAAATGCAGAACACATTTTTTATTGAATAGTGCCTGTAATTATCAGAACCACAACTATTGCTAAAAGAAATGGACAAAAAAAAAAAAAGGAGGGGAAAAAAAAGTTTTCACCATTGTCACAAGTTAAATTCCACCCTTCAATATAAGTGTGGAAAATATAGTCAAAGTATGGCAGAGTCGCAGGTGCACACTAGTGCAAATGCCCATATTAGCAAGATGGGGTATTTTTAATGCATATCAAGATCACTCAGTGAGGAGTTTTTTCTTTTTCTGAATCCACACTATATGGCCCATCAGCATCGTATCAGTTTTTAATATGACCAGGATTACAAATCAGGTATCTCCCTCGGTAGTACTGTGACTCTGGAAAAAGCAGGTGCTATTTCCAAGTACGCATATGGGCAACCATTACAATATGAAATATGCACATGGTGATGGGCAAGGTGGAACGAGAGGTGAATACAATAACACCAAGGCAAAACATGGCCAGAGCTAATGTAACCCAGTTCATGCCACAAATGAAACAATTGAACAAAATCTGTTTCCCTTGTGTGGCACCCTTAAGCAAACTAGTCTTTAGAAATTAAGAATGAAAACAGGCAGGTTTCATCAGCACCAAAAGCAATACTTGCACAACCTTTCCAGGAGAGAAAGATTTCAATGCAGGACACTGACTGCTGCAGGTCAAAATATTATCTGCAGGCTTGAAGAGACTGCACTGACTTGTGGCTGCGCTGTCTTCCAGTGTGACTTATGGTTTATGATAACTTTCACAGATGTTAGAATTTATCCCCCCTACAAACCCGGTCCCACCAAATCCCAACAGTCAACAGCAAGCACTCTCATGGTGAGAAGTACCTCCCACCTCACCGAGAGCACCCTTCTTGAGGGGTGCACATCACTGCTCTGCCATGGGCCTGAGAACCACACTCCCCTGGTCACAACAACAAAGTGAATAGCACTTTCCAGTCATTTGAAAGACCCTTGCTCATTCTTCAGAGCATGCTTCCACCTTCCTATTCAGAAACATAAGGCAGTTGAACTCAAGAAATAGGCCTCATCACTGGGATTTGTCAGCAGGCAATAATAAACTCAAATAAATTAAACAATGGAAATAAAATGCATCAACTCTATCCATCATATTACTACAAAAGACTTTTAATCCACTGTTTTAATTCTATTTCCAGTTGTGCCTTAAATATATATAACCAAAGCACATTCTTTCTTTTCCTCAGGATTATTTCTGTCTTTGCATCTTTCCTGGAAAATCAAGTCTCATCTTGCTTAATCCTTATCAAATAAATACATTCAGTTTTATTAACAATAACTACACTCTAATCCTGTTTGGATAATTTATCAATGTTTCTGGGTTTCAAAACCACAAAAAGGCATCATTTTATTTTTCACTATTAGCATGATATTTAAAAGTCATTTTATATTTGATTTTAAAAGCCAATTGACCTGCTTACTTAAAACAAGCTTGAGATCTTTTTTCCTTTCTTTTTGTTTGCTGTAAAACCACACTAACTGTATCTGTAGGCTACCATTGCTTTACTAGTTTAAAACATAAAGATACAACAAAAGACAGTGTTTCGAATTCAAACAGGACTGTGCCAGAGTTTCAGCCACTTTCTTCTGCTACAAGGGAGTTAAAAAGCTCACCCTGAACACAGCGCAACCAGGGCCTCCACCAAACTTAAGAGAATTAGCATTTAAGTTTATTAAACTGGAAGGTAACTGTTGACACATACATGCTTTCAAGGGGTCCTTGGCAAGAAAGTGGCAGCAGTTACAACAAATTAACAGCATACAATAAAAACGCCATAAACATGCAGCATACATAATAAATCCAATCAAGTCTACAAGTTGCACAGATAAAAATGACAAATGGCTACTGTCTCTGAAAATAAAAAATACACATTTCTCACACACTGCTGTTCATCACTACAGCATGGTTTTTGCCCTTAAATCTAAAATACAAATTAAGTGATTTTAATATGAACAGCATTGTACATTAAATATATTTACTTTCTCACTTCCCCCTCTCCCTCCCCTCATTTCTAGCTTGCGACACCAGGGAAACTCCTTCAGCAAAACCTCCTTTGGGCTGATTTGCCTTTCAAATCTGTGTGCTGTATTCTCAGTGTTTATACAGATGTTAGCGTCGTGATGTTCAGCAAAACACGAGTATTCCTGAACTGACAGAACACAAATACCACAGTACTTATGGCGACTGTTGCTCCATAATTTATTGGCTGACTGCATTAATTTCCTGCATCTGATCTGTTTCTAATTCTAGCTGCTGAGTTTGGGATCTGAAATTTGTAGCCAATACGAGGCATTTTAATGTTTCAGCAGCATACACTGAATTTCAGCTCCGACAAAAAGAGGCCATCCCTAAAAGGAGCAAAGGGAGGTGAATGCAGGTCCATTCAGCATCTGGATTTCTTTATTGCCACATTTAAGAGCACTTCTTGCAAGCGCGTAGCAACTTGGCAAAGTGCAGCTTCGGAGCCTCTGTCTGCTGTACCCACATCAATATTCCAAAGGGAGCTGCCACAGTGGGAAGACTTGCACAGGAGAGGGAAAATTAATAAGCCTGCATGCAAGAATAATTTTAAATAAATAAATATATAAAGTGCTTCAACTGCACGAACTCCTCCTTGTTAATCAAAGGAGGGAAACAAAGGACTTCCTTAAATATCACCTATATGGTAAGTGTAATAACATAAGTAAATTATAACAATTAAAAGTCATTAAAGAGAGCAATTAAGAATAACTGTTTAGATAACAATGACTTTCTTGAAATCCTCATAACAGAGGTTCAACTTTTTAATCACTCCTCTGCAGTAACTCGCATAACTTCAGAATAATTGCAGATTTTTAATTCTCCTACACCAGAAGAGCATAAAAGCGAAACCCATAAATTAAATGCTCGCTCCAGCTGTTAAATGCTGGCATTTTGTCCTAAAAAAAAAAAAAAAAGTTCAAAATCTGCTTCCTTAAACCAAGGAAATGTGGAAAAAGGCCATCCTGCCAGTGGAAACATTCAACAGCAGAAAGCTCACGCTGCGGTTTCTTGCCGAGGCAGCAAACTTCTCTAAAAGGGAAGTTACTGCCAACTCAAATACTGTTTGCTTTCACACCCAAGAACAAACTGTGTGCATGGTGAAGGCTTCCTGAGGGCTCAATGCAGCTGGAGCATGCTGAATAAAGGTAACTAATGTCAAAGCTACTGTAAACTTGTTCTTATTTTTTTTACCAGCAAGTTATCATCAATGGAAACAAAACTATTATGCTGCCATCCTTCCTTTAAAAAAAGAGAGAAAGGAAGAGAGAAATGAACTTTTGTTTTTATTTACCCTTCTTTTCATCCTCTGGTTTACATTTAGGGTATTTTCTTGTTGCTGTTTCCAAGTGGACAAGCTTGGAGGCTTGTTCGCAAAACTTTCCCCTGCCCTTTGAGAGGACAGGTCAAGCTTAACTTCATAAGCACAACAAAGATGAATTTCCAGGGCTGAACACAATATGCAGCAAGGTTCCTCTCCCTGAGCAGGAAACACAAAGGGAGGGTTTCACTGCAACTTGACAAATTAGAGCCAGAAAGCCGTGCCAAAGCAAACATAATTACTGGGAGGGCTCAGCTCTAACGACGATGACAGTTAGACGGGTGGCCTACCACGGCTGGGGACGGTCACACTACTGTTATGCAAGATGGGTGTACAGCTACTCACACGAGTACTTTTGTGGAGCTGGGAAACAACTGCTTCTTTGGGGTAGGTGCAGGTAGCGGCATTCCCATCTGGTCTGCCTGCTGCATGCACTATTAAAGTGGTATCATTTTCAAAAACATGTATATGAGGGATTTCTTCCTCCTTGAGAGTGAGCCTGAAAGTTAAAAGCCTGAACTATTGCATCTACAGAAAAGGGATTTTTCCTCTTGCTCATAAAAGAAACCTGAGAAAGTGTGGCTATTGTGACAGTGTAAGATAATAGCAGTTTCATCGATAATTCTCCTTTGAAATCAATAGTTATATTATTTTGAAATACAATCAGGGAAGGAATTAAGATTCTTGTAACATCTAAGAAAAAACTAAACATTATCAAATCCTGCCTTCCCTCTTCTAGCCAGCTGGCATACCCAGAATCAAACACAGTTAATCATTTAAAGGAAGAATCCTTTTCAAAGTAGAAAATCACACCGTTTATTCCAGAACTCCTACTCAATACTATTTTTTTCTGTGTACTAGTGCCTAACACAACACACTGAAATGGCATAAGGCATAAATGCATCTTTATGAAAGAAACCACGAGCTTGAGCGGATGGACAAGTATACTAAGGAGTCAACTCCTGTGCTTCAGCTGAGCTCAGGATAGGGCTGATGCAGACTTGCCACCACCCTGACCTGTCCCACCTCAGTGCACACACACAGAGGTGTGCAAAGTCATCAGTCACCTGCCTTCCTGTAATTTTGCCACCAAAAAAAAGGTTAAAAAAGAGAGTTATACATACAACATCAGCTTTTTTCCTCTGTGTGCGAGGGGCTAACGCTTTATCTTTCCTTTCGAAGAAGGAAAGATAAAAATTTGTCAGCTCTTCTCTGATAACAAAGCTACAAAGACGCTTCTCGCCAGGCCCCTGCAATGACTGATGCTGCATCGTCTCCCTCCTCTATCCCTCCCTACCTTGTCTGGTCGCTGGTGGAAAACCAGGCAGCCACGGACACACTGGCGGATCTCACACTTTCCGAGGCTGCAATCCTCCAGCGCCAGGATGCTGCCAATGTCCTTGCAACCGATGGTAAACGGGCCACAAGGTTCAAGTTAACTGCAGAGCATTACTACACTGAACATCTGGTCATGAATGAACGGATTGCCCACTAACTCTCAGCGTTGGGCAGCTGATGAAAAATTCAACATTTTCCTTCTTGGCACAGTTGTTTTGGAGAATTCTCTAGAGCTTCCTGAATTATATTAAGAAAATTTCACTGCAGCAATCTATATCTGTGAGAACAGCTGGTGTTGAAAGGGATCTGCTGCACTTGGTGTGCTGGGGGACCTCCTGTTGGATCACGCTACTCTTACTACATTTGTCCTTGAAAACTTAGCTCAGCCACGAGGTCCTACAGGCAGGACTGTGAAACACAGGGCAAAAAAATAACTGTATTATTAGGAAGGGCGGCAGGGTGAGAGGAAAAAGCTCTCCAGGTCAGCCAAAGACACTCAGCATCTCCACTTGCTCACAGGGCTTGGCTAAGGCAGGACAGGTTCTATTCTCTAAGACACAATGTTATGATTTCTCACCGCTTTCTTCCCTCTCCCACTATTGTTCAGTTCAGTAACAGAAATTGCCATCCTGATAAACTCTGGGTCAAACAGCTGAAAAGCCTCACTAAACTGTACAACAGATTTCCCCTCCTGCAAAGTCCCCCGTTGAACTGTAGCGTGCCAGTTGCGCAATAAAACCAGCTCTAACACCATGCACTGAACTCCCCTAAAACTAAAGCTTGAGAAATCAAGCAAAAAATGAGAGGGGGTGGGGAAATAAATTCAAGCTAGAGCTCAAAAAGAAACAAAACAAAAAAACCACTGTTCATTTCAGGACAAAAAAAAAAAAAAAAAAGACTTTTAAATCTTAAAATATTTTAAAGAAATTAACTTCTTGATAGAGTGATAGTATAATAATATAACATGTATATCTTTTTTCTTAAGGAAGTGGTAAACTTAAGTCATGCTAAATTTAGGCTATTATCTATGCAGCATAAATTTCACTTCTGTGTATAAATGCTAACTTGCATATTTCTCCATGGTAACTAAACTATGATTAAAACAACAGTGAAACCAGCCTTTAAAGCCACCTGTTTAACTAGGAACAACCTAATTTACAAAAATACTTAAACTTAGAAATTTCATGGGAATCTAGATCACGTTTTTCCCAGTAGAAAGCTCACTTTTCCACGATCACATAATTGTAATATACTTGGCTTTGGTTGGTAATCATTCTTTTCTCTTTTTTTTTTCCCCTTTTTTTAACCCAGTGTAATTTTTTCATGCATTGTTCAGCCTAACACAAGTGGTATTTAAGATTACAAAGAAAAAAAAAGTCTCTAATAACCCCTTCCAAAAAGGAAGTTATTTTGCTCCTTTGAAGGGATTAATTTACCTAGAAAGTATCTTCATGTTTTACAATAGGAACAAAGGAAAGAAATGAGAAAATCCCAAACTGAAATTCCCATTAGATATGGTAAGACACCTTCAAAACTCATTTTTCTGTTGCGATACCCTTGTAATTTACTAATGAAGAAATGGACTGGTTTTATGGGTCAAATTAAAGAAATAATTATAATATGACCCAGAATAGTAAAACTGTAGGTACAAGCAATATTTTCTTATTTAATTATAAAGCATAAAAATAGATTTGAATATAAATAATTTTTAACCATAGAATTATATTTAGTATTTAAATACTGAAAACCCCTTGAAGTAGAAATATAATCATAATAGGTTTGGTTTGGTGTGAAATACATGACTCATTCATGACACATATCTAAAAATGCCTCGTATTAAAACTTTATTATAATAAAAAAATTGATTACCATTTCTGTCTACCGGGTTTCACATGATGTAATACCTAAGGCCAAATCTCTGGCTTTTAAGTAATGATGAGTGAAGTAGTTTGACAGTAACACCTCATAAAACATTCAGAGTCCATTTCATTTACACTTGCCCATCCAATGTCATCTACAAATGTACAACGGATGCTAATTAGATAACAAGGGTATTAACATAATGCCTACAAAAATCAACATTAAAACTTATCCCTGCTATTAACAGCCCTGAAAGGACGACAGAGTAGAGCTCCCAAGTCATAACCAACAAGGTGAGCGTGCTCCCAAGGAGGAGAACCATGGTGACTGAGCAAATAAAGCCCCAGGTCTGCAGAGATTTATGAGCAAGCCCAGCTTTAAACTTGGAGATAATCTCTTAGAGCTCAACAGCACAACTATGGCACAAAGTTAAAGCAAGCACAGAGATGAGACTTCCTAGGTAGCAGCAAGCTAGCTCTAGGAATGAGACTAACAGCCAGGTCTGGTTCAGGCTGACAGCAATTCTCACCCCAGTTCAAGCATTTTCTCGTATCTATTGTTCTCTCACCAGTTTTGCACCTGTTAATTCGGCTTAGGACTTAAAAACCTATGTGTTCCAAAGGATCAGTACT
This sequence comes from Ara ararauna, assembly GCA_028858755.1. Classification (NCBI taxonomy): domain Eukaryota; kingdom Metazoa; phylum Chordata; class Aves; order Psittaciformes; family Psittacidae; genus Ara; species Ara ararauna. The sequence goes on from CM054385.1 coordinate 7,580,843, forward strand.
CTTTAAATAGTATATATATATTTCAGAACTCAATGTAAAATTCACCAGATTCTCTTTGTTGCAGATGCCATCCAAGATCACAAGAACTGAAGCGCATTCAACCAAGAAAGGCAAAATTACTTCGCTCTCACCCCAAAGTTTTTTGTTTTCTAGATCTGTCAAAGTTTTGTCAAATGAACAGTTTCATTGCTTTTATGTAACCAGACTGTCTCCTCTTTATTTCACTGCAGAGGTCTTTCCATTAGACAACCAGAGAAAGAAAAACACTTTTAAAACTAAGAAAGTAAAATCAGAAGTATGAAGTGAGTAATTTTAGGTTAAATGGCAAGAATCACAAATAACTCTGTTTTAAAAATGATCAAATTTTAAACTCTGCCTCCAAAACAGCACACTGCTCACAGCCAGGTCATTGAACATCAATAGTCACAAGTCCTGCAGGAGGGGAACTTGGTTCCAACAGAGTATGAGAAACATCTCTAAGATAGGATCACAGAATCATTATGGTTGGGATATACTGGTGGAGATGGGACAGGAGGACCTGAGCAGAGGACGAACACCGCATTCAAGGAGAAACATTCTCCAACCCTTTCTATCAATGGGAAGCTACATAAGCAACCAGAGAAACCAAGGCATCCATGAACTTCTCAGTGCCTCTTTATGCACAAGTCAAATGTTCTGGGAAGGCAGATGAACTGATGGATTAACAATGCTGGTCACAAATAACTGTCCTGGTTATATTCATCTCAAGTCCATTTGGAGCCTGCGCTAAAACTGGACATTTTAGAGCTCAGATCTGTTGCTACAGTTCTCAGAAATCAATCACTGGGAAAGCTGATGTAGTCCTGTTACACTAATTAAACTTTGTTTTGCATCAGAGTCCTGCATTTGCAGTGTGTGTACAGTATGTAAATTATACAAATTACAAGAAAAGTTGATTAGCGTAATTCAAATCTCAGCGCAGTTACTAAAATTAACAATGAATACAAATTACACAGAATCACTTCAGTGCGGCTGAGAAGCTCTACACACAAAGCATGGTACCAAATTCACAGAATTCCACACCAAAATAATCACTGAGAACACTACAGATGACTTCTCTCAGGGAAATTTTGCCCAAAAACTTAACTCTCACCTGAACTTATTAATTCTTTGCAGCTGTTTTTCAAGTTTGTCCGCAACACTGCTCGCAGCTATGGTGACCCCACTCCTCTCACTTGCAACATTTTTCTTACCATCTCTTCTCATGTCAGGTGAAATAAAGGTTAAAGTTTTGTAACACTGGAAGAGGCACCAAAAGTCACGAAACTCTTCCGTGTATGTCTTTGCGAGACTACTGAAGTTTTCTGGTTTGTCCAGGAGGTTTTGGATATCCTACCTAAACCCATCAACCCATCCCAGAGATAACACATGGCACCACAGGAGTGACCATTTCTGTTCCAATAGGAAGTTCCTACTGAAGCCGCCAAAATGACACGTTCCCTTTGTCCTGCCTAAATAGAGGGCCGCACTTCCTACATTACTCATCTGTGGTCTGTCTGCTTAGAGAAGCATCATGACCTCTGGGGCTTTTCCAGCAATGCAAGGTGGTCCCACAGCCTTCTCCTCCAGTCCTATACCAGTGAGTCAAGAGCTTCCAGTAGCTCCTCCTCAGGTGGACTCTCTACCTCCAGCGAGGGACAATGCCTCGCTGACTACAGGATGACTATAGCCAAAAAACCACAATCCACTCTTTTGTAGACACCTCAGTCCTGCTCATTGACAGCTTCCCAAATACCACTAACTCCTTTCTGCTATCTTCCATGTCAAAAGGAACTTTCCTCATTCTACTATCACCTCCATTCTACTATCCATCTCCCATCTGTCATGCATGTCCTCCCAAAGGGCATCTGCTTGTGAACCTGACTATGAACAGAGGCAGGTTTGTTTGACTCCTGCCCTTCTGAATCTAAGGACTGAGATGCCTCCAGCTGATGACACTAGAAAATACTGCAACACCAAAGACACCCATGGGAATAAAAGAAACCATGAAAGACCTTACACAATGCTGCCTTGACCTCCATGTCTTTAAATCAGTTGTTCTGCCTTCTCATTCACCTGAGTATAATAACCAAAGTCAAGGAGGCAGAAGTCTCACAGGTAACAAAGAAATATTAGCTGTACTCTCCTAGTGTAGACTTCTCCACACTAACCAGCTTGCCTGCCATTGCTCGGCAGAGCAAGGCAATCCAGAACCTGTATTTCAGCTTGATTTCTGTCACCAAAATACCAATCATGGAGTCTAAACAATGAATTTGTGATGTCTGTAGCAATATGATTTCTGTGTGAGATGAAAGCAAGAGAAGTTTAAAAGAGGACATGGGAGAGGGGAGGCATTTAATTTGGAAAACAGCAACACTCTCATTGTGTTGGGAACAGGGAAAAAAAGTCAAATACAAAGGACTGAAGAAAATTAAAGCAGCATTTATCAAATGATTTTTTAACTCATTAAATTGAATGTGCCCAAACCGGACTTTTGGTTATCCCAGACTTTGAGACAATAGTATTTTTCCTAGCCTGCTAGCAATGATAAAGGTCTGGATTAAACAGGAAGACAGGAAATTCAAAGTTAGCTTAAACTCTATTCATAAGAGGGGATGGGCTTACCAGCTCAGATAAAATAATGATTAAAAAAAAAATATATTCAAAAATCTTAGGCCAAAAATCTGACGAGAGATTCTCAAATAGGCTGTGTTATGTTTTATTCTATTTTAATATTCTTTACAAACTTCCTGTGCTGTACCAGCTTCAGTGGGAGCCAGCATCACAGTGAGCTGCAAAACCAGGAACGCACCTAACCAAGAGCAGCACTGGACTATTCTAGTAAAACCCATTTCATGAAATTTCAGCAGAATTCCCAGACACTGTATAAGCATTTCAGATGCTTATCAGAAGCCATTTCTCTTGCTCCTTCCCCACCACCTATCAACCACCTGCCATGTCTAGCAAGCAAGACACAAAGCATGTCTAAGCAATGCACTTCCTTTGTCTTCTCTGTCAAGAACCCTAAAATAAGTAAGGGTAAAAGAGGTACTGACGCTATCATTTCAACTCCCAGGCTGAATATCTACACTTCCGTGAGTTCAGATCAGAGTAATAACTGACAGCAAAAGACAAAGGTTCTTCAGCCTTCAGAAGTCCCCCATCAGTACTGACCTATTCACAATAATTAATGCTAGTTGCTATCAGTAGTTAACAGTATTACATCTAACACTCAAATAGACGTGCATCATTATTTCAGCTGCAAGCAGACCAAAACCAGACATGCCTCAACGCAAGCAGTAAGCCAGTACAGACAATGAACCAGAGGCAGCACTTGGCCCCACGTCTGAAACAAGGGTGCGAGCAGTCTGACAGCTCCCGCAAGCACAAGGTCCCAAGGAGGACCTGGGTAAGGGGGAGGCCTGCCACTGCTGACACGGTGGTGGAAAGCAGCCATAGCCACAGCCAACTGCACCACGAGACATGAAAATGAGAAAAGCAAAGAAGCAGCGCTGCGCAAGGTCCAGGAAAAGCATTGTAACAGCGTTCCCATGGGACAGAGGCTGGTCACAGCTCCTCTGCAAACACAGCCAAGCTGCTCAGTGCAAAAGTTCAGAGCTAAAGAACAAATTATTTCCTCCTTAATTACCCTTTCTTGGGCTTTGCCCCTTACTTCCCCACAGCCACATTAAGGCTGCTCGGCAGCTGCTTAGTATGCACTCCTTCCTTTGGAGCATCCACCCATTCTAGAAGGACACTCAAAGACCTCTGATTCTATGACCAGACTCTGCAGGGGGTACAGGCTACCCTGTCCTCACAGCTTGACTTGATGGAGTTATGCTGATTTACACTCATATTTCATCTACATCAAAACAAGGATTATTAATATTCCACCACACTTGCTTTTGCTATTGTCAATCGCCTCAGTAACCCCTCTTCTTTCAAAAACCTGAGATGCTTTGACTTAACATGATCTTGAGTTGTTTTCATGGAATTCAAGGTTTTCAAGTCATCCACTCCATTTCAGCATAATTATTTCCTTTAAACATCCACTTTAATGGCATAAGCCATTTTGAACTTTTTATACTGCTTAAATTCAATCCTAAATTTGTACACAACAATAAAAACATGCCACTAATTTGTCATGCTCCTCTGAGCAACCATGTCACTCACACCAAGAACCACTGACCGTGGTGTTCAGCACATTCGTTCCGATTTCACATCACTCAATTGAGCCTTCTGCAGAAAAGCTTTTAACAACCACATCTGGTCTTTAATAAATCACTGCACTTTGTCTTCCTGCCAAAACTCCTCCTTTATCTAACTTACATCTTCATGATGAGATAGGAAATCACACATTATGGTGGTGACAAACAATTGTAATTATGTCATTAGTAGCCATTTAGTCTACAAAGGTTCTCAAAAAGGAAATATAATGCACAATAAGAAATATAGGATAATACATTGATCACAGTTCTAACCCGCTTTTTACTTCACAAGTGTAAAAAGCTGGCATAATTCATGGGCACAGCAGGCAGTAATAGTACACCACTTTATGAACTATGCAGCTATTTTATTCCCCTATCTACTTAAAAATAAAAAAGCTTTTAATAGCTTGATTTAGACATAAAAGTTATTTATGACGCTTCACTGATTATAATATTTATTTATTTAACTTTTCATGAAAGTGATTCTTTCCGAAACATAAATACAGATTATGTCATTAAAGATCTTGGAGAAGAACGGTTACACTAGCAAAGAAGTGAGGAAGAACCTTTGGTATCGGAAAGAATTTTAGAAACTCATCTCTGTACCCTGTATAGCTCTGGAAACCAGCATGCCACAAATAAAAATAGCTCTTCCACCATATTGGAATTTTCTAAAAGGGATTAAAATATAAACATGGGAAGTTTAAGAGTTCATTCAGAACAAAGGTGTCATTTAAACCAGCTCGGAAGCTAGAATATTCACACGTGAAGAGCAACTGGAGTTTGACTGCAGTGACAAGCTCCACAAGTGCCTTTACCAGTTCAGCTCAAATCCAGAGAGTGCTTTTGGGACAAAGTGCATTAGGCTTCACTTAATGAGCTTTAATTCACAACACACAGCAGTCTCAGCAAACATCAAATGATCCCTCTGATGAAACTAGACCAGCTCCAGAAGCCCTCTGAGCCCCTGCTCAGATCTGGGCTCTCAATCTCAATCTCATAGGACCAGATCTCACAGGGCCAGCGTAAAACCTCTGGAAAGCTCACGGGGAGGACACCAGGTCTGAGGCATCAGCTGCTTCCCTCCAGAGACCCACTGCTTTTGCCATGCATTGCTGAGCATCACAGACATAGCTCAAGAAAGCTGCAAACCACCCAAAGGATGCTTGCTTCTATTGCCAATTGCTTTACATTTGTGTAACTTTACTTACATTTCCAAACCAATCACTCCTCATTTTGCCACACATGCTTTAGGATGACTATCCCCTCCAACACTCGGTGAGGTTGCATCCCACAGAAGCGAACACAGGTTTGGGCATTTTTCGGAAAGACCTTGATTCCAGCAGGTTGCTGTATTTTGGCAACCAGCTCTCTCTATCCCTGTGGTGCAAAGTAAACATGAGACTCCTTAAGCAACCACAACATACAAAAACATCATTTCAGAAAGTGCCGTTGTGTTACTCCAAAGAGAGGCCCAGTTTCCCTTCCACATTTGTGAAAACCAACTGCAAAAGGACCCCAAAGAATTGCACTGAATGAACACGCAGCACCATCACATCAGCTCGTCTACACCAGCCAGAGCTACGGTGCCCCAAATTCATGTAGGTGCCATTCTGGAAAGTTTATCTCTCAGTCTTTGAGCCTTCTTCTGCCTGGTGTATTCCCCACCCCCTCTTCCCACCAAAGGAAAACCATTTCTCAAGATATCCAGACACCCACTCCTGCTTTCATTCTTGGTTTGTTACAGTCTCCACTGCTTCCTGTTAACTCTGACTACAAAACTTCACCTACTTCTAGCTGTCATCCTGGTGAGCATCACTTCACTCCTTAAGTAGCTGAGGTACCTCCAGAAGGGCAAAAGTCATGCTAGGAATATCAAGTAGCTTGCTGATACCTTCCTGGAGGAAGTGAAGTTACCACCAAAAGCCTCCCTCTCATGGTGGGCCATCCGGCAGCAGAGATGCTATGAACGATTGTAGATGCATCCCGGATTAAATGTCTGCTCTGGTATAGGCTGGAAGGGAGAACTACAGTCAGGCCTGACAGCATGCAGTCAAATCAACAGATGACCCAGTTTGATTCCTATACTTCCAAAACATCTGAGGTACTGCTTTAGGTGGTATCCCACCCATTCTGTGTTCACACCAAGTGCTGTGACAACATATTCAGTACTGGAATTTTGCAGAGTCCCAGGGAAAAAATAATGCCTCAGCTCAAAGAGGAGTACATGATATTGCACAGTGCCTACCTTGACATAGTAACTACTTGGAGAGAAACTTCAGCTCATGCAAGTTTTACGCTGCCAGCCAAGGGCCCACAATGCCAAATAGTGCTCGCCCAGCACTGTGGGGAAGCTTCATCCAAGGACTGTTGGCGAGGGGGCAGGAACAAAAGGACTTTGCATGAACAGTGGAGACAAGCCTTGGAGTGAAAATTATACACTAGCTCCTGGGAAACTCTTCCATACCGAAACCCACAGAATAAGCCCTTGCTGTTGGGCTCATCACCTCGCAGCAGTGTGGAGCTTGGAGCCAGTCAACTGGGTCACAAGGCTAAAAGCATTTCTACCTTCCCCAGCCAAGAAAACCACTTCCCGGTGGTACCTTTCATCTCGGTCTAGCTGCAGCACTCCCCACCCTTCTTCTACAAACAAACAACATTAACCCTTACCTCCTAGGGATCTCACTGTCCCAAGGCTTGGCAATATGCAATCGTGCGGCTGAGATAAAAGGATTGAGGCAAGATGGGAGACGAGTGAAAAGGGGGTGGAAAAAAATAGTAGAGGAATTCAGTAGTCTGACATCAGCAGAGCTTGCTGCTGTCTAACTGGGAGCAGTACTTGGCTGCAGGGGAGGAATATTATGCTCCTGCAACACACACTACTTACGGGTAGAGCACATAGGTAGTACACATCTCCCATAGGTCTGCAAGAATGGTGGAAGAAAGGCACTGAAGAAATACTCTTTGAAAATGTTTCACCTTCTCCTCGAGGAGGGAAAAAGGGGGGGGGGGGGGGGGGAGAATACTTCAGCCCCATTTTGGTCTTCTCCTCCCTAAATACTTCCCATTTTCTTAAAACAAAAATAACAGTATGAAAGCAGGGGAGAATCAACCGAACTGCCTGTTCCCCTCTGAACCACCTACAAACACCTTGTCTGGAAAAATATGAAGCGAGCAAGTACTCACTCCTGGACAAAACAGGAAGATTTCAAGACAAACAGCTTTAGGTTACTAATAAAGTGGTGAGAAATGTGCCTCCACAGGAAAACGCAGGCTGGATTTTTATCCCTAACAAGGGTTACAGCGACTTTCTGCTTATGTTTAGGCACTCTCAAAGAGTGAGAAGACAGACTTTCATTTGACCTGGCACAACAGCCTCACTGACCTCATGTGTCAAGCTATAGATGGCTTCCAAAAACGCCACAGCCATTGATTAAAAGCATGCACATGCTGCTAAGGAAACCTGCTGAGAACTACCACCAGCCCTCAGAAAAAAGGAATTGTTTCTACATTTCCCAGTACTAACAGTTTACCGTTAACCCTTTGAGGAGCCCCTTTTTTCTCATTTTTACCTTGGGAGCCCAAATACAGACCCAGAGGGTTCTACTGGAATAAGACAGAGTGAGGAGCACAACCACCTCCATGATGTTCCTTGGATTGATCTCCCACACCAAGCTTCAATATTTTACTGTACCTTGCACTCACACAGGAAAAGAAGGGGAATCACACTGACCCAGCTTGCTCTGGGACCTGGGGCTACTCAAACACAACTAAATAAATAAGAAACAAAGGTGTTCATGGCCCTGTAGCAGCTCTGGGTATCCAAAACCTCTACAGATTCAAACTCCAGAAGGCCCCATCCAAGGTCCTTCTCAACCCAGACTGTAACCCCTAGGAACCATCTCTTGTTTTCTGCAGCAGCAGCCAGGAGAAGCACTGATGCCCACAATGCTTGCCAGGCTTCGCTGAAGAATTCAAACGAAGGTCTCGTTCTCACAGCAAAATCTGTTCTCCGTTTAGCTAGTCCCCCCTCGCAACTGAAACTGCCCGGTGAACCTGACTGACAGGTCAGATAATCTGCATTATGCCCAAGACAGCACCTTCCATGCTTCTTTGAATATTTTATCTCTGCTGGTTTCCAATTTACTTGCTGATATAGGTGACCGCTCTGACATTTTTCAACCTCGCATGTACTGTTTACCTTCAAAAGGGAACCGAAACCCAAGCTCTTGAAAGACAGCACTTATTTCTTACTTGTTGATTTGCAACACACCTTAAGCTTTTCCAAGACTCCTGGACCATCTGACATTCCACTCCTTGCCTTGAAAGACTGTTCCTGACACACAGATGAAGTCTCCAGGTAGAAAAGACTTCACTTACCAAATCCTGGTTTGTAGTTCACCATAAACACAGTTTTCTGCGCATCAGAAGAGAGCTCATGTTGAAAGGAACTCTTTGCAGGAAGGAAATGCACTTTTAATTATATAACTGTAATGAAGAAATAAAGACAAGTCTATCTCAAGGTTTGCTCATCTAATCCAATGCAATGTATCAAGGCCATTCCCTCTGTCAATTAACACATTTAACAAAAGCCTAAATGAGCCAGCAGTTAAGTGACCATGGGGATAGTCTATCCTAAGCAGATAAATCATCCATTATCATGCACGACCCTACTTAATAACCCTTTATCTCACATCTTTTGTCTTGAAACCCAGGACAGGTGAGACATTCACACCGTGACAGCAAAACCAAAATACAGCCACTCAGGGTGGCTTTTTCAGGGAGTTCAATTTGGTGGGGCAGCACCCAGCAGAGGCAAACACTGACCCCAAAGAGGCCATGGTGATGTTTAACCAGTCACCACTGCAGTGCACATATATCTGGAGCAGGTACACACCATGCAGGTCTGAAGAAGACTGGGATTAGGAAAATCACTTAAGAGTGGCAAGGCAGAGGAAAACACAAGGACCCCATCAGCACCAGCCTGTTTTCTCAGCACAATAAGCAACACTCCATTGCTCAAGGACCATCCAAATGGTGGCACTTATTCAATTAAAATGCAAAGGAAAAGGGGCCTCAAGAAAGCAGCATATCTGCAAATAGCTCAGGATTTTTTCTGTGCATTTGTGGGCAGGGGGGCACAACACTGCCTTTACTGGGGTTTGTAACAGATTGCTTGCAAGGCTGGTGGTGCTGTAGCTGGAAACCTCACTCTTCTCAGAGAGCGGTACCTATCTCATAGGCTGCAGCCATAAATGAGGGAGCCAGCACTATCCACATCACCCATATAAGCCTCCATTGACCCATCCAGCTTCAGCAAATACCCCGCAAGGGGCTCTCACCCATGGCGTGGACTCTGCAACTTGCTACTGATGTCCCCACCAAATTTATGAACACTTTAAACTCACTGTGTATCATCACTGATGCAGTAAAATAACAGTGCTATGAAGTTACACTCTGTGCATTACTTAATGCTTTCTGAATATCAGTATTAGGGCCACCAACTCGGAGAAAGAATTGGCCAGGTTTCTAAAAATAAAAAGCCATTAAGTACCAAAAGGAAGCATAATTGTTGACTTTTAATATTCAGGCAAAATCCACAATAAATAACAATAATTTGCTTGAAATATAGTTCCATACAGTGCATTCACAGAAATCCAGCATACAATTTTCTAGAAACTGCAGGCAAATTAATTGTATACTTTCACCTTTTATGCTCCACTAACACAAGAGAAGAATAACATTCTGCCACACATTGAATAACCCATACATGTTTGAAAGGAATCAATAGTATCCATTTAATTTGAGATTAGATTAAATACGGACAAAGGGATCAGAGAAGCTTGTAACACCTGGGAGTATTTGTTCCAATTTTGAATCCACTTTTGCCAGCTGGTTGTCAACAAGGTAGAGAAGTAGGGGAAAAATAATATAATCAAAGGAAACAGTGACCACAATCACAGCCATGACAACAAAAAGCAGACATCTCTACTTGGAAATCACAGGTCTAAGGCAATGCTTATGAACTTCAGAAACTAGAAAATATTCATCTGTCCCCAAGCCATCATTTTGGAGGTTACGACAAAATTCAACACATATGGATAAGACCAAGAGAATTTCCCCTCCCCTTTATTCTGCTCCTATAAATTAAATAATAGATCATCTTACTTGTTAAGATTTTTTAAAGCATTTATGTTCTGCAAATGCAGGTACAGAGCCAAATTTCACACCATTAACCATACAGCACTTTTATCTGTGTTGCCATGTGCAGCATCAGTCCACAACATTCAGCATGCAGTATATACAAGGTTTTTTTTCCCTTTCCTGGCCGCAACTTTGATACAGTGACTCATGACTGCTGTCAGATCATAAACACCAGGGAAACAGCTCCGGAGAAAGAAAATAATAAAGAAAAATCTCCATGCAAGCACTTCCCATTGGCTTTAGCACACCACAATCCTGGTTAAACCATAAGGAAAAGGATCACAGTCACCTGGATGGCTCTCTGAACCCCCCTTGTTAGATGCTTTATCCCACCCCTCATGTTACCCTGTGATTTAAGGATCTCCCTGATGGACCTCAGCTCCACCACTCTCCTTTTCTCCCTGCCAGGACATGGAGCAGCCGAGCAGCAACCTGATGTCCTTCAACTGCCTCTTCCCCATCACTACATTACACAAACTCTATTAGCTCCCACAGCTAGAGGCTGATAGTCACCCCTCCATAACACTGTTCTGTACAACCACCCATCAATCTGTCCTACTCGCACACCGGAGAGAGCTGAGGTTTCTTCTCCAAGAGCACAACTATGGACTGTATAACACAGAAATGTATTTTAAATAGGTTCAGCTGGTTTATTTAGCATAAAAATAAATAATTTTTGTAATTTAAAAAGTAACACGGTTGATATTAAAATATTTTATATGCCACTTCTCTAAAGGAGCCAAAAAAAAAAAAAAAGAAGAAGTCTGATAATAACTAGCCTAGCTATTTCAAATTATTATTTAAAACACACAGTAAAGGGAATAAGCCACTTCTCACTGCATTAAGGAAACGGAATTCTAATGCCAGGCTCAGGCCTGGCCTTGGGTCCCCAGAACAACAAACAGCCCTTTACTCTCCACAGAAAGGGTGCTCTGCAAAGCTCGCAGGACCACATTGCATCTCCTGGGATAGAGAAAGCCCACTCCCTGAGGCTTCCAAGACAGAGAATACAGCTTTATGCCCAAGTTCTGTCCTCAGTTTAGTTCACACTCAAGCACTTGAGAACATTTGTTTTCTGTATTTCTGTTATGAAGAATGATTTACATGTTTTTCCTTTCCATTTCAGTCTTATCCTTATTCTTAGTAGTCATACCTTCACAGGAGGAGTGAAGTGAGTTCATATACAAAAAGATGCTTTATGACTGCATAAGGGGTAAGAAAAACAAAAAACAGGGAGATTTTTTTCCACTTCAATTCACTGGACCGTTGTAAGTCCCCAGAAGAGAAGATGATGATCTCCTCTGGTGGAACGACAGCAACTGAAAATATTGATCTCTTATCTGGTCTCCTATTGCTAGGCTCTGCCATGGGGGGTGTGCAGAATCCACTTCATCCATAAAACCACCACTTTACTGGTACAGAGGCTTTAGTCTGCCTTGTAAACCATGTAAGGAGTAGGGATTAATTTCTTTACCTTTTGATCAATTTTCTTTATGCGTGTTTGATTTTATGTGCTGGTGAGCTGCCGGGGTGGAAGAGCATCAATGCTCTCAGAGAGCTTTCCCACCCATCGCTGCCAGACACACAGTGAGGAACACAACCTGCCCAAACCCTGAGACAGCAACCACAGCACGGACATAATCAGCACAGGGTAGGGATAACATTCTGGGAACAGTGCAAACATGGATTAAATGGCCAAGTTGAACCAAAGCCCTCACTTTTGCTAGGACAGGTTTAAAAGAAAGACCATGCCTACCTACCTGGGTTACAATCCTACCTTTGTTTCTCTAAAGAGACTAGCAAAGCTATCTGTTCTGCAGCTATTCTGAAGAATGTCTTCTAGATGACTGTCTCTTCATCAGCCTCTCATGCTGAGCAACCAAAGGAGATACTGTGATTCTTATCGCTTTTCACATACGACTTCACATAGTCTTAGAGAAGATAAAACAGACAAGCTGCATGCTCTGTAACATTTGCTTTAGAGGTTTCAGTGGTAAAATGTTTGAAGCTGTTTCAAAACTAGACTGAGGTATTGTCTGAACATTTTCCCAAATAACCAAGATGCTCAAAGATGGCTGCATTTACTGTACATATGTGGCTACGCTCCTCAGCCGAGGGTACTGACCTGGACAGAACTTGGAATCTTGTCACCATAACCTCTCTTCAAGCCATCAAAAGGCTCTTTAACTGTTACAGCATACTTAGTCCTTCGCAGAGGGTGTGTTATTCAGAATACAGTCTTTCAGCTTTCTAACATACAAAATCCAGTCAACTGCAAGACTCCAGAAGGCATTTCCAGTTCAGCTGCATAGCTGGCTTATGCGTAATGCTTAAGAAACTGCTAGAGAAAATAAGCATATTTGAAAAATACAGTGAGCTCATGTTACCAGCCTCATTTACATTACTAAGCCACCTAAAGCAATGTCATACCAATATTGCAATGTGACCCTGTTGGTGATGACACAGATCACAAGGGTCAAATGATTTCCCAACTTCACTGCTATCCAGTCTGTGCATACAAACAAGCTCAGCTGAAATGGCACTCCAACAAACAAAGCAGAACAAAGCATTTACAGGAGAAAAATAACACCAGTCAAGTTGTTCACTTCATCGTTGATTCGTGCTTAATGTAGATGTTCCGCTGCAGGGTTATTTTCAGACATGTGACAAATAAAAATCAAGAATGCTTTTCCTTGTATAGCCTCTTCCAAAAACATCATTGACAGTCCTTCATCCAAAAATGCTTTATGCTCTTACATCATCCCCAGCAAAAGGTTCTTTAAAAGCTTCAGTAAACTTTTAAACTCAGTTTTGTGGGGAACCCAGAGCACTTAGTTCCCAGTCCACTGCATTTTGAAGACCACCTTTCTCTCTCCCAGTACCACACCACCTCAGAGAGCCCATTGCTCAGTAGTTCCCTACCATCACCAGTGCCTGCAAGTGGCTCACCATAGAGGTTTTGCGCAAGATTTTTCTATTTGCAAATGCTATTAGCAACACAGAAAGACACAGACTGACAGTCACAGACTGGCTCTCCAGGTGTCCCGATATGACACCTTCTGCATGCCCATCCCTTGGTCAGCTGCTGCCTTATCTCCCATAATTAAGGATTTCAAGTAACTACTGAGCTCTTTATTACAATCACTGATGGCAGCATCATCCAACACTCCCTGCTCTGTGCCAATCTATGCAGAAGGGGACTTCGGACTGAGCTGTAAAGGTACCAAACCAGCTGGTGATGGCAATGGTTTACCTCCACTGCTAGAAGGGGGGTGGCCAAGCTGCCGCCCTAAAAAACGGCAACTCTGTCCCACACCACACCCCAGAGCCAGCTACTTCCCTGTATTGCTCTCTGTTGTCATATTTGAAGCATCACTAGATACCAAGTTTCATTTTTTCACATTTGAAACTTCTTTCTATTCTTGTTTATGCTTTTGGAAAGGTTGGGAGGAAATTAGGGACTGTTCACAAGTGAAAGTAATACTTTGTAGCTTCATTATTTACACATCTGACAACTGCATGGAGTCAGCTGGGCTTCTGCATCTAATACAACCCCTTGAAACACACGCTTCACCAGTTTTTTACTTTGTTTTTTAAACGGAGCTCGTATTTAGTCAAACTTCTTTAAATCAAAGTGGTTCTGAAGCACTTAATTTTCACTTTTATCCTCAGCTCCACAGATAAGAACACTCATCCCAGCACCGTTCACTGCGGGCCATACAAGCATGCTGCAGGCCTTCCGCGTCCCTTCTTCCCGTATTTTCTTCCCCTCCCTCCCTTTCCTTTTTTTTTTTTTGGCCACAACAGAAAGTTTCTGGCCTGAAGGAGCGTGTGGTTTGATCAACACTCTCGCTCTATATTAGAGACAGAATACCCCAGCTGGGCTGTTTGCAGAAACTCTCCAAAGCATACAAAGGCTGTGGAGGAGAAATACAATCCAGCACTCTTCTCACTCCCTGCTTCTAGGAGGTTTAAAGTATTTTCTTTATTCAAAGCACACTTACACACACACAAAAGCCAGTTCTCATGCTCTTTCCTCCATTTTCACCCATTTTCGACTCAGGTGAACACCTGCAGATTCCCAGCCATGGACATCAGCAGGAATTCTGCCTTATGAATGAGAAAAAAAGGAATTAAAATAAACACACTGGATTTGATTCTACGTACACGAATCATTGTGATTAAAACCAAGCTTGTTTAAAGCAAAAACTTCCTCCATGAACTCATGTTTTGCCACACCGAACATATGTAATAAATTTCTTAGATTTGTTTGTCCCTGTTAAGTGTGAAATTTAATATTTCTATGTGTATCAAATGTATATAATTAAATACGTAAGATATCCAGTGCAGCTAACTTAAGCATTACAAACCACGCCAACTTGTGCATTTCCCTTCACTGTTGCTGTTCCAACCATGTCACGTCAGAGAGAATTTACTTTCCTTTTTCCCCTTTAAAAGAAAACAAAAAACAAAACAAAAAGAAAGGACGGGTTAAAAATACTACTTTTAAACACTCAGTTTGAAGCCTCTACTGTATGTAGGTGAGCAGAATGAGGGGTGTCGGGGCTGAGAGCGTAACACCCATCTCATGCGGCAGCTACTGTTTGGCCAGAGGCAGTCCGCTGAGAGCCGGGGCTCCTAATGCAGCAGCACATCTGTTTCCACTGCAATCACTACAGCTCACCAGCAAAGAGGTAACTTTGTTTTATTTCTTGTTTTGCAGGAACCCTTGAATTAACAGAATGCAAATACTGCACAGGCTCTGAAGTCGGCTATTTTGAAAATAGCAGCTCTCATTTCCCCAATTTTCTTCTTTCGCTGGTGGGTTGTGGTGGTTTCGTCAAATGAAAATGCTCACTGGGAAAACATCTTGAATTTCTTTTCTGCTTTTTATTATGAAAACCCTGCTCTTCCAAAAGTACAGCAGTTAAATGACTCAAAAATAGTGCCAAGGTACATTTTTCAGTCTCTCATTAATGTAATTTAGCAAATTATGTCAGTGCACAATCTTAGCCACAAGCTTCATTGAGAACCATTAACCTGATCCAAACACGTAAGTCAAAAGAAAACTTTTTCTAGGAAATTTAGTGGGTTCTGGGTCAGGTATTTTGCATGTCAAGCATCAAAGTTCACAAATTTCCGATTCTTTTACTAGGAAATTATGGAGAGAAGGTGCTTCCCACATCAAACAACTCGAACAACTGTTTTTTTCCTGAAACAACTAACTAAGAAAGGTAACATTCTTTTGCAGGAGACCAACTTGGGAAAATACCATTCAATGACATGAATACCCAGGATAAACATAGCCATGCAAATAAACCTGTTATAACAGATATAGCAGCAATCACTGGTGCCATGCTGAATGAAAAGTAACCTCTTCCATCTCTCACCTTTGAAGGGTAAACAACATTTCTGAAACCATTTCAGCCCTGAGATCTAAGACTACAACAGTTTTGCACACCTTAAATCCGAATTTAAAGACATTTTGTGTCATTATAGGAACCCTAAGGATGATTTCGCATGGTAGCAAGATGAAAGCGTACATACATATTCTCTTAAGCATAAATGGAACACGAAACACGGCAGAGTAAAGGTTAAGTAGCATTTGACTGATTTTCACCTCATGGGAACTATAATTTACACACTGCATTCATCCAAGGTAAGAAGGTTCAAATGGCACAAATTAAAAGCCTGCAGTTTCCTACTTCTGTTTTTAACATATCACATTGATACACAGCCAGTTTTTAAAGTGATAAAGGGTTTCTATCAAAATATCCAACAGCAAGAAGATGCACTATTTCTACACTGTCAGCATCGCTGTATTTTACTGCATCCTTCCTTGCTCCTTACAGCCACTGACGATAATTATAAAATAGTAACGGTCCTTCTGCAGTCCAAAAGGACCAATTAATCTTCCAGACACCCAGCTCTTACAATCAAATCCTGGACAGAAATTTCCAGGAATAGAAATAATTAAATTAACGTGGGTTTAAAAAAAAACCTGCAAGCTCAAAGAGGTACCTGATGTCTGTGCATCAAGAGATGCTGACACCTGTGGTTGTCCCACAGCAGGGTCCAGCATCACCCAGAAACAATGACTTTCTGTGGCTTTTGGTGATGCTGCCCACACAGGTCACTGGCACCTTTTCAGTTGCCTGGTGACATATCCAATGGCCAGCACTCCCAGTGCTCATGTACTGTGATGAGGATGTTACAATGACTGCACGGAGATGCACTCCAGGGAGAACAGGAGGCCTGAAAATTGGGGAATTGCATACTGTTTCCTTTTCGCTGGACTCGCAATGCCCTCTTTCTGCACATCACAGCTTTCACAGGCACACTCCCTCAGGCCAGCTCCTGTCTTAGGCAGCAAAGCAGAAGCCCTCCTATCACAACAGAATCACAGAACAGTTTGGGTTGGAAAGGACCTGCAGATCACCCAGTTCCAAACCCCCTGCCAAGCTGGGCAGGGACGCCTCACCCTAGACCATGTTTGCCCAAGGCTCTGTCCAGCCTGGCCTTGAACACTGCCAAGGATGAAGCATTTACCACTTCTTCGGGAAAACTGTTCCTGTGTCTCACCACCCTCACAGTAAAGAACTTCTTTATATCTAACCAGAATTTCTGCTGTTTAAGTTTAAACCCATTACCCGTTGTCTTATTGTTACAGTCCCTGGTGAAAAGTCTTCTCTAGCATCCTTGTAGGCCCCCCTCAGATACTGGAAGGCTGCTATGAGGTCTCCCTCCTGAGCATCCAAGCATAGTTCTCAGAAATGCTGTCGGCTGTCAGGTCCCCACAGTTAATGAAAACAACTCCAGAGAACTATGACTCCATCAAAGATCTTTCTGAAGGCAGGACCAGGATGCTCTTGAAAACGTTACTGAGCCATGGTTAAGTACCCAGCAAGCAATTACTTGGTAAACTTCACAAGCCTTTTATAGTTTTTATTTTTTGCAAGCAGTCATTAATGGACTCAGGGCACTACAAAACCAGCTACAGATACTACTGCAACAGTCATTGCCAAAAAGCATGAATGATTTCTATCAGCAAGGCAGAGATACGCAGCAGAGCTCTGGCAAAATGCCTGCTTCCCGTAGCTACTACCCTTAGGACTCTGCACCAGTTCTCCTAACACACTCATCAATGTGCCTGGAGTGCCTTTGGGATTCCAAGC
Source organism: Ara ararauna (assembly GCA_028858755.1). NCBI lineage: Eukaryota > Metazoa > Chordata > Aves > Psittaciformes > Psittacidae > Ara > Ara ararauna. The sequence goes on from CM054385.1 coordinate 7,598,448, forward strand.
ACTGTGCTACTGCAGATCCTGACTCTGGCCACCTTTCCTTGACAACCAGAGCAGGCACACTATAAAAATTGGGAAAAACAGCTTTTTCTGGGTCAGTAAGTCAGTGTTTGTCCAGTGTCTGATTGGCTGGGGCAATTCCATTTCAGTGTCAGTGTTGACAGAAAATATGTGCTGAGAATTTCAGCGTTCAGGATGTTCTTTAGTCATTTAGGTGATCTGATGTGGCACAGGAAATATTAGTGCATATTCTGTATTTTCAGTCGCATTCACCTCACCATCCGTGTAAAAAAAAGAAGACAACAGAGTCAGATCACTGAGACTGAAATTATGAGCAATGTGACAAAAGTCAGAGTTGGGGGAGGAAGGTGATAAAGACTCAGCCAAATGTTAATCTATTAGTTCACAGTCTGATCTTTTAATTTCTATGCAGCTCTTAATTAACCTGCCTTCAAATTAGGAGGTTGATGTAGAACAAGTGACGGCACCTGCACTCACCAGCACTAAGACTTCCACCATGCTGGGTCCTGACTAATCTCAGCACTACCCACCTTTGAGATTTTCAATACCTTTGGCTGTGAATTTAATATAAAATCAGATAAAGATAAGCTATCTTTCACCTACCTATTCCAATTTCTACCACCAAATATGACAAATCAAAATCTCACTGCTCCTTTCACAGGACTGTGAGTTTTAGACTTGATCAAAGTCTATTTGTGATTAATTATGTATTGAGACCACTGCATCAGCTGCACTGGGCAGTGCTCCCCTCCCCTACTCATCAACAAATCTCTGGCATTCTCTTCCCAACACAGGATAAAGCTGCTCTTCCTCTGGCAAAAGCCCCAAAGTACAGCTGTTGCTGCTAGTATACAATTTACACTCCTCTGAACCACCAGAAGGGAACTGAGCAGGTCCCAAATGCAGGATCTTCCCCAGTTAATTTCTCCAATGCACATTACTGAAGATGGGCTTCGCTTCTCATTCTGTTGAAGTGGCAGTGCTGCACATCCTTAATATTAATTAAGTGCCTATTTCTGTCTATGAATGCTATTACAAAATGCGAGGCTCCAGATAAAGAAGTTCAGCAGCATCAACAACAAAAAAATTACAGCTAAGTGCACATCATCTTTCATTTAATATGGTTTGTTCTTGTAAAATTTACTAAAATCGAATACAGGATGGAACAGCGCTGCAGGTTTTTCCTGGCAAGATGCTTTGAAAGAGCATTGGGCTTAAAACCAAGATTTCAAAACAATACATTAAAAGTTTGCACAACTTCCAAAACCAAACAGCACTTCACCACTTAAACGCAGACCCATCTGCCTATTCAGCTTTGTCATGGCCATAATTAAGAGCAGGGGAAGCCCCAAGATGAGGATTTAACTCACAGACCATTGGCCTCTGCTGGAAGAGCATCAACTCCAGCTAGGTACTCCTGGGTGTGCTGCCACCCTCCTGTCCCTGGCACATCCCCATGCTCAGCACATCCCTGACCCCAGCTATTCCTTCCTCTGATCCCAAAAACCCAGAAGCCAAGCTTACAGTCCTTCCGAGGGAGGCAGGCTGGACAGTATTTCCTTCTGCGCTGCCTTTCTACCCCTTGTGTTTGGGAGCTCTGCCCTGGGGATGAAGCACACCTCTTTGCAAGATGCCCAGCTTTATCTGGCTGAAAGAAATAAGACAGAATAACTAGGACAGAAACTCTGGGCATCCACGTATCAAGTCAAGAGAGCGTATTTTCTCCCACCCCCCACCCCCCCAGTTTTTGAATTGCCGTAGGTTAGCCTAATTGATTTGTGTTCTCACCAAATTAAAGACGCAGCACACAGACAGCATGCCAGTGAAAAAATATGGCAACAGCAAAAGTTTACAAATTTAATTTGCAATTGTTTTAGCAAAACAGCTCAGTCCACTCCTTCAGTTTTGGAAAGTAATCAGCTCATGCTAGAGGAAGTTATCAGCTTCCAGGCATGAGCATTATAACACAGGCTTATTTCATAACAGATTAAGACCAGTTTTTCAGTTACAAAGTGGATTTTGCAAGTGAGACAATGCTGCAAGAATTAATACTGTGGGCTCAGGATCCCAGAGGAGGGGAATGCTCAGAGGGGTAATGCCAGGGAAAAGATCATCAGCCAAATTTCCCTTTAAAAGCAACACTGGCGTAAATCCCAGGGAAGCCCCAGGGAGTCCCTTCAGTGCTGAAAGGGTCCCCCAAAGCAGATCTTTCTCCCAGACTCCAATCACAAGGCAAAACCAAGAGTTTCCATTGCCTACAACGAAAGGGTTAAGCCAAGATTTCAGTCCCCTGGTTCAAACCGCCCAGCGAGCACTCCCTGCCCAAATTACAGCAGCGCATACATCCAACAGATGCCGTTCAGACAGGGGCTTTCCTTGCCCTGAGGTACAGTTCAGTTTGTCCATTCTACTGTGCAATTACAGAATCAATAAAACATCCCTTTGAAACTCCCTGGACTAGTGCCGACATGCAGACAGTAGTCAAGCTGACATTTTTTGCTGTTTCCGTTATTACTACCATCAAGCCTTCTGAGAAGCAAGACATCAAAACCTAGGCACCACAAAGCAAAGGAGGAAAAGCAAACGTAGAGCTGAGGTTTTGTTCATCGTATCGCATCACTCCCCGGGCGATCACACAGTACCAAACATACCTGCAAACAAAATCTGCTCAAAGTCATCAAAATAGGCATTGGGAAAACAGTGCATTTCTGAACAGCATGTGTGCCCCACCCTCCTCTGCTTCAAATATCCATTTTTGACTAATATATTTTAGAGGGCAAGAGAATTACTCAACAGAGCACCTGATATAAATGGAGAAGCTCTGATTTGGGGATGAACTTAATAAAAAACAAAACACTGAGTGCCCTGTTGCTTGTATGTGCTCACGAATGCAGTGTGAGATGTGGACTGTATGTGGAAGTTGGGAGGTGGGGTTGAAATCTAGCCATCCATCTGTTTCTGAACAGTGCCTGAAACACTGAAATAGAAATGGGAAGCTGCAGAGCGCGAGTGGAACCTGGGAAGAAAAAATGCAGGAGCAGGATGACAAAGAAGAGGATATTGAATTAACACGTTCAGAAAGATTCAAAGGAGACTTGGATAACGAAGGACATGCCCAGCAGAGAGGCATTCACTGTCTACGAAAGCATCACTTTTTTTTTTCCTTCTGTAAGTAGGAGCAAAATCGGCCCAAATAAATGGAAAAGGTAAAACTGAAGGTTTTGAAAGCACTTTCTGAAAATTATCATTTTCAGATGTTTATTCCTGCACTCACTACATCAATTACAATTGATTTAATCATTCATTTAGAGCTTTATAGCCTGGCATGTATGAACTGTAACCCACACACCTACATTTCCACAGGGAGGGGGGGAAATAATCTAAAATTCCTCCAGAGTACTACTTCTGTACTTGAGAAGCTCCAAAACTCTTGTCTGTGGCCAGCCCATCCCCCAGCTATCCTTCTCTCCACGCAGGGCATGGGAAACAAAATGACAGCCCACTCTGGGGATAATGAGCCTTTCTGATTTCTCATCAGCTAATTCCCAAATCTCCCTTAAACAGGCCTTATGAACCATACAAACTTCACATGGGAACTACGACAACATTTATCCAGTAATAACCTATTCAGAAGGCTGTGCTAGTTGGAAAAAGGTGGCACAGATGAGCCATGAGGATGCTCAGCACCATGCCACAGCAACATAACATTCTTAAACAGCTTCAGCATTTTCTGAAGTTTCTTTACACTGCTTTAATCCTTCTCTGAATCTCTCCTCTCTCCCTTAAAGGTTATGTGCAAATTCAAATGTTTACAGCTAGCAATAAAATCACTAGTAGCAAATAGTTTCATTCTGATGGCCCTTCACACATTAATGTCCCAAGCCCCAGGCAGAAGGCAATGTGCTTACAAGGCAATGGGAGTAAGAAGCACTGTACCCATTTCCCAGACCTGGAAAAGGCAGACCAAATAACCTGCCCAGTGTCCTACAAAGCAGTTGAATAAAAACACAGTCCAAATCTCTCAGGTTTGAAGGTTAATTACATAAAATTATATTTCCTCCCTGAGGATGCTCACATGTCTTCTATACCAACCATAGGCCAAACAGTAACTCATTCGGAAAGCAACTTATTTTGAAGAGGTTTCACATTTAGTGATAAGCACAAAAGAGGAGAGAGGGAGGATGTCTCACATTCAGACTTCATCTCAGGATATATCATATCTCTACTCCAAACCAGTTCTCTTTGTGGTATTAGATCAGGGGTGTGTTAACTGTAAAAACTCATTTTAAAGCGACCAAAGCTGAAGATAAGGTCATGTCATCTGTACAGATATGCTGTACTGGAATGAGAGTGCCGGTGCACCAAAGGAAGATTTGGCCAAACACAAAACAGTCAGAGCAACAGAAACTGAGAAGATCCTCAAGCCTGGCTTGTTAGGAGTGCCCTAAAATGGCCCCATTTTGACTCACTCTTCTCTACCTCCTCCATCAGAGGATTCAAAGGGAAACTGCAATTCAACCTTCATTGCTGTAGCACAACTGCAACTTAACTACTCTCTGCATGAAAGAAAAAACAAGTTGTGGGCGCCTGAATGCTGATAGATCACTTTTGCTTTAAGAGTACATCATGTCAATCAAAACTAAATTCCTTATGCTCATCACAGGAGCTTGCAACCAAGCAATACAAAAATCTCATTCGAGTTCAACCAGTAATGTGTTTGAAGGCTTCCCAATCTGCTCTGTCTCCGGCATCAGCAGCAGACAGAGAAGAGGCAGAAGAGATCTGGGGGGGAGGAAAGAATAATAAAAAAAATAAAATCACTTGCTGGGCAAAGTAGAAAGGTCTCTAAACCAAAATAAAAATAAGCATTAAAATGTGTGTGTTGGACTAAAAGGATATACAGCAGGTTGAAATGTGCTATATCTTCCTCACTGGTAAGGAAAGACCTCTATAACTCACCACAAGCTTTGATCACCCGTGAGCTATCAGCTATTTCTTTGCTGCTTGAGTAAATATCAGTCATTCACAGCTGAAACATAATTTCTCTCTCTTTCCCCTGCCACTATATGTTGTGTGCGAATATGTCTTGTATATAGGCACACTAACACACTGTGCTGTTCAAATACACATCAGAGTTCACCAGATGGTGGGGATTGCCAGACACTCGTCGTTGCCATCAGTTAGGAGCCATGGTGTAACTCATGAATGATGTGTCTAAGCTGTAACTATGCAAAACCCACTTACATTACCCTTACCAATATAAAACTCTGTTTTCTTATTATGTTCAACCTGCACCAGTGTATAATTGTAAGACTTTAAGGGCTGTTTGGTACCATGCGTTTCTTTTTTCCTCCTCCCAGAGACAGGGCTCTGAAGGAGCTATTTTCATCTGGGGGTTATGATTCACATCCATATACACAGGATCATACATAGTTTCATAAAGCTGAGGCCACAGTCAGTGCCCATGTTTGGGCACAAGCTAAAAACCCAACCTCAGAAAAACAAAGGTGTTTTACCAAAAATACTCAAGGTTTTAAGAGGCAATAATCTCAATTATGCATAGGAAAAAAATATGAGATAGGAGTTACGGTTCTGCATACGGGCCTCAGCACGTACTTGGGCATTAAGATATTTCAGCAATAAATTACGTGAGCATAGGCTGGTAAGGATGTGAATGTTGGGTGAATTGGCAATTTCCTAGTCTTTAATTAATGATGGCGTTGAGAAAGAATGTGGCCTTCCTTCTAAGTTAACAGTTCTTTTTAATCAGTGAGTGAATCTGCCTGTTTGAAGCATAGCTCTAGGCTTGCAAAGAAAGGAATAGAGTCTCCAGAAAGAAAAGATGGAAATATGGCAATGCACTCCTGGCCCTATCAGACCCTCTTTACTGCCTCCAACAGAGCCTGTAACCTTGCCTAAGGTTTATTAACAGCCAGTGGTGGTGGTGATGAAATAAAAATCAAGGGAAAAGGAGAAAGCTGAGAGCTATGAGGAAGCAGAAAGGAGCAAGGGGGGTTCCCATCTGATTTGAAAGAGTGGGAAATAGCTCTGCCACAAGACACAAGCTGTCCAAAGAACAGCTCCAACTCGATACCAGTAGAGCTGCCAGAGCACATCCAGAGCACAGGGACTCCTCTTGCAAGCTCTAGACACTTCCATCCACAACAAAACCATCGTTTGCAGAGAGGTCTTGGTGACCTTCAGCCAACAACAGGACACAGCATTAGGCTATCTGACAGCCCAGTAAGTATCTTAGAAAACAGTTATTTTATTATTTGCTTTTCTAGTCTATTCCCATAAAACACATTCTGTCCATCTATTTACTGAGTATAATTCACCTTTCTTATTTTTAGCCCCTCCCAGACTGAAGTCAGTTGAAAAAAATCGGTTTCCGTGCCATCAATGCTCAGGAGAGAACCCTAATTTTAAAGATCAGGGACATATTGTTACCTAAGCATTAACTTCTAGAAAGGCCTCGTGGCTTAAAACAGTAAAAAATTAATAAACCCAAAGGAGAAAAAAAAGATAGTTACAAGCAGCATTTGTTATTTTAAAGCTTTACTAAGGATTGGATGCCTCCAAGGGCTAGGGCTTCAGCTCCAGTTAAGCACACAAGTTTGCTATCCAAAATTTCTCTGAACTAATAAAATCCCTGGAGGTTATCAGATTGGGCTGAATACGGACTATGGCTTTCAACTCCTCCCCTTTTATCTGTAAATACCATGAGAGGATCTCTCTAGCACCCTAAGTCAAATAGTTTCCTGTCTTGGCTGGGAACCACTTCAGCAAACACTTGAGGCCATGAAAAGCAGTTTGATTCAGACTCTGGGCAAGAGAAGGCACTGTCAGTCACTGTCGGCTCACCCCAGCCACGTTTCAAGGAGCGTGTTTCAGCACGACATGGCTGGGCTACGTACAAGCCCGGCACATTTCTGACTCCCAGACAACTTTTTGGGGCCAGAGGGAATACCGCCTTCCTGATCTCCCCTTCTCCCAAAGGAGCATCTTCCCCTGGCAGCCCCATGGGGTGGATGTGCCCATGGCATTACATCCCACTGAATTTTCAATGCCTTTGGGAGGGATGGGTTAACCTCCCAGAGACTAACATTTTCCCCCACCCTCACCAAACCATCTTCCCCAAGTCACAGAAGTACCAGTGAGCACTGAAGAGCCTGAGCACATGAGGCATTTGGTCCCCCTCGCCTGACAACAGGCATCTCACCCCCAGCCAGAGCCTATTCAAATGGAGGAATAGAACAGGGAATCAAAAAGTCCTCTGTCTGGCAGAAATGTGCCTGCTGGGAGCCGAGCACACACTGAATAGCCTGTTCATGGTGTCTGTCCTAAAAGTAAGGACCTGGCTTTATTTCTTTGTTGATGTTGATATAACTTAAGAAGCAGAAATTGTTGAATCTGGAAAATCATGGGAATAGAAGATCCGCACAGGGGGCAGAAGCATCCTGCACACCCTGCACCATCCTTACTGTTATTTCCCACTCAAGGAGTGGAGCGACGCTTTATGCTTTCAAATTGGCAGAATATATGGTGGTCAGGAAGCACAAATGTACAAAGCAGTAACAAAAACCCAATGCTGTGCTCCTGACTGAAAAGACTGACAGTCTGAAAGATACACATGTGATATTAAAATCAAAATGCATGCAAACCCTGTATGGATGGGAAGCCCCAATTTAATTCAGCCTAGTGAGAAGCAGCAGCCACCCCCAAAATCAGACTCAATTCAATTAAAACCTCTTTTTTGCTCTTTCTTCTTCTTTTCAGGTGACTATTGCTGGTTTTTTAGCTTCTTTTTAAAGAACTCTCCACTGGCCCCTGAATGCTCTGAGGTCCTGTACCTCACGGCTTCACAGCCTGCTGACAACAGGCAGCTCTTTCTTGCTAAGAAATCACAATTTTTCCACAAAAAATATCAAACCACAGCCATGCTATCACCTTTAAAAAGAGCTAATGTTCCCTCCTTTCTGGAGCATCTTAGCCTTTTTTTGTTCAACTAGCTCAGCCATGAGCTGGATCTTCCACAGTGATATTTTCAGAGCTACTTAAGATGCTTTGACTGCCCAAATTCAAACAGATACGGAAAAAAACAGCTATCCTCTCTTTGGCAATTTTGCAAATCTCATCCTAAACATTAACATGCTTTCTGCAACACGAGGCCCTTGTTAGCCTCAGAAACCAATGGTTTCCCAAAGCTGTGGACACACAGAAGCCCTTGATGCTAAGTCAGTTGTCACCTACAGCAAGAACCATTTCACATGACTGCGAGGCTGCATCTCACAGCCAGAACGATGTGACTTAGCTAAGGTTCAACTCCAACCACCACATGGTAACTAAGGGGAGGCCAACACCAAAAGGAGGCACAAATTGTGCCCCTGGGATGCAAAAGCCAGGGAAAGGGCTGAGCAAAGCCAGCACAGAGCCAGGCTCGGCAGCACGCAGAGGCTGGCTCTGGCTCAGCTCCCTGGCACAATGGACCTTTGGGGATCTCCACTCCCGGCTACCAGCCCCAACAACTTCATTACTTAATTAAATGGTACAGCAGTGCAATCTGTGTGGGAGGCAGCGGCACGCAGCACCATGCTCCTCGCCGGCTGCAGCCCAGCAGCACACTACATAATGCAGCACATGTACTGGCCATAAAGTTATCCGGGTAGTTGCTTCGCTTGCCTGAATGCAGACTACAACCATGGCCTCTGGATGCAAACTACTGGCTTTTATAGGTTCCTAAAAACATTTCACTGTGTCTGCTGAACAATGTGGGAGTTGTAGAAAGGGCCTGATGATGGCAATGATGCAATTAAAAGCTGAGAGTGGAAAAATCCCCCAACATTAGATTCCTTCTTCCAGACAGAGAAACTGGTAAAAACATGTTCCTTAAAAAGAGTTTAAAAGAAAATGTCAAAGTAAATAAATAAAAAAACCATATTCATTCCTCCCCCCAATCTCTCAAGTTTCCAATAGCTTCCCCGCTCAGCACCCGTGAAGGAAAACGTATACGCTAGAGCACATCCCTAAGCCCTATACTCTATCTAGGAAAAAAGATAGAGAAACTCTCGCTATCTAATCACCAGCTCCATCTGGTAGTAACAGAAGTTACTATCTCTGCCTGCCTGTCAGGAGCTGTACAAAACCAATCGGTGGCTGGGGCTGATATGGGAGCGAGAGGTACGAGGGCTGTAAAGCCGGCCAGCATCTTTGTTAGCTTGTTCTGCACAGCCAGGGATGAACCACAGCAGGTGCTCAACCCAAAGTGGCACCCCTGGGAAGCTGCCTGCTCCCAGCGAGCCAGGCACTGTGTGCTGGGATGGCACGAGGACTGCCCTTGGACCAGCACAGTGTTTGTTATTTACCAATGAGAAGCTCACCCACCCAAGACCAGGATCTCCTGAAGTATTACTTCACCCACCACAGGGTTCAAGTCTTGATTACGATAGAAAAAGACCAGGGGGGCCCCCTATCCAAATGCTGAACATATCCCAGACCCCAGTAGCCTTCTGCAAACTGAATTCTACATTAATATTTTTTGATACATTAAAACTTAGAGACGGATGACTTCTGCTCTCTCCCTCACAAAATACATTTACAGCAGCATTAACCGGCAGTACTGCTGGCAACAAAGCGGGTGGCCTGCATCAGCCGCTGCTGCCAGCGCAGGGACCCAGCCCAGCCCACTTCCCTGTTCAAATGTGTAGGGCCAACGCTGGGTTTGAACACATCTGGGCAGGAGTTAGTCCCCAGCTGCCTCCATGCCCAATACAGGAACTTCCTCTGACGGCACATCACAGCACGCTCCAAGTACAGGCATGCTGCACAACGTTTCTCCAAGCATTAGCTGCGGCCTCAAACAATCAAGGAGCTTTTTTTTTTTTTTTTTTGCTTTGCCCTTTTTTCTTTCTTTTTTTTTTTTTTTTTTTTTTTGGAGAAATGATCAAACCGGGGGTGGGGACAGAACATCCTGCGTGAAACCGCATCCTGAACAAGCATCACCACGATTCACTGTAAATAAATACTCTCTCCTTGCAGCACTTCCGTCAACTGTCACTGCCTTGGCTCCAATCACCTTTCAAGTCCAAACAGGAAAGCAGAGAAAAGCGAGTGAGATGGCAGATATGAGGTTTAATTTGCTTTTCACTGCAGTTTTCATTGGTGGTGTGCTTCCAATTCGTCGGCATTGCCAGCTGCCTGGAATCAGTCCTGGACCCAGTTTTTTCCTGTTAACCTTCATAATTGTATTATTATGGGCAAGCCCACAAACTATGCTACAAAAAGCTGTAAAAAGTGCAGCTTCCACCCTTTATTAGATAAGCAGCCAGATCCAAACCCCGCTGCTGCAGACAGAAAGGCAACTCAGATTTACCGAAGATGTTTCTTCACCTATGTTTTACATAATGTAAGAGGTGTCTGCTAAAGAAAAAAAACCATGGGGGTGGGGGTAGAGAGGCAACACACGAAGGGATTAAAGGATGAAATAAGTTTGACCTCAATTTTCCTGAAAACTTATGAAAACATATATATAAATTTGGAAAGATCAAAGATGTGAGAGGATAGCAGTCCCAGGAAGGAGAGCACAAGCAGGAGCTAACTCAGTTCATGCACGTGAGCCCTGCAAGGGGTAGTTCAAACAAGCTGACAATGGAGATGAGGAAGAAGAGTTGCCTCTCGTGCGCACCCCCTCGTGGGCATGGGGACCAGCACCCGCAGGCACCCATGCTGGATGAGCAGGGGGTGCTTGTCCAAGAGCTCTTAACAGGGAGAAAACCTTCATGAACCTCCATCAGAGCAAAGCAGAGCACAGCCCCCTCGCTTTCAGGAGGGGAGAAAAGACCTTAGCAGGCGCAGCCCGCCTGGGTGTGCCGGGATGCACAGGATCCCCTCCCCACTGCACACGCACACAAGGAGCAATTTAATTAATAAAAGTAAAAATGAAGTATTACATGTAGCAGCAAAGCATTATTAAAAGCTGTAATGTCTCAAAGGTTCCTATGAAGTCATGTTCTTACAATTCACTCCAAAGAATTTAAAGACAAAATTACATGCTTGGTAATACTCTGGGGAGCACGCTTTTCTGTGGCCCATTGTTTGTGTATGATGCATGGCTTTGAGAAAGTGGCATTGTTAGAGGGATCATAAATCACAAAGGGGAAGTTGGATTTTTTTTTTCCAAACAGAAATCTTATTCCAGACACAGAAAGGGCTTTCCTCTGCTGCAGTTTTCCAGCTTGTTTCAGCAAATGAACTGACATCAGACCTACGTACGCTGCGGGGTTTTCAAGCTGCTCAGATGATCATCACCCTCTTCTCTACAGCCTCTCCAGAGAAATAAGCATTGTGCAGCCAGCACCGCAGGTTTTGTATCACTGATTCCAAGAGAACGTTTATTTTTCTAAAGATAACTTTCAAGATAAAATCTTGAATATTAAAGAGTAGCATTGCCTTTTGCAAAGTTTACCTGGTGTGGTTTGCCACTTTAGTGTTCATCAAATGATCGCTGTGTTTACTGTGGTTATTTATTCTTAGGTGTGCTATTTCTGAACTTGGAACCAAAGTGGGCTCTGTGCACTTCAAAAGCAAAGAGCTAATGCCAAAATCACTTGCTACCCACACACACGCACCCCATCCTTCACAGTGCACATGAATTAGCTAGTAGCCTGCCTCCCAAACCAACCACAATAAAGTTATTGCTCTGATGTGGCTGACATATTTCACATCTCACCAGGGCTTAAAACTCAGGATCGTCTTCACAACACTGCCCAGCTTCATTTCAAACTTTACACCAACCAACAACAACAACAACAAAAAAAAAGCCCAAAACACAAACCTAAAACCCCAACAGGCCTTCCTCATTCCCCTCCCCCCAAAAAACCCCAGGAGATCGCAGATGTCCCAGCAAGAACATCCCAAGAGTTAGCAGTAACTCCTTGTTCAGACCAAACCACATAAGGCAATTTGCAAGAACCAACACATTCAAGAATAAATCAATAGGAATTAGCCAAGCCAGGAAGTCAGAAGCATCTCCAGGCTCTGAGCACCCAACCAGGCACTGCTGGAGGGCGTTCTGCAGACATGTCCAAGCACATACCACCACCTGCTTCAAGGATGGGAACCTTGCAGCACACCATAGTGCAACCAGGCAACTTCCTGCCCAAGGGAATGCATCCCAAAATACAAATCAGATGGGTTCACACCTTGCTCTCTCTGAACTTTTATGACCTGCTACATCAATACGTTGTGTTCGGTGTACGTATTTCTTTCGCATGTCTGTTCATACAGAGAGGAAAACCTCAAGCAGCACACATTCATTCTTAATGTAAAAGAAATACTAAATTTTTCAAAGCAAATTTGAAGTATCAGCCGTGGAGACCTTCTTGGATGCATCATCATTTTCAGCAGCACACGATTTCAGTTACAAGTCATAGCTCTATAGATTACATTTCCCTGGGACTCAGTCCTACATCTCTGCATTCTACAGTCCATACAGCTTCTGTCCTACATACACCTAGTCCTCACATCTCATTTTTGACTATTTCCCTGGGTGCTTTCCTGTTGCAGCATATTACAAGTACAAATGTTTTTGGTGCTTTTTTTCCCAACTTCAGTTACCAGCTAGTACCAGATTAAGCCAAGAGACAGACGTCAGGGCAGACATCCCAGCCTTGACTCCTGACTGGCATAAATCAGCACAGCTTCACCGACTGCAGAAGAATTAAGGAACTGTGTCAGCTTATACCTGCTAAAGATCTGACCCCGTTCATCTGATTTGTCTCAAGATAGTCACTACAATCAGAATGTAAGAAGAATAAATTAGCATGGATTAAGCCTGGGAAAACCTGCTGAGGAACCTTGACTGCGTTATAATACACGTACTGTTGTTAACTTCATTAACTTATAATTGCGCAGCTTAGTAAGTCAGATGGTCTAAATACCATTAACTAATAGGATCAGACCACTACTACTTAGCCCTGAACATAAGGGTGGGGGGGCAAGGGGGTGGGAGACATAAACCACCTTTCTGTTTAAGAAACAGCTTATTATAAATTTATAGTGGTTGACTCAAGAAACAGTACATTCTTCTGCCAAAACATCTGCCTCCTTCAGGAGAGCTGACTTCATCCAGCACCAGTGGAAGGTCTCTGTCTGCCTTATTCTTACAGCATGAGTATTTGGCTGCCAACACTACACGAAGGAAGTATTTATGCTCCATAAAAGGCTTGGACATAGTCTGGAATACAGGCAGAAACGAGAGAGCTAAATCAAGCTAATTATTTTGAGACCTTCCAACTAGAAACATTATTACAATAAATTCCACGTGTTTGTCTCAACTTCTGCACCTTGCAAAGGATTTCCACTCAGTGTATTCAAAAAGGCCACCATATGGAAACAATTACAGCATACATGCTTAAACTGACTGACTTCAACCAATGCAAGGACTGCTGACCCATCTTTATGGGTATTCTAAATAATTTATGTCCAACTTGAATGCAAGCTGCTCTACTTGACATCTCTGACCCAAAGCATACTGAGGTTTATGTAGGGTTTCTTTAACATTCAGACCCTGTCAAATGAATGTGATCTACACTGTTACACGATGAGCTCCTCTCCATCAGCCACCAAGTCAGGGCTCCACCAATCCCCACTTCTACCCCTGTGCCAAAAAAAATACCTATTTTGCTCTTCCCTGGGGCTTTTGTGTAGCCAAGCTCACTATTTTACTACCTCTCCTGCAGGATGCCTAGAAAGGAACCAGAAAGAGCTGGTGATAAAGCTGTTGGGAAGGGTAAGGCTTCATCATTGTCCAAACAAGAGCATGACCATGGCTCCTACACAAGAAGGAGAGCTCACTGCTCCTCCTAAGGATAAAAGAAGCCTTAATGCTTGCTTTTTACTTGGGTTAACTCATTTGCCAAAAATACCTTCTGGGAGCAAACACAAATCAATGCCTGTGCCAGATCCTTAAACAGGCTTGAGTGATGTGGGGAGAGCCGAGCTGCTGGGGAAAGCTGAACCTAACTAGGACTGAAAAGTAAATCCTTTCAGGAGCAAGCAGGAAGGGATTTCCTCCTTCAGCTCAGCAGTTTCCATAAATGATGAGCTAAAGCCACCCCAGAAAAGGACTCCACTCCACCTTACCTGCTCAAGCCCTCAAACTCAGATGGATCCCCTCAGAAAGGAGCTGAGGGCTGCTCATTTAATTTGGAATGGATCTTTCTTGTAAACAGCTGAGAACAAGGGACCAAGGAGGCACTTAGAACTTGCTGCCCCTATCTTCAGGGAAATGATGCTGGTGACCACAAGCTAATCCACCCGAAGCATGAGCTTGACTTAAATCAAAGTGATCTGAATCACTGATTTCAATCATGCTTTATATCAGAAAGCAGGAAACATGGTTTAAATCATTGATTTCAATCTTGGTTTACATTTGTCTTTTATATTTATTTTCTTAAAAGGAACACTGATTGCAACTGGTTAACAACTTAATAAAATACAACCTTTTCATCAAGCTTAACTATTCTCCCTGCTAAACAAGAGAACAGGTTATTCTCACATTCATCTGTATCCCTAATTTTTAGGTTATGACTACATTAGAAATCATGACTTTCTATTAGCTGGTAATTTTGTTATTCATATCAATATTCATTTGGTTGAAAAGTGGAACTGCAGCAAAATGAAAAAAACATTGTTATCTATTAAATGAAAGTTACTTAAACATGCTGGGTACAGAATAAGTTTATGCATTTATGCATGTAAAACACTTGCTGAACATGGGCTGCTACAAAAAACCTGAATATATTAGGATCTCAGCAGTACTAAATCTCATTCCCTCACATCTTTATTTTATTCCTGGATTGGAAAAGGAAAAAAAGGTTTCCTTTTTTCAGCTCCATACTAGTTTCCCAGGTTTTTTATTGGATCACAAAAGGAATTACTGAAACTAACTGTTCAGCTTCATCCCAATAAAAACTGAAACCAAACTCTTCATCTACAGAAGAGGTCATCAGTAGGCAAAGCTTATCAACCTTCACATGTGCTAACATAACCGGTTCGGTCTCTGGGACAATTTTCTTTAAAATGTCCACAGAAAAGTGTATTTTGTTATTATTTTATCTTTCAAAAAATAATGCATTTGTCACAGGTTTCAGTATTACTATTTTAAAATTCTATTTTAGAAACATTTTTAAATGAAACATTACAGAATTTATATAAAAGTAATATTTAAAAACTTTTTAAAACTCACCCATTTTGTCCTGCCTATTTAACCTGCAGTTCTAAATATCTTAAAATTGCCTAAATATTAAGCAGGACTTCACTAGTACAGTCAATAAAATGAAAAAAAGGGAGCAATGAGAAAAACTCAACTTCTTTATTAAACTTTCAGAAGATAACAAAATTCAGAAGATCATTAAAAAAAATAAAAGAGCTGATTTAGTATCTTGGGTTCCAAGTCCTTGGTTCTGCGCCGCTGGGTTTGCTGCACAGGGCAATGTGAGCCGTGGCAGCCCCGTTCACAGCCAGAAAAGCAGCTGCCATTGAAGTAAAATCAATCAGAAAGCCCACAAGTAAAAAAGCCACGAGACACATTCTTCCTTCTGAAGAAACACCAGGGTTTGCTCAGAGTTACTTTTAACTGAGGATTGAGCTGGACAAGGGCATTATTCGCAGGGGAGACAGGGATGAAAGGGGACAGGGAGCACTTCCGCAGACTTCTGCATCAGCTCTGAAAAGGCCCCAGCATCCTTACCCCATCCTCACAGGCCAGAATACCCACACCCAGGCCCCCCAAACCAACTCCTTGCAACAGGCTGCTCTGAAACCCTATTATAAAAAAAGGGAAAAAAAAAAAAAGGCAGCTAGAGGGGGAAAGTGAGGGGGAGGAAGAAAAGAAAGTCGCTCTATTGACTACAGCATCTCTACCACACATAATTCAAGGACTATAGCCAGTATGAATTGGGGGGTAGGAGGGAGAAGGGAGCTTTTTTTATCCTTTTCCTTCAAAGAAACTCATCAGAAATAAACTGCTATTCAATTAGGCAAATCCTCAGCACATTTACTTTCAGCAAACCTAAATCGTAACAAAATAACCCAAAATACCATGAAGGAATGATAAATAGAACATGTGGTAAATAAAAGTTTAAGAAAACCCTGGAGTGTTACTACCAACATTGAGCACTGAATTCTTTCTTGAAGAATTCACAAATCCAGACTCTTACTAGATGATTTCAAAACCAGTAATTAAACCATTTGGGTATTTCCTTAGGTCTTCAGACAATGATATAGAAATACTACCTAAACATGCACATGAGATCAATCAAGAAGGACTTAAATGGAAGAACATGCAGCCCACAGGTAACTAGTTCAGAAGATAAAATACAGACTGTTCTTTAAATACTCCTTTAAACACAATTTCATAAGTTTAGACTTCATGGTAACGCAAGATCCCAATTTGACAGTCTTGCACACACCCCACACTACCGCCCTATAAAATACACAGAGAAAAGTATTTGTGTTCCTGGTTAAAGCAAGATTAACAGATCAAGCCCTTTTTCAAGAAAAAAAAAAAATGCCATTTAAAACAGAAGAAAGGGCTTGTAATAAGAAGGCCATTTTACTGTTTATATTATAATTCTAAGTGTATGGATGTAGCATAAAGCTATGATTATTTTCCTGCTGTCATAATATATGTGATTTAGAGTATGTTTAGGAAAAATGTTAACCGAGACAGAGGTCTGTAAATGGATGCAGAATTTGGGCACAAAAACACAGCACACTTCTGCTAACCCGCACCCAGTCTTCTGTGCAACTTTTCTTACTGTTCATAGTTCACTGCAAATGAGGGAAGCTGTCTCTAATGCCATACAGATTTGGCTATCAGCTGTCCTATGCAAATTTGACTCTAATTATTTCATAGCTCAGTAATGCATACATAAGTCAGTGTGTTGTGGTATGTGAATACACATCCCGCTCTTGTTTTTGAGCATAATAGTTTTCAGTGTCTGCCGAGTGTTCATATCCTGTGGACTTTTCCTTTTTATTTTTTTCCTTTTCCTTTCTATCCTGGGGACTTTTCCTCCCCCTCTGCCTTTTTTTTTTTTTTCTTTTAAATGAGACACCTCCTTTTCCAATTAAAAAATAAAAATAAGGCAAAATTCATTTGCTCTGACCTGTTATTAAAAGCAATACAAATTCCAGGCAGAGAGAGATCTGAAGTAAACAACAAAGACTCTTCTATTGTGCAATGAATTAGTTTGAAAAAGGTTGAATAAACAAACAACTACCCAAAACATCTTGCTGAGCTAATTATATACTAAGCAAGAAGTAATTTTATCCTTATACCCACATTTTATGTTTTGGGCTCTTCTATTTCATGTCCCTTGACACCTTCTCCAATAATCCATCTACTTTATATTGGAAAGCCTCACATGAATAAAACTTTATGGCACTACAGGCATTTAGCCTTCCACTGACATTCCTGGCCTGTTCAATTCTGCAATTCAATCAAAATCAAATCTCAAAATCCTCTTGTCAGCCAGCACTGCTTTCATATGCCCAAGCCCTGTGTAAGGATAACTGCATCCAATCTTTCCCCCAAGCAGTGCTTATATTGTTTTATTACAGTTCAATGAGTGGAGTTCAAAATTACATGCAGCTGCCTACTACTGTGGTCTGTCTGTGTTACGCATGGACACAAGTATTGCCCACCAGGCTTGAAATCATTCACTTACTGGTCTGGCAAGAAAGACTGTGAGCACTTCACTGTATGGAGGAACATCCTGCCTGCTAGATCTAAAGAGGGTGATGTTAGCAGATCAGTCCCTTTATAAAGGGATTGCGAAAGCCCTATGAAATGCAACTCAAATGTGCTCAATGTTAAGCATGTGGCTACTGCACATAAAAGCAAAGATAAACCTCAACATGCACTACTCATTCTCGGAAAGCTTGTGAGGGAAGATAAAGGACTGCGGAATAAAAGGCATCTCACAGAGTTTTTATATGTGTTTTAAATGATGAAGCTTCATTTAGGCAATTCTTATCTCCCCCTTGCAACCCCCCCAAATCTTTGCACTGAAACAAAAGGACAAAACACAAAGCTAATTAAATACAATTTAATCACATGAACAATGCAGCAACTCCAAATCCAATAGCTTAAAAAACTCCCGCTAGCACTAGCTCCTGTACAGCCTGGCTGGAAGGAGAGATAGCATCAAAACTGGGCAGGTTTTCCATCCCATACTCACTGGGAGCTGGAGGTAAAAAGAGCATCAAGAGGCTCCCTCCTGGGCTACGACCAGGGCTGGGAAGCAGCAACAGCCATGAACCAATGGGAAGGGGCCCACACACACATACTGCCCAGCCAGGCACCAGCAAACTTGCCCAAATTCCCCATGGATGGTAGCAGCATCCTCCTCAGCGCATGTGGAATTCTTCCAGCAGCACAAGCAATGCAACAGTCCCACAGGTTAATACGTCTCCTGTCATGTCAGTGTTTAGCTATCATTTTCACTTCGCTTTCCATCAGCATTTCACAGTATTACAACAGTGACCAAAATCAAAAGGGAAAAAAGAAAAGCACCTTTTATCAAAGGCTATTCATCAAATATTCTACCGTGACTAAATTCTGTAAGACTTGCAAGTGAGAAAACAGAGGCAACATATAGTTAGGCATCCTGCAGAGAAAAAGCTCTCTTTGAGATGAACCCCATTACCTTTCAACACACAGGTCTAGGAACCAAGCTAACCACACAACAAACCGCTGACCTATGACAGCAGCACTAAACTGCTTGTCCACAAATCAAGGCTTCATTTCTTTTTAAAGAAAATAGAGAGGAGAAAAAAAAGCACACTTAGCTGCTGTGCACCTGCCCACACATTGGTTAGGTAGAGACAAACCCAGTCATGAGGCTGTCCAGCAGCTGAGCTTTTAATAGCCTTCATTCAAAAGTAGCGTGGATTACCACATGTGTAATATACATGGGTCTATTAACCTATTTCTACATCTATTTATACAAGGCCTGGACAAGGAAATCTGGAAATTAGACAGCAGTGACTGATCCCGGACTCACTGACTGTCACTACTTCAGTACAGAGGCACAGCCCACAAGATGCAGCTTTGAGCTCCCACCCCTATGTGTTTGGGGCAGGCCAGTCATGTCTCCTTTATGCCTACTGTACAATGACAGATTTAGGAACATCTTTACCAAAACTTAGGGTGCCAGGATCACACGCATTTCAGTCGGAGCCGCTGAAAACATCTTTCTGCGCAAGACTGATGCTTCTCCATAAGAGAATGAGTGGGTTATGGGAGCGTCAAAGCCCTGGAGAAGTTCCTGCACAGCTCCAAACAGCAGCCCTGCCCCCAAATGCCTCACGTACTCAGAGTGAACACTGAAATCCCTCAGAGGAAGATACTGCTGTTGGTAACCCTAACAGAGGGAAGTTGTGAGTACCAAAACCTCCATCAGCCTGCAGACCAGGCTTCACAGCTCCACGCACAGCTCTTCTGTGGCCAGGGCACAAGGCTTTGGACCGAAACCTGCAGTTTGAGGGGGTATTCTGCAGCCAGTATCATAGCTCCCAGGGTACTGCACATGTACCAGGACATGGGGTCTCTGGGCCCTCCCAAGGACCAAACTTAGCTGTTGAAGTGCAAGCAGAACATAAGCAGGCGCTTGGTGGAGGGATGCAGTTCAGGAACAGCAGATACTGTCCCTGTCAATATGCAATGACATATCAACATCACAGAATCCAAAATTGAGGCAAACCACTCGGGCATGTGCTGGGGCTAGGAGGGGGAAAACCGTCTCGCTCCACATGCACACTTGTAGGAAGTGACAAAGTATCACGTCTGCCTGCCATCCGAAATATATTCAGCAGCCTATAGATAGCAAACCAATGAGATTCATCTATCTCAAGCCCTAGCACACGCACCCAGTCATTCATGGTGACTTTGCACCCACAGCTTCACTGTAAAGGCAAAGGGAGGAGAGAGGCAAGCAAGGAGCTGCAGTTTCCAACCACCCCCTTTATCACCACCATCACAGTATTTACTGTAACACATGTGACTTAGTGAAGCCCTAGATTAATTAAATGAACTCCTCCATTAATCAATCAATCAATCCAGCACAGAGCAGTTGAAATATTGAATTACTTAAGAGCAGCATCTTTATATAGGACTTTTAAAGGTCTGCTCTGGAGGACCTTATCCCTGATAATTAAATTCAGCCTCACATGGAAAGGAGCATAAGAAACCCAGAGGAGGCCCTGAGGCTGTGAGAGCAGAAGCACAGGCAGCCCTGAGCAGGCATATCCCTAGGTTCAAGGGAAACACCAGCTACTTCCTTGGGAAACGCTGCCCCATCCAAGGGGTCAGTGAGCTTCTAGGGAAGCAAACATCCCCCTAGACACTGACAGTGAAAGCCCCCATGTGTTCAGTCAGGTCACTAATAAATTAATTAGGAAAACTAAACTAAGGATTGCTCAGTCCTCAGGAATAGCTCACATCCAGCTGGTAGAGTTGGAACAGGAGCAAGGAAGAAAGCAGGGCCATGTGCTCATGCTCTGGGAATACCTGAATGCATACATAATAGTTGCAGAACCTGTAAAGTCAGTAAAAGTTATCTGATTTTATATATGGGGAAATTTAGGCAGAGAGAGTTGAAACATGTTGTCCCAAGATGTGCAGAGCACCAGTGAAAATGTCAGTAATAAGAACACCAATCTCCCATCACCCTGAAAGCCAAGCACACAAACTGCTAATAGGATAAATTTTGTCATCTGTGGATCCACTTGTACCAGTATATTTGGACACTGAAATAGAAGAAATAAGTTCTACACTTCTTTCTATCTGCATTTCAGTTTGGAAGAGACTGTGCCCATCAATGGGAGAAAAGACAACCGGAAAAAACAAAACAAATCTATTTCATGCATTTAATCATTCAAATTACTGAAAGAATCCTCATCATCAGAATTTTTCCACATTGCATGAGAACTGCTGTTTCTCTTAGACAATAAAAAATAAAGCTTCACAACGCTCCCCCTCAAAAAACAGACCTACGACATCTGGCAAAACTAACTAACCCTGGTATGTCTTCCCCTACTCCCAGCAAATATTTATATTCTAGCTATTTTAGCTGCAAGAGTCTGACTGAAGTGGTTATAACCTCTTGTGTGCTTGCTCTTCTGCCTCTAGCCTTTCCCACCACAACTACATATGCTGCCCTAAGCAGGGATCTCAGTGAAATGCATGGATTACCCCAACTGCTCCTCCCAGATACAAAGGGAACCGAGTAACAGCCTTGAGATCTCGTGATACAATAGAGCATACAGGACCCAGAATCAAACAGAAACGCAGCAATATGAACACATGCTTCAGCGCTCAAAAGTCACTTTTTTTTTGGCAAAGACAATACAGGGAAAAAAAAAAAACCTTATTACAAGCCCTAAATGTAGGATGGCACAGCATGCTAACATATTGCTGTACATCCCTCACAGAACCGCATCCAAGGCTATATTAAAATAACGTTAAGGTTGCAAAAACTAGGCAACAAAGTTGGCAACATCAACATGCAATCTTGATTTACACCTTTGGATGAGTATTATGATCAAGCCTTCGCTTACACAATTGTATTTTTCTCTGGGACTTCCATTTACATGCAGTTATTAAGTATTTCTTTTCACTCCTATAAAATCTGTACTCCCAGTAGCACACGCAACTTAGCACACACTATCCAAACCCAAAGCTGAATGCAGCATTACAAGCTCCTCTTGACCATATCCCCAGTTCCCTCATTACAATATCATGAATGATATTAATGAAAGTCACCTCACCTCTGCTTACAGAGAAGCTTGGCAGCATCACAACCATCTCACTGGCATGAAACTGAGACAAAGTGAAATGGAGGCTACTGACAACTGCTGGTTTGAGTTACCCAATAACTGAAGACACCAACTTGAGCCCACCAGCGCTCACAGTCTTTATGGATACTAACAACCCCTGTGCTACCACTAACAGCCCCAACTGGCCTCAGCTGTGGCTGCAAACCCCAGCTCACTTTACAAAACTGGCCCAGGTGGCACAAAGAAATGAGGAACAGCGAAGCACATGGCAAGCTTGGAGCACTTGGGTTTGGATGACACACCAAAGTCCAAACAAGGCTCTTTGGGAAGAAAAGATAAACAACCCACCAAAACTACATGATCACGTCAGGAAAGTTTCACAATGTGTAACAGCCCAGAGGCTCAGTTGATGCGGCCCATGGCGCCTTAGCTCTGTCATTTCCCAAATCATGTGCCAGGCTGTACCATCCTGAAGGCTGTTTTCACATAGACCTGTTTTTAAAATACATAATTTCTTGAGCATTTTTTACTCTAAGAATAGAGAATTGAAACAGCAACAAGAAGCAGCTATAGCCAGAGAGTGCAGTAAGGAGGCAACACGACGAGCATCAGAACTACCAGCATAACCACACACTGCACCATGCTGCTGGGTGGCTCAGGCAGCTGCTGGTGGCATAGCAGGGTGCAGACATCAACCCCACATTCTGAAGAGAAATCACTCCAACAGCTGCAAGTCTGAGGTCCCCCCCATGGTGGGACCGTAAGGAACACTCCGGTATCCTCAAACAAGCTGAAATGCTTTGATGACTCCAGTGACCCCAAAACAAAACTGGGGCTCAGTGAGACACCAGGAACTTCCACTGCTCCTTGGGGTACCTGCTACCACCTTCAGATACCTGCTGCTAAGGTAGCCAAACAGTGCAACTCCACTGCAGAAGTCTTGATGTCTGCCAGAAATCTTTCTGCCAGCAAGACTTTCCCCTTTACACTGCAGGGGCTCATACAGGGCGCTGCTGAGGCCATGGCACCCCATGTGGCACCACACAAGGAGGATGCTGAGGCACTGTGGGACTCATCCTCCCCCACTGCAGCTCAGCAGGACCCTTCATGCTCGGCACAGTGCCATACGGCTGCCCTGGTTTCCCCTCACTAGTGACAACTCCTGCACACACCGCCTGCATGGAGACAGTACAGCTCTGTTAAAAATACTCACAAACACACACACATCTATACATTAAAAAAAAGAGGTATTCTTTATGTGGCAACAAGCTGTGCTGTCATTCCTGGCCATTATGTCCTGCCCAAGTTTGCTAAGGCAGCTGAAGACACTTGGTGAGATCAACAGGTGCTCTCAGAAGACTCACCACACTCCCAGCAGCTTCATTTCTGGCCCCTCTAAATCCTGCGGAAAATCACAGGTGTTGTACAAAAGAAGTGGTATATCTCAGTTCTGCTAATGGTATTTCTTGTGCTGGGGAAGGGGCTGCCAGCTACCACATTTTTACCTTCATCAGTGGTGTTCTTCATCCTCCCCAGAAATTTGCACTTTCTTCTTTTTCAAACACTCCCATAAAAACCATTTACAGTCAATACACAGTCTTATTAGCACCTGGTATATATTCTTTTCTAAAAGCATGTGATTCACTTTTCCAAAGCACACATTTACTTTGACTTCCCTCTTACAGAAACAGCACGTGAGCGTTGCCATTTTATATCACAGACTTCTACAGCCCGGTACGTTTCTGTAACACGTTATTAAAACAAAAATGCAGTTTAAATAAATCAGCAAAAAAAATCAATTGAGAAAAGCTTGCACTGCAGTTGCTGTGACTAAAGAGAATGGTGAAAGCCAAAAGGAAGGAGTTAACCTTTGTTGAAACAGCATCAAACAGTTGCTGCTGCTTCAGCTATTGCTATACCAGGACTTGCTGCAGCAAAGAGCATCCCGCGGTAACGGAAGAGCATCACCTACATACTCGTAATTCTCCAAGGGTCAAACCTAAAGCACTGCCCTTTAAATGTGGGTAACAACCAACACCAGGTACACAAGAAAATCTGGTAGGTTGAACAGGAAACTACAGAGAACTATTTCTGAAATGTAAATGAGACTCTGCTACTTTCATTTCATTACTGCCGCAGCACTGTGCTGAGATGAAGTTTCCATCTGTGATTTTCAGGACAGGATATCAGCCATTTCAGACAGCATCCACTGGAAACTAGAGAGGCAAGTTACAATTTTTTGGTTTATAAAAACATTTAAACTCTATTTGGTCCTCCCTCAGACAGAGCTTAGGGGAGATAATTCAGTGCCTTGGGGAGCAACCTCGCAGCAAACATGCAGCTTTATCCACCATCCCTTATTGTATTATTTAAGAACAACTTGTACAAAGTTACAATTTGAAGTGGACTACATACTCCAAAGCACATTTTGACACGGCCATGCTAAATATGAGTCTTCTATTACTCCTTTGAAAATTCTTGACTACAGCAAGCTAAACAGTTTGTGGTATCAAGCCTCAAGGTTTTGAACACAGGAAAACATTTTCAAATCCCTCACTGAAATTCAGGGACTCCTGGATTACCTGGGACACTTTTTGTCCATATGCAAGAGACAGCACATCCAGCAAAATTACTGCAAACACTTGTTTCTTTTTTTAACAACCTTTTTAACATCAGTTGCACAAATTTATCAGCAAAAAAATGCTGAAGTCCATGATGATGCAATTAAGGCTTTGATTACATGATGACAGCAAATCGATTTTAAAGCATATTATATCAACAGTTGGGCAAAGGGAGAGGCAGACATTATGGAAATCAGACCCTTTAATATCTTTAAGTTTCCATAACCCCAGAGACCATCTATAATTCACCCTCTTTTATTCCAGATGGCCTCACAATAAACCCCCTACGTTATCACATTCTCACAGCCCATGCTAACACACTTCCTATGACATGATGTTAATTCGTGTTAAAAAACAAAATAATTAAAAATATATATATGTATATCTCCAAATTGCAACTCTTGCCCCACAAGGTGATATTTGCACCCCATACATTTTTAAAGAATCCTAGGATACAACACATCACTTACTTCCACTGGACAGGTAGTGCCTGGTGAAGGCAAGTAGAATTACACATAAGTATTTAAGAGCAGGATTTGGCTTCAGACTCTGCATGAAGGCAGGAACAGGGAACTATTGTGCTGCCTTTTTTCTCACAGCAGATCCCAACTAGCTTTGGCTATGGATCTGGCACCACCAGCCAATTTCAAGAGAAAAAAGAAAGAGCCTCCGACCCTTTCCTTTCTCTCCCTTTTTGTAATCTCTTGCAGGCACAATCGCTCCAGCAAGCAGCTCCCCTACCAGCCCAATATTTACACTAAACCACTAAAGGACTTTCTATTATAATGCTATCTCATTGATACAAGATTACTCCTGAACCACATCAAACCCCGCAATACTGTGAAAGGCACAAACGCCGTCTCAAGAAAGAGGCAAAGAGTGGATTATTTCAGTCTCGTTATTTCAATGGCACTTTTGAGATTTATGTAAAAAGTAATGCAATGCTACAGTAAGTGTTTCTCCCCTGGGGGCAACTTAGTGGCTATATGGATTAAATGTAAACGTGTAAATACTTGTGATAGCTAATTATATTCCTGAAAACACCCGATTCCTACCATTTCTTAATCCTCCAAAATAAAAACACTTCAAAAACAGATTTCCAGATAATAATCAATTTCATATCATGTCTTTGAAACTCTATATAGAGATTTTTACCTGAGAATCAAAAAGTGCTAAAAACTCCTGTCTCTTTCAACTCTTTTTTACAAAAGACGCACGGATGTAAAAAGCCCAACAGAACACAGCGCTTGCTGTCTCCTCTGGTTGTAAAGAACATGAAAGGGTAACCAGACATTTTTATTCAAATGAAATTATACTAATTTTTTTATCTTCCTCTTTTTCTTCAGCGTGTAAAAACCCCACCCTATAATGAATACAAGCTTAAAGCAATCTCTTCCAATGGACCATTTTACTTATGCTACAATTTCTTACCCAAATTACACAGGTATAATTATTTTGACACTGTAATGAAAAGAAAATGGGATTTGGGCACTGTGGGTTTATCTAATAACACTATTTCTTGCCAGACTTCACAGCACTGACAATCACAAAGAGCCCTGTCCATTCCAATAGGAAATATTTGATTTTACTGCAGGAACATTATTTATTTTCACCAACTTGCTATTATCAGAAAGGATATGATAGCTGAATAATAAAAATGAAATCAAGAAATTCTGGTGTTTCAAGGCTTTATTTTTTTCTGCTCTCACTTTTGACATTTTCTTCCCCTGGAGAGACAAGATAAAGTGCTGTCATAAATGGGTGACTTTTCTTGTCAAATGACAGATTTGATTCTCCATGGCAACCACAAATCAAGGTGCTAGTCTGAATTAAAGCTTCTCTTAAAAGGCGTCTTTATGTTTATAAAATGAATTTAAATTAAATGGGTATTAGGTACAGTTTTTTACCTCCATTTATTTATTGACTAAGGAGCTCTGTACTGCGTGGAGCATATTTGCATTTTAGGGAAAGACAACATATTGTACTGGCAGATGCACAAACAAAGCAAGTTACAAGGTCATGCTACATATACTAGTTTACAGTACTATGAATGGTATACAGATGGACAGCAAGCAGTTAAGAGGTACTTGAATATTGGAAAAAGCACAAAAATTACCTACAGAGTAAGAAATGAAGGAAATCTCTCCTCATTTCATAACACTGCTTTCTTCCACACACTGTTAATAGAGTCATGTAATTGCCACAAACAGACTGCCAAAAGGGGAAAAAAAACCCTAAAAAAATCAGATGCTTCAGCCTCTGCCCTTATGCAATCTTACTATAGAGCATGATACACTTACAAATGGTTGTTACCATGACTTTCAAACACCCGAATTTATCCCAGATTTCTAACTTCAACTGCTCTAAATATTCCCTTTCTTGAGGTCACAACAAATCTGAATTTCTTTATTCAGCAGATGAGTCAGTGGAGCCTCCTAGTTCCACAATTAACCTACCTTATTGCCTCTTCTTTTAAAAAGCCTAAACCCATGAGAACCTGAATTGCAGTGTCATACTCTCCTCCTTCGGTTTCCCCAAAGAGATAGGAAAAATTTTTATACCAAACATGAGATTGAAATTTTTAACACATAGGTAAAGACAAATATATATATTTACACACGTTCACAATGAAGTCAATACTTCCAGGAATTCAGACAGCGTTGTAAGAAGATCAAAATACTGCAGGTTTGTCAGCTGATTCTCTCGGTTACTGGAGTCAAGTGGCTCCACACTCACTGCCCTTGTAAGCTCTGCCAAATTTGATTTTAAGCTTCCTGAAGTTAAAGAAGGTTTATACAGTATTAACAGGAGATCTTCTCACACATTTCTCAGGTTATTACACAGCCTTTTATCCAAAATCACGATTTTAAGCAGCAAAGGAAGGCTTCAGTTCAGCTTCACAAGCAGAGATGGACAGAAGATGTCTTCATCCCGCTGCTGGGCTTTCTGCTTTGCTTCACCGCTGCTGCCCGGTGTCTTCCATAGAGGGTGGAATAAAAGGGTGCTGGCAACCTATACACATCCTTACACCCTGCATGTGTGCAGGATCTGGCCCCTGCACCAGCAGCTTGGGGACAGTCCCCACCTTGCTGCTGCGGAGCAGCTCAGACACAGGGTCACTGCATGGCTGACCATGCACTGAGTCCCCAATTTACCAGCACCTGTGTGTAATCCAGAAATGTCCCAGCCTCATATTGGCAGCTTTTTGACCCCAATACCCCGCCTTAAGAATTAGAGGGCAAGAATGGCCAGGCCTCTCTGAATCAGCATGTAAACATTCGCTACATAAAAATCAAAGGACACTTTGCTAATGTACTACTGTCTAAGTAACAGCCTCATTAAAATAAGACTAATCCGTAACAGAAATGCACATTTTACGGGGTAAGCAACTGAATTTCTTACATTTTTATTGTGAGAAAAGAAAAAGAAAACGAGTCGACCTATTTCACTCACACTGTAACCTGATCACAATGTTTATACATGCCCATCACAGCGCTATATAAATTAAGTCCCAAGAAAGGGTTTGAGAAAATAAAATATGGTTAACTTCAAACAACACCTTCAGCTCAACTCCTGAAAATCCTTGGCACCTCTTGCTACGCACTTCTGGACGTACTTGAGGTTAAGAGGCAGCCTCCTCAAGGTCTAAATACTGTGCTTTTAGGAAAAATTCCCTAAATTACTACTATGCACAGAGATAACTACACATGGAAAACACTCTCCGAAGACTCTTGCACAAGCTGGATGCTGTACGGTAGATGCTGGAAGCCACCTCCAAGGGGATGGAGGGTGAAGTCCACACCTCATGCTTACATTTTTCTCCATCAGCAGCACTAAGGTGCAACAAACAGGTAGAGGATTAAGGTAATACCTTCTGTCTCTCCAGAACACAAGGTGGTTTTCTAGCCCTTTGGTGCAAGCTGACAGCATGGGTTTGCTGGATGAGTGGGTGAAGGAGAATAAAGAAGCAAAAAAAAAAAGCTTGCAGCAGCTAAAATTGTCCCTGAAATTCTATTGCAGAAATGGGCAGCCACAGAGCCTTGTCCCACGGCACTGGCTGGGACAAGCTGCAGTCACACCAGCAGCAGTTCTCCACTTCAGCTCCAAATATTTCAAGCATTAATGTATCATGGGCAGAAAAACCCTGAAAGTGCATGAATTTGGGGCTCTTGATCCTTCTGGGGGGTCATGGTGGTGCTGAGGCTGCACCAGAAACTCCTAGGAGCACCAGGGTGTTTTCCAGTGCAGAGTAACTCCAGATGCAAACATGCAGTTGTTGAAACAGAGATACAAAAGGAGATGACTGTCTTAGACGTAGTAGGAAAAGACATAATTTCCTCTCCAAGGTGGTCTCAACCACTTGTTTAGTGGGAATACAGGAGTTTGATTAGCAAACGCCTGGAATTTAAACTGGGGTAAATTGATGATGTTAAGTCTTCCTTGTGCACTCAGCGGGCACTTCTGAGCTGGCTTTTGGCAAAAACATTAAACTTTCTCCTTAATTTTTGGGAAGCAGCACAGCTCACCTTTCGTATTATTTCTAATGCGTGGCATTTCATTTTATTGAACATGAGCTCAGAGCTGGCAACAGCCATAAATTTTACTACTTTAATAGTGTATGTTACCTGACGTTTCCTAACACTGAGCTTGGGATTTGAGACTGACCAGTCTTGACAGAGATGGATAGTTTGCATAAGAGTTATAAGGGGAACAGCAGAGGCTTCAGTGATATTTTAAGCAGGAAAACTATGCAGCATACTTTAAAAAGTGAAAAGACAACCAGGAAAATCTTTGGTTAGTAATCACAGTCAGGAAATGCCAGCAAATGTTTTGAGATGCTAGCTGAAAATTTGAGAGATGTTAAAAGCCAGCTCTGCTACCTTTAGCAGTGAACTATAAAGCTAATCACATATATTTTGGGGTCCTTAATGGGGACCAGATGGAACTACATCGCATATAAATAAAAAACATTCTCAAGTTTGTGGGCTGGTTTGAATTTTATTTCATTGGATAAATGTGGAAGACAAAGTTACCACGTAGATGTTAGTCTGAGTAAACTGTGAAGCAATTAACACAAGTTCAAAGATACATTTTCATCCATCAGATACCTTACTGCCTTCTAGATTTCACATGGCAGTTACTGCAAGTGAAAAAGGGACACTGTCAACTGGAGACCCCACCACGTCCATACCAACTAGGTGGGAGCAAGCTCAGGTGCTGAACCTGCTCCTGAGTCCATACAGGGGGGGCCTTCAGCTACATCCTACTGAATTCTTTATTTTGTTAGAAATAACACTAATTAATTTGGGGAAACTTGATAAAAAAGTATGGAGATAGTAGGTGCAAACCTGTAAGGAAACAAACTACAGAGAATAATCTTGACTCTCTTTTTAAGTTATAAAATTATTTACTTGTTCTGATCTGAACAAACATAAAAGAATACCTCTCCCAGGCTCCAGGCATTGTTACCATCAATTAACTAACAATTCCATAAACAATAAAAGTATTACAAAAACAGCAGCACATCCCCACCTACACATTAGCACCAGTCAGCAAAAAACCCAACAAAAACCTACAAACAACACTTCCTGCTCCTTGAATTCCCAAAGGAAACTCCACCCCAGCTGCTGCAATCAAAAATATGGACTTAACAAAGTGCCTGCAAGGTTAAATGGCAATTTTAGGTGTTAGTTGTGTAAAACAATTTCACACACAAGGGTGAATGTAAGCTGAAAACTCCTTGAATACAGACTCTTCTTCAAATGATGATCTCTTGCAGAGCTTGTGTTCTCTGCTTCAAGATACTGAAAGGTGAATGGGTTTACATGGAAAAAAGAAAAGGAAAAAAGAAAACCTAACCCTGCTTCACTGACCTACCCCAGCAACAGAAGTTCCCTTGCATCACGTACAGACGTTTTCAGCAGAGGGCTGTGACCACCTCTCCCATCACTTGTTGCAGGCAGAAGGACAGTGCGAAAAGGGGATTCCAGCCTGCTTTCTGCCCTCCTCCCTCCCACAAGTCCACACTTGAGTCTTCCCACTGATTTCCCAACTGTGTTCTCAAGTTTCTGTGGGTCAACACGGCACCGACTTGGCACCCTTACAAGTCCAATGAAATCCAGAGAGTCATGCAAATGTAGCTGAATATACGTCTTCTTTTCTGATTCACTATGAATAGGCAGAAGCCACTTTAGCCAGGATGGTGAAGATCTTAATCCGTAGCTTTGGAGTGTGTTCTCTTAAAAAATAATCCCAACTTCTCAGTGCCCCTCAGTTCCCCCAAGAATGGCCCAAAGATCCCCAAGTACACGCACACCATTGCCACAAGCAGAGTCATTGCTCCTGCTCTGAAGTTAGACAAGCACTAAATCAAGCCAATGCCAGCAACATGCAGAAATGCAGGCTGATATAAATTATGCAAACATACTGTAAAACTGGAAAATGGGTGTTTTAAAGTACAACATCATTGCTCAGCTGAAAGCAAGCTGAGGCCCTACCCCATAGTTCTCCTCTCAAGCATCTTTCCTGCATCAAAGTTAGTAACTCTTTGCCACCAAAAATATACATCATGGGAAAATTCAGCAGTCCCCTGGGAGTTAATGTGGTACATTCAGAGAACCAACTCAGTCTTTAAAACAGTGAAGTACAAGGATTTTAATTCTGGTTAAAGGGCAAGTTTCAATACAAACTAAACGTTGAACCCTTGCAGAATTCCTTTCTAAGAGTAAGTGATCCAGAAAAGGATCTCCTTCAACGTGCATGTAATAACACAGTAAAAAGTAATTATTATGCCAGAGGAGGGCAATTTATAACACACAAGCGTGGGGAATAATTATTTACCTTCGTAACAAGCACATTTTTCTTGGTTCCTGTGCCACAAATGTAACTTTCTCCCAACAGCAACTTCTTAAAAAGATGTTTGTCAACTTCTGTCATTCACAGATACACAACAAAGAAAAATGTATATCTTTCTAATGAGATGCACAGCCAAGGACGGTTGTCAGCATCATAGCACTGCTGTTGTGACATGTATTTCATTTTACTCAATACATAGCGGGAAAGCTGTTTAATCCAGCAGTCCAAGCGACGTCCAAATAGGCATTAATAATGCAGTGAATAACCGATCATCACTAGATGGTTTTCAGAAAGATAAGGGTATTTCCCTTCCCCTTTTAAAAATATCCTCCTAGTTCAAAAACAGAGGCAGAAGTCAAGACTGTTGCCTGGTACCTCCTGCAACAGGCACACATCTGCAAGTGCCAACTTGCTCACTGCCGAGCCCATCCTGTGCGCTGTGGATTTCAGCACTACATCAACAGATTGCAGCAGCACAGCAGGTGGAGCGGGGGGCAAGGGGAGAAGCAATTAACGTGGATCATGTTCCCCATTTTTCAAGGTAGATGGCGAATTCTATTTCACAGACATGTACAAATTCGCTTACAAAACCCACTGCATAATACAAAGACATCTGTGTTTACCAAAGTAATCATTATTGTTTAATGCTGATTTTTTACACCATTTAACAAATAACTTTAGCTCTGATGCACATGGTGATTTCCATGACAGACTTAAAAGGAAAAAAGTTCCTAAGAAATGAGGAGCTGCTAACACATGCTAAGCATCGAGACAAGCATTACAGATTAAGGGCACCGCTTTGACCTCACATATTCTCACCCTGTGCACCCTCAGCCAGCACAGCCCAACAGGGCTTTATTTGGTTGCTTGCTGCCTTGCATCAGAACTTGAAGTAATCCTTGCACTGCTTCCTGCAGTGAACTTCGTGGCCACACACAACAAAGGCAGGCAGCACCATGTCAAACACCACGAGCAACCACGGGACTAAAACACCACCGTTTTGGAACTGACCCCTGCATCCACCCACAGTCACAAAGAGCCTGGGGCAATGGACACACCTGCCTCCTGGACCAGACCCACCACCATCACAGCTATGGGGAGCTTCATATCACTACTTCCGCATTGCCACTTACAGCCTTCATCTGTGCCCCTCGGCAGCTCTGTGGCGAAGGCAGGCAGGCACAGCTGACACGTGAGGATGAGGGAGTTCAGAGAAGTGAGCCGAGTCGAGACTCCACTACACGTTCAGTGATTATAAGATTAGCGTGTTTTTATTTAAAGTATTATCCGTTAACATCCTGTATTACAGAAGTAGCACAACAGTATCGACAGACTGTCAATATTAATAGGAGTGTCTAATGTTATATCAATACTAATTTAATTTCTGTTATCTGCAGGCTGCAGGGCCTTTCTGAAGAAACAGAGGAACAAGAATGAGAAAGCCAAAGCAGTGACATAATAGGAAAACAAGCCATTCCTTCAGCTTCTCCATCATTCAGTGGCACCCTGCTGCTTAACAGTTATCCTTGCTTCTTCTTTTGAGAAAATCCACTGACAACAAAACCCTCTTAGCTTTTTCCAATATCACCAAACCTCCACACTCTCTTTTTCTTTTTGGCTAAAAAACAGCTTTGCAGAACAGCATTTTTTCCTAACTATGTACACCCAAAACCTGTAAAATCAGTTTATCAGACAATAGCAATTACAGGTCAGACAAGTAACTCACCCTTATGACACAGTGTTGATTCACAAAGGAGAACTTCTAGACCAGCGAATGAACCAAATTCATACAGACCTTAAGGGCCACATGAAAAAACATGTTCTTCACATGCAAAATCTGTATTTTTAGGCTAAAACTTTTTGAAGACTTGTATTTTAGTAAGTGTCCCCAAGAGTACACATGTTGGGAAGTCTGCCCAAAGCGGCAAGTGCTGCAAGGTGGGAATAAACCCTTGTCCCTGTGGGGAGATGCTCAGCACAACCAGGATTACCGCACCACTCCTGCACTTCCCATCACTACCAATGTACTTTAAAGAGAGAGGAAGGCAGGTCCACCATGACAACTGAACAAAGTAACTGAGCTAATTATGTAAACATTCATTATCAAAAATATTTAAATATCCTGATTTGCATTTTCTTTTTGTAGCATCTAAGAAGTGAGTAAAAGAGGAAACTGCCTAAAATGAAGACACACTATTAAAGAAGAATATTTCTCTTGCTTTAGCACACCAATGATCCCAACTGTACTCGCTACAAAGCATTAAGTGAGAATGCAGGGGAAAATACTCTTCTCCTTAAATACATTGCAAATAAGCGATTTATGGTTTTCAAACTGTGAAGGAGAGAAGCGGAAAAGAAGGTACTGGGGTAGGAAACTGGCTTACTTCATGATACTCCATGATGTGTGACCAGTTCCCACAAACAGGTGAACCCTCCTTCCCTCCCTAATGAGGCTGCAGGTTTGCCTGCCCTCCCTGCCCAGCCAGAGCCCTCTGCAGCACAGCAAGGCACAAGAAGCCTATCCCACCATCAACCATACCCTCACCACTTGACATCACCATGCCAAATTCCTGAGAGCAATGATACCCAAAGCTCTCTTGAAAATACCTCGAGAGGTTACTGAGTGCAGGCTGGGTGTGTGACAAACCCTCTGCACTCCCCGATGCTGGGCTGTATCACCATGGATAGTGGCATCCTCGAAACCCCACATTAGAACAAGTCAAAGAAATGTTTAAAATGGAGGTGGGGAAGAAAAACAGCTTTCATATTGTACTTAAAATGCTGACTTCTCTCTCCTAACCTGCCTGTGTCCTCCCAACAAGGTCTCCTTGCCAGATTCACAGAAATTTCCACTCACACGAAAGTCTACCTTTAAGCAGACCTCTGCTGCTACCCATGCCTGTTGCAGTCACACAGATTAACGTTAACTGGTGGTTGCGAAGAAGCCATGTCTGTCAGTCTGCTTCCCAGAATGACACAAAGAAGGAAGGAAGGCAGAAAACGAGGGAGAACAGCCTGTAGCCTTTGAAAACCAGGGGACTGCGCTGCTGAACAAATCACTTCCAGGCAGCTGGGGATGCAGCCAGAAAAGTATCTTTGAAAGAAAGAAAAAACGCCAGTGAGGAAGCAACAAGCAAGCAATGGAACAGGAAAAACTGTACCATAGGGAAGTTAATCCAAGAGCAGTCCCACAAATTGGAAAAGGATAAGAATAAAAATTAGGAATTACTGGATAAGGATTAGTGTAAGAGTGGTAGTTTCCTACCGGGAAATGGGGATTGAAGGGCTCGTGCACGGTACAGCTGAGGACCTCAGAGAAGGCGGCAGGAAGAAATTACAATGCACAATGATGTAGGTTAGCCTGCAGACTAAAAAAGCAAATTAAAACCAAGCTTCTGGGTCTGAGCACCCACCAGGGCAGCCCAGGCCACTCTGAGGGGTCTGCAGAAGAAAACAGAGCTCTCCAAGCTTGGCCATGGAGGTTTGCTTTTGTGTTCTAAAGCTCCCAACCTGGCTGTTGGGATTTACATATACAGCAACAACACTCAAAGAAGATGGGTTCATTCCCAACTGCAGGGCTGGGTTTGCACTGTCTCACACAGCTCTACACCCCGCAAAGCACAAAGCACTACCAGAAATCAGCTGTGAGCTACACAAACAGCACAGCACAGTTCAAGAAAGAGACCTGCCACCCAGGAATCCTCATTGCCAGCTGTATCTTACCTCCCTTCCCCCTTTCACTTCACTGCCTCTCATCTCTACAACCACCACTTCTGCAACACTTCTCCCTCCTTGGCACTTCACAAGCTTCTAACCTCTTTTTCTCCCTCCACAGGAGGCAGCACGGGTAGGAGCAGCAACAGCCAGAGCTCATAACTTGCCTAACGAATGCCAGCCAGAAGTGATTTGTAGGCATAAAGTAGATTATTATTCTTTGAGAGAATGGAAAAGAAAAAGAGGGGCACAAGCTTAAGGTGTTGCTGATGAATGAAGATGAAAAGAAGATTTTAGGGTGAGAAGTGCTTATCTAGTGTGACCTAAACTATTCAAACCTCATTTGATAGATGATGGACTTTTAGTCCCTGCTATGCATCACTTCAAAGTCTGAGGTTTATATTAAACAAGAAGTCTTCTCCTTCTAAGTCATTCTTCACTTTTTCCCAGAGTTTACTACACAGCACAATACCTGGAAATGCAATCACATTTAGTTTCTATAATAAAGTCATATAGTCACTAGTAGTACATACTAGAAGATGCATTTTATTGTTTTTCATTATGTAATTGTGTGCTTCATTGCTTTTCATCTGTTTTTCCTTGTGGGAGGTTGAACAGCCCAGGAATACTATTTTCCTCAGGATAATGTTCTAGGGGCACAATGAAACCAACCCACCTGTGCTCCACTCGGATGCAGTACCACCACCCTTCCCTCCTCTCTGCTCCCTGCAGGGGAGGATCAGACTCCGGATAAGCTGAAGGTTCACAGTGTGAGGCAAGGCAAATCCAACTTTTCGACCCCACAAGGCTTGTCCCTACTCAGAGAAGCCATCAGCAGTAAATACTTAAAGCAGGCAACGATGCCAGGCACAGAAGTGGCTTTAGTCACTAGAGATTTCTGAAGTCTTGCATTCAAGTCGCCCACCATCCTTCCTCCCATTCACACATCTCATGTCTTGCCTGACACAGGTGGCAGCGAGTGGAGTGGGCGCAGGAGCAAAGCCATCTCCAAGGAGGGCTCCACACACCTCCACTTGCACAGCAGTTTGCCCACAGGTTCAAAGACCTCAGCCCCAACAAAAGGCTGTCAACTGAAACCAAAATCAGAATATACTCCCCCGCCCCGCTCCACTTCTGCTTCCCTTGCTTTTAAGTGGGTTTCATCCTGGCAAAATCACATCCCAGGAGTTACCATTCAATCTTCCCCCTTCTCATAAAGAAGGAAAACAAAAAGAGGCTGCTACGATGATAGCATATTCATATGCTGCTGGAGCTATCAAAGAGACTCCTGCAACGGAAGTGGAGAAGAGATGCTTGCCCTGGACAGAGTCAGCTGGGATAGCAGGAAGGGCTGCAGAGCAATGCATCAGCAACTCAAATGCAGCAGAGTAAAATCTGAGGACAAAAATGTTTCCCCTTCTTATGCCTGGAGATGTCTTTGCTTTGGATCTTGGTTTGCTGAGAAAGTTGATGTTTAGAAAGTAGTGTATATATCATGAAACATGTTTTCTCCAAACAGCTAATGTCACAATTAGTTTTGAATATGGGGTTCCTCCTACTAACAGACATGATCGTTCATTTATAGATGTTTACATTCCTATACATGGAAAAAAAACCACATTATGCTAATAAATTACACAACTAAACTATACTTGATGGGATATGCTCCTGTTTAGTATTCACACAAAGCACTTAACTGCTGGGTAGATTTACTCATTTACTGTATCTATTCTTTTAAATGTGCCCCAAAATTCATTTCCTCTGCACTTGCTCACTAAGATTGCTTTCAATATTGGCTTTGGGGGAGTTCATTTTACTTAGGTTCTCTATTAGAAGAGAAAGAACACCACAGATTCACTGAAACCTTATTTCTCCACCAGAACACTGATTCACACGGGAGCAAAGAGCATTCTGTGCTATTCCTGGCCCCAGCCAAGGACACCAAATCTTCTCTGCATCCCACCCAGAAGAAAAAAAGGCAAATGCCTTTTATTTGAGATGCTCTGGTCTCCTGCACTGCAAACACACAGACCTCCTGCTAGTGCCCTTCCTCTCCCCCATCTTCAGCAAATTTCCACTGCAGCCCAGCTAAGCCCTTGGAGACCCCACAACCGTGCAACCAAGCTCTAAGTGGGAAGCTTGAAATTATGCTCCATCAAGTTGCTCCATCTCACTACATTTTTACAGCTGAAAAAAAAATAAATACCAAACTCCATTGAATTTCTCTCTACACAGCTGCATCTCTAATGAACCCCCATAAAAGTTTAAACTTACATTCGGTAATCATATGCAATTGAAACATCATAAAATGAGAAGTCAAGGAACTGTATGTGGGCTGCAATGACTTGTCTTATTGTATTCATTCCCTTAATAAATATATCTTAAAAATAACCTCACAGTCACACATTTGCAATATAATATAAAAATAACACTGGATTCAAATTATTAAACAGGTAATTTAATAGAACGAGAATTGAAATGTAGGACAGAGTGCAACTTTATGCTGAAGGAATGGGATGACTTTAGCCAACACAACTATTTAATTTTTTTGCATTATCTTTGCATTTGTAACACCACAACATCCACATAACCTTGACACTGTAGTCACCTTAGTAACAAACAACTGTAACATTCACTTATAATTGAAATCCCAATAGGGTACTTGATTCAAGTAAAATAAAAACTGGAAGACCCTACTCTGTTGCTTTTTTCTTAGTCACTCTCATAGGCTAAAAGGATTTAAAAATAGATATATTTGTACACTATTAAATCTACAAAGCAGAACCATTTAATTTTAATTTAATGCAAAATGGAAACAAATATATCACCTTTAAAAGACATGATGCTAAAAAGAGAACTCATTTAAGTTCTGGATCAGCGCAGTTTGGCAAATTCACACCCAGTAAAGACCAAGATTTAAACCAGTATTACCACCAAGAGCAGCCACTGTGCTGGGGGGACCACTGTACCAGCAACACCTCCAGGCAGAAGATACCCTCCACTGTGCCACCACAGCTCAACAAGTACCTCCAGCCCAAGCATCACTTAGCCAGTACTCCGCCTGGCACAGGCTACCCTCCTGGTTGCATGCTTAGCTTCTGCTTTGCATAGCTAGTTTCATTTAAACTGAGGTATTTTAAATGAAAGAAATAAGGCAAGAGTCCTATCAGTGCCAAGAAAAGGAAAGGCCATTTCCTTAACAATGGTCAAGACCAGACACTTCAGAGAAAGGTACAAGAAACATCTGAATTGAGAGTTTTCACCTCTGGAAAGTGGTTTCTGCCAAACCCTTTGTTAGATTTGGCCTAAAGCAAGAGCATTTATAGTCCTACTAACTTGTAAAATCAAACCAAATAAACCTGTTCCTACTCAAGGTACCTGCAGATGTTTCGATTACTTAAAATTAATCAAAGTTAAATCCTCCTTGTTTCACACCTAGTCCTTTGTAGCTAGGATTTACAGTTCTACTGAATGAACACCTAGTTCTATTTCAGGGAAAAAAACTACACTTAACTGCAATCTGAATCATCTGAAGCCATCTTTTACTTTGCTCATGTTGGCTTGCTCTTCTCACAACTCCAAAGCCACAAACTTTCTGCCCCTGCAGAAGAGCCAGCCCATTGCCTCGAGTGCACCAGCACAGTCCCAGCCACACATCCCACTTGTCAACTGGGGCTGCCATCTGCCAGAGCTCCGTCATGCTTTTATTAAGTCCCTGATGAGCATGATTCAATTAATGTCGCCTGAAAAGCAACTACACGGCAAATGAAAGGTGACAAGGAGTTGAGACAGTACTGGGGGGGCACGATGGAGGGCAGTCCAGCCAGAGGACACAGCAAACCTGTTACTGCACATAGCAAAATGGGTTTGATCTGCTTACGTCCAGGGGGTGATGGGAGGGATGCTGAGGAGAGAAAAAGAGTCCGGAGAAGTGAGACATTTAGAAAGCAATTCCCACCCTGCCACTGGGAAGGCAAATGGGAAGTGAACGCATGCTTTTTATCTGGTTATTTTGACATTTTGTCTATATGTAGCACTGTGGTGCCAATCATCAGAAATTTCTGATGGAGCTATTAGCTGTACCACACTGGAGGCCTGCAGGATGCCCCACCAACCCATCAGCAGGTCCATACCCAACACAGCTGGAGGAGTGGGCTCCTTCTGCTGGTGGAAACAAGGACTTGGCTAAATGTAGCGAGCTACAAGTTTCTGCAACAACGTGCAAGTCTCCAACATGTGGCCCGTAACGTAGCTGTTGCCATGGTAAATATTCATGTTTAGTGAAAAGTGTTAAATCTTGTATCATAAGTTAAATCAGCTGCCAAGACACATTTTCACAAGTAGGGGAATTTTTGTCTTTTCAGAATGGAATGTTTTTCAGTTGACATTGATTTTTCCCTAAAATAAGTCCCCCAGAAAGGAAGCCAATCACACGTGAGGCAGTCCAAGAGCTGAATTACTCTACTCCTTCTCTGAATCATCAACAAGTGTTGTGTGCTAGTGCGTGTGTGTGTACAAATGCACTGTAGCTTCATGAATCCCATCCTCTTATACAAATGAGCAGTTACACCATTTATTCAGAGTATTAAACTAATGATCCCAGCAGAAATAGCAGTGATATCTCATATTTTGGGTGATGAGACTTCAACAAGGAACTTTTCTAAGAAGGAAGTATCCCAAAAGAAACAATTAATTTCAACTTGGCCTAGTCTCTCCACAAACACAAGACTCAACCCTGAGCCTGAATATACAGTTGTTTATGTAGGTCAATGACAGCCATAGTAAGAGCATATTTACCTGCTTTTATGTTTCTTGATGAGTATTTCAAAAGAGGACAAATGGTTTTAATACAATTTCAGATAGACAAGAGAGAATTGATGCATAATTGGCTAAAAAACCCCCTTGTTGCTTTTATTCATTTAAAAACTGTTGCGAGGAAACCTGACTGTTACCAGTTCAAGATCTGCAAAATTACATGCATGTGTCCTTCTACTGCTAAACTACTCAAAATTGGCTCATTCTAGCGTGTTATGGTTAATCTTCCGTACTTAAAGCAAAATGCATTTTCAACAGAAGGTTCTTTAGAATAAGGGGGGAAATGGTAATTCAGTAATTAGTCCAATTTCATTCAGAGCAGAGTAAATAACTCCTCTGATAACAGAGCAACAAAGCAGAACTAGTCCTTAAGTCTGAACCGAAAAGACAAAGCAGTCATCTGCTTTGACACTCTGCAATGGAAATAAAACCATGAACAGCAATGACCTTGCTTTCTCCCGCCCAAGCCCCACACCAGGGAGAACCTCTCCTGCTGACACACACAGGGAGGACTCGGCCCCCAGACCAGCCCTGCAGATGAACCACTGCCTTCCCGAATGTCCGAGGGCTCTTTGTCAATGCTGGTTTTGCGCTTCCACATCTGATTTCACCTTGTGTTTTCTGTGGTGAGGACTTTGCCCAACAGATTCCTTTCTTCTTTACCTACCTCCGAGTAGCAACAGCCAGCAGCCAGTCACATCCTTGTTTCCAAGTTAAGAAACACTTCTTATTCCTCCTCCTCTCTCTAATTATTGCTCCACAATCGATTTGCTGTACCCCATTGCCAGATCTGCACCTTAGCTCCTCACCTCTAGCAATTAAAACTCAAATGCTCCTCCCATGTTCTCCACAAAAGACATTTTCCAGCAAGCAAGCTACTGCTTTACACCTGCTTACCTCTTTCTCTACTGAAACCAGCTCTACCAAAAGGCTGAAGCATATTTAGCCTTCTCAGCTCCCTCCTTGTCTCTTTTATTTTACATGGTTCAATGTTCCCATTCTACCTTCTCTCCTTCTTTCTCTACCCCAGCACTACAAAAAAGACATCTTTTCTGACACCTTAAAAAGATCCCTGAATTAACATGACTTGCACTGTGTGGTATTTTCAGACCAGCCATTTGCTAACGTTGCAAACACAGTTAGGAAGTCAGGGACTTACCAGAGCAGATGAAACCTGCAAAAATACAATGGAAAGCTTTTACCTGCCAAGCAACTTGGTTAGGGTTGGTTCTAGGCTGCCCTCGGATCTAGTAAAGCCATAAAAGACCCATATTAAGGAGATGTAGAGGCACATTGCTGTAAATATCAAGTGTGGCTTTTTCCATCCTCCTATAGACATGGATTTCTGCTACCATGATTTGCAGGCTGGTAGCCATAGGTGGTTTAAATTCTTCGTATAAAAAAAACCTCAGAGCATTACTGACAATTAAAAACAGCTTTTACACATGCACAATAAGGCTTCTCATGTTCAAAAAAAAAATAATATGCATATCCATATTACCATCATAATAAGTGCCACAGAGTGACATGATATGATTGAGTATAATGGCTCCTTTGGAGCCATTATGGCCAATCAGTAAATAATACACTTTTGAAATTGTCTAACTACATATTTACACTTGTCAACTCTCATACACTTCAGTGACAGAATTTAAAAGAAACACTGTAAAAAACTGTAAGAACATTAAACCACAAAAACATTATGCTGAAGTAGTATTAAGGTTTGACTTAAATCCACAAAAACATGGAAATTCCAGGTTAAGGCCAAATCTTCGACAATGACGGAGTCTTTAGTTCATCGAGCAGTGCCCAAGTGCCTGCCATGGTCCAGACAAAGCGAGGGACGAGGCAGCGATGGGCAGGAAGGCAGGGGACCGGAGGGTCATGGTTGTCCAAGGCATAAGGCGAGCATCAAGCCCCTGTGGAAGTCTCTGGCCATCAAATTCACTGGTGACAGCCAGCCCGCCCGCAGTGCCTTGTCTGTTCAGCAAGACACCATTTTATGGTATTTAAAATAAAAACAAAGCCTGGACCTTTTCTCTGTTTATTCAGATGAAATTCCCAATTAATTTGAGAAGAATTAGTCTTCATTTGTTTCGGAAGAGGCCCCATTGAGACACTGGGAGTTTTGCCTAGCTGAAACACATGGAGGAAAAACTTCAGGCTTTGACCCTAAAAAGGCATTGTCAAAAAAATATGTTAAACAAACATGACAGCGGAACATTAATATCCCAAAGATTCACTCCATGTGGGGAAAAAAAGAAGACTGGGAAGCAAGATGTTTTTTCAGGAGTAGAATAATGGGCTTGGCGTGGGCTTTTTTAATTGATAGTTCTATGTCTCTTGTTCAGCTGTAGTCACTTTTGCTCCGAGCAGCGGTGGCAGCAACTTTATTGGTTCCAGTAGAGCTCTGCTGAAAACAATAAGCATCAAGCCCCCAAACACTGTCTGCCTTTCTGCGAGGGTCACATCCTGCTACTGCAGAGTCAAGGGGATATTGAATGCAGAGCACCCCCGGGCCCAAGGCACCTCCTTCACAACAAAAGGACCCCAAACGCGTCAGATGCTCTTCACTACAGTCCTGAACCGTGCTGTAAAAAGCAATGATGGATATTTTCCTAGAGCAAAGGTCTTCCTTTCATATATCTGTATCTATATCTATCTCCTTGCTCAAACTTACCTATTACTTAGCTTGTGAGAATAAAATCCATAAAGGCTTGGCATGGCAGACTGCTGAAGTTGTTTGAAAACACAACCACCACACCCCTGTCAAGCGGGAGTTACAGCTCGGTTTTATAGTCAACTCTCCCCTCGACTGACTGATGACAGAGCAGCCTCCCTCTACGCTCAGCATCTGGGATTTTACAGCCGCTGTATATAAATGGGATTTTCATGACAAACAACTCTGTATTCAGTTTCCTTGTATATCAGAAAGTGAGAATGATCTCTTAAGGCTTTGCTGTGAAGGAGTATTAATGAAGACAAAGAGTATTGCAGGCTATTTCCCACAGCAGCATTATCACAATGGCAATATAATGACCATATCCTACACAAGTATTTAAGTCCACATCCTCCTCCCAAAACAGCTCTTCAGGACCCTCCTGTATGCAAACCCAACACAATGACCCTTGCAACCCCCTCCCCGCAGCCAGCACCCCACCATCCCACAACTACCTGAAGAGGACAGGATCTGCTATCAGCTCAGAGAGCTTTCTCCAGTTTCCCCTTTCATAAGTCCTCCCTGGAGATGTTTGCTTTTGTCTACATATTATAAACCATGGTACAACAAAGACTTAATAAACCCTCTTGCCTTTTCACTTTGCGCAGCGTCTGTCTCCTCTCACCCTACCTCGCAGCTCATGCAAATGTCAGAGTGAGAACAGTTTTTGCATCTCCTCGGGTCACCCCAGAGTGATATAAGCAAAGGCAAACAAACTACTGAAGTCGGGGTATTTTTGCTTCGGATGGGATGCAAATCAGTGGATGAAAGCTTGGAATAAACTGGCAATATGAGGGCAGCTTATTAAAGTTTTCTCCCCAAGTTCCCTCAGTGTAATATAGCTGACATAACCCTACACTAAGGAGAAAAAAAACAAGCCAAAGAGATATAAATATTTTCCCCAAAGTCAAAGATACTTTCTTCAAAATGTTTGGCCAA
Source organism: Ara ararauna (assembly GCA_028858755.1). Classification (NCBI taxonomy): domain Eukaryota; kingdom Metazoa; phylum Chordata; class Aves; order Psittaciformes; family Psittacidae; genus Ara; species Ara ararauna. The sequence continues at coordinate 7,641,972 of CM054385.1, forward strand.
CTCTTACAGAAAAAGCATTTCCCTACCAAAGGCAGAAATCTTCACCTGTAAGAACTCAGGAGGAGGTGGAACACCACCCTGAGTTCTCAGGATGGCCACAGGCTTCATGTGGGAGAACTCAAAGAGGAGATCAGACACCACCAGTGCTTGGGTGGGCACAAGGTCCACACAGGACACCTCAACACAGAAGAACCTGGGATACAGAAGGTGGTTGGTTCCAGCCATACCACATACACCACTTTCCAAACAACAAGCAGAGCAAGAGCTTCATCCCAGGGCTCAAAGCAGAAAATTACTGGTCCTGTGTAGAGCTGAAAGCCCCCTGGGAAGATGGGATTTTAAGAGCAGCAGCCCCAGCTGCCACCTAATTGCCTGACCAGTGGGTGCCCCAAGCCCACAACCTCCTCACACCATTATCTCCTGGCAGAAAGATGCTACCCGCTTCCACTCTTCCCTCCCTGCCCCACGCTTAAAGCTTTCCGGCTGCTGGCGAGGAAATGAGTCTGCCTTGCTCTACCTTTCTCTCCATCACCCCACTGTCTGTGAGGACTGGTGAGAAAATGTTTCAGCTGCTCTTACACTTCTACAGCATCCATTTCCTGAGGCTCTTACGGAAAAAAGCTGTATCCCATCTCCTGCTGATGGTAGTTTTATCAGATAATAGCACAAAGCAGGAACGATCCCATAAAGCTGTTACTGATACCCAAAGATACCTGAACAGCAGCAGCGAAATAGAGATCATGCTCGCTGTGTTCACCCATCAATGGGCAAAACCTGAAGAGCAACAAAGGGAAAGGCAAAGACTGTCTTCTACAGAGCACATCATTACTCAAACCTGCCATGAGGAGCTGTTTGGTTCTTCTGATTTTTCTGCATGCACACTTCATTTTTTTAATCTTTTATTTAAAAATCTGCTGAAATTCAATGGTTCCAGTCACAGGAGTGCCAAGGAAAAGGAGCCTCTAGTCCCTGAGAGGGACTTGCCTCTGTGCTGGCCTGACACACAAAATCTGCTTCTTCAATTATGTCTTCCCTTTTACCCATTTTAGATGTGATGGTGCAAAAACATAATAAAAGCTTCTGGAAAAAAAAGAATTCAAGGAAGCCGAGAAAGTATTCTTCAGATTGTATTTAGAGGCCTTGGCTCACAGATGCTTTAATACCAGGAGGATAGTCACCTGCAGACCTCAGCTCTACCCCTGCACCATGCTCTCACACCTTCCCAAAGCACCATCATCACCATCTCCAGCACCCTAAAAACTGTCGTGTTCAATAAAAAGTATTACTGCAATAACAAACTCCAGCTACAAAACCTACTTTGCACTAACACTGTGCATGTGATGAGGCACTGGTGTTCTCCAAGAGTTTGCTGTACACACGCTTGTGATCCATGCAAACTCAGAACACCTTCACACTATGTGACATCTCTGCTGCGCCACTCCTAGCTCAAAACATATCTTAAAGCATCTGAAGTATCAAGTAAGGCATTTTTAATCATGCATTGAGGAACTCTGCAAAGCCAGGGTGAAGCCTTGCAGATAAAAGCTCTGCTCAGGACTTATAGTTCACCACCTTCACACAACAAAATCTTTCCCTGTTAAGTGATTTAATCGGAACTATGGATATAATTTGTACGATAAAACAGAGTACTTGAAAAATTGTGCAAAGCAATTGTTACAGTCATAACAAAGTCAGGGCTTGTTCTTCTACTGCAACAAAAATTCTGTATTCAGTTTCATAAACGTACAGCAATGAAAAATACCACTAATTCAGCCAGGATAGAAGTCTACAAAAACGCCCTCATTTTTGGTGCGAGAAGATTTTTGCACTGAGGAGGCATGAAATTCCCCTTCCTCCTGGTGACAAGAAATGCCCCTTGATGCCCCATCTCCTCCAGGACAAAGGCAGGGTAGATATAATTTTCAAAACTAATATGTACACAGAATAACATGGTTAACATCATCCAATGAATTTAGATCCACCTACACAGTACAAATATATCTAGATAAACTGTCACCTTCAGCAGAATTCATTAAAATAATGTTGCATCTTCCTTGTTAAATGTAATTTTTTTAATTGAAATTTAATCTTACTGCATTATTTGGTAGATTTTTAATTGACATTTGTAGTAATTAATTGGTAAGCATTACAGCTTTGTCTGAAGAATTTAAAACTAAATTTGACATCGAGATTGGCCAGCCACTGCTGTGAGGTGCCTGCTGGGAGCATTTCATCATCCTCCCAGCCCCTCCTGCTGATCAGAGGTGGGAGATGATGGTCTCTTTCTTACAGTCATGAATTACATTACTAATGTATTCCATTACCACCACGCAAATGTCATGTTAATTCCTGATCATCATCAAGTCAGACAATGGTTTCCACGCTGGCACCCAGCCAATTAGCGGTGTGGAAAAATATTCCGCCAATTATATAACTTGAATTAGGTTAAGGACTCAAGAGAAAGCAAAATAAATGCTTTGAAAATACTTCTGAGATAAAATGTAAGTTGACACTGTCTTCATGTGCTATAGCCGATGTTATACAATCTGATAGGCAGCTGCCAACATTCATAACTGTTTATTAAATCTAGCCTCTCTTTATGGTGGCAGCTAAGATCTGTATTTTTACCAATATTAGGTTCATTGTGTTATGAAAAAAGACCAAAATACTTAGGAGCATTCACACCAGCTTATAAAACACATTACGTAGTATATTAAATTGTTAAAATTACTTCTTCTCTCCTCCCCTCCACCACAGAGAAAGTTCCATGGGCAGAGAAGTTTCAGAAAAACAAAGTCTTTCTGTAGCCACTGATGCTTTAAGGAGGAAGGAAGATGCTGTGAGGACAGAAGTGCCATCTCTGGGCTGCTGCCACCTCTCCAGCTGTGCAGCTCTGCCAGGTATGCCAGGCATGCCAGGCTCAGCTCCTGGAGCTCTGCCCCATTCCCCCCATTCCACCAACACACGTCTGAGTTAGCACAACCCACTGACCTGGAGGAACCCATTCCTGCTCTGCAGCTGTGGACAAATCTGGCTTTTGCTCCCTTGGCTATCACAAGAAGCAAACAAAGCACTCTGTGTAACCAGGAGCCCGTCCACTAGAGGAGAGGACGGCAGCAAGACTGGGCATTCTTGCAAGAAAAGGTCACTAGAAAGCCTGGTGAAATGCCTCCAGCCATGCAGGGACATGGCAGGTTTCTAACAACGTGGGCCAGCAACTCACTGCACAACCAGGTTTTCAGTGCCACCCCATTATTTTGATTTGTTCTGTTCTTAATTCATTGTACAAGCATGGTTATCTCCAATTTAAAAACGTGCACAGCACCAGTTCCTTGACTTCAAAAATTTATTAGGATGAGCAATTTGTTAAAACCTTTTACCGTATCTTTCTGTCTCATTTTCCTAGGTGCTGCAGTGAGGCAATTCACTGTTCTGGCTGCTTACCCTAGATGACCTTTGCCTGCCATAAAATGGCATACAACTAAACGCTCTGCTTTAAATAGAACCCTTGCCTCTTCGAAAGGTCCTATGTATTCAGTCAATACAATCAGCAGAAACCACATTTGGTTACTCAATAAGCTGGAAACTTCTAAACCGCATACAGCGGTGAATGAATTCCTGACATCACCAGGGACACTCGAGTGGGGAACAAGAGAGACCGTTGAGAAGTGGCTCTTGCTGCAGCTGGAGAAACGATCACTCCTTTAAGCTGAACTCTCCAGGAAAACAAGAACAAAAACTGAATTAGCTCAACACGTACCCTCTGCAGTCAGCACATTGCTAGGCAACTTACCATCTCTTGATAGAATTATGGTGGAGGGCTTGTCGTACATCAGGGTTAAGATGAACACAAGCACCAGTTTTGGCTAACTGCTCCCTTCCAGTGGGAATGCTCAATGCCTGGTCATTTCCTATTATTATTTTGCAGTATTTTCTAAGCATCTAGAGAATCTAATGCATTCAGAAGGTATTTTAAAGCTATTACATGACATGAAAATTTTAAGATAACTGGAAGTAAGTGAATTTTGAGAGGAATAGCACAAGTCTTTTTCTTTGTTCAAACCAGCATTTGGAGAGAGTTAACAATCCTTCTTTTCATTGCTTTTATTTTTTAATACTGAAGCTATCCAGAGGGCACGCCACTCGAACACTTTGTCTGTACTCCAGATGCCAGTTGGCCACAGCTCCACACCTCCATAACTCCACCTGGAATTTCAATTTACCATTTCCTTCCATTTGCCACCACTGGGATCAGACACAAAGTCTCTTTACAGGCAGTGCCATGGGGCTATCACAACACCCAGTGAAGTCAAACTTAACCCATGCCAGCCTTAGAAGGGCCTCAATCTTAAACAGTGACCTGGATGGTAAGATTTAGACTCTAGGCATTATTTACAGTCATTAAAGAAGTATTAAAGAAATGCATAGACTGCTTTAAATAGAGACATGTAGCTTGCAATGTACCTTGCATACAACCCCAAGTTTTCCATGCATACTTCATAGGCACAAAGAAATAATTAATTAGCTAGCCACCATGATTAATATCAATTGATTCACACATGACAGAGCAGTGAGAAATTTTTGCACCACTGGAGAAGTCTGGAGTTGGTTCCCGTTTGGGGATCTCACTCCTATCAGTGAGGGTGGTAATTCAGACATGAAGGAAATGGTAAGAATCCCTCTCCTGCAAGCACACTTTGAGCTGCCATATGGGTTTATTCAACTGTTTACTACACGAGTCGGCAAAAACTGAACAGCTATTATAATCTTAGCTAAATGACATGGTAATTATGCTACCTCTGGAAAAAAAAAAAAAAGAAAAAGAAAGAAAAAATGGAAACTTACAAAAACATAACAATTCACTGGTGTGTGAATTTCTCAGGTTTTATAATCTTTGAATTGAAATGCACTTTCTACCACACAGAGGGATTTAAAATATATATCAGAAAACTGATTTTTTTAAACTATTTGTGTTCCCATTCCCTACACAATTATGCAAATTTCTGAGTTTTGAAAGATTTCTTACACAGACCTTCCCATTTTCCTATAAACTCAGCTGACTCGTTTTCCCCAGCCTCAGTCTTCTGATTAACGAAGAAATATTGCCCCTCTTCTCACCCTGGGTAAGAGAAGAGGGCACAGCAAGGCTCCCCGTGCCAAGCTGCTGGGAGACAGGGACAGCCAGGAAAGGCACAACCACCACTCGTTTGGCACAAAAGGGACAAACAGGCTTCCCAGGTGGCTAACACCACAGGGAAATGGCAACTGCCCATTAACACAGAACGGGTTGCCCCATATCACCCTCTCAAGCCTGACCAAGTGCACCCAGGCCAAAACCCACTATTAAAGCCATTGCCCCCACATTCCTCCAGGCTGGGCATTGTAGCACCAATGCATTAAACAGGGCAAGCACACGTGACAAGACAGCTCTCCTGTGTACCAGTGACACCATTTTGTCACTGGGATGCAAGTGCAGCAAATGGTGGAGGTAATTATTTGTTGGCAATGGCTCCTTTGAGAGTCCATCAAGTGACACATGATGGAGAGGAGACCTCTCCATATTCATATTTAATCATGACATGGATTGCCCACATAAGCATGCTTAGACCCTGTCTATCCTCAAGGCTTCAGTTCCGGGCAGTAGCTTTGCCTGCATCGCTGAACTCCGGTTTCATCACCAAAGACCTCATAGCTCATAGGATTTGAGGGAATGGAGAGAAAAAATGAAGGAAGGGAATATTTTTTCTATATTGATAATATTTGGTATCACTGCTATTTCATTACAATGAAGGTCCTCTGTGTGTGTGTGAAAAGCAAGTCACTGCTATTCTTTAAATCACAGACAATACAGAAAAGAAACCCCATGCACCACCATATATAAAGGGGAGAAAAGGGTAATAGAGAGATTGTAAGAAAGAGTAAGTGAGAGCTACTGCAAACTCAGGTTTGACGACTCACCAGTTTTACTTGCAGGCATCACACATATCCACTCATGACTCAGGGCAAAGATGGGAAAGGATCGAAACCCTTATCATGGCAAATGTGTCTGGAAGCCGGAGTCACTCAGAAAAAATGTTCTCAGGAGACTGAAAGACAAAAACATGTTTTAAAACTTCACTCAGTTAGAATCATATCAAAGCCTACCGTTCTCCTTTGAAAATAAAAGGTGGTTATAAATGCTGGAGGTGGGGAGAGCATTACAGGAGCATTACTAGGTATCAAACATTCTCACACAGCAGACTTTATTTAGCTTTAAATAAAACTGAATCTTACAATATTAAGAAAGGTTTCTAAAGACACACTTATTTCACATTTGCAATGCGCTCCTCCAACAGGCAAGCTTATGTTCCTTCTAAATACCAAAATGTGTCACCATCCAAGCCCATATTCTGCTCAAAACCACTTCACTGTGCACAAAATCCAGATACTTTAACCTACTTTGCATTATCAAAATATAACAGTCTCTGAATTTCTGAAATACTTACTCTCTGCCTTCACTCCCTGCATCCTGATAAAAGCTTAACAAAATGCAGAATCTCTTGTTGGCAATAATCTTTCCTCCGAGATAAGGAAAACCACATAAAAACTATTTGATGTTCAGGGTGAAAACACAAAATTTGCAAACATCAGTTAAGAAATACCAATTAGTACGGGTCTTTTTGCTCAGCTATTAGTAACACACATTGAGTTTAAGCTTAGCTCAGAGGAAGATGCTCACTGTACAAATGAAGCATCCTATTTACTAATAAGGGTATTTTAAAATAAGATGTATAATTTCTTCACTGACAAAGTATCCACACTGAGCAAAAACACATATTCAGAAATACGAACAGAGGTGCTCCTGGAGCTGTTCTGCATTGTACCCATGAAACCACATGGGATTTAAACAGCAACTCTGGTGCCTGCCCAGGCTGGGGAAGGGAATTTGTTATCCTAACGGATGCACCCACTCTCCCTTGGCTCCTTGGATCACCACAAAACAGGGACCTGCAGCAACAAACCCCAAAGGGGAAAACAAACTTTACAACATATGAAAATGTCCTAAGGGACAGAGGTAGGAAAAAATTTGAAAGCAAAAATCACATGTGGTGCTTCTGACCTCTTCCTTCCCCAACCCTCTCCCTCCATAGCATCCCCATGACAGCTAAGAACAGTGGCTGTTCCCAGCTTTTTCACATCTACCCGCACTTCAGCAGTGGCAAGAACTGCCATCTCCAAATTAACCTCATAGAGTTCATTATTTTGGCAGCCCAATGCAGCTTTCCTGAGGAACATCTGGAAGCTTCTGTCTTCACAACAACTGCATGAAATTTCATGAGACAAAAAACAGGTACTTCTCTGGCCCTGGGGTTTTTTCCCACTCTTTGCTGAATGCAATGTAACGGCTCAAAGAAGATCACAAGAGTTCAGAAATCTAAATATAGGAATTATGTGACCCTATTATAAAACTGTGCTACACAATAAAAATAGATCCAAAAGAGAGTTTTAAAGAGCATTTATGCTAAACATGATTTATTTCTTAGGGACTCTGAAATACCTGCAAACCAAAAGTGACCTGCATCTTGCATCAGTTGTATTTTATTCATGAGGAACAGAGCACTTGAAAGAAGCAAGTGTCAGAAACACACATCCGAGGCTTGCTTTATTGCTGTGCTTGATGACAGATATGCAGATGGGTATGTAGCTGAGCAGAAAGCTGCACCTACACATGTTGGGCAAGATTTCCCCAGCTGACCTGCTGCACCACAGCATTCACCTGCTTAGTAATTTTATCTATGACATGTCTGTAGAACAGGGAATAATCGTTAGCCCCATTTAGAAGATGAGGAATTGAGGCTCATTTTGGCTAATGCTTGCTCAAAAGATTTCATGTTCTTTTGTGACTTCTGAGGCAAAATGACTTGGTTAAATAACATATTTGGTCTGCAGCAGATGAGGGCTACACTGTACAGAAGCACTATCCTCACCTCCAGATCACTCTTCTCCCTCACATCCCTACTCAAGCATAAGCAATACCTTTGCATCTTTGTGCCAAAAAGCAGAGTTGAAAGCTGGGAAAGCTTCTACACAAGGAACAAGAAACATTGTTGGAAGTAGGTAAAGGCATCCTAGCCTGGCCTGAACTCTGACAGTGCACCAGAAAAAAATGGTGTTTCTTACACCATCAGAAACTGACCTCATCAAAATACTCCGCAAAACATTTCTTCAGCCAGGTTTCCCAAGGAAACAAGGCTTATGTGATCACCATGGACTTGCTGTGCCCAGCCCCACCTGCATCTTTGGAATCCCTTGGGATTAATGGGAGCAGAGAGCTCCCAAAGACATCAGTTCCCACAGCATTAACTCTGGGGCTTGTACCACTGGAGGCCTCCATAGCCATTTGATCAGCTCCTCCAACAGCAGGCTGGCTCGCGGGCACACTGCCAGCTCCAGGCTGAGCCCAGCACTGTGGCTGCATGCCAGGAGGGAGTCCAGTGTGGCCTGGGGCCACAGAGGCAGACCAGGCACTTCCATGGACCTCAGCGCAGGAGAACCCGGGGTGGGGGGGGTGGGGGGGGACCACATTTACTGCTGAGGGGAAGGGCGGAGGAGGGAGAGGAACAGATAGTAGATCGGTTCTGATAAACTGAAGCCTTTAATGATCTACCCACACAATTTAGTTCGATCTGGCATTGACAAATTGAAGCTTTTAATGATGAGCCCACACATCTGAGTTGGGCACTCCTCTTCTACAACTTTCACAAAAATAGCCTGCTGGATTAAAGACAGAGGAATTAATAATGCTGCAACATGAGCAAAACCCTTGACTGCTCTCTGACAAAACTTCTCCCCCAAAAGATTATTTGATAAGACCTCCACTACAGACCTCCAGCACAGGCCTCCTCCTGTGCTGCCTTGCTCCCATACAGATTCTCCAAAGGCTACAGCTAAATAAGGGGCAATGAGATGCAGCAGCTTTAGCGTAACTGAAGTACAAAGTCAATCAAACCTTAAAACAGGAGTCTGGGCTTCATTAATTCCAGCAATCACAACGTTTTTATTATCACTGTATTAATCAGAATGGGAAACCTATTAATCTGCCCCCAACAAAAATTAATCTTCATAATATTGAACAGATTTGAAAGACAAGTTTTAATATTTCACTATTTAAATCTCAAAGGCAGAGGCACACAGCTAAGATGGTTTGATGCACCACTATGGACCACTGCATCACATCCAGTCCTGCTCAGGTAGCAGAGGCTGGAAATGCCACCCCATACGAAGGGCTGCCTGGGTACCACAGAGCTTTCTGCACCAGTCAGGACAAACCTGACAAGCAGCAGATACTCAACCATACGTTCAGGTGAATGAGAAGAGGTGCAGTGGGAGAAGGCAAGCAGCTACAAAACTAGGAAGTATCTGAAATTCCCATGCTCTACCAGAGCAAGTCATGGATTGGATGTGAAACTGGCTGCCTGTTACTGACCCTCATCGGTGCAGCAAAGCCCCCCCAAGCCATCAGTGAGCTGCAAAACACCCCACTGCTACCAGATGTGGCATAACACAGCCCAGTTTCACGGAGAAAATGGGTGGCAGAGGAAAAGTCCTTATGAAATGAGGGCAACGAGCAGGACAAGATGGACAGGGACTGAGGAAATAAAGACAAATCAAAAATGTGACTGAAAAAGTGGAAACTGACCCAAAGCTTCTCCACATACCCAAGCCCTGCCTGGCTGCAGTTCTGCTGCTGCAATTCCACCACCACCCTGCAGTGGCAATTGCCGATGGATATATCATTTTGTTACTTGCCCCAATTTCCATTAAAGCAGCTTTCACCAACAAACACACATTGATTCACATACACCTGGTGATCACGCTTGGCACAGTACATTTCAAAGCCCAATCAAAGGCAGCACTTCAATCATCTTACGTACCACTCACATTCGGCTGTTTACTGACTGCAGTGCGACTACAGAATGCTGTTTTAACTGACAATTTCTCAAAGTCATGTTGCACAAAAGAAAACAGGTTCCACTTGTACATCAGTGCCTAAGAGACCGCTCCAAAACAGACAACTGTAGGAAAAGTTGTGCCCATGTATACATATATACAAAACTGTTTTTAAGTGACTGTTTCAAATTAGAATAAATCTGTGTTCCACCAATTAAGCTTTGAATGCACGGCTGATGCCGTTCGCTATTTTAAACAAGTGGCATAATAAATGCAAAAATTCAAATATTTTAGAGAAAATACTTGGAGAGTTGAGACATTAATTTTGCCATATACAATCTGTTTCACAGGGATTTAAAAAGCGTTATTGCCACCCTGGGTACATTGGAATAAAGATGGAACAGCATCCTTTCCTATTTACATATTAAAAAATACATGCCTTCTTGATACAGACTACCCAGCTTGCTGATACACGACTCTGTTAAAAACAATACAGCCTGCCTAGAAAATGCAAAGCCCCAAACCAGATGTGTCCTTGCAAGAATTACTGCACTCTAACAGGTTGGAAGTGGAAATAAAATGCACTGCTGCCTTGTTTATCCTCCCCTCCAGTGAGTGTCCCTGGGGGAACAAGGCTGGAGCAGCTGCAGCTCCCCAGGGCCCTACCTAATGATGGAGCTGTTTACCAACCACCAGCAAAATAAGAGGAGTAAGATCAGCCTTGAAAGTCTTGGGATCTCAGGATACCTACATCCAGGTGAAAAAACAAATGAACAAACAAACCCCACACCACCCTCCCTCCCCAAAACCAAACAAACAAAGCAGCCCACCTCCCAAAAATCAATGCTACCATCCCTATTCTTATTTCTACCTCATCTACCTGTAATTGATTGCAGATTGAAATGCACAATCTCCTAAAATCTTTCAATACATGTATATGGTATAATTTAAATTAAAAAAAAGGTAACACTTTTCTTCTTTTTTTTCTCTTTAAATAAATTGCTGTCAGAAACACATGCCCAAAGCATCCTTAAAAAGACCACGAAGGCTGTTTGCAAGAGGAACTTTATTACACCAACCAGTAACATTTGTTCTCTCCTTTCAGCTGGGATCCACCTCAGCTTTTTGATGTTGGTTGGAGCTTTTATTTGCAAATAGAGCAGAGCTGCTCAGGATGGAGGGCTCCTCCGGAGCATGCCATGTGGCCTGCACAGATGTTCCTTTTATTCCCATGTCCCACAAGGCTCTGAGCCTCACTGGTGTTAAACAGATTACGCAAGTAGAACACTTGATTTTGTATGTCCCCCTTTTTTCCCTACAGTTGTCTAATTTACTCACAACTCTTTCTGCCCCTCCTTCTCCCACAACCAGTACAGAAAACACAGAAAAATGGGGCAGAAGCAAGGAATTTTCTCCTCAAAAAACAGAATCTGCAGAAATGGCATCTGCAAACAAAGCAGAAATGCAGAACAACAGAACTCTTACTTGGACAGCAAAGTAACTAGCTCATTAGGTGCCAGGTTCTTCTAAAAGAACTTCTTCATACCCCAGGAATACCAGTTGCTACAAGTACCATAATCTCTCACCCTTATTTAGATGTCCAATGAGAACTGAGCTTTTTCCAAGAAAATAAAATAAATAAATAAATCTAACCCCAATTATGGGCACTAAGCATTTGAAAATCCTTGAAAATCTGGCCTTCAGCTCGGTCACAAAGAAGGGGCTTAATTTCCCGCTGTCAGGAATCCCAATCAACAACTGAAGTCAATGGGATCTACACACTACCTTATTAGAATAAAAAAATAAGAGCCTAAGAGGCCCATTAAGCAACTTCAGCTACAGGGAGACAACCTCGATGCAGAAGACAGCAGCTCCACACAGCTTTGTGCACCAGCCACTTCGCTCTCATGCTTAATTTGATTACTCATTTTGGTATTATCCCCAATTAGAAAAGTGTCAAACAGGAAAAACAATTAAAGAAGAAATGGTTAAGACGAAGATGCAGCAGAAAACGGCAGCTACTGAACATGCAACTACTTCAGACTTCTGGCATTTGCCAAGGATACAAAATTAAAGCTAGAAATGGTGGGCAAACACAAAGGCATTGGTGTTTCATCCAGACCGTGGATTTTGATTTTTTTTTTCTTTTTCATAAACTGAAACCGAATTCCAGATGTCGAAAGTTGGGAAGTAAAAACTGCTTTAGCTGTAAAAACATGGAAAGGTGAGGCAAAAAATGTTACTGAAATATAATGATTCTTAGGGATGAAAGTGAAGCTTATGCACCCCCTCCTCGGGAACAGGCTGGGATAGGGTATTTGCCCTGCTGTACACCAAACCAGGTAGCAGCACAGGGGTTTGCCCAGAGTTTCCTGTTAATAAGGGATAGACTGGTACAGAAAAACGCACATCCCATGCGTTTCTGATACTGTGGTAGTTGTGAACAGAGCCCACTGGACCTGTCAACACCCATGCGCTGGTACCCAGCAGCTCGACCCGCGCAACACCACCAGGGCAAGGGGGATTTGTGGATGCAACAGGCATTAACTAGTACATCCCAAAGAGTTGCCCACCATTTCCTTTCACCAAACACAGAGTCCAAATCATCCCTGACAAATCACAGCCATATGCGAGGCTCCAGGATGTCTTTCAGCATCCAACTCCAATCCAAATTTGGACTCGTGACTAGTTCTCGTGTTCTTGTGTTAGTATAAGGGTTCAATCACCCATATACTAATTAAACCACCAACACCCAGGGCTTTTGAAAGCTGAATTCAGGGTAGTAATTTGAGATCACTGTTTTCACCCGTTTATTACCATCATGGCATCCACAATGCTCTGCAGATAAACATACAAAGATCACAGAGTATCCTGCAGCATCTTACCAACCCCATCCCAGGAAGACACTCAGTTTTACCCTAAAATTCAAGGACAGAGGCAAATGTTTGGATTTTGATAAGAAGGGGAATATTCATCAGCATATTTCAGTAGTGATGCCGTCAAAACTTGCAAACTTAGTCACAGAAATATGACTGAACTTGTCTGCTACCACATAACAAAGTACTGTCTAGTGGTTAAAATCAGAGGACATGATTCAGGAATGCAAGCCTTTTCAAAGAAGAGTTAAAACACATGATTAAGTGCTGTTGAAATCAATAGGCTGATTCAGAGACCAGCTTTTGGAGCGATGGATCATACTCCCCGCATTGCCATATGGCTCTCAGTCAAACTTCCTAGAAGCATTTGCTAATACTGGGTTTCACCACAGCTTTTGGGAGGCCTGCTTTTCTTTTCCCTTTTCTTCCTTTTCTCCCCTTTTCTTTTCTTAAACCTGCATCTGGGATGATTTTCACCCGCCCTGAAGATCCTCCAAGCTCTCACCGACTGAGAAAGAATACCCAACTGTGATGACTGCAGGGTGGTGCAGACTCACGCAATAATTAATAGTCTCAAATGAAAGGTTATCTATAAATAATAAATAAATGCAAAAATATATTGTGTAATATATAAATATATACTATATAAAATAATAAATGCATATATAAAAATAATAATTAATAGATACAAACTTATCCACTTTTTGTGTTGTTTAATAAAAGGTACACAAGCCCTTTAGAGCAATGCAATCCAGCATGTGCATCATGGCCAGCCAAGGGATCTCTGCAAACAATCCCAAACCCACCTCAGAACTCTTGAAGCCACTGCCTTTACAACTTGCAAATATTTCACTTCTCCTGCCAGCTCCCCAATTCACTGCTACAGTAAAATCTCCAATGGCAGGTTTGTTATTTCTTATCCCTGCTAATCTATATTGCTCACAGATAGCAGCCACTTGTCATAGCCTCCTGTGAAGCGGTGACAACAGCACAGTCACAGAGGCTGACCCCCCAGGCAGGCAACGCTGTAAACCGCATCCCGGAGATTCTCCTTATCTCCTGGGAATGCCATCCAACAGCACCTCCTGCTCCCCAGCCATCCTCAATCCTGCTAATACAAACAAGCAGCAAACCAAACCTTTGAGCAAGATAAATGGCTACCTAGCAGCATGCAAGCTGACATTTGTAGAGACTCACTTACAACTTTTATTTGTACTTATACATGGGGAATGGAAGGGGGGGACCACTGGCAGAGCCACCCACTGACTTTTCATGCCCTCCCCAAGCCATCCAACTGAAATAATCCACTAATTCTGCACATTTCCTAATCTTTGCAAAGGTTGAAAAGTTATTCTTTACTTTCAGTCACGGAAAATACGAAATCAGACAAAAGCCCGGTGAATTCTTGTTGGCTTTTTGAAACACTTCACAGCACAGGTAAGGTGTAACATCATTTTTAAGCAGTTTGAAAACACCCTGTTACTTCCTACAATTAAATAAATGTAATTGCAGCCTAAGTCAGTCCTCCCAGCCATCTTGTCTTTAAGGCAATGGGAAAAGAAGAGGCTCTACACCATACAGTACTTTTTCTGGCTATTAAAGTGTTTCTCCTTATTCAATATCTAAATTAAATCAAATGGAGTATACTAAGTAAGCCCATAAGACACAGCGCATGATGCAAGAGTCTTAAAATCCTTATCTACTGAGCACTCCAGCTTAAAGGCTGATGTTTTATGTTCCCCTGCAGCGCACGGGGATCCTGCTGGCTTGGCCAGACTAGGAAAATAAGCTTCAAATGACCAAATGCAACTGCAGCTTGAAAAGAAGGAACCAAACCAGACACAACAAACCACAGAGCAACCGCCCCAGCCTGGCCTGAGCTCCCCCAGCACTGCCGTTCCCTTGCCGGCACTCTCCCTGTGCAGCGGCGGACTTTGCAGCACTGCTGCTAGGATGCTCGTGAGTACAAGTTGGGCCGTTAATCACAGGATCCTTAGCCAGAGATGCACAGGGTGAGGAAGGCAGAAAGCCGGCGCGTGCTGACGGAGCGACAGACGCACGGAGTTGTGCAAATTTGCTGAATTCCAAAGTTATGAATTCCTCATGATTCGTAAAATGCCGCTGAGCCAAAATCCACAGTCCTGGCTGGCTGCTGTCTCTGCAGGTCCCGGCACTAGGGAGAAGATGGTGTAGCACAGGGGACACCCATCACGCACCCATCAGCACTGTGCAGAGGAGCAGGAAGGGTGCTTTAGGTCATTTTCTGCCCATGCTCACCCCGAGCAGCCCTCCAGATGGCTCACAAGACAGTCATTCCCTGTACCAACCGCACGTGACCCTGTGTGAGAAACGGGTGCTGCTCCTCCATGCTCATGCTCCCATATCTGCATCCCAGCGCAAGTGCTGTGCAAAGTGTGAGAGGCATGGAGCACCAAGTACTGCAGAGCCTATAGATACTAGCTCCTATAACATGCAAATAAAACCTCAGTTGAAGACAAAGTCCAGTGTCTATCCTTTGGATATGTTTCCCTCCTGAATATATGTAATTAAAGTATAATTACATGTGTAACATCATTTTACATGTCCCATTAAAGGGACATTTACTGCAAAGAAGAGTTAAGCAGCTCAAATATTAAAATGTGAGTAAAACTGCTGCTGATAACAATGACATATATTAATATTGGTAGTTAATTAAGTCTGGCTCTATTCTCAAGCTCTTATTGGAAGACTGAGGCTTTTTCACAAAATTTGTGTTACTAAATAATGTAATTTTCCGAAGTACTTCGCTCTACCAGATCCATCAATTCAGCTTTTATTGTTCAACTCATCTGCCCTACATTTAGCATATCTACCCAGAGAAACAAACCACACATTGTACCCATTTCCACCAAAGCTAAGCTCTGTAATTATCACCACATCTACTAAGTATATTTGGAGGTCAAATTTCAACCTTCCCCACACCCTTTTTTCTTGGTTACCTTTCAACTTGTAAACAGCCATAAAAATTTAAAAAATAAAAATACCTCTCTGGGCGGGAAATGCAAAAATCACACTTGAAAATAAGAGGAGGGAGGGGAGAGAGTGTCACTGGTGCAGAGCAGCCACAGGGCTGGAGCTGCATTGTCAGCACTGGGAACCCCTCAGAACCACCCTGCACTCAAATAATGCGAAGCAAAGCACTGACGCAACCAATCCACAGGTCATCAAAACGCTGTGGACCTAATGCTACGATCTGTGATGGAAAAGTAAGGTGAATTTAAAATCATGGTTGCTGGGTTTTAATTTCCTAAAATCAACAGGAACTGGGTGCTTCGCTCTCCGGGAGTATCTGGGAAAGCTGAGGTAACATCGCCAAGGGAATGGGGGGAAGCTTGGCCTTAGCCAACGTCCTTTGGCACAAAGGGATTGCCTAACATCAGCAGAGAAAGGATCAAACCATGTTCTGAGAAGCTTACCAGGGATGTACCAACAAATAATATTAAAATAATAGTGACTGCTTCACAGTATGAAGGAGTAAGGAGAGCGGGGGAAGACACCAGACCACAGCAGTAACTACAAAGAAATCATTTCAGGGCCCAAATCAATACTATTTTCTTTTTAAATTAAAACAATTTCATAAAACAACAGTATACAAGCCCACCAAAAGCAGCAAGAAGCCATTTTTACCATTGTAATCAAATACAAAGCTGATGCGCTAACCTAAAGGATCAAGACAAAATAAGATATGTGGGCCGGCAATCTGAATGCCAAGTTTTACCCATGTGAATTCAGTTATAAATGCTTGGAAAATGTGATTCTTTAACTTAGAAAGAGCAGCTGTAGCATTCAAAGGTACTCCAGTAATTACTGGAATGCTTGCTGAAAAACTAGACAGAAGCTAACATCTTACTTACATTAAATACACATTCACCATAAATTAAAAGAGCCACAGAAAAAAAGAAAAAAAAAGAAAAAAAAAAAAAACCTAGAAAACAATCAGGCAAGCAGATGTTCAAAATAGAAGGAGGAAAAACATGACAAGAGAAGGCCAGCTGCTCATTTCTGATCCTCAGCACAGAGCGATGAAGGCGCCCCGCGCCACCAGCCTCCCCAAGTCACCGATGCTCAACAGCTGAAGGGAGTCAGATTGTCACCTATACATCTGTAAGTGGTAATTTCATTCCAGATACTGCAGTAACACGCCGCCTTAAAATCGCAGAAATGCTGCCTAGTCATCTGAGACAACAGTAAAACAAGCAGCAACGCCAAGTGTAGTTGTCTACTACTGCCTGAGGGACTCATGGGTTTAGCAACCAGGCTGGCATAAGGATTATATTATCGAGGAGTGCCCTACACTGCTTTATTAATCGCCAGTGAAATGTCTCTTGCATGCAGTGCCTGGGAAATACTGCATGAAACACCAAACACCAACAACCAAACTACAAATTAAGCTACTTGACCAATCGAGGCTTATTATTAGCTGTTGCAACCTGAAAATAAAAACATTTTGGAAATAAAAGACCGGTGACATTAGCAGAGACAGTAAGAGAACCTCTTTGCAGTGAACATAAAGCCCCAGGACAGGCTGGTAGGAGCAGGGAAGTGCGCACCCAGGCTTTGGAAAGAGGTACCCGAAGAGAAGTTATCTGCAAAATGTGCATCACACTCTCCTGGCTCTCTTCACACCTCCCTCTTCGCAGCCCCACTCCCATGCACCTTCGCGTCTATTCCCACACTTCTCTCGCTACCCACATCCTGAACATATTTATGTTGTAAACATCCATTTGGAAGCATTCGGTATGCTTGTGGCACGGAGAAGGATGCTGCTTTGAGCTTCACAAGGCAGCTGTCTCGCCATGACCCCTCTCTTCCTTTCCCAACTGCACAGGAGGGGACAAAATTACTCGGCCCCCACACTTATCCTTTATCCACTCAGGAACCAGATTATTGCCTAATAAAACTTCACTGCAAAGCTATTAAAAATTAAAGGGATATTTCCCTTCCTACATAATGATTTGTCACAGGCCAGACCTGAATCAGGATTGATGAGGTTCCTGGTATCTCCCTTTTCTAGCTTTATTTTTCTTTTTTTTCTTATTAATTTGGCAGAATTTTCAGATTTTTTTTGCAGCCCTTCTCACTCCTGACTGCCACAAAAATTTGCCTTCAGTCCTTCAGAACTTACTACTTCATCAATGTGAAGTAAGGGGTGAAAGGCAGCTGAGCCAGCAGAAATGTTCCACTGTCCTTCAGGAAACACACAGAAGAATCCAAGGAGTTGGTATGATTCAGAACTAGTGGTAGAAAAAGGACAAACCAGATTACAGCAACACAGAGGACTCCATCCAAAACCTGCATCCAAAGAGACTCCTGCTAACATATGGTGGAAATGTGACTTTCTGCAAATATCCTCCGCAGAAGCCAATTCCTCTCCTCCACCCAAGCCACATCCAATAGCTCTAGTAGGACGAGCTGTTAGTTACATGTATTAGTCAGGATAGGCATCAGCCATGATACAAATTTTAATCCATCTAGCTAATGAGGAATCTGCCATCTAGTTAATGTGCTCAGGCCCTCCAGTGAAATTAAAATCCACCTATTTAGGCCCCTTGTTAACCAATGTGCTACCCATCCCAAAGCATGGTGGCTGCCCTTCCCAGTCATCATGTCCCACACTCCCTCCACAGGGCCACCACCACTCCGCTCCACCAATATAAAGAGAAGCACCTGAAGCAGAATCGCACTGGAAAAACAGAACTTGGAAAGAATGCGTTAGCAACTTCAATCCAAATATAAAATGCATTTAAAGGTCATAATTTGCATAACTACATCTCATGTTTTTTGTTGTGTGGTTGGGTTTTTTTTCTTTTTTAAATTGCTCTATCCTGGAAGGTGCCGAGCGCTTCTGAAATTGCTGAGTGCTTCTGCTTCGCATTTACAGTTTTAACAACTTCTTAGGGCTGTTCAGTGCTTGGCAGGAACAGTTCTGCAAGGTGTCCTAGGACCATGCTAATAGCTACATAACGTTTCTGGAAAAAACCCCAAACTGATGATAGAAGGCATATGGCCCCAAGAGTGCAGGGCACCATTATCATACACTGACACGACTGGGCTGATATAGGAGTTTCAATTTCTGATGATACGCTCTTGGTGGTGGGTTCAGAAAAGCAGCAAGATGCAGCCAGTCATAGCAGGAAGAGCTCAAAAGGCCACAGGCACAAAGTGACCCGATGACAGTCATATTTTTCTTTAATCCTTTTGTTCATTTGGATCAAGAGCTGCCCCAATCTGCATCCAATGAGGACTCTACATCCCCTAAAATTTCATACCAAACCCATACCAGATCCCATGAGAAGTATCCTATTTTCCTTGAAAGGAGTTTTGCAGGGACAAGGAGTGCCCTCTTCAACCCGAGTGAAAACCGGGAGATGCGCAAACATTCAGCTCTTGCTTCCTGCATAAAATTAATTACAACGGCCAACCTGTGCTGCTGCTTATTCTGCTGGGGAAAAAATGAAATAGCTAAATTGATATCACGGCAAAGGAAGGGCTCACCACAGTGATGTCTGAGGCTGCTGCAGAACTGGTATTCTGCCTTCTCCTGAGCTACAAAAGGAAACTCTGGAGACGGCTGAAAACTGGCTACGAGCCTGCAGTTCCTCCAGCCTGTATAAGCGTGTCTGCAAAGATCAATGAGCTGAAATGCATCAGGTTCAGAGGCTGAACACGGTCCTATCACCATTAGCACCTGACTGATGATTGACACAAACCACACACCACCTACAAAGGCACTGCACAGACCCAGGTGTGTGGGAAAACGCAAGCTTTCCAAAAACCCTCTGCAACATCTTAAGATGCTTTCCCAGATTTCAATTAAAAAAAAAAAAAAAAAGATCAAGGTTGCAGTACCGTGTTAAACAGGATCTTTCATTTCCGTGGCATCCGCTCACATTCCTTTCAGAAGTTAAGAAATACTCTGTTTATTCTGGACTCGACGCAAGATCTTTCCACCAAAAGCAAGCTCCCAGCACTCTGCTGCAGACACCACCAGCAGACAAGCAACCTAGAGTGCCTGGGCTCGGTACAAGGTAACAAGTACCATGTTGGAGATGCTGTGTATGAAGTTTTCCAAGTTGCATATATACTTCTTTATGTAGAAACGTGAGTAAAGAACACACCATTTTCTTGGGAAACCCTCAAAAACCGACTTCACGAAGCCCTTGGACTGGGTCTTTCTGAGTAATGTTCTAGCCCTGGCTAATTGTTAAAGACAATACACTTGGTTTATTACCACAGACCCTACAATATGCACCTAAGAATTACATTTCTGGTGCCCTCCCCGCCGTCGCACCACCCTTCTCACTCCACGGCACAAAGAGGGTAAAGCTCCTGATCCCCGGTTCACCTTATCTGGGGTCTCTGCAGGCCCCCAGAAGAAGGGATTGCACCATCCAATGAAGCAACCAGACCCTGAGCAACATGAGGTGAAAATCCTCTTCTACACCATCTCCCAAAGTTACATTTTCCAGAGGGGATGAGGGGATGTGAGGAGACGCTCCCTCCTGAGGCGAGCTGCAGTGGGGAGGCAGAGGTTAGACGGCCCAGAGAAAGGCAGCCGTCATGTCTGCCTCTGGTGATCCCTCAGGTCACAGTTTGGGCAGGAAACAAGACCACACGGCCGCACTGGTGCCTGCACCAACAGCGTCCCCAGCCCGTGGGGGACAAGAGGAGTGTGCTGGGACATGAAATACCAATGCCTGCAAAGGAAGGCGCCTCCATAAACTCAGCTGTGCCCAAAGCTTACACCAGAGAAGGCCTCAGGGACAATATGGCATGCGGTTTTAAGACATGAGGAACCAAATCAAGAAGGAGCTCTGTGGCCAACTCACGGGTGGCCTTATGAGGTCCTGCACCAGCCACGACACGGTCTCAGGGAATGGGCAGTCCAACCTCCCCGAGAACCTACTGGCAAGAGGAGATCCACACATGGCCTCACACATAGTAAGAAAAACCCTCAGGTTCCCTTCACTGCAAGGCGTGCTTTGCTTTGCTTTCTTGTTTGTTTGTTTTAAAATATTCTGGCAGTGGAAAGAGTCACTGTTTTGTTTTTCTCCCCCACATATGCTATATAGTTTTCTCTCTAGCACTCGTTTCTTGCTTACTCAGTTGACTATAGTCTGCTTCTCTCACAGGAACGCTAGCTGTGTTTGTCCCCAAACTGCATAGTGATCCAACTGCTTTGTGTCATCACACCAGCCCCGCTCAGGGAGCGAGGATCAAAATATTTTCCCTAGGATGTGATGCCGAGAGAAGGGCATAGATGTTATTTTAGAGCCAGGCTGACCCACAAGGCTGAAGAGTGCACAGAAGTGTTTTGGCTAGTGAACTCGGTAAACACCACATGAAAGGAGGGAGTAGTGCTACAAACAATACCAACGCTTTGTTTGTGCAATGGTGCTATTTTGCCAAATACGCTGCTAAGAATATACTGCATTTCAGCTACACATGGCAACTCCACCCGCAAATTACTGCACAATACGACCGTGCTTTCAGTGACATTTAAACGTAGCCAATAAATTAATACAGGACATCCCAATCGTCCACGGGTCGCAGTCATCAACAAGTAGGTCAAATTAATTCTGGAAGGCTGTGAGAGGCACATAAAATAGTTGACCACAGCAGTCTGAGGCAGGGATGAAGCAATCCCCACCTGAACCCATGTAGAAGCACTGACACAAGCCCAGATGTTAAAGAGATGCAGGACAAAGCCATCTCCAGTCCATGCAACTTGCCTTCCATCCCTGCAAGTTAAAATTAACATCCCTGACAAAATGCAAATACATCAAAAAAATACCCAAGCCAATTAAGACACAAGTGTTTAAAGACATGAGTAGTAATTACAAATGTATTATTCATACCTAATTTACAAGATGAACTTCTTTCAGTAAAATATTAAACTGTTTACATGCATTCAGGAAGACAATTTCCCAACCCTTCGCGTCCTGCTCTGAAGCGGTGACTATTGCTACGCAACAACTCCTCAGACTTACAGTGTACACTATGGAGTAATCAGAAAATGTTTGACCTCAGATATCTACTTGACCCCATAGAAATGCAGACTCGCTCGCTATGAAATCCTAAACAATGGGGCAGACAAGGTCAGAGGGTCAAAGCAAGTATTAACAGGTCATTGTGCAACCCACTTGGGAGCAATTACTTCTGGTCACGGCTAAGTGGACACTTGATTGAATACCACTAAGACAGCTCACATCCCACAGATAACAATCCTCACAGCGATTAAGAATTAAAGCCCCCATGATTCAGCCTTTATTACTCAAATGAACCTAACTATTCCATAAAAAACTCTTGGTATATGCATGATGCAAGGTCTAAATTGAAATGCCACCTCATTAAACAATAATATCTAATTTTATCTAAATGAATTTTCATGAAAGTACGCCACACAGCTCAGGAATTTTTAAAATGAATTATCACAAGCGATACATAATTTCACCAAAACTGCTGCAGGAAAAAAAAAAATTAGCTTCAGGGATGAAAGGGAAACATCTATGCTGAATGAAAATTGCACTTCTTTCTGCTTGCAGAAAGGGTAAAAGGGGGATTCAGGGCTTCTGCCAGACAATAGAGCCAGATTTTAATCAAATCAACACCTTTCTGCTACGTCAGGTACGCTCACCCTACCCTGACCGACAATAAGCACCCGAAACACACGCCAAGTATCACTGCACACACAGGCCACTTTCAGAAAAGGGGATGTCATTTGCACATCAAACCCCTAAAATTACGATTTATTATCATAACCCATTGAAAGAGCCACTCCTGACTCTGGCTGCTAACTGGTCTCCGTTGCTTCAGATGAAAACAGTTTGTACATCCCCTTCTGAGGGTGAAAACCCTGCTCTGACACCTGCGAGCACATCCACATGCTGGCCTTTCATTTAAGAGCTCTTCATTATTTTACAAAAGGTATGAGACGCCTGCTTTAAAAGGGGTCCCGTCAGGAATTACTGAACGAAAAACAGAACAAAAACAGGTAAGCAGATTTAATTTTTAACCTCTTTACTTGTTGATTCTATGAGCAGGAGCAGCAGGTCCCATTGCCCTATGACTAAAAGCAATGCCATCAGCCCAAAGGTGGTCTCTCATTTCTATAGCTTCAGGTGGAACTTTTTGCAAAGTCTGGTTCTCCCTCAGCCTCCCTTGTCCAGCTAGTTCCTGGAATACAGCTGATACTCAGAAAGCCCACATCTTCTTTCACAGGCTATGACTTTCACATAGGAGGAACCAAAAAGAAGACCCAAAAAAGCAAAACAGGCAGACATTCTTCAAGCTAACTAGCCCAGCATAAACCTGTGGAGAACAGCAGGTTGCATGGATGCTGGTCATTGACTGGCACACACTGAAGGCTGGGGCAAGGCCATCAGGGAAGCGATACCAACACAAGTTAGGGCCCTTCTGGTGATAAGTCCTTAGCCCCTTCCCCACCCCACCCGAGCAGCAAAGCCAACGCCTTGGGGATATTTAAGAGCACTGCATATGCAGACACTTGGATGTGCAAAATTATGCATGCATGTTTGGAGGCCATTTTAGAGCCTGGCTCGTGAGTCATGCAGAAAGTAGATCAGGAGAAAAAAAAAGTTTAAAGATGCATTTTTTTGTATTCTTGCTACTGCAGCATAGCTTTGTGGTTTTTTTTTTTCCTCTTGCTTTTTTCATTAATATTGAAACTCTTTGGGCCTTTGTTCTGTAGCTGTTGGAAAATTCTGAGTTAAAACAATATTTTACATTAGTGTTAATACCACGATAGTCAGCTGATAACAGATCACATATGCAAAATTCAAGCCTGACAGACTGGTGTTCACCACTGCTGATTATGGCACAGGAGTACACAAGGAATGAAAACAGGAATGAAAAGCTGCACGGTCGCTTCTCCCTTGTCCTGCTGCCAGTGAGGTGTAATAACTCTATTATGAAAAGCAAACAGGGATGAACTCTGCTCAAAAGAAGGTGAAGCCTGAACCGAGAAATCAATTGCTGCATCAGTCGTGCCCCTACAACTGAGTAATGCTGTTACAAAGTTCATCGAGCCCTCAAGATCCTCACCCTGGCAAGGTTTACGGTATTGTGCATATTTTATTGGCTCTGAATATTCATATAGTGGCAGCATCTGCAGACCAACTAAGGCTGACACTGTGGAGAGAAAAACAGTCCTGGAGTTCAACCACCAGCTGGAGATTTCATCAAGAGGTCCATGCTTGGTTTTCCTCTCCTGCATGGTCTTTCTGCCAAGTTGCAGATCTCCCTGTACCTCTGCTGGCCCAGGTCTAGGATAAGGATCTCGTATTCATCCCCCTACTGCCTCACAGGGGACAATGCACAACAGACCGTGGTGCCCCGTTACAATGGCAGACAGTGCTGCTGGGTGCAATAAAAATCACATTGTAGATGACAGTTCAAAAATAAGATGTGCTTTCTCACAGACACAGTCACTCAAACCCGAGAGGGCTATCATTGGGAAACAAGTAGCAAAGTGCTGCTGGGAGAGAGCTTAGCTGCACTGATGCAGTGAAGAGGGGTACTGATGATTCCAGGATATATGAAGGTGGTTAAAATGGGGCAAAACTGAGGAGAGCTGGGAAAGCACGGATAAACTTCGTGTTTTCCCTGTGAGGCAGAACAAAGCCACGAGAGGATGCAGAAGTCAGAGTGGTGCTTAACAGCCACACACACAGTGGTCCTCGCAATCGGAAAAGAGTTAGAAGCAAAGACACACACACAGAAAAACACAGATAAATGAGGCAAGAAGATGCAAAAAAACTCACTGTTAGCATCAGATGACTCAGGGCAGGATTGTGAGACATCAAGCAGGGGCCAGCAAATGGTCTTACCACCTACAGAGTCGTAGGGGAATCACAAAGGCTTTCTTGGCCAAGTTGTGTATAGTCCCTTCTTTCCTAATGCTTTCAAAACAATTTAAGCATACCACACAAAATGCAAAGTTGAGCATTATTACAGCTAGATAGGCCAAAATCTACTGGATGGCTTACCAATTCTCTAACATGAAGCATGTTAGCACGATGAGGAATGTGAATGAGATCAGAAAAGTAAGTCACACCTAAGCTAGCAGGGACAGCAGCACATCAAACCACCAAACCACTGCATAAGCGATGGTACACGGTATCAATCTGGGCACACAGATGATTTTCGGGCATGCTCTGGGGGGGTTTCCCCCACCTGGTACTGTTTCATTTGTGTTTCCAGGAATTTCTTCTTAAAATTATTAAGTGCTGCCCTATTCCCTGACCACTTACAGTGCACTGCGACGGTAGAGCTGTAGGCAACCTCCTGTTCACCCAATCCTTTTTTGGGTCTCTCCCTGCTTATCCTTTCCAGCTAAACAGGCCACCAGGGTGCTGGCATGCTCCAAAACCCAGGAGCCTGCAGCCTGGCTCATGCTTACTGAACAACAAAATTGAGGCTAACTGATTTTCCTGAAGGCTGCCCTCACATCTAGTTCTGATCAGCTAAAATCCACTCTCAAGACTGCCACCCTATAATGTCTTTCAGCCAGGAATTCAGCCCCTAGTAGATATTAAACAATCAGCAGAACAACCCTCATTAAGGTTTGGCAACTCAGTGCCTACTTGCAGTTACTTCCGGGCTGGGGGAAAATACCATACTGCCTAATGCTTAAGCTGCATTACCCAACGTAGAACATGTATTGAAACTGGTCTGAACAGTCACGTGCACGCACCCAAGTCAGACCTCATAAGCACAGAGACCCGCTGTCAGGTAACTCATACATGAGTTTTTCAGAGAAAAGCTGACATTGTTTTAGAAGCAGACATAGGATTTTAACCTTCCCCACAGCTCCCAAGCAGCACATCAACACTTGCAAACCAAGACATTCAACTGTCAGTACAGACTTGGACTTCCAGGAACTGAGCATGTATGGGTGATGTCCAAATTCACCAGGGGTGAGCAGTGACCCTTTGGTTTCCCTCCTCTTGTTTAGCAGCTAGAAGAATCATTGCAAAGGGAGACACGTCCTCATGGCTGGAAGTGAGGGATCAGCACAGGATTGCTGCAGGGGAAGGAAATTGGGAAATCACAAAGGAAATGGCTGGGTCAGATAAAATCCCCAGGCCTCCCTCTTGTAAAACAGGACGTTTCTGGTTCAGGAACAGATGGGAAGAGAATCCACTCCGAGGCTAACCCAGAGGAGGTAGAGAAGCCTGAAATAAAGTCCCTTTGACTTCAGCTCTGTCTCTGTGACAGCCCGAATCAGTAATGGACTGAGCAGATAACAGACGACCATTCATCAGCCCAACCAATACACAAAGGCAAGAATTTCCCTTCTTAAAGAGATTTAATGATAAAGCTTTAGAAACTGGTTGAAGGAGAGAGACTGAGAGTGAATACACTAGAGATGAGACCCAGTAGGTTGCTATTAATATTTCTGTGAAGCAGACACCCCAATTCACGGCATTGGAAGGACACAATGCAAAGCACTATGTACATTCTTCAAGTAAACCATCCCCCAACTGCAGAATTAGAGCTGAGTTCAGAGAAAAGTTTTTCCAACAATCTAGTCTAATGGACTATTGACTTATTTTTTTCCATCAATGCCAACCAGAAAAAGCTGACCCACGAGCGCTTGTCGTCCCTGGTACCCTGAAAAAAAAAATGATGCAACTAACCAGCTGGCCAATTCCCTGTCCAGAAAAGATTCTTCTTCATGTCTCCCTTTGAAAATTAAAGATTAGAACATATTCCATTAGGACAGTCAGAGAGCAAACCTGCAGGCATTACTGTACTCATCACCCATACCTGCATCCTCCTGTGCCAGTGGGTCCTCCCACAACACATCCCACTTCTGCCATGCCTGCCCACAAAGGGCTGGGGATGATGTGGCTTTTCTCGGGTAAAGCAGCTGGGAGGAGGAAAAAAAAAAAAAATGAAGCTTTCAGCTCTGCAGCTTTTTCCTGTTCAGCTCCCTGCAATGCTTGCCTTCCTTTTTGGTACAGAATACTTCAGTTGCCTGGAGCTATTCTAGTTTATACTGGGCATTCATAGCAGAAGCCCAAGATCTCTTGCTATTTTTGCTCATGGCTACCTAGGCAAGCAGCTCCTGTGCTACAGAGAAGCACCTTCTTAACGAAGCAGCTATGAGATCAATGTTGTATGACTTCCAAGAGCAAAACAGTTTACAATTAGCTGAAGGTCTGGTATTTGACAGTTTTTTATGGCTCTTTTACAACTGTTTGCAAATCTTTTCTTCCTTTAAATTATTCTGAAAAGTGTTAGGGGGAAGCCAAAAGTTATTTTGTGCAAGCATGTGTCTACTTGCACGAATCCAAGAGTCTTTTTAATTTAAAAGCACCATTACAAATGCCTGTATTTACACGATAGTTGTTTATGTAATGCTTTAAAGAAAATCTAAATGGAGCGCAGAAGCCAATGTTAATGCAGAAGACAGTGGGACTTAATGAAGATGATCCTGGGGCAGTCCAGAAGATGGCAAAGCAGAGTGCCTGCATGACAAGGCTTCAATAAAATGGCTCTATTTCTCAAAAAGAACTTTTGATGCAATCTCGATGCATGCATAACTTATGATTTTTAGGCTCATCTCATCTGAATTCATGGGATGTTCAAGATCTCTGTTCATGTACTAGCCCAGCATTAAAAAAAAGCCAGAATACAGACCACGAGGACACAACCCCCAAAATTCAACCTTCCTCTTCAGATTTTGTGCATTTTGATAAATGAAAGTAAATTCAGAAGCTAAGCTCAAAAGTCTCTCTTCAAGCAGGTCTTTCCAAATCCACATCTCTCTTCCTTTCATTCAGACACGCAAACCTTTTCTATTCTAAACCTTTAGTATTCCTGATCCCAAGTCACAAGTGCGAAACAATCTGACTTTCAACCCAGAGCAACAGCCCAGGTCTTGGCTCTCAAGAGCAGGGCACAGCCCCTCGCCTTCACCTCAAAGTATTACCTTCTCAAAGTGAAAGTGCAAGAGAAAGCCTTCACAGATAAAAAGCATGTTCTAGCCTTAGGCCTGTCAGCATGGCACACGTCTAAAGAGAAAAATGAATCTGCATGATAGAGACTTGAAATGTAGGTGCCTGGATGGAAACAAGAATTTCCAAAAGGAGGCATATGTATGTTAAAAAAAAAGGGGGGGAAAGAAAAGAAAGGGAAGCTCATTTGCAAGAGAACACAGGACAAAAACCCAAAGCTACACCTGTAAAAAACATGTTTCTTTGCCAGATGCAAGGGAGGTTATACCTTCATTTCAGACTCCAGCCAAAAAGATTAAAGCCATTTTCACCCTCACCCAAATCACCAAGGAGACCAAACCTTTTCCAGCTTTTATCTGCAGTGAAGTTAACATCGAGGGAGGATTCAAGAGAACCATCTCCCAAGCTCCAGATCACTATCACTGTTTCATCCCATCCTCCTTGCTGCTGATGCTGCCTCCCTCTGCTCTCCGCCTGCCCCGGGTGAAGCATCAGGCCTTCCAGCTGACACACCATGCACACCTGACACACCATGTTGCTGGACAAAACAGCATGATCAATGTTGCCTTCTCCTTGCTACTATACCTATGGGTTTGGCAACACTGTACCCATAATCTAGACTGACAGCATGCAAGATCCTACATCTTCTAGAGGAAGCCGAGCCCTGGCTCAGAAGGATGCCTCCAGCAATGGGGAACAATACCAAGTTACGTACTCCTATTCAAGTTTGGGGTTTCTTAAACATCTGAAGGAAAAAAAAAAAAAGGAAGAGAGAAATCAATCCAGTAATCCTTGTTGATTATACTGACAGTAATTATACTTGTGTTATGCCAACAGTATTTTCAGTCTTGAGAGTGCCAGTGATTTGAGATAGCTTGACTGCCTCATGGATGAAATGAAGCTGTAAGTTTTAGGCCATTTGAAAGAGGGCAGCTGGCACAGAAGGTGATCTGGGGATGCAGCTGGATATTGGTGCTGTCTGTAAAACACTCGATTCCTACCCACGGCAGAAAGCATAGCCCAAATGATTCTGTCTGTGAAAGCAGAGCAGTGAAGGTGCAAGGACACAGATGACCAGACTACGGGTCACAACTCAGAGACAAGCTGAAAATGACAACATGCTAGAACAAACAAACAAACAAGGCTCCCACAAACCTGAGGAGGACATTTTATGCAGATTCAGCCACCTCTGCTGTGGTGACCAGCCTTGTTCCCTGAGGCAGCCAGCCCCATGAAACCCATGCTGGTGCTAGGCAGCTGGGACCTGCCTGTGCCTGCCATTATGCGCGCAGTCAGCGGTGGGGATGGACGCATCCCCATGCCATCCAGCCACTCTGCTCCTGCTTCTTCCAAGCTAAACAAATAGATAAGAACAATAACCCCCTCTCCCCCCGAAACCCACTTACCTCTTTTTGCAGCCAGGTGTTGGTAGATTTATTAAACTTATAAAATCTTTTTTTTTTCCTCCCAGATGAAGGCTTTACATTTCACATCAGGAAAGAACTGGCCAAGGTCTAGAGGGCTTGAGCCAAGCGATGCACTAAAACCTACCATCCTCCAGTCATTACATGAAATATGTCAAACTCCCTAAATATTTCAATATATTTTTTACAATATATCATAAATAAATTGTAAGCACATTGTGTGGGAAGAGACAGAACAGTCACCACATCACAGTTTGCTTAGCTGGATCCTGCCCAGCTGTGGGATCACCAATGAGCAAGAGATAAATTTAAGTCCTGTTCTGACATTGGTTCCTCCTGTTGCTTTTGGCGAGTTGCTTAACACCCAGCATGTCCAAGTTTCATTGCTTTATATATACATACATATATCTATGTATACATACATACTTCAGAAATCATATTTATTCAACCTCCTACAATGCTCAAGAAAGCAACGAATTATGCTAAAGCATTTGAAAGCGAGGAGCTCTATCACATACAGAGATCAGGAGTCCCAAGAGAACAAGCAGTGATTTCTCATCAGCCTGCAGAGCTCTGGAGTGCACTACCTTCAAAAATCAGGACCCTTTTGAGAGAGCTTAATGGTGGGTAAAAATTACTCAAGATCTTGGGGGAAAAAAATAAATATATATATACATATGATCAGAAAACACCACAGCCAACCCAAAGCACTTATGGGCAAACCACTGATTTGCAATTCCAAACCACTTTTCCGCCTGAATCCTCCATTTACTATCTTATCTGATCTTCTCTTAGGGAATCCCCCAAACCGTCTCTGCTTTGAAAGCACCTCTCTAGCTCAACTGTGAGTGCTTGTTAGCATTGAAGGTTTCTGTTCTTTAGAGATGGGTGTAAAATGATGACAAACTAACAGCATTTTTACGCATTCTCTTTTTTCCTTTTTTGCACACTGCCGTCCCACTTATTTTCTCGCAAACTAATCCTTATCATGTAACAAGGCTCTGCCCTTTTTGCCAAATAAAGGTTGCCATACCCAAGACAGACACATACTTTCACTGGTCCACGACATGTAAACACTAACCTAAAATTTTTAGAAGGCACACATGCCATGATCTGTAGCAACAGCATAACAAATAAATGCCACTTTACTGATGTTCAACAAATGCTTTAAAGTCTGCAACCTTTGGCAATTCTGCTTGGTGGCATAAAACCAGCTGTGTTCACTGTTAAGAAACACTACAGACCCACTGTATGGCACCAACAGCGCAGTCGTGTTGAGGCTGAGAGTGGTTGAAGACACTGATTTTTATTATCAAAACACCCTGTATTAGATGACCTCAGCACTTCAAAAGCATTATTTAAATCCTTCAACATCCTCTCAACACAGCAACTTTTACCCATTCCCACTTTGTAGGCAGAAGCATGCAGACGCAGAGAAAACAGTGTAGCATCAGTTATACAATAACAAAGTCCCAAACTTCAGAATGCCAGCTTAAATGTTCAGGCTATACATTAATGTCTTTTGTCTAAAAATATCTATCTGCTGAAATGAGTAAGAAACAAAGTAAGAATGTTCTTTCCTTGTCATTCTGCCTTCTGGGAGGAAAAAACCTTAAAAATATACCTTCAATTTGGAATCAAAATCCTTCCAGCAAACAATTTTTGAGGAACACTGCACGGAAACACCTGGTTTAAGTGAGGACAGAGGCCCAAAAAAAGTATCATGGAATAATAATGCTTTTTCGAACAATCAGTATCAGTCTGTTCCTGGCATTATTCTTGGAAATGGTATATCTAATATGACAGCTACGATTTGGAGCCTTCAAAAGGCATAAGCTATTGGCATTTTAAATACATTACATACAAACATGCATGCACCCCTACACCCACACCAACTCTGAATATTTGTTCTGCTCATGTCTGCTGGCTCTTCTGAGCATGCTCCACAACAGATTGTTTCCTTCTTTCACCCCAGTTTTCTCCTATAGGAGCTTTACATCAGGCATCCAAATATAAAGCGTATGAAGAGACTTGCATTAACATACCATACAGCAGCAGGGATCCTCTGGCACTAAATGGACACAGTCAAGCCTTCCAATTAAACTATTACCCAAAAAGGTATGGGTGGCTTATTACCAAAGACAGCATTTATTCTAAAAAATGGAAAGTACCATTAGAAACACCTAATATAACTCTTATTAACTTATTTGAATCCAGTCCTGAGCACATTGGGTTTTTAAGTGTCTGCTAACATAGCATTCTGTTTGCCTAATTAAGTTTTCAGTAGGGTAAGCTATAGTTTTCATGCTAATATAAGGAACTGAAAAAATCACATATAAACCAATGCCTAGCATGATTTACTTTTATTGTGTAAGAATTTGCTATAGGCTCTTCAACAACTGCTAACTAATTTTCCATCAAAAAGGACAATTGCTGGACCAATTCCCATTCCAGCCTAAGCGATAGCAGTGGCAGACTCATCTTTATGTTATAAACCTTTCATGCAGTCCCCACATCACTTACTTGGTTTTCCCCATCACTTTTTCCCCTTGCTGGTCCATATTCTGAACCTTCAGCTTATTTCTCAGCCATGCTGGCAAGCAGCACCACAACGCTGTAGCTGGGGAACATCCAGTGGAGGAAAATTACCATTAGCCCAAAAAATTACTCTTAAGAGGCTTAAAAGAAATCTCAGGGAATCAACGCACATCTCCATGACAAATAATTAGCAAAATAAAGATAGAATACTGAACCATCTCAGCTTTCCGCTACATTCCAAAGCAGCTTATTTTCCCCCTCAGTTTTACTCTTGCTGCATTTAAAATGCTCACTTCCAACTTCCAAAGAAGAAGAAAATGGGGGGGGAAAAAACAAGTGACAACAGAGTGCTTTGCCTAGAAAGAGATTTCTGCCTGCTGAGTCCCTGCACCCAACCCTGCTCTAGCCAGGGCCCCAACCCGCACCCCTTGTGGGACCTGCTCATGGCGTGAGTGCTCCTGGAACAGGCCCAAGACTTTTTAAGCCATATTACAGCATTAATATAATTTACAAAATGGTTAAAAATCGGAATGTTTTTCCTTCATGAAAAATAACACACTTAATGCTTTTCATCTGGCACATAAAATTTACAGTACCTCCAGGAACATTTTCTTTGGTTAAATCAACACTATTGGCACATTTTTAGCCTTTAAGCATATTACAGGCCCAGCTTTTTATGGGTTTTTTTGGTTGTTGTTTTCACCCATTGTAATAAACTTTTCAGAACCAGAAATGATCAACAGTAAAAAGCGTTCCCATGTCAAACAATTTTAACTACTGCTTTTAAAACAATAATAAAAAAGGGAGGGTGGGGGATGGGAGATCGGCTTCAAACCCAACTCGTATGGTAACTATCTCAATACAATTAATATAAAGTAATCGTCTGTAGGGGCAAACTTCAGCGCTCTCCCCAAAATTGTTTCCATGCCGCTTCCATCAGGCAGCCACAGCAGATGTTGGCTGTTAAAGGGCGCAGACGACACAGTTCATGACTTCTCGGAGGCGGCTGCGCGCCACATCTGCAGTCGATGAAGGCGAGCACAGAAGTGTGGCAGACAGAAAGAAAACGTCAACCCAGCTAAGCCAACCCTCTTCCGTGCTGGAGATAAAAATAGAGGGGGTGTTTGCCCCGCTGCTCCGGCCGGGCTTGCCAGCCCCGGGCAGTGCTGCTGGAGGAGAGCATCCGGGATGTGGTGAGTTCACGCCGAGGAAGCGAGCGGCGGGAGCAGCCTCCGACTGCCACTCCGCACTCGGCTCCTCATTAACTGGGCGGCGATCCAAGTTCATCTGGGCCCCAGAGAAAGGCAATGCTTGTGTTTAGACCGCACAATACTGACATAACATTAACAGATTTACATATGCAAAACTGTGAAGCAACAGGCATTCCCCCTCAATTGACCCACAGCTTGTAGTGGCTGCCGAGTTATTCCGTGCTTAGGCTCTGTAACCAAGTGGGCGTCATGCGACTACCATCTGGGTACC
The DNA here is from genome assembly GCA_028858755.1 of Ara ararauna. Taxonomy (NCBI): domain Eukaryota; kingdom Metazoa; phylum Chordata; class Aves; order Psittaciformes; family Psittacidae; genus Ara; species Ara ararauna. The sequence goes on from CM054385.1 coordinate 7,675,245, forward strand.
ACTTATTTAAAGCTGGCAGTCTCTCTGTAATAGGCAAGCTGGCAATAAGCAGGAAGGGAATAAATTGCATCATTTAGTTAACATCCACTTGCTTTGCGGCTGTTAAAAACCCATGACTGAATAATAATTTGGTTATTTCTTTTGCCAGACAATGCTGTCAGCCAAATCGTACTACGCATGCTGCAAAACGTCAGCTTGCAAAATTTCCACTTTAAAAATAAATGAAAGAAATCCACAGTATAATGTGAGCTAAGAAGTTTTTCTAATGCTAGCAACTCCAGTGTGATCGGGTGCTAAAAATAAACTTGCAATACTGTAGTCACCAGAATCTGCTTTTCCTTAAGATCTTTATCAGCCACCCACCCCAATCCATTAATCTTGCCAAACATCATCAACCTGGCCTGTAGTGAGTAGAGAAACCGGGGTCTGCTTGTAGGAATGCTTGTTAGATCCGAACACATCTCCATTTCATGCTACCCGCTGCCCTTCTCATCTTTTGCCTTAATTCATAGATTTTATCATTTCCTTCTGTCTGACACAACTACTTTCACACAAACCGGTATCAAAGAAAGTGGCTGAAACCCTAGACCACTGAAATATAGCTAGAACGTACCCTTTGTTAACAAAAAAAGGAGGGGGGAGAGAAACAAAGAGCTTTTGAAGTGGGTTTCTCTTTGGAGCTCTTTAGTTTGCAGAAAATTAAGTTACTAATAGTAATTAATTATTTTTTTTTGGTCCCAATTTGCTAGAAACATGGTCCTGTGCACACGCATCCCAACATCCATCTCTCTTCAGGACCAAAGGAAAAGCCCATGCTGAGTACAGTTTTAGACTACAAAGATAACAAGGGTTCGCATTATATAGTGGGAAAAATCAGAAGTAATGTTTCCATTGAGATTAATGGCAAGGAAGAGCCAAGAGCACAGTCCACAGGTAAGAGTTTTCCCGACACAGATTACAATACCTCCATCTTTCACAAAACCAGGCTCGCTCCTCCCTCATGACATTCTGAAGGGATGTCAGGGACGCTGGAGCACAGAAACAATTTGAGACAACACATAGTAAGTGGAAACCCAACTTTATTAGTAATTCACTTCCAGTATTGGCAATGCAGACAGCCTTGGGGAGAGGACACCGGGAGAGGCAGGCTTCATACGCCTCACATCTCTGCACAGGGCAATAAACAGTGAGGTCTCCAGCTTCTATTCCAGGTACAGTGCTGAAAGACCACACTGCCAAGCATGGAAATATCAAAGGCAAGTGGAAGACAACTGGTTTCTCCTCCCTATACTTATCTTGTCTCCACTGCAGGTCTAGCGTGCTAGGGCAGAGCCCAACATATAGAGAAGCCAACCTCCACGCCATGCCTTGTCTTGGCCACACAGCAGATAGGTACATAGAAGAGCATGTATGGTTTCAATATGGGTAACCCCTTTATTAATCCAGGAACAATACAGGATAAACCAGGTACAATGGGACCTGCAGCACTCAATCTCAAAACTCTTCCTGAGCCAACACACACGACAATTGCTCACTCAAGAAAATAATTATTCGGAAAGGGACCTTTTTACAGGCTTCCATGGCATGGTGCAGCTCTTGCCACTGCAGCGGGATGCTCAGCCAGCCCAAGGCAGACATGGAAAAACAGGAACCATGGCTACCCACAGCCCACCACAACATGGGACCCTGGAACACAACAGTGTGATGGACAATCCCAACAGCTTGCGGGCTTTTACAAAACAGTAACAAAAATAAGATGGAAGAAGAAAAGGGGTTTACACGGCATGATTCTGCACCAGCCTGACAAGCCAGCAGTCAGATGAAGGGGAAGGCGAAAAAAAGGAAACAGAAACAGAGGGCAGAGAGAAAAACCCGTCAGAGGAAATGTGATGCCAGAAACTGTGCCAGGACACACTGGCTGAAAGACAACTCAAAAGCCTCCAAAAAAGTAAGGCTACAGAGCCCCAAAACCCTCCTGATAAAAATCCAACTGTGCAGGCTGAGGTTTGTCAAAACGTAGTTTGCCTGCTGTGCTCCACTTTGCTCCACCACTCACCCAGGCGGTCTCTGCCTGAAATACTTCCCTGGAGAGGAGACGCAAGGCATTCAGTAACTTTGGCAAGTTATCCTTTGGGAAACACGTATCCACCAAAGCATCTGTGTATCTCGGAGAGTGTTTGAAAAGCTTCATGGTACTGAGCCTTAACACTTTTAATTGTATATACCATACTCAAGATCATCAACCCAGTAACAACATCACACGTGTGGTACATTACTGTATGGTCAATCTCCCTAATTATTCTTGAGTTATTCTTTCCAGTAGATCTACAAAATTATCAGCATAAATCTCAAAACATTTACCAGTCAACAAACTCAGCACAACAGACATAAGCTTGGCCCTGACAAATAAAAAGACTAAGCAAAATGTGTTTATTTGTAGCAAATGTCCTTTCCTATAACCGTCAAATAGATTACAACCGCATTTCTCTCCTCGTGTTGCACCCTGGGATCCAGACATTTAACTAGCACACACTACAGTCCTGGATTAATCATAAATAGCATATATTTTTAAGTTCATTAATTATGTAACAGATGCTTCCAGGATTCCAATGGAGGTAATTTTTAAAATCCCAGAGTACAGTTTTATGAATCTGTGCAGTTTCAAGGTTGTTTTTCATTTCTGCTCAATACTACACTTATTTAAAACCAAGAGGTAATCAACCACTGCCTATTTTCTTTCTCCTGTGCAGACAGGGAGATGTACCCTACACTCTTAGCATCGGACATCCCAGCTGCTGATGGAGGCTCCTTCCATTTCCTTGCCATGACAGCATATTTGGATAATGAGCCTTCTTCTATTAATTTCTCTCCCTCAGACTAATTTCTGCCACTCAGAAGTCTGTCCTCTCCTGCACATTCCCACTCATGTAACGGACATATTCAGTGGCACATATTGCAAGTGGAGCCCTGAACAAGGACAGTGTGGCAGGAGACAGAGTGCTCAGGGTCTCCGGAGAATGCTTCATTTATTGATGGAGTGCCATGAAATAACTCTCATCGCAATGCAAACACACAGGCACAGTACATGGGGTGGGTGAGCCACCCAAGCCATTCACCAAAAACCCTCTGACCCACAAGTGTCTTGCAGCAGTAGCTGTTATCGCAGCAGTACCTTCAGAGGTCCTGCTGCTGGGCTGCTGTGAAAAATGGGAGTAAAATGGAGTTCACTCATAGTGTTCTGCTACACTAGAGAAAAACAGGGGTTACCTCACTTACCTTGATGGAAACAAACACAGCACAGGCAGGTGTGGGGAATACATGTAGATCCACAACACTGTCTTGCTGGCTTGTTACCAGGAAATTCAATCCTTGTACAGCCAGCTTCTGCTGCTAACCACGGCCAAATTTACCACCAAGAACCACAGCTTGCATGGGGTGGCCCAGCTATGCACTACAGCAACCGGCTGGGGAATGGGTGGGATGGTGGAGATCCCAGTAGCCTCTGGATGGCTGCACTGGAGAACCCCAGGGCAGAAGCATTACAGACACCATGTCTTGGATGAGAAGTCTGCTTTTCTCTCCATCTTTGCACACCACGTAATTCCTGGATCAAATCATAGATTTCCTCACAGAGCTTCATCTCTGCTTTTGTCTTCAACACTTAATTCGTACTGACTTGGAGGGTTACTTTTCCAGCCTGGTAAGTGAGAGAGCCCCTACCCTGGTAGCATCAGCTTGGGCTCCCCCTTCAACAAACCCTCCGACTAAGAGGAGAGAGAAAAAATACAGGAGCATGGAGAGCAATTAAGGAGCCAATCAGATGTGGTGTTGACATGTAAGAGCAAACAGTGAAAAACCCTGACAAAAGGTGAGCGTTGTTTAGGAGTATGTATAATTGTACATGCAGAATACGAAACCTCAGCACTCTGCAAAGAGAAAGGGTGAGGACAGGAGCAGCTCAGGATTGCAGCTCTGCTCACCTGCACACCAGCCACCCCTGGGGAGACCTGGCAACCCAGGCTGGGCACAAACCAAGGAGGAAGAGAAGGTGGATAATAAGTATTTCATTCCTATTAAGTATTTTATTCTGACTGCTACTTCTTTCCAAAAAATAAAGGTAATAATTAAAAGTGATGGTTAATGCTTTGATGCCTCGCTTCACAGTCAGCACATTCAAATTCCTCAACAAGACAATGCAAAAACGGGTAGTTAACGGGCCCGTCAGCTGCAGAAGGCAGACGACTTTGTGCAACACCAAGGAGGCCCCAGGGCGGGCAGCTGGGCTCTGGTCTCGGTCGCGCTTCCCCAGGCGTGCTGCAACCAGCCTCCTCGGTGTGCGGGGCTGCACGCCACCGACAGACAGCCACGCTGGTGCAGCCCTGTCTACCAAGCACCTGGCATTCCTGCTGCTTCCAGCCTCCCCCAGAAGTACCCATCACCTTTAAGGCAAAACCCATGGAGCAGCCTCACCCCACCTCAGCATCAAATGCCAGTTATGCAGGAAGGCTTGGGGAGAGCCAGGTCACCCCACTAAACCTTCCCGAAACACTCTACCAATGCCCTCCTGTCAGTGCATGGAGACAGCCAAGCACCCCAAGTTCTCATGGGCAGAGAGGAAAACCGACCCCAAGCACACAGCCTGCCTGGCAGAGGGATTAGGTCCCTGCCAAACTGCAGCATAACTTCACCCCCGTAATGCCTGTGACACGTGTGAATGCCGACACCGTGCCAGATTATCAGTAAGGTGATAACGCTCACAGGCTGTACCTGCTTGGCATGGCTCGAGCGAGGCTCCCTCAGGGCCCCTCCAGTTTCGCTTCCTGCTAAACATGCACCTGGCACCCACTGCAGAAGCCATAAAAGCATGAACCATATTTAAAGCTTTATTCAAACCCCCAATATAAGCCTGAGCGAGCCCCCCACCAACTAATGACATCCATGTCAACACCTGGGCTTGCAGATGGCCCCATCGCAGACGGAGCCCAGCAGCAGTGCCCATGGCTATCCCTGCATGGGCAGACACTGGCAGTGACACTTCCCAGCCACCTTCACACCACAGCACATCCAGTGTGTATGTCTTGCACAACACTGAGTGAACAGAGGCAACGGGTCAGACCCTTTCTGGTGTAAACCCACGTGATGCTGATGAGCTCTGGCCACCTATTTCCTTCTCAGCTCCTGCTCTTTCACTCCAAAGTTATCCAGTAGGCTGGACACAGTTTTAGCCGAGTGTTATGTGCAGTTTGATTTGCTTAGCACACAGATAAGTTATTAACAAAACAACAAGAAACAACAGCAGCTGGTAACCTGGATATCTCTCAGTGCCTTAATCAAAAATATCCAGGCTCTGGACCAGCTCATTATCTACCGCTAACAAGGAAGAAGAAAACCCAAGGAAGACACAATGCCAGGCTTTTCAGCATGTGCACATTAACAACTTTAGTACCTGGCACCAAGGGAGCAGCATTAAATTAAGAATTTAATGAAAACTCGTACTTGCACCAGCTTGGCGGGGTGGTCCCACCAGCAGGTACTGCCGGGAGCATGTCCCAAAGCAGCTGTGCAAAGAAGACTCCTCTGCCTACATGAAGAAGAGCGGGCCCAGGCACAAAGCCTCTGGCAGAGGTTTTACCTCACTGCAAAGCCAACCCAGAGGCCTGAGGTTTATCGAGGGGGTGGCCCTGACCTCCTTGGACCCTCCCATGACCTCTAAAGAGTCCAGTGAGGATGCTCAGCTGGCAGAAATGAGGATGCTCAGCTGCTTAAGTTAGTTTTCTGCTGGTCTTGCTTCCTGCACAGTCTCACCCTCAGGTCAGGCAGTCGGCTGAAGCCCAGGGGACACGAAGGGAAGCACCCACGGACAAGCAGACAGATCTAAATCTGCTTAGCTGCAACATGAACCAAGCCCTCATCCTATACAGCACCAAGCACGCTGTCACACAGTCTGTACCTCATCCTATACAGCACCAAGCACACTGTCATACAGTCTGTGAAAGCAGCATCAGCCTTCATCCGAGAAAAAACAAAGGAGCAAAAGGCCTTCCATAGAAACAATTCTCATTTGATACATGTCATGAAGTTGTGAGCACACTTGAGTCATGGCACACGTGTGGACCATTGTAATGCACTTGCACAGCAATGTGTCCTCCTCCTCAATCTGCTGAGAGCATCCACCAGGCAGAGGTTGACATGCGGAGGCGATTCAGCGCCAATTAACAGAAACATTAAGACACACTGTTCTTCAAACGGGGGCTGCACTTGACACTACTTTTATTTACCCAGAAACTTTTCTGCACTGTATGCCCCTTGCCTTCCAATTTACCCACAGCATTAAGCAGAATCTCCATCCTACCCTGGATGGTTCACTGTCATCAGACAAGTAGACAGTGCTTCCAATATAGAAAGCTTATTCTTTCTCTTTAGGACCTATGAGAAGTATCAGTCGAAATCCTGAATATTATTTTCTAACTGACAGGGCATTATGCATAATATCTTCCACCCTCTCCTCGTGCTTACGGCACAGAGCAGGGGGAAAAAACAAAGAAAGGAGGGGGAATAAAATCTTCCCACCAGCATGTAAATATTTCTGCGTAACAAGAACAAAGTATTTCCATGCAGGTTTCAATAAAGGATGACTGCAGGCCAAATTCTACCCTTTAGATACAAGCGTATAACTCCAATTAAAGTTCCTCAGAGCCGCCCAAGTTTATGCAGAGGCCAACACAAGCATACTGCGTTCATGTACAGAAGGACTGCGCTCAGGAGCTGCAGCCAGACCTCCAGCTCTCTCTCAGAAAACAGACGAGACCTGCTTCAAATCAGAGAAGAACTTCGGAGATGAGTCAAACCTGCAGGATTTGCTGCAATACTCACTGCAAAAGAGGATGTGAGAACTGGCAAGTACTCTGTGTTTACTCACTGTGCCATCTAATTTTGGAAACTGGAGCTGAGATTCTGCGCTCGAGCACGACTCCGAGGGGTGGTGGGAAGATCCTGGCCACGTTACAAAGCTGCTTGTTGGGCAAAACTGGCATTACCTGCTTAAACAGGGCCACAGGCTGACAGGGGCAGAGGTCCTGCAGCTGGCAAGGGAAGTGTCCCTAAGGTAGACACTGCACCACATCTGCCTCTAGCCCAGGGGACGAGGCTGCACAGGCAAAGGCTCACAAAAGGAAAAGCGATGCTCCCAAACACACGCACTGCTTCAGCTAATGACACAGATTTACACTGGGTGTTAGCCTGTTTCGCTAAAAAAAGCCAACCAGATTTATTTTTTTTTTTCCTGGTGCAAACTGTCCTTTATAGACACTATAAATATCCCTCTTACTTCAGTTTAAGCTCTACTTCTCTTCCTTGTTCTCCCACTGACTTCAAAGATAACTTGCAAAACAAGATCTAATTTATCAGTATCTTTTGTCCTCGTGCCTTCCCTCCTGTCACTGCCTGGACAGGCAGGCTATATGATAGGAGAACCACTGCATGGAACACACTGTTCAGATTTGCTGCAATATTCACGTTTTTAAGCAGAAAATGAAAGAAAATACCTAGTTTATACTGAAGAGATCCCCTTTGATTCCGTCTCTGTAATTAGTTCTGTGTTGCACAAACTAGCATCTTAGAAAAAACACCCTGCTGTAAACACCCATCTCAAATAGCTGCAAAGGTATTCCTTGCTATCAGACACCAGTGAAGATAAACAGTGGTGGAAGGCAGCCGCCAGGAGACTACGCTGAAACAAATGCACTTCTATTTTTCCCTTTAAATTACAAAAGACTATCATTTTACTCAGCAATGCCCCTTATTAAATTGAAACTCTCCACATCAGAATTAAATACGTCCTATCTACTCAAAATGAAGTGTATTATTTATCACTAATATTTAATGACAAAAACCTGATAACTTTCTCTGATTATACCACTGATTTCCTCCAGTCATGCATCATTGGCTCTGCTGGTCATTAGCATTACCACAGTGCATAAACTCTGGCTTATGCAGCAAGTTTGATAACAGAACCAGATGCCTATAGCTACTATTTTTCAGTTTGCTCAAATGTACTAGTTTACCTCTCTATAAGCTTCTATCCACTGGCATCTATTATAATCCCTAAAAATCCTAGTGAATAAATCTCCATTTCCATGCAACACGCTTCTGCACAATCAGAATTCCTCAGCAAGTAAAAAGCACTTGCTGAAAAATCAGGTTTCCCCTTCAAGTGTCTGAGGACCCTTTCCCAGAGCGACCAATTCCAATCTAAAAAATAAATAGGAAATACCTAGTTTTCTCCGACTGTTTAACGCTAGGAATATGGGCACAGGTTTAAGATATTTTAGTTTAATTCACAGGTAATGCTCCATTTCAACTTTTATGAAAGACTACTATTTGAGTGCTGTAGATACTGCTTTTATAGCAGCGAGCAAAACTCGGAACAAATGTACGTGGTACAACATCAGCTAAAACATACCAAGATGGGTTTCTCCCGTTCTCAGTTAAATCCTGTAACTGGAATGACGGATTAGGAAGGTTTCCAGAGTAAGACCACCATTCCTCACACGACCAGCCTTCAGAAACTCAGGTTAGCCAGAGTAACTTTAAAATACTTGTACAAGCAATAATTACGTTGCATGCTTTCGACATTCCTCTTTCAAAGCCTTTTAAGTACCAAGTGATTTATCATTGTAAAATACATTTTCACTTTTCTGAATATACAACTCAGGAGCCTTACAAACCTAATACACATTATCTGAATAGCTACGCATGGCTGTATCATTTACAACTACCAAAACAAGCTACTAATGCTATTTCAGAGCCTCCGTCTCCCAACACTAATTTAATTCAGCCAAAGCAGGATGAGGCCGCTGACACAACTCTCTGATGAAAACGAATTACCCAAGTTGTTAACACGTTATTACTATTGCAAAACTTAACAAGCAAAATCTCTTCTCTAAATCTGCTAAGGTAGATACAGGCTGGGACGTTTTGTACAAACATTCAGATAGATTCTTATTATATGTTCCATGCATGAATATTCCAAGATTTTATTCTCTGAGCCAAAACTGATTTTTTTTTCTTTTTATTCTTTTTTGAACTCAGTTCACCCAAGGAAGCTCCCATGATTTCAACAGAGCTATCCGGGGCTTGGGCCACATAACCGAAGCAAAATCTGGCTGTTTTACGTACTGCACATGGAAATACACCTATTTATGAAATTCACCCGAGGGGGAAGAATAATTTACAGTGCACTGATCAACAGTTTGCATGATGCTGGCTGGAGGAGCCCTATTTCAGAAGTAGAGCAGTTATGAAAGCAGAAAGTATCAATACTAACGCAATTGGTGCCACTATTACGCTATTTGCTGGGCAGAATTCATATCACTCACAGAAAATTTCGGTTTGGGTATAGTTTCAGTATCACTACCTGCGATATTAGAAATTGGGGCCATTATATGAGAAAAGTCAGTGATTTGATGAGGTTAATGCCAAATTCTATGATCTCTGTCAAGGCAAAAAAAAAAAGTGGATCAAGCCCTGGAAGAAAGGCAGCAAGCTCGGGAGGACAGGATGCAGAAGGGCTCACACATATGCTTCCCCAGCCCCTGCACCTCTCCCCATCCAGGTCCTTCAATCTGATCATTCAAAAGTGAAACAAGGAGAAATATTGCCATTGTTCTCTTTTGCTCACCTGCTCCTCCATCTCCCTCTCCAAAACGCACTTCTGCATCACCCAAGCATCAGTCAACATCAAAAGCCCTGCCAGCTCTACCCTTCCCCAGACAAATCCAGCCTCAACATCTTCCAAACAGCCCAACGCCAGGAGCTGCCCCGTGATTCCCCACAACCCCCTCCACTGCCACTGCTTTTATGGGGAGTTCTGCCACAGGAGGAAAGGAGGATTCACACCATTGGTTTCAATGGAATTTTTCTTTCCAAACGTGGGAACTGGGCCGGATGACCAAAGCGAGCTGCCTGACCGGCTAACAAAACTTTGTCATGAAGTCCATGGAAGACAGAGCTCATGACTCACTGCCAGCAAGGTTCCTATTGCAACACAAAAACTATTATGAAAATAAAGGTTGAAAAACTCAGGCACCAAGAGGAACACTTCAAGAAGGTTTTAACTTCTTAATCCCAAACAGACTACTCCTGAAACACGGCTTGCAACAGGCCCAGCTGACAACAGTCATAAAAAGACAACATTGCAACGAAAAGACTATCAGAATAGCACATTATAGCTGAAAAACAAAAAAAACAAACCAACCAACAACCTATTTCTGCTCCCCTGGCATTCCCAGAAGTTTCCCGGGAAGAGGTCCCACTCACGCTCACGTCCCAGCTCTCCAGAGGCAGAAAGAGAACATAAACCTCACACTCGCTGCACAACACTGGGAAGATGCTTTTTAAACCTGACACTGGTTCCTAAGAAGTATCAGTTAATTACTTAATCCTCCTTAACAGAACGATTATCATTCTTTCAGCAAACAAGGCTGCAATGATTTAACGTTTTACTGCAGGTTTCATTACAGAAATGGTAGAATTAATACCACTCCCCTCTCATCTGCTGCAACCACTGATTTCTTTATCATCAGTTACATTCTCACTTCTGCAGAGCAGCCTCTGCAAGGCTCTAACATACAACAATCTGCACCACTGTTTATTCTGCTGTGCAGCCAAGGACCAACCTCCGGACAGGAACGCAGGTGGCCGCGGCACCAGGGAAATCAAGGCACAAGGCAGCACAGAGCAATGAGCCCCAGCGCGAGCCTGGAACAACTTCATCAGCATCCCGGGAACACTACGTGGCTGCAGAAGAGGGGCAGCCACTTCAAAGGGAACCAGGGAGGGATGTTTGAATCCCGGCTCAGACAGCTCCTGAATCCCTGAGAGCCCCTGGCCGTCTTTATTGGCAATAACAAAAGTCCTTTCAGGGCTCTACCGCTCGCTGCAACCAAATCCAGGCTCAGACATTACTCCTGCGAGCAAGTGTTTTGCAGGAAGGGGGAAATCGGCATCGATTTTTGGGATCAGATGTTTAGCGGCTGCTCTGAATCCCCCCTCGCCATTTTATCTTCCTTTATCACAAGCTTTTTAATAGAGACATGACATTCTGCTTACTGCTGGGCTCCCTCTATTTATCTCTCTCTTAACAATACTTTGGCACCATCGGCTCCGCTATCTAAATCAGCAATAGTGCATGTCCGGTCACATAAAACCGGAGAGGGTTTCCCGAGATGCCTTGGGAAGTCTGACTACTCCGGTTTACTGATGTGTTAATATGCCCGATCTCCTAATTAATGAACAAACAGCTTAGGCTGGGAGCTGGGGGAGGGAGACCGACACGAAGGCTGCAGAGAGAGCCCAAGGAAAGACACTTGACCCTAATTGTTAGCAACAAGATGACAAGACTGATCGGGAAGTACAGCTAAAACTCGGATCCAACATGAAAGGAAATGTCTGGCGAAGAGGGGAAAACTAACGATGCCGTTAGAGGCTCCAGCCAACCTGCCGAACTGTGCCACCTTCTGTCGGGCTGTCAGTGCTCAGCACCCGGCCTGGCCAGAGCTCGCAGCACCATGCTCCCAGCGCATCCTGCTCTCCATGCCCAAATCCTCATCCTCCTTCTGTAACCCTACAGCTCCAGGGATGTGCACCTCAGCCAAGGAATAGTAGAGGTTTGCCCCAACCCATGGCTGGATGATGGGAAAATACGGCTCATCCTGCACATTCCCAGCAAAACTTTGGCCACGTGTAGAATCCCAGCGGGTGGATTTTAAGAGGGACCAAAGTTTGGCTGAAGTTTCAGCCAGACCCAGTTTTATCCATGGCAAAACATTCCTCTTCCCAGATCACGTACCACAAAGGGAATGCCTGTACGGATGCACCAGCAGGAAGGGTCCCGCGCAGCAACCACACATATAGCACTTGAGGAAACACTTCCATAAACAATCCAAAAATATGGAAAAAAGGCTGTAAGCACTTTTTACCTGAAAAATCAATCCAGTCAACAGACCAAACAGTGCAAGAGACCCTGCAGCATGCACTCCGGGCCAGACACCCAAAAGAAAGTTGACTTAGAGACTTCACATCCAAGCACTGCCATGCTGCAAGTACTACACAGCATCACACAAGGAACTCGCATTTTCAGCGTGCTTCAGAATGAACAGCAGTGCTAAACCAACTTATTGAGGAAATAGGCACTTCTAATAAAACACAACAGTGACAAGTATTGCACAGAGAGGATCAGCAGTAAACAATACACTGGAGAATCACCCAAATAAAACATCCTGGGTATTTATTTGCGTCGCTTTCCCAGACCATTACAACCAAACACGAAACTGGGAGGAAAAATGCCCACAATTAGTTCCACGATAGCACTTCCAGAAACACCACAGCCTATCAGATGTGTGTAAATATTTTACAACCCGGGTTCCATTTCAGTAGATCTGTCAAGATATTTACAGGGCTTGACAGCATTTCTGTCTTTAATTAAATTTTCACACACACACTTTAATGTAATTTAAATATATTATTAGTTGTCAGAATATAGCATAAATTTTGTTTACGATTTAGTTACTTTAAGTACTCACATTGAGGAAACTCATTTAACCCCCTGACTGAGTAGCATTAAATGTTGAGATGTGACTTCTAAAGAGCTTCTACTGCCCTTTGCACTCCCGTAATAATCTTAAATTACTACAACTTAATTGCAATTTCAAGGCACTAAAGTGGAGATGTTTTAAAAACAGCACATGGAAGGTCAATGAGAGGAGAAAAATTATTTAGTCCTCCTCAGGTACCAAATGCTTCTTGGAGAAGAAACTGATTTTGCCCATGCTCTTCCCTTCACTCAATTTCCATAGAAGACTATCTTGATTTTCAGGATGGCGCTGAACAAAAAGTCATCAAGATTATTCTGGATACTTGCCACATACAAACAGCCATTAGACATAAGCCTGTTCACTTGCATGCATGGAAGAGATCGGTGCCAGCAGAATAGAAAGACAAAACCCTAGAGCGTATTTGCAAAGAAGACTGCACACTAGCAGAGCCAGCAGCTTCTCTGACTTGGTACCTCCAGTGCTGAAGTAAGAAAAAAAGAGCACGTGTTAAAACACTCCAGACATCCCAACCAACAAATATCTGATCTCCTAAAAATAGAACAGCTTGATTCCTCTGCAGCCCCAAATGAAAATATATATTTTCGTAAATTAAAAGACTACAGTTCCCACAATTAAGTTTTTACTCTAACGACTGCATGATTTATTCCATCCTACTTTTTCCCCCCTCTGTTAAACACTGGCATCACCTTGTTACCTACAGTAGCTGCAATTCCCAACGCACCGCGAGCAGCGGGAATCAAACGGCACGATAGTTTGAGAGAGCAGCAGGCTGCGAGCAGCGTTTTTGTCAGTGCAGAAGCAAGCAGTTCGAGCACACACAAGATCTTCTTCGCTTCCTATTGCAACGAGACATCTTACGAGGATCTGGCCAACAGAAAAACACTCAAGACTCACGATTTAAACACCGCTGTGCTCTAGCGCAGCCAAGCACTTACGCGTGTCCTCAATGGCATGAAGTCAAGGACTCCGAGCCTGGCCCTACCTTTCTAAGCATTTGAATAAAGTTTGGTTGCCAGGACCTCTAAGAACGGTCACAAAGACACTGCTGATCCCTAGTGCACGACGTTTAGAAATTCCACTTAGCAAATGCTTTCTGGCTCCTATTGCGCATCATATCTGCACTGAACTGCTCACTGGGTGTGAAAACATGATACTATACGTAGCAAGGGGGGAGTATGGGGGGCGAGTGGGGGGGTGAAAACCTTTCAGTGATATGAGTTAGTGACACAGACCAAAAGCCAAACCTGCAGGCAGTGCTGTCAGCAGAAGCCCTGGGTGAAGGCAGCACGCGCTGGATCGGGCCCTGCACAGGCAGAGCAGCTCACTGTGCCCTGAGCTCACTGCTGGGGACCATACCATACCCATCAGCTAGTGGGCTGCATGTCCAAAGCAGGGTGCCACCCGTGTCCCCATCCTACCAACCACCCCCTGGTCTTTGCCTCAAGCCACCAGTCCCATCCCACCCTGCCTCCCCTGTGGAGGCTTACAGGGAGAAGCTCCAGGAAGCAACCTGATAGCAAGGCTCATTTGAGGAATAATTACAACGGGCTGTTTCATTCAGACATAAGTTTAAAAACTAACAGCAAACAAAACATTTGTGCACCTGAGCTGCCTGGCTACTGCAGGGCCCGATCCTGCTCCCCCCAGGGTGGGAATCCCCCAGCAAAGCTCCCTCCCAGTGCCGTGTCCGGGCACACACACGATGCTGAGCTGGATGCGCTCCCAAGGGTAGGAAAGGCCTGAACAAACGCTGTCTCCGATGAGAAATCCAGCTTCTTGTGAAACCTCCCTACACCATCCTCAGCCCCGACTCAGCTGCATAAAAATATTTCAGCTCAGTGCCTTGAAGTTGCAATTAAATCGTAGTAATTTAAGATTATCACAAGAGCAAAGGGCAGTCGCAGCTCTTCAGCAGACTCCCCTCACCACTTAATGCTACTCAGTCTTGGGGTTAAATGAGCTTCTTTAGTATAAGTACCTTAAAGCAAGTGAATCGTAAACAAAATTTATACTATTTTCTGACAGCATATAATCTATTTAAATTTATTAAAGCTTCTCACAGAAAATTTAAGATGACAGAAGTATTATGCCCTATAAATAACCGGACAGCCTCGCAGAAATAACTGTATTTTACATACATATCCTACATATGTGTGTGCATATGTTATTTCATTCGATATACAAATACATGCTCAACAGATATTTCACAAAAGGAATTACATTATCCGGTTCAATCTCCCAACATAAATGACCACAAGCAGTACGAACACTAAACGCTAGGCTGCAATCCATAAATTTGCCTTTTTACTACCGGCCTTTTCCCTAATTTTTACAATGCCATGAAACAGGAAGAATTCTGGAGCTACAAATGTTTACAGTATATCATACGAGGGATGATCATGCAAATTTTAGCTCTTAAACAAGGTGATCCACTCCAAGTGTAAGGCATATTGCAGCATATGCTGCGCAGTAATGCCCAATGCATAATTCTCTGCTCAACTTCCCTGCTCCTTCTCTTACCCGTACAAAAACCAGTTGCGTTACCACCACCGGTGGAACTGATTTAAGCAGAAAATGTTTATAGATGTTAAAAAACATTACCCATTACCCAAAATGGCTTAATAGCATACGTGTGCCTGTTTAACACACATACTTTTTATTGTCTAATTAAAGTATATACCATAAAAATCTACAGGTTTTATAATAAGTTATGTGGGACAGTTATGAAACCTTACCTTATAAAAAGTATAAAGTACTTATTGTGCGATGTGCACTGCTAATTAAAGAAATACTTATGCAAAAAGGTTTGGGATTTCGGAATTCTTCAGCAGACGTGCACTTGGTCTGCCTCCTGGTTAATATACGTTAGGCCAATAGCCTTTTCCTCAGCTATACATATTTTTTCAATAATAGATATTTGCATTGTTTTGGAATATTTTAAAACAACGAAAGAGGTGGCACATTCATGGAGCTTGCAGTGAAGTTTCTGAATACAAACATGAAAGTGTCAAGCACCAAAAATAACCTAACTCCCACTGGGAAAGTTTGATTAATACTTAAATCCTAAATGTTTATTGAAGTAAAATCAAGTATCTCTGAATGCTTTTTACTGCTATTTCCACAGAAGAAAACCCACAAAACCCTACACAGTAACAAAATCTCTCTCACGTTGCCATGAAGAGAAGTTACACACAGTTTTGCAAAAATCCTCTCGTATCAAAACCAAGGTGCCACCCTGACCGGTTTGTGATGTTGGAAGTAAAGATACCAAAAGTTCTCTAAACTTCAGGAACACAGCCATACAACACACGATGCTTAATCACCACCAAACTCCTCTACTATACATCAACACAGCACTTACACACAGGGGGGAGAAAAAATATAATCCGTGTTTTCTTACAATTCAGAGATCCAGAAATAAAAGCAGAATTCCACAGAACGGTTTTCAACATTACACTACTGAAACGCCGCCTTCCCTGCAGCTCCAGGCAGCACAAATAAAATCAAACCTAAGTCTCTCTGAAAGTGGATACAGCGTGCTCCAAACCACTACCCCTTCAAGTAAAAAGTCAGAAAAAACCAAACTCAAAACCCAGCCCATGCACAAAAAACCTGAAGTTTGCCGTCAAAACCGGGAGCACCAGAAAAGCCTCGTTTGAGATTGTAGTTATTTTCTCCAAGTTATCCTTTGGTTTCACAACAAAGATCAGCATTTGTAATGGTCCATTTCTGCATAAGTGAACATATAGCCTTGCTGCCTGATCGAATAGTCCAGAGCTTTCAGTGAGGCAGCTCCTGACAACAGCCCAGCAGCAGCTTTGTTTGATCTCTCCTGCCTTCCTTAATCTGGGTTGTCAAGGTTCACTTGTTGGAGGCTGTTTACTTTACTTTTTCCAGAGGGAAAAAAAAAAAGTGATTTTTTTTTCCCCCTGTCTCTCATACAATGACTAATCCAAAGACTAAGGGGGAAGAATGCTGCCAATGCAAGATGTTAAAGCTACAATACCTTCTTGCAATGAGATTTTAGCCGACACCTTTTGAATGGTAACTAGTGAAGAGTTTCCTCCCCCAGCACCCTGGTCCATTCAACATGCTTGGGAGATAGCTCAAATAAAATGTGCAGAGGGGAAAAAAAAAGAGATTCAGCGAGATAAATTGAAACCAGCAGCCCCGATTTCCCCATCTTCCCCCAAATCTGGCTGCGGAGATGCACGATGCCTCCTTGCCTATACTCGCTTCTCGGAGAACTCGAATTATTTCAGGCTCTCTCAAACTTACAAGAAGTAGGAGCTGCTCAGCGGTAACAGAAGCTGTAAAAATAATACTCGATCGAGTGAAATGCCTGCTTCTCCCTCGGCCGCAGCATTAAAGCAAAGCGCGGATGAACAGCACAAGTTTCTTCGACGACATTCCTGAAACTTTTGTCTAATTAAGAAGCTGTCATTAGTGGCGGCAGCGCTTGGTCAGAGCAGGTAAACCCCAAGTTTTGAAAAACTATATGGAAAGGAAATGCAGTTTAGAGAATTGCTTTAATATTTATAACCATCCAGCACCCCAGAAATCAGCAGCCTGCGTTGGGCAGACACGCTACGAGCGGTACACATACGTTACTCACTCAAAGAACAGTTACTAAAAATGAAACCTTAAAACTTCTGAGCACAGAAGTTGGGCTCCAGCTCCTCTAGAGAAGCGGCTCGCAGATAGCTCGGGTGGGTACGGGAGGTCTGAGCGCTGCTGCCGCCAGCCTTGGGGGGAGATCGGGGGGGCGAGAAAAGAATAAAAATAAAGCCGTAATCTCACTCGGTTTAGTTCACTCAAAGCAAACCCACGCAATTAAAATCATTACAGCGAAGTGGCAGGAGGCAGGCTCGCTCCGCAGCCAGCCCGGCGATGCTCTCCGCGCCGGGGCCGCCGGATCGTTAGGAGCTGCGCGGGGGAAAGGGGGGGGGTGCGTGGATGATGCGCCCCGCGCAGCGCTGCCCGCGCAGCCGCCACCGGCCCGCTCCTGGTTTTTTTCAGCCCCAAACGACGGAGCACCGGCGGGGCGGGGATGGAGGCGGGAGGCGCCGACACGCCGCTCGGACGCCGCCTGCAGCGCGCACCCGGGGAGGAGGGCTGGGCTGCGCGGAGCGGCGCGGAGCGGCAGGTGCGAAGGGCGCAGCGCGGCGCGGCCCTACTTACCGGGCACCGGCGGCTCTGCGGCGGGCAGCGAGCCGCGGGGCTCCGTCCCGAGACTCCGCACCGCGGGTATGCGCGGGGATGTGGGGGGGGGGTGTACACACGGAGGAACCAACACGTGAAGGATGCGCGGTCCGCACCCGCGCAGCGAGAAGTTGCGCCGGGCCGGAGAGGCGCGGATGTTTATTAAAACACTTCGTCTCAAAAGCGGAGGGGAATGGGACCAGCGGGACCCATGCGCGGAGCTCCGCAACTGCGGAAGGACTGCGCGGGTGGAAAGCGGCAACAGGTGCCCGGAGCAAGGGGGAGAGCGGCTGCCGGGCCCGGCCCGGAGGGGGGTGGGTAGGTGGGAGGGGGACGAGGCCCCGCCACAACTTCTTGCCCCGAGTGCTGAAGTTGGGGCGTGCGCGCCCCTTGCGCGGCGGCGCGGGGGGACCCGTCGGAAAGCACGAGGAAGGCGCGGGAAGGGCGGGAGACGCCGCATCCCACAGTCCGCGGAGGGTGCGCGCAGCGCGGGGGGGGGGGGAGGGGGGGGGGGAAGTTTCCAAAGTGGGCGGGCAGCGGCTCCGCAGCCTGGGGAGAGGGTTCCGCACCCGCGCACCTCCGCTGCCCCCCCCCCCCCTCCCCCCGCCTCCAGCTACCTCGCTACCGGCGGTCGGGGGGGGGGTGAAGGGGGGAGGAAGGTAAAGGGGGGTGGCCGGGCACGTGGGGCCGGCAGGGGGGAAAAGTGCAACAGCCCCGGAGGAGCGGGGAAAGTGTCGGGGGGCGCCGGACTCACCCGCAGGACTCGGCCTGCCGCTGCCCAGCACGGCGCGGCCCCGGCGCGGGGCTTTGCCTCTCCGTCCCGTCCCTCCCTCCCGTCCCTCCGGCACGCCGAAGCCCGGGCGGCGCGGCGGCGTGCTCCGCCGCTCGGTAAATAACAATAGAGCCCTCCGCTCGGCGCCGCGCCCGCGGGGCCCCGCACGCCGCCCCGCCGCGCCCCCGCCCCGCGCCGCCCCGCGCCCCCCCCTCCCCGCCCCGCGCAGCCCCGCGCCACCGCCCGCGGAGGGAGGGCCGGGGGGCGGCCGCGACACCCCCGCGGAGGGAGATGTTGTTATTTTTTGCTGTTGTCAGTCTCTGACGTCACATCCACCTGCTGGGTAAACAAGGCTGGGTGCAGGGGAGAGCATCGTCGAAAATAAACCGAACCATCAAAGCGGGGCGAGGGGGGGGGCGCGGGGTGGGAGCCCCGCCGGTGCGGAGCTGCGCGGAAGCCCGCCGCGGGAAACGGGGGGGGGGGGGGGCGGGTCGGGGGAGGCGGGGCAGCTCCGCGCCGCGGGGAAGAGAAAGTGGCCGCGGAGCGTTGTGCGCGCCGCCGGGCGGAGTTCAGCGAGGGGACAAGCGGGATGGGATGGCCCTGGCGGCGGGGGGCAGCGCCGCGCACCCCTCGCAACTTTTCCGCGGTCCAGGCGTGCCGAGGAAGGGAATGTCAGGCCCGCGTTGCTGGGGGACGAGGCAGACCAAGGAGGGCCTTCCGCGGGTGTCCGCGGAACCCGCCTTACCTGCGCGGAGACGAGACTCGGGCGCTGCCTGCTCTTCCCCCCTCACACCCCTCCCGTAGCGCACGCCGCTCTCGGCGCAAACACTGCTTAGAAACACTGCGCGGGTGCGCAGCGGCGCGCACCGGCCGCTGAGCGGGAGTGACCGGCCTTGGGTGTCGCTCCGCGGGGCTGCCCCAGCCGCGGGTCCTCATGGCGGGGCATGCACGCAGCGGCTGCGGTCCCGGCCGCGCCTTCGGGGCTCCCGTGGAGGGGCCGTGGTAGCGGCCGCAGGGGGGAGGCCGGGATGGGGCGAGAGCCGGGGCTGGGGGCGCCAGGGCCGTCCCGGTACTCGACACAGAAAAGTTTAAAGCCGCCGATGGGCTCGGCCAGGGTAAGGAGCAACCGGCGGCCGCGGGGCCGGACGGCGCGGACGCTGCGCGGGAGGAGCGGCCCCACCGGGCTGCACCGTGCTCTTCCCGGTGCCCTGGTCCGCTGTCGCAGTGCAGGCAGGCCGGGATCCCCGGCGGGCCTGGGGATGGCCGGCGCCCCTTGGGGATGGAGCCCGGCGCTGGCCGGGGCGCCGCAGGGCAGGAGGCAGCAGGCCGCCTTGGAGTTACCAGCGGCCGACTTTGTCCGGGGTAAAACTCTTTTCTTCCGACCGCGGGGACCGGCGAGAGCCCGGATTCTCCTTCCTTTGTGTTTGGTTTATTTGCTGGGCCGATCGCGTTCGGTTTCCCGCAAGACCGACACAAAGCTCCCGGGCCGGAGGGGGTTTCAACACCGCTTGAAGCGATACCAGGCAGGGAACCGCTACCGCGCGGGGAGCCACGGCGCGGCGCTTCCCCTGTGCCGTCCCACCCCGCCCGCGTTCTCCGGTCTCAGCCTGTCCCATTCCCGTTCCCCTCCGGTCCCGGTCCATCCCTGTTCCCGGTCGTCCCAGTCCCGGTCCCGGTCCAGCCGCCCCGCGGGGTGCTCCGAGCGCAGGGCCGGGGTTGCGGCGCCACCTGTCGGCAGAGGCGCCGCATCGGCGCGGGAACTGCCCCGGTAGCAATTAACACCTGAAAGTGGTAATGGCGAGGCCCTTATGCTTAATTCATTGTATTTTGGATAATTAAGAGGGGGCAAATCGCTGCAAATAAATATGTGCGCAGCCGATCGTGGCGCCGTACTTCGGGAGCGCTCCGATGTGCTCCCTTCAGCCCCTTCCTGTACAGAAGTAATCCTGGAAAACATGGAATTTGTGGGAGTGGGGGGGTACAGGGATCCCCAGCTTTAAAAATTAAACCTCACCGTCGCCTTAAGCTTCTGTTGTTTCGATTTGATGGTTCATCTGCTTCTTCAGTAGGAAGAAAAAGGAGCTAAACCTATTAGAAGAGCCTTCTTAAAAAACATCCCCCCTTAAACGTTCCTCTCCTAAAAGATACTTCTTTTGCATTTCACTCTGGAATAAACGTTTATTGGAAACTTCTTTGCCTCCTGTTTTTAACTTTGCAAATCTAAACCAGTACATGAGCTCTGTAAAACATGATTAATTCCGCAGACAGTACCAGCAGTGGGACTTCTCCCTCCCCTCTGCCAATGTAGCTGCTAATTGTACTTGAGCTGTTTACTGCTGTATTGGTTTACAAGTGCCTACAGAAAGATGCTTGATATTCCCACCACCGGCAGAACCTATCCCAAGAGCAAATGCTTGGCGCATGTTGGCAAGGGTGTACACAGGCTACAACTGCAGCTTGTTAGCTAAAAAAAAAGTGATGAAGGTGATGACGCCTCCATAATTATAGGTGTTACTTGTTTTAAAGGCAGAATGTTTTCCAAGCTACTGTAATGCCCCACCTCCGATGTCCCAGGAGCCAGGCCTCAGAGTCCTTTCCGCTTTAGTCATTGGATTATGCGGCTTTGGAGAGCGCATCACCAAGCTGCATGGATAGGCCTGGGCCAATGCACAGCCCTGCCTAGGTGCAAACCACCCCCTTGTGGGTGCTCAGCTGTTACTCTTACCTTTAACATCAGGCATGAAGATGAGATACGCACTGTGTACTGTCCCAAAAAGTTGGTGGACATACTAAAGAGAAATGATTTTCTGACTTTGTTTTGAATAAGCCAGATGCTCTCACAGTGCTTAGGAGAGGAGAACCTGAGAGTACCCTTGTACTATAGCTCAAGACAAAACCCATCTGGGGAAGTTACCAGTTGCTGTTCTCTACATTCCACCTCCTTGCATGTGTGGAGCCAGGCAGTCAGATCAGTCTGGCACAGGCATCCCTCAAAAAGGCAGACGCTCTGCCCATCATACAAGGTGATTCACACCAGACATTTCTTTCGCTCAGATAACTTCAGGGGCGGGAAGGGTTGACTTGGTGAGGGGGAATTTTGAAAGGCATAAACCTCCAGCTTAGATGCTGAGCTCACTGCTGTTGGCAACACTTGCCACCAACTTTAGTGGAAGCAGGATCCACGCTCCAATTGGGGAAATCCCATGACAAGATAAAAGTAATGCGACACAGCTAAGGTCTCAAGCTGGCTTGTCTGACAAAAGGAAATGCATAAATAAGGCCTCCAAGATAAGGACTGTAACCAGAGCCAGATAATTTTTAACTTAAATATTGTTTTGTATCATCTCTATAAAAGTTGGGAGTGTTTTTCAGCATCCCAGTCTTTGATGCTTACTTTGCAAATGCCCTCGCACCCCTCATCTGTTTTGTTGTTATACTTTTCTGATTTGCCCAGGCCCAGTGGAAGCCAGGTCCTGGCCCAGAGGGTGAGCTGGAGCAGTAGAGAGGAAGCACGTGGTACCTGTAGGACCAGGCTGCCCTGTGGCCATCCCAAGGGCCAGTGCCAGGCTCACTGCTGCTCACAAGGAAGACAAGTTGCTGTTCTGCCCCAGCAGTGTGGTCCAGGGAGAACAGGCTGGAGGCTGGCTTCATGCACAAGGCAGCAGGATCAGACACAAAATAAACTGCACTTGGCTCTGTTGTGAGTCCAGTGGAGGTCCGCTGCGGCCAGAGCTGCTTTGAGTTTACATTGGTAGTGCAGAGACATGAGTTTAAGATTCACCCCAGACTTTCAGGTTCCTCAGTGAACAGGAAGAGCTCCCCCTGCCCATACCCACATTAATCTTTATGCCTCTAGGCTTCCCTCCAACTGCCTCCGTATCAAAAGACACACAGAGGTAAGACTTCTGTAGCAGATTTCCCAATTTTCTGTGGCATTTGTCCTGAGCTGCCAGCCGATACATATTTCCTTTTCCTGTGGGGGCAATGAATAGCCATTGTATTTGCATCGAACTGTTAATCTGCCCGAATTTGGTAGAGATTTTTAAATGAATATTCATGGGAATTAATGTCATTTAATTCCTATTGCTTCCTGAATATAATTGTGTGCTGTACGTGAACTGGCAAACGCTACAAGAATGTCTATGACCAGTTAAACACCGCAAGCTGGACACTGGTCCAGTACTGAAGATACACAAAGCACTACCAAGATGCAGCCTGTCTTCAGGAGCAGAGATGGGCTGGAGAAGGGAGCCAGTAGAAGATGGAAGATGTACACCGTGGGAGGCAAACAATGCCTTTAGGGATGGAAAATATGATTAAAAGGGTACTTTAATACAAGCTCTTCCCCAGATATTTGTGCACAGATAGGGCCTGCACTAAACATTTGTACTCTTGCAAAAGAGCTTTATTTTTTCCACTTTCTCACCCATAGAAAAACATCTTTCAGGGCCTCCTATTCCTGGCCTCTTTTGCAACCCAGCTTCCTTTGGAAGACCTTCAGCCCATCCTACAAATAAGAAATGCCCAAGTCCAATCCTCCTGCCTCACAGCCGCCCGCCTGCCAAAGTTCATGCTGTTACTCCAATAATACAGCAGTAATCAGCCCAGTGCAGAAGCAAACCCCATCCCCAGCATCAGTGCTACCAACCCCTGTCGTAACATAACAAGGACTCTTCCCAAAATATTTGGGCTTGCCCTGTCACAGTGAGAGGCGTTCAAGTTCAGTGCTCTGTCAACAATGCCAGGTGTCTCCTGAACCTCCGGCTCCCGAGCCAAGAAGGAGAGCTCGGGAGCACAGGAATAATCATTATTCGCATTACTAAAACATAACGGAATGTTTAAACAGATAACGTAAGGAAATCTTCCACGGCAAAACAAAAACAAAAATCCCTGTTTATTATTTATCCCAGCCAGATAGAAAATGAACTCAATCTCCTGGAAAGCACAAGCAACGCGCCTTGTTTTTGCAACTGACAGCCAGGAAAAAAACACTGTACTGTGCCAGCTGTGCCCCTTCGGAGGGGCTGATGTTCACTGCAGCTCTTGATAAACCAACTGGCAAATTTGGGGGAGGAAAGAAAGAAGTGACTGAAAGCCGAACACAAACATCGAAGTAAAACAACCTGGTGAAACCAAAAATCCAAGAACAATTTCATTTTGAGTCAAGCCCAAGTTTTCATTTCAATTTTGATTTTTTGGGGGGGAATGAGAAAAGAAGACATACACACACACCCCCCCTTTGCTTGAAAATAAAATTAAAGGACATTTTGAACACAAAGTAGTTTCAAAATGAGAAATCAAAGTGTTTCATGTCAGAAGTGTCAAAACTAACAGCTTCAGCATTTGTCAGAGCTTTTTTGAGTTTTTATAAATGACAAGTTTGGCATGTGTGCACAAACCGCTTTGGTGCTGCTGAATCTGCATTTTTTGCCTGCAAATATAAAAAGGTTGGGCGAGATGTTCCATGCAGAGCCCCGTTTGCCATCGCCTTGTGCCCAGGCCAGCCGCGCTCTCCCCGATGGCTGCACTGCGATGGAGCCCCATTGAAACCTCTCAGCTCCTCTTTGGCTTATTAACATTTTACCCTTTGGTTTGCAGCACATCACAGGGCAGGTCTTTTCCAGAATCAGTTCCCTGGTTAGTGGGAGGATGTACAAAGGTTAAGAGAGAATGACTGCGTGCCTCTGGCTTCATGTCCTGCACTGTGACATGCAGCCAGGGACCTATCCTGAGCTAATATTAGGTAATTTATTAGCGTGGTTCACTGCAGACTTAAAGTTACAGGCTGAGCTCCCTTTTGACAGCTCACTGCCTTCTCAAAGGGAGGGGTTTCATAAAACATTCCCTCCTGAGAAGTTTGGAGAGGTTTCTGTCAGGTTTACACCTTACCTAGCAGGAGGGCAGGGATGGAAACTGGAGTATACAGCACCCAAAATAAGGCATTTAGCTTAAAATCCAAGAATTACATAAAAAGCTATTGCTGTAAAAAAGTACCAGAAACCATTTACAATACTAGCAACTGAATATATTCTTGCTAAGAAACCAGCAGCCATCCGGATTTTGCATGCCTGCTTACAGCATAGCTGACTTGGCTGCAGGCCTGGGACAGTGCCTAGTCCCCAGGGAAGGCAACAAGAGCTTTGCTGTAAGCACTATAGGCCTGCGTTCACTTCTGCAGATAGCAGACACCTACCTGCCTTTTGCTACCAGATTTCTGCAACGCTTTCTACATCTCTGCAATGACAGCACCGGCTCTTGCTGTATCTTGACAACTTCTAATTAACACAGTCTCAGCATCTTTGAAGCTGCTGTAGAAAACCCGTGTACTTCTCTAGAGCAAGAGAGCAAATTCAGAACACCATCTCCTCTTCTGACCTCCAAGGACAGTCTTTACTCCATAGAGGCTTCAAAACCTAGGTCATACGTAATCTTGACACTGCTGAAGGTCAGACCAGCTCCTTCTGTGCCCTTCCTGGAAGGCAGCACTGGAAGCAAGCAGAGATACAAACAGGTTTCTCCCATCTTGTTGGCATTTCTGGGAATGCTCAAACTGCTGCTGCTGCAGAAATCCCCACAAGGACGTGCCACACTTTCAGCTTTTAACCTGTCCCACCTCAGCGAGATAGTCTCCTCAACTCACTGCCCTGCTCTTCCCATAAGTGAAGCATCCCTTGTGAAGGAGACACTGTTATTGCAACTTTCCCTGTGCAGGATTTTCTGTTGATGCTGTCTTAAAAGTGTACTATGCTGAAATATTATTTCGTCTTATTTTTTCCACTATTGTGACTCCTTTTTTAATCCAAAAGTCCAACATCAACAAAGATCAAAGCTTTTACTCTAGTTACATATCTATGAAAGCAGCAGTCTCCTGTGTCTTGGGAGATAAACAATACCAGATGCTCTAGTAAACACCAGGAAGAAGAGAGAAGAGGAAAAAAAAGAGTGGCCAGCAGAAGCAAAGGGCTGAAATAAGTTAGAAATAACAGAAGAGGAGACCAGAAAGTGAATTCTTGGTGGTTCTTGCTCTGTGGCAGTGAAGAGGTTAAATCCCAGTACACTGCCATCTCTACACAGAATTGGCTGTTATTGCACTGATAAAACCCTGGGTTGTGTTTTCCTTGTCCATTTTGACCTGTATCTGACGTTAGCATTGCAAATGATGTCTGCTGCCATTCAACTAGTCAAAGTGAGCAGACAGAAACAAGACAGAGAGCTTAGCAAAGACGGTACTAATGGAAGGGGTGGGGGAAAGCCTGATTTACATATAATTAATTATTATTTATGTAAAAACCATATCATTGTGGTGGTTCTTGACATCATTTAAAGCCTCTTTTCAAAAGAGGAGTCTCCCCTGTTAGCGCACTAATCTTCTTTTCTGTGCTGCAAGTAGGAATTGTGATATGGCAGTAGCCACATTGGCCCGTCACCACCACTTGCAGAGTTGACATCCAACTGCCCAAAAGAGCTAAGCAAAATAATCCTGACTCCTCCAAAACAGATGACTTTGTATCTCCAGGGCCATGGGAGGACATTTGGTGGGAAATTCTCAGACCTTAGGCCAATGTCATGCAGAAGATGACAAACTTATTCACAGCCATTGCAATGAAGTTTCAGATAAAATAAATGCATTTTCTTCTGAACTTGTACAATGATTAAACTGATTTGATTTCAACATCTTATCACAAAATAACTACCTACCCCAGGCCCAAGGTACCTTGGCAACATTGTTGGAGACACAGCCCGGCACAGACAAAAGCTTCCACAGGAAGACATCCATCTTCCTGTGCAAATGAAACTGGTCCACAAAAATGAAGGGCACAGCTCCACACCCCTGCTCTTTCAAAATCCAGCTGCCTCAGCCATAGCTCCAGTCCAGCTTCCAGACACGTCCCTGCCCAGTAGTTTTCACAGGAGCTAGGTCAAACCTCAAGTGCATGGATTACATATGGCAGCATGACCCAGTTTATTCAGGCTCCACTGGACAAAATCTATACTGTGGAAAGCTTATTGACAGCGTCTCCCTGGTTCTCTCTAATTTGCCAAAGGAGCTGCTGGGCAGGAAACTCAGTTAACCTGAAATGACGGTAGGGACAGATTAAAGGGGGCTGGACTCAAAACCAGGTAGGTCTCAAGCAACCTTCTTAATAAAGAAAACCAAACCACAGCACTAATTGGAGCAACTGAATGGGGTAGGAACTTTGGCTCAAACCTGGGAGCGGAGGCTTGAGCACATGGGACCGGCAGCAGCCATTGAAGGGAGGGACGTACCTGGATGGATGGTCCCACACCCGTTGTACTCTCTGCACAGCCCATGAGCCAAGGGGGTGCCCTCAGCCACATCCCCGTCATCTCCCCAACATCCACCTCTAGAGCATTTCTACACAGCATTGCCTCTGCCCATGCTGTCAGCTGTGATGTGAGACCTCAGCACCATGCTGCCCAGCTTCTGGAGGACACACAAAGCAAGCCCAAGTCTACCTGCCACTGACCATGCAGACAAAACCAAGAGCACTGCAGACAGAAGTTTGCCTGCAAGGCTTTCAACACCCTTCTGCTTTTTAGGCAGCAGCGTAGTATTTCATGTTCTCCCACCATTGCCTCCTTGTCAGCTGCTGGGAACCCCAAAGCATAGCTGATCCCACCTGGGTGGACCAAATCTCCCACTAAACATGCAGTTTTATCCCCAGCAAACAATCACCACACAGCAGAAAACAGTATTTCATTTAATCCTTGGACATCTCAGATGTCGTGAAATGGCTTGTTTAACCTTGCCCAGTTTGTGAATGAACTCTGATACCAGGCAGGCACCTGATAGCCCAGTTGGAAGGAAGAGAAAAAAGAGAAGAATAATTTCTCCTAATAGACAATCATCTTCCCTCTTGAGTTATTTGCTTTGTCAAAAGCAGCAAAAGCTGTCATCAGCTGGAGGCCGAGCAAACTCAGCTCACACACACAGATCATGCTTGGCACAAGGAAGTGTTTTCATTTCTTAGAGCATGCTCCAAGCAGGCCAGCTTGCCCTGCCATCCACTCCACTTCAGACTTCACATTTTCCATTTTGGTTTTGGTGTTTTTTGCCTATCTCATAATCAACACCTTCAGCTTTTTTGTTTTATTTATAAGGGGGGTTGGTTGTGCTTTGTTTGCTTTGGTTTTGGATTGTTGTTGTTAAGTCACATATACCATCGGCACAAGTAGGTTGGTATCTTTATATTCCAACCTTCAAACTTTGTAAAACTGAATGAGGTCAGTAGAGGGACTGTTTTTCCTGGTGAAATTAGCGCAGCCGTAGGGCAGAAACATTATCAGAGCTACAGAAAGCTTTCTTTATCTGGCCAGCCTAGAGACCAGATGTTTTGCTACAAGTTCTTTGGCTCTCGGTGGTTCACAAGTGCTCTCTGCCATCTTTGCACATCAAACGTCTGCAGACCAGAGACACTGTTTTGAATCTCAGCAGAATTTCAGGCTTGCAGGAGGATTATTATTTCTGCTGTGGGTTTTTCAGAGAGGAGAAGTTATTTAAATGGGAAACCTCACACCCATGAACCTTCTGGCTGTTTATTCCTACACAGGGCAGTTCTATGGCTAACACATTACAGCTTCCACCCCGATACTGTGAGAGTCAGAGGCACATTTCCATCAACCCTCTGCCTTGATTAATCACATCAAATAGTTTGTTTATGAAGTTCAATTCTACAAGCCCAACCTGGAAGCATCCTCCCAGATACAAGCACTTTTGCTATAATTTCTTTTAAACACAAAGCTGATCTTTATCTACAAAAGGCCAGAGCAATAAGTATTTAGTGTGTTTAGAAAACACAGCTCTTTCGCCACACCTGCAGCCCAGCTGCCAACTTTCAGCCATGTGGACTCTCCGCTCCTCTGGACGACTCCAATGCAATAAACAAAGTAGTTTTCCCGAGCTTCCCTTGTACCAGGTACCTTTCCCAAATATCTTTATGTACTCACGCCCTAAAGGTCTTCATGCAGGTCCTGTTTCCACCGCATTTCCAACGGCTTGGATTAGGTGGTGGGGGTGGGGATTGAGGGTTGATTGAGGGTTGAATCGAGGGGGGCTTTCCTCCACTTCCTTGAGGTTGTTTTATTAATGACTTTGCAATAGATGCAGAATGGCCAGTGCTGTTGAACGTGAGTGGGACCTGTTTCAGGAGCTACTCCTAAGACACTTTTTCCTTACCCCTGATGTGAGAGACAAGTGAATCCCATCTTTTTCGTGCTATTGAGGAAGATTTGTTACAGCACCAAAACCTGGATTGTCTCCCATTAGCTGCTTCTATCTGACAGAAGGTAACATCCCAAAGCCTCTCCCTTGGCATCACCATTATTCATTTTGGTCATAGCAATGCCACTGAACAAACAAACTTCAAAGTTAAAAGCAATGCCAGAGCCAGGGAGACGTGCCTGAGGGAGAGAGAACTGGGACAATAAAACTCATGGCATCACCCTGGTGCCAGCAACCCTGTACTTTTTGTGCCTTTTAATTTCTGCAGTTTCTTGGAATGGTTTCCTAAGGCACCATTTCATTTTGGAGATGAAAAGAACAGGCAAGGGTTAAACCAGAGCCGCCATCCCCCACCCCCAGTCTATTCACAGCAGAAGGAAATCTGTCTCTCTCCCACCCCTCAGCATCCTGTCTCTGCTGCTTTGGAAAACACACAAATCCCTTGCAGCTTCCTGAGGGGCAGAGACCTCAGCCCACTCCCAGCCGCCCTGCAGCATCCTGGTTTCCCTATGGCAAAGCACCCTTCCTGGGGAGCTCCTTCCCTCCTGCTCGGCCAGAGGAGCTGCTTGAGCAGCACCAGCTTGGTCTCCCAGGTAGTAACCCAGCAGCTGCTTGTCCTGTCTAGGTACTAGAAATTAGCCCTGGATGGAGCAAATGCCCCACAGCTCTTCATAGATCACAGGCTGAATTATTCCCAAGTGACTTTTTCCCCCCCTTTCCCCTTCAGCAGGTCTACCCCTATGTCAAAGGGACTTGAAACTGCTCCCTCAAGGTTGCTCCAAGCTAATCTGATGTGTCCCCCACTGGGCACTGAAGAGTTTCCCCATCCCACTGATGCCTGCCCTGTGGCTCCAAGGAGCCAACACATGCTCATAGCAATCTGGATATGGGGCGCTTACAGATTTCAATGTTAAGCCAAGTCAGCCAAGCCTCAAGAATTCCCCCACAGGTGTCATTGCTTTCCCTGCATGGCCATTGTGTTGCTGCTGGTTACTGCCAAGCATGCCTGCCTCTCCTGTGTGCCAAAGGCCAGCTCCAGAGCCACAGGCCCTCACCATTTTCGCCTCCAACAGACTCAGAAAGTGGACTTAGCCATCCAGCTCCCCCTTGAGATACAGAGGATGTGTGCTACAAGAAGGCAGCCCGTGGCTGAGCTGAGGATGCTCAGCATCACTCAGAGCACCCAGAAGGCATCCCACCCATTACAACAGCATGGCACAGTGTGGCCAGGAGGTGCTCAATATCTGCACAGCAGCTTTGCCTTGGAGCTGCGCCCACGCTAATAAGTGCAGTTTCAAGCACAAAGTGGCTGTGCTACCTTTGGCCCATGAGCCAGAGCACATTGCTGTTAGTTCTGTGGTCTCCAAACCGCACTCTATATGTTACTCGCATAGAGGCATGCCCTGAGAACACTTCCAAAGGGCAGGTACTGCACAGTTCTCATCCACATGTGGAATCTGTGCAATGTAAGTAGGGCACTGTGAATTCACACCCCAGCTCTCTGTGCTGCAACTTGTCCACAGAGAAAAGCTCCACATGGCTTCTTCCAACGCTTCTGGTCATGGGGGAGTGGCAGGGAGAGCTACAGTGTTGCCAAATCTAAACATCCAAAATCATGAGTCATAGTTTCCAAAAATTATCTAACTGGTATTTAAAAAAAAGGGAAAATAAATAAATAAATCTAATGAATTCCATTTTTCATCTTTCAGATGACACCCAAAAGTTTCTCCACAGTTCTCAGCGCTAGAAACTCCAGGAAAAACAAACACGTGACAGCAAAAGTAGAGATGTTCATGCATTCTAATGATTTCAGAAGCTGGAGCTTTAACGAAAGAAAACAAACAACAAAACAACAAAAGGCTTATAAGGATTACGATTTGGCTAGCAGCAGAAGTAAAACCTCATGATTTATGTGACAAACCTCAACTGAAAAACTCAGCTCAAAAACTTGGGAAGAAAAAAAAAAGGTGAAACATTCCAGCATCATTTTGGCTGCCAAAATAACAGAAACAATCCCGAAAAATCTCAACGCAAGGAAAAAAATTTAATGAGATTTGTTCCACTTTCGTGGACTCAAAGACAAGCAGATGTTGACAAAAGGATGTTGCAAATAGTTCTTGCTGTTGTTCAGCCGAGCCCAACTTGCAGCAAGGCGAACGCATCTCTTGTTCATTATGTCATCCTCCTTGCTCTCGCTTTCAGTCGCTCACACAGAGCAGCCACTGTCTTTGCATGCTGTGTGCTCTTTCACGTCTTTTACCAACACAATGGGTTTAATTTCAGTCTCTAGTACACCACGTTAACAGTCGCAATTAATTATTCTCATTTATTCTGCCAGAACACACCTGTACTGGGTACTTCGCTAGGAAAAAAGCACAGACCCTTTTCATGTGTTTCAAAGACATGAAAAATCTCCGCTCCTTAGTAACATCTGCACTTTTTAATATGGTTCTACAATTTGGACTACAAGTACCAAAGGGTTCAGCTGACTCCTGCGTACTCCTTTCCGTTCTTTGATACCAAAGCGACCCTTAATTTTGTTTACTCTAGATTAGACCTGTAGAACCCAACTCAAACAATACCAGGACCCAAGAGGTGCTCTCCTGGAAAAAGGCTTCAGAAATGGAACCCATGTCCAAATTGAAGATGACGCCAGCACTGTTTTTATTTCAAGGCAATCCAGATGTTCAGTAAAGTGATTAGGAAGTGGTGTGTATCAAATATAAGATACTCTACATTGAACTAATGCATTTATTTGCTCTGAATGGTTTTCCAGCGCAGGGCAGCACTTTGCCTGTCACAAGTAAAGTGCTTTGACAGAACACATGGACATTTCTGCTGCTAAAACTGAGCCAGCAAACAGAGTGGCCAGTAACTCCCAAGTCTCAAAAGAGTCCAAAGAAGTACTATCAGTCTAATATATTTATTTCCTGGTCAAGTAAATGCATGAGTTCAGGTCCCATTTGTCAGCATCCTGCACATCCACAGCCATTTGAAAGGAAGCAAATAAACATAACAATATTACCATGGGGTCATTGAGTTTTCACCCTATTACCGACTAGCAGGTGTCCAGAGTGTCACTGAAATCAGGTAGTACAGCCCTTTGCTTTGAAGAATGGGGGCCAAGAGCTTGTCCCAGATATCAGCAACACCTCTGCCCAGACAGACACTGTTCCAATGCTGTCTCCCCATGCCTGCAGGCACAGGGCTCTGGTACATCACCTGGCCTTGCCTGTGGAACTGTGATGACAAGGTAGGCAAGACCTGTCCAGGTCTCGGAAGAGGTGGTAAAGCCTTGTCTCAAACTATTATGGAGTGCAAATACCTCCTGCCTCTCCCATAGGGACCTGAAGGTGGTTTACCATTCCCTTCAAGGAAGAGGAATAAGGATGCAGAACAGTTGAGAAAGTTAAATGGATAGATCCCCTGTTTTACTGTTATATTTAGTTACTTGAAAGAAAAGCCCCTTCTTCCTCTTCGGTGGAGAAATCGTCAGTGGATGTGTTGAATACTAATCTGTCTGCCTTGGTTTTCTAGGGAGTTACAGGAAAACGTCCCCAGGCAGTCACAAAACCCACTAAATCCAGAGGTTTCATATCCTCTGCTAATGAAAAACACCGTAGCTCCATCCAGCTTAAAAAAGCCACCAGTCACCCCATCCCATTCGAATGCAACATCCACAGCCATGGGCAGGGGTTCTGCACCGTCAGCATCCCTCTTGACTTTGGGCCTATGTCTCTATTTCTCACTCCAGTTCCTCTTTGCACCTTCTACTTGTGAACAGGGTAGGACTCAGGCGCATGAGGGGAAAAGAAAGAGAATCCAGATAAGAGAGTGCAGCTGGGCTGTAATTTGTAGTTTCACAGTCCTCTGTGGATAAGCCCCAACACAATACATCCATTTGCCTGCAAATTCAGAATTGTGTTAAACCCACAGTAGTTCTGATGTAACAATATCTTCATGCTGAGAAACTTGAAGACTGCTGAGAAATACAGCACTTAAGCAGAACAAAAAGCAAATTCCCAGCAGCACCTTCCACCCCCATGTTTTTATTGAGTTTCAGTAGAAAAGAATTCAAAAATACAGCGGGCCTGCAGACCAGACTCGGCATTGTCTGCATTAATTTGGGGTATACATTACTTTCAGCTGATACGCAGATGAAAAATTAACCCAGCATTCCTCCATGGTTTGGGGTTGTGTGAGTTTTGCAAACGTATCTCTGCTCCCTGGACATGGTGCTCTGGATGATTTCCACTTACATGGGCACACGGGAGAAGGAGGAACAGCTCTGCATGTGCATGTTTGTAAGACAGTCTTACAGATGAAAAAGTAATATGCAGAATAACAGCAGCTCTGAACTCATGAGACCTCTGGAAGGGGTAGTGGTAACATGGCTTTTCACCACTTGAATGGTAGCATAACCTGACTACTAACATTGATGCATAACTTTATAGTTGTCATTCATTAGGTTATGCAGAATGCAAACCAGAGGACTGTACTTGTAAAGATTCATCAATGGAACATATTTACATTCCCTGGTTTATTTCCAATAGAAGCTAAGGTTTTGGCAGCCACAAGTAAATTCAAACACTCGAGTCCCTCCCCTGCACCAGAGGTTACAAACTTGAGCCACTTCTCCCAGGAACCTCTAGGACCAGCAAGCTGTTTCCACAAGAGGCACTAATAAGCAAAAGCTCCACCTGTGAATGGCAGGGAAGAAACAAACGTGAAAGGATAACAAAGCATCAACATGGCCCTACTGAACAAAGCAAACATTGAGCACACTCCATCCAGATACTTCCAGTAGCAACCCCACATGCTTCACCATGCTGGAAGGACATGCTCTCTTCTCCTAGCCACAGCCCCCTAATGCCCATAGAGCAGATCTCCAGGGTCCTGCAACACCACCACAATGCTCCCACCCCACAGGGAAAGTCTTCTCCAGTAACACCACTGTCAGCACTTAGCCATCTGGGAGGCACCACCACAAAACCCACTGAGCCCTGCTGCCAGCCCCTGCAGCCTCCCAGGGCACACACATCACTCCTGGCTCTACCAAACTGCCTCTCTCCTAGTTTTTCAGGGCAGCCCCTTCTCAGCAGCCATTAAGCCCCCGTGCAGAACCCAAGGAGAAGACCTACCTCCCCACAGGGGCACAAGAGCTTCCCTCTCACCTTCTCTTCAGTCTAAGCAGCCTTCGTGCATAACTGGCAGAAAGCTGAAACGTACAAGACCCCTTTCTCAGGGGCCACATTCTCCTCTCCCAAACCACCTCCTTGGAGGGGAGCTTACCTTCTGCATGGGCTCTTAAAGCCTTGGGGAGCTCTGGGAACGCAGCCTGTGCAGATGAAGCAGGTCAGGCCCATTCTCTCCTTGTCCGCTCACAGGTGTAGGTGTTTTCCTTTCCTGAGCAGGAGCTGGAGGCTGCAGGAACACTGTGTGAACCATCTCCCTGCTCTGCTTCCTGGGGTGGGATGGCTGGCAGAAACACGGGGGCCTCAGCCCCAGGCTTTCTTGTCTGGAATGACACTTTCCAGTTAAAGGAGTTGGACCCTTTAAGTTAAAGGGGTTTACATGAGACACACAAGGTGGCAAAATTAGGATTAAAGCAGGTCAAACACTGGGGTTTCAAAAAAATATAGTAAAAATAACATTAGTTGCAAGTGCTTGACAAGAATTAACATGAGCATCCTCACTGGAGCAAGATCTGCAAGCTGTAGCAGATACATACGGGCATTTTTACGAGGCATCGCTTTATATACACTCTGCAAAAGCAAATCATTGGGTGGGAAATGAAAATCAAGAAGGGAAAAATATATATGTTTCTGATTATTCTACCCTAATGTTGTGTTCTGTCATTATGGCAGATTGCTTAATTGTGCTGCTGATTACTTTTCCTGAATTCTTCCTACAGCTGTAGTTTGTGCAGTGCCGTGGCAACACTAATTCGCAGGAGGAATGTTGCCTTAAATTTCATTACAACTTATATATGTAAAAAATGGAAAACCTCTGCATTTCCTTCCTTAGTCCCCCCTCTCTTGTTTATTTAACCCATCCCACTCCCCGTTCATCTGTCTCTCCTGTACACCACGCCTGGGCAAAGGTGGAGAGGTCACAGGCAGACACGTCCCATCGCCGGCTAAAGGCAGCTGTAATCCCAGGCAGCAGTTTACATCAGTCCTTTCCACCCCACAAAATTCACCTTGTAGAACAATCCAAACGTGCATTCACTGCAGGGCAGGCCAGTCTTTGCGTGCGTTTGCCACTAGGAATTATCTGTATACTTTGCAATATGCAAAATAAGCTGCCGGTATAGGAACATCTGCACGAATCTGTAATCTCACCGCACATTTAGACTCCACATTCTTAATGATCCATCACGGGGAATGATTTGATGTTGTTTAACTCTTGTCTCGCTAAGCTGTGGTGTGCGTTTGGCCTGCTTGTTCTGCACTGTATAACTGCAATATATCCCCTCGCTAAGGAAAAATGCTTCTTATTTTGTGTAAATTAATGCTGCAACATTTCAAGTTTCTACTTTTTCATCTTTAAGTACTAACTGCCAGTTCAGCCAACCTTCTTCTTCCTCCTTCTCTTCATCCTCTCTCCACAAGATGTAAAAGGAAGAATGCAATTACTCTTCACTCAGAAGCATGTATGAAGCCCTCACAGAAGTTTTTAAAGGGGGATCAGAGAGGACCCCAGTCTTACAATTCCATAAGCCACCAGTATGGGACTGTTGGGATTACCCACAAAATCTGAGAGGAGGTAAGCAGCACATGGTTGCTGGTTTTAGGAGTTACCTCTCTCTGAAGTAACCAATCCATTGACCTTATCTAGTATAGCACTTTTTCTGTTTCTCTTGCACATTAACCATGCTCTGAGCCAGCGCCTCAGCTGTGACCTGGGCTGTGACTAGCCATCTCTGCTTAACCAGTGTTTTCAGCCTCCAACACAGGCGGGTTTTATTCTGGGTGCTTGAGGCAACAGCTATTCTGTCAGCCCAGTTTGGGTCTGACTCCCCGGGAGCTCTTGCAGCCCACACACCCCAGTGCAGCCACCTCGCTTTCCAGGAAAGGAAACTTGGGTGGGATGAGAAACCTCTCCAGGCGCCCTCTGTGCTGCCTTGGGGCTGCCGCCCATCACTTTGAAAGCCTCAGCTGTGGTCCCCAGGCAGCCCTGCCTGTGCCCCGAGATGCGAGCAGCTGATGGGTGTTTCAGTTCACCAGCAGTATTGAAGAATCTAGATGAAGCAAATCAAAAGCAGGTTGGGCTGAGCTGTTTAACAGACCGAAACCCAAAGTGAGGAACACAGCTCGGCTCAGCTTAGCAACTGCAGTGGGTGAGAAGTGCCCAAATCTGACTGAAATGGAGTTTAACCATCTGAAAGCTGGGAAGGGAATCTGGGTACAGTCCAGGGCAGCTCATTAAGTCCAATTTATAAACAAGAAGGCAACCTTGGGGCTTAGAGCAATTGCTCAAGGAGAAAACCCTATGCATGACACAGATTCTCTGAGGCAACGCTTTATACATGTGCACAAAATCTACTAGCTCCTTCCTGCCTATGTTTTTCCATCAGTACATTGTTCCTGGAACACTACTAAAAGGACTTGAACACATAGTGCTGCCCACCATTACAAGAACTTCAGGATGCATCACTCTAATTGATGCTGGCTGTCCCGCTGGCAGGGTGTGTAGGCAGAAACTGGCTCCTCTTGGGCTTCCTGAATGCTCTTAAGAGGACCAGACAGCATGTGCATGGCCAACCCTGTGATAATGGAGACATGGGACTCACTTTTGAGCCGGGGGAAGAGCTCATGCACGCTTAGCAGGCGAGGTCAGCATCTCTGGACATCTGGCAGCTCTCAACAGGCTGCCAGACATTGAGAAATCTGAGACAAACTCACAAAAGCCTCCAAATCTGCCTGTACGTAACAATGAGTGGAGAATGTCTGGGGAATCCTGTGAGTAAGGTAACCCCCGCTCCTCTGAAGAGAGCTCTCTTCCAGAGAGCATCCCTGAAGAAGCTGCACAGTACATCAAGGATGGGCAGCACCTGAGACCTCCCTCTGCATCACAGCTGTGGGAGATGAGGTGTCTCAAGGCTTAGGGTTTTGTGGGCTCAGTATTAGGACCTCTATCCCTGAACCCACTCCGTGGTCAGGTTCACTAAGGTACTTAGGCACAAGTATCTCACTAAATCCCATTCATTTCACTGGACTTCTGTTCACAGGGAGCAGTCCCTACCCAAAAGAGCTTGCATGTGAGAAGCAACAATGTCAGGCAGTATAGATTATTAAAATCCAACTGCACATATAGTAGATTTATAAAAAACAACAGCAGATACATGTCCTGTAGGAAAAAAGCCATTTTATCTGTGTGCTCCTAGTAAGTACAGAAAGATGTTCCATGGTCACTGTAAGTATTAGGACTGAATAATGTTTGGTTATATTAATCTGAAGTGCACAGCAGGGAATAAGGTAATTTTTCCGTCCTTCTAATTATATGTAAGAATTTTATATAAGCTTTTTGTGGAACTGATTGCAGCAACTTGGGATGTTTCCCAATTTGCTCCTCTCCCAGGACAGTTTTTCTGGATCAACTGCTAGCGAGCCCTGGTGGAATACGTGGTATAAAATATTTGTTGCTTTAACATTTTAAACAACCTAGAGAGAGGAGGTCACACTCTCCTGGCATGTGGCCCATGTGCAGTGCCTTCATTGTCTCAGAGGCCCTACTTTAATATCTGCTGCAGCCGAGCAGCAGGGAGTGAGCTGGTCCTACAGCACCGTGTTGGCTCACAGGGATGCACAGGCAAACAGACATCTGTGCTTTCCTGCCCTGGCACTGTCCTGCTGATGACCTTTCAGTTGGGTTAAGGCAATGACGTGTTGGCTAGGAACAGCCTCATCCACCCTCTAAATGGCAGCACATGTAAGTCAGTCTGTGTTCCTTTATTAGAGATGCTGCAAAGTACTTGAAAATAATGTTGGCTGCTGTGAACTGTGGTGCTCGATCAATGAGGGACATGACAGTCAATTACCCTTCCACTTTCTGATTGTCCCCAGCAATCAGCCCAGATCAATACCTTCAATCTCAATTGATAGCAGATATCAAATCCGAAATAATACGTTTCATTGTTTTGGAAGTACTATCACATTGTGTATAGGCGGCCACTGCATTTATTTAACCATTCATTTCACTTCCATCTGGTCCAATTGGCCGGGCTATGTGCTGTCCAAATGGCTCACATGCATCCTTTCAGCACGAGCACAAATGTGCCACCACCAGCTCATCCTGACGGGAGGGGAGCAGAGAGACTGCAGCTCATCATCCCGGGGCATCTTTAGTGCAGAATGAGCTACCTGAGAGAGGTGGTGTTGGAGGATAAGGAAAAGAAGATTAGGCCACTGCAGCAGAGCCAAAGCATGGAAATCAGGAGGGAACTCAGACACTGAAGCAAGGATTGTGTTTCATAAGGTGCTGCTTGGTGGGAGCGCTGTGCGAGCGGGGTAGCCTGAAGATGGGCTGCAGTGGGGCTTCTGCAGCCCTTGCTATTGTCCCAGGCCGGTGCCTTTGCCATCTTTTGCCACCCCTCGTGTCACCCAGTCACTGTTCAAGCAGTGACAGCCTCTCAGTGCGCACTGGCAGAGTGCTCTCTCTGCAGGAGGGAGGGCAGTGGAGGAGCAGGAGGTTGTGCCTGCCTTTGTTTCAGGAGACTTAGCAAAGCTTCCAAATATTTGAAGAAGCACCGTGCCAGGAGCTCTTTCAGAGTTTCCTTTAAAGATGCCAGTTCGCACAGGCTTTTGTAATTGAGAAGGATCATTTACATTTGTAATGGTTTAAACAAAAAAGCATACACACCGATATGGGCGTGATGAGCCAGGGCCCTGCTGGGAGAGAGGAGGCAAGGGCAGGACTGACTGGGCTGGAAACAGCCTGGAGCAGGGGAGAGCTTCTCTGCTCTTCAGCCTTGCGGGCTTTGATTTTTGTGTCCCTCCATTCATCCCCGCTACCATGAGCTGGCATCTGCCATTAGCCCCTATGGGTGTTTCTGAGTCCCCCAGTATGACAGACATAGCTTTTTGGCAGCCCTTCAATATGTCTGTTATAGGGTGGCATATTCTCCTCCATGGGACGACCACAGCAGCCAGAAATGCCCATGCCAACTTCTGGAGCACTGCTGCCAGGTACGTGCAGGCAGCTCAGCTGTGAAGCCAAAGGTCCCTTGCATCCAGCAATTGCTCCCTGCGGGTGGATCCCAACCCCATCATTTGCCCCCACAGCGCTGCCAGCTCCTGCAGGCTTCACTGCAGGTAACTGGCTTCTTTAAAGGGCCATGTCCTGGGGGACAGACAAGCCTCTTGGCTTCCCCTTAAAAAGGTCTGGGGAGGGGTGGTGAAAAGGGTATGGGTATCTGCTGCATCCTTGGAGCCATGGAGAAAAAGATGGAAAACACGAACTCAGGAGCTCAGGATGTAGACACAAAAAAACCCCACTCTATTAAAAATTATATACTATTGGGGTTGGCTGTAACAGGTATGAGCTGTGGGTCCCATCACCCTCAGGTGACACCCTCAGCTCCCAGCAGCATCAGGTATTAGCGCCAGACATCTCAGGATGCACGGCACAAGCAAACACTATGGACCCAGGCTGCGACCATGGCTGGCTGCTTGCATGGAAAGGAAGGAAGAAATATTCAGTTAATCCATTCACCAGAGGGGTTGAGCACAGCACAGCTCCAGCATGTCCCAGGGAGGACTGGGCTGGGTGATGCTGCTCACAGTGTGCAAGTAGGAGGTATTCTTGATGCACCTTTAGCTTCTCCCTTACAACCCCTCAATAAAAACATTGAAGGCAGGCAATCCTCTGGGAAAATTCAGATGCCCCAGGCTGTTCCCTCAGCGCTTGCAGGCCCAGCTCCTGTCCTCCCAGCATCCTGCCTTGCTCTTATCAGGACGCTGGACACAGGCTACAGAGGACAACCTAATGAAATAGATCCTGATGAGCTGGCCGCAAGTCTCTTCGTTTCAGTGTCCGCATGCAACAGAAGCAGGAGAGCAGTCGAAAGATAATGGAGATAAAACATTAGCCCTACAATTGCAGCATGGCAAGGAGCCAAGGCGCTCCCTTTTTTAATACACAATACTTGTTATAAGATTGAATATCCATTTGGGGGCAGAATTCACCTACTTTCCTTTGCGCAATTCCCTCTGAAAGCATTGTAATGCTTTACTTATTGGCATTTTATTTTGATGAATAGGGTGCAATTGGTGCAAAAATATCCTGAATGGCATTAGGAGGCTCAGCCATGTGACTGTTGGCCCATTTGCACTAAGTACCATCAGTCAAAGTTCGCATTACTTACAGGATGCTTAAGCCAGCGTATTTTTCCTAACAGGCACAGTCCTCTGAGGGTAGCACTAAGCATGCTGGGGACTTCTTTGAAGTAGCATAAAGGGTAATTATTCCCCAAAGTCCCATTTAAAAAACACCCTTAAAAATGAAGTTTTGTGCCTTTGGAGAGAAAAAAACCCCAAACCAGCACTCCTGTCCATGCCATAGCTGCCTGCTCATCTGAGCAGTGCTGGAGGGCCCAGCCCAGTGCTGGCTGCTGGGCTGGGCTCCCAAAGGAGAAATGTCCTGCCTCTGCTCCTTGTCTGGACTGAAACGCAGGTACTGGGGGGTAATAAATGGGAAGAAGAAAGGACTTCAGAGAAATGTGAGTCAAATACAAGAGGCTGCTTTTATTTGTTGCATTTTATGTAACGGGCAAGGATAATGCAGGTCACGGTGCCTGGGAAGAGCAGACCTCAATCAGCAGTTCCAGCAGTGAAGTGTCTGAGCTCAGGTGGATTTCTGCAACCTGTTACTGCCACGAAATAGCTTCTGCACCGACAAGCTGGCCCCAGCACCAGGCTACTCCTTACCAAAGCCCTTTTCCTACCAGGAGCCCAGGAAAACACTGGTCCCCAGGGTGGTCTGTGTGAGCACCCCCTGGGGAGGTGTTTCAAGGTGCAAGGTGGAGGGGTCTGCCCAGCACCAGCCGGGGGATGCTGAAGTTGTAACTGCATTAAGTGTTCACGTAACACAGGTGGCTGACCCCCAGCCTGGCATCACCAAGGGCACCCGTGCTGGGCAAGTGCAGGTTATCAACACACGCATGGGTTTTGCTGGTTTCTTCCAGAATTGCTCCTGACCTTCTCATTGCCATAGGGAAGCCTGGAGACTCAGCCCACTCTTACTTTCTGACAGCATTTGATGTGCTAGCATTTACTTTCCAAGAGTTAGAGCCAGACAAGGACCCTCTTAGCACCAGAAAAGCAGATTTCTAGGTAGGGAGAGGAGGGGGAAGGCAATATTCTGTTCAGCTCAAGAGAGGGGAGAAGCCGCTCACAGTATATAGAGCCCCCCTCCTTGGTTTAGTATGTCTAATTACAAATTAGCTAGAAATTGTAACATGCACCACCCCAAGCTTTTTGCCTGTCTTTAAGGAAAACAGTTGGCAAAATGATTTTCCAAGAGCATTTAATTTATGGCATCAGAGATGTCGCCAACACAATGGTGTTACATGGCACTCTGTGATGAGCATGATGCTTTGCCACACTGTGGACACAAAGTGCTTTTCCCACATCCTGTCAGGAGCAAACAGCCAAGGAAGAGATCCTGTCCCATCCCCAGGGAGCAACACCCAGGCGGCACAGCAGCCTTAAGCTTTGTGCGTGCTCAACACAAAAGTCAAGAAGAGATTTTCACCGTGGCTATTTTTAAGGTGAGTTATGCTCAGAAACCTGCCAGAAACCAAAGACTCTCTGAATTTGCCAGCAACAGTTACAGAAAATCTATTTCCTTGCTGCCGTTCATAACTCAGATAGGCATCCCTCTTACTTGCCCTGTTTATACATGAATTCCTACAGCATTATGTGGTTTGTGTAAGCAGAAAAAGTCCAGTCCAGACACAGCTCCATGACAGCTCCCCCTGACTAATAGCAGAATTATCCTTACATAAGTCCTTTCTCTTCCCTGGCATTTTTTTCCCCCGTCAGCAAGGGTTCTTCCCTGCACACCCGTCGGGACAACAGCAGCTCGCCCTGAGGCTGGCTAGCTCCATGCTTTGTGTTGCAGTGCCATCTCATGGCAGCTCTAGTGCCCGCCTTGCACAGGAGGGCCGTTTCCCGACAGCTCTGCGCAGGTATTTTCTTGTTGAGCAGTTCAGGTTTTACATATATAAACCCTCAGAAAAAAAAAACGATCCAAAGATTAAATAAGTTTCTAATTACCAAAAACCTCTATGCCCAAAACTGAAGAGCCTTCAAAGGAAGGCAGCAGAGATAATTTATTTTCCCAGATGATGACGGGCTTTCCAGTCCAGACTGCTGCTATATAAATGGTAACACTGGACAAACATGTGTTGTCCATATTACAGACCATCTCTAATGGCTCCTTTATTTCAGTAGGGAGAAAAAAAAAAGGAAGATAAAACCCTTACTTAAATCTGGAAGCCATTGCAGGCTTCGAACAGTAAAACTATTGCAAATGTTGAACTTCAACTCCCACCTCCTCACAGCTCTAACAAGTTTCCAGCAGTAAGAGCCCTGGGGGTGCCACATGCCAAGAGCAACCCCTGCTCCATCTGGCACCTTTGGGTGCACAGTGGGAGCAGCCCCATGCAGACAGCCAGGGATGGTTCCTATGCAGAGCAGAATGAGTGCACACTGAAATCTGATGCTGCTCCCTGTCCTGTGGCATGCTGACAAGCTGCTTAGGTGTGCTGGGAAAGCCATGCTTTTAAAAGACCTTTTCTTCAAGGCTTCAGCTCATCCCATGCTCACAGGAGGATCAGAGAGAGACCTAATCCCCAAGATTAAGGTCTGAATGCAATTGGCAAAGAGAAGCTTTCTGCTCCCTGGAGCACACAGGCTTGGAAGAGATTCTGCTTTAGCAGGCAAAACTCAGGAAAATCAGGTGCTGTATCCAATCAGCTCAGGATCCCATTTGCAAAGGTCAGCACCAGGGTAGGAGATGGGCTGTCAGCACGGCAGAGGGTCTGCTGTCCCCAGCACCAAAGCCAGGTCAAGAGGTCCCTCCTCAGGCTCTATGTCTGATAAAAACAATTAGGGAAACCCCTTCTAAACTCTAATGATTCTGTGAAAACAACCTGCCCTGCCCTCGGTGCTTCCCACCAAGTATTTTCCACACTGTAGAGGAAGGGCTTGGCACCCAGGGCCACATCCATCCCTTTGCATGAGGGAGACACTGCAGGAGGCAGGGAAGCAGTGGTCATCTCACCACAGATGTCAGGCTGACTTCAGAAGTGTGCAAAGGAGGTAGAATTGGGCAGAGGGATGCTCAGGGGGACAAAGCAGCTAGAAGAGATGAAAAAGGAGCAGGAAAGATGGAGGTGAGGGCAGTGAGGATGCTTACATCATTTTGTCATTGGCTTGACTCAAGAAGGAGGAACATCACACTGACTGCCTCTGAAAACACAGAGAAGGGGCTGCCCCGGGCTCCTTCAGTCAGGCATCCCACTGGAACTCCAGGAGAGTCACCTGGTAACCCCCTGCCATACAGCCAGAGCAAGGGAAGGGGGATACAAGACACAAAGCCAGAAAAGACATAGCAGCCTTCCAGTATCTGAAGGGGGCTTATAAGGATGCTGGGGAGGGACTCTTCATTAGGGTCTGTAGTGATAGGACAAGGGGTAATGGGTTCAAACTTAAACAGGGGAAGTTTAGCTTGGATATAAAGAAGAAGTTCTTTACTGTAAGGGCGGTGAGGCACTGGAATGGGTTGCCCAGGGAAGCTGTGAATGCTCCATCCCTGGTGGTGTTCAAGGCCAGGTTGGACAAAGCCTCGGGTGGCATGGTTTAGTGGGAGGTGTCCGTGCCCATGGCAGGGGGGTTGGAACTAGATGATCTTAAGGTCTTTTCCAACCCTAACTATTCTATGATTCTAAAAGCGGTGCTGCTACTGTTGCTGTAGGGTGTAGAGAACAACTCACCAGCTAGTTGGGAAATCCTGAAAGCAAACAAAACAAAAGAATCCCTCCCAAAAAATACCCCAAATTAAAAAAAAAAGCCAGTAAACTTCTAAGCAGACCATGACTCCACCACACGTTGCAAGATCATTTCACGTTACCTGGCAGGCCACTATCTCCTTTTAGAGGCAATCTTATTCTTAAAGGTTGCCAAGAGCCAGCAGTGCTAAAGCCTTTAGATCAGGATTTTCCCACTCCAAACCCATGGTTTCATGACCAAAAGACACTCAGGAAAAATCCCTTCTACCTCATATGGTGTTTACAGTGTGATCCACCCCAAGCCTCTGACTGCTGCAGTGGGGGAGGCACAGCCATGGTGTGCCAGGCTGGATGCTTCCCCAGAACGACGGGAGGCCGTGCAGTATGATTACAAGCCCAGGGAGAGCAGAGCCTTGCACAGGTTTACATGCATCATCCATCACTTGCTGACCGCATTGTTTTCTGTTTGCACACTTGTATGGAAATGTAACTACAAAACGTTCCTACAAACTATTCCCTGATGTGCAAATATAGCTTTGAATGACTCCTCTAGGAAAGAATCCTCACTATTTTATACAAATTGTCTTGCATGTTTATTACACAGAATCATGATCCAAAAAGAAGAGGGCTCATCCCATGCCTATTCATAACACTGCTCTCCCGTACGCATCACGAGCTGGAACATACTCCAGGCCCCCTTGCATGATGAATGATACCTACTTTGCTCTTTGCTTCCAGCCTGCTTCCATTTGCTTAATTATGGATTGCGATGGAAACTCTTCTCTCCCAGTTTCTCCATGAGACAGAAGACACTGTGGGCACTGGGCTTGCAATGGGCAGTTTGGAAGGGGGAGTAGCAAGACCCAAAACTCTGTTCCTGGCCTTGCTGCTGTGCAGACACCCCAAGGCAGTTCCAGAAGCGCTGCACTTCCCACCAACACTCTTCCCGACACC
Organism: Ara ararauna; assembly: GCA_028858755.1. Classification (NCBI taxonomy): domain Eukaryota; kingdom Metazoa; phylum Chordata; class Aves; order Psittaciformes; family Psittacidae; genus Ara; species Ara ararauna. The sequence goes on from CM054385.1 coordinate 7,720,046, forward strand.
TCGTTTCCCCACCACATTTAAAGCCCCATGTCTCAGAGCAGAGCACCAGGCTGGATGCATGGTCACGCTGGTGCACAGATGCCCACCCTCCTGCTCCAGGGATGCCGTGCCTGAAGGTGCAAGTGGGACATCTCCTGCTGTATGTAGCTTGGCCAGCCCATTCCACTGCCTGCACACAGCCTCAGGGAGAGTGGAAGGAAACAACCTACCAGCCAGCCAAGCCAAACACCGGGAGGTCAGACGCTGCAGGACAGCTTCTTGGAGACGACACATGCACCCGAGGCAAGTCCACTTGTATCCTGGCATGGAAGCACCTTGCAGAGCCCTGCACTAACACCACAGCCACAAACACCGGCTCCCAGCTCTGGGCTCCAGCATACACTGCCTCCCTCCCAGGGATGGGTGAGAAGAAGGTGCTGAGGTGGGTAGTCCTGTGCAGAGCAGCATGGGACGTACTGCCTCGGAAACAATACAGTCTTCATTAACTTGTTGAATTAGGAAATTGAGAGCTGTTGAAGTATAGTGAAGATCAGAGGTGGCTTTTACAGCAAGCTGTGGGATCTCCCACTGTTCATCTAATTTCCTCTTTGTTGTTGTCCTAAGAAAAATCATACAAGAGAGGAAAAAGTAAAGATGAAGACATGAACAGTTTCCACTCAAAAGCACCTCCCTTCTTTGTGCGGGTGCAGACAGGAGGGTTTATATAAGCTGCTCAGGATCAGTAATCTTCCTCTGTCACAGACACGTTTGTGTTTTAAGACAGCTCTTAAGCTTCATCCCCTCTGGTCAATCCTGTCATAGGAAGAATATAAAAAGTGATTTCTTTTGTACTCCCATCAACTGGCAAAGGCAGGGAATTGACTGAGCCCCTTCTGACCCGCAGAGCTTTTGTGTTCCATGCTCTGAAGTACTAAGTTAGCTAATTGTTACTGAGGGGAGTGTGCCAACCTGTCTTGAACCTGCCACACTAAAATAAAAGCATTCTTAAGACTGAGCAAAGCCTATAGCATGAAATAGCTTTAAATTGAGGACACTTGGATGCGCTCCTCCACAGCAATTCAGCAGCAATGCTAAGGCACATCACACCACGCAAAAGCACCTTCTCCTCTATTGCTCCTGCTCCACCTATGCTCCTTTTCAACACCGCTCTCCAAAACAAAACTCCATGAGCACCTCCACAGTGCAAACACGCCATAGACAAAATAATTCACTCTGATACGCTCTCATTTCCATGACCACTTCACAAAGGCAGTTAAAAAAACCCTCAACAACAGCACAGAGTGAGAAAGCCAGGCAGAGAGAAGTCTTAATATACAGCTGCAACTTACTTTAGTGCATGTGTATGGTGCAAGTGCCTGGTGAGGAAACCCCACGTGCTTTGTGTGATCTCTCCAACACACGTAGCTCAGAGGTAGGGCAATGCTGCTGTGCATGGAGTAACCACGGTGGAAACCCTCCTCCATACAGAGGAGGCATGACTGGGCAGTGCAAAGGCATGCACAGCCGAGCCAGCAACCCCAGCACTGCTGCAGCAGCAGGAGGGCAGAGTGTTTATTCTCAAGGTAGCAAACACTCCTATGAACAACACAGCACTGGCTTTAAAGAAGGCAGCACCAGAGTTTTCTGAGAGAGCAACAAGTGAAATGGAACATCTCAAGCCTCTGCAGCCCAGATGAAGCCCTAGAGGAACCAGCTGCTGCAACAGCAGAGAGAGAACAAGCTGTCCAATGACAGCAACACGAACAATTAAATACCAATAGCATCAATACCATCATCGCTGGAGAACGAAAGGTTAAAACCACACCAGCAACTGCTTGGGGATAGGCTTTTGAGGCAAGGCTGCCTTTAGTTTCTTGCTAATTGTTATGTTTTCCAAAGATTCTATCAACTAAGTTGTGTTCAACAAACTGCTATTTAATTACCAGAGTAGAATCCTGCTAATTAGCCAGCCCCAGAAGACAGCCATTTATCCCTGGTAAGTGAAATTCCCAACTAATCCCTCCAGCAGCAGTTGTCTCACAGCTTGGGGAGACACAGGGAGCTTTTAGAGATGCTCCTGCTGCCAGTGGCCTTCTTCAGCCCTGGGAAGGTATAAACCAGTACAAAAGGTGCTAGAAGTATAAAGCTGTTCATTCCTCTTACCATTTCTCAGCAGTCACTCCTGGCTCCATCTACCTCAGCAGCTTTAGCACACACAGCTTAACCAGCATCTCTTCTCCTGAGGCTTATGCTCCTGCTGCATCCCTATGCCTCCTTCCTATAGTCCAAGCTTGTGCTCATGCAAGAGGCGAGCAGTTCTCCTTTAGCCAGCTCACCACCCCCCCGCATCAAAGCTTTCCTAGGAAGATGCTGAGAGCACCTGACAAGGTGCTAGGAACATTTCTAACACCAGCCAGAGTTCTTCCCCTGCCTCCCACCTCACCTGGCTTCCCAGGACAGAGGACAATCCCCACACGATGGTAACTCTGCACAGAGAGGACCTGGACGGCAGGACAAGTGCATCAAGGACATGAAGTTCCTAGAAAATCCATAAAACCAGCCTGGGTAAAGCAAACCAGTGCTCCAGTCCCATGGAAGGCTTCAGTGTGACCTGCCCCAGCAGCAGGCACCAGGTAAAGCCCACAGACCCTGTCCCGGTGTGGGCAGGTATCAACCAGACCTTGTTACCACCCCAAGAAGAAATCAGGTTTCTTCAATTCCATTAATGCAGCAACCCGGAGTTTCTGTGCTGTCCCTCAGCATGGAAATTAAATGGTTGAATATTATATTGAAATGCCATCACAAATTCATTTTCATGAATTTCAGGAAGTTGTAGACTCTGCTATCCATTTAAACAATTTAGATGATTCTTAAGTAGTGCAGGGGGTTAATTTAATGAATTTCAAGAAAGCAGTTCTCCAAGTGAAAACAACAAATATTTTAAAGGCTGTTTAGTCTATGAACAAAACAGACGCGAAGAGAACTTTACTGAAAAATGCACTGGTTTAAAAAAGCAAGACTGGTAACAGCAATTACAGAAGCAAGACATTTGGGTTGTGGAAACCTTGTTTAATGTTCATTAACTGCACTGGTTTAATTCACAAATAAATATCAAGAAATAAATATCAAGTTGTAAAGATAAAATTCAAATGTGTAATTCTAATCTTTAAATGTATTTTATTTTAACAGCTGCCTTTTAATATACTAAAGATGTGAAAACTGTGCAACTTGAACAGCTGCCAAACAAAAACCTCTCGACAATGAATTAATGGTCAGTAGAGTGTCCACTCATCTCTAATATGCAGCTTCTTCTGGTAAAAGGTATTACATGAATCTTTGGTAGTGTATTAGAACAAACCAACACCTCAAGCAGCTACTATGGACAAACCTTTAAAGATGAACACTGTTTATATTCATGCTGCAATACAAAATCCATTCATTTTCTGTAATTTTGTTTAAGGTCACTTAGGAAGTCTTCCTGGCTTGAAACTATCTGGGGTGGGATCTCCTCCTTTGCACTGAAGTCAACAGCAGTTCTGATACTGAGCTTTGTGGGCGCAGACATAGGCCTAATGTTCTCCTCAAAGCATGAGAGGATTTCTAATGCATCAGTCTAATGCATTAGAAATGATTCATGACACTTCTTTCATGAATGTACAGAAAAATATAATAAGCAAGCATACAATATAAAAACATTAAAGCCCCTCATCTCTTAAATAAAAGAACTGTGGAGTTTGCAGGGCTCCCTACTGAAAGAAAGATCTAGTCTGAATGAGGGCTCTTCTGAAATCAGTGCAATTAAAATACAGTAACATCATCCCAGACAGGGTTAGTACCAATGCAAACATGTTCTCTTTAGTCAATTGTTTAGTGAACACTTGACTATTTACATTTACAGTACATGTGCCGTTGTCAGTGCAAGACCAGATTACATTGAATATTAGAATAAATGCAGCGTAAGTGCCTTCTCTCTTGGGACAAAACCAGTGAGTAAATCTTAGCACAATAAGAATGTTTCAAAATGAAAATTGAAAACACATTTCACCAAGCCAGTACTCCTCTACATATAGCAGCACATCTAGGAAAAGCAGCGTACCATCTTTGTGAACTTCTGCATTTAACTCAGTACAGGACAGAAGTACTGTATCTATCTAGTACTTTCTATCTTTTAAGATAGAAAGCCTGCTATCTTAATGAAAAAGGTACAAATACAATGAGTGGAAAAACAATTTAAAGAAATAATGAAGAATTACAAAAACCAATCAAACAGGAACCTCCTGGATTGTTTTTTCTCTGCTGCATTGTACTTCCAGCAGACATCTGTAGGTTAAAGTCCCTCACGAGAACAAGGGCAAGTGGTTCTGAAACTTCTCCTAGTTGCTTGAAGTATACTTCTTCATCTGTAGCTTCACCATGGCTACGTGGTCTATCACAGACTCCTACCAGGATATCTACTTGGTTGGCCTTCCCCCTGATGTTCACCCACAAACACCTCTTTTTCCTTGCCTATCCCTTCTGAAGAGCCTGAGCCATCCACTGCAGCACTCCAATCACGTGCAGTGACTGGAAACATCACATGTTTCTGTGACGGTGATTGTCATGATTTTCCTGCTGCACAGCAGGCCTGGTGCCATATAGACTGACCCATCTCCTCCTCAGATTCCCTTATGCTCCTCTAGATCATAGAATCATAGAATAGTTAGGGTTGGAAAGGATGTCCCATCACTTCCTGTAGCTCTGCCACCATGCAGAGAAAATCATCAACCTAGCGACACCTTACACAGCCACCATCCAACATCACCAACAGGCTCTGGCACTCACTACAGCCAGACGCCTTGACAGTTACATGTTTATGAGGGACCTCTGTCTGGGTCACCATGTTCTTTCTGGCCAGAAGAAAAGACTGGGTTTTCTTTGCTTTCTGTTGAGAGGATGCCATCTTTGAACACCTTCTTGATGACCACTGAGTGAGCTCACCTCTTAACCTTGCCAGGCCTCTGGACCCTTCCTGCTCACAAAGTACTTTAAGAATATTTATGTAAAATTCAATTACATTAAAGGTTACCTTGACCTAAGCAGTATTTTTAACTGTATTTAATGAAAATATTGCTAACCTGGGGTTCAAGAGAACCAGGTTTGTGTTATAGCCCTGCTGTGGCTTTTAATGCCACCACTGCCAAACCACGCAGCTTCCCTCTGCTTCTGGTCTGCACCAGCGCTTCCCTTGACAACTCCTAACCAGAAGGGACTACGGGGGCATGTACTCAATTTAGTTGCTTCCAACAGTGACAGTCCAAACAATCTGTAGGGAAGTGTCGTTTGGGGTTCCAGAATCCTGTCACTGGAGAATGAATATTCATCATTTCAATACTGGCTAACAAATAGATATTTAATAACTAGAAAACCTGCTGCCTTCTCAGGGATGCAAGCTTTTGAGCATGAGTCTTGTGCTAAGACAGCCAGAATACTTTGTCTTCTTCTTAATGACAAGAGGTGTGAATATGATTTCCAGCTCTATACCTCATTTTTAGCATGTTTCTGTGTTCGAGTTTCCATGCTCTGCGTTCAAGCTCAATCTGTCGTGATAGCCTCAATCATTTTTAAATTACCTGCTGCACACCAGTCTGTGAACTGCTGTCCAGGAGTTGCTAACAGGAGCTCTTCCCAAACTGCAGCCTAAGAAAGGGAGAAGAAAAATAAGTTACATTTGCATCATTATTCTTAATCTAAAAGTTAGGCTTGCTAGCTCAGTTTTGAGGTTGTCTAGACAAAAGAGTATTGAAGTACATGCTGTTATATAACTAATTTCTTCAATTGGAGCTAGAATTCAGACCCTGAAAATACATACTGTTACACAGAATTGTTCCAATAAATATTTACCAAGTTTACCTTCACCGTATCTGAGTCCACAACTCATCCTGAATGCACCAGTTAATGTGAAGCCTGAAAGTAGATTTCTCCCAAGAATTTCACAAAATAAAAGACCGTAAGGCTCCACTTGTGATCCTTTGTTTCTACACAAAGGCATTACTAACCCCCAAGTACCTGAAAACCCTACCAGTAAATTAAACTGACTTATAATTTAACCATGATCTCTGATTTGCCTTGACTATGAAATCAGTCCATCTTTCAACAAATTCAAATGCTCACTAAAGAATTAAAACAGGGGGGAAAGCTACCTGCCACTTTACTTTGGCTTTTAGACCAATTATACCGTTACTTGCTTTTGAGACTTGTTACCACCTAAGCCAAAGCCCATACAAAACTTCACACGCAACTGGACCAGTGTAATACTCCAAAGCGTGAGTTTACAGGGACAGTAATTATTTATTTAAAAGAACACATAAATACATATATTTGTTTGCATCACCATAATGACTTTTTCATATACTATTTTTAAGGAATGCCTTTTCTGATATATGAAGTTAGCTTGAGTTTTAGCACTATTAAGAAAACCAGCAAATCAAACGCACCAGGTTAAAACAAAAGCAAGCAGCCTCAAAGATGAGAAACTGATAAGCTACTTTAATGGTGTTTCCTAAGCTATTTTTTTGAATACAAAGGATTTCTGTGATTCATTAACATCTAATCCAATGCATCATGTAAAGCTGTTCTATGGGCAGGACCATCTGACGCGATGGCTCCTGAGGCAGGCTGAAGACATCAGCTTGACAGCCTCTATCACAGTGCCATTTGCCTGCCAGTGGAACAGCTCAAAGACAGTGACGGGGCTGAGCACACCCACTGTCATTACCAGGCACAGTGCTCACTATTTGCGAGATGTCCTAACGGTCTCAAGGGTAGAAAGCACTTCATGCAGTAGCAAGCAGTTGCCAGATCAGGTTTACGAAGATCTAAACAGTATTAGTCTTCATATTAAAAACTGGCATACAAGTAGTGTCACTGCACACACCCCACAACATTTAAGTGACAGTATTTTGTCAGTTGTTTTTTCATACCCCTTGAAAGACTGACATCTTTAGAAAAGGCTACATTTTTCCTCCCTCCACACCCTTGTCAAGGCTGCTGTAGCGTACCACCTTTTGAGTTAGGTCTGTACATCTTAGCCAAGAAGATGCTGTGTGCACATGCGATGAAGAATGAAGCGAAAAAAAAGAGAAACAGGCATAAAGGTATTATTTGTGTTATTATTTATGTTATTTCAAGAGACAGAGACACTAAAAGCTGACTGAAGTTTACCTTCAATTAAGCCTTTCAGAAGTGACCTGAGACATGTGGTAGGCAGCTTGAGAGATCAAGAAGTACCTTCATTTCAAAAAGGGGATGTCATTCAGCCTCTGGAAAACTAGGCCTCTGAGGTCCCTAAATTCACCACCCAGTAATTCAGACTCCCCAGACTACTTGTCACTTCTGACTATCTTCACACCTTGGATTATAAGAGAAGAAAGAAAATTTCAGCCTTCAGCAATCAATTGGGACTGCAGGGAGGGAAGCTGCAATTCACATACGGGGAAAGAGCCCACAGGCAAAAATCAATTAACTTTTGGCTGAAATTTCGAGGAATGTCTTTCAGCATTTAATGCCTTCTGCAAGGCTGCCACATTTTTCTGACACTCCACTTTTCAAGGCCTGATGCAGAATTCACACACACATGAACACCACATGTGAAGAGGTCATATCTCCTCTCCTTAACAGCTCACACAGGTTACTCACATGTGTTTGATTAGGGACACAACGAGAAACCCTATTATTTCAGCAGTGCTAGAACAACAACACTCCTGAACAGATTTTATCTTTCACATTCTTAAATGCAAAAAAAGAGAGGGATGATCCTAGTTGTCTTTTCTTTACCCCTATGCCCACCAAAGAAGCCCTCTCCTGGCCATATATTCAACTTAAAATAGTAAATAGGAGACTTTTTGTGATATCAGAGCGCATTAAGCTGGCTCACAAAACAGTCTGATAAGTACCAGAGCCAGCACAAGAGGGGTTAGGAAAGAATGAGCAAGATCTTTGCCTTCTAGCAGGAGCTAGACACAAGATGGGATGAGCTATCAGTGGAAACACCACCTTGGTCCATGTTTGGCTACAGAAAGCCATGGCACTACTCACAGCCATACAGAGGGGCAAACAAGCCATGCCAAGCAGAAATAGTCTTACTGAGTTTGACAGGGTTTAGAAGCATTTCAGTGACACTCCGGAAGTTGTGCTAGACTCTGTGTGTGGACTTTTGAAGAGCATTACTGAGGTTCTGGCTATAATTTAGCATGTCATATTATCAGGAAAAGATGTTCCTATTTTTCTTTGCATGCCTGTAAGAAAGCAGTTATGCGAATTATAAAAGTATAAAGTTATTGTGAGGTGATTACAGAAAACCCTCTGTTTCCAAATCGAGATGGAATATAACACCACAGCTTTCATTTGCTTTATAACACACCAACAAATAACAAACTTTTGCTCACTGTCTTAACATAAAAGGTTACAGACCTTAAAATAGCGTTCAGTTGTTGTGTTGGGTGATGTCAGAACTAAGAAGCTTTACAACTGTATCAGGTGCGTTTAAAAGAAATCCCCTTACTAAACAAAATCTAAGTAAAAAGTCAATATAACATACCGTACTTTCTTTAGGGACCTTCATTGCCCATATACCTCCTTTGGCATTGCTTTCCTCTCCCTGGTTATGGGAAATAGATCAGTGAAAATAAACATTCAAATTCACATCTACATAACCCTATGTCTGGGATTTCATTTTCCCAGAAAAATCCCATCGGAAATGCAATTACTAACTCCAGGTAGCATGACTCAAGCTATTACTTCTGACATCAGAGGTAATTCTTCCATTGTTCATATGAAGTCTATCTCTCAACAGCTAATCCCTTTCCCAAGTTGTGTGTGTTGGAAAACACTTACATTTTCCCTGACTACAGAACACCTTTGAAGTGGTTGCATACTGTATGGGAACAAGCCACAAAACAATTTTATGTTTTACTATGGTAACCTTTTATTTTGGAAAACCTCTGGCATATTTTCGCAGCAGCAGCTTATTACTCTCAAGCTTACCCAATTTAACAAAGAACATGAGCACACTTCAGTTGTGTGACAGCTAGAAATCAATTGCCCTTATTATAAGATAAAAAAGACTGAAGCTACCCAGGGTCAGGGCAGCCATAACCATTAATCTGCCTTGTCACGACAAAGGCACAACGTACAAACCTGCGAGCTTCTCAAGTTTATTATGTCACAATTCTTTTTATAAGATTTTAAATCAGGGCTTCTTGTTTTCTGTTAAAAATCTGCCAAGCAAAGTTAGAGGAACTGCCTAAAATTTATCTTTGGAATATCTAAACCCAGTATGAAACCTATAGAGATTCCTCAGGACCAATGGCCTCCCACCAATCCAGACAAACACTGGGGAAAGGAGGGGGGAACTTCTTCAAAACTCTGCAGTCCTCAATTCTTTCTTCAGAATTTGTTTTCATTTAATGCAATTTAAAAAACAATGCTGCAGTTCACCAGGATACTGTAACTGTAATCTGAGAACAGCTTCCTGGCAGCAATCACTGAAGAGTTACCGGGTTACAGATGAGATCAATCTCTTGCAATCCCTTTCCTAAAATACAAAATTACTTTGCCAGTTTCAAAACGGGTGTATCATTTTCAGAAGTAATCTTCACGTTTCACACCTCTAATAGTCACTTACCAAATGAAAACTAAAAACAGCAAACCCAACAAAACAAAACCCCGAAGTGCTCTCACTCCTCCTTACAAAGACAGGAACGCCTGCACAAAATGTTCCACTTCACTTACACAGACAATGACAATTTTTCAAACCCAGTTTAGCTATCCTGACCAGTCACCTACTTCTAGCCTACTTCTTCAGTAGATCAGGACAGAAATCTTCCCGTATTAAGTCATCACACAGCTAGACATGAAACAATCAATAACTCTAATCCAATCATGGTCTTTGCAAACAATGCCAAAAAAACCCAAAACTCTTCAGAAAGTGCTCAGCTCTCTCATTGAGATGTGACAGAACCACACCAGGAAGAAGGTATGCAAAACTCAACTTCTGAAAGGAAAACATCAATTATTTATACTTTATTCCATTACTACCCTACAATCAAGTGGGAATTTGCTGCAATGAATCACTTCATAATGCCTTAAATTAATTTTAATCCAAGGTACATGTGCATTTACATGCTTATGAAGCATAATTTTGCACAGGTGAAGAACAGGAAAGGACCATCAGTCATTTGCATCATTCTTACACCAGCTTCAGTGGAAAGAAAAAAAAATTGTGAGTTAAAAATAATTCAGATAGAAACAACATTCTGTGTATTCCTGAACTGAAATTCGGAGTCGTATTTTAACTTAGCAACTCTCTCATCACTTAAATTCTTTCTTACATATGTGTTCAGGGGTGGACAATTAAATTACAGCCTGCATTTTCAATTAAGGACTCTTCAGTACATGTCACTTCTAAGCTTAACAAGATCCTTAGGATATTTCTTTCATAGGTCTCTTAAGTTCAGGTGTTTGCAGGCAACAGAAACAAGACGCTCCCGTCCCACGTCTACCTCCTTCTACCACTTCAGGATTTTCCACTGCCCATTCCCAGAAGCCTCTCATGATAACACATACGTACCAGAGTGTCTGTCCTTCACCTTGCATTAAATGGTAAACTGCATATTGGAGGCAAATTTGTCACAGGAGGACTGTTGCTGTAGACACTCCAGAAATCCTTAAAAAGAAGAAATACTAGTTGCACTAATACAAAAGAGTAAGATTCATGTGGATTTACATCTTTGTTCATTTTCTCTAAAACCATTACATATCCTGCTGTTGTGGTTTAAGCCCAGCCGATAACTCAGAACCATGAAGCCGCTCACTCCTTCCCTCCCCCTGCTCCTGGAGGGATGGGGAGGAGAGTTGAAAGAATGTAATTCCCGTGGGTTGAGATAAGAACAGTCCAGTAACTGAGGTATAGCACAAATCTCTGCTGCTACCACCAATAATAATAATGATAAGGGAAATAATAAGAGAAGAGAATACAACTGCTCACCACCCACCGACCGATACCCAGCCCGACCCCAGCAGTGATCTAACCCTTCCGGGTAACTGCCCCCACTTTATATAGTGGGCATGACATGCTGTGGTATGGAATACCTCTTTGGTCAGTTTGCGTCAGATGTCCTGTCTCTGCTTCCTCCCGGCTTCTCCTCCTCCCTGGCACAGCATGAGACTCAGAAAGTCCTCGGTCAGAGTAAACATTACTGGGCAGCAACTAAAAACATCGGTGTTATCAGCGCTGCTCCCAGGCTTAACGTCAAAAACACAGCACTGCACCAGCTACTAAGAAGGAGAAAAATGACTGCTACTGCTGAACCCAGGGCAGTATCCACCCCTTATTCCATACCATTCACATCATGCTCAGATTCCCACATTTTCAATATACTATCACACCTACATATATATATATACACATACACAGAGAGAGAGAGAGAGATCATTCCTTAGTGCACGGACCAATCCCTATAAAGCTGCTGAGTGCATCCGGTCCATGATGTCAGGCTCCATCTCTTGTGCAGGTCCCTTGACCTTACTCCCTCTTATGGTAAATATGGCTTTCAAAAGTATTTGGATTATTTTCCTCCCTTTCTCAAAGGCTTCTTCTGCTTCATCACCCCACACAATAATGTCATCAATGTACTGCAGGTGTTCTGGAGCTTGCCCCAGTTCCAGTGCAGCCTGGATCAGTCCATGGCTGATGGTCAGGCTGTGTTTCCACCCCTGGGGCAGTCGGTTCCAAGTGTACTGGATGCCCCTCCAAGTAAAAGTGAACTGTGGCCTGCACTCTGCTGCCAAAAGAATTGAGACAAATGCATTGGCAATATCAGTTGTGGCATACCACTTGGCTGCCTTTGACTCCAGCTCATACTGAAGTTCTAGCATGTCCGGTACGGCAGCACTCAAGGGTGGTGTAACTTCGTTCAGGCCACGATAGTCTACTGTTAGTCTCCACTCTCCGTAGACTTTCACACTGGCCATATGGGGCTGTTAAAGGGTGAGTGGGTCCTACTGATTATTCCTTGGCTCTCCAGTCTACGGATCAGCTTATGGACAGGAATCAGGAAGTCTCAGTTGGTGCGATATTGCCGTTGTTGCACTGTTGTGGTCGCAACTGGCATTTGTTGCTCTTTGACCTTCAGCAACCCCACAATAGAAGGACCCTCTGAGAGACCAGGCAAGGTGGACAGCTGCTCAATTTCCTCTGTCTCCAAAGCAGCAATACCAAAAGCCCATTGGTACCCTTTTGGGACTTTGAAGTACCCTCTCCTGAGGCAGTCTATGCCAAGGATGCATGGAGCCTCTGGACCAGTCACAAGGGGGTGTTTTTGCCATTCCCTCCCAGTCAGGCTGATTTCAGTCTCCAGTACAGTCAACTCTTGGGATCCTCCTGTCACCCCAGAAACATAAATGGGTTCCACCCCTTGACAGCTTGATGGCATCAGGGTACACTGTGCACTGGTATCTACTAGAGCCTTATACTTCTGTGGGACTGATGTGCCAGGCCATCTGATCCACACAGTCCAGTAAATCTGATTGTCCCCTGCCTCCACCTGGCTGGAGGCAGAGCCCCTCTAATAGCCATCACATTTGTCACTTATGTCTTGTTGACAGGGATTAGTCTTTATCACAGGAGCTGGAGTAAAATAAGCTCTTCCACTCCATCTGAGAACCTGCTCACCAGAGACTGAAACGGCAGCTTTCATGGGATGATCAGCTTTGACCTTTGCTCTCCTCTTCAATTCATGCACCCATTCCTCCAGAGCTGAGGTAGGTTTTCCATCGCACTTCCTCATGTCTCCTCCGTGATCCCACAGGTAAAACCATAAGGCAGCCTGTGGTGTATACCTTCTATATCTTCTCTCTCGAGCAGAGGACACCTTTTGCTAATAGCTGAGACGTGAGTTGGTACACATGGGGAACTGGATAGATCAGATAGATAGTCTTTCAGTTGTTTGAGGTCCTGGGACAGTTTTTCCACAGCTGAAATGATGGAAGGGGTGAGATTGTCTTCGAACTCTCGGAGTTGATGAATCACTTCATCCACTGTTGGTGGTGCTATATCATTCCAGGTTATTGCTGCCAATGAGTGGGCATTCCGTGTAAATTTCCACCACATGGATCGTGTACATTCGACTTCATCTGGATCTATGGGTCCTTTCCTGGCATCCTGCTTCCGATAGATCATTTCTACAATGGCTGATTCCCTCAGAGACTGGATGTCTTTCTCTAGAGTAGTCCACTTGGCCGAACGACTCATAACATCATTCTTGTATGGAAACCTTTCTTTCACAGCTGCCAAGAGCTGCCTCCAAAGGCTGAGGGACTGTTTCTCTCTTGCAACTGCTTTGTCAATTCCCCCTTCCCTAGCAAGTGATCCCAGCTGCTTGGCTTCTCTACCTTCTAGTTTATGACCATTGGCCCCATTGGCCTAGCATTGGAGCAACCAGGTGATGATGTGCTCCCCTGGCTGACGGGTAAAGTCTTTTCGCATATTCCGTAGCTCAGTTGAGGTCCGGGGTCAAGAGGTCACCTCTTCTTCCTCTGATTCACATACTGACAACTCCTGGTCAGATGCTGTCGGTGGTGAGTGCATTGTTTCTTCATCTTGCTTGCATCTTTTTTGCTTTTACCCTTGCGTACAGGGGCAACTGATATTGGCACAAATTGGTCCTCTGGTTTAGCTGCAGTGATTATCACTGTAGTCAGAGTGGCTGCAGTATCTGTTGTCGGGGTTTGGGTATCTGCTGTATTTGTCACTGGGGCTGGCGTGGCTGCTGTGCTTGGAGCTGGAGTAGCTGCACTGTCTGCTGTAGTTGGAGTTTGAGTAGCTGTTGTACTTGTTGCTGGGGCTGGTGTAGCTGCTGTATTTGGAATTAGAGTAGCCCCATTGTCGGTTGCTTTGCCATCAGGTCCAGGGACATTTTTTTCCCTCTGAAGGTGCTGGACAGTGTTGAACTGTTGGCCTCTGTAAGCATAGGCCAAGCTCCAGCACATTGCCATGATTTGTTCATCTCTGGTATGACCAGAATGACAACACGCCTCATTTAAGTGTTTTACTAATTTTTTTGGATTTTGCACTTGTTCAGTGGTGAAGTCCCAAAGCACTGGAGGGGCCCACTGGCCTAGATACTTGCCCATACTGTCCCACACACCCTGCCACTCCTGACTGTCCAGGTCGGGGGAAATCTCTTGGACCTCCTATATTGTTGTCTAACCCCAGACAAGGCCCAAACCCGACTCTGCTTAACTCTCGAGACCAGACAAAATGGTCGTGGGTAAAACACACTCTGTATGCGTGCCAATGTGGTGAGCCCCATCACAATCAGCACCAGGTCTCAAGGGTACTCAAAGGCCATTCAAAACCTTCAGAACTGCCAAATGATGCTGAAAACAGTCTGGTGGGGGAGCTGGGAAGGTAAGGGAATGTCTCCCTCATAGGCTGACCACCCAAGGAGGGGAAAAAAGATGTGTAATTGCTAAACATTTCTATTATATACCTCCCAAAGTACAGAGGTGGTGACCACACTGGGAACACAAGCCAGATCAGTTTCATGTATTACATGAAATCAGATCAGTCTGTTGTATTACAGGTCTGATCATCAGATCAGTCTATTGTGTTACAAGTCATTACCATAAAGTACAATGAAACAAGAACCTTAGCCGAAGCCCCCCATCTGATAAACACTAAGACAGCAAATACCAGCTGTAAGGTACAACATGCTGAAACTGTGAGATCAAGAGCAACAACTTTGAGAGTCAATAAATCAGCATTGTGATGAGTGACTATTAATCTGAAACAATGAATGCTTATCACAAATATGATTAGACACACTCTGGTCAGATCTGTCGTTACCTCAACCCTTTGTGCCCCACGTTGGGCAGCAAAAAGAATTGTCATGGTTTAAGCCCAGCCGGTAACTCACAACCATGAAGCTACTCACTCACTTCCTCCTTTCCTCCTCCTGCTCCCGGAGAGATGGGGAGGAGAATCGAAAGAATGTAATTCCCGTGGGTTGAGATAAGAGCAGTCCAGTAACTGAGGACTAACACAAATCTCTGCTGCTACCACCAATAATAATAATGATAAGGGAAACAACAAGGGAAGAGAATACAACTGCTCACCACCCACCGACCGATACCCAGCCCGACCCCAGCAGTGATCTAACCCTTCTGGGTAACTGCCTCCAGTTTATATAGTGAGCATGACGTGCTGTGGTATGGGATACCTCTTTGGTTAGTTTGGGTCAGGTGTCCTGTCTCTGCTTCCTCCCAGCTTCCCCTCCTCCCAGGCAGAGCATGAGGCTCAGAAAGTCCTTGGTCAGACTAAACATTACTGGGCAGCAACTAAAAACATCGGTGTTATCAGCGCTGTTCCCAGGCTGAACGTCAAAACCACAGCACTGCACCAGCTACTAAGAAGGAGAAAAATGACTGCTACTGCTGAACCCAGGGCACCTGCTCCTAGAGAACTGCCACCTTCAGGGTTATAATAAAATGCTCTGAAAAGAACTTTTGCAATTTTCCTTCGACTTTTTTTTCTTTTTTTAGATGACAATTCTGCATAAGGCAGAGGTACCAAGAAGGAAAGCAGATGAACTGAGGGCTATTTTAGCATCAACGTCCTTAGCAATAGAGAAAAAGGAATCATCAAAATCAGCTACGTAGAGTATGTCAGAACAAACCAATACATCAAACTTTTAGTTTTATCTACTGTATATATATGCATATACATATACACACTGTATGTAAGTAGATATTAAAAATATATACTTACATTAAATCCCCACCTTGCTTCACTTCAGACTAGTCTAAAATTCATTATGATTACCTTGAGTTACAAAAACACCACAAAATACTTCACCATAAAAATAACCCTGTGGACCTAAATGCCTAACCAGCAATCCAACTGCTTAGTCTAGGTCACAGTGAAAAGTTTCAACCAGATGCAAAGAACCTGAGATGCACATATTAATGCAGGAACAGAGGAGAAATTAGAAGATCCAAGTTATCAGGAACCATCGGATTACTTCCCAGCATTTCTGCTACTGAAAGCATAAGCTGCCATGCATGTTCAGGGTGGGTAAAAGGCACCCAAAAGCAGTGGTGAGCAACAGGGAGGAATGACTGAAAATATCCTAGTCCCCTTTCTTCTTTATCCAACAGCTGGGAGTAAGAAGGGATTTTTAAAGGTTTATGCTGCATCAACAAGCAGTGATGCAATATTAAGCATTAGCACAACTCATTAACTATTATCTAATAATCTTTAGCACAACTTTAAAAACAAAGATTGCAACATTATGTGCCTACCAGCCATAACCATCATCCAGTTAGGAGGAGAGAAGGATTAAGAATATAAAAGCACCAGTGTGAAATACCCAATTCATCTTTCATCTTACTCTTCCCTGGTTGTGCGCCTGAACCCTAAAGCTACAGACAGCAGAAGGCGCAGAGCTATGCTGGCAGATGGCTGTGGATATATCTGAGTGCACTTGTGTCCTAAACCAGGGGTTTAGTTTGGGAGGGTTTTTTGTTGTTTTTCAAACACAATCGAACACAACCGGCCCCGCGCCCTGGGCATTCGAACGCACTCTCCGCTTTCAGGGCCTGCAGCGGCGTCTGTGCGCGGAACAGCGGCGCTCCCCTCAGCCACGCTGCTCCCTTCGCTGGCCGCTAGGTGGCAGAGGCGCGCCGCGGCGGTGGGAGGGGCGCGGGGCCAGGACCCGCCTCGGCCGGTGCCGTCGGTGGGACACGCGTGGTGCTGGGGGCCCGTCCCGCAGGACACCGCTCCCTTGGCGGATGCTGCGGCGAGCCTCCGAGGCCTCAGGCAGGTAGATCTTCCACCCCCAGCTCCCGTTTAGCCAGGCCTTGCCTGCTGCCGGCTCTTCCCACGAAGCCGGGAGGTCCCTGCGTCGTCCCACAAGTGGGATCGCTCGCCTGGTGTGCCGTTACGCCAGTCTCACAGAGTCGAGATACTGTTCAGCTCATATTAGCGCAAAGCTGGGTGCTGGGTAGTAGTTCCACAAAGCTGGCGCACCTCACGTTACTCGGGTGTGGATGAAAGCCTCTATTAGGAGTTGAGTAACATCCCCCTATCATCCAGTTAGCAATTTCATTTACCACAAGTAAGTACCTCTGCAGCCAAGGGTCTCGTATCTCAATGGGTGTGATTTTTAGTGTTATAATGAACCAAATTCCTTTAGGGACACAGTTATCTTCTGTTTTGCTAGGCTTTTCAAACTTCTGTATTTCTCAACCTGTGTGCCTTTCTAATCTCTCTGAAGTTAGCTGTTACTCTTCTTCTGATGCAGATGGTTCATTTATCAGTCTTCTACCCCTCCTCAAGGTCAATGAGTGTAATAGGGAAACATTGTTTTGCCAAACTCAAGATTTTCCAGCTTTCACATGCATAGTCCATTATAAAATCTTATCTTCTTCATTGCCTGATAATACTTGGGCTGGGTTCATTGCCAGCCCTTAGGGTTACGCTGACGTACGCCAGGCACAGTGTAGCTTCTCTAGCTCACCCACACACTGATTACTCCCAATTCCCCATCCAGAGCTGCCTCCTTTGGGCACATACAGTACCAAATGCACCCCATCATCTTAAAGGTCTTTTCCAATGTAAATGATCTTATTTCTAACCGCATTTTCACTGCATGAGGCACGGGATGGTACATCCACATGCAGAGGCCTCACTGGCTCCTGTCATCACACTAACAGCACATTGTAACACCTATTTCACAATTCCCAGTAACAGCACACCATAACACCCCTTTTTACAATTCCCAGCACATGCCCCCATAGGCACAATTTGGGGGGAAATGAGGTAAAAATTGCTAAGGCACATTCAGTTTGTTAGAACTGGAAACATTCCCCCCAGCCACCAGGAGCCAAAGTAGGATTTCTAAAGGAAGAGGAATATGGAAGACAAAGCAGCCTCCCAGTGCATCTTAAAAGAGGAAACAAAAAGGTGTAAAATGACTAAACCTGGAAACAGAAGCAACAGAGCAGATTTGAGGAAGCAGAAGAAAACACAGTTGTTGCTCAGGTATCCGCTGAAGAAACTGAAAGAGCAAACTAGATTTCAGTAACTCTCCTATCAGTGTGGCTGTTTGCCCTGATCTGCATGAAGTATGTCCAGCAAAACACTAGAACTTACTCTCAGTTGCTAGAGACATAATTTGAGCTTTAGCACAAGAACTAGATATTCCTGTAAAGGAAGAAATTTAATACGCAAAACCACTGAAACCAATCACATCTTCAAAACTTCAGTGCCAGCTCCAAGGTTTTTTGGAGGCCCCTATCAAAATAAGTTACTTTAAAAAGACATAGGAACCAGCAGACAAATCCCTCCCAACTTTTTTACTATAGAACAGACACCAACATCTACTTTACTACTTGCCTGTTTATCACTAGATATGAATATATTGCAACAATGGAACTGACGAGAAAAGCATCACATGTCCAAACCTCAAAGATCACTTTAACTAGAGGTCATCAAAACAAACAAAAACCCCTGAAGAAATCTATGGCGCAAGTTCTAGTCCTGTGGCTCATGAACTATGAAAACTCCCATGGAAAATCTGCTAACTTGAAAACAGCAATCACCAAAACACTCATCAATGTGTTCCAAAGGAATTATCATAGTAACGTTTGGGGTTGGGGTTTTTTTGGTGCTTTGCTTTGTTTGCTGTTGTTTGTTTTATTTACACTCCACGCTCAGCATTAAAGAACAAACAGAAATTCACATTATTTAACAGAAAGAGCAGATGACTTTTGAATGCACACACAAAAAAGTTGTAGTAAGTTAAAAGAGATTTAAAACTTACCAGGTGATTTAACTGTGTTTGTCAGTCAGGAGTAGAGGATTTGCAACAGACTACCCTTGTCTTTCCCTTGTTGCTGACAGAAGTAGCACCTCTCTTACTGTTTCACATATAATAGAACACAAACAGGCAAAGCCTGAGATAACTGCCTTCTGTTGTCTCACAGCACTGACCGAGAAATGACTTCTCTTAGGTACTACTGCCGGTTTGCTAATGTAGAAGTCACCAATACGCACAGGCTTAACATTATTGTACAACATGCAGTGCTGTTGCTTTCTATACTTGCACTGATACTGCCACTGAGATGCTTCAATAGTAAATTCTACTCAAAAAAGATTAAAATCTGTTCTTTAAGGAGAGCCTTCAAAGGTTGTCTAGATAATCATGGTAGCCATCCAGCAAATTCAGTGCCATTTGAAAGAGCAGCTAGGACAGTCAGAATCATAGAATCATAGAATAGTTAGGGTTGGAAAGGACCTTAAGACCATCTAGTTCCAACCCCCCTGCCATGCCCAGGGACACCTCACACTAAACCATGCCACCCAAGGCTTTGTCCAGCCTGGCCTTAAACACCACCAGGGATGGAGCATTCACAACTTCCCTGGGCAACCCATTCCAGTGCCTCACCACCCTTACAGGAAAGAATTTCTTCCTCATATCCAATCTGAACTTCCCCTGTTTGAGTTTGAACCCGTTACCCCTTGTCCTATCACTACAGTCATTAATGAAGAGTCCCTCCCCAGCATCCTTATAGGCCCCCTTTAGATATTGGAAGGCTGCTATGAGGTCTCCACGCAGCTTTCTCTTCTCCAGGCTGAACAGCCCCAACTTTCTCAGCCTATCTTCATACTGGAGGTGCTCCAGTCCCCTGATCGTCCTCGTGGCCCTCCTCTGGACTTGTTCCAACAGTTCCATGTCCTTTTTATGTTGAGGACACCAGAACTGCACACAATACTCCAAGTGAGGTCTCACGAGAGCAGAGAATATTCCACTCTGAGGTCATAAAATTGTTAATTTTGATAGTTGCAAATAACATTTTCCAGAGAAACGGATCAGAGAAATGTGATCAGCTGGCAGAAAACACCATCCAAACAGCAAGTTATCTTTTTAAAAGTTAAGGTGAGTGACCATTAATGTCTAGCCACTTGCCTGGCACGTGCTCCATGCCCACAAGATTACATGGCATTATTTCAGCCTTTCATCCAGCTCTGGAAAGCATCAATAATTTATGGGTATGAGCATGAACCCCAAAACTTTCTTATTAAACCAGCCAAACTAAAAACCCTATTGAAAGGACTGAATGAAAAAATTATTATATGCAGCAACTGAAAAGTTCAGAATCATTTGCTGTGGAACTTACACCTGAAAAAAATTGGTTTAATGGATGATTGTAAAGCAAAGGCAGTATTCTCATCACAGACAGAAGGGAAAAGCTGGCAAATCTAAACCACAGCATTTCTGCAATAGCCACCCATAAACTCAGATCTGCACAGATGACAATGGTTTCATGCCTTGAAACCCATGAAATTGTGATTCTAGATTTCACTGAGTACACTGACTAAGTTTAAATTAAGTCAGTGGAAATGTCAGATGACTTCCAAGTGAAGGAATCTGTAGAAATTCCCCCTTCTGTAACTCTTCTAGCAAACACACTATAAGGTAGGAGTAGATGGTTGTGTACTTTTCAATCCATTCTACTCCAAAACAAGAACCCTGCAAAAACTGACACTTGAAACTGTCCCCCTGGGCTGCCTGTTCTGTGCCCTGTGATGCCACTTTTATGTATCTTCAGAATCTTTATGGGAAAAATTTTACTGCAATATCAGGAATAATCAAGTTGCCTAATCATGCCCGGCCCACCACACAGCATCGCATGGTAAAATCTGCATGGGTATCAGTTACGAGTGGAACATGTAAACAAGAATAACTTAGGCAAACTGAATCTTAACGCTGGCTTGCTTCACTACTCCTTCATTATTCCAGCACCAGTAAAGAACAAAGGATACAAAAATAAATTCCATTGTTTTACCCATGAATAAACCTCCAGGTGGTTATGCTTATGTTAATGTCTGATGCTGAGTTGTAGCTCTTCTGTCCTTAATTCTTCGCAGGGAAACAGAAGCTTTTTCATGTGTGCTCACACTGGCCTGTGTTTCCCAGTGGGAATCTCATCACAGCTTTAGCGGGAGCTTTAAAAGCTGCCAAGAACTTTTGAAAACACTCCTGTATGTACTTAGCAGCAACTGCTTTTGGTATAAATAAGCAAAATATTTACTTACAAAGCATATACTCAAAAACATCCATTCTGAATACAAAGACTGATTTCAAGCCATCAAAGCCTGTCAAAATGCACTTAATGGGTTGAACGTTCTTATAATATTAACCATCATTTTTCATTGTAAGCCACCTACTCGTAAGCTTTAATAGATGAAATAGATGATCCTAGATAAATAAGATTTTGTTATACAGAAGAAAGGAAATTAAGCTTAGTTTCAAATATCTGATGCGTTCTGTTAGGAAGATTCACAATTATTATGAAAATGGTTCAGTCATCAGAATTTATCTATTAAACTTTATTTATATTGAACTCCAGTATACCATACAGAGAGAGAAAAGAAAGCACACAAGGATAATACATTTATGTAAGAATAACGTCGCCTTTCTGGAGTAGACTAATAACATTATTACTATCATATTTAACTATTTTTATAAGCATATTCTTACCCTCAGAGAATACAGAAGAGTGAAAAATTCTTGCAATAGAAACAAAAGTAACTTAAAAAGCATTGTTCAAAGTCAGGCAAGAAGGCAGGCCACGATCCTGCAAGGCAATGTGCCCTGTGTGATGAAGTTTACCTAGAAACGAGACTTCCATACTAGGCTGCTCAATTTCTGACAGCGCTGATTTGTATACAAGGGTGCTGGTATTTTCCTTGCTGTTGACTGAAAGCAGTCTGTCAGCAACACTGTCAGCTCAAATGCAGTTAGATCTTCAAAGGATGGCTTTTTCAAGGGTATGCAACATCTTCATCACTGCATGTGCATGCACACACACTGAACTGAAAGCTGTTATCACTGGCAAAACCTCCAGCTTCTTGTCATGAGGCTGAAAAATCAAGCAGCTAGAAATACTAGTACTAGTATGTTCCCTCTGATATTTTGGTAGGGAAAGGCTTACTTGGTGTAGCAGTAAACATAAACTGGCATGCAATACCCATGCTAAATGACATCAAAAAGCACAATCAGCTTCACAGCTTTGTATTTACACAAAGATTGCACCCAGATCCACAACCCTAAATCCATTACAGGATGGTTTCAAGTGCCTAACATGGCTTGTTAGCCAGGACATCCCAGCCTTTGATGGCCATTTCACTTGACTTCTTTTGTGCAATCCCTGTGTTGAATGTGCTACACCACATGAATATAAGTGACCAGCTCTGTAACCCTTCCTTGTTTCTAATTTGTTATATTCAGGGATGCATATTGACACTGTTGTAATAAAATTAAAAGACTATGAAGTATAGCAAGAACTGGAAAGCCAATCTTTAATTTCAAAGCTAGAGGCTGCTGTAAACAGGACCCGGCACCAAGCCAGAGCCTCACCAAGATAAACACAAGCATGAAGAGCCACGGACATATGTGGCGTATCAAAGACAGACTCCAGTTCTGGTGAAATCTGAAGACCTTTATTTCACATCTCGCATCCCTTTTATAGTCTACTAAGTGCTAAGCAGTAAGTTTCCATTCTCTTGCTTCCTTATCATCCCAATTTACTGAAAACTACAAAACTACTGAGGGTTACAAATATTCACATTGTTTGGTCTGTCTTTGAGATGCACATCCTGCTTTATCTTGCAAACTGTCTGCGTTGTTTTGCTAACCGATCTTTACCCTTCATTGTTCTCTTTACAGTTCCCAAGGCTTAGTCCGGGCCAGGGCAATAGCACCTGGTGTTTTCTTCACTGTTCCAGGGCTTAAGTCGGAGAGGGCGATAACGCCTGAATCCATTTCGTTAACTATTTCTATCCTGTCACCCACAGACCTAAATCAGCTTCCCAAGGTGGCACCAGAGGCATCTGTAAGACTTACTGAAATTCCCCATGCCCCATAACATCACCGCATGCAGAATTACTACAAATGAGACATGTAGGTGTGAACTTGGAAACATGGACAGATGAAACAGCAGATCTAAACTCCTGGTTTCAAAACTTTGAGCATATGACCTTAAAACGTTTTAACAGTTTAAAAGGAAATCTTGTTTCTCTTAAGAGAAAAATGCCTGGCAGCTTCTCTTCTATGAAGCTGCTGACCCACAAGCATTTAAAGATCACAGATGGGATCTTATTTGTCAAACTGGTGAATAACATTGTCCCAAACACTTTCATCATGCTCACTTTCCTAAAGCATATATGGGGCAAGATACAAAAAAGTGATATCAGATGGCTGCTATTTCAGACACACGTACCAAGAAAGGCTCAGCACTTACGGGAAGTGTGAAATAATGGCAATGAACCTGAACCTGGTCACAGGATCCCAGCCTCCTCTGAGTGCCAAGGCACTCACAGAAACAAGTGCTGCTTGTTTCAGATAAACCAGAGCCATTTACTTCTAAAGCAGGAGTTGTATTGAGTGACCTTATGATAAAAGCAAGGTCATGAACCCCAAGGGAATAATTGGTAGCATATCACTATTTGTTATAGAAAGTACCGTTTAGCTGATAGGTATTTATTTTAACAGTGTGACTTAATGAAAAGATACATTTTGGAGACATTAAAATGTATGTCATGGATCTCTCACAGTAATTTAATAGAAGAAGATTATGTGTCCATCTCAGCATCTGTTTATTCTTCAGCATCATTTCTTCCTGCTTTTCAGTCCAAGTAAAGGGTAAAATGTAGTAGCAGTCAGAAAATCAATACCAGCTCATTAGGAAATATCACTGCTCCACACTAGGAGTGGCTGAAGTAAGTTTAAAAAGTGGCCACAGTTGTGTTCTGTGGCAAGTCCTACCTGTCCAAGTCTAAGCAAATATCCCGCCATCAAACCTCAATGGGCACACCGATAAATGTCGCAGCCGCTTCTGTGGGACTCCTCCGTAGAGTCATGAACCTCCATGTCCACACACTGTGTGTGTGCGCCATTGAAAAGTTACAAAACAAACAAACCAACCAACCAACCCAAAACCCCAAAACAAAGGAGGATTTTACTAGTAGCATGAGACAATATGTTCAGCCACAGAAAGGCATTTAAAGGAGAAAACTCCTTCTGGAGTGGGAGGAGAAGAGAAATACAACTGAAAATTGAGAAAAAGGAGCTGTAGAAGATGAAAACCAAGATGTCAGAAAACACGCGCCAGAAAAACAATATCAGATTCTGGGTTTAAACCTTCTATTTCAGCTCTGACTTTGGTGCTTTCGCCCTGTTGCAGGCACCTCGGGGGTGAGCTCCCCCTGCACCGGCTTTCTGTGACCCTTAGACGGTGGAACTTCAAGCGTGTGAAATGCAACATGAACACTGCCATTCATTAATAAATCCTAGCTAATCCCTAAAAATAGATCGCATAAGATTTAAAGACCTGATCGTCTCCAGGAGCCAACGTTACTGTTCAAGCATTATAGGGAGACCTCGGTCCGTTTGGGGAACGCATCAGAGCCCCCAGCCTCCCGTCCGCGGGGCTCGAAGCATCTCCTCTAAATCCAGCGTTTAAACGGCCACTTACGTTGCCTGAATCAGCGCTCACCCCTTCAAATGCAAACCCGAAAGCGTTTCCCAAACGCGCTTCATTCACTACCCCCAGAAAACGCTAAGGCTCCCCCTCAGTGGGAAAGAAGGAACACCGGCTGGCTCCGTCTCACGGGCGCTTTTCCCACTCGCAGCACAACATAATCTGCCGGTGTCCCACAGGAGAGCCCGTCAAAGCTTCCCACAGACGGGTTTTGGGGGTCCCCCTCCGTAAGACACCCCCCCCCCCCCCCGCCGCCCCCCGACCCCACTCACTCGTCCAGCCAGAAGCTCCATGGCGAGTAGAGCGGCAGCACCGGCCGCCCGCCGCCTCCCGCTGGGGGGGCTGAGCGCCAGCTCCCCGGCCGGGCGGGGGGCGAGGGGCGGGCCGGGACGCGGGGAGGGGACAAGGGATGCGGCGGGGCAGGTTGGGGATGGGGAGCCGGGCGAGGGGCGGGACGATGGTGGGGGGTGAGCAGGCCTCAGGCGAGGGGAGTCGGGATGGGGCAGACACATCCGGGGGGACAAGGGGCCACTGGAGTGGAGCAAGGACAGAAGGATGGGTGGTGTGGAAGGAGCCACGCTGATGGTGACAGCAGTGGGCACAGCCAAGGCCCATCTGAGGGCACTGATGGCTCCAGAAAGGGTCCCTCACCGAGGCCCATATGCTCACCCCCAGCCACATCGGGGCACAGAGTGGAAGTGCTGATCCACTTTGTTAGACTCTTACAAGAACTCAGGGCCATAGGGTGTTTGGGTGGGCAGGGTGCACAATGCCAGCATCCTGCACCATGTGCTGCTAGCAGCCCCTGCACTGCGCATACACAGATCACACTACAGACCAAACCAACCTCAGGGGCTGCCTTTCTGAAGACAGTGTCCTTCGTGCTCAGTTTGGTTTCGCAATACTGACCAGAAAACTGAATCTCTCTAAAAATCCAGGTTTTGGGACACAAAAATCCTTGCACATTCACAAAGTGGAGGAATGAATACCGTACACACTGACCATGGATGGGAACAGTAACGCAACCATGAACCTTTCCAGACTTGGGGAGATAATTTATCTGTCTTCTTCTTTGCAGCCTATTTAATTTACATGCTTGGTTTTATAGGGAGATGCCCCTCATAACCCAGCATGGACATGTGCTAAAAACTTCACGTTATTTTTATAATAGTATTCTTTAAATTAAGATTCTCCCCAGTGGGACTATAAACAGTAGTAAAGTTAAACACCCACGTAAGTGATAGCAGGATCAAAGACCATGAATCACATGGGCTTCCTCGCAAGCACATTTA
Organism: Ara ararauna; assembly: GCA_028858755.1. Classification (NCBI taxonomy): domain Eukaryota; kingdom Metazoa; phylum Chordata; class Aves; order Psittaciformes; family Psittacidae; genus Ara; species Ara ararauna. The sequence continues at coordinate 7,745,899 of CM054385.1, forward strand.
GCAGGATTAATAATTTTGTACATACTTCATCCTAAAATAAAAAAGTCAATAAAGACACACTTCTTTAAAGAGAGAAAACTGTAACAGTAGGAAAGGCCAGAGATCACCCATAAAAAGCAGCCTGTACAGTGACAATGAAGGAACAAAAAAAGTTAATCATTATGTTGTGCAGATGGAAAATGCTAACTGCTAAGCCAAATTAAATAAGATCTGGAAAACCAGTTGCGCCATCTCTTGCAATTTAATTTACTCCTCTTTAAATAGAAGGCAAGATAATGACCATGTGGGAGAGCTTGGAATCTAAAAACTCATTGGTATGCCCACTCCGAGACTTTTCTCTCTGCTTTGATGGTGAGGCCACCAAAAATATTAATCCTGGAATAAAAGTAAATCACAATCGGTTGCTGTATCTAGGCACAGATTTTCTCAGAAGGGCTGGAGAAAAGGAGAGGAGAGTGCTAATGTCTTACAACCCTGAAGGGCCACATCTTGCCTGTCACTGCCGTGGACAGCCTCCATACCTAATACATAAGGCCAAACACACCAGACTGTATTTCAAAAACTAACTTTGAATCCAGCACCTGCCTCTGATGGGAATCACGCACTTGAGTGAAAAACTCCCGGTTCCATTATTAGAGAGCTGCTCATCATTTAAAACATTATAGCTGAGGTTGAAAACAGATTATTCTGTTATAAACAGCCTGAGCTGCGAAGAGCAAAATAGAAGTACAACCCCCTCACCTCTGAGGCACAGAGCAAGTACCAGGCAGCAGAGCCTATATCGTTATTCCAAATGAGACATGTAAAGCCTCCATTTATTTCTTATTTACATCAGTAAACACCAGGCTCCACAGTGGCATAAGGTACATTGTGGGAATCTCAGCTAACAGTAAATTAATCTGGTTGTGGAGGAAGGGCAATCATAGGATGCGTCAAATTAGCGCATCCTTTGCCTACAGTGATTTCTAGGGAGTCGTGACACAGAGGCAAGAATGAGCCTCCCGAGATGGATCCTATGAGAAAAAATGATCATGAGAACAGCATCCTGATTCTGCTCAGCCACCTCACGCTGCCAGAACTAAATCAACTGAGACTAAAAGTCCCAGGAAATTATCAGCATTTTCAGAGAGATATTCATAGGACTTTAATTATTAAATATATATTTATATTTGCTATCTATCTTGAAGGTTGCTTTTAACAGAACCCCTGATGATACTCTCTCCTGTGCTTCTGTACCTTCTCAAGCAGATTTACCATAAACAGTGCTACGGCACAGTCCCATGCTACAGGATGCTGCAAAGGTGAGATGAGTTGTTTAAAGCTCACCACCATAGAAGTGGCTTCTGGCTCCATTCCTTATGCCTTCTCCTGTCCTTCCACTTGCAGAATTCTCCAGGTAAACAGGCAACTTACTGCTAAGGCCTTATAAAGCAGGGCTGTGTGGCCAAGAGCAGGGATCAGCAGCCATTAGCTCAGCTGATTTCAGATGGGTAACAGCTGAAATTTTCCCAGGTAACAACTGGGGAGAAAAAAACCCCAACAAACTGAAGTGGGGAATACCATTCTGCCCCATTCTGGCTGTTCCTAGCACTGCCTGCCAGCACCTAGTTTCAGGTACCAATCTGGCACAGCAGTCGCTCCATGCTTGGGCTAATTAGAGCTGAAGAAGGCACATTATAACCAAAAGAAATAATAAATACTTCATAACTCTTCCCATGGTTTTACTTGAGATTTTAATCCCTGCTGTTATAATCCTTGCTGATCCCAAAATCTTGACAGCAAGGGGTGCATTACATATGCTTGAAGTGTTATTTGCGTGTTCCAGTAGGTTTTCCCACAGCCCCTGCTCCCAGCTAGAGCAGGAAATCCCTGTGATATAAGGAACCATGTTTTGAAGGGGCAGATTGCCTCTTGAAACCATCAGGACCATCCTTTTTCCCACTGACAGCTGTGTACCATCACTGTGGCAACAGTAATTCCTGCGTACATGAGAAATACTAGGAAAGCATTAGGCTTATTTTAGCTGTATTCTAATGCAATGTGGCACCTGGGAGGTAGGAGGGGAACAAGTACCATATGAGCAGTCATATTGCATTTCCACCCTGGAAGCATTTAACAGCTATTTTCGAGGCAACAGGTACCTTGCCTTAGAATAGATCTAATAGATAACCTGGGTTTGTTAGTTCAGTGCTCCCGATGCAAAATGAACTGTGTGTAATGTTGGGCTACACCTTTCCCCAGCTGAAGCTCCTCTTTCTCACTCTGAGGCAGAGGTAGTTGGAGCATAAACCTTCCTGGACTTGAGGGATGGCTGGAGCAGAAGCCTTGGCTGCTGTGCCCAGCTGCTGCTCTGCTGCCTTGCAGTCTGAGCCAACAGCCATGAAATGGAATTTCTCTACTAAACGTTGGTGTCATGATCACTTGCTCTTGAAACACTGCTTGGGACTTCAGAAGCATATTAAGTAACAGAAGAACTGCTTCTGAAAGGTTCCCAGGAAGATAAACTGATCAACTGAGAGCCAAAGCAGAGGTGAGGATGGAGGTATTTTCATAGATATTTGCTTCCAGAGGCTTAAATAAATGTTTTTTTAAGACCTAAAACATGATATTAAAGTGTCGAATCCCAATGCTTTTGGCAAAAGCTCCCTCATCTAGGAATGACTTCATATCAGCCAAGCTGTTAAGTGGAGGTTGTCATGGAAACCAGTTATATTCAAATGATACGGCCAGAGATATACTGTATTTAGTGAGTTCTTCATTTGCTGCATGTTGGGAACATGTCAGAACTAAATGATATTGCATAACTTTGTTTTGTTAAAAACAAACTGGCTCGCTGCCCCTGTTTTTCTCGCAGGCTTGTGTCCAGTCCTGCCTGGGACAGAAGGTTTCCAGCACAGAATCAAGCACTGCTCCATGGGAAAGGCTCCTCACACAGCTGCTTCCTGCCACCTCCCGTTCAGAGAAGTCCTCCTTCAGATACATGAACCTGCCAAAGTCAAACAAGCAGAGGAACCTTGCCTCAGCTGGTACAATTGACCTAACCAATCACTACTCCAAAAAGAAGTCCAGTTAAAACGGATCTTTTCTTTCCTTACTATAAAAGTTTCTACATATGCATTATGAAAGTCTAAAAAACCCCAACCCTATACAATTACAGAAAAGTAAAGCCAGATCATGCATTCACGGGCATCCCATAAGTGTCCATGACCTCCTTGCAGAAACAGGATTCCTATTAACTGTCTGCGAGTGATGCTAGAACAAATCTTACAGAAGACCATATGCATACTGAATTTGTATGTTTGCTTTTTTAGCTGTGGAACTGTTAAAAAGTGCAAGAACTTAATTCCACATGCTAGTAGCAAATGTATAATTTTTATATTAAAAAAAATAATGGAATAGTCCTTGCTCAAGTTATAATCCAAAATCAAATCATCTTTGGCCAGGACACTGTGTGGAAACTTCATCCTGGAAAGAGAAAATAAAAATGAGAGAAAAAATTGGCTCCAAAATTACTATCATGGGAACTGCTGTGCAGCTCTTACAGAGCAGTGTCCAAGTGTTTTGAGCAATCTCCCAAGGGGTAAGATTCCTGATTGCCCAAAAGAAGCTGAGCATTAAGTAAAAGTCAAACAAGAGTAAAACCTTGCCCTTAAAGTTACTCTGTAACTGAACATACAGTAAAATGCTTCACAGGAAGGTGGTGGCATCTCATAACCTCTTGTCCTGGGGGCCTGTGAAAATGGAATGGGAGCTTGCTTGCTAACTTCTGGGGCAGGTAATCCTAGAATTCTCCAAGCTATCTTTCTGTTACAGTTTATAGGGGAAAAACCAAGGCCAAATAGCTCCTTGGTATATGAAAAAGCAAATCACAGGATGGACTTCTGCCAGATGTGAATATGAAGGTGGCAGTACCAGTCCTCTACCCACCTCAGATTGGTGTTCTAGCTGGAAAGGCATCAGTCTCTCCAGGATCCCTGATGCACTGCAGAATTACACTTCCTGGCTACCATCACTTGTGAAGGAAGGCTGAGCCTCATCCAAAGCCCTTTACAGTTAAGTAAAGGCACATATTGACTTCAATATGCTTTAGATTAGACCTTTATGCTTTACCTAGCCATCTTTTGGGGAGCTGAACTGGCTTACCTCAGCATTTAAGTCATGCATTGGGTATTAGGAGACTTGAATTTCTTTCTTAGCTTTGGATACTAGGCTTTTGCTTTCATCCCTCACCCTTCTCATTCCCTACGCTTGTTAGGCACTGGAGCTATCTTTGAAGTTAAAGAAAGATGCCCAGCAAAGGTGAGGTCATGGGCATTAAATGCAAGAAACCTAACATACCGCAAAGCAGAGTCACATCTTGTAAACAAACTCCAAACAGCTTGCTTCTCCTTATTTCCCAGTAAAATATCTGCAGAGGGTTTCACTTAGATGTCACTTCCCCAAGCATGGGGATCCCAAAATAGCACTGTCCACAAGGCTATTCTGTGCTACATAAATAAAAGAATGGCATTGGCACCACATCTGGCATTGGCTTTGATGTGGAACATGAGCTTAAATACTGATCTTTTTTTTTTTACAGGCATCCCAGTGTACAGCTGAAGGAAACAATGTGCGACAGTCACATCCTACACACCAAGCAGACCGCTTTAGCCTGTACTGCAGAGCAAGCCTGGGATGGAAAGCCTCATCTACTACTGATACTCTAAATAAGAAATGAACTATAAAATATAGAAACCACCAAAAATATTTTATAGGTTTTATGCTCATCTCTTGAAAATGATGAGCTCAGTGCTCCTCTATGGTTCAGCTCACAGGGGTCATCCAACTTTCTGCATCACATTATGAAACCTGGTACCTGTCCAAGCCAGAACAGCCAAGGGCCCCTGTGGAAATAAACCACTAGAGGGAGACGGATTGCAGCAATGTATCACCCACAGGGACAAAATCCTGCGCACCGCTTTCAAACATCAAGGTTCAGATCAAACGTGCTCCCTGCAGCTCAGGTCAAAATCACTCTTTGTGTTTCTCCTTCAGAAATAAAAGTGGCTGAAACTAATAGGTCAAGTTAGTCTTCATTACTATAAATTGAGGGAGCGTTGTGTAAATGGGATCAGTCACGTATTCTTCTCCTGTTTGTATGAGAGGTTAGGCTGACTCTTAAAAAAAACACACCAAAAAAACACCCCAGCCACTGAAAATACTAATAGCTGTATCCTAGCAACATCACGGATTCCATGTGGACTTTGTTCTGGAGTCTACAGTCTTATTCCATCAAAATTATTGACTTTCTCAAAGTCTCTGAACGACCATCAAAAACCAGTTAGTGCTTAAAAAACACAAACATTTAATTAGTCCCATTAATAAGAAAAAAAGGAAAGCAGCACTGCATGCTAGTGCTCCCTTTTCACGGAGCTCAGCTTAGCTCCCTTTGAAATCAATCTCAGAATTGCCACTTTATCAGTAGCAGAGCCAGGTCCCTCCTTCAACAAGAAAAGCTGGAAACAGCCTTTCAGAACTGGCAGGTGAGGTTTGTTTCCCAGGCTGGGCTCATGCATTGCAGGGATGAGCTCTTCACAATCCTCCAAGTCATTATGTCCTTATTGTAAAGGTAATCCAACTGGCAGCCAAATGATACACAGAGGCTTTCTACAAGGCTTTTGCACTATGTATATAACCAATGTCTTTCCTTTGTTTCCTAAGCTTTGGTTTTGTCTAACCACAACAATTCAAGATCACAAAAAATGTGAAACCCTGTTGGATCTTCCCAAAACCCCACACCCTGCTCCTCCCCAGGTAGGAAGATTTCAGGTTTAACACAGCTCCAGGAGGTTTTCTCTCATCAGCATTGCATTGCTGAAGGGAACTTTATAAGAGAACATACAAGAACAAAAGACCAAATATAGAAAAATAAATTAAACCACCCAATCCTCGCAAAAAACACCCTTCACACAAAAGGCACAACTAAGAAAAAGCCAACCTGACCCCAAACAAATAAGCTGTTTGTTATCCTTAACAGCTCGCATGATGACCAGAGGAATCTTGGGGCATTTTGCCACCTAACTCATGGTTTGGGCAGGCTCAGATTTTGGCCACAATTTTCACTCAGCTTCAAACTACATCACAGCTTTTCTGACAGTTTTTAATCTGTTATTTCAAGCTCTGCTTCAGTAAGTTAGTGAGACCTTTTACCAGAGAGAAAGTGCTATTAAAATAATAGATTGCTTTTCATCAGCCTGCCTTAAAAGCTCAGTTGATATGGTAGTATGGTAAAAAACGGTTCTCACACTTTACTTAGCCTCCTACAAAGTCGGTTGAGACCCAAGAGCACTCCTGAACTGCAAACCCTTTTTATGTGCCATTTCTACGGCTGAAAATTAAATGGCTTTGTTGAAAAAAGTAATTTAAATACAGAAAGGTTCATTAGTGACTTTCAGCCCTTGGACATGAATCCAGTGATGGCTTAATTTGGATTCCAGGCGTGGCACTGAGCTGTCTGCACCACTTCAGCAGTGGAGCCTTGAGCCAACCTCTGAACCAATCTCTGGTCATGAGAATACACTGCTGGATCATCATCCCACTCCAGCACCTTCACAAGGGCTGTATCTAAACAGACAGCACCCACTTAATTGAGAATGTAGCATTCACGTAGTGCTCGTGGGCTCTCTGATACTGTCGAATGCCACTGCTTTAGCCACGTTAAAGGTTTTTACATTGCTCATCCTTTCATTTCAACCAGCTATGGAGAAGGAACAGACCATAGGCAAGGAGGGGATCTCAGTTTGTACTGAATCCCAAAATAAGAGAATAGTTCTGGCTTCACTATAAGCTGTGCATGAGCATAAACCAACAAGAAAGGTAATATTAAGGACAACAGAGCAGCAAAGAAATCAGCTTTCAGATTTTTATTTATTCGAGGTAAAAGATGGTATCAGAAGGTACTTGAGCATCTCAAATAGCTCTCCCTGAAGATTAGATTAATTCCAAAACTGCTCCAAGGAGAGCAACTAGCAAAAACATGACAGTTGCATAGCAAATTATGTTCCTAGTTATACCCTGAAAGAGGGCTGTTGGGCTAATTTATACCTGGGTAATATATGAAAGAGGGGAAAAAAGTACAATACCCAATAAAGATGAAGATGCTTTCAGTAGTCAAGCAGATTTTCTTTGAAGTCTCTCTTTAGCATTTAGCAACTACAGCCTGTGGACCAGTTGCAGCAGGATTTCTTTTGATGGCAGACATTGTAGACAGCAAGCGGAGAACAGCAAGGGCTGAATTCATACTAAAGAAGTAAAAACCTGCTCTCACAATGACTCTGGAAATGAACTTTCGGTTGTGCATTACCTATTTTTTCCCTTTCTACCCAGTGAATTTTATAGACAGGAATTCACAGTAAGTCTATCCAAAAGCACAGCAATGGAAATAAGTTGTTTCATAATCAAAACAGCCACCTTTTGTTCTGAAGCTGCCCACGCTGTCCAAGGTGAATTTGCTGTTGCGTGCCAAAGGCTATTTCACCATGACGAGGGTGGAGGATTCATCCCGTACTGATGAGATGGTGCAGCCCCTGTGCAAGGAAGGAAGTTTGCGAGGGTTGAAGTCAGTCGTGTGGGGAGACGTGACAACACGGTGCATAGAGCCTGTTGTTGCCTGCTTGTCCTGCTGCCAGGTTTTACCTCAGCCAATGGAGATGGCTGCAGCACACACATGTGCAGGTAATTATGAATACACTTATTTATTGCAACACATTATAACTGTTCCTGCTAAGGAAGAACTTGGGGACTGAGAAGCACCACAGCAACAGAGCCAAGGGCTGGCAGTGCTCCTAAAGGCAATAAGCTGCTTATCTCCAGCCTAAGGAGTTTATAGCACCCATGTATCTCCAAAAGCTCATTAGTTTCTCAGTAAGCAGCTGAAACATAAGATGCACAAGCAGAACAGCAGTGGCTTGAGGTTGCTACAGCACAGATAAAACTTCTGGGGTTAGCTAGCCTGCAGCAGGCTGGCTCAATAGCCCAAAGCAACTTACGTATAAAGTGATCCCACTTATCTATAACATGGAAAAGCCTGATCTTGTGAAATGCTCCTGAGTATCCAGCTTTGCTAGTAGTAGAGCGTACAGCTAAAACTCAGTCCTGAGGGGCTGCACCAGCCTTGCTGGTACCCGCCAAGAGCCAAAACCATCAGGGCATGGTGTCTCGCAGCATCACCTGCCATGGCAGCAGAGGAAGCTATGTACCTTGACATGGCCTTACACTGCATCTGCTTCTCCCTTGCCCTGCGCTCCTCTGCTCACTCACTGCCTCCAGGGCAGAGGGGTTGGAATGCAACCCAAGCAGCTGGTCTCATCACATGAGGGTGAACTACAGAGAGAGGAAGAGAAGGAGCCGGAAAATCTGTTCCCCTGGAGATCTGAGAGCAATGGCTTTTCCTAACTTTCCTGGCTTGCCTGTGGGACTGGATTGCAGCTACAAGCTCCTGTAGAAAGGCACTGTGTCAGGGATACTTCCTGTCTCACTTTGGCTATCCCCTGTGTCACAGGGGAGCTCTTCCACAAAAGAGCTGCTTCTGAAGAACAGCATGCTGCCAACGATTCAGCAGGTTAAGTTTAGCACAGCCAGTGACAGAAGTGAGCAGGAAGGAGATACTCTTCTCTGCTTTTCTTCCTTCTCCATTGAGCAAAGTCTTTAAAGACCAGCTCCCTTTGCAGAAGGCTACAGAACCTCTAGCAAGTGGCATGCATGGAGGCATTCACAGCCATGATACCTGTGTCTGGTTATTTCCAGTCAAAATAATCTCCTACTCTATTATGGAGAAGAATAGAGAAGCTCAGCCTGACTCACAATCACATGGGGGAAAAATGAGAGGAGTTGTTCAAGTTCAAAACGTTCAGCTTGCTGTGGAGGAGGATTAGTACCACTGTGGAAGGAGGCTTTCTCTCGCTCTGCAACAGTACAGCACTAAAGGATGGAAAAGACCCGAGTCCACTTCCCTGCTGTGCCAAATATACTCCTCCGTTCTTCACTCTTCCCTCCCCAAGAGAGCATATGAAGTATTAAACAGCTAGGAATAAGCCCTTGAAAAATGTGATAGCTAGCTGTCAGATACCTCTCTGCTGGATAGATGCAGTTATTTGATTGTTTGCCTGCATATCCTCTGCTGCCATCCAGGAAACGGGGATTCAACAGTGACGTTAATACCCTCATCGGTGTCATCTGTATATTTTGCACAACTGTGCTAATATTTCCTTGAACAAAGCCACATCCAAAATGCTTCATCAGTGCTTTGCTGAACATAGATCTGGCCTCTGCCAGCCCATACCCATCCCTACCTACGTATCTGGACCCTCTGCAAGCAAGATGTAAGGTGGAGGTTTCCAGTGTTGCCTTGAAACTGTTCTCAGTTCACAGATGTGTACCATGGCTGTGCCCTGGTTACAGAGGGTAAGTGTGACTCCTGTGCAAAGCAATTATTTTGGGTAGTACTGTATATTTTGCAGACTTAAAACTTCTCACACTGTTTTCACCTTAGCTGGTGCCCAAACATTGCCTTAATGTGTCATCTTCCGTTCCCTCATTGTCACAGGCTATTATCATGATCCTTGTAAACACCCGCAAACCCACCTCATTATCTCCTTGCACTCTCTCCTCCCTTTGCAGGGATGAGTGATAGCCACGGTTATGCCAATGTCATTCCCTATGATGCAGCTTCACTGTTCACTCATTTCCCCCTTTCTCCAGAGTTCGTATCTCTCCCCCATCCTACAGTTGGATTTTAAGCTCCCTTGGCAAAGGGACAGCTTTTTGTTTTGCTTATGTAGCACCCTGGTCTCTGACTCACTCCGTTAGGTGCAAAGATAACACAAATAATGAAGCAATCTGGAGAGCTGTCTGGGAATTCCAGGAAGCTGGGAAGGAGGACCCAAATTTTTCTTGTGCCAGCATCTGACTCAAGCCTCTCTTATCCCTTTCTGCTCCAGACTGACCTTTCCAACTCCTTGATCACTAAGCCTGAAGACTTTTCTTTGCCTGAATTGTCTGTGACAGCAAAATTGTTTTGCCTGGCTGCTCCCACCTGTCCTGCTTCCCCGTGGTGTCTGAGGCCACAGAGAGGCTCTTTGTCCTTCAGGCATGTCCAGACATTTCCTACTTCTTCCCTATGTCACACCAGAGATAACGCTGACTTCTACTACAGTACTACCATGGGTACAGGACACTTTTCTTTCCAGAAACATTATACAGAGCTCCCAGACACAAGAACACCAATAACATAATCAATAATAAATAGCTAAGCCTTCAGGAAGAATACCTGTGACTAGTGGAAAGAAGGCAATATGCCACAGTATTTGCTGTAAGAGTCTGTATTCCAACTGTCTTTCCCATTCAAGGCAGTGAGCAGAGAACATGAAGAGGCAGTCAATTCAAGTAAAGCACACTGAAAGGTAGAGGAATCCATCTAGTTTGTGCAGCACCATTTTGTAAGCAAAGAATAGCTCTTCGTTAAACACATTTTATGAAAGTGATTGAGGTGAGAAAGGAAAATAACTTAACACGCTCATTACAATCTCTGGAAATTACCTGTTCCCCATGACTGCTGCAATGGATCTGCCTTTTGTCTGGCTGTGCACCATGAAGCAGAACCAGAGATGAAGGGGATGTCAGGGCAGCCAGGGCAGTCCCTGCTGCTCCTCTTGACTCTTAACAGTGGACACCTCCCCAGGCCCTGCAGTCCCTGCGGGCTGGAAGAGCTCCTCAAGCAGCTCTGCAACAGCAGAGGGGTTACAAAATACTCTGTATCTCATTTTTTAGCCAAATACTGTAAATGTGGCACTGTGCTAATGCTCAAACTGAGTCTAAGCCTGGGTGAGAAATTTGTTTGAACCCAACGCGTCAGATGCAAAGAAGCCAGTGAAGCACGCCAAGATGCAGACATGCCTGCATGGGGGCAGCTGGCAACTGAAGAGCCTGCTCCTATGAAGACTGTTAACCCCCTTATTTTCCCCATTTCTTTTGACCATACCTTTAGCGTCACACCTCTCAGCCAGCTTCCGCTAGGAAGCTGCCCTCAAGTTCCTCACACCTCCTATAGTGCTATATAGCAGCCCCATCAGGGGAGCAGGCCTGGGAAGATGGGTGAAACACCATCTTCTCCCCTTGCTACAGGTGGGAGAAAGATGAGCTAGCAATTTGCTGCTGGCCTGGCAAGATAGTGAATTACAGCAGCTCCTGAGCCAGCTCAGCTGCGCTGGCGAGCGTTCAGGGAGAGGAGAAACCCAACCCGCAGGCATGGAGGAGGGAAGCAGGTGTGTTATTCCCATTTGCTCACTTGATGGCAGAGATGACAGAGCTTACACAGGCCATGAGGTCTTCTCTGCTCCTCTGAAAAGCCACATTCCCCTAAGGACAACCAATCCTTGTACTCATGCTTGGCAAAGTACTTTGGCTGCGGGCACCCAGCCATGGGAGAGCCTGTTAACACAGTACTGTGTTGCACTGGTGGCAAGCAAGGCATGTGGTGCTCCCAGCTCCTCCAGAAAGCCACTGCTCCTGATGCTGGTGCTGTGGCTGCCCAGGGGACACGGTGCACCCGGCGCTCAAGTCATGGAATGAATGTGAGAAATGCCTTGAAAATTGCACAAAGCACCGAACAACCCGTGGGCAATTCTCTGTCACAGGAAAACTTCAGTGCAAACGAGAAACCTAACAACTGAAAACAGCTCAGATGTACCAGCAGGATGCAAAAACCAGACTCAATTATCTGCCACTTTCCCCCTCCCCCCCCCCCTTAGGATTTCTTTGCTCTCCTAACATTAACAATAAATAACAGATACAAACCAGATCCACGGACAAATGAAATCCTGCATGTAATACAGATTGCCCCTAACACATATTTGGGGCAAAGTCTGGGTTTGGTTCCATGATTGTTTAAATACCAGGAGCTCAGCAGAGCTGCTCTGGATGTCTGGTGGCACAACTGAGGTCAGTGCCTGGCCCCTGCCACATGCCAGAAGATTGCTGAAACCAGCCAGAAAGATCTGCTCAAAAGCTGCTCTATGAGCATCCGCTTCTGGGACTGATGCAGACACTTTAATTGCCATCATTTCTGGAACAACGCTGAATTTACTGATGGCTTTTAATAGAATGCTCAAAAAGGATTTCAGACGTGTCCTTCACAAGAAGCCATGAAGGAAACTCAGTAACAGTGACATAATTGCATTAACATTCCAGCGAGCCCAGGGTTGCGTGGTGGTGCCTGCTTTACAAGGCACACAGAGAGGCCTTGCCCTACATACAAAGGATGGCAAAGAGAGAGAGATGACAATGTTCTGTATCTCACTGGCCTACATTAATTAAACTGCCCATTATAAACCTGAACCAACACTACAGGTGAAGCTCTATGCTGTCAGGCCAAAGGTCTCAAAAACTCCATCTCCCAAAAACTTGCCAGGCCCCGTGTAACTGAGCCTGGGAGCTGGTAAACCCCTGCAACACACAAAAACACAGGAAGCATCCATGTGCGTTAGAGATATTTAGCCACTTCCCCTCCCATTCTGCCTTCTCAGGAACTCAGACACAAAACATCAGGCTCCTGACTTGCAGGAGCAGCTTTTCCTTGCTGTTAACATTGAAACATTGGTCACATATGCTGGTTGTAAAACCTCCTTCCCTTGCAAACCTCCCGGCACAGCAAGGGACAGGGTGCCCAGATGCTCTGCTGCAACAGGCGCTACTGGACTTGCATCCTCTGCGTGCGGAGAGAGAAAGTTAAATGGTTATTTAGTACAGGCAAACCCAGCAAAAGCACACTGGTGAACGTATTACAGGCGTTTCACCAATAAACGGGTGTACGGGGTCCATACACACATGCGGTAGGTATCAATCCGTGCATATTTGGCCATATACACCCCTGTGTCACGCACGCATCGTCTCCATAAGCTCTCCACAGGCTTTGCCCCTCCGAGCGCACACGGCAGCCGGACACCCGCGCTCCCCCGCTGCCTCCGAGCCCCATCTCCGCACCCAGCCCCGCCCCGCGGGCGGCTCCGCTCCTAGCCCCGCTGCGGCACCGGGACCTCCGCGCCGCTCCGCGCCGCTGCGCGCCTGACTCAGCCCCGCGCTCCGCAGGGGCCGGGCTGCGCGGGGGGCGGAGGCAGCGCGGAGGGGAGGAGGAGAAGGAAGGATAGAGAAGAAGGAGGGAGGGAGAGAGGGGGATTTACCCCATTGTCCTCGGCGGGAGCTGGGCAGAGCCGCCGCCGCTGTGCGCAGGCTCGGCGGCCCCCTCGCCCGGCGCGGAGGAGCAGCTCGCCGGCGGTAAGGGAGTGGGTGGCTCCGCGCCGCTCCGCGCCTTGTGTGTGACCCTCCCCTCCCCACCCCGCGCATCCCCCATCCCCATGGGGCGGCGGTGGCGGCGGGCGCGGCCCTAGCGCCGGGGATCCGCATGGCCCGCGGGGAGCGCGGCGGGAGCGCCCCGCGTCGCCGGAGCGGCGGCGGCGGCGTTGGCGGCGGGGGGAGGCCGGTGGCGGCGGGCATGGGGGCGCCGGACGGCGCGGCCCTCGGCCCCGGCGCGCTGCCGCGGCGCTGAGACCCCGGCCCTGCGTGCGCGGCGCCGCCGAGGAGGAGGAGGAGGAGGAGGGAGAAGAGGAGGAGGAAGGACCCGATGGCGAACAGCAGCGAGCTGGGGAGCAGCAGCAGCCCGCACCTGCCCAGCGCCGGCGGCCTGCTGAGCGCCTCCGGGCTGAAGCTGGCCACCCTGGGCTTGATCCTTTGCGTGAGCCTGGCGGGCAACGTGCTCTTCGCCTGGCTCATCCTCAAGGACCGGCACCTGCACCGCGCTCCCTACTACCTGCTGCTGGACCTCTGCCTGGCTGACGGGCTCCGCTCCCTAGCCTGCTTCCCCTTCGTCATGCTGTCGGTGCGCAGCGGGGCCGCCTGGCCCCACGGGCCCCTCAGCTGCAAGGTGCTGGCTTTCCTGGCTGTGCTCTTCTGCTTCCATGCCGCCTTCCTGCTCTTCTGCGTGGGGGTCACACGCTACATGGCCATTGCCCACCACCGCTTCTACGCCAAGCGCATGACGGGCTGGACCTGCCTGGCTGTGGTGTGCATGGTGTGGACCCTCTCCATGGCCATGGCCTTCCCCCCTGTCTTTGACGTGGGGACCTACAAGTTCATCCGGGAGGAGGAGCAGTGCATCTTCGAGCACCGCTATGTCAAGGCCAATGACACGCTGGGCTTCATGCTCATGCTGGCAGCTGTCATTGCTGCCACCCACCTGGTCTACATCAAGCTGCTCTTCTTCATCCATGGCCACCGCAAGATGAAGCCAGCCCAGCTGGTACCAGCCATCAGCCAGAACTGGACCTTCCATGGGCCAGGAGCCACTGGCCAAGCAGCTGCGAACTGGACGGCTGGCTTTGGCAGGGGGCCCACGCCACCCACCCTCGTGGGTATAAGGCAGGCCACCCACAGCCAGATCAAGAGGCTGCTGGTGCTGGAGGAGTTTAAGATGGAGAAAAGGCTCTGCAAGATGTTCTACATGATCACTTTGCTCTTCCTGCTCCTCTGGTCCCCCTACATTGTGGCCTGCTACTTGCGGGTTTTCATTAAGGCCAGCTCCATCCCCCAGGTCTACCTGACCACCTCTGTCTGGATGACGTTTGCCCAGGCAGGGGTCAACCCCATCCTCTGCTTCATCTTCAACAAGGAGCTCAGGGTCTGTCTCCGAGCCCGCTTCCCATGCTGCCAAAGCATCCAGAGCACCCAGGGCACCATCCTTTGTGATCTCAAGAGCTTTGGGATGTAGGGGGATTTTTCTCTTTCGAAAAAAAGAAAGATGGATATAATTTTCCATGTTTCTGCATATGATTGCAAGAGAGTGTGACCTGTGGGGGACGTACTAAACCACCACCCAGCACCCAAACCTTAGGCTGTAAGAAGCTGTTTTATTTATTTTTCTATATTTTGCTTATGCTCTCTTCAGAACATACAAGGTTGCTGTCTATGGGACAGGTACTTGAGCAGAACACCCCCAAACCTTAGGCAGTAAGAAGCTGTTTTTCTTTGTGATTGTGTGGTTTTTAAAAACAAAAACAGGGCTCCAAGTTTCTGGTCTTGCTTCTAACCTTTCTAGACATAATTCCAACAGATATGGATTAAGGCCATGACGTTTTTTTTTGTTTCCCTATTCCTGTCTGTTTTGATAAAGGCTTAACAATTTTACTCATGTAATATTTGATAAGGGCCAAGACAATTTTCTACTAAAGTTATTTTTGATGACCTCAAGAGGTGTTGTTCTCTTATTATTTGAACTTAAGTGAAGAACAAGAAAAGGACATTCCTAATGTGGTCAGAAGTTAGTTTTTGGTGGGAGCTGTTGGGTTCATTCATTCTCCAATGGTTTTGAGTATTTGAAGCAGTTACTTATAACTTTTGCTTGACATGCAAACAGTGTAGAACTAATTTCAATTTTCTTGTTGCACTATTCATTTGGTAATATTTCAGAACTATTTGTGAAACGTGATTTTAAAATAACAACTTTAAAATTAAGCAACTATAGCAGTTTTTAAAACCTAGATTGAAATTCATATTTTACTGCCTTTATAGGAAGTTATCTACAAACCTGGGTAATACTTGTACATTTTGACTGTTTTCTTTAATAAAATATTGAAAACCTTTACTGTATGTAATTGTTTCAGAATGGCAGCATTCTGCTTTGCTGGCAAATAACTTGTGTATGTGGAAGGTTGTATGTCTTGTGTCTGAGTAGATTTTGCAGCTGAGGTTATTATGGACAAGCACAATCCTTATTTGCTGTTAGATCTCAATTTAGGTGTTTATACCAATAAAAGTGACTAAAGCTATTTTTAAGAAGACTTAAGTTCATGATGGGCAACAGGTTTAAATAGCACAATTCTTTGTCTCCTGAAACCAAATTTCTGGTTTAGCTGATCACTCCTCTGTTAATGATGGAGTGTGTAATTGTGGGTTGCTAATTTTAGTCGGCAAAGCAGTTTTTTGACATGGTGGCTTGGTTAATACTGTACTCATTTGTAAACTATATTCTGAATGGGTAATTTACATTTATTAAGCATGGCATTTTAACCTGCTGTGTTGTTCTACAACTTCTCTGACAGTGTTTTAACTGGTGGCCTGATGGTGGGATCCTGACACAACTTTATAGCCATCTCAGAGAAAGCTGTCCCTGCTGCGCTTTCAACAAACACTGCTCATCAGAGTGCTGGAGCAAATTGCACACAAATGACAGAGGGAAGCCCAGTTTCCATGCAGAAATCTGTGCTAAGACTGTGTCTGTAGGGAGTAGTCCAAAGTTGTTAGACATGACCTGAGAAATAATTGTCCTGACTGTGAAACGAGCACAGAAGAGGTGCGTGTAACAGATCAGAAAAAGGCTATAGCGTCTTTAGATTTAGGCAAGGAGTTGAGTGAGGTGGGGCTTCTGGTTTGGTTTTATGTCTTGCTTTCCACCCCTAACTCAGATTTGAACGCCAGAGAGGCAATGTTTCTTAAAGTGCATAAGAAGTTTGCAATTTGAACTTTCAGGATAGCTGCAGAGATGGTAGGCAGGAAGAAGATGGGGCTGTACTGATACTGCCAGATCTGCGCTAAGAAATAGATGGGGTATCTTGAAAGAAAAGTGAGACTTAATGATCATTTCCAAAGCTGTTGGAAAATGCATCTGGGTACAGAAGGAAAGCTGTCAAGAGCTTCAGATCACAGCAGAAGTTGGTTATTAGTGCTAATTATATTTTCATCCTGGAATATCAGATGATAGCTTAGTGAATCTTAAAGAGTACTGGGGTAGAATTGTGTTACAAAGACTTAGGGCAAAGCCACGATGCTATTGCTGGGAATTGTGTTCCAGTGATAACCTTAACATGCCTGTATTACTGTTAGGTCTTTATGGCAGGGTTCCAACTTCTGCAGAATCATATTTTCTTAAAGCTTAAGAAGCTTCTAAGTAGGGGCCTATGGTTGTGATCTCTAACTCCGATCTTGCCTTCTTCTAAATCTGGTACCCAACCCAATGTTTTCTTTCTCATCCTCTAATAAAAATGCCTGATATTTTAGCATCCTCTCTCTCTTCCAGGCTATAAGTAGTATGGTTGTGATTCTATTTAAACCACAGAGATGGCAGAATAGTTATTTTTAAAACCTCCTTAAAAGCTGCAAGGACCAGATTTTTCACTTCTAGAAGAATTAAGCACAAGTTGTATAGTCAATCCTATATGTGGGGGAATGAAAAACCACCTTTGGGTGACCTGATGGTTTTATTTAGATTTAGTTTATCAAGCTGTGCTGCTGTATTAAATGGTAATCTCTGCGCATAGGCATCCCCCATCTCAGGGATGCGCTGGTGAGATGGGCAAGTCCAGTTCTTGGCCCCTGAAGATAACAGATGCTTTGCTATAACCCGTCAGTGGCAACCAGACTCAGCCTTACTACAACCAAAGGACACAAAAATGTTCCAAAAGAGTACCTTTATACAATGCCTTTTGCTTGCATGTAGCTTCCAGGGCTGTGTCAGGACTTCTGATATACTGAGGGCAAAAATCAGCGCTGTTTGAAGTTAATTTTATGTTTTAGGCACTTGTAATATCAGGCAGATTATGAGCCTGGCCATGCTAGTACAAAAAGAGAAGGAACTCCAGTAGCTTTAATTCAGGGTTTAGATGGGTGTTGAACAATAGGGCTTCATTCCAGAAAATGTGAAACTGAATATTAAGGGACAGACACATGGCAGAAAATGAAACGGTACTCAGTGCCAGCACACCAACAAACACCACTTTGGAAGTCTGTCCTGCTGGCTGGGAGTACACCAAGGAAGTATGGAAAACCAGAAAGGGCTGGAGAGGCACCAGAGGATAAATATTCCTCGGGAACCTGAGCAAAGATAAGAAAAATGCAAAAAAAAAAAAAAAAAAAAAAAAAAAAACATAGCATTTCCAAGGCACAGCATTATCATGCTCTGAAAGCATACCTTAGTCTGCATATAGGGAAAGTGGGTCACAGAGATTTTTTTGGCCAAGATCAGGGAAGAGTACTGGAGAGGATGAAAACCTGCTCTGGATAACAAATAGTGAAACAATCTTAGTGAGAATGGGCTGAGCACAAGGAGTCATTGCTGATGCTGTTGGGACCTGCAAGGTATGGCTGTAAGCCTCTATACCCCCAGCTGCCCCTCAAAGCCAGAGTGCTACTGGTCTCAGAAGTGCTAATGGCTGAGACTCAGTGAGAACTGGGTCTTTATAATTACCTCCCACATCCTTGTGGGAAGCTATTGCAGCTTATGCAAGTGCTGATCTCACTTGCAAAAGACTCCCATGGTCTGAATCCCTCTCCTCATCCCCACTGACCAAAATTCAAAGTACTTGGAGGGTTTGGTGAGCTGCATGGCAGCAGGGCTCTCCCAGTTCTTCCATCTACCGGTGCTTGACCAGAGTATAGATTGAGTGTTCTCTATACCCCTCCAGGCAGATGTGTGATAGTTTTCCATATTCTGGGCAACACGAGTGCTGAGTATCACAGGAAATACCAAGATATCTCCCCCAGAGATTCTCCGTGGTCTGGCTCAGAGGTCACAGTGTGCTTGCTTTTGCATATCTGTGGTAAAGAATTGCAGTTGCACCGAGAGCTGCCCTGGAAAAATCTTGATTGCTGCTGGCATCTTCCCTCACTCACCAGGTATTTAACACATTCCTTGCAAACATTCCCAGTCAAAATCTTTTAAGTCAGTGGAGGTTTTTAGCCTAAACTTAAATGTCAGGTCAGCTTGAAAAATCACACTGGATAGTGCCTGTGGCAGTCTCTGATATATAACACTCAATGCTTGGAATACCGTGGGGTGCTTCAATCTATACTGCTAGATTTGGAAGGAGTTTGTTAGGAAAGGGGCTTAAATATTTGGCCCGAGCCAAATTATCTTATCCAGTAGAGGCCTCATTCAGTGATCGTGCTAGAGGTGGAAGATGAGCAGGGGGATGCGTAGCCCACAACTTGTTAACATTTGCTTTTCCATTACCAGGTATGTACCAGGGGAGACAAAGCTGCCTCCCAAAATGGTGTTGCCCTGTAGCCTTGAGGAAAAGGGCAGGAGTTTGGTTTGGTCTGATAGCAACAGTTCTTTCCTTGGAATCTACCTGGATGTGATACAGCTACACCTCCAGAAGGCTGCTCTGCCATGTGCTGCAGTTCTGCCCTGGGGCATGTTGTGCTGAGCTCAGAGGACAGCAAAGCTGGCATTTTCCTTCCTTTCCCAGCAAGGGATGCATGGAGTTTGGCTGGACCTCTGCCGCTTACCCCACAGGGTTAAGCAGTCATCTTGCTCCTTTCTAGCATCTGCACTTGCTCAGAATTGCCACAAACCACCCTGAGAGAAGAAGAGGCTCTGGACAGAGTAAGACCCATTGGCAGAATGCAATGCTAAGGCACTTCATCAACTTAGGCTTCAGATTAGATGATTCTGTGCAGTATCAGAATACCCCAGAGAGCTGATTAGATAGTTATGCTGCAAATCAAAAAATTATTAGAAACATGGCAGGGGGCTGTTTCCCAATAGAAGTAAGTCCTGTAAAATCCTCTATTTAGCACAGCTTCCTTTATGGCTGCTCAAAACACTGCACAGGCTACAATTAACTCTATGGTGATACAGACCAGGAATCATCTCCCATGCTATCATGTCCTTAAGCTTCAGAATATTGTGACATCTCAAAGAGATGGAGAGAAAATTTGTCAGTGAAGTTGTCTCTTAAAAACTGGTGCAGAGTTGTGCTGGGCTGGGGCTGTGCCAATGGAAACCTTCTCCCAAACCTGTTTTTATGCTGGTGACCTCTGATGCCATGTCATTCATAAAGGACCTTGTGTGGGGTAAATCTTCACTCATTCATTGGCTGTAGGAGCAGTGACCAAGAGCTAATTTTCCAGCAGACGTGACATCTGTGGTGCTCTGATTTTCCCTAGGGCTGATGATGCTGAGCATCTTTAAGCCTATTTTCACTTGGTACAAGTCATTAACTGCCCCACACCTTGGTACTTTATCTGAAAAATGATTAATTATTCTTACTCACCTTTGTAAAGCACAGAAATACTGATGGCAAGAGCAGAGCATTATCACGGGTGAACAATCTCTGACTACATAAGCTTTCATCACTTAACTTTAAAGTCAAGCTAAGCCTTTAATGCAAGCTGTTGCTTTTCTGTATTTCTCTTCATGTTTAATGACCTCAGCACTTGTACTCTGTCTTTGATCTTGAGTCATGCATGGTTGTACTGTGGATGTATTTATTGGAAAGCCACTTTCTTCAGTGCCACATTTTTCACATTGGCCGTGACCAGGTTGATAGCGCAAAACACTTTGTGTAGGAGCCTTTCAAGTTCAAAGCTAGTCTTGCAAGGGCACAGGGAAGCTGTGAAGTCCCAATTTTAGGCAGTCATCACAGTGCTGATAGAGGAGGCACAAGTCAAGAGATCACCTGGTGAAGAGAAAGCCCATCCTCAAGGTTCTGAGTGTTATTTACTGGTGTGTCATTAAAACCAAAATAATGCTGTGTTTGTGTGAGGATGATTAACCATTGGAACAAATCACCCAGGGAAAAAATCCCCCATCTGTGAGACATGCAGTGTGAGCCTGCGTGCCTGCCCACGGCACACCTCCCCGGAGCAGGCTGCCTGCCCAGTGCCATCCCTGCGCCGGGTCCAGGGCTCAGCCCGAGCACACCAGCCAGGAATAAACCAGAAACACCAGTGAGCAGCACCAGAGCCCTCTGTCGCACAGTGGTTCACTCCTTCCTTTTGCTAACTGTTTTACAACACACGTTTTATCCTACCTTATAAATACTGGTGCTTGCTTCTCTTAGGAATTGTAGCACAAGTAGAGCCAAAATGGTTTTGTCATTAAAAACATCCACAGAGGGAAACATAGGAAGATTCAGAAGGAAGGGATGAAGTCTGGGTGCTTTCTGACAGTGAGAGAAAGAGGAATGATTTAGTGGAATATTACCTCACTCCATCAAACCACTCAATCTGCAGGAGGGTGATGGAAAGGAAACAGTTGAGTAGCTTGATAGTTGAGTAAATCAACTGGGCTTTTTCCTTTTCCTCCCTCATTAGGCCTTGCATGCTCACACCACACAGCAGGCTCCCCAGTGTGCTGTGCCAAGGGCCAGGGAGGAGAGGGAAAGGGGCTGCTCCCCTCAGTGCCACGGGGCTAAAGTGACCCCAGGCAGAGGGACCATCTCTGTTTGCCTGTGGGGCTGAGCTGCCCTGGGGAGTGGGCTTTGGGAGAGCCTCAAGAGACATCTGGGTGTGGAGGAAGGCAGATGAACATGCAATATGTTCAGCCAAGCTGCAGTGTGACTAAAAGGAGGAGAACACGGGCAGCCGAGCCAAGGAGCCAGCAGAATTGCAGGCAGAGGTAAAGCTTGGAGCCATGGTGTGAAGGCAAAGGACACGTTTAGGCTAAGCATCGCCAAAGTGCTTTCCAGCAAGGTGATGAAGGATGCTGCAGAAGCCAGGCTTTGCAGGATCTGCCCACAGTGCTGCTGGTCGGAATGGATCTCCCAGTGCAAATTTTCCTAACCCAAAAGATCCTAAACTTTCATCCAGACTGGCTTATTCTTACTCTCCATTTGTGCAATATCTGAGCATAAGCGCTGATGTAAACCAAATCCAAACAGTTGAAGGCTCTGTTGCAATGTGCAGGAGGTTTGTTAGTGATTTGGGGGAGTTTAATGAAACCAGGGTGAGGAGTGAGTTCAAATTATGACACCATCACAGACAGGAAATTTGCCATTGAATTTGAAGGGGTGGAGGACCTTCTTGTCAAAGTTTCACCCATGTGACAGAAGAAATTGGGGAGGGGAAAGAAACCCTACTGATTTGACAGGACGTAGTGAAGTCTTTGGAAAGGGTGAGCATGTTGGCAGCTGCCTCGACAGTGCCTCTCCCTAAGTGGTCCTTGCCAGCAGGTCCCATGAAAGCATTAGAAATGTGCTCTGCTGCCTGGGCTCCAGTGGAGCCTCTAGAGGACTAAGGAAAGAGTGGGCCCAGCTTTGCACCCCCTGAAATTAATAGCAGCTTTGCTGGTTTGTCAGTTCTTCACAGCAAGAGGTGCAGCTGCCTATCTGTGCCGGGAGAGCCCGCAAATGTCTGCGTGGAATGTTATGAGTGCACTCACATGTACAAGAGCAAAAGCAAATAAAGAAGGCTCAGCACTGCTCACTTGGCTGGAACCAGGCCATATTTTCAGTCTGCTTCTGAACTGTGTTACAGCCTTGGGATTTACAAAGCCGCATTACATTTAAACCCAGATTTAATCCCTTCCACGTGTTGCGCTGCTGTGGTGGAGGTGTGGTGCTGGGGTTTGAGAGTCCTGGATGGGTTTCCCAGCAAAGGAAGAGATACGCTGGGCACTCCTGGCACACAATTAACATGAACCCACTTCACCAGGCAAACTGGGGTTTGCAGAGAAGACTGCCAGTTTTACATTGTGCATGCATTAAAGCTCCCCCCCATACTGTGCCATTTACACTCAGATCTGTGGGAAACCCCTGCCAGGGGCATGTTTATATCGCTCATTCCTCCTTTCCTGCACACTTTGCTGTTACCTTGCACTGTAATCGCTGCCATGAAACACGCTACCATCCACTCTCCTTGCAGTGCACCAGGCTTACTCAGCTTCAGCTCTCCATATTCAGCCTTTCCCAGCCCTGATGGCCAGGCAGTGACCCAAAGGTTACAACCATCCTCTAAGGCAGCTGGACCATACAGGGGAATCTACCCTGCTAAATCACTGAGCTGCATTCTGCTGCACTGGGCTGCGTGTGCCCACATTCAAGACTCTCCTTGAAAAATGATAGGCGATTTACTCTGTTTGGCATGTGTTAAACTTGCTTCCATTCCTGTGCTCAGAATTATTGATTAGTCTAACAGCTGTACCCACACTGGTTTGGCATTTCATATCTATGTAGTAGAAAAAGGCACACTGATTTTGCTGTTATCAGAATCCTCTTGTATTTGCACAGTCTTTTTCTTTTCCCTCAATTTTCTAATTTCTTCTGGAAAACATGTTACACATTGTCAAGATCAAATTCCTGAGACATCTTGTTTAAATCAAGGGATTCTTAGCACCTTCTGTTTCTTTTGAACATCCATCTGTGCAGTAATAACAAATCAGAGAGCTACTAGGGCAGGGAAGCATCGGCAAGGACCTCAGTCTGTGGTCATACTTGCTATTCTCATACATCATTATGGTGCATTATACTGATGAAGATACTTAGCACAGTTCCTTTGACAAGCTGTGCTATAAGAACTTCCAACACACCAGAGCTTCAGGGTAACAAGACTAACATTTTCAGCCCATCCACAAGAAAATAAACCAATGCTAATTTGTTTCTTACCTTAAGAGTGCTCCATACCAATAAGTGTTGTCCATACTGTCTTCTCAACCACCAAGATAGATAATTTCAGCCTTGTATTACCTAGCTTCACTTCAACTACTCCTATAAAACCAGGGTTGTGGTTAGGGTGACCAGTCTCCTGGGTTAAGCACCCATACAGATCAGAGCTTCACGTGCCACACAGCCAGGAGAATTTCTTTTGTGCCATCCCCTCATTCAAAGGCTTTATAACATATCTTTTTCCCAAGGACATTTCCTTGAGGGAGAATTGTGGGCAGGCAAGTGCAGAAGAAGCTGAGCTTCATCTGAATTTTCTCCTGCTCAGCAGCAGAGCTTTCCTCCCAGGCTTACAAGTGCATGCTTGCCCAAGCAGCTGTGCACCCACAAACCTGAAACACCTTGCTTCACCTTTCCTAATGAGCATGTAATCAAATTAAGGCAGCAGCTCATTATATGTGGTGGTGTCCTTCCCTGAAATGACTGTCTGCTAACCCAAAATCTAGTAACAAACATGGGAACTCCTACAGTGTGGTGGGATATTGTCATTATTCTATAGCATATCTGTAATATCAATATTCATATAATATTAAAAATTAATGCACATGTTTCTATTAATAATTAATTACTCCAACATTAATAAAATTAAAGCAAATGTTGGCACAGATCTCCTAAGTGGAGTGAATAGAGGAAAGCATTTAAACCAGGCACTCTCTTAGCAAGCTATGTGTATTGGAGAATGAGGCTTTTCCCTTTTACAAAGATGTTTCTAAGGCTGCACAGGTTTTCTTCTCTTTTCTTGTCTGATTTCTCCACCGAGGGCCTGTCCCCTTCCCTTCCTCCCAGGCAGGTGAGGAAGCTGCTCCTGGCCTGGGGTTATTGCCAGGGTGATGCTGAGGAAAACTGAGCAGCACAAGGAAGTGCAGAAAACCTTGCACGGCAGAGCCGGTTTGAGGCTGGCCACCTTTTCCATCAGTCACAGTGCATCGAGTTTCCTGTACCCCTCAAATCAAAAGCTGCCTCAAGGGAAAAGCAGAGGGGCATGCATGGCCATCTACATTTTGAAATACTTCCGGCAGTCACTGGTTTACCTGTCATCACTGTAAAGCAGAGGTAAAGGGTTTCAGCCCTACCCCTTCCACTGCAGAAAGAAATTAAAGGGGCTTTGCAGGTGTGCTTGAGTTAGGAAATTTCCCTCAGGATGGGAGAAAAGGTAATTGATTAGGACAGAGTTTAGGGAAGAATTGGGGTGCAAAAGCTTTATCTTCCTTCCAGAATGATCTCTCAAATCAGCTAACCTTCATTGTGTCAATTAATGAGAATTTAATTACTAAAAGGGGAATCATAATAATTATTGCCAAGTGCATACAGTGTGAATGTAGGGCAGTGAGGTTTTGCCTTTAGCTCTTCTGCATCATCAGCCACACTCTGGCAGCAGCAGGGAAGTTGTGGAAAAGCCCCTCGAGGACGAGTACAGGATAACATCTCCCTCAGAGAAGCACCTTTCTAATGCCCTGTCCAAGAGTGTCTGCAGGACAGGAGTATTTCAATCTCCTACAGATGGTGTGAACTTTGGAGTCATGTAATTGAGGCTGTTCTCATTACCCAGATAAATGCCTAATCCCACAAGTCAATTGGCACAAATTACAACTACAAAGTTGGTCTGCTCTTGTCTGATAAACTCTCCTGGGAGTTCAGTTTGCAAGGTCTAAGGCAGTCATCAGATATAATTGTCCACTCATTTACGATGATACAAACCAGGGTTATTACCTTCAGTGGAGTCGCTGGTGATTGATGCTGGTAGGAGATGAGAAGCAGGACTGGTGTTTCCTACTATATTTCATTGTTTTGAGGATTGTGACAATGTGCTTTGATAATGAGTGGAGTAAGAGATGGGACACATACAGATTTGGGCTGCTTCTATTTTCCTTCCTGAATTTCCCTTTGGGTGTAAATCTAAGTCTATGGTATTAAGCTAATTTTACACTGAGAGACATGGACTGAAAAGCGACTCCAGGCTCCCACTGCATTCCTCCTCTGCAGACTCAGACTGCATGGGTGCACAGGGTATTTGGGGAGCCCCAGTATTAAGTTACAGTGGTAGGATAAGGTTTTGGGTTTGCTTTTAAATCCAGGCTACAGGAATTTCTCCAGTGCTTACATGTCACTGCATTAACATGAGAACAAGCTGGTCTTTCACCAGCACAATCCAGCCCATTGGGTTCGTAATGAGCCTCTCTAACACTTCAGACCTATTGCAGGCACTTTGTACCTGATCATATTAATGCAAAGCACATATAAAGTTACCATTTGGTGGCACCTCACACTGTTTTTTTTGTTTGGTTGGTTGTTTCTTTTCCCTACAGGACCTGAGTCTGCTGCCACTTGCACAGCTGCTGTATTGCCTCTGCAGAGGGTGACACAAGATATACAGGCTTTGGAGTAGGAGCCCGGGGGTTGGGCTGTCTTGAGGCAGAACAATGCAGTACTATGTCTCAAGACATTGATTTTTCTAACATGTGCAGAATCCACATGGATCTGGCAAAATAACAAGCCCAGTTGTTTCTTTCTGTCTCCTCAGTGAGTCTGTGCAGCCAAGTGGAACATACCTGGTACACTCACTTATCTTCTTCAAGTAATACAGGCGTGTGCCTTAATACAAGCATCCTAACTTCTCTCAACCCCCTCTATCATCAGCAGCAGCAAAGCACTGATTGTTGAAAGATGAATGACTTCATTTTTCTGGTTCCAGCATATGTTTGCATGTCTGAGAGTAAGAAACGTGTGAAACTCACACAAACTATTGGAATTCCAGCTCCAGGGACTGACAAGTAAATATGAAGTTGTACAGTATGTCATAGAAACTCCACAAGTTTTATGTTTGCTAGGCTAAAGTTGATTCTTTGAGGCATGTGCCAAGAAAAACCTCTCGTATTAGCTACACCAAGATTCCTCCATCATCTGAGACTGCAGCTTGATTGAGGATGTCATGCCTGGTCAACTGCTGAGTTGCCCTAAAAGCAGCCAGTGGCATATAATCCTTTGCTAAACTGTCCATCAGGAACTCTGCTAGCATGGGTGAGTTGAGTGTGTGGTAACAGATTACACTGAATAAAAATGGAAAACCACAATGACAAAATAATGCTATAATATTAAAATAAATCATATACTGCCATTATTCTGATACAGAATTTTTACGCAGCAAATTTGATACATATACAAGAAGTCAGGCAGCCCATTACAATAAACTTCAGGGTTCCTTTTTTAATACAAACTACATCTTAATACATAGTTTGAGATGATCAGGTAGTTTTACACCAACTCAAGTAACAACAACTTCTCATCTTAGAATACTAAAATAACAAAATCTTTTAATGCTTTGAATATTGAAATGCTTTGGTTCCACTGTCGACTTTCTAAAAGTGTAAAAACTACATCTATTGGTTAAACTTTTACCCTAGAGATGTGCTTAACTTAAATACAGTTATTTTAATAAAATACGAAATGTAACATAAATACAGGGTTTTGGCAGTTGTCATATGCTTCACACTATGCAATTATTCAACTCTCAGTTCGATTCAGACATTCCAAAGTGTAAAAACATGGCCAAAGTTTTCCAAACCCGACAATAATCTTGGATGTTTTCATTCTGGGGATAAGCTGGAACTGTGAAGACCACAAGATGGTTCAGATATCATAAAGTTCCTGCCCTCAGAAAGCAGCATTGCTTTAGCAGATGTCATTTTGCTCACCCCAAAATGAAAGCATCCACCACTGTGAGTCCCTCCTGAAAACCTTGGCCTCTACAGCACAGTATCGCATCTTCAGTTTTAATGTGGGTGAGGCAGGAAAGTATGGTAAAGGGTTTCCCCTGGCAAGTACCTTATTCGTCACAACAACAAGAAAACGAATACAGCAAGAGGCTCTTTTTAGTGCAGAAAAGCTCCTGCTAAAAAAAGACGTCTTCTTTTCTGAAGTCTGGTAAACATTTGAATTTGGTGGGAGAAGTCCGTATGCAGGCCAGGCTGGGCAGGCAAGGGCAGGTATGGTGCATCCGCCGCCCGGAGAAGGGAACCTGGGGATAAAGAGAGGAGACATCAGGAACAGGGAGCACAGCGGCGGTAGTGCTTAGGGGGACGGATTTAGATGAAGAGTGGGCATATGGGGAATGTCATTCCTCCCCCTACAGCAGGAGATCCCCACAAGCTGCAGCACGCGGGATGGAGGGCAGATGGGAAAGCCAACCTCACTGCATTCCCTGGTCAAACCACGGTTAAGAGCAAAATGTAGCGGTCTGTGTTGCCATGTAGATCTGTATCTGTGACACATGTTCTGCATTTACTCCCATTTCATAAAGGAGTCTGTTGTGTAACTACACTGGCCTTTAGCATCACATTTTTGCAGTGTGTACCATGCAGTGCCTACTTGCCCTGATTCCTGCATTGTCATATGGCACAGAGCAGTCTGTCAGTTGCATAGCAGAACCTGGGAACCTCAGGATCCCATGGTAATTCAGGCTGGAAGGGACCTCTGGAAGTCATCTTGACTCTCTTTGAGCAGGATCCTTTTCACCCCAGGGCAGAGGTTTCTCATTTCGTCCCACCCTCCTCCAGCTACACTGTATTGCAGGGAGCACACATATGGACTGCATTAAACAAATTCAGTTGCGCCACAAAATGCACATGCACTGACACTCTTTAACAACTTGATCACAAGCTCTGTCTTTTACAGGAGCCGTGTTTTTGCCAGCACATGAGCTGAGCCAAGCAGGACAGCCTGGTGGGACAGCATGGCCAGGAGCAGCAGTGCTGCTGGCCAGCAGCGTGCTCTGAGCATGCGGCTGAATGCAGCAAGGGAAACACAGAGGTACAAAACCACTGCTGGGCAGGCAGCCCTAATTCCCTCATTTCCAGATTTCTGGGTGTTTTGAGTCTGTAATTGTAATACTCCCTGATTGTTATGTGTCAATGTGCCAGTTTTCTCTGTAAGAACATTAAAGGAAGGAAGTCCCACACGTTCTTCTGTTCATCATGCCAAGGACCTGCCCAACTCCAGTGATACCTCACTGGGTGCAGGGGGTATCACATTGAGTGGGGGTCTCACATTGCCTGCAGTGTCCTAGGCCAGCCACAGCCCCCTGCCCAGCACCGTCTGAAAAGCAGCTCCAGAGCGAGAGCTGCCGTGGGCTTCCCCATGCCGTTCGCCATGGTCCCCTCTGCCCCAGCATGAGCAGAGAGACCACCAGCCGTGGGTGATGGGGACTCCCTGTTGGGAATCACACCTCTCGGGTGCCCACGCACAGCGCTGCAGAAAAACCTGAGCTCCTGGGGCTGGTAAGGCTGACTCAGAGGTACTGCTCAGCCCTCTGACAGCTCGACTGATTTATTCCAAACATTACAGTTGCTGCAAGGAAACGTTCCTTTCAGTGGGACTCCCACGCCAAAGATGTGACTTTAACAACACACCCGGCTGGGGACAGGCAGCGGGTGACAGCTCTGCAGGACAAAGCTTTGCCAAGGCGTGCAGCTTCTGCCTGCTCAAGCAGAGCCCACGTGCCCGGAGCTGTTGCTGGTAATGCTAGCTGAGCCAGTGCATCTTGACCAAGCCGTGTGCCCAGTACCGGTTTTAATGAGTATGAGGCATTGGGAGTTTGTGGCTGAAAAGGAAACATGGGACCTCCTGGGAGATGTGGTGGTTATGTGCAAGGTGCATGGCAGCAGCAAAGCTACCTTTGTGCTGCCAGCTCTGTGTGCTGACCTGCCAAACCTCCCCTGCCTGTCCCTGCCTGCAAACCCTGCCTTTGCAATGCCAGCTGAGATTGTTAACGGCATCAAGCCAACGCCATCTAGTTGCTGAGAAGGAAAGTAGAAGGTAGAAACCCAACTGCCAACCATCTCCTCCAGGGTATCTCCATGCTCCTCCCTCGGGGTGGCGGTGTGGCCGTGGTGGTGCCTGCTTTGTGCCTGAGCTGCAGGCAAGTGAAAGGTTTCGGTGCTTAGGGCAACTAGTCTCCCAGCTGCCCTTTACCCAGTTATTTAGGGGAGAGAAACTGCTGAGTAAACTTTCCATCCTTAAAAATAACTAATTTCACATACTACTGTAAACCAATTTGTTTTTCATGAAGGGCAATGGGGTGAGTAATCTAAAATTAACCTCATAAAGCTTATAAACATCAGTGACTGTGACTTTAAGTCTGGGGTGGACAGATCTTCTCTGATTGTAATTATGCAGGCAATTAGCTTAAGATATATCAGACAGTATAATTTGCCCAGTCGCAATTTCTCTTATCCTGAGACTTCTGTTAATGTAAAGAGCCCTCACAAGAAAAAAACTGGTACTTTACATTGTAAAAATGAGAATTTGGTCCCCAATATCACAGCAGGAGATTTAAGAATTTAAATCTAATTGAGCAGAGTTTGAACTTCTCAGCCTCTGGAGCCCAAGGGGACATTGCTGTTTGATGGCAGGGACCCTGCTGCAATGATGCACTGGGTGTCTGAACACTGGCTGGTGACGTTTTTGTTTGTGACGGGATCTTGTTAGGGTTGGTGGCATTTGCTCATATTCATGCTCACACCGGTAGCACTGGGCTTGGGAACTGCTAAAGCTGTTTTGGATCATGTAATGAAGCAAAACAGCAACAACAAACTAATCAGTAAACAATCTGGAAGGTGTGTAGTACTTTCATCCTCAGATTCTTTTCAGCATAATTCTGACAGTAATGTATTTCCTTACGTGGGTACCTTCAGCACTATTTCCATACAGATGCAAATGGCTGGGTATTGTAACCCATGGGATGTTTCCCTATTTTAATACAATGTGAGGTACAGTGCACTATATTCCTGTTCCTTTCTGCCCTGCCACAGCCCCCTGGTGACATACTCACTCGGTGACTCAAAGGGTGGCACTCATCTCCCAGATTTCCCATTGGCGTGCACATTCGCAGGCTGCGGATCCAGAGGCTAACCGCACAGCACATCCCTCCTCCGCACTGATGGTCCCGGTCACAGGCCTGGAGTTCAATACATCATTAGGCAAATGAAATTAGTAATAAATATATTCCAGAAATAGGACAGATCAGGTGCTCAGGAGCTGC
This sequence comes from Ara ararauna, assembly GCA_028858755.1. NCBI lineage: Eukaryota > Metazoa > Chordata > Aves > Psittaciformes > Psittacidae > Ara > Ara ararauna. Next base: position 7,776,400 of record CM054385.1, read on the forward strand.
CTCTGACACCACACAAGTTATCATGGCTTATTAAGGCTGAATAATCAGATTTAAGGCTGATATGCAATACTTATAGCTCCCATGGATCTGAACGTACAGGCTCCTGGCATGTTTCAGAGTTGAGCTCAGGATGTTTAAAGCCATGACCACATAGAGAGCTCAGGGCCAAATCCAGGACTGTCAGAGACTTGCAGTCCCAGCTTCTGAGCACTGATGGACCATGGCATGTGCCACTTTGTTTTCCCAGGTTGGAGCCTGAGTGCACTCAGGCAGGTAAAAGGACCAAGTGCATCAAACAGTCAGGAATTCTGTCTTATGGAAAAGCTACGATAGGATATTATCCATTAATTTAAAGACTTTTAAGTAACTATTCCTTCTAGCTTCTTATGATAATACCACATGGTTGAGTGCCTTTACACTGCAGTACTGCATGATAATTTTGTTAGAGAAGTCCAAGTAGAAGTAGCTAAAATAGAAGTTTAAATATGGGTTCTGTGGTTGCTATCTACAATTAGTATGTCGAATATGTAACTAGACATGGTCTTAAATGTGTAATAAGAAAAACCTCTCCTAAGTGTCCAAATCCAAGAAAATGCTGCTGTGGTAGCATTCCCCCACAAAGCAGGAGGGAAATATTTCCGGCCCTTACCCAATACAGCTTAGATAAACACAAACCAAAATGCAAACTATTGGGTATGTTTTAAAATACAGAAACGATGGAGAGCAATTGACATGTTAGAGTTTGGAAGCAGGTTACTCGCTGCACGTCTTCTGCCTATTTTTTAACCAAAATTTCATATAATAAAAAGTCTGATGAGCTTAATGCAAAAAACAGTCTCCTTTCTCTGATGAGAAATGCCATTAGTGAAAAGTTCTGATTACACCCCAAAGGAAAGCTGAATTAACTCCCCACTTTCTTAATGTCTGTCAGCAGGATTGATAGACCAAAGGCACTCATAAACAGGCAACTTGAGAAAATGTTCAGAGAATGTGATAACGGCTCTGGGGAAAACTGTGTATGAGAACAAACATCCTCTTACAGATCTTACCTTGGGATTCAAATGATAAATGCGATTAGACTGTACTCCACGAGGTAAATATTACACAAGTTCAACCAGCAGAAGCCCAATCAAACTACGTATTTACAGATCAGCCAGTAATTTAAGAAGAAGCTGTTGCATTAGGGTCAAGCCATTAAATAGTGTGTGCTACCCAAACAGCTCACACTCCTTCTAAACCCATATTTAATGAAGCAGAGAGCGCTATGCTACAGGTGAGCCCAACACACAGAGTATTTACTTATAAGACTAATACGGCCATAAAACTACCACTACAGCCTGCCAGGCAGATAATGTTTGCTTTCTAACCTCTCTCAAAAAACAAGTACTCTAATGGTCTAATTTTGTCCTAGTCACAAAAAACCTTCAGGTCTGCAGATTTTTGCTGCTCCCAACATGCTGGTTGTCCAGCTGGTGTCCAGTGCTCAGCTGGAGTCACAGGCTCTGCTATTCCTCACCAGACAGCTCCTGAACTCCCTTTTTTCCTCAGCTGTATATCTCAAACCCCATTTGTTTCCATGCGACTGGTCCTGGAGAGAAGTACCACTCAACCGCTAAAGAGGTCTGAGTATGTCCTAGCCAAGCAAGGGTATCTGTGCTTTCTTTTACAACTCACACACATGTGTATACATCTGGCAGAACTTTTAAGGCTCCCTTTCCAAAAATGTATGACAAGCTCTGAAAAATATTCAACCCAAATGCTCCTGCACATACCTTATCTGCAATGTGTAATTCATGCCACTACTCTAAATCTTCACAGGACACGACACGAAGGACATTCCTTTTCAGCGCCCCATTAAAACCCACTTTTGTGTAAAATACAGCTTAAAGAAAAAGTCCCAGGTGAAATGCCAGCTCTAAAGGCAACTTAAGTCAGCACATAAACCACCACTGAAGTAAGAAAGGTTTCAATCAAGTCACTAAATTGCAAAGGAAAAGGAAAATGAAAGGAAAAACAAGAGAAGGAGGAAAAGGAGAAGGAATAAGAAAAGGAGAAGGAAGAGGAAGAGGAAAATAGGAAAAGGAAAAGAGCCTTTCAGGCTCAGGGGATGGGAACGGGAACACCTACGTCAGTTCTCAGCTGAGATTTGTCCATTCATCAAAACCAAAAAAGGAATCCAAGTGGCTTAAGTGGAAATGCACTGCAATGGTCAATGAAGTATCACTTTCTAGCTCTGATCTATTTTTATGTTTTGAATTTTCTTTGTCCTTGATCAGTTATTTAGTGTTTAAAATGACTTCATTTAATGGATGCATTATTTTCTCAAGGTGTAGCCACAACTCTTAACAACAGACATATAAACTGCTCCTCCACTGCTGGAAATAATTCTACTTTAAAAGAACTTGAAATTCTCAAGTTTTAGAAAAATGCCTTCACACTCTGCTCTGAAAATTGGTCAGTCCAGGGAACTGATCTAACTTCCAGGGAAACGCTTATGAGGCCTTCCACAGACTTCAGTGAGGTCTGGATGGGGAGCCTGGACAGCCACGGAGTAATTGACTACTGCGAGCCCAACTTCTGATGGTTACAGAAGACATGTAGCCTCTCGAAGGAATGCAAGTGCTGGCTTATTAATCCAAAGCAAACACTAAAAAACCCCATTTTACTTCAGCATGATGCAATGCTCTGAGTTAAAAAATGTCTCGGGGGAAAAAAAATATTTTCACAACCAAAGTAAATTTCAAGTCTAAAAACAACAACAACAACAGAGGACTCATGTGCAGGGGTGAGTGCTGAGGGAAAAAAGCAGCACAGTCATACTCAGGAAAAAAACCGGGAGGAGAGTTTTGCGGTGGCTGCAATACCAGTGCCTGCCCTGGGAGCAGAGGGGCCGGAGGAGCAGGCATCCGGGGTGCACAACCCGGCAGCGCCGTGCCCGAGCCGGGCCCTCTCGGGACATGTCTGCGGGCAGCGGGGCTGCGGGAAGGAGAGCAGGAGGCAGGCTCCAGCGCTAGAGAGGCAGCTGAGTCCCTGCACACTCACGGACCAGCCCGGAGAGATAATCCCCCGCCTAGTGCAGGCATCCCTCACCCCAAAGGGACAGAGCCCTCACCGTGGCAACCCTCACCTCAGAGACCCGCAGGTCCTGGTATCACCCACTGCAGAGATGCCCCATATCCTGGCATCCCTCCTTCTAGAAAGACCCCCACGTTCCGGTATCACTTAGTCCAGGGATACCTCTCTCCAGCATCACTTAATGCAGAGAGATCCCCGTGCCTCGGTACCACCTATCCCAGACCGACCCTCGAGCCTGTCACCTCTCTTTCCCTGGCACAGCTCCTCTTCCCAGCCCGGCTATCACTTATCCCAAAGAGACCCTCCTCTCTGCTCACCCCTCACGGAAGAGCGATCTCCCGTACACCCGGCACCGCTTCTCCCGGGCGGCCCCCACCTCCCGCTGTCCCTCACCGCACACAGACCCCCAGGTCCCGTCCTCGCTCTATCGGCAGAACCCCGCCTGGCTCCAGCCCGCCTGCGGCTGCCGGTGCCGGGTCCCGTCGGTGCCGTCGGTCCCGGCCGACCGCGCGGTGCCGTGCGGCGGCGCTCACCCCGGTGATGACGGCGCCGTGTCCCGCGGCGAGCAGCACCGTCAACAGCAGCAACAGCAGCAGCAGCAGCACGGGAGCCGGAGGAGCGCCGCGCAAGCTCCGCATGGTGCCGTCCCGCGGCCCCTGCGCTCCCCGCGGCACGGCGCAGCGGAGCCGGTGGCAGCGGCCGCCCCAGCCGTTATAAAGCCGGGGGCCGCCGGCGGCGGCAGCGTGAGTCACCCCCGCCCTGGCAGAGCCGTGGACCGCCGCGCGCACACACCGCGCCCAGGTGCGCGGCTGCGGGAGAGGGGCGGTGAGGGAGCATCCTGCTGCACCCCAGGGAACGTCCAAAGGCTGCTCGGGGAGCGTCCCGCAGGAGGGCTGGGGAGGACAAGCCACAACGTGTTGGAGACCGGCCACGGCATGCTGGGGACGTGCCAGAACAGGTCTAGGGGACATCCCATGGAGCATCCCAGGGCATGTTTGGGGCATTCCACAACAGGTCTGTGGGTGACATGCCAGGGCTGGCTAGGGGACATCCCACAGCATGCTGGGCTTGTCCTGCAGCAGGCTGGGGATATCCCGCAGCGCGTCTGAATGTGATATCCCTCAGTAGGTTGGGGACATTCTGCAGCAGGTCTGGGGAGTCATCAGGCAGCAGGTAGGAGCAGCACACAGAAGGTCCAGAGGGAATTCTGCAGCATATAGGGGAGATCCCATGGCACGTTAGAGCCCACCCCACAGTGCGGCACTGGTAGCCCGCAGCCGCTGGACCCAGTCTGGAGGCCTGTCTCTGCTCCAGTGCCCATGATCTGTGTTTCTCAAACTCCCTGCCCTGAACCAGACCTAGCAGTTCTCCTGCAAGCCCCAGCCTTGATATTCCCCCTTCTCCCCTCTGTGAACAGGAGCATCCTGTGAGCCCCTGCAGTGCTGTGGACATAGCTGGTCCATAGCTGGGTGGGGGGAGAATGACACACAAGACGCACCTCACCTTGTCTGGGGCAGGGGAGCATCAAAGCAGATTTAACCCCTGTAACAACTGAATCAACCCCAGCTCCTGTTTAGTGCACTTGGCCCAAGAGGTGTCAATGCCAAGCAAAAAACTAATGCTCGTGTGTACTTCTTTCGTCACCCCACTCCTCTGTAGACCTTTCATGGTCAGACATGCTCAGACAGGGCAGGGAGAGGGGACCCCGTTTCAGAGGCAGTGCGCCACTAGCTTCTTCCAGGGCTGATGCCAGGCCATGGTCAATTGCATCAGTGAGCTCCTTTTTCCAGACGCATACCACTTAAATTCAACACAAGCCAAAGTTTAACAACTAAGGGTTCTACCTTTGGGCACCTCTCTCCCCTGTGGAGGGAGGACATCAGAGCCCAGCGACTGTCAGTAAAACACATGCGGAGTTTCTATCCTTGCTTCTCTCTCTCTGTTTTTCTTATTTTCTTTACTTTACTTTTCCAGCTCTATATACTTAATTCTCTTTTTCTTTCCTCTCCCTTCAAACTCCATTTTTGCCCCTTTTCTTGCCTCTGTGCCCCTCTTCCATCTCTCTGGTCCCTCCACGCACCCTCCTCCTCCTCCGGTGTGTCCTGGTCTCCCACATAAGCCCCTGTTTTGTCAGACTTTCAAATTCTCTTTTTCCAAACAGGAAGGCTGAGCTTCTGCAGAGCCCACGTTTCCCTGAGACCTCTAACAGTCTCATTCTTTGGCTGAGGTAAGTTTAAGAGCCGCTGAAGGAAAGCATATAACTCACCATGTGTCTCGGTATGCTCCCGCTTGGTTCAGTCCCGGTCAGGAGCTGTCGAATCTGTTTGTTAGCAGCATCCCCTCGGGGGGGTTACTCTGTCTGGCGGTGTTTTCATTACAAACCTGACCTTTTTGGGTGCTTATGGCTATTTTGTAAAAATGCACTCAAATATGGGCTGAATAAATAGAGCCCCGCTCCAAGGATGCTTTAAAACCAAATTGGGATAAGCCAATTTTGATGTGAAAGTATTAAAAATAACTGGGATGGATCCTCAGCTGTTCCAAACTCACATGGCTGGCCTGAACCAGGTAAAGGGATTAGCTTGTTTTAAGTTTTATTAGTATCCTAGAAACTATAACTGAATGGAAACCAGGAATATTTTTTCATTCCCCAGGTGCCCACTTTAAAAAACAAATGATCATTTTCAGCTCTAAGCCTCCTGCTCCTTCAAAAGCATTACAAAATTGAGGGGAAATAAAAAGGAGGAAGGGAAGAATTTTGTGCAGTCTTATGTAGACTCAGTCAATTCTTGTAAAAGCCTTTTCATATAAAAGGCATCATTCATGAAAGGTTTCCAGTCATCAGCCTGGAAGGGCAGTATTATACCTTTAGTTGGGTATGCTGTAGACTTACTAGCATCCATCCTTACACCAATATTCTTACTATTAACTTGTACTAAAAACTTGTTTGCTATTAGAAGAGATCTTAAACAGCCATATAGTCTTTAGGTGACAACAAAATTGTAATGAGACATTAATTAAGTCCAATTAGGTTATTTCTGTTCTTAAAAGAAGTGAAAGCTGAGGAGGTGAATCTCTGAATTTCAGCATTGTTGCCTCCTAGATAATTGGTCAACTACAACAGTAGTAAAAATCTACAGTGTCTCATATGTGAGTCTTCATATTGCTCATCTCACAAATGCACCAGAATTTCAGAAGTTTTTCTTTCTTCTGATCCACTTTAAAGGATAGCCTCTTATTAGTTAGTTTAAAAGTGGCTTTTTTGCATAGTTGGGATTTTACTGAACCAATTCATTCTGAAATATAGAATCATAGAATCATAGAATAGTTAGGGTTGGAAAGGACCTTAAGATCATCTAGTTCCACCCCCCCTGCCGTGGGCAGGGACACCTCCCACTAAACCATGCCACCCAAGGCTATGTCCAACCTGGCCTTGAACACCGCCAGTGATGGAGCATTTGCAGCTTCCCTGAGCAACCCATTCCAGTGCCTCTCCACCCTTACAGTAAAGAATTTCTTCCTCATATCCAATATAAACTTCCCCTGTTTAAGTTTGAACCCATTACCCCTTGTCCTATCACTACAGTCTCTCATGATGAATCCCTCCCCGGCATCCCTATAGGCCCCCTTCAGATACTGGAAGGCTGCTATGAGGTCTAACATGCAACATTTCTATTAGTATTTCTTTCTATCTTGGCTGGTATGATACCTAAACCACCCTGGAATGCACGTGAGGGCAGGAGGGACAGCACAGCATATAACCCAGCCTAGTGCAGAAGCAGCTTTCCAGCTTCTTTTACATACCACAATTAACACAGATACGTTCCCCATTCCCCCAGCAGATACTTGTCCAGCTGACAACTGCAACACTATCCCAGTGTCAATGAATATACTCCATGAGAATTTTTTTCCTCCCATAGGAAAACACACAGCAGAAGGATCCAGTGTCATCACCTGTAGGCAAGGCTTCAGTGGAGCTACAGCTTTGGCTATGCTTGGGTAGGCTTAGGCTTCTTTTCAAGAGGGAACCCAAGAGGTGCCATTTTGAGATCGTCTTAACACTCAACACCTTCTACCATAAAAACTCTAATATCAGAATTAGGAAATATCACTCCAAATTAATCATTCTAACATTAGATTTGACACAGTATGTTAACAATCATCAAAAAGTCCTCAGTTGCTTTAAGAACCCAGAACGAAATACCTATTTTTAGCTTTCAGTGTGGTTGGTAGCTCTTTCTGGTTCTTCTCAAAGCCTCAATTTTACTGGAAGCTAACTGTCTATGAGTAGGCATTCAAATAATTATTTGGCCTATTCAAGTGATAATGCACTACAGAGTTTACAGATTTTTGAAGACTAAGAATGTGAATACATCAGCTATCTAAAAAGATAATTTTCTCATAAAAGAAATGAGAAAAAGCATGTAATGTGAGACAGGAGAATTATCTTTTTGTCCTCAAAACTCCCCTAATAATGACAGTATCTAATTTGTTTAATCTTTCACACTATGTATCCAACAATGATCTAAATTCAGCAAAGTGGTGCAAGTTTGCTGACTCTCGTACAGGAAAAATACACTTATCTATATCAGATGCCTATACAGATTTATAGCTTATAGATGTGGAAGTCATCCAAGGTATGGAAGACCTCAAATCAGCTGTCTTTCGTGCCTGGAATAACCTGGACACACAGTTCATGCAAGAATATCTGAATCTCTAAGCTGTCACCTGAGGGTTACACCTTGGGTCTCACTCAACATTTCTGCTTTAGGTCAATAATTAATGTTCAGTGAAGCAGAAGCTGGCCCAAATCATTCCCTTGGGCAACCCGCACAAAACGACTCTCAGTCTCTTGTTCTCTGCCTTGGAGACGGTATAGGAGGCAGAAGAGGCCCTTTCTGCTTGTCTTGGCATTAATTTGGGTCCACAGAATTTATGCAACTACCATTTACATTTACGTAGCAAAGATTTTTGTAAATTACTTCTAAGTTTTCTGCCTCTCTCTCTGATGTGGCTGAAGTTGGCCAATGCCTTCACAAGTTACCAGCAGTGGGCTGGCTGAGAAATGGAGGCTTTATACCTGCAACTCTCACTAAGACTGCAAAACCCAGCTGGGATCTGAAGTGCAAATGGCTTAGCAAGTCTGGGCACCCACCAGTATGATCCTAGATTGTATAGACAGCAGTTTGCGTCATTGAGTAACACACAAAATGAAAGGCAATTTAGGTGGTAATACGCAATTCTCACACTTGTAGTTGCCTTTGGAGATGTCAGTGAGACTGCTGCTTGCGTGAACTTGTAGGCACATCTGAGAGGTCAGCACGTATCTGGGATGCACGTATCTGGTCAGCACGGGATGGGATACAAGTGAGGAAGCAGTGTGGAGAGCAGCAGCAGCAAGTCTACCCATAGCAATGCAGCAGCCAGTTGTACAAGGAACCACTTACTGTGAAAGGGACACCCAGCACCTATGGTTCAGTGAGCCACAATGGTCTTTCTTCATTACCACACCCATGCTCATGTCTGGCCTCTTCTGACATCAAATAAACTAATTATTTTTTAAAAAGTCTTAAGAGACGTGCAGATTTTAGGATTAGAAGAGGCACTACAGTCTGAATTCCTACTAAATCAAGCCCTATGTTTCATTAGTGAATCCTAAACACAGGAAGATAATTGGGTTTTAAATGAGCATGTATCTCTAGAGCATTGACGTAACACAATGAGGAATTCACCACTTCCCTCCACAAACTGCTCCAACTCTTAAAACCTCATTTGCTGTTTGAATTTCACTGATTTGGATCAATGAATGGTATTATACCCTCTAACATCACGAATTTTCATCTTTGGCATGTAATTATAAGCTGGAAACAAATTCCACAACACCTGTTTATTAACATTGAGCCCTCTTGCTCTCTCACTATGGAGTAGCATTTTTGTCACCCTCACATTATTCCGGCAGCTCATCTCCAAGCCCTTTCCAATAGATCAACAAACTTTGATCTATTCTCACCCATTCGATCAGCCACACAGCTCTATTCTTAAATATTGTGCAGACTGAGTCAACCATCAGCATATAAACAAAGCCAGCCTCGTGAATACACCATAAAAAATGAAACTGACTTTCAAAGATCCTCAGCAACAGACAAGCGTCTCAAAGTGGTTTTATTCCTGAGGTTAGATAAGAATAGTTGTAATGAGCTGCTGTTATAGCGGTATGCTCCTAGTGCTCCTCATGTCTCATTAAGCCGCTTTTCAGTACTGCTGTTGTCATAGTAGTCCATGAAGAACCTTACATAAGGAATAAGATGATGGTTCTGCAGTATGATTAAAAAAAGCCCCATAACAGATAAGTGCTCATGTTCTAGATAAGGGATTCTTACTCCCTTACTCTGCGCTGGATCATGTAACCGCATGAATCATTTTGATTGCGAAGTACATGTTCTCCCGTCAGCTCAGAGGGATAAAATGGAATATTACAGAGTCTACTCATGAAACAGTGGCAGTGGCAGGACAAGAAAAAGCTTCAAACATATAACCAAAACCAATAATGTCTAGTTGCTCATGAAAATTTACTCCTTTGAATTGTACACATTTAGAGTTCTACGTATCCGTGTGACTGCGTTTGCAAAGTCCAGGGCAGCTCAGTCTGGAATGATTCAGTGGGAATTGCAGCTTTATGATGGGCAGGGACCCAATGCCTTTCTGTAATTTTCAGATAAGTCTGTAAAATATGTAGAATTTTTGCCAAGGAGATGCAGTATTTGGGGATTTAGCTGGACTTCGGGGAAACATTCTTTCAACCTTTTTTCTTCCTATTGATTACTTTTGGTAGGAAACAACTTTCCTTTGCACACCAAAACAGGTTAGTACCTGCAAGCTGTGGGTAGGGGATTGCTGGTGGAGCCATTCTCTCTCCCTGTACACTTGAACCTACAGAGTAAGGTAATTTTTCATTGAGATGGGACTTGCTGGGCCATGGGGGAAGGAGAAGGAATAGCTTCCACTGCCATAGAAGTCTACCAAATGCAAGAACTGCAGGCGGGTTATTCAGGAGGGCATCGCTGTAACTCTGCTCCCACCACAGACAACCAATTTATCATATGCCTCAACGGGAACTAGCTAGACCAATGCCAAGCAGGCTTTGTAAGCCCATATTTAATAAAACAGCTCACCTTTCCTCCCTGACAGGGCCCTCATGGGTCCCTCTGTTCCCTGCCAATTCTGTCTGCACCTTCAGCTGGAACGTGGCAGTGGCCAGCGAGAGAATATAAAGCAGGCTGTGCTCCTGCCTTTATTAGCATATTAGGTAAGGTATTGCCTTGAAGGCAATACGTAGGAACAACAATCAGTTGGTTAGTTTTTGCGTCCTAGGTTTTGCAAATTCCCAGAATCAACAGGGATTTTCACCCCCTAAAATCCCTCATCCTGCACCTTCATTCTGTCCTGCTGTCTTCACAAGCTGTGTGATGGCTGTAGCTTTTCTCCTGTTAATTTGGGGTATTTATGTTAGGTTTCAGTGTGTGGCAGGGAGAAAGGGAGTGATCTGTAGGGATTGAAGTAGAGTGGATAGTGCACCTGGGTTTACGTTTCTGTCCAACCCGCTGGATGGGGCGTTCACAGCTGCTAATGGGGGATTAGAAGCGCCGTGGCTCTCCAGCCTTCCCTGATGCTCTGAACATTGGTTATCCAAGCCAGAAATAGAAAGAACACATATCACAGAAAGATCTCATCCACCTTCTGATCTGCCCTGGACTTCAGCCCCCACTCCCTAAGTTTTTTTCCCCTCTTACTTTCTCTCCCACTTCTCTCATTTCTGCCCTTGTCTCTCACCACTGTACTTTGTGCTGCTTCATCTTTCACTGCCACTGCCATGGGAAGGCAGATATTCCCAGCAGAGTACAACTGAGGTGCCTCCAGGGCCTGAAGTACCACTGAATTCCTTTTGCTCTTTTTCATCCATATGCAAGATTGTTCAGAAAGGTGAAAATTCCATCGAAATGTCATGCTAGCAAAAAGAACACATAAAAAACCCTGTGGGGATGGCTGCAAAATGCTTCCCCTCACCAGAGCCACCTCCAACACAGAAACTTCAGTTACTACTCTCTTAGCTATGAACTTTGAAAATTATAATGTCTCCCTAGTGACTTACATTTCCTAGAATCCCTAAGCACTTAGTAAGTCACATCCTCCTGAATTACTTTATCTGTGACTGGATACAACCAGATCCGGGGTGACAACTGGTAAATATTTAACTTCACATGCCCACCTTAAAGGACAGCTCTGGACTTGAAAAAAATCCATCCCCTGGTTTGGTGGTGTTGGGGTTTGGTTTTCCTTTTTTCTTAGGATGCAGAAAATGAGGTGCTAGTGCAAAGCTTCAGTCTATTCAGGCTATTCTCAGGAAAAGCCATGGAGTCTTCAGCATCACCTGGATGTCAGCACCTTTGTTTTTATCTTTTAGCAGAATACAGGGACCCTGACAAACAGCTGTCACTAGGGTGAGTCCTGCACACGCAAGTGAGGGCACTGCCTGGAGCTGCAGCCCTGCAAACACTTTAATCACTGGGTTGGTTTGACGGAGAGGTTCACACAAACCTGGGGTCAGGACAGAAGGAGGTGGCTGCAGGCAGGAGGCAGGCAGGGAAGCCCTGGCTGCATCTGCAGCTCAATGAGCCCGCCAAGCCCTGGCTTTCGAGGGAAGAGTGTGACCTACTGCATCACCTCCTGAAGACGAGCTGCTACAAAGGACAAATTATCCACCTCACCCTCCTACTCCATGCTCTGTTCTCCTGCCAGCTCACTTTCCAAGAGCCACTAGTGCAAAGGGCAGCTAATTATTCCAGGAATTCAAATTGGTCGCTTTCATGGTAAAGATCAAACAAAAATGTGAGCTGGTGTTGGCTGCCTGCCCCGGTGGCTAGCTGAGTGCTGGGAAGATGCATTTCATCCTCCCAACAGCTCATTATCTGGGTAGAAGTCACGAGACCACAGATGGGGGAAGAATAGAGAGGAAGACAACAATGACATGAGGCTGAGGGAGAGGAAGCAGCGAAAAGGAGCATGGTTGGAGTGAGATGCAGGCGATGAGGCAGAGGTTGCCTTGGCCATGCAGGGTGGCAGCACCCCTGACATCAGCTCTGCATTCTTAAAACCACTTTACTGGGTACTGAATATTATCTTAATTCTGTCTCCTGGGGCACCATGGGACATACCACAGGGTTCAGGCCATGCACACCCAGGGGGGCTCATCTCTCCCCACCACAGACCTGCCTCTTTAACCAATGTCCCCATGCTAACAACATGGGTCTGCACAACCTGTTTCGCTGGCCAGGATCACACAGTGCATTTTTTTCTCCTTCTACTCACTCTGCCAAAACACCAAAACCAGCCCAGGGACATGTGGCAATGACATTTCCCATTTCCCCAATGTCTCCTGTCACTGAAGAAGTCCCCCTCCTGTGACCAGGGCTCCACAGAAATAGCTCTGCCTCAAGTTAACACGTTTGTGGAGAATGGCTGAATAAGACCATAACGTTGTTTCTTGTTGCCTTGACAATACACTCAAGCACAAAAGATCTATTTTAACCCTGTGCTGGGGTAATACCAACTGATGTAACCCTGCTGGAAACAAGGCAAGTGACACACTGGCAAGCCCAAGTTTTCACACATGTGGTAGGATCATTAGGGTAAGTGGACTTTTGCCCCTGGAGAGGGACTGGCTGTTTGCCCAGGAAGAGACTCCAGTCTTGAACTCTAAAGGCTGGATTTTCAAGTACTGCATAGCAAATCCTTTCCCACTACACTGTTATTTCTTGAAAATAAGGCTTGAAAACGCAAAAATAACGCCAAATGTTCAAAACGCTCATGTTCTTTAACTAGAGCCTCATGCAAAAACTGCTGATTCTGAAGATGAGCTGCAGCCAACTTCCATGGGCTTCAGGGGTGGATAACCAGCAGGTTGTTGCTTACACAGAGCTATAATTCATATTTTGCAGAGTACTGTTTCTTTTTAATTGCTATTAATTCCAATCATATCATACCTAATTTTGGAATTCCTCAGTGACCAATATATTTCGATGCCATGACAGCAGCATGAAGCAGTGAGAAACCAGTTAAAAGTGGTTTCCTAAACTCGGTCCCTCACTTGCTCTCCAGGGAACAGCACCATTTCCTAAAGTGACTCCTCCCTTGTTCGCTCTGTGTAGTGACTCCATGAATAAATCAGAAATGGGCTTTCTTATGGCTGTCATTGTCCAGCCAGAATTGTCCTGTAGTGCCGGAGGTTCAAGAGCCCTGTTTCTGAGAAGCATTGAGACATCTTCTTGAAGTCCCTCAATGCACGGTTGCATAAACAACAGTCTTCAGACCTGTCAGATGCATTGAGGGCGGAACAGGCAGGTACTGCTCCAGGTCTTTCTAAATCCAACTCTTTCTAAATGCAGTTACTCAACTTCCTGCAGCAAGGCAGAGCAATTACACTACAGATGATGAAATATTTCCTTCAGTTTACTCTAAATTCCAGTGAGTGATGTAACCAGCAATCCCTTAGTTTTGCATTGCCAAACGCAGTAAAGAGCAGGAACAAATCAGTTCTCAACAGACCACTTGGGTATTTAAATCCCCTAGTAAAGCCTTTTCTGTTTTACCTATTTCAGTTCTCTTTCACATCTGCCATCCTGGTGTCCTTACACGCTTCATCCTGCCAAGGTTAATAGTCACAGCTGGGAATGTTCCAGCTCATTTCATTGTCTTGTCTGAGATGACATTTTAAGTGGCAAGTGCTTTGAGTTTAACTGCCGTAATGTTGAGTGACTTACCTCTGGTAACCAATGCTGTTAGCTTGTTCAGTCAGAAATCTGGTAAATGCCTTGTTCACGCAATTATGATAATTGCCTCAGAGAAAAGATAGAGAAGTGTATCTTCCACTGAAGAAAATGCATAACTGTTAGCCTATGCTCACCTTTTCCTGCTGTTTCCTTCTCCTCTGTGAATGAATGTTATTAGTGAAACCTTCCCCACATCTGCTCCTTGTTCTGCCCTTCCTGATTTAAGATTGGTGTGACATGGCCAGCAATTTGCAGGGATTTGTAAAAAAAGCAGGAGCAATTTTCGTGGGCGTGTATTTTACTTTTCCTCAACTGCATAGACAGGATATTTTGTTGAAAAGAAGGCTAAATGGAGCAACATAATCGTGCACATAATTTTCTCTAACTGAACAATCCTGTTTGCTTAATACTAAACACAAACTTAGGGGAAAACAAAGTTAAATGTGTGTTTCAATAAATCAGGAACTTAAAGAAATCACTTCATACATTATCAACTTCATCAGTACCTTAAACAACTTCCCCTACCAGAAAAGCTGCCCAGAATAAGGACAGGAAGAGCAATCTTTGCCACAGACAAACCCTAAGTTGAGTTCAACCTAATCTCCAGAGAGCTGGGGTTTTCCTTTGGCCTTGGGAAGGCTACGGTTGTTTATGGTTCTTCCTCTAATCCAACATAAGCTGGAGAAACTCTTGAGATTTCTATGTACAAGGACAAATTCATCACGACTCTCCCTGTAGAAGGACAGAGCAATCCCCCTGCATGAGAAACACCAGCTCCCTTCGCCTCAGCTTCGCCACTGCAGTTCCCAGCATGCTGGGCTGGATGCCTGCAGTTTTCTACAGCCCCACTCTTTGCAGCACCCTAACAGCTCTCATTTAAACAACTGAAACCCTGCAGATTGCCCTCAGATCTGCAAGCCATCAAGAGACACTGAAATAGGCTGCAGCAGGTGAAAGCCCTGGCCACAGTGCCAGGAGGCCTTTGAAGCTGACATCACTTGGGCTGGAGGTGTTTTGAACTGCAGAGAGGAAACGATATAAAAAGAAAAGGCTTTTATTCTGACAGTCAAACTTAAGCCTGCCCTTACTGTATGTAAAGTGCAAAGTCGGATCTCAAAGAGGGAAAAATAAAAGGGCTGGATTCAGCAGACAGTCAGATTTGACTCCAGATCAGCTGTCAAAGGAATAAAGCCTTTGAAAAAGAACAAACCAAATCCTCAGTTCTTTCCCCCAGCATCAGCCCCGACTGCTGCAGCTTCAAAGGCTGGGCTATGCCATGGAGGTCCCAAAGGGGAGAGCAGAGCCGTCCCAGCACCTCGGCTGCTGCTTGAGCCCTTTGCACGCTGAGCCACACTATGGCTCTTTGCTCAGCACCATGGGACCTCCAAGCTGGTTCAGCTCCCCTGATTAGGCTGCTGCCACCTGCACCCCCAGAGAAGTTCTCATTGCCTAGCCCTGCCTGATGGTATTTTTCCCCTTTGAGGTTACTCTCACAGCAGCGCTGGGTTTGGGTCAGTGCCACCTCTCACATGCTCGTTTGGGAAATGAGTAATTGCCATCTCCTCCAGCATCTGCTTCTGCGCTTCCAGACACGCACTGGTGCTCCAGGCGTGGGGGATGACCTTAGCATCAGATCTGGCTTGGCAGCCCACTGCAGCTCCAAAGGCAAAGGTGTGTTAAGAAAATTTGCATGTAGAGGCAGCAAATCAAAAGGCAGAGCTGGATGTCAAGACAAAGAAAAAAAAGTGGTTCCTAATTACTTAGGTTGCATTTGCCTTTCCAAAGGGCATAACATTTTACATGGTTCATTAAGATTAGAGCCCCGGGTATATTAATGAGGGCCATGTGAGTATGGAAATTAATCATTTTAAGGCGCACAGCTAACCTCTGATGGTGGTTCCCATGAGGCTGCTGAGGCTAGCCCTGGGGTGACATGAAGGTGCTGGCCCTTACCATGGTCTGGCCAGCTCCAGCCTGCAGCAGGGACTTGTTCCACTGATGATGTGGTAGCTGAGGGTGCTGGCAATCCCAGCTGCAAGCTTGGCTTGCTGAGGCAGGAGAGGGGAGAGCAGCGTCCTGGGCCCTGCCATGCACCAGGCAGGTATCACTCAGAGGCGCGGCGCCTGCAGTGAGCAAGACCTGAGGTATTTTTGTGCGCCTGCCTCAGCCCTTGTGGTGGTTTAATAGTGGCCAAAGCAGCTAAAATGAGACCATTGAACCATTGCTACTGCTGCTGTAATCTTACACACTGGTATTTTTGGCCCTAATCCCCATGGGCTGATGCTTTTCCATTGGTAATGGTGAGGATGGGATTGGTGAGGCAATAGGTAGGATGTTCCAGCCTGTGGAGACCTGCAGAGATCAGGTGTTGAGGGTGCTGGTCCTTTCACAGGCTGGACTGCAGAAGGAATAGCCGCTCCTTTGGCACTGGGTCACATACAGGCAGGAGCAGGTGTGGGTCTGGGCTGCAGGATGCTGTACACTGGATGTACATCAATCTCTGCGCCTCAAGCCACTTATCAGCCCTTTCTAACACAGTATTTAGTCATTGCTGGGAGAAACTAGTTCACATTTTTAAGTTCTCTGAATATAAAATCCCCATTTGAGAGTATTTTAAGGATTGCTGTGTAGCAAACTCAAAGGCTTATTACTATTATACTCCTGCACAGCCACAAAGTTCATGAGTAATTGCAGCTTTACCGCATCCTAACCTTTCACGTATTTATATTTTGCGTTGCATCCTTACCAGGAATAAGAGATAACCGCAATCATCTGCAAAAGGCCTTGGGTGAGACAAGATCATCAGGAAAATGGCAAGAAGTAAGGTGCATGCTCCATGGTGTGCTGACTTCCCTGTCACTTTTGCTCAGTTTATTAGCAGAAAACATAGTTTTACTGCACTCCTGCTTTCAGATTTAATCTAGTGCAGGAGGTGCACAACCACAGAGGGCTCTTCATTCTTTTCACTTTGCGATATGATACTGATCACTCTGAAAAAAGCCTTTCCTCTGTGCTGGCCTGCTGGCAGCAGCAATTCTACCCAGTGACGCAGGGAAGGAGAATAGCTGCGTGTTCCCGGTGTCTCCAGCCTGACCTAATCCGTCAGTTAACCAAGGCTGCTGCATGCATCCATGGGGAGACGTTTCTTTTGGCGTAGAGCAAATCTCTGGCAAGTTTGCTCAGTAAGATCTCACAGACTTTCCACAAACACATGCCTGACGTAGCAGAAGTCAGGGGACAATGCCAAAGACCTTTACAAAGGTGGCGTTAGCTTTGTTCTTCCATACAGAAATGGAGCTTTTCAACAAACTTCAATACCTTTTTTTGATCAGAAACATCCCACACCTTGGTCTTTCTGACACAACCATCTCTCTCCAACACCGAATCTCATTATGAGTTGAAAAGACTGACGGAAACCGCACAGCTGTAAGAGGAGGAAGTGCTAAGGTCGTTGCTTTTGTTTCCAAAGCATGAAATAAGGTATTGAATAATGAGTTTTTCCTCCTGTTGCTTGAGCTCTGTGGGGAGATTGCTACAGCTGATTCTTAGTCGTGTATTTAACAGACTTACAAGCAAGGTCACTTGGTCACATATCACGTATAGGAGCCCATGTGTTTTTTGTGCAAAAAGAGAATTAGAAGCAAAAAAAAAAACACAAGCACCAATCTCTGAGTTCATCCGAAACCCAGCCAGAAAGAGCCTCTGGAATAAATGCTGTAATCCCTCATCTCCTGGGGAAGGAGCGACTGTCTGACCCAGGGCATTGCTGGTTAACAGGATTAGCTTGGGGAAATTTTGGGCTGGGTTGCCCAGAGACTGCATGTGGTCTGCCAAAGAAACTGTTTCTCTTAGAGCTGAAATGGTCATCCACAAACTCCCCATAGGAGGAAATAATAACCACAAACTTTCTCGTTTTGACACCACAGGACTGGCCGCATTACAAATGAACTTTCCCATTCATACTCAGGTTTCATCACATTAAGAAGAAAGAGAAAAACCACTGCAACAAGGGAGAGGCTGGGAAGAAAGAGCAGAGCAAAGTAACAGTCATTATAAATAACATTTCAGGTGGTCCTTTTCAGAAATAACACAAGCAGTTCACTTAATATCTTACGTCTGAAATGGTGATTCCATGTCTGGTATACTAGAATAAGGACCATTAACTATTAATAATATGAGCTAACAGGCTGACAATGTGTTATCTTAAACAACTCTGATTATTATTAAGCATTCTAAAAGCACTTGATCAAACTCATACCAAGTCACAAACCCTCCTTCAGGAAGCTGTGGTAGTACCAAAGACAAAACCAACAAAATCAGGAAAACTGCTACTGGTCTCTGTGAACTGGAAGGGGACTTCCAAGACATCCCCATTCTACCTCCAGCTGCAGCTGAGTGCCCAGCACAGGCTCTTGTTCACCCCCAAAGGATAACATTTGAGAAACGATAGAAAAATTAACGTCGCTTTACCCCAGTTCCTTCATTTCGGCCCTGAGCAGGTTAGTGCTGTCAGGGACATGCTGCAATGTGCACCAGGGGTGGATGTAAACCTCCCTCAGTTTGCACCTATTTGCCTTCCAGGAGCAGGATGAAGAGCAGACCTCGGAAAGAAGCAGGAGCTCTTCATGGTTTTACTTTGCTGTTCAAACTTTTTCTTCCTCCCTTAACTTTACAGCCTTGAGTCCATTACTCAGTCCATGTCTAAGATTGAAATTATGGGGGGAAAAGGCATCAGTTGGATTCATTATCTATCAAGTGTTATAGAGGGACTGAATTGCGAGGGAAATTTTAAAACCATTCTTCTGATATGAGTCACAAGAGTAAGCTATCAGAAGCCACGTCAAAGGCACAGTAGTTGGCAAGGAACATATAGCATCTTTATGATTATTCCTTTTATAAACCCCAAGCCATAAACAATAGAAACAAAGGAAGGGAGAGAATGTAATTTCATTAAAGGAAACGTGACATAAATTTAATATAAATAATAGCTGTTATCTAGGAAAATATTAAAAGACGTTTTCAAAATCATTAGCTCTAATCACAAATGGATTTTTGCAGCTTCTTTTCTATTTTGCACCTCTGTAATGAACTCTGATGAATTCAAGGGACTGCATGTTAAATAAAGAGAGAGAAGGGTCTAATTTGCTGCTTCATTAAACTGGCTTATTTCTGGAACGCCTTGCATATTGCTCTGAATTTCCATCTCTGAAAGGTGGAGACAATGAACTATCTGTCACTAATGTAGCGTGGCACACAATTAGGGATTCAAAAGGACGTGAATCTCTTTCGATCAGAGACACATGCAGCGATTATTATTTTATTACCAAATACTGTCAGCATTACATATTTCCAACAGCTACCATGACACCTGACTTGCATGTTAAATTTACACAAAGTGTTGCAAAGAAAGTCAGGCAGAGCTTATTTACACTGCATTATTCCCTCTTACGTAGGCCTTTAGTAAGTCTGGAATGGTTAAATATACTTGGAGTACAGCTCTGAAGATTTGCAGTCAGGCAGGATATATAGAAGATGACATGACATTCGGATATATTTTTAACACTGTGATATAGCACAAACTCAGCTTTACAAATGCTGCTTGCAAATCAACAGAGCCTTTAAGAGCACCTCTGAACCTATCTCTGGCTAGCAAAGCACTGACCACATGTGGATCTGAGACACTGTCCTTCTCAGGGATGAATTTTAATGTAGTTAAAGAACTTTCAGCTTCAACTGAAACTTAATTCTTTTTTCAAAACACTCATTAACCCAAAAGTTCTGTAACCTCTACTTGGCTCTGGCTTAAAGTGGACATGCAGCAGGAAGGGGGCTGAAGCAGTCCTGGAAACAGACTCAAGACAAACTCTGACCTGACAGAACAACACAGATGTTTCCTTAGATGCAGCAGGAGCTTGGGTTTTGCCTCCACAACCAGAATATGTGTAGTTACCTACAGGGTCTGGGGAGCAGCAGAAGGAAATTGAGACATTGTATTCTGCCTTCACATATATACACCTGGTATAAATACAAACATATATCTTCACACATATACCCCATGGTCATGATTACTGCTTATGTACCATGATAAAACAGGTCTGCAAAACCTTACTTGCATTCCAGCTCCTGAACAGCATCTTCCCTGGATTTCACCCTCCTCTCATTGCCCTTCTCGGTGTGAGATGCTCATAGCTGGAAGGGAGGCAGCAGATATTGTACCCAGAGCTGACAAGTTATCCTAACAGTTTAACAAATTTATTTTAAAGGGAAGACAGGCAGTCATTATTTTATACTAGGCTTTTTTATGATAATTGCTGTGAAATTTGTTTTAATGGTAGATCAGTATCACTAGTAAGAGAACAGGGTAGCTATGTCAAGGATTTATTGAAAGTCTTCAGTACATACTCCTTAGGATACCAAGTCCAATTGAAATTCAAAGCACAGTAGACTATTTCTTTTAATGACACTTAGCAAATATCTTCCAAATGTCTGAAAGCCTCATCTGGGAAAATATAGTAGGAGTTTAAAAGAGATGTGCAAATTTATTGGCATGAAGATGACAGAGCAAACTGGCGGGACATAACTAAACTCAGCTCTGCCCCACTAAATGTACAAGTGCTGAAATTCAAAGCAAACGAGCACTGTGATCTCCTATTATGCCTTTTACTTCATGGACACCCAGGCATCCTGCTGAAGGACAGACACCTCCACACATGTGCCCATGTGTGAGTCGGTTCAGGTGCAGCACACACATGCCCATGTTGAGGAACATCAAAGGCTCCCATGCAGATTACTAATGACGTGTGCTGTCCTGGTTTACCTTTCATTTTAGAGGTGAATGTCAGTGATCAGTGTAAAGGTTTGTGGTACAAAGAAAGCTGAATCCAGTCTTGAAAATCTATGAATAATAATTGTGATCACCTTCTCATGAAGAGCAGTCTTCAGCCACTTGCAGGATCCAAGTTGCTGTGCCAGCATAAAGGAGAGCAAGAGGTGTGGAACACTTTATAACTACAGAGTGCAAAAAGAAAAGAAAGAAACTACCCAGAATATTGGACTAGAGAATTTAAACTCACAACTCAAGACATTCAAAATCATGGTTCCCGTAGCACCCATAACTTACCTCCTTTCACATATGTCGCATGTACTGCTGGGTATGAGGTTATATTTATGTCTTGCTCTTTCTCTGCCAGGAGCAGAGTTATGGCTGTTAGGGGAACCATAAGTTTGATTTCCAGACTTTTGTGCATTGAATCTTTAAGAAAGGGAGAGAAAAAAAACTCCAACACTCATTTGGATGGAAGGAACTATTTCTCTGTTTGCCTTTACTTCCACTTTCTTTTCTGGTCCTATGCCTCCTCACAGCTAGTTAAAAGTCTGGACTTTACACATGTTAAAAAAAGCAACCTGTGCCTCTGTGGGAAGAGGCAGCACCTTCCCAGGCAGTCCCAGTCCATAGGGGACCTTAGTGGGGAGAGTTGCATTAAAAAAAAGCACTAAAGCCTTCTAAATAAATTTTCATTACTAAAATATTGCTTGCAGCCATCTTTCAAGGTAAAATCTACTCCTTTCTAGTGGGTGATTTGCAACAATCTCTAAGACACAGCTATCTCTGTCTGGAAGGTGCTTACAACATTGGTTCAAAGTTTATCAGAACATGACTCTTATTTATAAAAGGAAGAAGACATGGAGCAAGGCAGAACCCCTATTTCAGAGCCATTTACCAGCACTCATTGCACTGTGGCACTGAGGAGTGAGGAAGACTTCATTTTCCTCTTCTCTTTGCAAGGGTAGTAGCTGTTAAGTGGCCTTTTTGCTGGAAATAGTATTTGGGAAATTGGCACATACTTTCAAGAAAATTTCTTCTTCTGTTCCTCTGCTCAAGTTTATTAAGTAACGCCTAAGTAAGTTGCACTTACTCAGATGTGGTTACAATGAAGGGACTGCGTCTTTGCAAAGGCGGTGGGAGCCCACGTAATGGTTTCCATTGACTTTGATAGCCCTTGGATTAAGTCCTAAATTGCTCCACCTCTTTGGCTTCCCCACTGCCTCCCCAGCATTCCCAATTATTGTGCTAACACCCATCATGAACAATGGCAGCAAACGCAGCAGTGTGTGTGCCCAGGCATTTGGTCACAGCTAACTGTGATAAAGAGAGAAATAAGTAGCACTAACAAAGCTAATACTTGGCATTTTGATGTTCAGTAGAGCACTGCTGCAGCAGTTCCCTCTGTAAAGTGACTGAGGCTTTTCATTCCCCTTGGTCATTTATTTATAGGAGGAAAAAAAGAAAAGGAAATTAACCTGGACAGTGCTACTGTGTCTCTACTCTGTGATACTTTCCTGTGGAAGACCTACTGATTAAAAAATGCTGCTGATGTGATTTCCTGGAACATTATGTTATTTTCAACTCCAATGAGGGTTTATTTCAGCCATATTTCAGATGCTTTGAATGAGCAAAGATGCAAGGAAATGTATTACATTTGGGGAAATCATACAAATGGTAAATGTCTTTTCAAATAAGTTATAATGATATTTCAAGGGCAGTTTAGACCTATTCAAATTGCATATTCTCATTACCATTCTTAGCAACAGGCATAAGTCCTTCAATCTCCACACAGTTTTGTTGCTCACTCTCCACAATTTTCAATTTCCTTACAACTATTCAGCTGATTTATTATTTCCCTCCTGTATTTTAAATGCATTGTAACCCCATACATTTGTTTCACTCTCTCAGCTTCAATACTCAAGGTCGTTAATACCCCCAGAATATCCTTTGCTTATACCACAACTTAAAGTGTGCTCTTTCTTACCCAGTGGCTTGTTACACAATTACCAGTGGCGATATCATCTTGTTTTTATATTTTTATGATTAAAGAGATAAAAATGAACTCAACTGAATAAAATGTAAGAAGATGCTTGCATTCCCTGTGCCAATGCTGCTGCTCCTGTCGCACAGGCGATACAGAGATGCAAAATCAATCTTTCTCGCCGTGCTGCTTGAAAGTTAACTAAGGTGAAATAAATTATATAGTATTAACATTTGACCCTTCTGATTAAGTGCTGCTTAAACATGCATCAAATTTTAAATTGATTTCATTGTACAGAGAGGCAAAGTACATGCCAGCAGAAATGGTTCAAATTCCTCTTAAAAATGTAAGCATCTTTGCCAGCCACATTCCCAGCTCCCCCACCTTAACATCTCTGTGGGTCACACTTGGATGGACACCATCCTCTTAGTCCTGTGCCCGTAGAGGAGCTGGCTCAGCCTCCACATACTGAGGCACAGCCCTGGCCAGTTTTGCTGTAAAATGTAAATTTGTGGTTCACCCAAGTTTCCAAACCTGGCAGTGGAAGCAAGAGGCTCATGTGAGGCCACTTATCTCTGGTCATGCTGCAAACGCAGGGCACACAGGCAACATCTCTCCCCCTCACACAAAACCAATCCCCTACACCCCTTCACAAAACATCACACTCATCCTCTGAGCACATCGTGGATCCCTGGGAATATACGATTTGTGGGAATTTGAGGTTTTCCTAACTCTGCTGATGGAGACAGCCTGTCCGAGTGAAGCCAGTTGCACACGCAGAGCAGGATGTCACTGATTTAACGCAGGGTAATGGCTACTGCCCACTGCCATATGGGAATGTCAGCAGCATTCACAGTGCAGAAACACAGAGCTGCAGGGCTGGAAGGGACCTGGGTAGACGAGGCAGCTGGTGAATTGCCCCTAGGCAGGATCAGACCCTGGCAGACCCTCCCTGACAGCTGATTATCTAATTTGTTCCTCCTGGAGAATACTCCTGCTGCCTCTCCAGGTCACCCATCCAGCGCTGCCTGGCTCCACAAGCCAAAGGACTCTTTGACATCCCTGCCACCCGTTCCTGCCAGCTCCACAGCCAAGCCTGAGGAGCACCAACTCCTCTGCAGCAACAATTTTGATATAGGCACACAAGGGAACAATGATGCAGAACACTTCTGTTGTGATTATTTTTTTCTCTGTGTTCCTTAGTAACCCATTTTGTGTACTGGAAACAGCAACATAACTAATGTCTGAACCCCTTAAATCTTTGAAGAGATCAGTGCAAAGACTATAAATGAAGGGCATTAGATGGAGCCACCCAGCTTCATGGCCAGAGAAGTCTCCCCAGACTCCTCACTTCATGCACATCCTTTCTGCTCCCAGCCCCCTTGCACCAGGTATAAATCCAATGAGGGAAAAAGAGGGATCAGTGCCCTTCCTGAGACATCCCTGTTGGGGCTGAGATCACTACCGCTTATTCCATTTCAGGCTGGAAGAGGTGTGAGCATGGGACGTGCCAGCCTCCTGTGGCGTGTTTTTGGGATTGGTGAACAAAGGAGCTCAGTCAAGACAGGAAAGTATCTGTTTTCACTCTCAGTAACCCAGACCCTCCCCCTGAATCACAGGCTTGGCTCAAAAATGAGAGATTTATGTAAACATATAGCTTGCTTTTAATTTGAAGTTACAATTCCTTCTTCTCTACTGAAAAGGTTTGGGTTTTTTTCCATGTGATAACCAGACCTGGAGCCTGTCTGGTGCAGGCATGGAGAGTTCTTGGAGCTGGGCTTGGGGAGAATCAAGTAAAAACCATTGCTGGGAGACTGCTGATGAAACCCCCCATGCTGTCAGTGTCTGTAATCCTGTGGGTCTCAGTTCCTACGGCTTTGGTGTTTCTCTGGGTAAGGACAGTCCTGCACACACAGGGGAGATGCCTGATACCATTTGGGAGCTGTGGCCAATGGGGGGCCCAGGAATACCGCACAGCCTCTCCAAAGCAAAGTTTAGTCTCATGTTTGACTTGTGAAAACAAACAAAAGGAAGGGAAAAACCTATCCTATTACTCACTCCTGGGGCAGCGGGGCTGTGCCGCCACGGGTGTGCTGGTTCGCACGACCTCAGGCAGTGCATCCCAAGCATCCCAAGCCAGGCGCAGCGGGGGCCACAGGCTGACTCACGCCTGCAGGTGTCACTGGGCTCCTGCCACCCACAGCTACTGTCCTGTGGCTGGCCAGGCCATCTGCATCACCGCAGGTACCGTAACCGCTGGCTCCAACCCACCCCAGCACTGGGGAGCAGTCTCAACACAGAGCGAGCCTTTGGCTCTCTCCTGCTGAGCCACAGGAAGCTTTCCCAGCAGGTTTCCAGCTTTCTTCCCCTGAACTGACCCTACTTTACCTCTGCCACAGCAGGTGAAGAGGCTCCTGCTGCACCTCCAGCAGCACAAACACTCCGTCTCCTCACTCCTCAGTGTTTCAGCATCTTCTTGTACATTTTATCCAAGTAAAATAGCCTTTGACTCATTTTTGCTGGGAGTTGCAGTAAAACTGCCAGACAGACTTCATTTGTTCACTCAACTCAGGTTGGTGCAAAAAGTACATCCCCACAGATGCCCCTGGACTGAACATCTCAAATACTTCAGTCTTCCACAATGGGCTTTCCTGGAAGAGGCTGCCGCAACCTCTTGGGTAGCTTTTATCGCCAAGAGATCATTGCAGCTGAGCCCCATGCCACACCATGTACCCCCACATGAGGTGGTTTTAAAAGGGGAGTTTTAGTGAGCTAGGTATGAAGAAAATACAAGAAATCAACCCCAAAGCCTGCACACATACACACAACCTCCCTCACATCACCCCCCTGCAAAAAGCAAGCCAATTTTGCACACAGTTACTCATTTCCATCAGCAAAGAAGCCACCACTGGTGCATCTGCTCTCTCCGCAGGACCCCAAGGAGCTGGAGCTGCCATCCTCAGGGACCTGCTAATTTAGCATTCCCTAATGAGAGCTACAGAACCATGCTGCTGACTTGCTTTATGTTATCAGGACCATTAAAACACTCATTAAAGAAGGTCTGGGTTTGCTCTTTGGCCTGTGGAGCTCAGTTGAGTTGCTGAGTAGCTGGTCAGGCTCCTGTAGGAGCATTCTTAAGAAAATAACGTCTGATGATAAATTCCCAGCTACAGCAATTGCATACTAAGTGCATTTTACCCCAGCTAGCTCTGTGTCACAAGTTGTCAGTACAGATTGGTGGGGAAAGAGTATGAAATATTCATGAAGTTATCAATGGCAGCAAGATATCTAGTTAATTATGTTGCTTAACACTTCCTCGCAGGCTCTGAATACCCAGTGCTGACTGGCTCGTTAGCGTAACTGCAGTTTGACTGTGCCTTTGTGGCAGTGTGTTCTGCGTACCACTGACACACCACTGCGCTCTTGGACCAACTCCATCTTAACTAGCTTTGCTGCCACTGGAATTTGGCAACATGTTGTAGAAGTCACTGAAATTAACTTCTGACTCTTCCTCAGGCAGATGGGACCTCGGTACCCGTGTCTGCCTTTTACATTTGCTTAATCATCCTTTAAAGGACTGTCACAGAAAGACAACGTACCACACTGTCTGGGTGCGTCACAAATGAGACCTTGGCTTCAGCACCGGGTTCTGAAAATGAATGCATTTCTTAGAAGGCATATGAATTATGCCAGGCAAGTTGATTAGTAATTTGGATCACAGAGCAGAGGTTTCCAGGTAGTAGGGAACCTTTGGCTTGTGTTACTCACAACCCAAAAGAACACCTGCTTCCAAAATGGCATCCTGCCCTGTCTGTTGTGCCAATTGCTGCTCCTCAGCACAGGCTGTTGATGGGGCTGGGGTTCATGTTGGTCTCTGCCGTTAGGGTCCCCACCACTACCCACACTCTAGTCCATACACAGAGCAAGGCTGATGGGCTTTGCATGAATGAGCACAGCAAGTGCAGGCTCCCTATGCTCCCCTGGTCATGCAAAGCTTGCTTCAGAGAGCATCAGCAAATGGCTGGTCTTGGACACTCAAAAGACAGAGTGTCAGTGCCTTCTGGGGCCTGTTCCAGCCACCAGCTGTTACACAGGAAGATGTGGTAGAGCTACAGCATACTCACATCATATCTGCATGCTGACAGCATCACCTTCCTAAAGCTGCCTGTGCTGTGCTGGTGAGTACAGGAAAGCTGAAGAAGCCCTAACAGTGCAGGATGGGACATCCTGGAGTATTCCAGCCCAAATTCCAGACCAGAAAACTTTAAGAAGTTACTACAAACATTAGCAGTGCTTGAAAGGGTCTGGGGTAAGGCTGTTTGGTAACTGGAGGTGACTGCGCTGGAGACCTCGCCCCACTGCACCTCCAGTCCCACGAGTGAGAGCTTTTGCCTGCCACAGGCATGATCCCCTCTGCATCCAAGGAACAGCACCCAATGAGGATCCCTTTACCCAGCCTTTGTTTTATTCTGAGTCTAGAGCCACAAAGGGATGGTGCAGCTTCAGTTGTAGCCCTGTACTGGGGGGCAGGAGTGGCAAAACAAGGTTCACATTGCTTCCTCCCTAGAGGTTTGTTTTCGAGTTTCAGCTTCAAACAAGCTCAGATTTCAAAGTTCCAGCACCTGCATTGCTCTGCATGCAGGGAGAAGGGTTTCCTTGCAGTTTCCTTCAGCCCCCACTGCTCCCTGCCTGGCGTACTGCAGAGCTTCATAGCAACAGAAATAAACCCACATCACCTGCAGGAGCCGAGCTGACACCCATGCGTGTACATGGGTTTGAGGACATTTTTCTCAATTCTCTCAAGATGTTTTGTAAGATACCAGCAACACCACTGCTCTTTTCTGAAGTGAGAGCCCCTTACTGATAGGACCATATTGCAGCATTTGCGTAACACAGCTAGAGCTCCAAAAAGCAGTGCTTCTACCAGTCTTTTGAAACACTTCATCTTACTGCAGGCTTACTTTAGTGCTGGCACTAGTGTCAATTTCCTTAGATAACTCTAACTTTTAAAGGCAGGCTTAATCTGCTGTACTGTGACCTGTCTGTGTCAAGTCATCTTTCCTTATTTCAAGCAATTTAGACCCTGATGCAGCAAGGCACTTAAGTGCGTGCTTAGGTGTCATCCAATTCAATGCAAGAGCTTTAGCTCTTGCCAAGACAGAGCTATAATGCCATAAAATCTTCTTCTGCCTTTTGGCAAGCCTTTATTTGGTGTGGTGCCCCTTCCACGAGGTACGTGCTGCCACAGGGTCATGGTCTTGCTGACATGGAGCCTCCCAGCTGAGCACAATGACTTCCTGCAGAATTAGGAGGGAAGATGTTTCCTAACCACAACTGCATTTCTGCAAACTCTGGAATGAGTCTATCAAACTGAAGTGGGTTTGGAGGCTACGCTCCTAGTCCTTGCTCTGCATTCTTTAGTACTGAGTGCTATTCACACAGAAATAGCCATGGTTTGGCATTCATTCCCTAACCCATGCTAAGCGCTTCTGTTATTTTGGTGGTGATCTCTGAGTGTTGTTCCCCCCCAGTGAGATCAGTCACTGTCCACAGACCCACAGGCCCATCCATTCACTTTTCATGGTTCCAGGAACACCACTGCCCTCCCCGTGCAAATGTGTTTCTCTATAAAGGAAAGAAGCAGCTATCCTCTGCACAATAGTGTGCAAATAAGGACATGATTAAACTATACTGGATGCTGAGAGGCAAACTA
Source organism: Ara ararauna (assembly GCA_028858755.1). Taxonomy (NCBI): domain Eukaryota; kingdom Metazoa; phylum Chordata; class Aves; order Psittaciformes; family Psittacidae; genus Ara; species Ara ararauna. The sequence goes on from CM054385.1 coordinate 7,804,821, forward strand.
CTGCACTATGATGTTCAAAAAGCCAGAATAATGTGATGGTTATAAAGACAGACAGCTCAGGCAGAGATTGCCTAGAGCACAGAATGATTGTCAGGATGGGCAAAAATGTAGAAAATCATGTGAGTGTGTAAGCTGCCAAAGCCAATTAATCCAAAGAACATTTTGCAACCATTAGGCTTCTATTACTGTTCATGCATCGTAATTACTATGGGTCTGCCTGGATACGATGGCAAATCTTTAATGGTATCAAGTTTCTATTTGAACTTTAATTATTTTCATTGCATTTGTTTGTGCTGATTTGCTGCAGCATCTAAAGTTGGGAAAACTGCCTTATTTTTCAATTTGTCATTTCAAGGGGCACTGCACCCCGATTGTCCCACAACAAAGTAAAGGAGTCTGGAAGGACTGCTCAGAAGAGAGATGCTGCGGTGTTCCCCTGTCTCATCTTACTTTACAAGCAACTTATGCTGTTAATATCAGAGCAGACAAATAGCAGGAACATGGTGATCAAGGGAACTTCTGCTGATAAAAAGGTACAGAACGCACTTCACTAGGCAGCTTTGACTGGATCATCATCCTCTATGGCAAGGTTAAAACAGCTAGAGTTTAAGAATAAAGGTGAACCCAAACCTTACAGAAAGAACTGGATCCACCTTTGGTGGCTGGCTTAAACCAATGTTGCAGCATCCCTGACTAGAACAATCAGAAACACCATGTTGGGTAAACCTGAGATTTCAACTGTGTTATTTGGGCTTCTCCTCTCCCTAAAGACAAAAATCATGGGTTTATGTCAAATCTAGCGCTTGATTGGCAGCATATCCACCCCATTAAGGACTAAAAAAGCTGTTTATTCAAAGTAAAAACATGATGATATTTATCAACTTGCTCTATTGCTGCCCTCAGGAAGGTGCAACAACTATTATTTGTCACTTTTGGAGACATTAAATGGGGTCCATTTTTTAAATCTAGTGAACATTCTTTCATAACGTCTATCCACGTCATTAAAACTACTGCAAAATGCTGATAGTAGGAAAAAGATATGACCGGGTAAGATAGCTACAGGGGCTTTTAGGTTCTATCCTAAAAATTTAAGACACAAGCTTCACTGACTTGCCACCAGTTGAAGCATCTAAAACATCTGAAATTGAATTTCCAGTCTGTAAATTTCTCACCAGATCTTGACATCTATGGAGCTGACACCTCTTCTGTACCGTGGGTTGCCTGCTAAGTTAAGGTATTCATTTTAGCTTCCTGGACAAAAAGTGCTGACCTGCACTCTTTGAAGTCATTACTACTTTCCTAAAGCTCTTCCAGTCCTATTCAGCTGATTTTCAGCCCAAAATTCCTTCCTGGCTCCTCCTGGCTTCAGACCTGCGCAACAGCTGGAGCAGAAAGAGCCATTTCCAGCCTCCCTGCAGACTCAGTTTTCATCCTTTAACATTTGCCCTCTAGGGCTGCTTCCACAACTAATCAGGTCTGTGCCCCCCAGCCAAAGCCTCCCTGCTCCACCCTGCACAGACACCCCACAGATGAGAGACTTGGGCAGAAAACTGCTGACACTTGGGGCAGCATCAGCCCCATTGGGTGTTTGGGGTTCCTGACCCACCATGGTCTCCACACCTTACAGCACAGTGAGAACTAAACAGAGATCAGACCATTCCATTTAGGCAACACTCACCTAGGCTAGCACATAGATTTCCAGCACAAATTGCTGATGGGAGAGACCAAGCTCTTTGTTCCCACTGCCAACCTGCATCTCTCTCTCCTATTTCCTTGCAACCATTCAACCATAGGGTCTTTGCAACACTTTGGCATATGGCAGAGAGTAAAGACAAACTGGTGGGACCAGAAAACTTGTTTTCTCTCTCTTTACTGTTTATTTTCTTGCCGTTATCCCTGTTGTCCCCTTGCCCCAGGGAAGTTCCAGGCAGGTGGAGAACAGTCTCTGGGGAATGGACTTGAACACTGCACAAAAGATCTGCCTCTTTCTTCATCACCATCTACCCTGAATTTTATCTCTCCAAACCTAGTTGTGATAGCCAGCCTGCAAGAGATATGCCAGTCCTTTGGGAAAGGTTGTGTTGGACCAAAAGAACACACTGAAGGGATCTCTTAATTTCCTGATTAAACTAATAAACAGATAAAAGAATGTATTTAAGATACATCAGACAGCAGTGCTGCTAGTAGAAGAGATCACCTTAGGGCATAATCCTAGTCTGGCCTTTTTGAATTCTCAAAGCCATTGAAGAAATGTATTTCTTTAGACGAGCCATTAACTGCTAAACTTTTCCTTTTTGGTGGCAACTGATTGTGAGCTGTAGGTTACACTTTCTTTTTATTTCTTCACCCAGATTTTATTTTATTTGTCTCAGTTCTATAATTGCACAGTGCTATTGGGCAACTGACAGAGAGAAACACCATAGGAATGTGGCTACCTTGCCTTTCTGCTAGCATTTACCCAGCTGCTTTATAAGAAGCGCAAAAAGAGGAGAGGCGAAGAGGGGCAGGGAAGCCAGTGAAGAAGACTCAGCAGCCATAGCAGAAAGCGCTGCAAACAAGCAAGGGCACCACTTCGGGTAAGGAGATAAACAGAAAAAAACCCCAAAAATCCCAAACCGAATCCCCTAAAGCCCCCTACTTTATGCAGGTCAGAGTACACTGCTTTGTTTGTTTGTCTAGCTTCTGAAAGAGTCCAAAGAGAAGGACTCCGTTTATCCATGGCATCTGCACATAGGCAGCTGAAGGTTTTCAACCTGGTACACAAGTGTCAGCAGCTCCTCAGCCAGCGTGAGTCTGGGCAGCATTTGGGATGATTTTTAATATGGCAACATTACTTAGGAGTGGCAAAGAGATTTGTATTGACAAAACTTACAGCACTGCCTCCCGCTTCCATTGCAGACCTGCCATGGCCTAAAATCCTACAAAGCAAAGTGAACCCTCAGCTGCTCCCCTCCATCCCTGCCACCATGGGCTTCTCTTCCCTTTTCTTTTCCCCATTCAGTATAAAACATGCAGAAAAGTTACAGGCATTCTGTAACCAGCAAAATCTCTGCCCTGCACAGCCCTCCAGGACTCATCATTGACCACCGTGTCATGGGAATTTACAGCTCAACCCAGACATAAAACTTGCTCTAAAGATAATCACCGACTGCAATACATCCTCATGACTAATAGGAAGTATTACTTTAGATGCAGGCTCACAGGTATTTAAGCAAGTTAAAAGTGCTTCAAAAGCCTGATTATAACCAGCAGGCCAAAATCCAAATACAATTTTCTCCCTGGCCAGCCTTAGAAGTGGTCATAAAATACGACTGGTTGCAATGCTATTAATTATTGTTACAGCTCCTTTAGCAGCATTGTGGAGATAGAGTACAGAGATCTCATTACTAGTCGAATGGACAGCTCTGAAGTGATCAGAAAGCCAATGAGCACTCAAGGAAACATCTTTTTAAGTTATTATTTAATCAATTTATAAGAATACAGAGTTGAATTGTGCTCAGAGAGAGAGAGTGGCTATCTCCTCACCATGGAGAGAGCTTTCCTGGTTTGTCTACATCAAAGACTTGTATCTGCACCTCCTACTCATTTGATCTTAATTCAGCTGAAAAAAGCTCTGCTTCATGCATTTCTAGCTATGACTTAGACATGAAACATGATGCAGTGGTCTTTGATGAATAAGGAAACACGGGCTGGGAATCATCTGTGCCAGGAAGATTTGATCTGATTTTCAGAAAGAGATGAACATGTAGCGATGCGCGCACATACCTGCAGTTATAAATAAAGCAGGAGCTGTTTGTAATGGAACAGGAGCTGAAAGCCACTCCCTTGATTCAATTCACTGTCCCAGTTCATCTCTATAATTTTATCACCATAAAAATATCCATGCAGCCAGCAGTCTCTATGCAAATTACTTCAAGCAAAGCACAGGGCATCAGCAGGTGCTATGTCAAACCCATGGTGATGAAGCCAGACTCACCGCTTGCCCCTGAGCAGTGGCTGGTGGTGGCTCCATGGGGAGCAGAGATGGTGCTCCTCAGGCAGGAGTCTGGGTTGCCAAACTCCCACTCTGGTGCCTCCCTGCTTCCCACAGTCCCTCAGCAGCAGCAGCTTCCAAGGAGAGATGGCAAAAACCTGCCAATAGGTCCTGTGAGACACGTTAAATAGTTTAACTGTCTTTAGAGACTCCTCAGACACTTGAATGTGCTGGAATGAAATAAATGCTGTTTCCAGTGCACCTGACAGACAGATGGGCTGTAAGCAGGCAGGCAGTGTGGTGGGAATTAGGGCACTGAGAACAACCCTAAGTTTGGGGTCCACTGCTGCCCCAGAACTCCATCAGGTTCTCTCAAACATATGGCTACCTTGTTCCTGCCCTGCTTGCAGAGAAAGACCCTGATTTCTCCCTCCTGATTTTCTTCTGAGGCAGGTAAATAATATTGCAATACAAATAGTTAATTACTTGAGAACTTTTTCAGCTCCTCCATTGGCAGCGTGTCTGCTGTCAGTGTTTGCTCACGGGGCTGTGCAGTGTATCTCCCAAAACAGTGATAACGAATTATTATTAAGTCTTGCCTACTGCCATGCAAAGCAGAAAACCACGGGCCAGTGGTTTCTGTCTGAGAAGCAGCAAGTTTTCTCCTGTGTGTCTTTTGAAGCAGGACGGCCAAGGTAAGGAGTGCCCAAATCACTGAACACAGAAATCAAGGTGAAGGAGGAGGTTTGGAATCACCAAACCTTCAAAGGTGTAGACACAAGATATTTCCAGGGACTTGGACATATGAGAAAAGGGTATGCTCTTATAGGAGATAGACCATGCTTGATGAATGGACCAACTGAAGAGGCCTGTGTATGCCATGGGAAGAAAGATTCGTTATTCAGAGGACAAAATGTGCCAGGAACTGGAGATCCTCCTGGGACATGGACTTCAGTGCAAAACATGCTCCAGAGTGGTGGAGAAAACACAGAAGTTTGCACAAGCATGGCTTTTTCCTCTGACAGTGCCTCACTACAAACCAGAGCAATTGGTTTATGGAAACTCTAAGAATGCTTGTACCCCAATTATCTGATTTATGGGGGTGACCTAAAGGTTCTGAGAAGAGTATGGCACAGTTAAGTGACCCTGAGTGAGTGAAAAGAGGATAGAAAATTGGGGCAAGTCATTGAGGCCATTTCTGCAAAGGAGCAAGATCCCAGAGCACTGGCCCAGACTGCAGATTTGGTGGAGGATGGCCACTGCTGCAGCCTCCCTGGAGGTAGGGAAAGCATCAGTGGATGCCTCAGCAGGTCCTGAGCAATGCCCTCTTCCATCAACAAGGAAACCTGCCTCAAACCAGGGAGAGTCAAGTGTCAACAGGCCCTTCTCCCCGGGCCAGAGCAACCAGCACCAGTTTGCGTCATGAGTGGCTTCAAAGATACCAACCGCTGTAGAAGCCCACAGAGCTCTGGTTGGCACCATTTGGTTGGTGTTTGTTTGAAAGACATCCCAGCAAGGCTTGCAAAGCAAGCCTGCTTCATAAATCATTATAGAGCAACGCTCAGCTTGGACCCAAAATGCCCTTCTCAAAAGACCACTCAGTGATCAATTAGATTACAATAACTCAACCAAACTAATACAGATATTTTTAAGTTCAGAGTTGTGTGTTGAAGCAGTGCCGGCATTGTAGATATACTGTTCTCAGTACGCTGTTCCCCACCTGTTATACCCTAACATAGTGTGGGTAACTCCCCAAACATTATCACTAACAGAATAGCAAAAGCCAGTTATATATCCTAAAAATCTGTTGGATTCTTGCAACAAACTGGTTCTGAATGATGAAAGGGGGCTAAAAAGGCACCGTTATCACGTGAATGCTTGACCAAAAGCCTGCTGACACCCACAGAAATCTTTTAGTGACTTTAATAAGCTGTGGATCAAGCCTGTAGAGAGTATCACCCGCAATGCAATTCAAAATCAGAACAAACTCAATCACCTTTGTGAAGTACCAAGATTTACTTCACTGCAGCCTCTATAAACACCTGCTAATGCCAGGGTGCAGGCTTTGGGGGTCAAATATTAAAGGCTTCTCTGACATGCAAGCCAGCAAGTACTAATTCTTGCAAACCTCCTCCAGGACACAGGCACTAGCTCAGGGGGAGCAGCTGTGTGCCCACTGCTCCTGGAAGTTTAGTCATTCGTCTCCTTATTTCAGCTTTCAAAAAGCTTCACTTGAGGCAGATTTTAAAGTAAAACCCAAAGATCAAGCAAAAGCCCTTCATCCCATCTCTGACCTGGGCGGCACTTACTCCCTGCCCTCAATCATTCCATGTCCACCTCTGGAGCCAAAGGCCATGGGGTTGTGTCAGGCCCGTTCTATGAGGCAGGTCCTATTGCAGTGTGCTATTCACTGGTTTATTGAAGATATGGTGCCAGACCCCATAATACAAATAGTTTCTGAGAGAAAAATTATTCTCTACTGGCAGCAGCACAGAGCTGCAGAGAGGCCAGAAGAAAACAACCTGCAAGGCATTTTGTGAACGTGCAGAAATGAAGAGGCTGTTTGCTTGCATTTCACCTTGCACAGATGAAAAAGTAGTACACGGGCACACTGACACTCATCACCTTTAATAGGTGTCCTAGGGCTAAATATTCACTCAATGTGCTGCAAATGCAGAGGCAAGCCTGCAATTCATATACTTCAATAATAGATGAAACCCTTTATAGAGAGTTGTGAAGTATTTAGACCTAAAATGTTTCATTTCACTTAATTTAACATCACTTAACACTTGGAAAACTTCTATAAATGAAATCACTGGAGATTCAGATCCCTGCTGTGTCCAAATGTATCTGGAAAAGAAATGTGTCCATTTTCTGCGCAACAAATGCTCAACTGCAGATTTTCTGGATAATAAAATTTCCAGCCTAGCTATTTAATTATTCAGCTGACTGGCGGAAGAATATGAAGTTACAGAAATCTAAAGCCATGTGCTGGAAACTCTGGAGTAAGTTATAATAAATGTTTGCTTTAAAAACACACCAACTAAGCTATTTAGGAGCTCGTACTGCTGAGATGATTATTTGACAATTATGCAAGAAAGTGCCATATTTGCTCTCATAATCTCTCCTCATACGGTAAAGCAAAAGTTACATTAAATAAGAGAAGTCTTCATGCCAGAATTTTCAATTAAGACCTTAATCCTGTAACAGGAGGCATATGGCCAGACCCAGCCATTTCAATGGGCACCCATGCAAACATACATCACTGTGCTGAAAAATGCCCAGTCACACCATTAGGTGCACCCTCCATTTATTGGGCTCCCTGCTCCTTCCTCTTCTGCCCCAAGCACCTCCAGGAAGGTCATCAGACCTTTACCATCACTCATGACACTAATGGTGGAGACCAGCCAGCTTGTGCCATCTCTGCAATGTACCACAGAGAAATGAGAATGTTCACAGGTTGTAATGCTTAAAATCCCCATACAATACACACCCACAGTCAGTAACATTCCCTGATTGCAGAAAGCCTGTGATCTCAAGGAGGGGGAGGGGAATGGGAAAATGAGGGTGATGTCTATGGTCCATGCAGCTGGGATTTCAAGGAGAAAAGGAAGAAACAAGGAGAGCATTGTAACGCTAACCCAGCCCGTGCTACTGGAGTGCTGCAGGAATCACTTCAACAGCCACTCACACAGAGGTTTCCCGCGAGCGAAGGATCCACCAGGATTTGGTCTTTTCTACCTGCTGGTGGAGCCGTGCAAACAGGCAGCACACAATCCAGGGCCAGAGCCATAATCCAAATGCATTCTCATGGCACAGACTGTTGTTAGCCACAATATACTTCTGGCATTGGGCAATTTATAATTACATTACTAATTACATCACCAGTTGAGTACAATCTGCCATTTCTGGAATTCTTTCCCCAGCCAAACACTGCCCTTGAGGCATTAAAAATATGCTGACGTCCAGCAGCAGAAGTGGCAAATCACAGCATCCTTGTTATCACAAGATCCCTGTTGAGCCACTGCTGCTAAGGCTGCAGGAGCTTCAATGTACTCCAGCCAACTCAGACTGTGCCTTCGCTCATGCTGTGGTAGCCAATGTCACCCAAATCAGAGAGGTGGCAGATCAGAAAGAAGCATCTCCCACACTAGGACAAGCCCCTGCCTCCCGGGGCTCACATCAGGTGATAAAAGCCCCTGGCTACCCACACAGATCCAAAAGAGACTGAAAACACTTCTCCCTCCACTGAGTTTTGACCATTTGGTTCAGGCCAAATTTCCCACAGACTCATCACTACGCTACAAGATCATTTTTTCCTACAGCCTAGAGACACGGCTGCCCTGATGAGCAGACAGCATGCAGTGGCAATCAGGCACTGATTTGGGACAGACAGCGTGAGATGTGGGGTGTCATGTACATAAGCATCCTTCTACAGAAGGACCTTGTCACAGCAGCCCAGAGACCTTGGAAGAGGGATAGCAGCAACCAGGCACTGGGCCAGCCCCCGCTGCTAAGGAGGCAGCTTGCAGCCTCTCTGGGGAGAAAGCCAGCTTCCAGCTAGCCAGCATGCTGGCATGTTTGCTATACACCCTAGGCCTCTTTGGCAGCAGCGAACATGCACAATGTGGCTTTGGGAACAGCTTCACTGGCTTTCCTCCACCACAGGCTAACCCCACATGCAGACACCCTGAGCTAGCTCTTCACCATAAAGAGGCTCCTCTGTATCGTCTATGTGGGTCTGGAGATTTTCTCCATCGCTTAAACACCCTCCTGAGAAACAACCCAGGAGAGTTATCTGCTTTTTCAGACTATTTTGCCCTTGGGGGACAGGTCCTGTTAAACTACACCTCCTCTTCTTCCACCCCACCTTGCCACCGGTTTGTGCTTAGCCACTGATTGTTCTATCATCACACCCTTCACATCCAAATCCTCCACTTGCTGCTCTGCACCTCCTTCCACCAAGCTTGGTTCCTCCTGGCTTGTTACAACAAAGCCAACCAGTCAACCACTCTTAGCTGGTTTATTTTAAACGCTTATCTATCCATCACTGCTGTTACATCACTGCTCCTTGCAACAGGGAGTCAACTATTTAACTCAGATAACTCTTTTAACCCAGCCTTTCATGACTTCTGCCCCTTCAACATGATCTGTCTCCTGGACAGCAAGGGCCAAGTGAAAAGTCATCACATTTGTAGAATACTTCCCCTCCCTGTGCATTGGTGTTTCCAGACGTGACACAGCTTCACTCCCTACATCAACTGCCTGCCCAGGAGGTCTCAGTAGCCTCTGGAGTTGCAATATTGACTGGTTTTGCTTCAATACAACTTGTTGGAGGCAGCCCTAGGGCAAATAAGCGATGGCCTTGGGACTACTGAGTCCCAACGTGGACAATAACCCTGGGAGAAGAAACCTCCACTAAAGTACGGGAGACAGTAACCTGAACACATCACAGGATCACAGCTGAGGTGTGCTGAGGCCACCTGTAGCCTGTAACCCAAGGGGGATGCCATGTCCTCCCATCCCAAACACTGTTCTGTTCCTGCTGTCCTGGGTGATGGCACAAGACATGTTGGGGAAGATTTTGCCCTCTCAGGTGCAAAAGCTGAGCCTGGACATGGGATGTTTTGCAGAAAGACAGATTTAATCTTTCTTGACAACTTGTCTCCTATTGTGTGGATTTGTTCAAAAAAGAGAGGGCAGTTGTTAAAGTCTGTGGGAAGGGAAACAAAACAGTCACTGCTCCCCTGGTCCAACAGCCCTGCTTCTGCCGCTGTCTTGTCAGGGGAAATTAGGCTGGAGGGATGCGAGTCACACAAAGAAGTCGTGTTTTCTTGCAAAACACTCTTTGAAAGACCTCAACTGGCCCCTTTCTGACAGTGATACTTTCCTCCAGAAGTTTCCACTGGCTCAGATTTCCCTTGGAGGCAGAAGCTGGGCTCTCCAAAGCTGCAAGGAGAGATGGTTCCCTGGGAGTGAGTTCTTTAGGAGCTCTGAGCATCCTGGAAGCCGAACCCTACACGAAAGGCACGTTGAGGACAGACAGTGAAGGAAATACAGATAATTTGCCTAATGAGCAGACAAATTTTTCCTAGCTGTTTTCACTGTATTTCCAGTGGAATAATCCTGATTTCTGCTGCCATGCTTCTGCTATTGGTCTGTGCTCTGCCTACCATTGCCGTCATTCCAGCTAGCCCTTGTCTGCTCAGGAAATTCATGGTATGTGTATTTTTGTGCATGGTGCTCTTGAGATGTCTGAAAAATGTTCCTGTGAACCAGGCACTGATGTATCACTCTCTGGAGAAGATAAATTTCTGTCTGCTTCCCGCATCTCTCTGTTAAGATACAGTGTGAATACAAATTCGCTTAGAAAGGTTGCGTTAAAACAATAATATGCCTTTCTCTTCTTATATTTTATATAACACAGCTATTCCCATTTCACATTGAAAATACAAGATATCGGTATTTGAACAGAAACCAAGCTTTGTTAGCTGAAGATGTCTTATAAATGGCTAATGCTAACCTTGCCTTTAGGATTTTCTGTCTGATATTTGTAACTAAAACAGGGGAAAATCCTTAGTCTTTGGTGGTCACACCTGCTCTGATCAGTCTTCTGCAGACCCCCTCATCGTGTCCCCAGACCACTCCCAGATTTCAGCGGCTGCTCTGAACCGCCCCTGCAGTGAAACCTCTCAGCTAGCTCAGATCTGGCTAATCCTCACCAGCTCTTGGACAAAGCATGTCTGAGCCTTGCTGGGAGCAGGCTGAAGCCTGGTGGTTCCCCCAAGTACCTGAGGGCAAAGATCAGGTCTCCAAGTGCCTCTGGGATTTCCCAGTCCTGCACAAGGACAAGACATGACTGATTTCTGTCCCCTGCAAGGGGGCTGTTTGCAGTGGATTGGCAAGAGGGGCACAGACTAATGCAGAGAAGAGGTGGTCACTGACAACCACCCCACATGGCTGAGAAGATGCAGGGCTGCAGCAGCAAGAGGTGATGGCTGTGGCAGGGACCCAGTCTTCCTCCCTGCAGCCCCACTTCCAGCACCAAGCTAAACCTTGTGCCCATTAAAGCCAATGGTAAAAGCTATTTAACAGGGCTCAGGGGCCAGCCAACAATGATGAATGAAAATTGTTTAATGGCTATATAGCCAGAGGACAGACTCTGCCCATGTTCACAGCTGCATAAATCCTGACAAGATGAACCCTCTGGGCCTGACAGGCTTTGCAATTTCAGCCATGTCCCTTCATGTGCTAGCACCACAATGCTAGCTATGGGGCACAGGGGCCAGGCGTTGTCTCCCTCCTCTGCAAGCAACACACAGGCCATTGCCAAACCAAACTTCTTCCAAAAGCATGGCCAGAGGGGCCTTTTGGTGCTATCAAAGCCCAGGACACCTGCTGCCATGTAAGAAAAGGGTGGGTTACTGAGTTTACGAATAGCAATCTTTCCCTTTCACCAGGTCTTTAAGTCCAAGATGGGAGTCATGTGCAGAGGTCGACCACTAGAGTGATAAAGAATGATTTTAAATATCATATGTTTGAGTTTGTGGAAATTAAAGCACTTCACACCCGTAGTTCACAGCCCTGCACATTCAGACCTGGGAATGCAAGGGGCAGTCTGCTCCTGGGGTGGGGACAGGAGCCTATTTCTGCCAACCCTCTCAATTCAAGCGATCTTCCCTAGCCCCTACTAGAATATGTGTCTTGTGCTGCAACTGAAGCAGAGAGGACTCCTGCTTTTATAACACCCTGCTCCTGCTGCCCGTCCTCACAAAGCCTGGCCATGGTGCCATGGGTATGTCCATGAGGAGCACCACAGGGAGCTTGGGTATGACAGGTAAGGTGACCAAGCACTTGGTCCTCCTTCCATCCCTTTGCAAACTGTGTAAGACTACAAAAATACTTCTTAATTATGAAACTAAGCAAAGAAAGCACAAATGTAGGAATATTGTCAATGAACAGTTTGCAAAGGAACTGAAAGTACAGAACTGCTTTCAAGATAAACTCACAATATTTTCCAGACAACGAACCCACAGGAAACTCCTCCATCAGCTTGTTGGCAATTCCCAAGTTAAATGCCAGGAATCTGGCAGTGAGGAGCTGACATCCAGCACATCACAGGTTTAGAAGCTCACCAGATTCACCCCCCTCTTCAGGGCTTGTAGTGTTAACCTCATTACTCATTACAGACATTACTCATGTCTGTAAAAAAGATTAATTTTACACTTGTTTTGCACCCAAAGCAATGCATCTCTTACTCCCACCATGGTTGCAAAGCAACTTAATGAAAAACTGCCTTCCCCTCAAGCCTGTAAGAAGGTAACTGAGATATTAAGAAAATCTGCCATCCTTTGTTATAGAAACACATTAAGTGTGTTAGCTAAGAAAGATTCTTTTGTCCCATGTTAATGCAGTGCCTACTTCAATTTACTCCAAACATAATGAGATCTTTGTTCACATTATTCAGAGTCCCAGTCTTTCCATCCTCGGGTCCCATGACATATAAGAGAGACCACATAGTGTTCATTTGATATTTAGTCTCATCGTAGGCAGATCGGGAACTCTTCAATGCAATAAAATATGCACTCTGGGCTGTAGAAATGCAGCACCTGACAAATGTGGACTGAAAAACAACACTGATCTCTGATATAGATATGGTTGAAGAATAAAGAAAGTCCAGCAGTCACAACTGCTCCACAATGAGCATCTCTCCATTACATCCTTTTGACACGATCATCCTTCACTGAAATTAAATGGGCAACCCCAGCACAGATATAAGCACAAAGGGATATTTTCCCAATAAAACAGCCAGATCTCAGATATGAAGGATGAGCAGCAATTATCAATATTGCCCAAGAGAAACTGAAAGCAACAGAGAAACACATCTAGACCTTTCCTTAGGCTGGGAACTAGCAGCACTTTATAGGCTTTACTCTAATATTCTCAATGGTAGTTCATCTTACTCAGGCAATTTTCAATAAATATACACATCCTTAACATCCTACATATATATATATATAGATCTCAGACTCATTTTACAGATAATGACAAGAAAAACAAGGAGTTCCCTTAGTGATGATGTGCCCACGTAATAGAGATTGTTTCAGGATCTTGGAAGGAAGAGGAAGAGCAAAAAACAGGCTATTTCTTGCATGGTGAAAAGAAAAAGACAATTTGGCTCAAGATATGACCTTGGACAAAACTCTCATTTTGGCCACATTTAGGGAAAATTACCCTATAATGGCAGCAAATGAGACTTTCGTCTGATCAAGAGTGAGCGAAGAGAGAAGGATTTAGACTTAGCAAATGCTTGCTTCTGCCTCCACGTTCTCCCTCTGAAGCATTTTGTTACTGAGGATAGTGGATGGCATAGCACAAAACCACTCATTTTCTCACCTACAAGGTTGGAATACTGGTACTGAGTTCACAATTAAAAAGAGACAACAGAAGCAAAGTGAGCAGCAAAATATCTGCATTGTTGTAAACTGCTGGGTCGCAGGAACTGTGAAGTCCCCAGGCTATCTTAGCATAATTTGGCACCTTTCAACTGTCACATAAAATTTCATGGGGGATGATGCTTGGCATTGTTTATATGACATTAGCTTCACCTTTCATCCTACTGGGGACCATCAAATGCAAAACTGGATTGGATTTGGCAGATCACATTATACATGGGGAAGTGAGAAATATTGCTGTATCACAATTGATTCTCCCAAAGGCACCAGCCAACCTCTGATATTTTGATACTGAGGCGGTAAATAATTTCCATATTCAGTAAGCTGAGAAGTTTTTCTCAGTATGCAAATGAGGTTTATTTAAAGCACCATTTTATATTGCTTACAATTAGATTGATCTGGATGGCTGCAGGAGGATTTTTGTCTTGGGAGCAGAGGTAAGTCCTTCATGCAACATAGGCTTGCCTTTGAGCTAAACCAAATTTGCTTGCTGGGCTTGTCATGACTGGACAAGACATATGCCAGAGAGGAGCCTATAAGTGATCAGCAGTTTTGTGCCTTGGATACCACAATTATTGTACTTGGTTGTAAATATTTGGGCAGACACTGAAACCAGCAGGTCATGCCAAAAGTCTGAGCAAGCCTTTAAACCAACCACAACAGATGGGGGAAACTTCCCAAGTACCAACCCCTGAACAGGTTGCATATAGACTGGGTCTGCTATCTCCTGACTTCTCATTTATTTTGACAACAGAATTGAAAGTCAACCAATACAGTCAGGTCACTAATATTACAGTTGAACATAACAAAAGGATAAAAGCAATGCCCAGAAAGTGAGTAACAAATTTGATAAAAGGGAGATCTTGACCCAAATATACTAAAAAAAAAAAACCTTGCAGGATCTATACTTCCTTCATGGCACCAATACTAATTGAATAGATAAAGTTCAAAATGGTTGTTCGCCAGTCCACGTTCACTGCATGCTAGATACAGCTAAATTCTCCACTGGCTTCTCCTAGACCTCAGGAGAAGGCTTTGGGCAACTCAGCAGGTCCCGGCACACTCCATGATTTGGTGAAAACCTTCCGAGACATTTCTGATGGGCTGCATTGGAGACAGAGCAAGAAGCAGATGAGAGACAGGGCTGGAAGGAATGTAAATAGCACAAATAAAACGAGCGGAATCTTGTGAAGTGGTGCTGTGCCCTGCTCTCCCACCAACGCTTCTCACTCTGGGACCCAGAAGAGCCCTCAGACAGGGACTTCAGGATGTGCTGTACAAGCCTCAGAGGATGAACTAGCAAAGAACAGAAGTCTTTCCTCCAAGCAGCTCCTTCCTTTCTCACTTGCAGGAGAAAAACAGCCTCTGGTAACAGAGCACTGGGAATATCCAGGAGACCCCCCTTCCCTGGCACACAGCCCCTCTCCACCAGCCCCTGCTGCTCCCTCATTGCTCTCCAAGAGATGTTCCTTCAGCATTCCCTTTTGCTGGCTCGCTGTTCTCTTGCACGCACCCGAGAAGACAAGGTTTATTAATCTGAGTCATCCTCACTGCTGCTGCTCCCCTGCAGGCCCCGCTGTGAGCAGAACTAATGTGCCTGTTTCCAGTTTGCACACCAAGTGAAAGCAGTTTAAAGGAAATTTAGTCCCATGGAGAGAGCCAGCACTTGGTTGATGCATCTCACAAATTCTAATTTGATGAGTTATATGCAGCCTTTACACACAGAGGTGGATTTGGCTCTCTGAATACAGTTGTATTCACCACTATTGCAAGCCTTGCGATGTCTTTAAGGAAAAGCCTGCCTTCCCCAGCCAGCTTCACATTGCACTTTCAATGAAGGTGTCTGAGGCATTGGAGAACAGCCCATGGATTCATCACTTTACACATGTTTGCTGCTTCTGGACATCTCCAGTGGTCCTGCACACTGTCATATTGTTTTGCCAGTTTAAAATTTCCTTCCTAAGGCTCTGCTTTCAAGCTAGAAGTCTCCTTCTTTATTTAACTTTATTACTTGCTTCCTTCTGTCTCTCTCCAGCTGTGCCTGGTTAAGAATCTCTGCTAACATAAATGAGCAGGCACATTGTTATATTTTTAATGCTATTCCTCTCACTTGGACCTGGAGGAAGTTTGATCTCCTGGAGAAAACTCAGTCAAGAAAGTTTTAAATCTCCCTATAGGGAGATTTGTTCTGCTTTTTATAGAGAACTGCTGCCTGTCAAGAAGGTATTTCTGGAAGTTTTCTATAAACCAGAGACCCTTGAGTCTTTATGCACTAACATAAAAGCCCACATTCATTTGTACGTCAGCCACTGCATGTACCCCAGCAAGAACTGGAGGGGTCAGAGATCTGTACCAAATCAGCCTTACGGGCTGTTGTGGCATAGCAGAGCGATCAAGAACCAGCCTGCTCAGATCCTATCCATGTCATGGTTAAGATTTTCTCTAGCAAAAGAAAATGGTGCCTGGAAGTTTGGTGCCCATCTTTAATATTGTTATAGGAAGTTACATTTACGAAGTAACTCCCTTGCCAATAGAAGACCCCTTCTCCACATCCCAAGCAAAGCACTCCAAATTCAATGTTGCCATCTACATGTCTTCAGGAGAAAACTTGGGAGCAACAGAGTAGTCTATAAAACGATGCCTGTCCTCCCCCCAGGTTGCTCAGCCTCTCCCAGAACTTCAGCTTCAACTGAACATGAAGGAAAAGAGAGCAGAATATGAGTCACTCACAAGTTCTTCTTCCTCAAGGCTGTTACAGATACGATAAGCCTTTTTTTGTTGCTGTTGTTTGTAAGTGCTGCCTAGAGTTTAATAAATGCTCATATGTATTATTAATCTGGAATATTAACTCCAAATCTTGTAATAAAATGACTCAAGCATTTCAAGCCATCTCAGAGGCTTGCAAAATCCTTGCGAGTTACTAATTAAGCTACATTGGAACTGTTCAGTAAATTTTACACTCAGGTTTCATCTTCTCTTTAGAAAGGGCAGACTACAAATTTATGCAACATAAAATGGAAGCTAATGAATTTGAAGCATATTCAGTATGGAGCATGCATCTAATAAGTGGGAATAATAACATTAACAGTGCTTTGAGATAATAGCCTATTTAAATTCATATTTGTGGAAGCCATAGGCTAATTCTCAGTGATCGACATTTTAGATGCTGTTTCCTTGAGGGCACAATCCAGAATACCTAGGGATACAAATTTTCAAGTGGAAGAAACCTCATGCCATTACTCCAAGTTGTGACACCCAGCAAAGAAGCCCTCAGATAGCAACTGTGCTGGAGATCTTGAGTATGGAAACGTCATAGGGATTTGGAGGTTTGCTTTGTGCTAGGGGAGACATCCACAATTTGGTCTCCTTAGGGCTAAGGGTTGTACCTAGTCTGGCTGACCAGCAACTGACAGATGCTCCTGTCCAGGTAGAAACACTCCACCCTTGTAAGGGCCAGTGCCCAGACCATGCGTAATGGTTGTCATAAGCAAATTCTACAAAATAAATAAAGGCTCTTATTAATAACACATCTGGCTCTTTGGGGCCTTATGTAATGATTTTTTGCAGGTCGGAGTATCTGGAGCTCTCATCAGTGGTTACAGCATTCCCCGTCTGCATGACAGGAATCCAGCCCCATTTATTTCCACAACTGGAAGATGAGTTTTGTAAGGATAAATACTACAACTTAGCAGGGCTCAAGTTCTGGTGTCTAGCCAATTCATAAACCCTTATAAAGCCTCTTCTTTTCCTCCATACATGGCTGTAGCGGGACTGGCATGTGATGAAAACAGTGAATCCCTTCCCTAAGCCAGCCAACACAAATCATTTAATTCCTGGTCTGCCAATGGCTGCATTCTAGCATTGTCTCACCAGACCTGCAGCTGAATGAAATTTGGACAGCCATTATTATAGCTGTGCAACACCACATCCTGGCTTTTGATCTCCAGTACTGGCGTAAATCAAGTCCTCGGGGACCAGAAGTCCCTTGGGGTAGCATTGCTGTAGCCCACATCAAACACTGCTGGGAAGCATAGATCCAGCCTTTAGTATTTATATCATGTTTCCAGTTGTCTGCAGTGTTACAACGCCAATGATTTATTCATTTATTTATTTCACCCTTTGCATACAGTTTGTAACACAGAGAGCAAGCAAGATGCAATCACGCTGTAACTACATGTACTGTAGGTTTTTGGGAGCCCCACCATGTGCTAAACGGGGCGAGTGATGGCCCCCTGGCCTCCAAGAGCAGCCAGGTAAGCACTAGCACCACTCCGTAGGTCCACAAGACACACCAAAAGTTGGCATAAGGCAAAGCAAGGAAGGAGTCCCCCTAAAAGCAGCACCCCAGGGCTGGGCGGAGGTAGGAAGAGAGATTCAGACAAGGGAAAGTGAAAAGCACCACAATTAACTCTGTGATGAAATTCAGGACTTCCCTGGGACTTTTTTCAATGGACTGATGGGAATTGTTAAGACATGAAGTCTTTAAGACATTAAGACAAGTTAAGTCTTGCAATGCTCTTGCCCCTTGGACTGCAGTCTAATGCTGGAAGAAGAGATTAGCCTGATACATGCATCATTTTACCCTATTTACACCAAAAGGACACCAAGCCTTTTTCTCAGAGCAGAAACAGATCCAATGGACAATGTCCTTTTTCAAAAAGCCTCCCAGCAGAGCCCTGGCCCAAGAAGCTGTGAGTGTGATGTGCACTTATGCCCCTTCTCCAACCTCTGCCTCTCTCTGGGACCACAGCCGCTGGTCCAGCCTCAGAGCCGCTCAATGCTCCACCATCCCCACTGTGACTGAGCAGTACATACACTTGCACGGAGGACCAATGGGCTTAGTTGGCCCTGAGTGATGTGTTTGCACTGAGGGGAGCTGGTGAGTCTGAGAGCACGCTTAGAAGTTGTCATGAGTACAGGTTTTAGTGAGGGCTGGGGCTCTGCTTGGGTTCAATACTCAATTCATAACAGCTGCCCATAGCTCTCACAGCAGGGGAGGGTATGAAACATCTGCCAGAGACTTCTGGGTATCCCAGAACTCCAGTGGCATATACTGGGCATCTGATCACCACTCAGATACAGATGTACAGCATGAGTTACTCTGTGGTACCTGACCCACAGCGAGAGCTGCGCAGTGCTCCAGGCACATGCTCCACAACATACACATCAGTGCAGTAATTCACTTACATTGATACTCCTCCTGATGCTGTTCATATAACCTCTAATTCTCTGCAGATGATGGAAAGCTTTTCTATATCCAAAAGGATCAAGCGGTGTCAGGCAGCTTAGCAAAGCTCCTCAGCGCAACAGAGGAGACTTATGCAGCTCTAACCGCACGCAGCCCCTCTGGAGGAATGCCAGGCAGAGCCTTGTGCTTGCAATAATCCTCACACTGGCTGCTTACACAAACACAGAACAAACTAACCCAGCGCTTCTCAAAGTTACAGTTTTAAATTGAATTCTCTGGGCAAGGCCTGAATCATCTCAAAGCTCTCTTATCTTGTCTTAGTTTTAACTCTGTTCAATGATTTTCATAACTAAGAGTTGCAGCTCCCGTACATTTCATCCTCAGCTTCCAGCTGGTCACTGGCTTTGCTCTGGCATCTTTGCTTGTGTTTAGCAGTAACTAAACTTTCTCTGTGCCCTCCTTCTGACTCTCTAGCTTGGCTGCTGCTGGCAATGAACCTTCCTGGGTCATTTGTGGGCAAAATGGGAATGATCATGGACCATAGGTTGGAGACGGGTTAGGCACTCTATTTAGTCTTGAAGTGGAGCCATGAGCAAAGGTTATTGCTGTGGTAGTAGCAAGTCAGAATAAAAAATGGACTACACTTAATTCTACCAATTTATGCACTAATACTGGGGATGAACATATAAAGCTTGACCAAGTAAAGGGGGTCTTTATCCAAGGCAGGAACCCTGTTACAATAGAAAGCCCTTATGCACCTGATAAAGAATTCACCAACGCAACTTCCAAAAACATCCCAAAGATATTGCTGTGTCAGTGATCACTTAGCATTGTTATTGCCATGGTGCAATAATCTTCTTTATTAGTTTTCTGTTTAAAATTCAAATGTGGAGATAAGGTGTATTAGTTAATGCACACACTTAGACAAGGAACAAATATGTTGCTTGTGCACACAGCATGTATCGGAAAGTACAAAGCAGTCTTTGAGCAGATGTGCTAATGGACACAGACCCTGCGCTGTAACCAATTACTTCATCATTAATAAGGAAAACCAAGTTACACATCCCAGTAATGTAAAAGAGAGGACAGGAAGTTCATTAAAGACAAGCCCGAGATGGAGCAGCAGCACTTTTACCTACTTTTCTGGGTGCCACCACAGCACAGTATTCTCTTGCAGTACCAAACGTCACACATCCTCTATCAGCCTTCCCATGGGAACACCACCCTCTGATTGAAGCTTTCAAAGACTTCTTTCATGTGGTGACTGTAGGGCTGCGAAAGCCTGGTGTTTTTCCTCTCCCTCTGGAAAGTCTGAAAAATGGAAGTAATAAGCACAGAAAAAGGGTCTCTCCAGGCTACTTAGCACTCTGCCCATGCTGGGCACCGGGGGACGACATAAGGGACAAAACAGTTTCTAATGGTTTCTACAAAATTTGAAGGATGCTGGAGAGCATCTTTCTATAACCTGTCCTGCACCGCGCATGACCCCAGTGCCAGCAACAGCAGGGAGTTGAATATGATGCAGCGGCCACCTCCGTCTGCTCTGAATTAAGGACAGTTTATGATGAGCAGAACCAAGCTGTCAAGAACAAATAACCTTCAGATTTTGACTGAACAGCACCAGTGCTGGCCCTAGAGCATTTCATTGCTGAAATCTCTGAGCAAAATCCTGATACTGACAACAAGCTGATGGATGAAGATCTTGAAGCTTGTCCTAGCTCTGAGGAAAGCCATGAATCAGTGATGTAGGAAACCCCCAAGCCCCTGAGTGCTTTAAAAGTGGATAGCGAAATTTAAAATCAATGGGAAGCCCGGCAGAATGGCAGCACAGGGGCTGGTGTGCAGAAGGGACGTGCAGCTATTGTTCAGCTGGGGTAAGCTGCCAGCATGCTGGATCCTATAAGTCAATTTTACTTAATAATCCTACTAATATGAAATGACACTGGTTGTAATACTTCAGTGATTACAGAGTGGACCAATGCCTCAGCAGCTCTGGGAGGATTTAAGGGACAGTACAGCATCCAGAAAGCTATAGCCAGACTTTTCTTGTCAATTGGAAGGGTAAAGAATATCAAGGCACAGAGGAGAAGAAGCTCCTGCATGCTCATTTATATTTCTATCTTGAGATATAAAAAAGATCAAAGTTGGAGCTTCCTCACTGTGCTATTTGCCCAATGCTTCTGCAAAGCAGAAGCCAAAACCAGAGAAGTAAAAGGGGGATATGCACAACAGGAGGCTGCCAGCAGAAAGCACACGATTCTATGAGCATGGGGAGAAGTATTTGAATGAAACTAGTCCAGAAAAATCAGGGACCACATTTGTGGTTCAATAAATTGCAAAAATAGAGGAGACAATATTTACAGTCAGGGGGACTTTGAACAGAGCACTGTAACTCTCTCTGCTTCCACAAAGTGGCCCCAGGAGAAGAGCCACTGGTGAGCAAAAGGAAGCCACTGAAAGGGCTTCCTCATGATCTATCTTGTCTGCCTGGGGACACAGAATCATAGAATGGTTTGGGTTGGAAGGATCATCTAGTCCAAGCCCCTTGCAGTGAGTAGTGACTCCTTCAACTTAGACCAGGTTGCTCAGATCCCCATCCAACCGGACCTTGAGCGTTACCAGGGATGGGGCATTTACCACCTCTCTGGGCAGCCTGTTTCAGTGTTTCACCACCCTCACCCTAAAAAAATTCTTCCTTATATCTCACTTGAATCTGCCCTTTTTGAGTTTCAAACCATTAACCCTTGTCCTATTGCAACAGGCCCTGCTAAAATGTTTGTTCCACCTCTCTTACAAGCACACCTTAAGTATTGAAAGCCCACAGTAAGGTCTCCCCAGAGCTTTATCTTCTCTAGGCTAAACAACTCCAAGGCTACCTCAAGCACCATTTCCGGATCTCTTGTCCACGCTACAGTTTCCCTTGCCACCAGATGTCTGACAGCTTTCACTGAAGAAGACTTTCAGATAACGTCGTATCTCAGAGAAATCCACATCCTGCTGTGCAAGGAAACACCAGGCAAAACCCAGCTTATCTGTAAATTGCTACCAAGAGATTAAATTACTGCTAATTCATTTGAACTGTCACTTGTACAATATTTTCAATGACTGTCGCCAGCCTGGGAAGTGAGAGACTGGAGCACAGTGAGGAGGTTTCACAGGCTACTGAATCCCTGCTGGGGGTGTCAGTAAATTATCAGCTGTATATTCAGAACAGCTGGAACAACTCCAAGAGCAGAGGACAGATGCAAAATTGTTGGGAGGATTGATTCAACGTCCTCACCAGCAGCCTTGTGTAAGCAATGCGGGCCGGGAGGCCTGAGGAACAGCTGGCCAGAGGGGACTTGCTGAATTATTGTGACAAGATTAGATAAAAAACAGAGGAAATGACTGCAGCCCCTTGCAGGGAGGCAAGAGGCTTTCCATGCAGGAACACCTGGAGGACTCAAAGAGACCGCTCTCTTCCAATAGTAATCACTAAATTAGTCAAATTCAGCTGGTGAAAATGTTTCATTATGAACAGATGGAAGTTCAGAGTTTAACTCTCTGCTTTGTGTGAGGGTATTCAAAGCAGCTGGTAACCCCTCTGGCTCAGTGGAAAAGAGGTCCACACAACAGAGTCCTGGGATGGTGGGGAGCTGGCTACAGCTGGGAGCTGCCCAAAGCTCAGGGCAGCTGCAACAGGGGCAAAAATGAGGCAAAAGCTCTACACCACCACCAATAAAAGTGCCTACATTGCTTTTCCCAGGTGAATTGCCCCACATTCTTCTCCTCAGCAGTATTTCCTCTTCTCACTCCAGCTGGCCATTCCCATAGGTGACACAAGTCCCAGTTGGCTGACACCGCTTGTCTAAGCTGCTGGCATGCCAAGGTGGTCCTCTGAAGGTAAAGCATCAAAGAAGGATGGCTGTCTTTTGGACTTATATCTTACATGAGACTTGAGTGGGGGAAATATCTTCAAGCTAAGTTCAAACAAAAGGCAAAGGGTAGTGCAGAGCCATCTTTGCTGAAGGTGAGCGCACAGTGCTGCACCCCTGGAAACGCTAAAATGATCAAGCTGATGGTTCTCCACACCCTGCATCTTTGTTCTAAAGCAGTATTCCTTCACAAGGCAGCAGCATCCTACATTAAAGTTATAGTAAAAAGTGAGAATCAGAGAAAAATCTTCCTACGCCTCAAACAATTAGAGGATGTTGCATTGCTTGAATCACAAGGGTTTACATTTACATCACAATCTGTTTTTAAGGAGCTTTGTAACTGTTCACTTGCTATCTGAAAATTACCATGCACTTGGCATAAAATGCCTCTTGGGCAGGACCAGCTTTTTCTAGACATAGTTGTGTTGTACCTCTGAAGGCACTCAAGGCTGCAGAAGCAGCAATGTGCTCTGGGGAGGCACCCAATAGGCTGGCAGGATGCTGCTCGGAGCCTAAAACAAACCCAGAGATGCCTGTCTGCTTGCGAACAAATATTGCCCCTTATGAAAATCACTTGAAATTTCTTCTCTTTCAGTAAATGAACATGTGCCTGGCAATATGAAGCATTTCATCTCATATGACCTCATTCTCCATATTCTTCACTTTGTGAGCTGTCCCTCATCATTCAGCATTTCTCCTAATATAGACTCTCTCCCCCCATCACCAGTACTCTGCAATGAATCATAAGTCATATTTGCAATTGTGAACCCACATGCCAACCTACATCTGGAGAGATGACTCTTTTCAGTAGCCTTAAATCTGCAGTTTTCTTTGTCAGGATGAAGTTTTACAGGTTGTTTTCCCTTTCTCTGAACAAAGAAGCTTTGAAAGAACCAGTGTTCAGAAATGCTGCCTTGTTCATTCCTCCCATGTAGGCAGTTTCCATGAACTTTGCTTATCCTCATATTATATTGACAAGAAGACCAAGAATGACTGAGCAATGGCAGCTTTATGAGTTTCTTGCAACAAATTTGGAATTAACTCAACAACTGAGGAAATTTCTGTAAGGAGGACAAAGAAAACTAAACTAGAGCAGCCACAGGTTGAATCTTTTTGCCCATCTAATCAGAACCATACATAATAAGAAGTTCTGGAAACATGCTTGGTCCGTCATAGACCTCTGTATTCACAGTTCAAAGACTTCAGCTGAAGGAAAACCCCACTTTCAGCCTAACTGAAGCATTTTCATAGCTTGGACCACAGCAGGGAAAGGGCAACTCAAAGACCTCCTCCCACCTGCTAGGTATTCAGTAAAATCCCAAATGAACAGCATCCAGAGGAGGTGGCAAGTGTCACAGGTATGAGGATGTAATGACTACATTTTGGTTAATGGCTGTGTTTCAGTTAACTTATGCTTCTAGATGGTTATAATTCAGTTATCTTGGGGACATCGCCTATGAGCCATAATGGCTGTGGTATTCTCAGCAGATTGCATAGAGAGGGAAACGCACAGTAACTAACAGACCACTAATTTCAAACCTTCCTAAAACCACTGGTTAATGTTTGCAAATGGGAGCGTTAATGGCAGTGAGGGAAGCGGCAGCTTCCAGAAACATCCCCAATGACATCCCCATGTGTGACTCGCAATGCGCTGTTACCCCTGTTGCTCAAGCAGTTAGAAAAGTGCTGGTGCCTTTCACTGTTTATTTATTTCCCTTTTCCTTGTCTGACAGAGAAAAGGAAATAGTTTGCATTGGGAGATACGTCTTCTGCTCTCCCACGCTGTAACCTTAGACCTGATCCTCTGCCAAATCAGTTTGTATAATTGTCTACATAAAAATACAGACCAAATGCAACACTCCTGCAAAAAAACCCCAAGCAAAGTCATTCAAAATCATTCAGCAAAATAAGAAACAACGCAGAGCCTGGCTGGAAAAGCAGAAAGCTCTGAAGAGCCCTTCGCTATGTGGTGCCGCTAGGACAGCAGGTCCCCGTTAGCCTGGAGAAGCTGCCGCATTTCAGCCCTATAGGAAACAAATCTTTTTTTTTCTTGACTGAAACAACTTAAAAGCTCTCAACAGCTTTAAAGCTTTTAAGAGAAAGAAACATGGGAAGCTATTCACTGCAAAGCACAGGCGCTCGTGGCCCATTGAACAGTCCACAAGGCATTCCTGCCCCAGCCCTCAGTGTCACCCACCTACAGGGACACATGCCATGGCCCAGTCGAGGATTTCTGGAGATAAGTGTATTGATGAGAAATGTATAAAAGCAAAGTGCACCTAGAATGCTGTGGAGGAGCTCTGAGGTGGCTGCTCCACCTCTGGGCAGCTGGGTGCTGGGGAACACCTGGATGGCGAAAGGGAAAATATGCTCAGGAAAATAGACAATAATTCATTTCCTTCATTAAGTCATTAGAAAATATTCATTATAATAATGTGCTTCAGAGGCACAGCCCATCCCTGCCCTCCTGCCGTTACATCCACTGGGATTACAAAGGGCAAAACTAGCTTTAGCATGCTTTTATACTCCAAGCAAGCACAAAGAGGAGTCAAAGCTAAATCCCCTCACCGGGGATTTTCACTGGACATGTACATCAGCTGCTTTGGATGAGGGGGATACAGATGTGCAGACATGCAAATTTCTTGGCTGGGGGGGGAGGGTTTAATCATCCCAAACGATGGCTTTTGCACACATACTGTATTCTTGGTATTGTTTCTGCCTTTTGAGTATTCCCCTAGAGCGCTTCTAAACAATGAATTTTGCACCTTCCCTCCCCAAGGATGATGTGCTCTTATACCTGAAAACATTTAAGTGGGATTTTTGACTTAGCATCTTTGTTCGCATTGTTAAGCTGATCAAACTACAGCACTTTGGAGAAAAAAAGAGAAGAGAAACAATGTTGTTTTGTCTGGTAACATGATTGATAGACAAGTTTCAATTATTGTATCTTTAACTGACTGGGAAGCGCTTAAAAAGAGACAGGCCGCTGAAAGATGGGTTACTTCCCAGCTCAGTGCAGTTCCCACGGAAAAAGTATACAAGGATGCTCTCTGGTGGTAGCTGTGAGGCAGGGCTCTTGCCCACAGCACTTTCAGCTCTTTTTATGGAGTAAGCGATAGGGTGAAACCTTGTTATTAGAACAGTAAATATATGCATAAAATAATCACTAATTGGCTTTAATTATCCTCAAGTGCATGGGCAACTGAAGGGTTTGGTATTACACATTCTAAAGAAAACCTGTGCTCTACCTGGGGCCCTGCTGGGGACAGGGATGCCATGTGCTCCTGGCAGAGGACACTTAGACCCAACAAGGGCACAGCACATACCTCACCAGGCCCAGCACCCTTTTGTTGGCCAAGTGGTTTGTGTCACTTTGATTCCCCTGCTTAAGGCTCCAAAATGAACCAAGTTCATGCCTGGAAATGGAGATCAGTGGTGGAAGTTATGTTTAGAAGGGCCAGCAGGTTCCCACAGCTGAGGTTTGCTCTGACAGCAGAGTGCAAAAACACAAGCATGAACCCCAGTTTACTGACACTGATTAACTTTTGCCTGGCTATGAACACACTTTTGATGCTGTTTCAGTGCTGCCTTCATCAGTACCTTTTCTGTTGCTTTTCCTGAACATCTTCCACATCAGCCCATTTCCTTCGCTGCCCTGGTGAGGAACTCTTCTGTCTATGATGGTCCCTGGGGAGATGCTTGAGAGCAGATTGGCAAGACCCTGTCCTAGAGAGTATCCTCAGGAAATAACCTCCATTAGGCAAAGACTGGCATCTGCTAAACCTCTTCCCCTTCCCTCACTAATGTTAACCCCCTTCTTTATACCAAGACCAGTATTTGACACCTACAAAGCAGAATTGCAGGACCTCCATGCCCTCACCCCTGTCCTTCACATGCAGGAGAGCCTCCTACAGGCATGCATTAGAGACAGAAAGCATCTTAATCATCCACCCTGCTGAAAATACATTTGCAGAGCTTTAATTGATTAACAGGCAGTCCTTGTCAGCAAATGAGCGTTTGGCTCCAGGGAGCTCTTGCTTCCTTGTTTTTAAACAGTGCAAAGTGGGAAAATGGAAGGAATAAGCAGTGAAAGCTCTGGGGACCAGCAAGACTGGAGGGCTGGTGGGAGGAAGGCAGAGCTGCTCCATGTGCTGACCTTATTACTGCAGGGAAATGGAGGTCAAGTGGTAGCAGAGCAAAACACTGCGGGGAACAGGTAGGAATTAAACAATTTGAAACTCCAAACCATCAGCTCAACTTCAAGCCATGGGGGCCAATAGTAGTAACAGTTTGTGAAACTTTAAAGTAGCTAAGACAGCACTAAAATTGCCTAAACCCCACTGATGTGTTCGTCTCTGATGGCACAGAAGAAACTAGTGATACCCCATGTCAGCCAGGCACAGCTTTCCACACCCCTTACCAACACTGCTTCAACCAGGACGTATGCGCCTGTGGCCTGGGAGAGAGCAGGACCACACAACAGCTTCTCCTCTCTTCTTCCAACCATCCTTGGTCCAGGAGGGTTGGTCTGATTTTAAAACCCCTTGCAAAGCTGAGAAAGGCATGGTTCATGGGGAAAATGTCTACAGCAGCATGGCCAGAGCACCAATGGCAGGTACCACCATCAGTGAATGGAGTACACTGATGCACTACTGGTCCACTGACAGACCTGGCTCTGCTGCAGGATCCTAATAATCAGGATAGCAGCTGCTTGGAGAAAAGCAGGACTGCCGGTCCTCTGATGAAGCTGGGGTGAAGGGAGATGCTCACAGGCCTCACTACACCCAAAAATCCCTATAATTAAATTAATGCAAGTAAAAGCTGTCACAAAACCTGAGTGTCGCTGGCAGTGCAGGCAGCCAGGTGCATGCCCTCACCACGCTCTGCCTGGGGCAGGCTTTGCTGCAGAGTGGTTGTCACCCCACTGCACCCTGGGGTCCCACACGGAGGCTGAGCCATTCCCGAGCAGCTCCAGGAGAGGACAGCCTCTCTCTCTAACCAGCCTCACCGCCGCCTCCGAGCTTTCACCCACCGCAGCCCGGCACAAAGCACCATGCTTACACGAACCATTAAGCTTGTGCAAACTGTCAATCCCGGTTTCAGCAGGGGAAGGAAAGCAGTTTAACAGGGTGGCTGCAGCTAGACAGCATCCAGCTGCCGGCGCACACAGCGCATGGGAATGCATTTTAAGCCAGTATTCACAGCGCTCCTTCCTCTCCCCTCCAGCACACAGGGCTTCTTCCTCCAAGTGCCTATAGTGGCTCCCCACCGGGCTCTGAATATCTGCCTGGGATGGGGTCTTTGCCTATCTAGACTGATGCTTTTCGGATCTCAGTCTCAATTCTAGTGGGCCAGTGTACTCTGCCGCATCCAGACCTCTCTGCTCTAGGAGCAGCACCTCAATAACCCTCTGGACAAAGAAAATCCTGCTCCTGGAAGCCTCTCCAGTACAAAACCAGTGTTGGCCTAGGCTACTTCTAGAAAGCAGGTTTCATCAAAGATGGGCAGAATACTTTTGAGACAGAAAAAGGGCTACTAGATGCAATCACTGACTGCTTTTGAATCAGATGGTGCAGGAATACTGTGCTTGCTGTATTTTCTTGCAATCTTGAAATCCAGCTTATAACAGAAAATGAGAGAAGTTGCCCATCTGGGTACAAAATCCTTACCATCAGGCTCAGAAGCTCATTTACTCCATGCAGCCCAAATGGGAGATGCAATATGCTGCAGCACTGGGAATCTGGGGCAGTATCCAATAGTAGGAAGACACACATCAGATTCCAAAACACCGTGAACCCCAGCCAAATCAAATTACTCTGATCGCCAAATATATCATTTTCCACCTTAAGCGGAACAGCCTGCCTGCCCTTAACGTGCTGCAACCTCCTACCAGTGCAACACTGAGCGCGCTGATAGAGATGTCTTTCCCAGGGCTGTCACAGCTGCCCACTCGCTGTTTGATGACTTTACACACATGTGGCAGGTAGTAATGTCACTGACAGCCTCTCCCTGAATCCCAGTTTTTATTCATACCAGCACCTTGTCTCTTTGCCATCCCAGGGGAAGTGCTCTGCTTGCTGTTGAGCTTGAGCTCAGTTCCCCTCTCATATTGTCGCTTATCTTTGTTGAGAAGTTGAACTTAATTTTGCTGCTGCTCCATGATGCCAATCTGTGCATCAGCTGCAAAGGCTAAAACCCAGATCATGACAGGGCAGGCTCATAACAAGCTGGCAGCAGAAGAAATATATACAGTGTCAAATCCCTTGCAAAAGCACCAACAAGTCTCCTGACAGAGGATGTATCAGATATTAAACTAATACTACACTCAGGCTGAGCCAAAAGGCCAAAGAGAAGCAATCCCAAAGGGGAAAACAACATCCCGAAACTTTGCCTATCCGCTTCCGCACTAAGCTGATTTTGACTCAGATTCTTTTTAAGTATTAATGCTGAGAGGACTGGCGCTGTCCCTGTTGTGCTGTCGTTTCAGCTTTCTCAAAGCCTCTGCTTCCACTGCGCTGGGGCACAGTGGGACCCCCGCTCACACAGCCCCTTCCTGCTTCTCAGTTAGAGCAATGCCAAGGAGGTGGCGACAAATGCATGTCTGAGAAGGAAAACCAGTTTGAGCAAAGGCTAGAAACAAGAGGGAGCAGAGTATTCCCTTCCCATTAGAGAGGTTTTCCCTCTAATGCTTTTGCTCATATTCAATATTCAGACTATTGGGGACGCTATCAAAATGGCCGTCTTCTATATTGCTGCTTTAAAAGACTAATAATAGAAGTTATTAGGCTATAGAGAGGCTCAAAGGATCACTGAGAAGAATTAGCAGGAGAAGCAGAGAAGCAGTATGAAAAAAAGCAGGCAGCAATCCAGCAGCATGAGGAGCTATGGCACTTAACTAAGAATAATTAGCTGTAAAAATACAAGACACAAAATGAGTGCTAAGGCAGCAGCCCTGCAGAAGAGGACTTGGAAATAATAACATGAGGCAGGAATGCCCTGGTTTTGGAAAAGAAGAAATAAAAAACCCAGTATCCCAGCAGGAGATATTTCCAGGGGTGACACTAGTAAGGGCTAGTAAGTGCCCAGGGTGGGAAGGAGGAGGAGGAGCTGAGATGGAAGGGAGCAAGGAGATGGAGCACAGTGCTTCCTCCATGGGGACATGCAGAGGGAATGAGCAGAATTCAGTTTAGAGAGAGGAAAAGCCTCAGGGAAGAGATGGTAAAAGTCTCCAGATCCATAAAAGCCTGCTTCAGAAAGGAATGGTGCTCATTTTCTCTACTGCTGAGAAGGAGGTAGGGCTTGAACTGCAGCAGTAGAGATACATTTTAAGACATTTAGGGGGGGAAAAAATCCCTCACCGACTTTCAAAGGCTGATTGAACTCTATCCTTCCTGAGAAGGCAGGGTAATGCATGAGGGAAAGCTGGAACCAGTAAGCTTTCCCATTCTAGATTAGCTCTGCCTTCCCCCTGCTTTGGGCTAGCAGAGAAAGCCAGCTGAGTTCATAGCAGCAAACCCAAGCCCTGGGCCCCAGTTCAGCCAGATAATTAAGCGAGTGTTTAGACGTCTAAGCAGTCCTGCTGGCTACTGCCCCAGCATTTCGGGAAATGAAGTCATTGTTTTGCTTCCCACCAACATCCCCCATAACCGTGAGACCCGGGAGATGGGACATGGAGGTGAAATTCTCCCATCACTGGCCCCGTAAGCCCATGGCGGTGGTTTTCAGGGTGAAGCTCAGCTCTCACTGCTTGCAGACAGAGCCTAGACATAATGAAATACTACCAACTTCCATTTGAGTTTTAGAAGGCACAATGATGTTAATTTGTGTTCAAATTAAGCAGTAAGATAGAAGTGGGCATATAATGGACCACTAATAAATGCCTGGAGTATGTTTTGAGACAAAGGTCTGAGGAAAGAGTGATTTTAATCACCAGGAGTATATTAATGATGGCCCATAGACTGCCTTATTGCTGTTCCAACATGCTGGAATGCTGCATTTTCCCATTAAAACACCCATTAGACTTCAGCCCACTAAAAATCTATCAGTGAAGCCATGTTCTGCTCATTTCTGCTCTATGTATGATCTAATTAACGCCATTGAGGGGGCTCAAGCCCCGCTCCAAACACCAGCCCTGGCTCAGGAAGCCTGCCCAGCCTGGGTAGAGCTGGGTGGTGGCTTTGGGAAGATGGTCGGGGCTCTTTGAGTACCTTCCACATCACTGTGAACACCAGCATCACAACTGAGAGCCAAAAAAGCCCACACATCCCTGCACACATGGGGAGCACACGGAGTGCCTGGCGCTAAGCTAGGCATGACTGATTACACAATGGCATCAGTTAAAATAATTGTATTTTTCATTTCCATGCAGATGAATTACTTCTCCAAAAAAGCCATTTGTGCTTAATGCCATTTGTCTGCAGTATGGTGCTAATCAACTGCAAAGACATTTTTGTGCTGAGATTGATTGACTCCATGTAAATAGGTGGAACCTTTAATTAAAACACAAGCACAGACGCAGTGTCTCGGCGCACTGACAACACGCAGCACAGACCACTTAAGGGGCTGATTCTATTTTAATCTACCCTGGCATAAATCAGGAGAAAGACCCAGTTCAGCAAAGCACTTAGCACATGTTTAAGTCCATCATATTCAGCAAAGTAGTCGAGCATGAGCTGAACTGCAGCAAAGGCAAAGGATATCACAGAAAAATGACAGTGCTTGTTGAAAGGACGTGGCTTGTGTGTGACAAGGTGATTAATTTACAAGATTTCTCCTGCATCAGGAAATACAATAGGTTCCTGGCTTTGCAGGAAAACTGGCAGGGTTCATAAAACCCTGCTGGGTGATGGTTAACCTGCCAAAGAGGATTGCAATAAAAGCCTGAAGGAGGTTAAGCAACAAGAAATTAGCTGGCTGGCTAAATTGCAGAGCTAGTTTCCACATGATGGGACACCCTGGTTTTGCACCATGAGATGGGTGCTCATCTGCACCCAACTTGGCCACTTCTGGTGATCAGCACCCTCTAATGCCCTGCCTGCTCCTGCCTGAAAGCACTTGGCTTGGCCAGCTGCCTGCACAGTCTTGCACTGAAGGTAAACAGGTTTTTGCTCTGTAACATCGAATTTCCAGGACTTTTCCAGGAGTTGCTGCCTTCTGATGAGCTGGGCAAGCAAAGCTGATGGAAACCCTCACACTTTGACTGCAGCACAGGAGCAAAAAGGACCTTAAACAGCACAGCCACCACTTTTATGGCAAAAGAAGTAGATGGATGCCAAGATCCATATGCCCAACTCCTGAACACTGCAGCTCCTTCCTGTGATGGGAATAACTCCCCAGCTCAGCTGGGACTCTGATAAAGCCAGTCATAGCAAGGACATTTTAGCCTTTGTATCTTACGCATGGAGAGTTTGTGCTGGTGGGGTAAGCTGAAACAAAGGATTAAAGCCAGCATGAAAATACTATTTTTCCTTCAGGTTAGTAAAATAACAACATTAAATTTAGGCTAACAATTCCAGGCTTGGAAAAGAGAACTCCAGGACATGATGACACACAAACAGCAAGAGGAGTCTCTCATTCATTTCTGCTTCTACCACTAGAGCAAACCCAGCCTCACGTTTGCCAGCGAGCTGATGGCAGCAAACAGGTCTGAAAAATGGACTTCCTTGCCTTCCCTAAAGCTTTGCATCAGGTTGCACCCAGTGCTGGAGGTCGGTACCCCTGGGAGCAGCCACCCCTTCCCACGCCTCAGCAATGCAGCAGCTCACCCTTGCCAGGCTTAGCGATGGATAACATAGATGAAGCAATCCATCAAACAATGAATTGCATCAATGCAATGCCAAGCATGACCGGGAGAGGATGTAATGTGAAGTACTAGAGGAGGAACAGCCAAAGAACAACTTTTGCTGGTCTGACCTGAGCTACTGTGATTGAGATTAGAACTAAAATGGCTTTTGACAACTGAAAACTGCTGAATTCATTTCCAAAATATATTATTATTGCTTTAAGTTGCTTGAGAATGATTAATTTTGTTTCTGTGCTACTGAATGACACAAACAGTTGCAGTCATATGATACAGCAGGTCACCTAATATTGTCAGGACGCTTTATCTCCATGTCATGTTATGCTGATTTCCTTCTGATTATTGTGTTTCTAAAATCCATTAGTAGCAGCTGTAACTCAATACCAACTAAATATGCCATCATGTTTTCAGAGTGAAGTACTTCTCCTTTGCATCATAGTGAAGCAATTTGACATTTTGAATAAAATAAGCATTAATTATAACAATTAATGGAGCAAACCTAGAAAGATGATACCAGCCTGACAAAAGCATGTTATCATGGTCTACCTAGATGGAAGTAGTCTCAGAGAAGATATCAGAGAAGGTTGTCACTATGGCTGTTGTAGGAATCCTGACTTGTACCTAAGAGGAACAGGGGGAGAGGGCTCTGCTTCACTTTGAAACCACCTTTTCTAGACAGTTTAACATACTGGCTGCCACATGGAAGTGGCCATAGGGAAACTCTTCTGCAGAAGGAGGTGTGAAGGCTTCCTGCTGGCAGGAGGGAGAAGGGATGGAAAGGATCTGGGTGAGTTACATTTGAAAACACTGACTCCTGTGTTGTTAGCTTTCACAAAACGTTCAGATATTTGTTTTCCAGGATCTCACCAGCTCTATTAGCAACAAGTAACTTATTTAATAGGGAAGCTTATGAACTAATAGTTTATTTTCTCAATGATCCCGTAATGCTCTGTAGCTGACAGGAACCAGTGCAGCTCAGCTCTGGATTCCCAGCGGTCAGTTTCAGGAAGAGGAGGAAGAGGAAATAGGTAAAAGCACAAATTATTGGAAACTCTCCTCCTTTCCTGACACAGGGAGAAGTATCTCATAAGCTTTAATGACAGCTTTCCCTCTACTACTGCATTATTTTTGTCCAAGACCCAGCTGCGCATGGACTGTGCGACCTGAGACTGCAGAATCACACATGTACAGTGACTAAAAGGCTGGGACCGCTGCATGGAAATGTCAGTGCCTACAAATGAGACCAATACCAGTGAGTGCTGCAACAGAGCTCACTTCAGCAGCACTTGGCTGCTCCTTGGTGCAGGTTGTGCTGCAGAGAATCCACACACAAGAACTCCCGGAAAATGTTACTAGTAACTTTTTAAGGAATCGTATGTCTTCTAAAAGCAACTTTCCACTGAGCCTGCTGCTACTGGCCTTGAGGACCAGGTTCTCATGCCATTGCCAGGTTAACTAGCTCATCACTGCCCAGGCACTCACACAAGTGCATGGGTGCCAGAGTCCTTGCTGTCAATTCTGAAAAGCCTTCAACTTCCGTAGGTTCTGCTGAGCTATAAACTAGCTGCAGACCTGACCTTGACCGAGGCTAATACAAGCGTAGTAAATACCATCATCATGTATACAGGCTTACTGCCTGCAGTGTCATCTTCTTCACCTTTCATGAATGAGGAGTGATTTGTTGGGTACGACCTGGAAACTGAAGTACAAGCAACGCTGCTCAATGAGTGCTGCTGGTTTCCTTTTGAGTTACTGATGCAAAGCTACAGCAAATCCAGCTCCCAGGAACAGTCTTTTTCCTAAAGAGATTTGACAAGCACAGTTTACCCCGGGGCAGGAAATTAAAATAGACGGACTTTCCCTGTGAAAGCAGAAAGCCCCACGTGCAGACCAAATTCAGTGTCCTGTGTTTTTTGGTGAGTGTCCCTTGCCCATGGTGAATTGGTGAAGTACCATAGACAGGCACAGTGTTCCCAGCAGTCTGAAGCCTTCAGACATGAGAAAAGACTACATTTTCCAGGGCAGAAGGGAAGATAACACTCCTATCTGAACCATACTGATTTAAATCTTACTTCAAGTCATTTATTTAAAGCCTCCTTTGAAAAAGCTGGAGATCCTGAGCGGGGAGCATCCCAAGAGAGGATACCACAACCTTAGCTGATAGATAGCAAGAAATTATCAGTTGCTGCAAAAGTAAAATTGAACAGATATATGCACAGAAACACTTGATGAGCTTATTCCTTGCACCCTTAATTGATACTATCTTCCTTATGAAACAGACCACCTGAGCATTAAAGGCTCTCATTCTACAAAAGGACTGGAGTAGCAACAGATAAGCCCAGCTTCAATGAAGACTGCAGCCCAAAAGTGTTTTTTGTAAATTTGTTTATGTTCAAGCCTTGAATATAATCAAGGTGACTTTCGCCTGGGATTCTTTTAGGGGTCACTTGCTTCCAAAGGTTGTGTGTAGTTTTGCAAATCACCAGTGTTTGTCACAGCTATGTGACTCCCACCTCTCTTGTTATTAAAAGCAGAAAATTTCCATCTATGAATTATGAAAAGCACCATGCATTTAAAGCATCATGCAGCTGTTGGTTTGTGCACTACACCTGGGCTTAGGTTCACTGCAGGCAAGGAATGGTCCCCAAGGAGCAAGGATGAGAATCTTGAACTTGCTCACTCCGTGGTGTCCTGGGTTCAGCAGTAGCAGTCATTTTTTCTCCTTCTTAGTAGCTGGTGCAGCGCTGTGGTTTTGACTTTCAGCCTGGGAACAGCGCTGATAACACCAATGTTTTTAGTTGTTGCAGTAATGTTTACTCTGACCAAGGACTTTCTGAGTCTCATGCTCTGCCAGGGAGGAGGGGAAGCTGGGAGGAAGCAGAGACAGGACACCTGATCCAAACTGACCAAAGAGGTATTCCATACCACAGCATGTCATGCCCACTATATAAACTGGGGGCAGTTAGCCGGAAGGGTAAGTCACTGCTCGGTTGGGCTGGGTATCAGTCGGCGGGTGGTGAGCAGTTGTATTCTCTTCCCTTGTTATTTCCCTTGTCATGATTATTATTATTGGTGGTAGCAGCAGTGGTTTGTGTTATACCTTAGTTACTGGACTGTTCTTATCTCAACCTGTGGGAGATATATTCTTTTGATTCTCCTCCCCATTCCTCCAGGAGCAGGGGGGAAGAAGGGGGGGAGGAAGTGAGAGAGAGACTGCATGGTTTTCTGAGTTACGGCTGGGCTTAAACCATGACACCTGGTCACAGGATCTCGCCCAGATCCAGAACCAAACCCTTCTGTTCTTAGTACCATTACTTCAGGCAGAGCTACAAATCCTCTTTTTCCCTACATTCATCAAGGACCTCTGAACTTAAACCCCTCATATTTGTTCAGCTTTCCCATGTGGAGGACAGAAGCACAGTGCAGCAGCCAGAGGAGCAATGCTGCTCTCAGCAAAAAGTTGCTCTCACCCCATGTCTTGATTCTCTTTCGCATTCAGCTTTACTTGCACTCTCACCCTCCAGCTTTATTATTTTTCACTCCTAGCTTGGAAATGTTCAGATCCACCCAAGAGGTGGCCGCACTTCATTTGCCAGCCAATTGTGTATGAAGCCCATGTAAACTAATATGCTTTGGTGAGCCTTTGGAGGAAAGGGCATAAAACATGATTATGTGTATCCTTCCTCAGCTTATCCACCATCTGCTAGAGGCTCCCAGCTAAGAGAGCAGGAAAGGAAGGGATTGACCAGCAGCAAACTCTCCCTCAGTCCTTTGGAAGAGCCATAGGAAGGGGCTGGGGAGCTGTGTGTGCCAGCAGCCCCATACCAATCACTGCAGGGCACAACTGCCTCTGCTGCATCATTGCTGCTTAAACTGTTAGCAAGGGCCTGCAGCAGCGGAGATTCTCCAGCTGCCAGGTCTGATGGAGAGCAGCTGGAGGAGATTGCAGGGTGACCAGTACCAGCCAGCACCACCTCCCGGCATGGCTCCATCTCCCTGCTTAGTGTGGCTGCGGTGCCATGCAGGACCACAAGTCAGCAGGTCGTATATATAAATACAAAGAAGACATCCACAGGACACCGACACCATTCCTGCCTCAATGTTATCTCCACCTGCCCTGTTATCCTTCCTGGCACAGCGAGGTCGACGGATGCACTGTCTGGGAAATGAGCTTCCTGAAACAGTGGGAGTAGTTACCATGGAAATAAAGAAGGGCTTCTCATCCCAACTCCACCAAAATATTGATTTGCCTCCCAGTGTTTCACAAGCCACTTATTAACAACAGCAATAACAGCAGCAAAGCTGGAGAGATGCTGGGGCACCACTAACAAGTTGGGTTTGGGAAGAACCACCAGGAATCATTGTGTCTCTGCTGGAGAAGTCACCGATGTGCAGGACAAGCCCGTGAATCGCCTGAGGATTTCAGCTCACATCCCGCATGCAGACATGCAGGTACAAAAGTGTGCTTCACTATCCAAAGCCTTGAGCAGATTTGTTCAGTGACATCCCAGGTTACACCCCTGAGCAGGCTGCAGATTGCCACTGCTCTTTGAGGGTCCAGAGCACCTCAAGGTAAACTGAATTGCTGCATATTGCCTGGGCTGGTGCTCTGCTTTTGCTCCTAAATACATATCCAGCTCTGTCCTAGCTGCTGGCAGCCAGCACCCTTCCATCTGGGGCAGGGTGTGAAGGAATGGTTGCAGCTGAGTCCTGGCCAGCTTATAGCCAAGTGAGGACCTTATCAGATGCTTAAACCACAGCCCCTGAGCTAGACAGGGATACAAAAGTTGTTTTCTTATAACCAACCCACTTCTGAAATTAGTGGGGGGCCAGCAAAACAAAGGAAAGCACAACTAGAAAGATGGTGGAGGTTGGTTTTTCCTGATGGGAGACCTGTAAGAGCATCCTGAACACACCAAGGCTGCCCCAAGCTCTTAGCACAACATCATCCTTCACAAACTGAGCACCCCGTCTCATCCTGCACCATGCTCCACCTCTTGCAGTTTGGAACAAACATCATGCTAACACCACTGAAACCCTTTAGGCTTTGCAGAGGGCAGAAACATCAGGAGCATGCAACAAACAGCTAATGACAGATGCTCAGATCCAGAAAGCCTGGGAGGCCCCTGCATGTTCTCAGAGATCTGAGCTCTGGTCTGTGATAGCTGCTTGGAAATGGATTGAATCTAAGCCCTTTTACTCACATTGCTGTATCATTAAGGTTATTGGGCACATCCTTTCCCAAAGAAGCAAACATCAAAGGTGCTGATCTTCCTTACTTTCTATTCCCTGCCTGCTGCTCTTATGTAAGGCTGAGAGGGAAGGGCCTGGAGCAGCCCTGACATTAGAGATGGGCAAATCCCAGCCATCTGCATGCAAAGCATTAAGACTGCAGGGATTTATTTTATTTTAAGGAAGCCACTCTCACGAACACTGGTCACCTGGAATTAGCAAAATAGAGTCCTGAATAAAAGATACCAAATGCAGGCTTTCTTTGAAGAGATCATGTTGGGGGAAAATGCAATAAAGAGAGTATTTTTTGCATTAGTGTGTCCTGTCCAGATGGGAAGAGTGGTTTAGCTGCCCTGTACCAACAGTGCTTGGGGTGACTTTTTCTACACCCAGGTTACACATGCTGCAGCAATTTGGACAGTCAGCCTATCATTAACATGTGTATCTAGGAGTGCCGTATCTCATGAAAACTGCCTAGGACATATTTTAGCACATCAGAGCTTAGAATTGAAGATGCTTACACAGAAATACACAGATGGGTATCGGTGCAAGATGGAAACACTTCAAAATATATGTGGTGCTTGCAGCAAACTTTGCCTTGCTGATCCTTTCCTCCTTGGAAGAGCCTGCGAAAGTCCTTGAGGGAATCCAGACTATATTGTGTTTGTGGGAGGGGAATGGGATGCAATTAAAGCATAAAGTCATATCTTCAATGAGGAGTGGGCTTTCTGGTTTTTGCACAACCTTGCCCCAGAAGCACAAGTGTGGCTTGTCACAGGTGGGGTTGCAGCATGCTCTGGAGCTGCTCAGTGTTGTTTCTTGGCTCCCTGCAAACGCCAGCCTGCCAAGCTACATGTAAAATACAATTGTCCCTAGAATCGCTGTGTGTAAATCACTGTCTGGGTCCGCCTGCTCTTATGGCAGCCAGCTGAAAGGGGTGTCCAGCCGAAATAAGAGGTGCAAACAAAAGCAGGTAGAAGGAACTCACAGTCAACCTCTGTCCATCACAGCCCGTGTGCTAAAAGCAACCCAGCCTCATCTACAAAAGCCTGGGGGGAGGCAAGCAGCTGAGCTGTAAGTAGAGGTAAATGAATCCTTCAGGGAATCAGTCCAACAACCGCTCGCTCCAAGGGGCTGGAAAGCAGCCCAGGAGGGTGGCAGATCCCACGCTCACTCCAAGCGCACACATGCTCTTATGGCCCCGGAGAAAGTTTAATTTGCTGCAACTGTTTCAACAAACCCGAAGCCTGGTGATGCTGTTACACCCTGAAATCGCGCCGCATGAAAGAGTGCAGGGCAGAAACGCTGCACGCACAGAGGAGCCCCCCAGTGCTCGTCAGGCACCCGGCCTCGGCACCTGGGTTTTGTGAGAAGCAAAGGCAGCCTCCAGAAACACCAAACCACCCCAGAGCACTCACAAAATATGTTGTGTCAAAGCACGCTCTTAATTTAGTAGTGGGGGCTGAGGGGGTAAGAGGAGATGCAGAAACTCCATGTAACATCCTGGAATGTGCTTAAAGGGGTTAGTGACGGGCTGATGCTGAACGTGTTTGTAGTCTAAAGAAGGACAAAGAGGCACTTTTTGCCACAGCCAAGTCCTCTGACGCCAGGGCCTGAGCACCTTGCATGAAGTTTCTTTACACCCACTCCTCATCACCATCACCTCATCACTACAAGCAGAGGCATCCACACCATTGAGGAAATAGGTTTTGGCTGGCAGGACCCCGAAAGCTTCTCTCTTCCCTTCTCCTCCTCCCGCCACAGGGCTGTTTTACTCAGCCAAACCACCACAGCCAAAGCAGGCTTCTCCTGCTAATGTTTTCCATCTGGTTCCCCCCTGACATGTGAAGCTCCCCAGTTTGTATCTTCATAGATAATGACTCTTCTCCCTCCAGTGTCAGGCCCTGCCTGGACATGTGGTTAATTCTTAACAGGCTGCTCTGCTCTCTGTTCTGGACAAGGCTGCAGTCATGTGGACCAGTTTAAATCACATTTTCTGCCTTACTCCGACTAGGAAGAGATGCTTGTGCAGGGGTGGAAAAGTGTGAGGACAACGCAGGGATCAGGTGCTTCAGGATTAGTTCTGAAAAGGGTGAGGGTGATCCTTTATTGTAAGGATTCTCAGAATCAAGAGGAATTTATGTAAAAAATTTTAACTCTACCTGCAGCTTCAAGGCCAGGTCCTGATCATGAGCATATGGGAGATCCTAACATTGGCAGGGTGATGGAGAGGGCTTTGCTGAAGCTGTGAGGATGATACGTCCCTGACTGGAGCTTGGACCAGTTCTAGCCCCAGTGGCAAATGCAGGAGATTCCTGCAGGGGCCAAAACTCACTGGAGGGAAAGTCATGCAAATACTTGGGCAGGAAAACAGGACTGGGCTCGCACTGCTGAGAGAAGCTTGGTCTGCAAGCAGCTCCATGCTCCAGGAAGCTGGCAGGCAGCGGATCAGGCTGCCCAGGAATTGCAGGGAGAACCAAACTGAAGGAAGACAAACATGAGGCACCCACCTGGCAAGGGGTAAGAACTGACAGCATAGGGAGGGCAGTCACCTTTGAGGAGGGAACAGAAACAGAAAGGAGCAGTTTACCCCAGAAACTCACTAGCTTTATGTTAGTTTAATATCCAGCTTGCACAGACTGGTGGGAAGGAGAGGGAGGTCCCAGCTTCCCAACATTGACCAAGGCTATTTAATTCCCCATGATCAGCAGCCAAGCAAACTCCTAACACCACAGCACTAAACCACCAATGCTCAGCTATGGCCCAGCCATGTTTTGGCTGTAACTATGGCAAGACACTACTGCAGTTTGGCAGGACAGCCAGTAATACCCCTATTCATGTAGGCGCAGGTTTAATGTTGAACACCACACACTTGTTCTGACTCACATGGGACTTCTGCACCTTTCCCTGCCCAGGCTGCACTGGCTCCTGCTCTTGCTCTCCATCTCTCAGAGACCAATGTTAGCATAGACCTGCTATTGAAGCTGATTAATCCACACTGGCTCAGTGTGCCAGACCTCCAGCAGAAACACTGTGAGATGCATTGGGATCCTGTGCCATGGCACGGGGCTCAGCCCAGGGCTGCTGTGACCGCTCATCCCTCATCACTCCTAGCCCTGGCATCAGTGAAAATTCCCAGGGCTAACAGGCACAAAGAACAGAAGAGAATTGGGATCTCTTACACCAGCCTTGCTGTTGAGATCCTGGTGTATCACAGCTCCAGCTAAAAGGTTTCATTGGAGTAGGACTTATTGAAGGGGCCGGGGATTCTTCAACACCCCCCCACCATCCCCATCATCCCTTCTCCCTGCATCACATCCTCACCCAAGCTGATTCAGCCATACACAGGCCACATGGTGAATCACACTGAGAACTGCTTTGAGCTAAAAATAACCCCTTGGAGGGGGGTGGGGGGTGGTGCTGTTCTTGGGTTGTTATTTTAAGCTGCTGCTTCCCCCACCAAGGTCACCACACAGCCGCCCCCCGCCCCCCCCCCCGAGCACTCACACCAGCACTGGGGAAGGGACTACCTTTAGAGCAGCCATTGGGGAGGGTGAAGGCTGCTCATTACCACCAAAATTTAAGTTCACCATTCAGAGACATGCCAGAGATTCAGCTCGCAGCACTAGCTGTCTGAATTTGGTGCAGGCTTTGGTGCACACCTTGCTTACAAGCTGGTGCAGCCAGCATGGTGCAAACCTGCAGCATCAGGGACAGCCAGGTAACCAGTCCTCTCAAACCCTAGGACTGTGCCAGGGATGTGTCAACACCTATTCTGTTTGTTTCTGTACTTTGCTTCTTTTTCAGATGGCAAAGCTGCTATCTCAATAGAGAGCAGCTTCAGCCAAGAAAAATAAGCATTACCTTACGTTCCCAGGCTTGTTCATCATTATCATGATGCTCTGCTCTAACTGGGAGGCCGCATTATGCATCATGCTGCCTACTTTCAAATAATAAGCTATACGTGTAAATAGGCTCTGCTACTTGGAGTTGAATAGCTAACAAATGAGCAAACAAAAACTCCACAGCCCACCATGCTCTTGTTTAATTGACGCAATGGATGCCTTTCTGAATCCCAAAGGTGATACATCCATCACACTCACAGTTCAAGCAGCTTCTGCATCACTGTCAAAATCCACACGCACTCGCTCTGGCTGCAGCCAGCACACACGTTGCTGAGGGTCAGGCTGGCACTGCTGGCTTGTCTGCTAGTCTCAGACCTAAAATTGATGTGATGCTCGCTGCCACTACATCATCATTATCGCAGTTGCTGTGGAGGCTGGAGATGGATTCAGCTGTGTGAGGTACATCTCCTCACACCGGGCAGGAAAGGCAGGGTGTCACGAGGGTGTTTAATCTGAGCAGGGATCCTGTGGGACACGCTGGCTCTGGATTACACCATTGCAGCATTCACATAATGAGTCCATATGAATTTCTTAGCACTCTCCTGCTGCACAGCTTTCCCACTCTACTAAACCCTCTGCAAATCATGTTTCCTTCATCACAGCTTCACCTCCTTTTGTATTCCTCAATTTTCTTCCATAGTCTGTATTATTATCTATTGCAGGAAGAGTTATTTAAGAACCTTTGGACCATAATGGGCTTGGCATTACAGGAAAATAAAGCAGCTCTCCAGGAAACTTGCGCTGATTTCAGCCTTCCCATTTACGCTGTGATGCATCACACTGTGCTCTAATGTCTCACTAATCTGCAGCTCAATCTGCTGTTAAACGGGCTCATGATGCAGAAGCCGCTCACTAAGGTTGCTTGATATTCATCTGTTGATTGAATCATTTGCTTCTTGTGATTTGCAAATGCGCCCAAGAGCCAGAAGCTCTTTTTCTTCCAGAAAAGTTAATTGGATCAGCATCCTGCACTGGCAGGAGGTACCCTGCTCCTGCCCAGACATCCGCTGACTCCAGCAATATGGAGAGGCCACCAAGCAGGGATGGGGCCTGGGATCAAAGACTCTGCAAGGTTCAGATTCTCCAAGCAACCATTTTCTGCAGGAACCAGACACCCTGATTTCTTGCAGAGGCCT
This sequence comes from Ara ararauna, assembly GCA_028858755.1. Classification (NCBI taxonomy): domain Eukaryota; kingdom Metazoa; phylum Chordata; class Aves; order Psittaciformes; family Psittacidae; genus Ara; species Ara ararauna. The sequence goes on from CM054385.1 coordinate 7,847,423, forward strand.
TGAGTGGTCCCTGCAGAGGTGTGAATTGCTCTGCTCCAGGGAGGCAGAGCCCTGCCCCAGAGCTTCAGCCTCATCACAGCATGGGTACCTGGTGCCAGGGCTTGCCACCACCAAACCTTGCTTCCATCAGACATTCTCTGTAACAGATTTACCCCTCCATAGTTCCACCTGTCTCATTTTTGAGAGTTAGCTCTTGGTTTTAGCATTTCGTTTTAGCTATTTTTCAATGCTCTGACATGCAACACACCATTTTCTATCTTCCTCAATAATTAAGAGGTTGGTGCCATTGTCAAAGAATCAGTTAATGAAATTTCTATGAGGTTTCCAACCGAGTTCCCAAGCAAAGACATATCAAGCACCAGGGCTGCATCTCTGTGATTATCTGGCTGTAAATAACACCTCAGAATATATGGTTTATTGTGGTGATAACACACATTTTGTAGGTTACATAAATTGGAGCAATCCTGCTGACAGAAGAAAAATAGTGGTGTGTGATGGTTTCCTCTGGTTGCTAGGAAATAGAGTTAGTGCTTGGATCCTTACATGCCTCGATGCACACTTGTGACAGATGATAGATTCGGCACATGTGTGGAACCCAGCCTGTTAGCAAGCCCTGACTGAGGGAAAAGCAGCAACACAGTGACAGCAAGATCCATTTAACAAAAATATATGCATTTTTCATTAAGAGAACTGCATTTGTTTGCCCAAGGCGTTTAGGAAAATGTAAGCAAAGAATAAGGTTTGATCTAAAGAGACAGGCGGTCCGTGCAGGCAAACCCAGAGCGGCCACCCAGATGCACAAGGTGGTCTGTGTTAAGGATTTTAACACCCATCCTACTTAATGTGAATGAGCTGTGATGTTTCAAAATGGTCTTTTCTATCACTACAAAGCCCACACAGCCCAAAGGGCCGGAGCCAGTCTCTGCTCTGTGGTCTCCTCCCCACCAAGGGCCTAGTAGATCTGTGAGGCAGGTCCCTTCCCCTCCCCTTGTTACATGGGGGTATAGTCTCTTGCATTGAGAAGCTCAGCTTGGCTCCTGCTTCTGTAAATGTTTGTTAAAGCAAATTGCAGTTTGTTCTGTTGGTCTCACGCTCCAATTTGATCAAAATAGCCCTGCACTTGGTCAAGGAACATGGAAAGTGGACAGAGAGCAGCACACAGGGAGCACTTTTGTATGGGGGGGGGGGGGTGTACATGTTTATCTGCTTTTTAAAAATATACAAACATATAAGCATATTTATATATGCACACACACAGAGACAGTGTTGGGTCAGCTAATCTATCACCCTCCCTCAGGGCAGGCACAGCTCTACCAAGCGATCCCTGGGTGTGCTTCTAACCTGCTTTTAATTATAGCAAAGCTGAATTATAAAGACACCGTTGAACCATACAGCTTAAAAATAAATAGTTGGCATGATTACAGCTATGCCCTGTCCACGGACAGAGTATTTCATACACAGCCAAGGGAGCTGATCTGTCTTCTTGTGCTGTTATTATTGCTTTTATTAGTGCTGCCCCACCAGAACCGCACAGTGCCACCCGCCTGCTCTACAGATGCTGTACTGGCCAGCATGAACCTACTTTTCAGAGTGATTAAATTCTCCTAAGATTGTTCCTAGAGTAAGGTGGTCTCTCTGTGCTGCTCTCTCCAAAGCAAACTGGACATCCTCTGCCAAGTTCAGCCCAGCAAGTTCAGAGGAAATGAAAAAGGGGCTGGAGGTCACAGACTGCTTGGTTCCTATAATTAACTATCTGGCACAGACTGATGGTCTCTAAGAAAACTGCACTGTGGATGGAACACAGCAGCTAAAGGCTGTGCTTGGGCTGGACTCAAAGAACTCATAAACACTTTCTGCCCAGCTCTGAAGTGTTTCTGTAGCTCACCCCCACCAGCATGGAAGTAGGATATCCTGAGCTTGGTGTCTGATGAAGAACCCATGGTCTCACTGGGACTCAGCCCCGTGCCAGCCAGGGGGCAGAAACCTACTTCTATAGCCTGATAAAAAGCTGATTTAATCCCAGCGACACAAAACACTTCCCTAAACCTTTGAAAGGCCTGATAATCCTTGATTTACCCTCAAATCTTGAAATTCTCCTAAAGCATGAAGGGTGCTTTGTCTACTGAGTGTCTCTACACTTAATGAGGTCATTAAGACATATTAGGGTTCACAGAAGAATATTCTCTCCTGGCTTTTGCAAGTGAAGATCAGGGCTTTTGTCTCTCTTAATCCGAGTCCTCCTCGCCTTCTGCTCTGCTGCTCATGGCCCCAACACTGCAGTGCCTTGAATTTGCCCCTGCTTGTTCGCATAGATGGCCATTGCTTTGCTTCAACATCAGCTGAAAGTTCCTTGCACTGACTTTGACATAGTGCTTTTGGTATTACACCTTCAGATGTTTCCAACGAGCACACTATACTTTTCCTCCGTGGCTAGAAGTTGAAGTGTTTTGTGGATCTGTATGTTTACCTCAGGGGTCTAACCCAGATGTATATCTTGGGGTCTATCAGCTGATACAGGTATTTAATATTTTTAAAGCAGAAATCTTTCTGTTTCCACAGAAAGCACAGTGGGCTTGTGTATCAACCCAGCAGCCCTAAATGCCTGAGCAAAGAAAGGTCACCTCCTTTAGCACAGAAGGAAGCAAGGGTCTGACTCATGCCCAACATCAGGGCAGGAGGACAGTGCAAATCCACGTTTCTGGACTGCCTCCATCTCCCATCACAACCATATGGGAAAGGGAATACACTTAAATAGCTGGGGGCTTGAAGCAAGCTTTTGCTTGCAGCAGAACTGAGACATACCATTTGGCCAGGATGCAATATTAAAGAAGAAAACCTTTGCTAATGTTATGCTTTATAATGCAATGATTTTCATAACAGCCCAACATGGTTCATCAGCATGTGATCTGGCATGAGATCAGCTTTCCCTTAAACCATCTGAATGGGCTGTGGGAAGTGGGGGAGAGAACAGACACAGTATCTGATTGGGTTTTCACATACAATCTTTGCATCAGCCTCAGTGCATCTCAGCCCACGCAGACTTACACCTTGCTCAGAGCAAAACTCAGCTGCAGCATCCCATTCCTGCCTCAGGCCAGAACTGGGCAGTCTCACTTACCTTAGCACACCACTTGTGAGCTGGAGTGCACCTCCCCAGCAAGTCTGGTACACCCACATTAATAGGATTTGTTTTGGTTTCAGCTAGAAGCTTGTCTCTAGGAGCTTATCTCCATTTACAACCACAGTGGTTAAATAACTACCTACCATCACCTGGAAATGCAAGTTAGCAGCCTTAAATTATTTGATCACCTAGGAAGGAAGAGAAGGGCTACAATGGCAGTACCCCGGCACACAGACCCCCCAACATGTGCAGGCAGTGGCAGTGCCAGGTCGCCTTGGTGAAGCCTCTCTAGTGCTGTCACACCAGTGTTTTCTCCTAGGTCATTTAGGATGTTCTTATGCACCAAAAAAAGGAAATATTTTATCTACTCTTTTTTCTTTTACAGGAATCCAGCTCATTTCAGTGACGTGATTAACAGAACAACCGGCAAACTGTGCCTGTGACATTAATGGATGCTGTGGAAAGGTGTGAAATATGGGTGAGAGAGCAGGGAGCAGGTTGTGTCCTCAACACAAACCCCTCTGCAGCTCTACGTGGAGCACTTCTGCTTTTGCACTGGGACCATGTTGGGGGGGGGGGAGGAAAGCCAGCTGCAGGACTTCCTAGAATTAAACCCTTGCTCCTTGCCATGGTGCAGGATTATTCATAACCCAGATGTGGTTCCCAGCTTAGTTGGAATTTGTACCAGCAAGGGAGGGCAAGGTGGGAGCCAGCACTGAAGGTATAAGCTCCCAGGAGAATCATCCTCAGGAGCAAGGCTAAGGGGGGCTGAAGCAAAGCCCAAACCTTCTAAACCTCATCCTTGGCTTTACAAGAGCTGGAGCATGTTATGCAGCACAGTTTGGCATGCAGCCACATGAAGGCTTGAGCAACTGGGAAACAGCATTCCCCGAGGGAATAAGGAGCTTTAACTTTTGTAGCACAGCAAGAATGCAAACGCAGGATCTTGAGGGAATAAGAAAGATAAGTTATGTCATTTCATCGCTGTTCTTGGAATGAGGACAAAAAAGCAGAAGAAAACAAAACAGAGCACCCCCTGGGATCCATAAAGAGGAAACTAAAAATATGATAAATAGGCTGGATCATTATTTTCTGAAGATGACATATTGCAGCTCATGTTATATATCTGGATTCTTATTGTCATGAAGGATAAAAACTTTGGCACAAAGTAAGTAAAGGAGAAAAATTCAATTTCTGCTATACCACAAACTCATATGTACTGGTAAAGAGCCATCTACTGAAAACACAAGCCAGAAAATCCAGTCCTGCAGGACAGGAGAAGAGCACCAGCTTTCCTTGCCAACAGCAGGCAAAGGGTTAAGCAAAGGTGTAATTCATCATGTTAGCTTAAACTTTAGGAGAAGCCAGGGGAATTACAAGATCAGAAAACAACTGCAAAGTGTGTAAAGATAATCATAAATCCGAGGGAAATAATACATGCTAATAAATGCTCAGGAGATAACGCTAAAACACCTTCTGGTTTTATAATCAAGCAGTAAGAGTAGCCGGGTACCCCTCCTGCAGCATGGGACACCATGGCCTACATTGCGATTTACCCACAAAAAGGGCTCCCCGAGGAATCTGGGGATAAAGCAGAAGAGTGGAAAGACAAGTAATATTAAAAATAAATTCAGAGAAGGCGGAAAGCCAGGATCCGTCATGCAGTTTTAAAGACACATCACGAACAGCAGCCGACAGGGATGGAAACCCCTCTTTTAGAGTCGCTTGGTACCAGGTGCGAGATCTTCAATTTCAGATACTGGGGAGGAGCATATACCTTAGCACATTGTGACAAGATTTAGCTACCCCACTGGCTTCCCCAGAAAATAGGGGTCACAGAGCCACTCTGTACTCGGAGCTGAGGAATTTTTCCTCATTTTCTTCCTGACTCTCCTAAGTCATCTTGTAGCAAAGCCTCTCCTGGCATAACTGCTGTTCTCTTAACTCTTGAAACCCCAGAATGTGACTGGAAAGGTTATGAATTTGGGGGTGTTTTGGTCCATAATGCTTAAAACCTGTTCCTCCTTCTCCACATCCCTACTCCAGGGGGATGTGGGTGGTTTGGGATAGAGGTGGAAGGATGTTCAGAGCAGCTGGCTGGTCCCCTGCCTCATCCTGCCCTGGAACCAGTCCGCGCAGGTTTCACATGGGCTTTTGAGAGACCACCTGAACAGCCCAGAAAATGTAACCTCTTAAAACCTGATCTTTGAGCATCACTGAATGGTAAAATAGACTCATGAGGTTTGGCTACATTGGCAAAATGCCACACTGAATAGAGGTTAGAAGCACATAGGTTCAGTGCTGAACATGAGGGTTTGTAGTACACCATGAAAACGCCTGTTCAGGTTGGTTTGGATTTTTTCCTAGTTCAAACAGCTCTGAGCAAATGATCCCCTACCAAAGCCAGCACGCTGCCAGGTATGACATGAGCATACTGATGTACAAAGGTAGCTGTGCGCCACACAGGACACAGGGCTGCAGCTGCCCCAGACTAACAGATCTCCTCCAACAGTAACACAGCAGTGATGCACAACTTGCACGCGAGCACTGACCAGGTAACCAAACCACCCAGGACAGAGCAACCCTAACCCTGCCACAGAACACCTTGGATTTGTGCACGTGTGCGTACAGGCAGCTGGCCCAGGGAGCTTCAGCATACCAGCACAGCAGGGAGCAAGCTCAGCTGCTTACCCAAATGGAAAGGAATAAACCCATATAATCACCTTTTTCTCCGCATTCTGGTGGTTTTGAAACTTTGCTTTGCCTGACCCACATGTGCCAGAAACATGTTTCATAAACAATGTGCGCGGCTAAATAGCCATGAAACCCATTTCTTTGATTTCCCTAAGCACTGCAAGTGCAGTGGTGATAACTCCCATGGGAGATGGGTACTCACAGAACACATTCCTCTAATGGGGTTCCAAAGGAAAACCCATCCTCAAATGTTTTTTCCATCTCGGAGCATGTGGTTAGATTGCTGTGATGGGAGCAGCTCACAGACCCATCAGCAGGCTCCATCCAACCCACAGCTCCATCCTGGGCACACTGCACAAAATATGCCCTTCTGCGTATTAAGGAAAATAACCCCAAGTTACAAAATGCCTTATAGCTACACCTTTGTCTTAGTGAGAAATGGAGTACCATCAAATACTGGTGGTATATATGTATCTTTATTCAGGGATAACCCTTTAAGCAAAGGTTTTCAGCACAGTTTGGTGGAAAAGAGCAAGGGGAAATGAGCAATGAAGAAAAGCAGCTGATCAACTTCTTAAAGCAGCTCCTATTTTCAGCTGCCTTCTCCTGCACATTTGAACAAGCCCTTTTTCCGCTCTGAATCCTGAGCTTTAGGAAGATACATGTACTACACCTTAGGAGGCTCCAAAGAGTCAAATTTAATCTGGTAAATAATGAATAAATAAATAAATCCAAAACCCAACAGAGCTGAGTCTTTGCATTGAATCTAATACCTGGATAAATCCCTATGGAGCACCAAGGGAAAAAAAAGCAAAGCAAAATGTGTACAGAGTCAATACAAGCCATTCTCCCTTTATCCCTTCATTTCATAGCAAAAACACAGTGACTATTCACATCGCAGAGTATTTCAGATGAAGTAAACGCTGCTACATCCATCCTTCATTTGAAAAACATGGGCCTGCAATTTTCACAGGAGTCCATTTCCAACACCACAGCCCCATCCTGTCCTGGAAGTCATTTCTTTCCTTAATTATACCTATAAAATAAAAACTTGCTCCTTACATAATTAAAAAGGACACAACTGATAGATATCTATTTCTGGTCAATGATCTCACTTTGTGTATGTAGGAAAACTTCCAGAGGGTTCCAAAGACAGGAAAAAAAAAGGTACCCACCCCCCCAAATTATTCCCAGACTTCTCCAGCCTGAACGTATTTATTAGCAATAATGATTGCGGCTTTATGCGAGCAGATGGGCAGTCCCTGAGAGGATGATTTGTTTCCCCTCTTTTCTTACTTCATGATGTATTTTATGATTTCAGCAGGTCAGTGGCTGCCATGTGTTTCTTTCTAATCTGCGAGCGCTTTGCGTTTGCCTCACTCTTGGCAGCGGTCGTATTTACCAAAGAGATCAGACACGGACAGATGATGGCAGAGATCCAGGCTCCTTGAGAGTTCAGCGCTTGGATGTTGGCAGCAAATAAAGATAAATGGGTTGCTGTTGTTGGTTCAAACTTACAGGGGCTTTTTCCCTTATTGTATTTCAGTTTATGTGTGCACATATATGTACATATATATAGATGCATGTGTGTGCTCACACACGTGTTTTTAAATTCTCTTTGTGATACCCTCGACCAGCTAGAATACAGATGAGCTGTTACACAAAGAACAATAGATGTCAGCTAGATTGCTACCCTCTCCTTTTATTTTTCTTTTCTTCCTTTCCTTCCCCCCCCCCCCACCCCCCATGTTTTTTATAGGCCTGGTTTGTTATAAATCCTCTATGCCCATTAACCTCTGAACCACACTGATGATACCTCTTCCGAGCTAAATTGCCTGTATTTCCAGACATTTGTTTGTTCACTTAGAGGTCTATTGGCAGCAGGAGGGGGAGAACAGCCCATTGCTGAATAGGGCTCATGGATAATAAATGAAAATTCTTTCTCTCCTTGTAAGACAATGCTCTGAGACCTGTAGCAAAAGGACAGCTCTAGTTTATAAGCTCACAAGTGAAAGCCAATAGTAGAAAGTTAATCACACTGATACCGAAAATATCCCAGCAGCATAGTGGGAGCACTGGATCCATCCCCATAGCTGTGTCCTACACAGCAAAACCTCTGTGCCAATACATGAGGTCACCTGCTGTCACCGTGCTCTTGCTGCAGCACTAGTGGTGGCTGGCTGAGCATGCTCCCCTGCAGAGCCAGGAATGGCAACACAGCCCCTGGACCAGACTAAAATGGAGACACTCTCCTGACCTAGGGGCACCACCAGAGATGGAGCTGACCCCATGCAGCAATGGGAAAACTGCAGGCCTGGTCAGTTCCCCTGGAACTTTTGCTCTCTGTTATATCCCAGGAGCAAGCAGCCTGCTCACTCCTTGGGGATGTAAAGCTACCTGCAAGGATGCAGCATGCAGCATTGCCACCCTCTGCCCCTGCCAAGGATCCCATTGGCTGGACATAGCCTGCTGCTAGGCTCTTTGAGCATCTCTGCACTGGTTTTCCTTGCTGCCCACACTTTGTGAAGTTACTTCAAATCCTCTGATTTTTCTTCTATCAGAAGGAATAATGCCTTGGCAGTCATTAGTTGGTTGGTTCTTTTTCAAAAAGGAGCAAAATCAAATGTACAGCAGGATCACACAATTGAGAAGCAGCATTAGATGTAAATTTGCTTCCCTATAGCACAGTATGTCTCTGCTGAACCACAGGCTGGGTGCAAGCCACGGGCTTTATCCTTTGGGTACCTTTGCACAGAGCTGGGCCACCAAAGATAAGACCCCTGTGGCTGCCAGTAGCTCCAAACAGCCTCCAAAAGGACCCGTCATGCAGTTTCTTAGTAAACATGGCCTTAGCACTTCCAAGAGGCATTTCAGCTCATTGGAAACATGCTGAACAGCATTTCCAGTATCCTGACTTTAAAACAAAATCTTGGAAGCAGCAAGCATGCTGGCATTTCCAATGCAGACCTCCTGCCTTCATTACTGTTATATATATTTAAACTTATCATTGCAAAATAACATTTCCCTTCCATCCATCATTACACCATTTAAGCACAGCTTCCATCTGATCCATTCTTCAGCCAGTTCCTCAGTCTTTCCCTCTTGCTGTGGGTGTGCATCCCCGACAGCTGCAGGTGGTGCAGGAGCAGCGCAGATGCTTAAGTGCACTGTAGCTCCCAGGCTTTGCACTGAGAACATCCTCCACCAGCCACTGGTGGCTTTTGGAGACTATTCCCAGGTTTCTGCCCTGCCTCCTGGTTCTCTCTATTCCCTAGGAACAGGTCTGAAAAAGCCTTCCAGGTGGGCTACACATGAATAATACAGGAACTGCTGCCTACGGTTTGTCACACCCTGCTCTGACTCATATCAAGGCTTCCCAGCTGATTTCCATGTCCTGGTTATAGCTTATAGCACCTCTAGACTGATCAGTTGGCCAAAACCAAAAGCTGCTCTGAGGAGTGTGGGTTACATGCACCACATACATGCATACAACTGCATACCTGCTTTTCTATGCAGCTGAAGCAGTAGTGCACACAAACAACCTGCCAGCAAGGAATTAAACAATCTGTGATAGGTTTTGCATAGCAGAGGGTAGGAAGCTACAGCAATCCATATTTTTTCAGATCATTCATGTTTTTCCTGCTCTCAGTAACAACTCCCAATTTCCATGGCAACCCTTGCATGCTTCAATACGTGGTACTTTTTGCTTATGTGGAGCACTGTTCCCACATACTGGGATGACCAAGCTCCCCCAACAGCCAACAGAAAGCTCCCAACACAAACACTTCACCATCTCCCTCCTGCTGTCCTGGCCACGCATCTGCACGTTTCCTAGTGCCTGGGAGAGAGCGGTATCACCAGGATATACACTACTGTCTGTTCCCTATCCAAGAGCTCATTTTAAACTTGGCTGCAGTTTCTATTTTAATCCCACACAGACATTTTTGGAAACACTTACTAAACCATTAACACATTTATATGAAAGGAAAGATGGCGATTAGCATTTCCCCTCCCATCATTTCTTTTTGTGTCAATTTTTTGGCTAGTGCGCTGCAGCAGAACGTGGTTACAGTCACGCATACAATTCTAACGGGTGTGAATTCCTTCACAGCATAAACGTGATTTACCTCTGCCTTGCTTTGCTTCTCCTCCATTTCTATACACACTGTTTCACAAACACTCCTGTGGCTGTCACAAGCTTGGTCACAAGCTTTATCCAAAATGCACCAAAGCCAAAATGAGAACTTCATCTGGGTTCAGCGTGGGTTTTTAACAGTCTTGTGTTAATGGTTCATTAAGACAGACAGCTGATTTGCCTGGTCTGGCCTTTATGTATCTCCTTTCTACACCTATTGAGATGTTTTCATAAGTAAGAATCATTTCCAATGTAAAGAAGCAGCAATTAGTACATTTATTTATTTTACTGCAATTCACACCGCAGCACTAGCAGTCTCTGATGGCCAAGGCACAGAATGAATAAACCTGAACTATCTTAGATTTCTCCCATATGATGGGTCAGATGAAAATCAAGGCTGCTGTGGGATCTCTGGCCACATGAGACCATGTGTGCAAAGGTGCAGCCAGCAAATATGTGCAAAGGAGAGGGTTGGAGAGCAGTGTTAATAAAGTGCAGCAGCTCAGAGCTGGGGAGGTAACCCAGCCATAGAGCTCCAGCAGAGCCTGCTTCCTGGGTAGAAAGTTATTCTGACTTAATTTCCAGTTGCATTTCTTTCTTGACTGCATTGAAATCTCCTTTGACACTTCCAAATAGAGGAGATGCATTCGTTGTGGAGATGATAACCATGACTAAGGGATTACAGGCATAGACAAGGAACTACATCAGAAGACCACAGAGGAGGGTATGACATGAGATACTGACCAAAACAAAAGTACCAAAACAAGTGAGGAGGCACGAGTCCTATACGTGGGAGGCAAGAGTCCTATAACTGGGAGGCAAGAGTCCTTTGTTTTTATGGCAGGAGAGCAGTGCAGATGACTTGTTCTCTATAGTTAGTCAAGGAAAAAAGCCCAAAACAAGTGAGTTTTTGGAGTAAAGACAACTCTGAACATATCCCAGATCCACACTGGCTGGGCCTCAGGAGCCAAATTTAATTTACCACTTGTGAATTAAGAAGAATGAATATGTATCTTACAGGTAGGGTTTGATTTTCTATTTAGTGGGCACTTTCAATTTTCCCAGCACAGGCCGTTGGATTCTGGATTCCTGACAAGAGGCTTGCTTCACTTAGCTGCCCTTCATGGGCCTCTTTAAAGTTCCCCCAGGTCCTGCTGGACATGGGTCTGGGACAGCCTCACACTTCCGCTTCCACAGGAAAAGCTCAGCTTTTCTTAGACTTCCCACTGTAACTCCCAGGCCAGCTAGTGAAAAGAAACAAACACCTAAGAAAAGATCATCCACCCACATCTCTTGACATCACCGCTTGCCTGAGATGTTGTGACACTGGTATTGACTCTTAGCACAGAAAAGAAATACCCTGAATAGCAAATGGCATCATCCATGTAAAGCACCGAGCTGGTGAAAGTAAAGGCTGGTTTGACGGAGCTGAACTGAACCAGGTACACCCAGCAAAATCCCGTGCTCAACCATAGCACAGATAGCCAGATTTGAGCGTGTGAACGTTCAGGTGGTGGCCTTTCCATCTTGCATTTTTGATTCAATGCATCCAGTCTGCCTACTTTCTCCCTGGGCAGTCCTCACAGCCTCCAGACAAGGAGACAAACTGCAAACCTGCGCTTCTTGGCTTTGTATTTACCTTGTGACTGGACAGAGCCCCTTCAGGACAAAAGCCATGGGTAGCCAAGGATTTTATCTGCCAGTGACTTCCTGGAGTGACATATCACACTCAAATGCATCACACATATTTGTGCAAACAAAACCCTAACCCTGACATGGAAGCTCCATCAGAATAACCTCTTAAAACCCTGAGACATCTTTTTGGCATCCGATTTCCCCCTTGAATTTGATGCACATCAACAAGATAGTGGGAAAAACCTATTTGCTCTACTTTTTTCATGAAAGAGTCTAATCTAATCGTTGCTGAGACAGCAGAGCCATTGGTACAGAGCTGAGCAGCATAGCAGGGAGGGAGAGTACCACGCTCCTTACGGGCCTGCACAGGGCAGAGCAGAAAACCAATATATTGATTAAAAACTCAAGGCCTTTCCCTTGACTTATAGTAACTACAAGAATAAATAAAAGCCAACTCATTTTGTAAAAAGCAACTCTCAAAGTCTCTCATTTGCTTCTGGCCCTGGGGGCCCTGGACTCCTACTTGCATCTTTTGAAAAGCTATTCCCATGCTTTTATATTGGGTACAACATTACTTCCCACCTTCTTTGAAGGTTGTTCCTTGACACCGGCTGAAATCTCATAAATGCCAGCAATCCTTAGAGCTACATTGGCAAGAAAGGACCATTCCATAAGCTGAACTTCAAGGAAGAGGTACAAGCCTAAGGACCACACAAGAAATTGGGGAGGCTGGAGGGAGGGTGTTGGGCGTTTGAGAGACAGGCCAGACAGTGCACTGTAGATCAGCTCTTTTTAGATGACAGCCAGTAAGGCAGCCAGCAAACATTACTGCAGACACGGCTGACAAACCTTGTCATAACATGTTTCTCAGAAAGAAAGGAGTCATGGGGGTTTACACTGGCATTCAGACAAAGAAATGTGGGGAGATGGGTCTGTGTGGCCTCCACGCACATGTGAGAGTCCAGATCCCAGGAAGAAATCTCATGAGGCAGAGAACAAAGACAAAGGTTGGACGTCGGAGGTGGAAGTCCTCAGCATGTTACCACCAGCTACAGGTGGTCACCACATGAGCAAGGAAAAACATGCCTGCAAGTGAAGCGATGACAGGTCTTACAGTCACAAGCAATTTTCCCTAAGATGCATTTAGGCATCTGCTCTAAATTAATATTGTTTTACTTACAATGGGCATTTTGGAGATAGACTAGAAAAGTAGGTGCACCTAAGCCTGAAGAGAGACATTGGTAAGCAGACATGGGGACAGTTGACAAGTTGGGTGATGTCAGTCCCATCACCAAGATAAGTACCAGAGCACAATCTCGACTGTGTCAGGCGACATGAAGAGCAGCAATGGCTCAGGATACAGTCACTGAAACAAAATGCTGAGTAGTGAGGACTTGCAAGAGTTTAATAACTGCAATAAAGAGGATGAAAATTGTTGGTCTGCTTCAGCTAGAAACTGCGAAACCCAGGGCTTTATCACTGGGAGGCAAGAGTCCTTTGTTTTTATGGCAGGAGAACAGCGCAGGTGACTTGTTCTTTATAGTTGAAAGACTTTTGCCAACTCCGCCTGACTGGGAGGGAGTCATGAACAGCCCTCGCTTACCTCAATGTTCCACAATATCGGAGTTTATTTTTAAAGCCCTATATAAAAAAAGCCCAAACTAATAACCACACCATTCAGACTCACATAATACTCAAATATAACCAATAACCATGCAGATGAATGAACTAGACTCAGGTACATGAGAGAACAGCTTCAAAGGCTGAGTGGTAAGATATATGCAAACACCTAATAAGTATGATAAAAACCCCATTACGACCAAGAGCTGACCTTGACCTTGAGGCTGAGGAAGCCAAAGGAAGCCACTCATGAGGCTGAGGCAAAGGGAATGTAGAAGCAAGCAAAGAGTTTCTGAGGGCCAGCGATGAGCAACAGCTGAGGCAGTCAGGGCAGGGCAGCGCCACAGCTTGTCCTCAACAACCAAAGCAGGTTTGCTCCTCTACAAGCACCCATTCAGAAGTGATTGCCTTTGTCAGCCAGCAGTACTCCATCCCAGTGGGTGAGACAGGTTAAGCCTAAACCTTTTGTCCAAGGCAGAGGTTCAGCCTTATGAAACCCAACACAAAGGGATGGGTTTAGGCACATGGAAACAGTCCTTTCAGCACCAACTCACCCACAGCAATAACATGATCTCCAAAATCCAGCTTATCCATCTGCAGTGTCTGACTGTCCCACTATCTGGAAATGCCTGGTCATATTGCACACTGCTTTGTGCTTAAGGGAGGATGACTCTGGATGGTTCTTAATCGCACCCTTCAAAACCCAACTCTACAAGCACATATAGAGCCAGTAACTTCCAGCAGACAGCTAACAGCTCTTGAGCAGTCCCCTACTGTCAGTTTAACTTCTTCAGCCTGAACCACAGGGCATAGATGGCGGTCCCAGCCTGCTCCTTTACAGAGGCCAGAACACATGGATTTCACATACATGTTCAAGTTCAGGTTTCCCTCTCATTTCTTAAAGATGCTTAATTCCTTCAGTGCTTGGATTCCAGGATCTTAATAGCTTTAGCTCTGTTTTTCCTTCTCTTGCTCTGCATCTAATACTTCAGCTCATAAATCTTTGCAAACACACAGCATAAAAACAGATAAGGAAAGCTGTATAGCTACAAAACATGCTGGAAAGAGCCAACATAAACCCCACCCAATACAGGGATTATAACCAACAGAAGAAGAGGCAGAGAAAGTCAGATAAAGTGGTGCTGTCAAAGTTTAAGCAAATCTCAGAAAAGGTGTTGTATGATAACTTAACTAAGCTATAGTAGATCATAATCAGCAGTTATGATTCTGCTGACGGAAGAGCTCCAGAAGAGCGGATGAATACAACACAGACTAATTTGGGACGTTTCTCTGTATGGTGCTGTACCAATGGCTGAGGGTTCCTCCTTCCCTGCCCCATCTCATCTCCCTTATCCTTGTACACTTCCCCTCTACCAGGGACACAGATTTGGAAGGGGTGTTTTGGACCCATCTGCTTTAAGGAGAACCTAAATGCCCATCCCACCAACCATCCTTCAGTACAGTATGCACACAAAACCTCACATGACATCATCTTCTGCATCTGTGCAATGATGGCCACAATTAACATTAATAACTATTTCACTCCATAGGTTTAGTCCTTTTCCTCTGGGTAATTATGATCTCTCTTCCTCTCCCCAGCACTCACTTCAGATCCTCATGGGTAATGTGCAGTCAGCTGATTTCACATTTATCTCAGTTCTAGTTGTTTGACACATTTCAAGCAAGCTCTGCTGAAAGAATACCGCAAAGCCAAAAACTCCTGCTCATTAATAACATTCACATCACCCCCTTCTTGGCTTCTTTAACATGCTGCTTTTATTTGGTCTAATTGCAACTCTCAGCATGATTAATCACAATATTTTTGTGGGGAGCCGGGGAATTTGATAACCCTGTCCTCATATGGATCTGATCACATTCATGCCGAGAGTCCTTCCTGCGATCTTAATGTAAAAGCGTAGTGTCAAATGATCCTTCTTGTCTAGTACAAAATAATTACTAGCTCTGCTATATTCACCTATGTCCCAAACATGGACTGAAGATTGAACCTAGTTCATGTGATTCCACCCTGGGAGATAAATCTTACCTCTCACAAAGGTCTGTATTCTTGTACATAGCCTCTCCCTTACTTAATTTCACCTCTGGACCTAGACTATATACCAGGTAGAATCATAGAATCATGCAGGTTGGAAAAGACCTTTAAAATCATCAAGTCCAACCGTAAGATCATCGCGTTCATCAGTAAACAGTTAGTAGGGATGCTGGAAGTTTAAAGAACTAAAATTATACCTAGAAATACCCTTAATCCAAGGAGCCAAAACTGTGAGAAACTGCAGATGGTAACAAGCACTATGGAAAGCAAGCTCAGAATGAATCTGTGTTAAGTTTTCACCTGGAGAAAGATAAGCATCAAAAAACCTCTTCAAACCCAAGCTTGATTACTGCTTAAAAATAAAAAAATCATTTTGCAGTGCTACTGCTGAAAAGTTCTTAAATAAGTGGTCTTGAAGAACGTCTTTTTCTCACAGAAGGTAGTGCAAACCTCCCATTTATTCTAAAGAAACACGAAAAGCATCAGTGTACATTTCTGAAGCATCATCTGGAGGTCAAACATTAATATTTAAAGACAACACAACCTTGCTTCCCGCTGTACTGGTAAGAGCAGTGCGACTGCGGTTAGCTTCTCCAGCACAGACTGAATCTTTCCCAGTTAACTGGTGATGTCTTACCCACTTTTTACCTACCAAGACTCCCCTTTCCCCCTCCCAAAACAGCTGGAGAAAGGGCCCTGGTTGTTTCCTAGGGGTGGATATTCCTCCCCCCTTTACTCCCCCCAAGGCAGATTGTCAGACCAGAATAAAACCACAGGGACACCACCAAGCATCTCCCACTCACTGCTCTCCCAGGCTGCATATTCTCCACATCATTTGCTTTACAAAGCCCTTTAATTAAACGGCAAAGGCCCACTGATTATCACCTACTCAGAAAACACCATTTGAAATAAGGGAATTAACTGCAGGCTCCTACTCCATATACCCGGAGTTTCATCTTTTTCCTGATGATATCCTACAAGTGCTATTCCCCTTTTGGTGCTTCACCAGATGTTACCACTTCTGCACTGAAAAGCTGAGAAAGCAAAGAGCTAAACAGGGGATTCAGCATGGTGTGCGAAGGGGGAAGGGGCCCTTTGGCAGGAGGCAGAAGATCAGATCAGGTCAGGTACCCCACATTGCTATGTCAGTGGCTGCATGTGTGGAGGGGCGACTGATGCAGCGTGGGCAGGGAGCTGTGATGCTGGCCAGTGCTTCTCCTCAAAACAGTGACACTGTTGTAGCACATGAGGGGCTGCAGCCAGCATGAAATCTGCATTTGACGCCAATCCCAGTGCTGCAGAGACAGGCACTGTGCAGAAAGCAGTCCCACATTCCCATGCAAGCATGTATGAAGCTGGCTGGGTACCCACTTGCCATAGAACACCCCTTGTCCAGCATGCAATACCTGATGAGGTGATACCTGCACGACCACACCATCAGAAGGCAACAAGCACGCAATACTGAGATATGATGTTCCTAAAATCCTCCACCTAAAATCTCTGGTTGTTTACTGGGAATTTCTCACACATGCACATCTGCAACTCTTTGTAGCCCTGACAACAGGCTGCATGTGAAATGGTATCTCCAGGTTTAAGATACTTGGTAACAGGCCCCCAAAATGAGATGGAAATACAAGCTCTGTAAAGCCCTGCAGAGCACAGGATAACCCTGCCAAAACCAACACCTCACAATTTCTCACTTATCTCAGCTGGTCTCCACACCAATGCTTTTTCCAGGTGCCCAGCTCCCAGACTCTCCCCACCAATGCTTGTGCAAGGTTTGACTGTAACAAGAAACAGCCCTGAAAAAGCTTTGTTTTGTTTGTGGTTTTGAATTATTTGAGAACAAAAGACTCTCCTCTGCTCTATATTAAAAACCCAACAACCAAACCACAGTTCTCTCCCATCCCCCCAAAAAACCCCATCTAAGTCACATTCTAAAATACTGCTAAATTGCATTTACACAGGTACATATTGTCATGATCTTGACCATTACTTGGAGAAAGACAGAAACTGTAGAAAAAGCTTGTGTCACTTCTACTGAAATAAGCTCAAAATAACAACAAATAAGGTAATCAACATTATCTCACTACAAGGAATTAAAGGATCTGTAACTTTACCTCTCTAGCCTGCAATTTATTATTAACCACACACTTTCTCCAAGTTCCCCATTTAGATCTGCCAGGTGTAAGAGATGGCATGAACCATCCCGTGTTGATACAAGGCAATCAGGACAGGTTAATGAATATTTTTGTGTTCACATAGAGCAGTTGCAGGTCAGCATCTGCACAAGCTCTTCTCAGCCACGCTTTCACTATTATTCATGGTACTAAACACACCTGGAGTGAAGGAGGAATAAAACCAGACAATTCTGGGACTTTTTTCCTGCTATATGTTATGCTACACACTGTCAGAAAGTCTGTCAAAGTACACATCTGAGCAGCCCATTTTGGCTTTTAATGTTGCTTAATACAGATTTCTAAGGAGTATCTTCCATTCAGACACAGCTAACTTGAGATCACAGCATGAACATTAAACACAGACAGCTTTGAAACACAGTGGTATGCGCAGTGAAGCAGCAGAGCTCAGACCAATATAGGTCCCCATCAAGCTGAAGAGATCTGCCAAGCAGGTCCCTTGTCAACCACCTCTCTCTGTCCCCAAAAGACTCCTTCACCCTGCAAGGGGCAGGAAAACACCTGTAGGTGCACAGCGTGTCCTTGTTCCTGCTACACACCATACACCCCTTTCTGCTGATTTTTCTCCCCTCTAATCACTCAGCCAAGCACATTCTCAGGCAAGTTGTGTCTGGAAAGGAGCACAGAGGCAGCAGCAGAAGGTACAGCCTTTATAGCACACCAATGGCAAATTCAGCAATGAGGGAAGGCACTAGATGCGCGCTGCGCGCTGCACTTCCTACAATCAAAACATCTTTCTAAGAGACACCAGGAACCATCCTTCCCTGGATAAACACTGGGCCAGAACAGATATAGATTACTGAGAGGATATCCTCATGGATGATAACACACAACCATACACCAAATTTAGCCTTCTTTCCTTCAGCTCAGCATAACAAGAACCCAGACAAAGCAAAACACCCTACACATCCTTCCTCCCCACCAGCATCCAGCCCACGGGGCTTCTGGCAGAGTTTGGATTAAAAAGCACATGAGCTGCTCCCGTGTTTCTCATCGATAGAGCTGCATACTTTGTCCAGGCTGATGCCAGCATCAGACGTGGCTGCCTGCAAGCATAAAGGATGCTCAGCAAGGGGGGAACTACGCAGGGAGCAGAGTTCACCTGACTCTCTCAGCACATCTGCATGGAAAGAGGCTCATATCATCTAACCTGGCACACTGCAAGGAATTTTGGGTTGTGCTGCTTACAAATAGAAGAAACTTCCAAGATAAAAGGGGTGCTCACACCAAACTTGTCTGATTTTTATGCACAGAAACATTACTAAGCAGCAAAACCACAGGGAGTTCACACCAGTTCGGCTCAGCAATTTAGTCGGAGTCCTACCGGAGCTTGTATTGTTTGCTCCATCCTGGCATGCGTTCAGACCATCCTTTCACTGCCCACGCTGCCAGGCCCTGACTCACCTCCTCAGTTCTTCTCTTCCTGGGGAGTTCAAAAGCTGCTGCATCTTCCCAGGGGATTAGCACATCAAGCAGTTATCTCCATCCAGGATTCTAGTCTTATCAGCAGCCTGTTTCCTAAAAAAATGGGAAAGAACAAAAAAAAAAAACCACCCTACCTAAACAAACCAGCAAACTGTGGTCTGCTAGGTCTCTGTTCTCCTTAAAATATTAACTAGACCTTGACATACTGTAGTACTTGCTGCATGAAACATGCTGCTATCAGGGATAACCGGGACATTACAACGGGCTATGAATCAACTCAACTGCTGAGGTTTCAAGTCCTTTTGCTAGGCGAAAGTGAAATACGCTCCCTCACAACCAAGTGACCATTTCAGTATTTTTTCCCAGTTATCTCCAGAACATTTATTGAATTAGGAGGTTTTATTTATGGACTCTGAAACTTTGCTGTTTCCCAGCAAAGAGGTTATTATCTGTTTAATGTTCATTTTGTTCTTGTGGACATTTGCATTTATTTATTCTGATTCATTGCTGCGCAGGTATGAGGCTCCAACTACCCATAGTTTTAAATACACTAGCAACACATACATCTTTGACATTTAAAACATCTTTCCTCTAATGGCCTCCCTAGAGCCAGGATATCTCAATTCCCAGGTGAAACCCAAGCATCCTAGCACCAAACCTGCTTACAACAGCTAACACTAAACCTTCAAAGGACTCATGCAACCCTATGCAAGCGTGCTTCACAGTTTTGGACATTTATGAGAAAGTCAGAGTTTGTTACAACTGATTTAGTTGATATAAGGCTTCATAGATAGGGGTCATTTCTCCAGTGCCTTTATACTGGGATGTTATTTACCCTTCAAACAAGCCCAGCCCATTCAAAGCTGGCCTTGCTAGCATGGAAATATCACCTACATGTCTGCCTCTGCCCATTGGCAAGATTAAATGTGTGCCTCCAAGTGATTTGAATTTAGGATCAAAAGCAGAAAAAGTTTGCCTGTACCCAAGCCATCAAATTTGTATGCAAGTTTTAGATTAAATGATCTGTTTAACATTGATGAAACCAAAACCCAAGCTGCAGGCTAGGGATCTGAACCATGCTGCAGGACCAGGGCCTGAGAAACAGAGAGCCCACTGTGCTTCTGCCAGAAACAAAATGAGCATGAAGCAAGTTTCCAATGGAAACCAGGCATGAAGAGTGTCTCCACCCCAAAACACTGGATTTCAGCTTTGGCTGGACTTGGATGAATGTGTAATGTAACTCTGAGCATCAGCCACCAATTCTGCAGTGCTCAGTAGGGGCTTTTCTTTTAACAGGGGTGATGGGTGCATGTACCTGCCTGTGTCTTATGTCCAGGCTTTCTTAGATGCTGCATGTACTGCATATTTTAAATTGTACGGATATTTTTAATGCCTCTCAATTAGAAAATATCTGGAACCAAATAATATATGAGCAAAGGCATCATATAAAACATGAGATTTGCAACTTTTTGTGGAACTTGAATATAAACTCTGGGGTCCTTTGAAATCAAAGTTGGTTTAATTGATTAATGCAAGCAATGGATTTGGAGTGGCCCTGTAAAACAGTTGGAAACTCAATGTATCCGGCTGGTTTCGAGATGGGTTTTTTTCCCCAAGCATAGAATCATAGAATAGTTAGGGTTGGAAAGGACCTTAAGATCATCCAGTTCCAACCCCCCTGCCATGCCCAGGGACACCTCACACTAAACCATGCCACCCAAGGCTGTGTCCAACCTGGCCTTGAACACCACCAGCGATAGAGCATTCACAACTTCCCTGGGCAACCCATTCCAGTGCCTCACCACCCTCACAGTAAAGAATTTCTTCCTCATATCCAATCTAAACTTCCCCTGTTTAAGTTTGAACCCATTACCCCTTGTCCTCTCACTACAGTCCCTAATGAAGAGTCCCTCCCCAGCATCCCTATAGGCAACTTTCAGATACTGGAAGGATGCTATGTGGTCTCCATGCAGCCTTCTCTTCTCCAGGCTGAACAGCCCCAACTTTCTCAGCCTATCTTCATACAGGAGGTGCTCCAGTCCCCTGATCATCCTCGTGGCCCTCCTCTGGACTTGTTCCAACATTTCCATGTCCTTTTTATGTTGAGGACACCAGAACTGGACACAATACTCCAAGTGAGGTCTCACGAGAGCAGAGTAGAGGGGCAGAATCACCTCCCTTGACCTGCGCAACTGCCTGTGGTTGAACAGATGGCCATTTGGCCAAACATTGGCCCATTTCAGATTGAGCACAGGCAGAATCTTCTCACTGGACATTTTCAATTTGCCACAGTGCTGGTGCCCAAACAGAAACCGCAGTTGTTTTAATTTCTGTGCTAACAGCACCAAGCATCCCCCCACTGCATGAGGATCTGCCGGCAATGCCACCAGCACCACAGTGACAAGGAGCTATCTATGAGCAGTTGGGACACTAAAGGAGCAGAGTATTCAGCAGAGGTATATTAAACCTTAGCACGTGGCAGCCATCATTCCATTTCACAGACAAATACATCTTCTGATTTTCAGGCTTTCTCCAATAGCTCTTGCTATCTCCACCAGCACATACAGGGCAACCACTTCAAACAAAGTCATCTTTAGCTGTGATGATATCAGCTCTGCCTTTGTCAAACCCAATTCTGCTTTTGAAGACAGCAAGGAAGGAAAACATGGAAATACCACCCTGGCTGATCCTCTACAACCACCCTTTTTTCCCCAGCTTATTTCATTTCACATATGTAAAGAACCACCAGCAAAACATCTCTGAAACCAGACATAAGAACATGCTGCACCCCCTCAAAATCAGTGGCCAGTTCTTGTTCAGGCAGCAGCAAGTTTTTAATCTGCGCAAAACCTGAAGCCATGGGGCTGGGGACCACTTCTAGCACTAAGGACCAGGAGTTTCTGCTGTGAAGCTTTAGCTTCTGGTGATAGCTTCGGGATGGGTGCACAGTCCACAAGTCAAGTCAGGAAAGAGCTGCTGGTCCTTAAGCATCTCCTGAGCAGGGACCTCACAACCATCTTTCTGACAAAACCATACAACAGGCATTAAAACCCTTCACTTGAAAAAGAAGGGGGGGGAAAAAAACCTCAGTACAAACACAGAGGATCTGCTTTTGAACCCATTTAACAGAAGAGTAGCTTTCACAACATAAATAACATGGCTTTAGACAGAGCTGCGTGCAGAAGGATGGGACTGAGGTTGCCAAAGATGCAGGTGGTGAGGAGAGTGCCTGGAAATGAGCTGATCTCCATGTTCAACATTTCTCCAATCATTTTCATATTAGCATATCTCTAAGTGCATATAATTTTCACATCAAAGAGTAATTTTTTAGGTATTTGAAAGAAAAAATAAGGAAAAAATCTTCAGATTGAAGTAGAGAATAATTTCTTTGCTGAAGTCTTTCAAGCAGCTCCTCTCTATGGCATGACAGAAAAATTACAGAGGAGACAAGCGTTTAGAAAACTCTCCCCTGGAATTCAGATTATTCTTCAACATACAGTAAAAAAGGTTCAGTCAAACTGCAACAGAATGTGTAAAGGAAGCTCTGGTAGCACCATCCACCCAGAATCTTAACTGAGGAGCAACTTGCATCCTCTGCTTCTGGTTTAGGGGCTGAAGTCATCAGCATTTAGGAGCTTCTGGTGGGAAACGAAAACTGAAGATGACCCTGAGCCCCTCTTCTCTCCCACTGGTCCTTCCTGGTTGGGGCAGGAGAGAACAGCTGTGAGCATCTCTCCCTGTTTTCCTCTACATTGCTCATCCTCTGCTCCGCTTTCTACAAAGCCCTTTTATTCCTCTGGGCCTGGATCAGAGCAGCAGGGACAAGTGCCAGGCACTTCTTTACAGCCCTAACCAGGTCCTTGCAGGGGCCTATTTATTCCCTCCTGTCTCTTGAAGCTGCTCATGAGGCCAGCCTTTGGTGCTCTGTTCCAACAATCTCAGGAACTGGGCTTAGGCAGGAGCTCTCCTTTAATGAGATTTTATTAAAAGACTGTATTACAAATAGCCACTTAAGCAAGTGAACCTTTGGAGCCTTTAGTCCATGATGTCAGTACTGTGGCTAGAGGTTTCTTGAGAGTATTAAACCTAATGCTAATATAGGGCTGTTCTATATGACAGCTATAAAACTGCTTAAGCATACCAGGCAGGAGGCCAGCAGGGCTTTTTGTTGCCTATCAGGGCTAGGCTAAAGGTCTCCTGCAACAAGACAGGAGGAAGGAGGGTACTAGGCTGGGATTCAGCTCTCCCTCATCTCCCTTGCAAGGCTGGAAAATCCCCTGAGACTGGAAAAATCCACATAGCAAAAGCTACACAGCAAAGACTTATCTGTACCTATGTCTCCTTTGCTTGGTTAAATTATCCACCTCTGTGCCCAGCAAGTAGGTCTCCATCTGGAGTGAGGAGGCCCCCAAAGGAGCGCTGCATAAATGATACCCACACCACCTCTCCCTCCGCATCCCAACTTGCGGCCATGAGCAGCGGCTATAGGAATACCCAACATTTATCATAAGCCAAGTGAGTGTGTTCACACATCCAGTAGCACCATTTACACAAGCCTGGCGTTTAGCTCTGCCCTCTCCTGCTCTCAGGGAGCAGGTTTGCCAACCTTCCTTCTTCACACGTGCATCCCCAGGGTTACACGTGTGCACGGGCAGCTGGCTGCCCGCAGCAAACCCTCTGGTTTGCAAATCACACCCAAGATACACGAGGAATGCGAACAATGTTTGCCAACAGTAACTGATATTAAAACTAACAGCAGAACTGGTTTGACCCACCTGTCAGCTGGGGAATGATAAGCAGAGGGCATAATAACACGCATTAATCACGTCCTAATCGACAGTTTTCCACCAATAGGTGGCACCAGCAATTTTTGGATACACTACAACGTGGTACATCCGTTCCCTTGCCGCAAGGCATCCAGCCCAGAAGATGGATGGACCATCTATTGCAATAGCAGCATCCAGCCCCTCTCTTTTCTGTTTGAGCTAGGGAAACGTTAAAACTCCTGTAAATCAATTTTTCCTTCCCCAGACAAACTCATTTTCAGGAATGAGCCTAACCCGAGTAAGCCTTTCAGGGAAAATGGGTCTGGAAGCTATATGCAAATAGATCAAAAAATTTGTTTAAAATGGAAGCACAGACTGAGTCTCCAATAAGGCAAACAGCAAGCATACAATTTAACACAGCAAAAACCAAAGCTTCTTGTAACCAAGTCTGGCCGCTCATGTGAAAACATCTATGTTACAGTCTAACACACTTTCAGCATGTTATATAAATATATTACCTTGATTAGCGCATCCTACAGGAGAAAACACCAAGCCACACGCGTGTCCAAGATACACATGCTCGATCACCATGCACACAATAAAGGAAAAGCAACCCGTTCTAGATCAAACTGAGCCTGTGGGCAGCACAGCTCCACATGGAAAACCCCCCAGGACCAAGATGAGGCTAGAAACAGCCCAACAAGCAAACTCCCATCAGGCATCCCAAACCTGGTACAGGTGCATGGCATCTAACAGCCTCAGCTTACAACTCCACACAGCTGAATTCAGCCTGTATAAATTATTAAAGAGTCTGCAGAACATTACACAGTTCATGTAGTTAATGATTATAGTTCAGTGTCTAGGTCAGATATAATTAGATGTTACATTAAAATAGCTTCACAGAGCCATTTATTCTGATTTAATTACTTAAAATGATAATATAATGAGCACTGCTTTCAAAGAAAAAAGAAATCTTTTAATGAGCTCATTTTAAGTTAATATAAGGCAAATTAATCATTTAACAAAATGCAGTAAAAGACAAGTTCATATTTTAAAATGTGTTTTGCCTGTGTCAAGGAGGTTAGTTTATTGTCATGGTGGGAGATACACAAATGGGTGGCTCTTGAAACAACGCCACATCCCAAATACCGTACATCTGGAACATCTTTAAACCATATTTTCTTCCTTCCCCAGATATACCTGCTACATGAAAGCGCTTTGAAATACAACCTGGGCTGCAGATTTATGACTGTCAAACTGTGTCTTTATTCCAGTGTGAGACAGAGCAATACCCATGCAAAGCAGTTACCGGAAGTAGGTGAGCTTGTGATGAAGGGTTAATTGGGGGTTGGTTCATTAATCATTCATTTGCTGGCTCAGAAAATTAGCTTTCACTTGTTTGTTTGCTCAAGAAGTGATAAGCCCATTCCCTTGCTAGCTCATCTATTTTCTTCCCTTTGCATTGTTTTAGAGATTTTAATCCTTTCCAATTTTTGTAATCAGTCATTTTGGTCTTTTAGCAGGAACATTTCCAAGCAAGCAGCAATTATTGGAGTGAAAGCAAGCAACTCTCTGCAGGGAAGGCAGCAGGCTCTGGTTCATAACCCTGCCAGGAATAGCATCCCTCTTCTTGCTGCCCTGCACAGCAGCTTATGCAGGAATCAAGCGAAGGTGTTCCCTTCTTCAGAGCCAGAGCCACCCCATTTCTACTGCAGACAGGACTCACTGCACTTGCACAGGCATTTGAATAAACATCTATATTGGGTTAAAAAGCAAGTCAAGACATTCTGAGAGGTTTGCAGGTCATCTCTCAGCCACCACTGCTTACCCTTTTCTATCCTAACCTGAAACCTCAGCCTCACTAGGCAAGAAGTGAAAAGCCTAGAGGTATTGGTGGAGGAGGTAAAGGAGGGTCCTACTCCCAACCCTGTATTTTTTCCCTCTGCATAAAGGATAAATCAAAACCAACAACACAAACCTCTCTCAATAAGATGTTTGCAAACATTTCCATTCAAAACACATGGTCTTCCAGCTCAGACGTCGCTTGGATACCTTGGTGAGAGAGTAGAGGCTGACTGTCAAACAATAACTACACTACTGCCACTAGGAACATAGATGATTTGGGGCTCCATGTTTCTTTCTTAATGTATCATCCGTGTTCCCAATTAGGTACAGCCAATGGCTTTCAGCTGCTGTGCTTCCTCAGCAGCAGAGACAGGAGCAGGAGTTTGGTGCTATGAGGACACTGTGTGTGTCACTTCTCCACAGGTGGCACAAGCAGCCTTCGAGTGCACCCACCCATCAACTCCCCATCCCATCCCTCCCAATCACTGGTGCAAGCAGGACATGCTTAGCCAAATGCACCCTCAAACGTCGCTGCTGCGTCGCCTTTCCTAGTCCGAAACATGGATTCTGAAGAAAAATACAACATCTCTGAGCCACAAGGCCCCAGCGAGAGGCTCGTGTCCCACAGTCATTAATAAGGCTTTGCAGACAAATCTGACTGCAGTGATAATAGGCTTAAACAATGAAAAAAATATTAAAAAAGTCCTGTGATGGAGTACTTTTCTTCTCTATTCATTGTAATGAATTTCTAGATGCAGCTCATTTTATACAATGCAGGCAGCAGTGTTCCAGAGCTAATCAGGCCACATGTTTTCATGTTTCGAAAAGAAAACTAATTAAAAAGAAATGAAAAATGGAAAAGGAAAGAAGGAAAGAAGGTTTGCAAGGAGGGCTGGGAGGTTTGGGTCGGAGAGGAGTGGTGAAGGAATCCTTCAGGAATGTATACATTCGCTCCGCTCGGCTCTGCGTTGTGTTTTCAGAATTGTTTCTGGCAGAAACCTAAAGAAAAATATGAACCAGATGTACAAGGAAATAGTTTCTTCATCAGAAAGAGAAGAATAGCTCTCTGTCTGCCAAGAGATTTTCAGCCTTTACGTTTTACCAAGGTGATGTTAAAAATACCCTTCAATAATGGCTTCTCCTTCAGCAGTGCCAGAGGCAGTCCGGCCATGGGTAGAGCATCTCTGGGCATGGGGATGCCAGAGGAGAGCAATCACTCATGGAGGAGGTCTGCAGACCTCAGGTGCCTTGAGGTCTGGAGCGAGCAGTGGCAGGCCCTGCTGTGCAATCACAGTGTCCACAGTCTGGCTGCGGAGACCCCTTGGTTCCAGTGCTGCTGAGCTGGTGCTGATGGGCAGGCAGCCAGCACGTCGGGCAGGTACCTGGCAGGCAGCTGCAGCAGTTGCATTAGGGTTTTTCCAACCACTCCCAATGATTTAACGTGCCGGGGGCTCAATCCTGAGCCATGGCTTCACAGCACTGGGTGCTGCACAGAGACCAGGTCTCCTTGAAGCTGGTTTAGGGACCAACCAGCCAGGGAGACCCTGAGGGTCCATCAGACAGAGGGATCTCCAGCCCAGTGCTGCCTGCAAATGCAGTGATGGGTCTGTTGTGGAAAAGGCAGGCAGCTTGGCATGGAGCTACAGCAAGCTCTTCCCTGCTTAGGGCAGCCTGGAGAGAAGAGAGGATTGGAAAGTCTCACCTGAGAGCACCCCTTGGCAGAAGGGAGGTGGCAAACACCCAGGAGCACCCTGTCTGCTTCTCTGCAGGAGGGATGTGGTTAACTGATTTCTCTTTCATTGCCCCCTCTCCTTCATTTGCCACAGGAAGCAAATCCCCTCCAGCAAGAGGACGCTGCTCCTTTCTGGTCCAGGGATGCTGACACTGCCTGTGCTGGCGTCAGGCAGGGTGACAACTGCTCTTTCAGCCCTGCCCTGGCCCTGAATCACCCTACACCGTTGGGGTGATTCTCCAGTGCCCGTGCCCACCTTGCTGGGCATCCGCACCAGGCGGGGTGGAAGCACAAACAGCATCTCGGCTGACAGAGATCTTCCCCTACTTGTGCTGGAACATATGGGAAAGGTCCCAGGAGCGGGTCAGTGGCTTAAGCACAGCATCTCAATGGAAGAGTGAGGAGGGGAGGAGCTGAAGACCAAACGGTGGGGAGAAGAAATAAAACCAAATTATTCTCTCTGATCCAAAATACTGTGTTCTGCTGAACTAGCCACAGGCAAGAGGGAAGGTGTTGAAGTGCCTCCATGCCTCATCCTGAGGCTGTAGCTGTTCCTGAAGTCCAGCTGCCCTCCTGAGCGGTGTGCCCCTTGTCCCTGTGTCCTGCTGGGAGAAAGGGGTCCCACCACCCCGGGTGACCTGCCTGAAAACACCCCGTGGTCCCACACTGTCACCCGTGGGTGCTGCAGGGGTGCAGCTGCCCCTCTAGCCTGTTAGGGCCCCTGCAAACATCCCCAGTGCTTCCAGCGAGGTCAGCCGCTTGGGAAGGGAGTTCAAGTGGAAGTTAATGAGGACAGGAAGAGGGCAAGAGCAAGCAACCAGGGAACTTTAATCTCATTAAATACACCTCAAGGCTTAATTTTGCTACGAGGAGTCTTTTTCTTGCCTTTAGGCTTGCTCCAGCCTCCCTGCACCAGGAACAGGCTTCAAGGGGGCTTGTCCTCTGCTTGAGGCAGATCAGAAACCTCTCTGATCCCTGGATTTGAAAAGGGAAAATAGAAGATGTTATGAGCTGATTTTTACCTGATTTACCAGGTTTCCAGGGGACCACATCAGCCCCGATGAACAGGCTTTCTGATGAGGCTCTCCTGTGGCAGTAGCAGGCAGTGGGTCTTCCCTAGGTGTTTGTTGTCCAGAGTAGATGAATTTCTGTCTCTCAACAGCTTTTAATTCCAAGAAAGAAGTTTCCCAAGGTTTGATAAATAAAGCTAAGGAAACCCAAGGCCTTACTACAGTAGTGTTACAGGATCTTTGTTTTCTGGCCAGCTCTACTTAAAGACAAACAAATGCTGCAAGCTCTGAAGTTGGCTCAGTGAATTGGCTTAGTCCTCATAGGCCCTAGCTAATACAAAAATCAAGAAGTTCAGTTTTCTGCACTGCGAAATGACAGCTTCATCTGTTTGAAAGCCAGCAGCATCAGCTTCCCAGGTCTGTCACAATCCCCCGTAAATCTTAAAAGCTCGGTTTTATTTCACGAAGTGTCTAAAGCAGCCGAGATTTCACATGGGACACCCAGAAGAGAAGTTTAACAGCACATGTTTCATGGTGATTGGCAAATTATCAGGTCCTTGCTCCAACTTCCACAAACACCATCAGCCAACAGCAATAAAAATACAGGTTTAGGTCTCAGGAGCCTTCAAACTGTTTTCCAGAGTTCAACTTCATGACAAGATACTCACTGTGACGCTACAGAAGCACTGAGCGGCTTAATTAGAATAATACAGAAGTAGTTTAGTTTTTAAGCCAATCAGAACAATAAATATAGAACCATCGGGTTTCTGCAACAATTACTCAGATTTTTGCTTGCTTTGTGTTTCAAATACAATGTTTCTATTTTATCAGTAAGTAGCCCTGAAGAATCACGTTCCTTCTTAGGCAGAGCGGTATCTCTTCAACTTACCTGGGATTTGCCTTACTCGACACTCTCAGCACTAGGAAACTCCAGCATCCACATTTCTTTCAGCTTCCCCACCTGACAGGGGAGCCAGCGTGTGTACAGGGTGGGTATCTCCAACCTCAACATTTCCCTGACCGCGATATCAAGAAAACACTCCAGGGGTTTTGTTAATAGAGAGGAACTTCAAACACCCTTTATTCCTGGATTTAAGCAAGCTGTAATCCTGTAGGGTTGATTTTTCTCTCACTGGTGAGAACAGATACCAATGAGTTGTTTCCTGAAGCACTCACAGCTGCTACTGATGCTTTTTTTTCCCCCTTGCTTGAAAACCTTTCAGTTCCTTGGAATAACCAGACGCCAGGCTCTCCCTATCATTTCTCCCCCAACTTTAGGGAGGCTGCTGACTGTGCTGGAGGTGATGAGGCACAAGCCTACGCCATGCCCCCTGATCCTGTGGGAGCTGGGGCTCATTGTGCCACATCATCTGCATCCATCCAGCCAGCAACAAGAGGTATTTTGCCCCAAAAATCACTGCTCAGTGCAGCCCATCTGCTAGGGGAGCTTCAGATGCAGAGCATCCTCCTTTCCCTGCTTGGTGGCTTGTTCCAGTCTCTCTGGCCTATGCAATCTGGCCTTAACCAGGGCTCTGCCCTGCCTGCTCCTGCCTTGCTGCCTGTGCTGCCTTGGTCTCCTGGGGCTGAGCAGCATCGCCAAGGGGATATAGGGTTGTGATTATGCACTGCAATTCCCTGCTCATGTGGGCTGGCAGAAAATTACTGCTCAGCCGGAGAGGAAAATAACATCTTATTTACTGTCTCTCCTGGGACTTGTCTGAGGTCTGAGCAAGTGCTGGCTCACGGGCTGTGGAGGAGAGGTGCCGAGATGCAAAACCCAGCTGCGAACACCATCACATGCTCCTCACCTTGGATTTGCTGGAGCCCCACACCAGCCCCTGTACTGGCACGGGTCCCCTTGCCAGCATCAGCACCCACTGTCCCTCCGAGCTATCCCTGAGAGCAGGCTGGCAGAGGATGGGGACCTTCTGCTTTCAGGCACTGCAGCCAGACAAAGGCAGGTTGCTGTGACCAGCAGGTGACTGCCCCTCTGCAGGTAGCAGATGTGGGGCTGGTTTAGCAAAGACACTCGGGGAGTTTGGGTGCACTGGCCAGGGGCAGGCAAGGCCCCTCTGCCTGCTTCTGCCCCACAGTGCAGCCAGAAGGGCCAGGAGTTTTGATAAAGGATGCTGCCTCCCCATTTCATTTTCCTGCTGAAAACATCTGGTCTGCTTGGCACCTATGCTGCAGCAAATATAGCAGAGCATCCTGCTCACGGGCACAGTGCCATCATGACAGATGGGTACGAACACAGGCAGCCAAGAGACCTTGTATCAGCATCAAGTGTGTTTGCTAAGGGCAGGATTCGCAGCCAGAAATGTCAAAATGGCTGAGTTTCCATGCCTATAGATACCAGGGAGGCGAGACTGTGCTGAACTGGCTCTGGGCAGGATTAACTCTGAAATGAAGGGGGGAAGCTAATTTCTGCAGCTGTGGAGCATAGGTTTCTGGTCGTGTGGAGCTGGATTAGCTTCTGGCTCAGGGATGTTCCTGCTGCCTTGTCCCATTTCCAGGCGAGAGAGCCCACAGATCATCCTGGAGCTGGCGGGACACCATTACGGGCGAGAAACCCATAATCCCACAGCCGAGAGGAACATGGGCAACCAATTCATCTTTGCAAAATGGGTTGAGACCTGCTCTCAATTAACCTCAGGTCAGCGTGACAGGCGCGGGGAGGTGCCAGCGCGTCCCTGCTGCGCACACCCTGGCAGCCTCGGGCAGAGCTATGCCTGGCTTCAGCGGGATGACTGCTGCCTTCGTTCTCCATCCGGGAAAGAGCAAAGGACTAATTGCACTAATTAGCGTTGCCCTCATTTTGCAGGGATTTCAGGGGCTAGGCAGAGCGCTGAGCCTCATGGTGAGTTGGGAAATGAGCCTCATGGTGGGTTGGAAAACGAGGAGGGAGTGAGGAGGAGCAGATGTGCAGCAGCAGAGGTGTGGGATGGGCTCCACAGCCATGCCCATGATCACCCTGGGGGGCTGGGTGAGAGCAGATGCTGGGTGGGTCTGACAACAGAAGCTATGGGTGCACGACTGAGCATCCTCCATCCCTGCAGCCACCACCGCTTGAGGCTCCCTCTGCGCCCCGCCAGCCACCACTACCCATCCTCCATCGGCATTAGGAGAGAGAATGGAGCAGCGCTGGGCAAAGAAAGACTGAGCTGCCTGTGCCATGCGCCCCGCTGTGCACAGCTTGCCCTCCGCCGCCCGGCTCCTTGTCTCCGCTGGCTGTAATGAGCCCTCTCTGACAAGTGATTGACTCGACCATTATATTCCTGGGTGATCAGAGAAACAAACACACTCCATATAAAAATCTCAGCTTTCTAATCCTGAAGGCACTTCCTGTGGGAAAACTTGGCTGGTTGCTCAGAGCAAGATGGAGCAGCATGGGACGAGCTATTCAGAGAGGTTGGGAGAAATTAGGAGCAGGGCAGCAATGTTTTTTCTCCCTGCATTGTTATAGCCTGCCTCGCTCTTTCTTCAGCTGGTACTTGAAGGAAGAAGTAACACAACACACACCCTGAATGGGAGAGGAAGGAGAGCTGGCAGGAACCAGCACGTCTGCACTTGTTTTACATTTTTATATTTATTAAAATGCTCTGGAAGTCTCTTGCATTCCCGCAGCCTTTGGAACAGCACTGAAATAAGTTACATGCTGGGAAACACTCCATTTCCACCAGCTCTGGACAAACATGTCTCCTGAAGGGACCAGCCAGGATGAGCACAGGAGTAACCCCATCTGTGAAATGTTCATATTCTGCAGCCTGAGCCATTCTTACAGAGGCAGGAGTCAGCCTCAAGCTGGCCTCGAGCTGACCATGAAGGTGCTGGAACCACGGTGTTTGAGCACCTTTGAGCACGTATGAAACACTCCGCATACACAGATACCCTTTCCTCCTCTCCCACAGGCTGGGCAAGTTGTATCTTCCCCAGTGTGAGCAGATCTTCCAGACACAAACTCCAGTGCCTGCCCTGGTACAGGAGAGCTGGGAGAGGCACAGCTGTACCAGGTAGATGGAGAGGAGGGCACTCGGAACAGGAGGGCTCTGCTGTGCCACATGCAGATCCCACTGGAGTCAGTCAGAGCCTTTCCATGTTGGGCCAAAGCCAAAACCCCAAAGAAGCTCATGGGACTCTTTCTTTAGGGGTTTATAGGGTCTTTTGGTTAAGCTTTTTGCTGAACCTAAACCAGGCTTGGTATCATTATTGCTGCTATCTATCCACATTCAGAAAACACTTCAGCCTCTGCTGTCTTGTCAGCCTCTGCCGTCTCGTCATCTTCTGCCTTTATAACCTGCGGTTGAGAGGATAGGAAAGAAAAACCCCCAAAGATATTACTTTAATGCAGGATATTAAACTTCCAGGTTCCGAGTTTACAGGGAGAAGAAGGATTTATGGTTTCTTGCAGTTGCTTTTCTGACTCCTAAGAGGCAGCTACATCTGCCAGGGAGACAGCCCTGTTTTAAATACTGGGTACCCAGCACTGCAGAGGTCACCCTGTTACTAGACCCCATTTCCAGCCAGGGGCAAGCAGCCAGTTAATAGATATTTGGGGTTTTATCCACAAAGCATCCACTGCCTCCAGTAGCAATGACAACCTCCAGTACAGAGTTGATATCGGAAATATCATAAAGAAAGTACTTAAATACTGGAAGACCCCCAAAAGAGAAGAGCTGAAGACTGCTGGCAGTGCCGTGACCCTCTCAGACCACAGCAAACCTTGATGAGGAAGGCAAATGCTGCCCAGACAGGCCAGTTTTGGAAGAAAAGTGCCACTGGCTTCCAAATCTGCCTGCAAGCCCAAGCAGGACATCAAGGCACAGGATAGATCTTTACTAAATCAGGAGTAAACATGCTGCCCAACACTGGTCTTTAGCTATTGTCAATCTCCAAAGCTTTAGGGAAAAGCAGAAAAAGTCTTTCTAAACTAAAAGGTAAGGAAGGAAAAATTGCAGCTATCCTTTCTTCAGGTAAGCAGCAAAGGATGCAGATCCCAGAAAGCAAATGCAGTACAAACTGCTACCCTCTCATCATCTTCAAGTCCTTCTATAGATGTTTCAGATCACCTGCTATCTGAAGACACCTCATGCCACTGCTGGGGATGGTGGCAGGCATTGAGCATCCTCAGCCTTCACCTATGCTCTCTGAGGACACAGGGGAGTGCGGCCACATTCAGTGCTGCTGCCAATGGCATAGCCCTAGGTGGGCTTTGCTCACTGGTTGCAGCAACCCATGTGAGCAGGTATGGGGCTTCCTTAAGGGAGAGATAAGGGGAGCCCCAGGGCTCCTCATTTCATCTCATCCTTTAAAACTTCTCTATATGCTCACACACTTGCTCACTACCTTTGCACTGAACTCATTTCTAGGTAAAAGAGGCTTTTGAGCATGGTTTTAGAGCTCAGCTAACAACATCTCTAGCCACCAGCAGTTGTGAAGAGGCAACAGGAGCAAAACCTGCACCTCTTCATGCTCCTCTGTGGTGGATGTGTGGACAGTACATGTCTTGTATGTCCATTGTGCTCCCCAAAGGAAAGCTATGGAAGGGGCACAGATTCCTTAGTTGTTTCCAGAAAATGCATGGACTTCTGTCAGCATCCCTCTGTGGAAGCTGCATTCTGCATTGGAAAGGTGTAGGGAGAGGAGAGCTTCCTGTGTTTTAAATAAAGGAGATCTAGAGCAAGGCTTTTAGATTAAAACAGACATTTTAAAATGAAAAAGTTTTATTAAAGCCCAAATGCTTTTCTCCTGCCCCTCTGCCGCATCAGAAAAGGGATGTGCTAGAAGTCACCAGGCAGTTTGGGGACAAGGACAGCGCTGGTGGCTCCCTCCCTGCAGTGATGTTCAAGGAGCCCATTGTCCCTGACAGGGCACAGGCTGCTCCCTTCATCCCCTGGGCGCTTGAGCCTCAGACCTCCAAAATCTGGCGATGTTTCCTTGTCCAGCTGCTTGGAAGCCACCCAGCACTGCAGACAGAGGCACAGACTGCTGCCGGCTGGAGCGGGCAGAGACAAGGCTGGCACCAGCGCTGGAGAAGCTGGCTTTGGCCCCTGCCTGCAGCAGGGCTGGCTGGGACATAGAAACATTTCTGTTCAGTTATACTGAATGGGACCAGTGGGTAGCAGAGCACACGCAAGGAAGGCAGCTTGAGACCAAAGCAATGCAATGATGTGGAATCCACTGTGAAAATACCTCTTCCTCCTCCAAAAAAAAGTTATTTAGGAAGAAATAAAAAGTGGACCCAAGGCAAGGAGTGATGGCACACAGGAAAAAAAGGAAATAAAAGAGCAGGAACTTGCTTAGGCAGCTGAGAAGGAGAGAATGGGGTGGAGCCTGTGCAAATACTGAACGAGGAAGGAACAGGAACAAGGTAAAATTGTCTATATCCAAGTGATACGGTTGCTCAAAGCCCTCTAATATGCCATAGTCACATTTAAAAAAAAACCCCACATCTGCTATTTGGAATGTAAATCCAATGCTGATGTTAACAGTACCTGGCAGCTGTGGAGATACAAGAACAAACAACAGAGCCTGGCTGCAGGTACAAGGGGAAACACCTTTCACCTTTTGTATTTGGGAAAAACTGTAGTCCTGAGGGACCAGATAACTCAATATTCCCTAAATACACGCAGCTGGTCTATAAACACCCTGCAGCTCCAGCTGGCTGCCAAAACACACTGTGAGTACCATGAAGTGTCATAAAATACATGAAGTATGCATCCGATACCCAAGTTCTACAGTGAGGACACAGACATCCTTTATGCCCCTGCAATTACCTTCACACGGCTGTCTTATTCAGCTGCTCTATAGTCTCCAGACTTTGGAGATTTACCTCTTACATTGACTTTATTCTTTATTCTTTTCAGTTATGAATATTGCAGCTCCTGAGATAAAAAGAGGCTGGGAAGAAAGAGAACTCTTTATCTGGGAGGCATGAACAAGAGGAATAAGAAGGCACAAAAAACAACAATTTTCTCTGCACACCTTCTTTGCATCCTTTCTTTTCCTCAAGATGCAATGAAAGTGGTAAATCAAAACACCCTGGTCCATGACATAATTCCACAAACCATCAGGAAAAGACTAAATCTGTGGTGCTCATGGACCCAGCAAATTAGAAGCATCTAGCAAAGACCTAGAACTTATTGCTGCTTACCAAAGTAGACCCAAACATCTACTGTTAAGAAATTAATGAGAGAGAGACCTGGAAGTGACTATAATCCCTCCAGCTCGGTGGAGAAGGAATCTAACTCAGCTTCCTTCTGGTGTTAGCAATTACAAGGACTTCTGAGGCCTGAGGGAGAGATTAGGTTGTTTACAGTTTTGCCTTTATCAAATAAATTAAGGTCTATCTGTAGCCAGCAGAGATTTCCCAGGAAGGCCTTGTATCCTGCTGCGCAGGTTCTCTGTGCGGTCTGTGGCAGCATGAGTGACTCTTAGACCGACACAGAAAATGGCATTAAAAGGGTAAAAAGGGGAAATAGGCTGAATTAGCCCCAGAAAAAAAGGCCACTATCAATACAACAGCACCCAAAACCTCTACCAAAGCCATGCCTGCAAGAGCGAGGCGCATCATTCCTATGTCTTCAATGGGACCTCACCCTGGATGAAATAATAACAGTGCCTACAGCCTGCTAATGGCCTGGAAAGAGGGAGAGACGGAAACTGCATTGCCTGTTGTAGTTTTCCTCTCCAGGTTCTGGAGTTTTGTCCTGTTTTGTCCTAAATTACTCAATATGGGACTTCGATAAGACAGGCCCTAGGTGAGATTTTCCCCAATTATGGCAATTAATGCCATCTGAAGGGCTGCCCAAAAAGGCTCTTTCTGTAAAAGCTCTTTCTCCAGCTAACCTCTTCTCCAATTTAGTACTTTACATCTGAAATTTTGAAGCCCATTTTCTTTTTACTGAGGCTTTAATGAAAGGAGCAAATTGCTTATAATAGTAGTTGCTACTTTAGAAAGAGGCAAGTGAAGCTCTTAGGCCTTTTGCCCTGGACCTCATGTCACTGTTCTGCACTGCAACAAAGACATACTCACATTTTTCCCTCTGGCAGCCCATTTTTTCCACACAAATTAACACAATTACAGAAAGGCTCTTCTCTGCCCATAGTATGGAGGCAGGTGGGTCACGTTGGTGAGCAGGAGATGCATGGAAGGGTCTCACAAAGCTCCACATGGTCTGCAAACATCAGGTCTGTGGCCAAGCCAAGGGTGGCCCTTGAGAGCAGGCACCCATCTGTCCCAATTCCATTGGGTTTTGCCTTCTTATTACAAAGCCCTGCTGTAGCAATGCCGCGTTCCCTGCGATGGGACACTTCTGCTGAATGCCAAGTGCAGTCCTGTTCCATCCTACTGCATCACTGCCTAACACAGGTGCTAGCACAGAGATTGCCTTTGCAGCTCTGGACCCCAGGCTGCCCAAAGTGACTCATGTAATCCATTATCAGCTTCTAAAACTAAGGCCTTTGTGGACAGGGGCAGCTGAGAGCAGAACACACATTACTAGAGTGTGGGGAGACAACAAATGCTCATGGGCTCACTCAGCAGAAGTGTCTGAGCCTCTGGAGGTGTATGGTGACCGCACAAACACTTCAGCTACTGTGAAAAGTTGGATTATTGTCTATAAGTTTCTCTGCCCGAGTGCTGCCTGAGTCCTGAGAGGGGTGGCCAGGTCCTGAGCATCTGTTATCTCTCTCAGTCATCACAAGCAGCAGCACGAGACCCCTGGCAAAAAAACTGGACGGTTAAAGGAACCCAAAACTGTAACATTATTAACTTGTGACTTTCGTAACAATCTGTGTATTTTATTAGTTGAGAACTGAGAGTAGGGTGAATATTATTTGGGTTAAATTACATATATAAGTGAAAAAAACTCCAGTGACTGAGAAGAGGGGTCTGAGAAGCGAGAGGCACAGAGGTAGAAAATGACTTACTGCTTCGCAATAAAGCTTTTAAATAAAAGAGAGAGAGGTGGGAGGAGAAGGAGAGAAAAGAGCAGCAGGAGCCATCTAACAAAGCAGATTCTGTCCAAATTGCCAGAGAGGGGCCCACAAGCCATCATGGGGGAAAAAACTCCAGCAGCCCCAAGGATGTTGTGAGAGCTGGGGAAAACCCTTTGCAAAGCAGGAACAGCCTTCCCTACCACTGGGGGTTTTCTTTCATTTCCTCAGCTCTGCAAATCGCTGTCTATTCACAAACACTCATACTTTTCCAAAGGCTGGTATTTTGCAAAGGCAGCCCTCACCCAGTGGGTTGGGCTGCTGCTGTCCCCAGCAGCTGGTGTTGTACAGCCTGCATCCCCTTCTGCTCTGAAACACCTCCACAGCAGCCGCACTCACCATTCCCCTCTGTGGTTTTTCCCTTCAGACCAGCTAATGCCAAACAAAGCGTTGGAGCAGAGACAGCATCTTGTCTGAACACCACATCCATTTTATGAACAAGACTTTAAGCCAATGAGCAAATGCTTCTTGAAAAATCCCCCAAGTTGCTCCTCACTCAGTGCAAACCAGCGGATTGCTTCAAAGCTCATTCCATAACCCACTACATCCTCTGGGCTTGCAGACAGCATGCAGCTATTGCTCTAACAGATCTATGGCTTTACAAATGTGTTAAATAAATAACTTGTCACTTCGTTGAGCGGCGCATCAATTTACCAGCCAGTCAAAGTGGGCAGTACAATCTGACCAATAAATTCCTCTTCTTTTGCTGGTGACTGAAAATCACTGCAACTCAATGCTGACTGCTTCAGTGCTATCAGAAGCTGCATTACCCACAAAAAGAGAGCTCCCAGCCAGGACCAGCCTCCACAGGGCAATGCTGCAAGAGGAGACTTTGAAGCTGTATCCATTCTTCCCTTTCAAGGAGCGATTTACAGTGGAGCTCAATTCCACAAGATTGATGGACAAAAGGGCTGGATCAGCTACTGTATAGTATGAGATGAAAGCCTGGATCAATCAAGGTCAGTGGCAAAACTCTCATCGACTTCAACGGGGGCAAGAATTCAGCCTCGCTCTGCACTTCACTGTATGCTCTTTCACATGAAAACCTTGTGTCACAGCAAGATGGATGTTAACTTCAGCTTCTTCAACATATGCCTACAGTGACCCACTAACCAAGATGCTTCAAATACTCTAGGCTTGGAGTCCACACACATGTGCACACACAAACACACACACCCTTTTCCAAAGGATTTTAAATCTTGCAGATTTGCAGGAAAACTCAGTGTATGAAAAGAAAGGAGCATGAATTATCCCAGCCTCGGGGCAGCATGCCTTCCTGCCAATGAGCTCTGTAGGTCATATGTGTTAGTTTACTCCAGTGATTAATAAAACATTTGGTACTCAATGGGACTTGTGCGCTCTCCTGGATGCAGAGGTTGATGTCTCCTCTCAAATATATGGTTGGTGCCTAAGCGGCGCTCAAGATTTCGTGCAAGGAGCTGTACACACATGGCTGAAGGAGGATCATCCTCACGTCTTATATCGTTGATACAGGGCATCAAGCACAGGCACTGCTGCAAAGCTAAGCCAGGTGGGGTTTGAATGAGCTGATGCAGGTACTAGAAGCAGCCTGGTTACAAGACAGAGACAGCTCAGCCCAGGCTGGCATGGCTGGACTGTGCCTGTCACCCAGCCCTGTGAGCCGTCCCCATGCCAAGGACCCCAAGTTAATGGGGACTTTGCTGAAGAAGTACCCGATTGCAGTGCTACCCACCTGAACCTTTTCATTGACCATATGGTTTCCAGTTCTGCTTCCCCTGCAAGCATTCATCAGCCCCACGCTTATCTGCATCCTGGCCAGTGCTGACTTGGCGTTTTTAAGATGTCAGTGGAAGAAACATCACGCACATGTGCTTTAACATCACTGTATGTCAGAAACTCAAGGTCCACAAATACTCATCCTCCTTCCCCTGCACTTTTTATGCATTTTACCAAGTAAGCAGTTTTGCACTTAAATTTTCCTTTACAAGCACTTCTTTTTGAGCTAATCTTAATACTCAGGAGCGACGAAAAGTCAGGCAGCACGGGAGAGTGAAATTTCCTACTTCCAGAGGAGATAGCATGTTCCGTACCAGCAGGCGTGTTCACTAGATGCCCCTGTGATAACTGCCACAGAAAAGCCCCTGGAGACAGCCTGCAGAGCAGTGAGCATTTTTTTCTCTCACTGTCTCACTAAGCCTGTGCTGAGGGACGAGGTAACTGCTTCACCATTCCCAGTCTCTCTGAGCCATCCCTGTGTAAGCAGAAGCATCGAGTTCAGGTTTTACAGGATGCCCAGGCAAGAGCAGCTCCCGCACATGAAAGTGGGTCCAGTTCCCCACCAGCTGGGAAAAGGGCAGGGGGAGGCAAGAAGCCAGTGAAGAAGAAACACATTGGCTTTTAAAGACCCGCAGGGCTCCCTGGACCCCTCCAGCTGCGCCCTGCAGCGGTGCTTTCTGGACATGCCAAATCAATGGTCTGACCCCTCTCCTGCAGGGACCTGCACCTCATTGGCACTCCAAGAACTGGTCAAGCTGTGCCTACTGGCAGCAAAGCCATTTCATGTGGCTTCAGAGGCTAGAGAGGCTTTGAATGTTAGTTTGCAGTCATTGAAGTTTCTTAGCGCATATTGTAGAGCTAAAGCAAACGAGGGGGCTGGAGGACATTCCCTGGCTATGGCTCTTCAGACAGGGCTTTGTCTTCCCATTCCTGTAAAAGAGAAAGGTCTGGTGGATAGCCTTGCTAGCTCTGGAATAAAGCGCCCTCCATCCAGGTTTGATTTCAAATTAACATTTTCTAATGTACCACCAGAGATTTTTGCTCTGTTGCTACTGTGCAAAAGGCTTTGC
Source organism: Ara ararauna (assembly GCA_028858755.1). Classification (NCBI taxonomy): domain Eukaryota; kingdom Metazoa; phylum Chordata; class Aves; order Psittaciformes; family Psittacidae; genus Ara; species Ara ararauna. The sequence goes on from CM054385.1 coordinate 7,887,476, forward strand.
AATGGAATGGTGATTTAATCTGTTATTGATTATTGCATTATTAAAAAAATAAGGATAAAATTAAGTCAATCTTTGAAGGCCAGGGTAAGACATTGTAAGAAACTCTTAAGTTTCACCGTAACTCTTTAAAAAGTCTTGACTGCTGTTCCCTTTCCTCAGTACAAATCTTACTGCCAAAGTCTTACTCTTGTGCTGGTTTATATCTCATTGTTTTATTCTGTAACTGTCCACTACAGTCCCCATGATTAGACTGACCACAGTATCCCAAGCTTTTTTCATCACCTACTTTTTCCCTCTGTCACCTGCCAGTACTTCCTTCCCCTTGAATCCTTCTGGAGCCGCTTCTTTTTGCTCCTCAGGTATAAACTAACGTCGGTTACCACCTGGGGTTCTCTTTATCAACTTTCCGTCAAAAGGAACCCTGAAACCACAAAACATACATATGTAGGAAAAGAACTCTGTACTCTGATTAAAAACTACCAGATAAAATGCTCGAGTTCAGAGACATTAAAAATTATTTGGGGCAAGGGCCTTACGTCCCACTCCGTGGTGTTACACGACACGGTTTTAGTGCTTTAGAATTGTGAAATGGTGAAGATGAGAGGATGGAATACCAAACCAAGCCAGGTCTGATGCATTTTTGTAGGCAGTAGGAGGGATAGATAGCAGGCAGCAGAGCAAGATAGCATCTGCCCACAGATACCCGCAGAAGTGAATCTGCATGCTGGAAGGAGGGAGCATCTACAGCAAGTGCCAGGGGCTTCCTAAAATGAGCTGCTGGAGCTGTGTTTCATAGGGCATGGAAAGGGTCAGATCCACCGCACGGGGTCATGAGGAGCCAGGGATGGTCAGCTCAGCACCACAGCCACCAGCCTGGTGCTTTCCCCCTGCCAGGTTGCACATTGCTTGCATTTTATGGGATGCATTTTTACAAGCAACCCAATATTAAACCCAGGGATCTTGGTAAACTGTGTATATTAGGGTTCACATCATAAAAAGTACACAGGATATGCAACACAATCATGCTAACAGTTTTGGAACCTTACCTTTTGGCATCCTTTATATTTAGTTATTTCAACTGCAAATCTAAGTCTACTTTAAGATCTAAGTGGTATTTTAACAGAGGTTTTCTTTTGCATCTTATACAATTAGGCTTCTCAACAGCCTTTTGGGATAAGGGTGCATTGGAGATCAAAGCCTTGTAGCTCCGTTTTCCCCTCATCACCTGGAGGACCACAAAACGAAACTATGCAGATGTAGATTAGTTTACAGAAACCTCATTTAAGGTGAAAAATCCTGTTAGCTGTAATCATTAGATTCTTAACAGATGCTGAGCTGGAGCCAGCAGCTCCATGCTATGGCATCTGTTGTGGAAGAACAGTATTTAGTCACAAGACATTTCTTTCACAGCTCACTAAGACTCTTGAACCCCAAGGAAAAGAGGAAAATAATTTCATTTAGTACATTTAAAAACAACCTTGAACCTGGAGCCGCTTGGAACAGGCTTGTCACTGAGGTGCCTGACTACAGAGCTGTCAAACACCTCCCTGCTGACAAACCTGGTTCTGGCTGGGGAAGCCAGAGTGGGAACACTGTGAGTCACAGCCAGAACATCACCTCCGTCTGCCCAGGCAGCCACAGGGCTGCCCAGAGGAGCGAGCTGCAGGGCAGGGACAGATTGAAGCACAGGCACAGCCTTTGACAAGCTGCGACTTGTGTATCGCAGCGTGCCAGCTGCAGCTGAGCACTGGCAGCAGCTTCTGCAAGGGCCAGACGGGAGCAACTGAAACGCTGTGATTTCAGAGAAATACCTGGTCCGAAGACGCTGATTAAAAAATAAATGAATTGAGCCAGTTTCTGACCAGAAAAATTGAATCACATCAGAATAATGATTTTTTTTTTTTGTAATGGGGCCATGCTTTCCCAGTCACTCCAGACAACACAGAGACTTTAGAAATGAAGAAATTCCCAAATGCTGCACATGAAAAATACTCCTGAGGAGCACATTCTTAGCTCTGAAACACAGAGTGCTGGAGCTAGGCACCTCTGCAAATCCTTCCATTATGGATGCACCAGCAGCAGTAATGCCATGTGCTGTCTCTTAGTGGTTGCACCCTTCTCCACATGGTCCAGCCGCTCAGATGTCCAGACTATCCCAACAACCAAATTCCCAAGCTGCCTTTGCTGCAGAGCCACACTCCTTCTTGCTGGCACGGCACCAAGACACAGAGCCCTTCTTATGCTCAGTGCCCGATAAGCAGCACTCCCTTTTAAGGTCTCATAAATCACAGTGTCAGGCAGCTTTTACAGTCTAATTGAGCCCTGAGTCCTACGATAATAAGTTCTTAAGAAGTGGGGGCAAGAAAGTATTTCATAAACCAGAGCTCAGCAGGGTTTTTACCCTTGCCAAGTACTGCTACCCCCAAGGCACTTTTTGTTGAGCACACCCAGCAAAACAGCAACCGCAGGCTAGCAGTGATTAAGTGTCAGGTAAGTGTGTCAGGTAACTACATGCAGAAAAAACTATGCTCACCCATAGTGAGAAAATAAGTCATCCAAAGGCCAGAGAGATAAGGCGAATCCTGCTCTGGATGTCTTCTTAACTCTGATGTCTCTGGTTTGTGGAAATGAAACATTACAGCCTGTTAACTCCCCAAAGTCTGGGAAAAGATGGGATCTTACTCCTCAGCAGAAAAGGGACTTTACAAGAGGAAGATTACAAGACTAGAGCTACCTGATCCAAGTTTGAAGTTCTGCCTTGAGGATGATTGGAGTAGGTGACCTCCTGATCTCCTCCATGTTCCATTCTGGTGTGATTCCACAGGTGAGGGAGAGGGAGGGGAAAAACACATCTTCACCTGACAGTGCTTGCCTTTAGCCACATAGAATCATAGAATAGTTAGGGTTGGAAAGGACCTTAAGATCATCTGGTTCCACAGCTTGGTGTCATCAGCAAACTTACTGAGGGCACATTCAATCCCACTGTCCATGTCACCGACAAAGATGTTGAACAAGACCGGTTCCAACACCGATCCCTGAGGGACACCACTCGTTACTGGTCTCCAGCTGGACATTGAACCATTGAGCACAACTCTTTGCATGCGGCCATCCAGCCAATTCTTTATCCACCGAGTGGTCCACCTATCAAATTGATGTCTCTCCAACTTAGAGACAAGGATGTCACGTGGGACAGTGTCAAACACTTTGCACAAGTCCAGGTAGATGCATACCCATTCCCAGCCAGACTTGAAGGAATGAGTTCAACAGACTGACTACCCGATATATCCCTAGTTAAATCAGCCACAGAAATGTCTGATCCAAGGCAAAATGACCTCTTCATTTTCTCATTCAACAGGGAACAGCTTCACCTCCCATCCATCAGAAGTCATCACGTTTACCCAGATTACCTTGCTCCCAGATAAGTTCATTAAGCATTTTACTTAGATAAGAAAGATTGGACCCCTTCAGTTTTCACAGACTTCAGATCAGTTCTGTAGTTCTGTGCACTTTCAAGCATAAGTAACTTCCAGCTTAAAATCACAGACTCTGAAGCTCAGAAATTGGTAATTGATTGACAAATATGACAAACCAGAATCAATAACCTCTCAGCACCTTCCAAAGAGATCTCAGTAGATGCTCACCTTGGCAAAGACAAATATTGACAGAGACCACAGTCCTGGGTAATCCTGAGTTGCTTGCACCAGATCAGGGATGGGCATCACTGTAAGTTGAAGGACCCCTTCTAAGGACCTTCAAGATCTTGTATTTAGAGCAAAAGGAGGCGAGGAAAGAATGAACAGAGCAATTGTTTGCCAGCATGCAAGTGTTAAAGCAAGCAATCAGAGGTGTTAGGTTTAAAATGAACCACACCTTTAAATACTCAATCAGTTAATTGTTAACATTTGCTTCAAGCAGTCTATTAATTAGTCCATGAATGGCTTCTTTCATCGTCTGTTTTTAAAGGATTTCTCAATTCCAGCATCTTAATTATTTGCCTTCATATTGAATCATCTCAGTGTAGACAAACAAAAATCCTTCTAAAGTAGCAATAATTTTTCTCTTCTCTTTTTCTTCTGCAGCACATATGCTTTTTGTCTTTCACTGCTGCCCAAGACTGAATACTTACTAGGACAGTGCTGGGAGTTTTAGACATGAATTTAGGAAATTCAGAATTACTGGGATGCTGGTATCTAAGCATGGGCACATGAAACAGCAAAATATTTCCTCTATCACATGGATACATTTTGGAGGTAAATCTCTTTAATATTTGACCATTTGCCTGTGAAAATTAGCAGCATTCCTGCAGATGAAGACTGCTTCAAAGATGCACTGAAACATGGGCATGGCAATATCATGGACAAGTTGGAAAGTGTCCCTTGTACCCTGGTCATTCTTTCCTTGACATCAGCTCAGCACCAGAAGGCAAGAAAAACATTCAGGTTCTGCGATTAAATTGTTCTCTCTCTTCTTGATGGCTTACCAGCTGCACCAGATACCTCAGGGTGCTGAGGGCTGAGCTAGCCTTGTGCCAGCGCCACAGGATGCTTTCCATGGGCTAGACTCCCAAAAATCAGATCCTTCCACTGACTTCAGTGAAATCAATGCGCAAGAGAAGCCTCCAGCCAAACCCCTCCAAACCCACCAAGCATTGGCTGGGAAGGAAAGCTCAAGTCAGCAGATCTGCTCCCATTCCTGAGAGATCAACCATGTAAGTTCATGCACATGGAGGAGCGATAACATCGATGCCTCTTCTGAGACAGATTTAAGGTTGGCATTGGGCCCAGGGATTTTGCTATTCTTTTCTATTCTGTACAAAGTACTGCCTTGAAATATGTTCCCTCAATAGATATTTACATTTTTCTCGTATTCCAACATTAAGTACAAATACTTCGCAAGGAATACATCCCCCATTCTGCTTCCTACCATCTTTCCTCTTTCTGCCTGCGCAGTCCCCACATTACTCAGAGCTCTGGGTAAAGCTCTTTTCCATGCTAAATATGCATCCAACCACTGTTAATGAGCTTTGGCCAGCTCGCAAGGAGTTTTGACAGGCCTGTTGAACTGGTGCCAAGCAGAGATGAATGTTTGGCTTGGACCAGCACAATGCTCTGTTTGTCTCATTGTTGCATTGGAAGTGTTAGCAAACTAATGTGACAGGATGGAGGCGCATACAACTGAAAAATGACTGAAAATGTAATTCCATGTCAGCAGTGACTCCTGAAGGATTATTTGTCTCCAGTGACTTTCAGGGAACTTTCCTTACAGGCTCAATATAAAGACAGGTCTGTGTGCTTGGGGAAAGTGATCAATTAGTTTTAAGCCTAGATGTGAGGAGCTGCACTCTGCTCTCACTTCCTAAGATTTACTTTTCAATCAACCAGGAATTCCACCACAATTAGTTTTTCTTTTTTTTTTTGCTTTCCAAAAACCATGTATTTGGCTGCTTGCACAGCCCTATAAGGGCCTGAACTCTGCTCCCTGTAGTGGGGATGGGCTTCAGCAAAGCCTGTAGTGGGGACCCTCTAAGTCTGTGGGTACAGAAACTGAAGGATGAGGGCAAATGATGTTCAATCCCAACCAGTACCATCACTTCTAAAGCAGAGTGATGGATGATTCACCATGGACTATTACAGAATTAGGCAGAGTATAAGGAGTGAAGAATAATCCTTACCACATACCTTTTCACCTTCTGGCGCTCTACTGTGTAGATACCTATAAGGCTGGAGAATAAGCCACCATGTTTAGTAGCCCTTTAGGGATCTACCTCTTTACCTTTTCTTCTGGGTTTTTTTTGCTTGTCTGTTAGCTTTGGATCTGATCTTCATTCTTCTTTCTGCAGCATCATTATCCCCTTCACATCATACGAAGAATTTTATCTTTAAAAAAGCAGAGTTATAGTCAGACTCACATTGTTCTTTCCCATTAGAAAGCAGGGTCACCCAGGAATCCATTTAAACTTACCTCTTGATGTTTGTCCTCTCCAGACAGTGGGCTTCCCAAGTCGGTGCTGGGCTTGTATGTTTAGCTGTAGGCTGGTCTTTTGGTTATAGAATAGATATAGGAGTCTGTTGACCAACAGCAAACAGCTGCTGAGCTGCAGGTATCCTGTGGCTTCACCCACTTACAAGATACACTTCGCTTTTGGTACACAAGAAAATGGCTTTTCTTAAGTGTTTGCATTAAAAATACTTGCAGAAATGTGACCTCAGTGGCAGGGACCCAATTCCCCACCTAGAAAACATCTCTCCCATCCTTCAGGCTATCAAGTTTTGGTTCATATGATAATAGTGCAGGGAGGGTTTGTTGGATTTTCAGCAGACATGTAGACTTCTAGAGATGCAGGTATAAACTTCGGGAGACTTACAGAACGTACCTAACTCCTATTGAAAGTCAAGAGGAGCTGAGAATCTTATTTAGGCTTCTTTGTAAATCCTAAAAAAGAAATGTCTATTGCTTTTGAGTCTTATAAACCTCTGTAAATCTGGACCATGACTGTAGATTATATTGCTAATGCGTAATAAAGGTGGATACCACCCCCAGAATTACAAATCCTATATGTACCCACTTAGCTGAAGAAATACTCCACTTCAGTGCACATTTTATAGTTTGCTTCTTTTATTTATATAGCTAGCATTACACTGATAATATAGCTGTTTAGCCAAAGTCAATGTACTGGAGGCAGAAAAGAGATAAACAGTGAACATTTATTTGTATTCTCATATATATATATAAAGTTTATATTATTGGTACAATAGTATAAAAACCAAAGCCATTATAAAAATCATGTAAAATACTCTGTAGCTGAGGGCTGGCTTTGCAAGTCCTTTTATATCTGTATTTTCAACTGCTTGCATGTCAGAAAGAGACAAGCTGGTGCTAAATACGTCCAGTTTGTTGGGGTTTCATTTGGCTCTTCATGTCACTGACAGATTTACCAAAAACTTGAGTCTTATCTTGTCAGGGGTTATTATTTTCTTATTCACATGACAGTTTACTAGCAACAGAAAGTGTAAGTATGTATTTCACTCAGGAAAATTGCTAGGATCCTTGTCCAAAGCCCTCAGAGGAACTGACAGGGTCGGCAGGTTGTCATTTGGAGGATTCCATGTGCAGATGTTATCAGCTGCATCTCTTTGGGGATGATGACTTGGTTGCTGCACATTGTGCTCATGCAGGGAGCAGCACAAAGGGGATCCACTACAACTCTACCAGAAAGGACTACAAACTTAGCAAAACATTTCATGAAAAGCCTTGTTTCCATTTTGTAAACCTCTGGTCCACTTATGTGCAGCTTTTCCATGCTGTCCTAATGAAAACTGGTTCCCAGGAGCAATGTATTGCTGCTGAAATCTGGGGCTTTGGTAAACATAGGAAGAAATTGATATTTCATGAAAAAGATAGTGATGGAAAATGTTAACAGCGCTGATTGTTTAGGCTTTCTTCCCCTTTTCAAAATGAAACACTTTTTAAATCAAACTTTTTTCACTGGGATCTTTGTGAGTACGTTTTTTCACCTGGTTCATATCAGACACTGTTGCAACACAAACAAAGAGCAAGAGCATCCAGCTAGGGAGCAGGCGAGAGCACGCTCCCAGCGCAGCAAGGCTTGCTTGTCCCAAATTCCCTACCAAATCCTGTGGCTTATCACAAAGGAGCACAGAATAAACATGACTCAATGCACAGCATAAACCTTCCAAGGCACAGAGCAGCTTGGAGGAATGGTAGCAAAAAGCTTCCCCTCCAGACTGGTGGTCGGGTGGCTGGAAGGCAGTGAAACCTCTTTCTCCCTGCTGATGGTTTACTGAATTTACACCAAACAAGATGGCAATGGGGGTCCAGTCCTGCTGAAGAAATGCCTCCTTCAGAAGCAGCTCAGAAAATACAATTGAAGCATAGCACTAGGAGTTCTGAGGAGGGATGAAGAGCACCAGCAATATCCCTGAACCATCAGGGGATTTGTTGAAACGTGCAGGTGATCCAGCCAGGATTGTAGCACAGGCTGTGGAGAAGAGCAAACCAACCATCCATGGAGCAGTGCCGCCCATGGAGACGGGCACTGGGCTGCCTCTGCCTGTCCCACTGAGGATCTCCATGCCCCAGCTTCCAAACACCTGCCCTTGCTGCACCCCTCTGCAGCTCCTCAAAGGGAGAGGGCATGAAAACCAGCCCTAAATGTTCAATATCCATCAACGGTAAAACCCCCAAACCCCTCTTGGCACAGCCATGACCAGGGGAACTGAATCCATGGAGGGAAAGAGCAAAGTTTAGGTCAACTTTGTCCCTCCCAGCTTCTCTGAATTCCAGCACTTGGGACCCCAGACACCATTTCTGCGCAGCTCTGCTGTCCTCTCCATCAGTTTATTAAACTCAGTCTTGAAACAATTTTGGCCTTGAACAGATTTGTTGAACAGCCTAATATGAAGATCAAGGAATAAAGATGAAGAAAGGCAAAATTAGATTTAACGGTGTTGATAGTGTTTGAGTATAGCTAATGCCAAATAGCCAGAGGGCAACATGTCAACAATTTAATAGGGCACAACGTAAAATAATGTTTTCAAAATAAGCACTTCATTGGTCGCTTCCACTTTGAATCAGATAAAGTGTATCACTACAGAGAGATTTGCTTTGATCCGTTCTGTGCCAGAAGGTCAAGGGTATCTATTCAGAGCTTGTGAGTAATAGAATTAAACGACTCAGATCACTGGATACATCTCTGAACTCTCAGCATCCCTAGATGTGGGGCCAGCTCTGGGGTGGGGAGCTGAGCCTTGTGCCCCCATCTGGCAGCTGAACTGGATGCAGGCTCTGAGCCTGGGCTGCTCATGCCACCCCCAGAGCTCCCACGGGAGCAGCTTTTGCTGCCCACTGAGACTGGCAGGGGTTGGCATTGCAGTCACATGTGAGTGGCAGCTCTGGAACAGCGTTGTCTGGCAAAGACATCAACCCCAGCTCACTTACTCACTCCCATCAGTTTAAGCTAATGAGCAGGAAGGTGCATGAACCTGTCACGACATCTCTCAGGCTGAGGAGGGATCTGAACCTCAGGTTTTCTGCACCAATGTTTGTGCAGAAAGCATTTTTATTCCTGGGAAGCCAAGGCAGCACCTACCTTCATGAAGGATTTATCCTGCTCAAACTCATTCACATTTAGTTCTAGGCATAACCAGGTATTTATGAAACCTGATCACTGTGAGAATGATTTAACCCCAAAGCAGTTTTCCACCCCAAACTCTGCCATTCAAGTGGGTGAGAAAGGCGCTTGTGGGGCACAGCACTCCCTTCCTTGCAAAATGAAAAACAAGGTGGGAGACGGAGGCAAATCCTAAGAGGAAAGATTAAAACAGAGCATCACATGTGTTTCTCATGGTTGCAGTACACAGCACCACAGCATGACATGGTGTTTCACTGCCTATCTCTGCTCTCCCAACCGTGACATTTAAGTAGAGGATTAGCCCATCCAGCACACACCTGTCAAAGGAGATGCCACACTAACCACCTCCAGAAGGTCCCCACACAGAAGATGCCATCTCCCAACCTAGGAGACAACGGCATCAGGCTTTTTCTTGGCAGGGGCACGTGCAGTAGTCTCAGCGTTCTCCCAAAGCACGGGTATGGAATTTAAGAGCAAGATCAGGTTAGGAGCCCTCGCGAGCACCACCTGCATGAACACACACAGCTACACAGGAGTGCTGTGAGAGCCCTGTGCACCTCATCCACTGTGCTGCCGGGGCTGCAGCAGCTGCCAGAGCTGCACGGGGGCCTCAGGGGACTGCCTGGGAATGAAGGCAACAATAGGGATCGTTTATCTTCAGGATATCGTCCTGATAGCACGCTGCTGGTGTGGCACTCGCACACGCTGTGTAGCTGCTGTGCTCGCTGGCTGCCGGTACCCAATGGGAAAGAGCAGCTGGCACAGGGTCCCTCTGCACGGTTCCCTGTGGATGGGATGGCTCTTGAGGCATTGTAACCTTGCCTCACTTCAAAATGCCGGCAGCTTTTTGTCACTTTATGTTTGTTTGTGCTTTTATGCTCCAGAAGAGAGAAACAGGCTCTGTGTATTCCTGTTGAGGATACACCCTTCACCCAACTCACAGGCATTTTTTCTCATTCAGTACTAATTTACCTCAGACACAGAGTTCGCCATCTCTTTGGGCAAGCAGGATTGCTCTCCTATCACACACTCGGCTTTCCCTTCCAAATTGCCTGGCAGTCATCCCAAATTATCTACCTGCTACAGCCAGTGCCCCTGCAGCCTTTTGGTGCTCAACGGAGGCTTCTGCCAGGAACCCACTGTCCCACATCATTGCCCAAAAGTCCAGGGCTTTGTCTGGCATTTGCCTGGCCCCATGAAGCCATGGCTGGGATGAGCCTTCACTCACTCATGATGCTCCTCCAGGAGCTTGTCAAAGCCACAGGTTCTGCATCTGTTAATCAGCTCCTCTGTCTCCAATGGGCACTGAGGAGCACTTTGCTCTCACAGGCTGTCACGTCTCAATTAGCTCTGTACCTTCGGTTGAGGAGTATGTGACAAGGGGCCACAGGGTCTCCACAGCTTTGTAGCTTTAGCTTGGAAAGGTAAATACCTCTGCAGCGCCCAGAGCCATCCCTTCCCTGCAAGTGACTGGCCCTAGATCAGGGATATGGAGCACAAGGACCTCTAAGATGAAGGCAGAGGCCTCTCCTCATCCTGATCACCCAATCAGAAAGGCAGTTTGACAGAGGCAATGCTCAGCAGAGACCTGCCTGGACCACGTTTAACAACAGCCCTGAACTGCAGCCATGTCAATGATGCTGAAGACAGGTGGGTCTAAGCCTTGCTCCTCCACAGACTTTTGTGTTTTCAGCAGAGCTGCCTGACAAAACAGCCCCTACCCTAGAGACCAGCATTTAAAAGAAAAACAAATACAACAAGGACCTATAAATTCTGCACCTCCCACTGCTGGAGCAGCCCCAGTCACTCATCCAGCAGCAGCTTGATTCAGCTCTCTGCTCATCCCTCCTGCCACCCAGGCAAAGAGAGGGCAATGTGCTACCCTTCCCCACCCCTCGCCCCTGCCTTCCTGCCCAGCAAAAATAGGGGTGCATCCTACCCACTCTGCAGCGCTCAACATGGAAGCGTACCTGTGGCATAGATGCTGTTTGTAGTGTTGTGGGGTATCCTATAACAGTTCAGCTTTTGATGCACGGTGTTTGGTGCAAGTGGTTTGGAAAGGTGGAAGTTGGGTGGCTCAACATGCCAAGCAGGCCCACCAGTGGCCACAGGCTTTGCTCAGCTGCACTGGGGAGGAACCATCAGCGTATTGGCAGGAGCCCATGGCAAGGCGCATTGCAGGGTGTGCAAAGCACCAGGCTGAGACCACTTTCACTGAGACATCCACCAGAAGTGCCACATTTTACATCCCATGTGCTGGCACAGACCAGATAGGACAGGGCTAAGCCAATGCCCACATCCACCCCATGCCAGCGAGAACAGGACAGGTCCCATCCCCACTCACCTCACCCCAAGGTGCGTGGTACAAGGGAGAAAAGCCAGGGCAGCTTTTTTCCTCCCGCAAGCCAGCCAAGGAGCAGATGGAGGGGAAAATCCCTCCTCTCAATTCCTGCTAGACTAACATTTTACCTGCAAAATTGAGGTAGGAGGCTTCTAAATGACTTGTAGGTGGATCTGGTTCTAGAAACATTTCCGGTTTACAACAAGTCTTTGCTGCTTAAAAGAGGTGGATGTAACAGCAAACAAGGAAATGGTTAACTGCAGCCTTGGGCTTGTGCTTGCTTTCCTCAAGCTGGTGAAATGTAGAGATACAGGGCTCACAGTCACAAATTAACCATTAAAGCAAATGTCCCTTTCATCTGTTTCAAGGGTGGGTTTTCTTTAAAGCTTTCATCCTGGCAGAGATGTTTGAGGAGCTAAAAATAGGCAGCAAAGTCACGTGCAAACCTCCGGATGTGAGAAATCACATAAAAGATACGAGCGTGAGTCCCTGTTTCCTTGGAAATAATAGTAGTAGTAGTTCTTGAACGTGAGGTTGTACTGGTGAGATCTGAAACTGGCTCGCCGTTCTCTGGAGCCCTCTGTGAGCCACCAGGGCAGGGTAAAACCCAGGTGCCAAGATAATAAACTGCTCTGGTGCACAGCATTGTGCGAGAAAAACCCTCCCTTGTAGAGATCTGGAGACTGAGATGATGCCAGAGGTTTCCACACATGCAGGATCAGCCCCGGAGCTACTGCACAGGGATGGGATGCTTGGGCAGAGAGGATGGCACAAAGCCCTCCAAAACTCTGGAGAAAGGTGAAATTTTGATGGAAGGCTTCACTTCGGGATGAACCCAAAGGAAATCCCTCAATCACTGCTCTCTGTAACTTCAGGTCTGGATTTAAACTCAGATCTTTAGCTGGTGCTGGATGAAAGGGCTGGATCCAAGCCTGGGGCTTGTACACCTCTGCGGAGATTTCAGACTCAGAGCAAAGTCTGTGGCACGAGGCATCCCTGGTGAGAGTCAGCGAGCTCAGTGACAGCAGTAAAAGGCACTCACCCATCCACGCAGAAAGGGCTTATAGTTAAATTTTAACATCCCCAGGCTGAGCGCTTGAAGTCGTTGAACACACATAACTCCAGCTGATCCCCGGGGCATGGGCGATGCTGAGCATCTTTAAGAGGAACACAGGAACCTGCAGGATCAGACAGCCAGTTCCCTGCAGCCACCTCCAGCCACAAGGAGCTGCCTCACATGGTACAGCAGTGGCATCACAGCAAACTATAGCTCCAGATCCTGAACTCATGGTGTCTCATGCTCCATCTTCCCTTCCTACATTGCCAGCTTGAGCTATACACTGCCTCCTATAAATCCTTTCTAAATGAGCACCGGCATTTAGTTGATTTCAGAAAGACTTACTGCTTTGCCTATAGAGATTCTTCATGGGAAGCACAGGTCAAGACCATTATTCAGATCCCAAAGCCAAATGCTCACCAGTCAGTGAATGCCAGAATTAAGGTTTCATAATCTGTCCTGCTGAGTCAAAACTTTGTGCTATAAGACAGCAGTACTCAAACTTTCCACCTAATCAGTTCCCAATGCAAAGCATGCTATTGGGCATCACTGTTAGTCACCTATAGACACAAGAGCACATATGGCTAAAATCCTTTCACTGATGCAATTGCAAAAGACCCAGTAGACAACTGCCAAATTTTTCAGCTGGAAATTTTGCTCCCCTGGGCCAGATAAATGTAGGTCTCTCCCTCACCCCTCCTCTCTTTTCCTATTGCTGCCATCACAGCCGTCATCACATCTCCCATTACTTTACTAGAAAACAAGGACAAAAGAAAGATGAGCAGAGAAGGGCCCAGCCATGCACACACTATGAGGTCACATGAGGCTCCATACCTGCAGGACTGTGGATTCCTGAGTTCCAGTTGGCCAGACACCCACCCTTACTGATACCTAAGGTTATTCCTTGGAATGCCCATGCAGGCAGCACCCAGCACTGAGCAGGGCTGGCAGACAGGATGCTGCTGAGTCCTCTCACCTGAATTCTATAGCTCCTCATGAAGACCTCAGAATCAGCCACGAGCACTGAAAAAATCATCACGCGTGACGCTCCCACAGCACACCCCAGCCTGTCTGTTGCTCTGTTTGCCAGATGCCTACGTGAGGTTTTGTTCTGGATGACCAGAAACCGAATTAGGCTGCATCCAAAGAGACAGAGCAATGTTGCTAGGCAATTACGTCTGGCTGAAGGAAGCTGACAGTCACAGTGAGTTACTGATCTGTGCAGGATGTGGCGACAAGGTTATCTAATTCTGCATATGTGACTTGTGCGTGTTTGTGCTAAGTACGACTCCAGCCTCTCAGGTCGAGAAGACTTCAGCTCAACTTTAAAACCAATGGAGGCTGGGGATGAGACTGGGATACTGGCAAGGCCATTGAGCAGCGCCCACAAGGAGAAACCAACTGTAGAACAACAGTGGCTCCAAAACCAGATATCAGTCCTGGGTTAAAAAAGAAAGATAGAAAAAAGGGACCTCCACCTCTGATGTAAGGTGAATTGTTTTTCTGGCAGGGAAAATGGCTTTTCTTCTGCACAGGGCAGTGTTCTTTGAACATTTTGTTCTGCCTAAGAGCAGATACCACCCATGACCTAAGATGGGCTGTTGTGGTGCTCCTAATGGCTGCTCATCCTCACCGGGCTGCACTAATGCTGCAGCTCATGGTGGCAGGACAGCCACGTCCCTGTCCCCTGCACTGTGGGCAGGCACTGGGAGATGCTACAGGTTAATTAGCACTTACTCATTAGGGCTAGTGCCAGAGGCATTACTGGGGAACAGCAAGGAAATGAATGCAACTGCAGGAGCGATCAGGGCAGGAAGGGAAGAAGGCAGGAGGGGCCCGAGCTGGGGGAATTCAACTGGGATTCAGGGAGCACCCATTTGAATTCTACCTTTTGCTAATAAAACAATACTATCCAAACAACTGAACCTTGAGGTTTTCACAAACACACTTGCTTTAGATCAGGCTGCAGAAAACTTCACCCTTGAATTCAGCTGGTACCAGGTGCAGAAGCCAAGCAGAAGGCGGCTGTTAGGGCAGACAAGAAGGTAAAAGGGTGTTAAAATGAACTCCTTGTCAAGCTGGGATGCAGCAAAGCCTTGTGCACAAGCTTACCTCCAGGCATGCAAGCTGTCCTGGTTTCAGTGTCAGGGCTGGTGTTTTCAGTCCCCTGGGGACCATGGAGACATGGATTCCACAGGTTCCTCCTGGGCTGGGGCAGGCTAGCAGCCAACTATGGTGATGGGACTGCAGCAAGCAGCCTCAGCTCTGAAATCACACACCAATAGTCATGGCAAAGGCAAATCAAGTCCTGATTCATCATATCACACTGTATGGGGCACATGCAGCTTCCTCAGAGATCCAACTGAAAAGGTAGGAAAGTATGCATGTACACATATATATTTAAACAATATACCTCATTTCATGCACTTTTTGGGTGGAGAAATTTGGACAGCAATACCTAGGAGGAAAAGATGCAAAACACTGCCTTTACACCATCTGAAAGGATAAAACATGTTCCTTTGCCAAGACAGCCTAAGACCAAGCTCTGCAGCACCCCACCAGCAGAGCAAGCGTGTCCACGCAGCACTCAAGCATTCGGGGGAGCTTTCTGCTCCAAACCTCAGGCTGAACGACAGAGGCCTCCAACTGCTGAGGAAGCAGGAATGTGCTGCTTGCTGCCTTGCAGGATCTTGGCTTATAACAGCAATTGGCGCAGAGTCATCCTTATCAGCTAGCACATTAATCTTAATTAACGGATCGACAGCAACAGTTCCTCCCTAAAGCTCCCCTGAGCATTCGCAGCCTTTGCTGTGCTGCTGTTCCAGTATCAGCACTGTTCCCGCCGTGGGGAAGAAGGCCAAATCCTGCATAGAACTGGGGCAGCTCTGCTGGCTCCAGCTCTCCAAAAACCCTCCCAAAAGGCCTGGCTGTAGCCAAATGAGAGCCCAGAAGCATGTCCCATTGCAGCTGGGACCAGGACCAGGACATTCCCTCCATCCGAGTGCCACAGGTCCTGGTTTTGGCTGTGATGTAGGGGACCCACTGTCCCCAAACTGCCCCACCTCCTGTGCCAGGGACAGATCCCAGGGAGGAAGGGTTTACCCTCGTTTGTGTGTTTCTTGAAATGAAGATTTTTAATTCTTTGCAAAAGAGCAAACCCAAACTTTCAAAAGAGCAAACCATAGATGACCTATGAAGATGCAGTAAGAGAACCCTAAATCAAACCCAAACAGCATGGCTCCTCTTGCCTTCTGCTCCCTGCTGCTTTCAGGGCCAGAAAACCGGTGCTGCCTGTCCCAGGATCGATTGCCACTTGTGCCTAGAGCTCATCATCTCCTCACACATGAACAGCGCTAATGGCTGAGAGCTCCAGTGAGGGGGGACCCAGGCTTGCAAGGGACCATGGACCCCACATCCCTGCCAGCAGCTAGAGTCAGGGGGCACATGTGGTCCCCTGAGCTGGCGCCACAGGGCAGCACAGCTCCGTGCAAGCCTAAGTCCAAATAACAGAGGCTCTAACTGGGTGCATACAAGTGAAAAGAAGCAATGAAATGGTTGAGGCTGTGCTGCAGGTGAGAAAAGTGACAACCCCTGGCTGCTACAGTGTGAGTTTAGGGCACAGTCATTCTTCCTAAGTAATTAAAAGGCATGGGGACTATTGCACCTTGTCTGAGGAGGGTGAGGTCAGATGCAAAGCCAGGACAGCTCAGACCTGGCAGTGCTCAGAAAAGAATGTTATTTTCACTGGGAAAAGAGACCCATAGAAGAGAACAAGAAAAAAAACCCAATTCCCTTGTGCAGATCAGCAAATCCCATCAGCTCTGCCCACACTGGCACCATAGCTGAAGGAAGTGGTAAAGCAGCACATTTCTTAGAGTAGCAGGAAAAGTTACTCCCATTTTGCAAAGGCTGGGCCCCAGCTGCCTGGGGTTGGATGCTGGCACACGCGGCCACAGCAGTGACCTTGGAGGACCAAAATCATGACTGGAGCAATCAGCAGATTGAGCCTCCTCAATAAACACTGTTAATTCACTAACTAAGGTGTTCCCATCGCCCTCGCTTGGGCTTTCACTTCATTAAACCCTTGTTTGTGGCAGTGGCCTGGATTAGGGATGTGTTGCTTACCAAGTGCACCCAGAGGGTTCATTTTGTCTCCTTGCTTCTCGTCATGGGACTGGTGCCAAGCCTGGGGTGTGCTGAGTATGTCCCATGTAAGCGGCTGGGGTTGCTCACAACACTGGGAGTTAGGCAAGGCTATGGAGACACAGGCAGAGGAGGCAGTTTCATTGGAGGGCAACTCAGACCTTGCCATATTGCTTTCAACTCCTCGTTATTCCCCTTTTCCTCTTGGCAGCCCAAAGCAGGGCTGAGAAACCGCAGCCAGAAGCACACTTCATGACACACTGCTTTGGCTCAATACTCAAAAGGCAGACAGAAGGTACAACGTGGGGGCAGAGACTTCAGACTTGTGAGAGGGTTCCTGAGGATTAGGAGAGGATGAACAAAGAGGTTAAACTGTAAGCTTAGACCCAAGATTAAGTTACAGCATCAAAATGAGCTGGCACAGACAAGTGGAGTTACCGAGCCCCCTCTGCCCAGTGCAAACGGGTGGTGACGGGCAACAATGTGCTTCTGCATCCTGGCGGCAGGCTGGGAGCACAGCCCTGACTGCCTTCTGCACCCAAGTCCTTGAACAAGGAAGCCTTTGTAGTTCACTTACACCCATTGTTATAGTAAATAAACACGCATTAACTCTAATGACAATTTTGCAGCTGAACAAGGATTTCATTTTCTTAAAGCCACAATGTCACAGCACAGCTGCGATCCTGAACTTCAGCTTCTCTGCTGGCACAGATGCCACCAGAAAACAGCCTGGTTTTCAGAAGTGCCTTTCAAGGGGTGTTCAGTACTCGCAAAAGTTAGACCATCACATCAGAGCAAAGAGGTCAACTGCAGGCATCGACTTTGGAAAGCACTGCCCTAAGAGTTTTTCCAACGTAGTGGGGAGAAAACAACCCACCTCAGCTGAAACATCAAGGCTTTCAAAATTAGTCGCTGCTCATGTGCAGTAGCTCTTGTTATTGAAAACACTGTAAAAGTTTTACTGCGCTGACTTAGGGTGCATGTAAAGAGCCTGGCTTGTCTTGACAGACCATAAAGGAACTTTTATGACCTATAGGGTCAATGATTTGCAAAGAAGGATTTATGCCACCATCCATGCTGGGATGCACTGCTGGAGGAGGAACACACCAAACTAGGGTACAAGCCTGAGAGGTTGACCCTCTATGATCTGGCTGGGTAAACAACGCCTATATCCAGCATGACTAGGTATCAGCATACCTGCTTGTTATACAGGCTGTGTTAACTCAGAAGAGCATGGGATTATGTGCCGAGTGGATTTAACTGATTGACCTTTATTATTTTGGGGTCACTAGCAAAGCTTTAGAAGATAAAAAAACCCAACTTATCCATGCATCAGCTCAGTTCTCCCCCAGGGCTATAGCTTTGGAAACCCAGGCTGAATTCCTGGTGTTGCAATTGCTTTATCTCCCATTGCAAGATGTCAGGAAAACATCAGCTTCGCTGGTCCAAGGTTCAGTCTCAACACACTCCTGGAGCAATTAAAGGAAGAGGAAGCCCTGACTCAGTGAAATAATATCATCTTGGAATGATGCCACCAGGTCTGTTCAGGACAGATGAAACGGTGCAAAGGGAAGCCCTGCCATGCCAGCAGCCTCATATCAACGTCAGGGCTCATTTACCCTTATAGAGCACCAGCATCCATGGATGCTCACAAGGGCAGCACACTGCAGCTGCAAGAAAAGTGATACTGAAATCCAAATACATGGTCAAACTCCAGCCTCAGGACTGGGGAGCTGCCTGCCAAAGGGACCAAAGCTGCCCTGGAAAAGGGACTAAACCCCCAGTGCCACCCTCCGGGAGCACGGGCAGCCACACAGCCACTGCTCTCCCTACCTAGCACAGCTCATGTCACCCTTGGTCCCCTCTGTGGTTTTCACCTGACCCTCAGTGTCCCACATTCATCACCCGTGTTGGAGCCACCCCCAGGGCTGGGCAGTAACCGGGACAGGGACACAGGGCAACTGACCCCATCCGTGCCCTGGGCTGTCGTGCACAGACAGCGCACTCAGCCCATGCCAGCGATCCCCCAGCACAGCCGAGGAGGGAGCAAAACGATGCCACAGATGCAGAACCTCGGGGAGCTGCGCTCCAGACCCCGGTGCCTGCAGGAGGGAGACGGCAGCCTGGGAAGATCAAACGCTTCAAACGTTGCTCTCCGGAGCACCAGTGTGGGCTGGAAGGAAATCTGTAAGTGCCGGAGGCTGAAGAGCTCTTCCCGCCAGGCACTCACTGGTCCTCCCTGGGGCAATGTCTGCAGGGTCTCTGAAGGATGAGGAGCTCCTTCAGCCTCAGCTCACCGAGGTACATGCTGCCATGGGGATGCTCATGGTCAAACATATAACACTGACCAGGGTCCCTCAAGCATCCCCAGGGAGCAGCACCCACTCCTCCTCCTCCAGCTCCCAGCCCCATCCACACAGGCAGCATCAGTGGCACCGAGGTGGCTGCACTCTGCAGACTTCCTTCCCCCCAGAGCCCTTTTCCTTCAGCCCTCCACATCCAGATGGATCAAACCAGATCCGCTGCACACGTGGCAACCAACTGAAATGGTTTCTTTGGCAACAATAATGAAAGCTCAGAAAAAAATCTTGCTTTCTGTCTCATGCGACTTCAGCAGCCCAGGTAATGCAGACCAGGGAGCAGAGAAACTGCAAGCATCTGCCTTGAATTACGGCCTGTGATAGGAATCAGACATGCACTCCAGCATGTCTGCTGCGCGTTTATTTATTTATTTGGGGGCTGATTGATTTAAAGACTCCCTATTGCCCCAGCAGCAGCATGACACAATAACTCACTTGATCTCTGATTTATATTTCATGTTCAAGCAGGATGCTTCTGCCCAGCACAAAACTAAGCTGTATATGGCAATACCGTGCTCAGCAGCTTCAGAGAACCTGAGCATGTACGCAAGCAAAAAGCAAGGCTGCAGAAGGGAGTAAGCACAAGATAAAAGCCCTGTTAAGCATCCAAACCTGCATGGCCAGGTTCACAAACTGCAAGAGAGACTCATGGATGCCGGTTCCTATTTGTGCGCTCTCACGATGCTCAGTCCCAGGTTGCGTTTTCCAGCCAGGGTCCATCCCATCTCATCTTCTGCCCAAACCGCTCCCCTCATCCCATGGCTCCGGCAGCACTGCAGGGGTCAGCTATGTCCAGCCCTGAGCTCTCCAGCCTTTTTGGGATGTTATACTGGAAGGCTTCTAGCAGGAAAGCATGAAAGAGCTAAGATATTCCTTCAACAGCTACACTTCTGGCCCTGGTGGGCCATAGGTTTCCTATTTGACCTTATGCCAACTACCCCAGCAGCTGGCTGCAGCCAGTGAGGTAACTGCACCGAATCAAGTCCCTCTGCACTTCTGTCTCCCACATGGAAAAGGATCAAAGCTCTCCCCACCACACTGCAAAGGCGAGCGGGGCCCTGGGAAGGGTGATAGAAGAGGAGGTTGGGGGTGAGCATCCACCAGAGATCCTCCACTTCCTCTCTGCCAGCATCACCCTTCCCCTGCGGCCCCTCACTGAGTACTTGTGGCTCCAAGCAGAGACAGGAGCCCATGTACCTTATGAGAGAAAGGGCCAGCAGTGACCCCCTACCATGTCACATCACCCACAGGGTGCCAGGGGCTGCAGGGACCTCTGGGTGCTTTGCTACCACACTGGCAGTATAGCTTATATCTATTTCAAACATTTCTTTCTCCTTTTCACAGAAATCATTGCAAAGAGCAGAGTTAAGATTTGCTTTGCTCTGCTCTGCTTCCAGCTTGGAAATACCTTCTAGAATTTAAGGCAGATAAAAATAGTAGCATTCAATGGGAATAGAAATGAGCTCTTCAGAAAGTACCATAATCACACAGAGCCGGAGCCCAGGCCCTCAGCTGCCGTGAGCAGTGCAGTTGATCTCCTTCAAAGTATTGTTGAATGAGGTCTTCGCCTTATAATTTAAGGGGATGAAGTCCTTCCTAAGGTTGTGAAGATTTGGGCTTCCCAGATCTATTATTTAATATTAACTTCTCCTGGACAGCCTAATTAGACCGGGGGCAAGGGATGTTCCCTCCTTTCCCCCATTACCCAGGGCCCTTTCTCCTCCCATAAGAGATTTTATTTGTACTGCACGAAAGATTTACCAACTGCCTTTATAGCTCTCCCTGCACTAAATCACACTCCTAATGGATAGCCTGAGGGAAGAGCACCACTGTTTATTATTTTTCTTAAGTTCATTGAATGGCATGCTTACACGCACACAGGGCTGGCAGCCTGAGCTCTGCCTCCCCCTCCTCCCCACACAGTTTAAAGGCTCCTAAGTGGCATTACTTACACTGGCCCAAATCACAAGACACGGCTTGTGAAAGCCTCAGCAGGAGCATCTCAAGGTCCAAACACTCCTGACAAGCCAGGGATGGCTGGAGCAGACAGGCAGCCTCCCCTGCTTATCTTCTGCTTCAGGGGGGGCATGCAGAGCAGTGTTGCCAGCTCCAGTCTCCATCCCTGCAGGAACAGATGAGCTCTGCCTCTGCCAGTGACTTGGAAATCATCCAAATACAAAGGTTAAGTTAAAAAGTCCCACCATTTATCCTGGTCCAGCTGTTAAAAGCGTTGTTAGTACCCGATAAAGGTGAAGGGGGAGAAAAAAACCAAACCAAACCTTCCCCTACCCCCCCCCCCAGCAAACAAAAGAACACCTCACTTAAATCCAGAGATATCTGAGATCTGCTCCATCATTCCAGCTTTCAGGAAAGCCAACACCCTTGCAACAAACCCAGGTTTCAGAACCTGTTAAGCGCCAGAAGAGTCATTAATTCACTACAAACAAGATATTCATGTGCCGTTGGGAAAACATCTGTTGTCCAGCAGGGCAAGATGCAGATCCCCTTCTTGCACAGAGATGTAACTCCTAACCCACAGTAAAATTCAATAGTCAACACATCAGAAAGAACAACTCCAGCGGCTCATTACGGCTCTCCCAAGACTAAGAGTGAGACCAGGGCTCTAAGGGCAGTGTGTTTTGTTCCTTCCAGCTCCTTTTCCTCAGCTGATGTATGGATCTGGGGAGGAAAGGGGCCACTCACCTGCATTTCTTCAAATCAGAACCTTCTCTCCACTGGATACAGCTGTCTGAGTGACAGGCAGAGCACAGCGAGCCCATTACACAAGATCAGGAAAACCACATCTCTATAAGAGTGCATATGGGCTAATCACTGCCTTCTCTCCATCCATGCACACTGTCGAGCCAGTCCTGACCCCCTGCCTTGCATGGGGCACATCAGGTACCACAGCCTGCTCGTCCCCCCTCCACTCCATGGGTAAAGAAATAGCAGAGTCACCTCCAAGTAGTTCTAACTCATCTCCTTTAACTCAATCTTCTGATTGATGAAGACTTTGGATATATATATCTGCAGGGTCTGTAACTGTCTGTAACACAGAAAGAAAATGACGATTGGCATCTGAAATAGATGGACTTGCAAGAGGACAGATGGCCCCATAAGGGTCTAAAAGCAGAGCAGGTCCTGCTTGGTAAGATAAACTGATGCAGGAAACAAGAGCAAAGGTTGACAAGGCTGCTGGTGAGGGGTGGCCAGCAGGGCCATCCACCCCTGCCCGCTCCATGATTGCTGGAGCAACACAGCAGCGCAGAGCCGTGAGCTCAGGCTCCTCTCCCACTGCTTCAGAAGGCACCTTGCTCATGATGCCAAGGCCCAGGGGGTGTCAGACCCTCCTGGGAGCGGTGGGAAGCTGGAGGCAGCCAATACAGACAGCACACAATTCCCAACACCTGGCATCCCCCAGAACGCCGTGCACCGCCTCTCCTGCCTCCCCGCTGCTTTCTCCCCCCTCTCAGTGTCATCACAATTCGGGAGCGTTTGCAGTCAGGGGAGTTTCCCATCACTCATTTTTCCCTGTGCCATTGTACTGCAGTGACTCCCAATTAGATCACTGTCAGAGGCTGTCACACACCCATCACGGCCTTCGCTGCAGCAACAATTCAACCCCCCAGGAATCACTATATTCCTTTTCCAGGGAATGTTTCCACAACTCCAGGCCACATTTTCCTTCCTTAACTTCACACCAACGAAACTTCAGTTGAATAAGGAAAACAATAGAAGCAGCTAAATACATTTCCATCCTCTCTGTCTCCTAGTAGCAAGCACAAATCCTGGGCTTGTAGGGATGCTGCCAGGCTTTTTGCTGGCTCCCTGTTATCCGGTTTGTTAATGTCTGGATGCAGCCCTAGCCCTTGGCCAAAGGCTCGACCTCTTACAAAGGCTGCTCAGAGAGATTTGGAGATTGCAGAAGTTTCTCTTTGCCGGGAATGACAGGCACATGAGCATGTGGGAAATGCTGAAAGATGCAATTAGTTTGCTCCTGGGCAGAGGCACCCACTAGGCTTCTCCATCCAGAATCTATGAGCCTCTTCAACAGCCACT
Organism: Ara ararauna; assembly: GCA_028858755.1. NCBI lineage: Eukaryota > Metazoa > Chordata > Aves > Psittaciformes > Psittacidae > Ara > Ara ararauna. The sequence goes on from CM054385.1 coordinate 7,910,587, forward strand.
GGGAGGCTTCAGGCTGATGGACATTTCTTTAAATCTTGGGAAAAATCTGGATGTATAAATTGGCCCTCCCAGAGAGTAGCATCAGCCTTGAGCCCTAACCAGGTCCCTCCTGCTGCTCCATAGTTTTGTCTCTCTTGGATCAGAAAGAGATGAGTTTAATGGAAAGCTACGTTTTTCTTGCCCTCTTCTTATTACTTTTATAAACCCCTTTGGCAAGTAAAGCATATGAACAGAGGGAGACAACCTACTTGCTGCTGAAGCCAGTTTGCAAAGTAAAACAGTAATAAACCACCTAAAAGGGGTGGGAGGGATTGTTGGCCCTATTTACACTTGGCTTATGCCAGCAATTCCTCAAAAGTCAACAAGCGACTAAACCCCTATTAGAGATCTTTTGACAAGTCATGTGCTCGACCTTTACCATGTCTTTAGTTTGTCACATAGCATATCTCTACAACCTATGCAAAATCTAACATACATTTATTTCAGATTATGTATTACATATTATATATTTATATATAGATTATATATTACATAGATTTATATATTTATAGACTTTATATATTATATATTACATAGATTATATATATTAGATAGGTATTAATTTCTGGATGATGATAGAATTAAAATCTCAGTGGCTCTCCTGCATCACTACACTACCCTGAGCTTTAATCTCCTCCTAAAATACACATACAAACATGGAAAACTTCTCCTGCCAATGCCACCCCAAACTTCCCAGGTAAGATGAATCATACGGCCCCAACAGCACAGCTTAAGATGGAGCAAAAATCAGTTTTATTCATTCCCCTTCTTCTTACCTGGGCAACCATGTGTTTCTGCAGCATGCCAGCTCCCTCCTGCTCACAGGGATATACCCAAAGTCAGCTCCTAAACCTGTTTTATTGCAACACTTGAGAGCAATTTTGAGCAGCTTAAATACTTCAGACCTCCAAACTCCAGCTCCAGCCAGCCCCAGTAGCTGTGGCCAATTAATACTTCCTAAAAGCTTTTGATGTGCTGTTATCAAGTGCGTATTACACTGGGAATTTCACGGTATTTGAGTGAACGCTATCAGTGTTACAGGCTTTGAACGCCTCTGCCTCACCTGCTGGCAGGAGGAAGGGAGGCTTGCCAAAGCAGGGAGGCAGAGCAACGGGGATTCTCACGTTGTAACTTCCGAGTAGTTACCATGCAGTTATAAGTGGTTCTCAGAAGGGTTTTGGAGAAGATGCAATGCGGGTGCTGGAACAGCCCCTCAAGTATGTTGGAAGAGTCTTGACAGCTCCTAATGATGAAAAACAAGAAGCTGGAAAAAATTAGAACCATTAGAAAGTCCTGAAATCTTCAGGATCCTGGAAACAATAAATTACCTTGATGGAGAGCAATTTGTCTCTCTCTTTTTTTCCCTTGCCTATGGTGACATAGAGGAGAACAAAGAAGTGTTTGTTTCATGATTCCTCATCTAGGAAGCATAACTGGCTCATGCCTTCTGTGTTTCCTGTGCAGCCAAGGCTGCCAGATCATTCACTGCTCTGTGAGGAACAATCCCTGTTTCAGGAGCAACAGGGGACTTGAGGCAAGCACTGTGAGATTTGCAGTACAACAAGACCTGGCGGCAGGAAGACACTGTTTTCCAGTTTCAATATTAATGAGGTGAAGACCAGAGTTCGGTATAGAGTGCTCTTCACTGCTACAGGCTTCCATGCTATGGAGGTTTCGCAAGTGGGATAATTGCACTGGCATGGTTTGAAATGGTTCGATTAGGAATTTCTGAAGCAGCCTTCTGATGCTCTTCATGATTTCTGCATTCAGCTTTGTCTCTGCTGAGACACCTAAATAAGCAATGAGAAAACAGTGCAGAAGCTGCTGACATCCTTTCCATTAGACAGGTTCAGCTGGGATCAGCATCAGTCTCAACCCTGTCTGGAAAAGGGCTCTGTACAAATACCAAGCAATCAGCCATGATAAGGTGGAAATCAGCAAATGACAAGCAAGACTTACACATCTAAATACCCTAGAAAGAAACAGCCAAGAAAGAGAAGGGCAGAAAGTACCTGACATTTCCCTGTCATTACAACTACAAAAGCCATGAAGCAATCCAAGGGTGCAAATTGCAGCTAGTCCTCCTCCTTCCGAATCCTGCTGGCTTTCCATGATCAGGACACATTGGCTCTGCTGTGGCTCCCAGTACTCCCTATGAAAGGTTTCAAGCAGCCCTCAGGCTCTCTGCTCGAGATTGCACAGGCATGACATCCACCCCATGAAGCCCAGACAGCCAGGGAGCACCACCATAGGATTCAAGAAAACAGCAAACACATGAAATGCAATCTCTGTCATGCTTGTGTAGCTCATTTCTTTTTTTGGTGGTGAGAAGGGAAAGCAGCACAGGGAAAAGAAGAAAAACTAATTCATGTGGGGAGTCCTATATACCAGGGGTAATTTTGTTAGGTTTGCAGTTTGTGAAGCTTCACAGCTCAGCTGTCTTTAAAACATGTTCTCCTCAGGTTTACATTGAAACAACCAAATGAATGGGGCTGCAGCAGCCCATCCAACACCAGCAAGGAAAGACACTTGCCTGAAGCCAAGCATATGTACCCTGGAGAAAGCCACACTCAAACCTGCTCCCGCAGCAGCGCTTCGTCTTCACACCTTCTGCAGTAAGGGGCACCCAGTTTCCCAGGCAGGTTTTGGGGGGTTGTTTGGAGTTTTTGCTCATGTAAACAAGGAAAGACAGGCAACAGCTCTGCAGCATCCCATGCAGTTTCTTCTTCATGTAGCTGCCTCCATGAGATGGGAAGGAGTTTGCCCACAGCTGGGGTTCACAAACCCTGTCTCAGAGAGCTTTGCTGACTCAGCACAGCACTCAGCAGGTGCGTTCCTATGGGAACATCTGCTTTGGCCCCGGCAAACTCCCTTTAGGTGCAATAAAGTGCAGCTGGACATACACGGCTAATCACAAGAGAGCTGTGTGTCTGGTGGGTAAGGAACACGCACAGCCCTGCCATGGGTTCCTACAGCTCCTGCCAGACTGCAGGCTGGGAGCGTCTGCTCATTTTAATTGCCCCCAAATTGCTGTGTGAAGGAGGCATGCTCAGATTGAAACAGATGTAGCTTAAAGAATGGAGGAGGGGGTCTTCTTCTTCTCTCTCAGGCGAGAGGGTGCTGATTTTTATAACACCTCAAACTTGTAAAACATTTAACTGTTTGGGCCAGAAAATCAGTTTACAAAGCCCTAAAGAACCATGATCTTGATTTCCCCATCCCCAGCTCCTTCTGTGCTACCTGTAAGTAAACATAAACCTTTCAACACAACACCCAAGTCCAATACATAGCTCAAAGCAGCCCTGGGTGCCCTTATACCTGCAGCCTTCAACCTCCTTCCCCCATAGCAGGGTCAATTCTGCAGTCCCAGCATTGAGCAAAGCTCTCAGCTCACGTGGCTCCAAGGCAAGGGAATTCCAGGGGACCAGTCAACCGAAGTCTCAGTGAAGTGGTGACTGGGCAGGCTTGGCAGGTATTGGCACTGCCATGGAAACCATTTGCTGGCTCCATCCAAGGCTCCTCCTTGCAATGAAGGAGGTGGATGCTGATGAAGCCATCTCTGCTTCCCACAGCTCTCACTACTTTGCCCACCTTTTGCAGGTTGAGGACAGGGACTGCACACTCTCCAAGGCAAGGGCTGTTTCTCTACCCACTCGTCCAGCTTGCCAAGCAAGTGCTTTTCAGTTCTGCAGAACAACCACTACCTTTCCTGTTTCTTCTTATTCTTGGCACAAAGAAATCTGAATCACTTCCAACTGAGGTTAAAAGCATTTAAGAGTCTGTTTGCACAGTGCCTTTTTTCCAAGTGACCTCTAGTTGTAACACATGCTTCCCCCAGCACACACAAAAATACCCAGACGGCTCGTAGCTTCAAACTGTCCTCATATGCCTAAGAAAAAACCTCTAGAGTAAGATTGCTTCCCACCTTTGCATTTTACCTATTGCTTGGTTTTCAAATTTCAACTTCATATTTGAAGTTATGCCACACGTCCTGCCTTGGGTGGGGGAGAAACTAAGACCTAGAAAGAGCGCAGTAATTCAACACTACCTTGTTTCCGAGGCAGAGGACCAAAATACTGCTTGCAAAATACGAGTATTGCGATGCTACAAAATTAGGCTCTCAATTAAACTTAATTAATTAATTTTACCCATGGGAGTTTGTTAGCACAAGCTGAAGGAACTCCCAAGGGCTCTCACTAAAAATCTCTGCACTAAGCCTCGTTGTTTCTGCAGCTACAGGAAAGGGGGAAATGCTTATATCAAAGCAGCAGAACCCAAATTCTGCAGGTACATCCGCCACAAACTTCCCATTCATTGGCAGTCCGAAGGAACAACATGGATTCATTCACTGAAGTTTCCTACACGCACAACCCTGCCTGCAGCAGTGGGGTGCCCGAGCGGTGGCGCACAAACAAGACGTACAGACTGCTCCAAGACCAGGACTCTGCTTCTTCTGGATCCTGGCATCTCCCAAAAAAGAGAGCTTTCAGATTTAATTAAATTTTACTATTTTATTTGTGAAAAAACTACAAGCAGAATTCATAAATAGACATTTCTATTTAAAGCAGGAAAATGATAAAGTGGCTTCTAATAACAGTCGTGCACATGCCAGTAACAGGAATATATTAACATCTTTTATTTGCTAGACAAAGAGCAGTGTCCAATATAAATTTCCCAAAAACATTTAAGACCTGTGAATTTCTGACCAGTTCACAAAACCACCATTGACACTTTAGCATGAAGATTAAAACAAACCTAACAGGACTGTCAGCTCTAAAGACTTTACAGAGCGGAAAAACTTCCAAAAGCGTTATACAAGCTGTCTTTCTGGGCAAATGAAAAATATAGCTCGTATAATACATTAACATAAAAATCCACAAGATAAGATTATGTTTTGACATACTTAAACAAGCATTCTATATTTGTCTCCAACAAACAAAGCTAAGGAAATAATGTAACCATCTTTACACAGTAAATTAAGGTTACAAGTCATACACAAGAACAGAACTGCTTGCGCATTAAAAACTGTTCAGCTCCATTGTCATACTCTAAATGTTGGCTCTTAAAACCATTCGGTTACATACAAGCAAAGGTTATTATATAGTCAGCAATTAATAAATTTTCAATAATTTAAGTTTATGGTAGAGCTTAAAAAAGTAGACTGAGAATGATCTTGGTAAGGCAGGTGAAAACGTCTCAGTGGAAATAAACTCACAGAAGCTGCTGCCAATTGTTTTGAGCTGTCCAATTTGAAACAAGCAAAGTGTTCCAATTAAAATAAATAGCCTGGTGGTGTAAAACGCTGTCATTTTCCCTTTGCAGAACTACATTAAACTGAGCAAGTCAGGCAAGCTGTGTTGGTGTCTGTGTGTGTGTCTGTGTAAGAATTGAAACTTTGCAAACGTAACACTGTGCTTTACTCACCTGCTTTCTGTGCCACTGAACACCACGAATCTGGTCCTTCCCCTGTGTTAGTGTTTTGGTTGGTTTGGTTCTTAAATGCGTTCCCCACCAACAGCGGGACAACCTAGAGAGAATCCCACCCACGGACACGTGCCATCGGGATGCTAACTTCAGAAATTAAGTGTAGAAGCAAACACTATCTGTCAAATCCACAACACAACAGGTACAGATGAGGTTGGGGAGGTTCAATGCTTAGCTAGCAATTTCTACTGAATGCAGAATTACAGGTCACTTGTTCCAAAGAAATTTTCCCACTTATTTATAATAAGCTACTTTATCAAGGAGGCACACCCAGAGAGACAGATGTTACTGACTTTACCAATAGCCATGAGTAGCTGGTTACGGCGTTAAAGCTTTTTCAACTGATCTACAGGTCCATCTTCACTTGAAAAAGAAGCCATTTCCTGGTACACACAATGCTTTATTTTGTTTTTGCACAAATTCCCAGATTCAGGGAAGAAGGTGAGCGCATGGTTTGACTTGAAGCACCAGAATTAGCCCCGCCTGAAAGCAGAGGGACTCACCACTGGCTCACGCTCTTCGCTGGATCACGGCCGAGATGCATGCAAGCCTAATTGATAATGGATCATTAATAAAGCAGTGCAAAATATACAAGTTCAGGGGCATCTTCAAAAAATCTCTCTTAAAAAATTATTCCAATACATTTCAGTAAAATAAATAAATATGGCTGACCAGTTTACCCTCCCTGAGACCCTTAAAGGAATAGTAAAAACTGGAAAAGGAATGTCTTTGCAATATCCCACTAATGTTAAACTGTGGATTGAGAAAGTCATAGTATTTAAAACTATGTATAATAAATCGTCTTGATGCTCATAGCAAGCATCTGGTTTCCTTTGGTTCTTTTAATATTTTAAAAATGCTTAAAAAGGTAAAGACAGCCTAGACTGTGAATATAAGCAAAATTAAGTCAGGGTGCCCATGTTAACATGTTCGGAGTAAAACCACTGCTGCAAAGGCACTGCCACTGCACTTACCTTGGAGCGGGAGCTGTAAGAGATCCCTACTCACGCATTTCTGACGCCAGTATGAAAGGAACCTATGTCTGCTACTCAAAACCACACAGATTTTAAAAGAAATCTTAAATCAGTTGCCTCCACAAAGAGAAATTACTCTCGCTAAGCAAATAATTCACAATATAACAACCTGGCACAAAGTTGTCGAAATGTGGCCCTCTTTCATCATGCCCAGAAGTTACGCATTTGATGTCAAATAAAGCCATAGCCTCTGCACCTGAAATTACTGCAAAGCACCCTGGGGCCACTAAATAAAGATGAAAAGCCGAAAAGGTTTTGGATTTGTGGTTTTGTTTCACCTCTTCAGCCTAGTGTTTTAGCAGGATAATGCACGGAAGGTAAACTGTAAAGCAACATTAACAGGCCAAGAAAAGAAACTACAGTCCAGATATAGCTTTAGAGCGAGAATGAAGGAGATGCTGGTAACCAGCATGAGCCACACGTGTCACTCACTTGCCAGCATGGAAGTTTTTCCCTAATTTTGCTCCCATCACAGGAGACTCAGAAGCGTCCAAATGCTGACAAGCCCAGCATCATCACTGGAGGAGATTCTGTTCAGAAACCACTCTTGGAAAAGAGATGGATTTTAAGGAGAAGAGCCACCCCAACAGCACAGATGGGACAGATGAGGACTGACCCACATGCCAAAGGCCGGAATGAGCACCAGCTTGATCCCTCAACCTGCAATCACTCCGAGCCCTATGGCTCCCTGCTGCCTTCCAACCCAAAGCAAACCTCTCCAGTTCTAAAGTTATCTCAGTCATTGATGCAGGTGGACTAAATTCATTAAATCTAAGAACACCAAATATCTGTGGGATTGGCTATGCACGAGATTGATGCTCACGTTACTCAAACAATGAATCTGTGGCATGCCAACACCAGTCTGGTTGTGAACACTTATGCTCCAGCCAGACATGAACTTGCACATCACCAATCTGAGTTACCCTCGTGGAAATAAAAGCTACCTGGAGTAATCATTTCTCTTTTCAGATCCCAAGCTATAAAAATCAAAACCGTGTGTCCAGTACGTTTTAGCCATTGCTTAGGGAACAAACGGGGAAGGAACAAGAGAGAACGGGTCCCATCCAGGTTCAAACCTTCAGGAGCGCTTTTCACCTATGACCAGCTCCATTTCAGTTTCAGTACTTTCACAGAAGGGGACTGTCCCAGATCTTGAACTGTTCAAAAATGATTTTTTTTTCACTTCACAGTGTTTCAAGCACCAGCGTTTCCATGTATTGGTTTCAAATAACCCTTTATATATATTTATTTATATATATATTTATATATAATTTATATCAAAACTGATAGTACACAGTATAACTGGAAGAAGAACTGAACTTAAAAAGGATATGTTGAAAGAGGATGGAGTTTGTGAATGCAATAAATAAAGCCCCCTTCCCTCCCCACCCGCTCCCTACCCCAAAACAAAAACTTGTAATGTTCATGGAAAATTGTGCACAGCAGATATTATAAAAAAGTAGATTCAGGAGCACATCCAATTATAAATGATTGTTAGGAAAATCATATAAAACAATGGAATACATAAAAGTGTCAAGAGTAATCGTCAGGGTGAGAAATTCCTTGGTGGCCAGATGCCCACGGCAAGCAGAAGTTATCCTGGTTGCATCAGTAAGAGGTCGATGTCCGAGTGTGTGTGCTCAAGCACAGAAGAGGCTCTCCAGGATTTGAACAGCATGGGCAGGTGGAGTGTTTGAATTTCATACCCTGATTCATAGTTTCCACAACTGCATGTGCAATTTTCAGAAAGATTCGTCGTTGACTGCTGACATGTCCCCCTTTGGCGTGGAGGAACGGGACGAGCCCTTGTCTGTGCTCTCAGAGCCCGAGCTGCTCTGATTCTGTTGTTCTGATCCTGCACTGGAGGTCACTGTAGAAGACGATGTGGAAGAAGAGCGAGTCTTTTCTTTAAAGTCTGTGATAATTACTGTGACATTTCCCACTGTGACTGCCAGCTGCTGTGCGGTACTTCTGTCCACATTTTTCAGTCTGGGTCTAAAAGAAATGAGAAAACATTTATAAAACGGATAAAAGTACGGGAGAAGGGAAAAGTTTATTAGAAAAAGGATTTGACAACAAACTCCATGTGACTTGTCCTACGCTCGCCTGCACAGATGGCAGTAACTAGGGGAGCCCAGGCAGCAGTGGATGCTGCACAGCAGAAGATGAAGGTTTGACCTGCTTCCCTGTGATAGCCTAGGCCACGAGGGCTCCAGCAGCATATTCAGCTCCAGAGAAAAGACCTGTCTTGCAAAGGGTGTCTGCTGTGGACTTATTCCTAATCCAACTCTGCCAGAAAGGAGGACACTACAGCAGAGCCAAGCGGACAGGAGCCAGACAGACCGAAGGATCTTCTCCCCAAGGGGCAGATGAAAGCAGATGAAAATCTAAATTCACCATCTCATCATGTGCCCTGATGCTATGAGACAAGGCTGTGACTCTGCAATACAAAACCACATGAAAGCATTTGACCACGCTTTTTCATTCCCATATTGGAACTCTGCAGCTGCAAACAACACAGGCACTGGGACAACTTGGCTTCTCTTCCAACTGCTTTGAGCTTATACAAATCAGATGCCCAATCAGCCTATGTATAAAATTGCCCTAAATGTTCCCTCTGGAACTGAGGCTATTGTAAATAAAATCCAGAATGTACAACAGTGTTTCTTGCAGCTAGCGTTTTTGGTTAGGGGAAAGGATGGGGGGATCAAAGTCACCAGAACACACTGCACTGGTGTTTATCACTCAAGATTATCTCAGTAATTTGCATGCTGTGCTATAATTCAATTAGTAATGCAGCTAATACTGGTCTAGACTCTAGGAAACTGACATTCATGCACATTTCAGAGGCTGGTCCAAAGCTTTAATACAACAAATCTTGGACACTCCTCCAGCTACCAGAGAATTCCAAGTCAGCTGCAGCAACTGCTGCAATTTACAGCTTTTGCTCCTAATTAAAGGTCAGGCTGAAGCAGTGGAATATTCCCAATAGGGAAATTAAAACAGAGAGTCTTTATATATCACTGAAAAGTAGCTTGCCGAGAACTGCCTTATTCCAAGGGATGGAGGGAAGGTTAGTTTACTTTGGGATCAAGCTCCAGCTTTTAAACCAATCTGCCTTTCCTCCTCCTGGTCTGCAGCACATTAGGCTAGCGCAGTCAAAGCAAAAAAAGAAATTAGGCTAACGTGGTATTTGCCACGCACACTCAACAGTCTGCAGAGGTAAGTTAACAAGCGGAAAGTCCTTAAATAGTCATTATCCAAGCGGCATTCTAGAACTAGACAGAATAAAGTATTAAGAATGGATGCACAGCTTCAAAAACAGCACAATTGCATTTCTGCAAACTTCCTTACCAAAAATGACATTACTGCACCACAAGCAGTATTTCCATACCTAGCTTAGGAGGCTGGTTCAATTTTTAACTAGTACTACAGGAAAAGCCTTTCTAATAGATAGAAAATACAATTCAAATAATCACTGCACTGGGGTAACTGTCAGTAAAACCTCCTACTTGAAACAGCCTCTTGGTTCAGTGACTGGACTTTTCAAACCCACAGCTGAGCTTAGTGAATTCCCGCAGCAGTGAGACACACACACCCACATGTATGCGTTGTGCATACGCACTTGCAGGCGCTGGCAAACTCAACATGTAACCACAGGCTAGGTGAAATGATGTCACCTTGTTTGTGGGTAACAAGAAAGGCCAGATAGATCAGCATGTTTTGGGGTTTCCGTCAGCTTTCAGATAGCATCTCTGCAGACACAGGCTGCCCCCAAAGCATCGGTAGCAAACACAGCAGCAAGCGTTCCCGGAAGCATAATATGCATACGTATTTTCCTCCCTAAGCCCCAAGTTCCTCTAGGAAACCCAGTTCTTCCTGTAATTTGCCTGGGTCATTTGTTTTCTCTTGTACTCGAAACAGCCAAAAAAATGCTGGCCCAGATACTGGAACAGACCAGACCTTTCTTCCTCCACCTTTCTACAGGGTTGAACAGGCACATGAACTCCCGTTACTGCTTGTCAAAAGCCAGTGCTGATAGCGGTATTCAGGGGACAAAAAAAGAAAGAATAAAAGGATTTCATATGGCCTAAGCTGCATTCTGTCCAGAAAAGCTCCTGCTACAAGTAGCCTTTGAGATAAGCCATGCACCAAGCACCTGAATGAAACTGCCCATGCATCTTTAAAAGCCAAGACAAAGCAATATGAAAGGACTGGGGGGGCGGGAAGCAGGGCTGAGGTGCAGGATATCTCTATAGTCCTGCTCACAAACATATTCTCAATGTCAGTTTTAGAACTGAGCTCTCCAACCATTGCTGCAGCCAGTTTTAGGGGTCTCCTCTGTGCAAAGAGCTGATGACGTACAGATAGAAGCCTACAGTCTCTTCAGCACATGTATACCATTTTTGTTTCCTACAGAAGGCAAAGGGATGGGCCCGTTCATGTTATTTTGCAATATTAAACACCCTGATGTTTTATGTTTACAGCTAAAAGGGTTTATGGCCAAACAAGAAATTGGGTTTCAAAATCATGAATGTGGAAGTGCACAGGAAGCCACAGAATAGACCAAGATATTTTGTCAGAAACAATCCAAAAAGTTCAACAAGGAATTCTTAAAAATCCAGGGATCCTTAAAAGCCAATTTACAAAAACAGTTAAGAAATCTGAGCATGAAAAATATCTGAACAGGTAAGTTGTATAAAAACCAGATCCGTTAAAAAGACAGCACTTCTGAGGGCAGTGAACTGCAAGAAAGGTTCCACTAAACTGGATACTTAAAAAGCCTGTTTAAGAACAGAAGGAGATGATATATCCCTTAAAAACATCCAGCTAGACCTGATATTATAACAATTAATTAGGAATGACAGAAGCTTGCTACAAAGCACGGACGAAAAGACTCTGCAGTAGACAGAGTGACTCCTTCAAGGAGCAGAAACAATTATTTGTTGCAACCTATCAATTTCATATTATGTCATCAGTCAAGTGCATCAAGTCTCCTACATCTTCAGTCTGAAAGTAAGTACCATTCCAAAAAGAACTGGGAAAAATACATCACTGCAATAAAACCATATTTCTCTAATCAAATGAGGAACGGACATTTTGATCTTTGGGGGCTGAGGAAGAGTTAATAGCAGCCCCTGCAAACAGGTCAGTCTTCTAGCAGAGCAAATCTCACACTGCCCTCACTATGTTCAAGTCAGTTACTGTGTAAAGGATATTCACTCTTATTAAAGATTTTCATGCCATTATTTAAAAACTTCCAAGACATCAGTTTTCTGCAGTCATGTCTTGCCAACCTTAATGCTAACAGCAGCTTGAACCATATTTCCCATGTGTTTTACAACTGTTTGCAGCTAATACTGTTTCAGCTCATGTGGCTTCACTGTAAAATACATATTACAGCATGTTAGAAAGATGCAATTCTTCTATAGCCCACATAGGCAGAGTGCCCTGTTGAATTCTGCCTCTTATAGCTCTCCAAGTTCAATAATATAAAAAACTGCTCTTTGATGCTGAATTTTTGATTTAAGAAATAAAGCACAAGGCGCCACTTAAAGAAAACAAGCATGGAATATTGGTACAGGAAAGACTAGGAAGAAACCTTTCTCCACAGACAGCTACTCATTTGTAACCTAGATAAATGCAAACCCAACCATTCATGCTTTTTGTTCGTACCAAGAGTCTAGCAAAGCTATTAATGCAGGTTATTAATCCAATATACTTGGAAAATTAACAATTACAGTGACTGAATTACAGATAAAGAAGTAAAAAAAGTGACCTTTGTTACTGCTATCAAGTGATGATAAGAATTTGTTACAGAAAACGACAAATGCTGGTTAATGTTTTTCCACTCACTGTGTTTTACACCAAAAGCACTACTGCCCAATTGACAATATGATTACTGTAGCAGAGAAATGAAAACTGAGTGGACAACAGAGTAAACATTTCCAATGTCTGAATCTGCCCTCACCAGTAGAGTGTCTGAGTGCTTGTACACTGAGAAGGCTCATAGCCACTGATGGTCTTGCCATACTAAACTAAAGCCCTGTGGGTTAGATGGTACTCCATACATCCAAAAAACCAAACAAAACCCACAGTGTTTGCTATTTAACACAGCTGTCAAATACCAAGAGTTCAACTATAGTATAAAGCTACCTTGAAGTGTGATTTGAGTCGCTGGTCTTTGTTGTAGTATTCCCAGACTGTATGCTGTTCGCTTCGCTAGGAGGATCTTTCACAATGTCCGACTTTGGTCTGTAAAATTGGAAGGAAGGCAGAGAGTATGATGTTAGTTGTACTACATGATTAATCAATGCACAATGCTACTGAACCCACACCATGTTTCATAGTGTATCCTTCAAACTTACTTAGTCTTCTTGTTAGCGTTCTTCTTTGTAACACTTGGACTAATTTCCTTCTCTTTGTCAGGTTTTTCTTTGTCTTGTTTTTCCACTTTTTCCTTCTTCTCCTTCTTAGGTGGTGGTGGGGTTGCATATTGCTGGGCAACTTGTTGCGCCACCAACTGAGAGTTTATTCTAGGTTTTCTATAATGACAATGAAAAGAGAGACCTATAGTCAGTTTTACACAATAAAAATTACTTCACCAAGAGTAATATGAAGATTTATTTCAGCAACCAGGGAAGAACACTCGACTTAAAGAACCAAATGGATGCACTTATTTAATGTGAAATACTACTGCTGCTACCAAACACAATACAGATTTTAAAATTAAGAAATACTCCAAACTGCTGTTTCATCAGTTTTTAGCCTCATTAAACATTCTTAAGTGTAATGCTCCCTTTCTTCCATCCATGTCATGAAATCACAGTCAACTCTGGGAGGACAACAGTGAAAAAGTAGCTTTCAAGACGTTTGCCAGCTGCATGCTGTGTGTACACTTCAAGAGGAGAACAGAGTGATAAAAGTACGTTTCCCAATAAATATCAGTCTCCTTCATATTTTCAATTTAATTTTTCAAACGAGCTTCTGTTCCCCAAAGCAGCAAACTTTGCACAAATAACAAAGAGCAAGAGAAAGTAACTGAGAGGACTTTGTCCCAAGGACCACGACCGAAGCTCCCTGACAGGAGGACAGAAGACAAGTGGGCATTCATGGTTCCATGGGGCAACAGCTGTGCCAGGCTCCGACACACCATCTTTATACTATTGTCTGCAGTCCCCAATGGTGTTCAGACAAAATACACAGGCAAACTGTTTTTCAAAGACTATTTCCATTTCAAATTATGAATTACACAAAAACGTAGACTTGCAAGTAACCAATAGCTTGGTTATTGGTCCTCACATGTCTTGTAGAAATTAGTACCTTTGCCCCTCCCTCCTGCATTCCTCATCCAAACTCTAACATCCTCTCACTGCTTAAGACCTCTCCCTCCTGGCCTGGCATATCATAAAGTTATTTATACTTCGAACACTCTGACTACTTGCAATCGATTCAACCTCTTTAACATGCCAGAAAGATCTATGCTCCCTGTGTCCACACAGCTTGCAGGGGGGAAGAAAACCAGGTTACTGACTCCATTAGTCGTCCATTATGAGCTGAATACTAATTGCAACAGTTGTTTAAGCATATCCATAGCCTTATCTTGGTCATAAATACGATTCAAATATGCTATATCAGCCTACAACAGACTGCCAAGGAAAACAGCACACACGTATCATTAAGTCACAACTGGCACACAGAAACCCAAGGGTTTCTGCTGCAGAGCTCTTTACCTGCATCCCGTTTTTACTAGAAACATCTTAGAGAGACTTTTAATAAGCTACTTAGTGAATTCATGTGATAAAGAAAAAAAAGAGAAAAAAGGTACGAAGCACTAATTGCTCATATCTGCATTCAGAGATGATACAGACAATGGAACACCCAGAGAAGTTCTATGCCCTGTCACGGGAAAATCCAAGTACCTAATAAAGCTCTCGACACTGGTTTGCTGTATAATGGTACCAAGATGTTCTTACTGAAGCCAGATATACCCAAATATTTAATTTCAATTCACAACCACAGCTTATTATGAACTATGCAACAGGTTGTATCAGGCCTGTGACCTGTCTCAATACCACTGGCACTTGGATTTTTCACCTGACACAGAAACTATAACTCATTTTATGCTACAAGCTGTATTCATTTCTCAGCAAACAAAGATTATCTGATCTTCAGCCTTAAGTAACTATGATGCTGAAACATTCTGCAGATCATATCAAGCAGTTACCTGTTCCACAGAACAGAGAAGATACTTAGCATCCTTGCATTTGAAGTCCCATATATAGCAATTTCTGTCTGTAAGACTGAGAATAAACACGTCAGGAGAAGTGTTTTGGTTACGCGGAAAAGACTTTCAGATTGATGCAACCACACTAAAAGCTGAAACAGTAGCTTGTGTCAAGCAACCTGCTAACCACCTACTCAAAAAAGTAAAAAAAAAAAAAAAAAAAAAAAAAAGGGGGGGGGGAAAAGAAGAGATAAAGTGTCAAGAAATCTTCAAAGAGAGGGCAGATACCATCTCCCTGCGTGATTATACATGATTAACCGCACTGCTTGAAGCTGCCACTTCTGCTCAGACTTAGTTATTTGCTGTTTACACAGCCAGCTAAGCCAGAAACCCGAGCCATTCATGGGAAATCCCACTTCAAGAATTTGAGAGCACCTTCAGAGTTTTTCTACGTTGCACAACTGATGTGCCTGCTTGTGATGTTATTCCTAAGGCTTACAGCCAATCTCTGCAGCGACAGAGCCGCCACTCCTGTTGCGGGAGTGCTGCACTGCCGGAGTGAAGATACAAATTTTAGAATGGAAACTTCAATTAAAATAAACAAATAAAAAATACATAAATAAATCACACTGCATTTCCCCAGAGAAGGCTGGAATCCAAAAAAGACCAGCCCTGAAGTGCTCCCGCACAGACACTGCCCCCTGCTCTTCCGCTCCTTATCTGTGACAGCACAGTACGTTTATTAAGTTTTATCACGTTCTGGCCAGCCACTGACATTACTAGCACAACTTCTCCAAACCCCATTATTTGCATACTCCTGCTTACATGCCAGGATGGCTCCCTGGTAAGGGCAAACCCCAAACTGAAAGACAAGAGAGCAGGCAGCAGCATGTGCAGACAAGGGACCTGCAGGAAGGGGCACCAGGCTGGCTGATGGGGTTTCTCCTGCCACACCAAGGAAGGAAGCAGAAAGCTGCTGAGACTCCTGTCAACACCAAGCATGTTTCAACATCTACTAGAACAGATTTATTTATTTAAAATAATGCAAATAACTCATTCATTTTCCAATTCCTAAATCGGCCATTTCACACACTAGCAGCAAGGTTAAGAAGCTTCAAAAACAGGTAGGTTAAACAACTGGCATACTAATAGCAATAGGAGCAATAAAAGCCTTCAAATGAGGCACACGCTGCCACTACAGCCATAATACACTGGTTACAAACCCTTTACAAAAAAGCCAAGCAAAGCAAGTAAAGCAGCACATTTTTAACCACAGCAAACTATAACCATAGTAACCATGGTCAAGTAAAGTAGCTGCAATATCCAAAACTTGCTCCAAGTTTCCGTGTCTACCAAAAAAAAAAAAAAAACAACACACTTCAAGGGCAAGCACTGATCTGACCCAACACCCCTAGCAAAGACCATAGAATTACAGTACGGTTTGGGTTGGAAGGGAAAATACAGATTATCCAGCTCCAACCCCCTGCCACAGGCAGAGACACCCTCCACTAGACCAGGTTGCTCCAAGCCCCATCCAACCTGGCCTTGAACACTGCCAGGGATGGGGCAGCAACAGCTTCTCTCGTCAGCCTGTGCCAGTGCCTCACCATGCTCACAGGGAAGAGCTTCCTAATATCTAACCTAAAGCTCCCCTCTCTCAGTTTAAAGCCATTCCCCACTTTTTCCTATCACTATGTGCTCTTTCAGATCATTCTTCCAGACACCATTCCTACCTCTACAGCAATCTGTACTATATCATAGTCACTCTGTTTGTCAAAGCAGTGATTCGGAGAAAACTCCAGGAACAAACTCACCAACAAAGTTTTCAAGTTGACAAGCAGGTATTCTTTATTGCGGAAACGGGAGACACGGGGGACATCTCCTCCTAACGTGCATCACCGTACTGCCACACAGGCCATCCTTATATAGTCACTTGGGCACACATACGTATTCATTAGGCTACACATGAATTACATAATTTTCCAGAAAGTTTCCCTCATACATACAAAAATGTGGTGGTGGTATTTGAGGGTCCTTTACTTCTTCCAACAATCTTCATAACTGCTGGCAGACTCTGAAGCACCAGCTTAATTAACATTACAGACATAGCAATCATCCTGTCCTTCTACTTATCTGTTAGTTTAACTGCTCCCATCCTGGACACCTCCTAGTCCAGGATACTCCCCAGTAGATGCCTACATCAGCTTAATGGGTTCATTAACATAGCAATCTTCCTGTCCCTCCACCCATCCGCCAGTTTAACAGTGCCCATCCTGGACTTCTGCTAGTCCCAGACAGTCCCCATCCCCAGGTCCTGTTTTTCTATTATTTTCCCCACCTTTTTTGTACTAAGGTCCTAAGGACCCAAAACTATGTCAACTACCTTCAAGCACCCCCATTACAAAGCCATTAGACTTAATGTTACTTAGAACTGATTACATTTTGTGCTTTTGTGCCTCCTCCTTTCAGCAGCCACCCTCCTCCTGAGTGTTGTGAGCTCTGCTCTAGCTGTGGCAGCAGGCAGCCTGTATTGCCTTTTAGAAATAAACTAAAAAGCAAAATCACTGATACTTTGCAGTGGATACTAGTCATTTCCCCCTGCAGAATCTGAACAAGGAAGAAGAAAGAAACAAGTGGAGAGAAACTTGCCTCATTCTCAGTTGGGCTACAACAATTCAACATGCTCTGGCTTCTACTGCAGAATTAGGAGTCAAAAACTGAAGACAAAGTTAAAAGCATTTCTGTATTTTTATTGTAAGAATAAACAGCCACAGAAACAAGTATTAACAATGTTTTATCCCCAGATTGGCTGATCAGCTTGATTTCTGTGACATTAAATGGTTCATATAAACAAAGAATACATCTAAGTGAGAAAAATCAAACCCCAACTCAGCCTCTTCCAAACTTTCTAACCGGCATTTGCACTGAAGAAGCATACTGTCATTTAGTAGAAGGTTTAAACTATCAACATTACACAAAAACCACAGCTAACAAGTCTCAACTTCCAACTCTGAAGAGTTGCAATACTTAGTATTACACTTGGTTCTTGTATTCCTAACAGACCTCAAATGCTTGAGCAAGTATCTGAAATAAGTAATGTTCCTTCTACCTGAAGGAACATTAAGTAAAGTTGTGTTTTGATTGGACAATTTCCCCCTAATTTAAGCAACAGTCTGGGTAAAGACCATTATGACCCAACACTGAGATGACAAGTACATTATCTTTTTTCTTTTTTTCAACCCCTTTAAAACTAAGAGCAACTAAACTGATTTAAACTGCTTTCAAAGTTACCTTCAGCCAGATAAACCGTTTCACACTAGTTAAACATAGTTTACATCACAGAAGGACGTATCTGCACAACAATTCACAATCTTTGCAGCAAGGACATACTAAGAGCTGAAATACATTTGTCTATTCTGAGCATAGCTTTAGCATCTTGGTATTTACCATCAACTATCATAGATGATGCACACAAATATTCTTTACTACCTTTTAGTAACAGATCTGCACAGAAATGTCTGCAAATACTATACCCTCAGATTGTCATATGAAGCAACAATGGGACGTTTGGCTCATCGGAAGGGAAATAAATGTAAGCCTTTTCCTGAAGGGCTCACTGCCCATGTTACTGTGCTCTTGAAATGAAAAAAAATTAATAATAAATTAAAAACCAACCCCCCCAAAAAGCAGTAATAACAAAAACACAACTGTATTTTTAAGGTCCTGGCAAGCATCTCACAGTGGTTTACTACTTGCATTTTTTTCTATCTCAAAGCTTCCCTTTAAAGCCTCTTTCGGGACCAATTCCAGAGCGCTGCTGCCCAGGAATTCTGCTGCTCGACTTGTAACCACTGCAACTGGGCTTAGGAGCAGAGCAGCACAAATCACCGCACATCAAACACATGGTAGTTACTCAGACCTGGGTTTCAACAGGGATATAGGAGGATAAGTTGCACCATATTTTTATGTGACCCTGATTTCTGTCTGTGTTTGGGATTTCCCTGGTCCTGCTGCCTTGAGAAAAGGCAAACCACCCACCTCCTGTGGACACAGTGGAGCAGAGACAGCAGCTGGCTTTATACCCACAGCAACACACAGAGACCCTGAGGAACTCCGGCAGTCCCCAGAAATGTGGCTCTAATTACAAATGCTCTTGCTTCCTTACAACTATGTTATCAGAAGAATGAAAGTGGCATCGAGTGGGATTTCAGAGTCAAAAGCCTCATGTAACGTGAAGTATTGAGGATTTGGATAATTTCATGCTGTTCTGGCTTTGATGCAAGCGGCGATACCAGCAGACCTCTGCACAGCTCACCGTTTCTTTGAGAAGTGTTTTATGCACTGTGCAGTGTGAAGTACATGATTATTTTAATAATCCCAGTCACGCAGCAATCTTTGCTCAAAGAAGAACAAGAAAACAAGACTAAAGGCATTGCCATGCATGTTTATAAAATAGTGCCAGATCAATAATATAATCAGCATACCTCTGAGTGATACTGTAAAGCAAGGTTAGAAACTAACCCATGACCATTAACATCTCCTGAAAAGAATTTTACATTTAGACAACCCAAAGCTTTAGAGATATTAAACCCCAACCATGACCAGGTGAGCCTTCATTCTTGCATGCATATTTTCCAGATCATTTGTGATAGCCACACGGCCCTTTTTAGGAACAAGAATGAATGAATAAACAGTCCTTGGTGTACAACTGCAGAGCAGTATGGAAGCTGTTTGCATTTATCGAAGAAGTTCTGTGCGTAATAGAAGACCACAAAGCAAGGCTAAAACAGTAAAAGACAACTAGAAAGATACAAACAGCAAGAAATACGCAACTGAGCAATATCTTGTTGAAAGAATTTTCCTTGAACATGCTAATGCTGTGTTTTTAATTGGAAATACAGATGTTCAAAAATACAGAAGTTAATCTAAGGAACATCTACTTCTGGGCTGGCACAATAATGTGTTTTAAAGGCTCTTGAGGTTAAGTCTGAACATTATGGAAGAAAAGGTGAAAGTAACAGCTTCACACAAGCAAAATAATCACCCACTACAAAATAAACTAAGTACATTTAAGAGTGTATGGCCACCTCCAGAAAGCCTCCAACAAACTGTTCAACATCCTCCTTGACCATTCAGCCACTGTCTCCTACCTCATCGAAAGAGCCAAGAATAAGCAAAGCAGAGATAAAGAAGCTTCAGCTTTGCGATAACTATTGCTGGCCACAACAACAAACCTTGAGCTGTTCAGATTTCAGAAGAAGAGTTATTTTCAACTTTATGTTTGTCCACCAGAAGTTTTTAGACTTCAGGTCTGTTTGAACACCCTCCACAGTACTTAGGTTTTAAAGAGTTCAGAATTATCTGCAGTACTTAATATTTAGTGGTCTCACAAAGCTGCCAGCTCTCTGCTTTTTAGGGGGAATAACTTTCCCATTCTTATTTTGGTTAAATGAAATGCAAGCTGTCACCTCCATATACACCACATGTTTTGCTGGAAAGTGGCTAGCCACTTCCTCTGTGTCCCTACAGGGTAGCTGAAGCTCTTTGAATCACAGAATCATAGAATCGTTAGGGTTGGAAAGGGCCTTAAGATCATCTAGTTCCAACCCCCCTGCCATAGGCAGGGACACCTCCTACTAAACCATGTCACCCAAGGCTCTGTTCAACCTGGCCTTGAACACTGCCAGGGATGGAGCATTCTCAACTTCCTTGGGCAGCCCATTCCAGTGTCTCACCACCCTTACAGTAAAGATGGTGCCTGTAGAAAGAATACTCAATTCTTACTTGAGACAGGAGCCTCAGCATTGTTCATTTTTAATTATTTGAGCATACTTACAAATCAAAGCCTATAAATCAGAGTTTTATTCCCAGAGTTGCCACTGCAGATTTTGCAGCTCATGTTTCTGGTTTTTGGGTTGGTTTTTTTTCCTTAGTGAAAATATGCTAAAAATCACGAAGCCAGTACTACTAAGAGAGTCCTAGAATTGATCTATGAAACTATTTCAGTACAACTGCTCAATAGCACAGCGTAACAGATATTTCAATAGTCCCACAGTTCTTTTTTAATATACATTGTTCCATATAATCCCATTACAAACAGTCTGAAGTCAGGGCCATAGGATGTTTTCAGAAGCAGCTTGACCAGAATTTTGCCATCCTGAAGATGAGTAGTCACATAATTCCTCAAAACACCCATTTCAATACAATACAGAACTGGAAACTGCAAATACCATTTGCAGACACTACCACAAATCCAAATGTGAAAGCAAATCAGGACCATTCACCTCCTATCAAATTAAGTACAAAACATCTTCCAGAGATGTTTCGCTAGTTGGGGATTTGTTGGAAAATTTTCAGTGGAGAAGCACCACTGATTGCAGTTCTGCAAATGTACAGAACTTGCACAAAACTTTGGTCTATTTAGTTTTTTGGGGGTTGGTTTGTCTTGTTGTTTAAAGGGAAATTGATACATCAGTCTGGTCTGTCTGGTTACGAAGTACCAAGCCAGAGAGATTGACTGCAAACCTAGGTATTTTCCATCTAGTCTTACAGGCCCTGCTTACCATACTGCCCTTGGTCTTTGTCCTTCCCTACAACACAACCCGATGAAGATAATTCAAAAAGAGGCGTCCAACATCATATGGTGCACATTGTGGACTACAGGTTTATTCTAATACGCCTCTGTGGTGGGTTCATGATACCAAGCAGTGTAAGACTTCGCAGCAATCAGAAGTTCCTGCACACTCTAGAGAAGGAAGAGCCATTCCTACAAGGGCAAACAGCACTTCTCAAGAGCCAACAACCCTTCCCTTTTGCAGCTATTTAATTGGAAATCACAAAATGGGAAAAAGAAGAATTAAGCACAAGGCCACCTCTGGTAAGAGAGTGTGGATGGAAAATAGCAGTGATGGCAAATAACAGTGCTGGGTATCAGTTACTGGAAGAGAGCTTGACCTTTACTTAACCACTGATACCATAAAACTTAACTACGTCTGCAGGAAGCAACACAAAAGTCATGCTGAAGTTCTGGAAGACATACTGCTCTGTTTCTCCTTTTAGAGTAAGAGCCTGCCTGGAAGCTCACACAGCACTGGCAGTCTTGCTCCTCTCCTCATCTGTAGCACCTACCTAAGCTGCAACAGGAGATAATTTCGTATCTCACTGGCAGCAGCTAACGAATGCCAATGAAAGCCCAAAGGGTGTCCAGCAGATGCTCACCCTGCAGCTGCTTTCTCTGCCTAGTCCAAATCCCTGGAAGAGACCTGCTCCAATGATGGCAACTGCTCCCTGACAGTCTCTGCTCCATCCCTGGAGCTGCAGGAGATTGCTGTGCCTGTCTGTGCTTGCTGTGTGATGTTGACCTGCACAGCTCCCCATCAGAAGGTGCTGCAAGAGCTTGTGGGTATGCATGTTGACCTAAATAAAGGTAAAATTAGTGAAGGATTGGCAAAGCACCACATTTGCTATATTTTAAGCACATTTTATCTTGTTCGATGGGGACACAGAACCGCCCAAATAGTCACAATTTCATTAAGTTTACAAACATTGTAAAACTACTTCTGATTCATGAGCATATACAAAATCTAAAGCAAAAGTACATAGCAGAATGACAGTTTTGCAGATGCTTTCTTGTTCCAGTATGTCACATGAAAAATAATTTTCTAAGATTTTTTAAACCGCCCATTTAAAAAAATAAATATAAATTAAGAAAAAAAGAGCACAATACATTTCCCCTGTTTAAAACAAAATTTGCCGTATGTAACAGATTAAAATGGTATCAATTCCCAACTGCAACATCACCCTAAATTCTAGCTGAACTAAATTTTACAACTCCTCTTCTTGCTCTCTGCCTAAGCATTTGCTTACCGCAAGCAGCATTTAGGCCCACAGCAAAGCATTCAACAAAAAGCACTGCTTCCTACTCATTTATTTGGTTTGTTGGGAAGAAGTCCTACAGCAGGAGAAAAACTGTGCTAATCTATACAAAATCCACAACCAAGTGTTTATGAAATGGGGATGCAACCATAAATGTAAACAAAAAGATGGCCTTGAGATTACCAAGTAATTTTTCTTAAGTGCACAAATTCTTCCGGACTAAATAATTTTAGTCACATATTGCAAGTGCTGCACAAGCTTCATTTCTATAAACTTACTGCAACCACCCTCATCATGCTATTGACCCATTCACTGATTCACTCAGGGCTTCAGTTCAATCCATCACTGAAAATTCAAACCAGTGCTTCAGCAGGCTGTACACGCGCTGTGCAGCTGCTTCTGGTGTTTTCATCTACAAACATACCTTACTGCGAAATACCGAATGTTCCATGACTTACAAGGACTTATAAAATTGGTATGGAAAATTCACTGATCTCAGCACAAAATCTACTTGCCTACTACCACCAAAATGATGATAAAACTAAGGCCATTTTACTTGCTTGCCAAAAATAAGGTGCTCTCACTAGCAAAAATTCCAAAACAGTTCATTAAGCTGGCAGCAACAAAGATGTGCATAATATAACAGATTTGAAACAAAATCAATTACTAAACTACTTCTTCCTATTTGACTGTTTATTAAGCTATGTATAATCCTGAGGAAAGCAAAGAGGCTCAAAACTTCCTGTTGAGTAAGAAGGTGCAGTTGGCAGCATGAGGGTATAAATGAGTCTGATGGAAATTCAACATGTAGATTCCCCAAAGCAACTGCTCATGGTTATTGTCTTATAAACTAAAGTAACAAACATCTGAAGAAAAGTTTTAGCAGCTGTAACTAAAGCTAAAAACTAAGAATACCAGACTTGATGTTAAACAAGTACTTTATCACTGCTGCTAATATACATCTTTCCATTTCAGACACTGAAATCTTGAGTAGTAACAAAAATTGTCACATATACATCCATCCTTTAATCCAGCTTGACAAGTCCCATTCAGAAGCATTTGTCTCCAGGTTTTAGGATACGTAAGTTTCACACTTCAAAAAATCATAGGAGACACCAAATTTGGAAAATGAGCAATAAAAAGAAGAAATGCTGAGAAAAGGAGCTCCCTACTGAAAAAGTCAGTTAAATGCTGAAATTGATCACCTCCCCAAAAGCTTGTACTAAAGCAAAAATAAAATACATTTCCAAAAGCATCCTTCTTAAAAGCATGTTAATAGATAAGCACAAAGAAAACCTGTACTCTTCTCTTGTAGCAAGATGACTTCTAAAAGCATTTGTTAACATGAACAAGCATCTCCAAATTTGAGTATGTATCAATGTTTAATGCCTAATTATGTGGCATGGCATATATAGGACCATTGCTAAAGAAGCCTGTCAACTACTGGTTTTAAGAGAGAATTTAATATGGTCTGATGTCTGCAAAACAAAAAAAAAAAAAATAATCAAAACTGAATTCAGTCTAAAACCCCACCTGTTGTACAGCTACAGCTGAATGGGATTTTAAGATTTTGAAGTTGCACACCAATATCACTGGTCCAGAATTTGTGTTTTGACAACGTATTTCCAACATCCATAACTTGCTAGCAAATGGAAGGTAAACTTTAACTTTGAAGCAAGATGAACTTCTATAAACTTGCATGTTTAGGCCCCAATTTTTAAGTCAGCTCTGATGCAGACAGATCAAGAGTCACTGTTTTGCCATTGCTGTCATCCTGTCAAATACTGTTACGAACTCAGAACTTACAGGACTGAAACAGCCTACGAACCTTCAAGTGATGGTCACTACCAAGAACTACATCACAAGGTTTCCAGTCACTATAGCATAATGCTTAAACTTACATACAACTTACTCTTTGAGAAGGGCAGATAACCTCAACACCTGACTTAATGTATAGAGAGGCGTAACAGCTTTGCTTAAAAAAATAACCCAAAAAACTTCAACTGATGAACTCTTGCAGAGTCCTCTGACAATGCAGGGGTGGGCTGATTTATCAGAGTAAAATTTCACTGAGCTTGCATGGCACTGGAACACTGTACACTTCTCTATCACGTAACAACCAGGCTAAATTCACACAGAAGCAAAACGAGAAACTACCGTCTCTACAACAGATGCTGAATAGACTCAATAGGCTCTAAATCTCTAGGGATGCCATTAATAATAAAAGTAATTAAAAAATAATAAGGCTGCAAATTGAGCAAGGCAGTAATTTCAAATCAGCTACATAAGACACTGCAGGCTTCACCTAAATGAGACACACTGAGTTTTCTCAGCAAGCAAAACCTCCTTTTTATTAAAAAAGAGAGACATCAATGATAGGATTTCCTTTCATATGAAACAACATTTCAAGAGTCCTTGCACAACCTGGAGTGTAGCTTTGCCAACAAAGCTCCAGCCTGCAGCAGCTCTGCAACTTAAGAGCAACATCAGGGCTGCTGCAGCGTGGATGGGACACTACTAAAGCAGCAGCACAAGGAACTGGTACCCACTAGTACTGAGAAGAAGCACCCAACCTACTCCTTCATATGCTGTTCCCAGCACAATCTAGCGTGAAATACTCACTGTCAATGCTTTAAGAGGAAACCTAACTGCCCAATAAACCAGTTTGCTTTTCTAAACACAGCAAGAAATAAAAGACACTCTGAAGGATGATGAGGCAAGGCAGACATGCCTTTTCAGAGGCCACCATGGGCTCAGAGGAGCTCTTTTCCCCCCCATTGTGTCCTCTGAACACAATCTGGTAAATGAACACATGCAAAATTCAGGGCGTCCGGCTCCATCTGGCACAATACACTGCAATTTGGGCAAGCCAGAGTCAAGCACTGGGCTGTTATCAATAGTTGCTCTTCAAGCACTGTGGGAACAAGAGAGCTCAACAGCACAGGAACTTTTGCTTTCAGCATTATTACTCCTGGGTGTGAGGAACTGACCCAGATGGTTCCAAAATTTGCCAGGAAACAATATTACAATACTCAATTCAGAAGCTCTTTCTTCCCCTAACTAGAAAGCCTTAGAAGAAACCTATTTAGTAAACTGTTAGTTCCCTACTTGGAGTGCAACGTGAGTTATCCATGTGTGCCTAGTACATTGTAGAATAGGGAAACTAAACTACCTTTATAAACAAAACTAGCAGAGAGCACTATCCTACATAACAAAAAGCCAGGAATACTTAATTAAAACAACAGAAACATTTCTGAGTCCTCTGCAAATCAAATCCTATCATTTTTCAGGAAAGTTCATTTTATTGCCTTCTTGAGTGTCCTACCACAGTTATCATTCAAATGACTACTAGTCTGCAGCTTTGCATACTCTCTCACATGGCACATATTTGTACACATACAGACACACATGAACATATACAACCAATATCCTGAATTGCCATCGTTCTGCTACAAGCCCCAAGGAGGGAAAACCAGCAAACTGAGTTAGAAGTTTATTTTATTTTTCTTAATTCCTCAACACAGTTCTAGCGCTCCATCCTGAAGGAGTAGTTAGGTCTCACTGAAAACTACCAGTTACACTGTGAACCTCTGCCAGCTGCAAATCACTCCAACTGCCCTGGCACCATCATTTAAAGTCATTTTCCATTTAAAAAGCCCCACATCAGCGCCAGCACAGCCTTTCATTACCCATCCCACTTAATACCCACAATCTCTCCACAGCTCACTCGCTCGGTCTCCACTGACCAAGCAGCACACGGAGACTGATGTGCAGATTATTGGGATTCCTAATGCCTTTTCTCCCCGCTGGCTGAGCGCCTGGCAGCCTGCCTGACCCGCAACACGTGTGGGTTTGTCAGCCTAATGCACTGTGTCATCTGGAGAATCTCAGGACGAAGCAGGACCCAACAGTGTCCACACAGCAACAGCCGATGGCTCCCAAAACCTCCAGCTACTACACTTCACTTGTGGAAAAAGCACACAAGTGAGTCTGGGTGCTTGCCACTGCTTGCCTTCTGAGAAGCAAATATACAACGTAAGAGCAAAAGCATTCAGCACGATACTCTAAGCAAAGGCTGGAGAGTCAACACAGGGTTTTTCCGTACAAAACATCCATCCTCACTTGCTTGTCGTCCTGCAATGACTCTGAATCTGCACGTCAAGATTCTGGATTTGAGTAGCTTTTTTTTTTTAAGCCACCTCCTGTTAACTGAATAATGTCAGTGAAGATTTAGAGATACGGGCTCAAAAATGAGTTATCACCAAGTCAGTTGTCACTTTTCAGTACAAGAAGTTGCCATTAAAATGTACCTATGCCTGGCATTTAGGCAGGGCAGAAAGAACTGGGACTTGGGCATTTTTCTATGTAAAAGATCTACTGAGGTATTTTCAGGTGTGAGGCAACGCATCAGCTCTGTAAACCCCGCTGTAAAGTCTTACAGGATGAATACACAAAAGGAAATACCACACAATGTGCAAGTAGCAAATAAATGCAAATTTAACACCACGCCTAACTAAAACAGTGTAATGAAAGTGAAACTTCTTTGTCGATGAATGAAATACAGAAGCCAGCAGAGATGTTACTTGGAAATGGAAGAAAAAAACCACGCAAAATACAGCTAAAGTTTCACATCCTCTATACAACAAAATACAACAGAAAGCTCAAGCACCACACATGGCACATCCTCTGCAACCTCCTCAGACAGCACATCAAAGATTTTCTACTTCATATCTGATGTCAGATTACAGATTTTTTGTAAATTATCTGAGAAGATAAAGATTACCAATTACGTAACTAAATACAGGGATTTTCAGACAACATATTGTAGACCTATTTTTCTGTTAACAAACATACACCAATTATTTTATAGCAGCAAACACAGTTAACAGAACTACTAAAGGGAAGTCTTAAAAACCATTACTAAGCAGTCCAGCTGCACTGGGTTTGGTTCTGAGAGCGCACGCCCCAGCTCTCAGCATCACAATATCCAGGAACCTCAGTCTCAGGTGTATTTATCAAGACACCTTGGTTCAGTTTATTTCCATGTAGCTACAGATATACTCCGACAAACAGTGAGTTGCTTGAGGATGACTACAGCATAAGAAAATAAATGAAGCTTTTCTGAGCCCCAGGACTACACCACACTGGCAATACACATCTACCAGATTACAGATATTACTTGCTTTTGGAGATTCACAAAAATGATTTTGTGAGATTACTATGTTATGTTGCTTCCTCTAATTTCTTCCTGGATTTGTGTAGCTAACTGCTTATCAACAGCATTTCCAAGTTATAGCAAGCTGAAAACAGGACAAAAAAAGAACAGAACTCAAACCCCATTGTGGAAAACAGTGTGGACAAAACTGAGCTCATACTCTTGCTCTGCACCAAAACCGGGGAGTACAAACAGCAAAACCTTTCCACATGAGACAGCCCTGCCTGCTCCTGCCACTGGTTTTTCAATCCCACCTACTCCTCTCACCAGCTCCCAGCGCAGCCACAAAGCCAGCCAGCTTGACACCAGTGCAGCGGCAGTCCCAGTGGTCATGATGAACAGCAGCAAGGAAGGTCGTGAGCACTGATGCCCCAGCACAACTATTTGCAGCCTGACCTGGAACCCCAAAAGTCTATTTAACATCTTTGAAGACTGAGTGGCAACTTTGAAAAACACGTAGGCTTAAGTTCACCACCTGAAAATGGTCACTTTGGAGAGAAAACTTGGGGGTACGCAAGGCAGGAAATACTGAAGCAACCATCTTAATGCTGCAATAACTGCTCACTTTTCAAATAAGTTTCCTCAGACAAAACTGAAAGCAGTCAAATAACAGAAAAACGCACAGAAATTATCATCATGGCACATAAACAAAAGCAGAAAAGCTTTTATGTGCCTCCTTTCAACAAAAGAAAGTCTAACTCTGAAAGACCTGCTTCACTGCCATGAGCCCACACCCTGAGACATGGGCTAGGTCAGGTCTTGCTTCTGTTTATTTCACCGTTTCCCTGTTTATTCAGCTTCTTTCCTCTCTCAGTGGCAGTCAGGGCAGTGTAGGGCAAGCGGCTTCATCCAAAACCAACAAGCAGTCCTGGACCCCGACAGCTGCTCTATGGTGCTCTTCAAAACTCAGGTACACATGGTCCTTCTGAACTTGGAAGGAGCTTCAAGTCTTTTCTGCAGGAAAATGCAGCAAATCACCTCAGAGCTTGCGTGAAAAAAATTCCTATTTTATTTCCCCTAGTGTCACATTAAGGTGAAAGAAGGTAATGAAGGTAAAAAGGGAAAAGCCAATGGAGTTACACAGTCTAAACTCCATGTACCTCAAATGCTACTTACACAACTGTTAACCAAGCACGGGTTGGAAAGGAAGTCTGCTCCTTCTGCAAAGGCTGCAGACATTCCCCAGAGATGCTCGTACGGTGACCAAATGCTTGGGAAACATCAGACTTCTCTGGTTACAGGCAAGTGCACTTCAGTGGTGTTTCAGACACTCCACCATACACTGAAGTTTAACGTCAGTGATACCAGTTCTACCAACTTCAAGTGAACTACTTTAGCCTGAGGCAGGCAAAGGACTTACTGAAGGCTGAAGGAAGAGTAAAACACAAACCTTTTAAACACACATTTGTAGCACGAAATTTGGATACCGAGCATCCTTTGCAAGCAAAGTATGCTCATTTTGACATCAACAGTAGAGCTCTTCTACAGGGATTTCCAGGGAAAGATGGCATTTCGACAGAGCACAAGTCATGCTCTACTTTCTTTGGGAACGGTGCGCTTGCATTAAGGTGTACAATCAGGTCTATTGTTCTCCTAATCTCAGCTACACCTTGCCAGCAACAAAAAGGAATGTGACTGAAGTGTACATAAAGCACTGCAGAACTTGTGATACTGTAACGTGGCTGACAGTTGAGTGCTGGGATCTAACACATCTGACATCAGGACAGGCCTTCAAAGCCCCACACTGACCACTGCAGAGACTGTTCAAGTGTGTGTTCCCAATGATGCTAGTCATGGTGGCTGTAACCAGAGTACAGGTGAGCAGTCACAGCAGCTGGCTGGGCCCGTCCAACACTCAGCATGCAGTAGTTCATGGCTGTGTTTTATGCAGCAAAACAATGCAGTAATTGTCACATGGGGCTAAACAGCTGCAAGGACCTGATGGTCAGGGATGCAGCATTGACTGAAATGGGAATCACATTGGCAGGAGGGCATATGGATCCTGCGCTGCTCTGCCTTCTGCATCACCAGGAAGAGACTCCCATCAAAGTATTTGATAAAAGAAATCACTCAGAGAAGGTGTTTCTCAGAAAAGCAGATTTTTAATTCAAACACATTCTCTCCTGAAGACTGCCATTTCAGTGACTGACATGTAGTGACATGAAATACCTGATAAAGCTTATAAAAAGAAACTTGAATCATGAAGTCTAATGAAGCTGGTCTATTAGCAAGCAGCAGACAAATCATGCCCACGCACAGTGCCCACTGCAAAACCCAGACCCAGGCCTTTCACAGAGTATTTCTCCACTGGTTCAAAACAAATACAACCACCACAGCAGCTTCACAGGCACACTCATCAGGCACTTTCGTAAGACACATTCCAACAACAAAATCTTCTTTTATAGATTTGGGTGGGTTTTTTTTTTTTTAATATATATATCAGCAAGAACTTCAGGTCATTTACTCCCCTTTGGTTCATTCACAGGAGAAAAATCATTCTCATAACAGTTTTTGCCAGAATTTTACAGACCAGCAAAGTAATCTGTGCAGTTAAACTAATTTAATCCTATATGCACACATCCTCCACACCATACACAGGTGCACAAACAACCTGCCTTGGTTACAAGTAATCAGTGATGAGTAAACCTTTTGATGCTGCAATACCTGTAACTGCATTTCACAGAAAGCAGCAGCAACAACAGTACTGGGGTCATGAAGGTCTGCAGTTTGAAGTTCAACAGTTTCTGCTGGAAAATGTAAGCTTAATCTAAACCAACACCATGCAGTTAATAAAACAGACCCTCAGACCTGCAAGCCTGCTTTCAGGGCAGCCATGCAAAACTGGACCAAACTGGAGCAACTAAACACATGTTACTGAAATCACAGCATCTCTGAAATTCCTTCAACCTGGACAAGACATCTTTACATCAGCTGGACTGATTTTTGACTTATCTGAACCTCTCCCCTTTTCACAAGTGTTAGGAGCAGCCCACCCATTACACAGGTCTCAGCAGGTAAGGACTATCCCTGATGCCTGGGGACAGAGAGGATGGCAGAATACTGGTAGGCAAACACTCCTGGTAAAGTTAAAGACAGTGGAAAAAGACTGAGAATAACTAACACCTGCCTACCCACTGAAGTACACTAATTACAGAGAATAACTGAATGACTCCTTTCCTTCCTCAGGGAGGTGGAGATAAGAGGTATGGGTCTTCTCATGCCTCAGATGTGAGTTTAAAGCACTCTCAGTTAGCAGCAACACAGAGAGAAAAAGTCACCAGCTGTGACAATTAACAGCTTCATTTTAAGTCTCTTCTGTTCAAGTGAGTAACTCTTCTACTCAAACATTCTACAGGAAACAACCCTATCTGAACTGAACACATATATTCAAGGCACACAGTTAAAACCTGAATGCAAAACCTGTAAGGTACCTGATGCTGGGAAGCAGCCACAGTGTATTTTAAGGCAGTGGGGTCTGAGCCTCAACAATCCTGCCTGCAAAGGCACAGAGTGGATGAGGGCTCCCGTATCTTCCAACCCCAGCAATACTCCACTGAATCAACTCCTGCTTTTTTAAAAACCAGATTCTCAGGGAGAGTCAAAACCAAGATGATGCACTGGCCTGCAGAGGAAAAGGAGAGCTGTCTACAAAATTAGTTATTTCAGGACATGTACAGACATGTGCACAAAGACCTAGAACCTAGTGTAAGCAGTAAATCCTTACATGAGATGTTGTAAAGCAAGGTATGGATAGATTTCACATAAGATGCTGTTTACTGGAAATATCCCAAGAAAAATGTATTTCTATTTAATAAACCTGCGTTGATTTTATCCACAACACAATCTGTCCACTCAATCACTACTTCTCACAATCAGACACACGGTGGGAAGTGAATTTTTGTGTGGAAACAGGTGTGAACATTTCTTGGAGCTGCGCTCAGTTCTGCCTTACCTCTGTTACAAACAGAATACAACCTTCATTAAAAACTCTCTTCATTAAAATGTCTCAGTTGTGGGATTTATTCTGTGCCACTTGCTGCCTGAATTTAAAAAGAGAATGAATTACACTTTCTTCTACAATGCACTTACACAGAGGCTGAGAGGAGACCGCTTGCATAACAAGTATTATGCAATTTCCCAAATAAATAATACCATTGTAGGGGGGAAGATTACAAAGGCCCGAAGGTTTTTCAAGGCTGCAGATTTGGCTTCAAAACAAAAAGTCTGTAAAAACCATATGCCATCCCAAATCTGCCTGCTAAGTACTGACACCGCATCAACACCTGAAGATCCCATCAAGAACAGTGCCCCACTGTGTATTAATGAAAGACAATGTGGCAAATACGCAAAATACCCCTCCAGTACCGTCTCTAAAGAAGGTAAAGAGTTGACACACCAACTACAAAAACCAAATACAACACAACACAAAACAACATGGATGCAGTTACACTTATAAAGCTGTGCTTTGGTCTGGGTAGCATATAGCCCTAAGATGGTTTTCTTCGATCAGTAAATAAACCCAAAAACCCCCCAAAAAACCCAAATGCACCTTGATGAACCATCTTCAACCAGAGATACTTTGCCAGCTCAAATACAGTCATGTAACATTTCATGTGGAAAACCTAAGAAAAAAGCCCATCAAAATACTACACAACTATGTGATCATCACGGAGATGTTTAAAAAACAAACAGCCTCCACACTAAAGCAAGCATGAAAGTCACAAATGGTCCAAGTATCCCATGGAGAGAAGACCCAGAAGAAAGAAATGAAGCCCAACTGGCGGCACTGAGGAAAACGAAAGGGGATTTGGCAACAGACCCCAGTGCCCACCAGCCCCTACCTTCCAATTCTGACAAATAACTTTGCCAGGACTGTAAAAACTTTTGCTTCTCCTCAATTTTTTGTTGCTTCTATGATTTGGCCTTTCCTCTCCACTGGTTTCTCTCCTCTCCACTCAGACCCCAGCACATAGTGCTGGTGCTCCAGTGTGCTCCAGCTCTCATCAGCCAACATTGACACCAACTCTGCTCTGGAAAAGGGAAGTCCATTAGCACCAACCCATGGCTCCAGCCACTGCACCAGCCAGAAATCTCAAACCCCCATCCACTGCACAACCGCAGCCTTGTATTTGCAGAGGAAACAGGCAGAAAGTGAGAAAGTGATTCAGTAAGTAAAACAACTATATTAACTTATATTATTTTTCATTGGCAATGGAAGAGGTCCATTGCAAGTTTCAGCTCTCTGCATCCTGGGATATTTTCACCAACAGCTTCAACTGGGTATCAGGGAGCAAAACAGAGAGACGTCAAGTTTTGCAAAGGCAGCATCCATTCTGCCAGAAACTAGACATGAAATTACTTTCACAACTGAGCTAGTCAGCCACGTTCCAAACATAAGCTGCATTTATCTCCTCAGAACAGCAGACTTTTTTCTTAATTATCCAAGGTCAATGGCAGCAAACACTGAGCAAACTGACACTCCAGGAAGCAATGCAGATACAAACCTGGAGGGGAGGCAGCCTTATATTTGCTTAGTAGTAGTATCGCATTTTAATGTAAAGTTTCTCTTTTCAGACATGACAATTACTTTCTAATTAATCCCCAATCAATATATTTGATAAAGTACTTTTTAGAAACTGAAATACCAAGTTCTGGACCAGCACAATCCTCCCTTTTTCACAGAATTATTTAGGTTGGAAAAGACCTTTAAGATCAAGTCCAATCATAAACCTAACACTGCCAAGTCACCACTAAAATACATCTACACATCACCTAGAGGTATTCTTAAATGCTGGAGTGTAAGCGTTTAAGGCAACTGAAGCATCCAGACAGCCAAGGGAATAATAGTTACATTAATTTTTTATCAAACTCACCCAGAATTTTGATCACTGTCTCTGTGTGCTTAAGATATTCACAGAAGTTAATATAAACAACTTGAAAGCATTACACCTCCAGCTCAATATCTACAAGACAGAAGGTCTCAGGTGCACAGCCTCATATGCTGCTTTGCTGAAAGAGACAGTTTTCCTAGACAGGTCTGAGCACGTCACAAAACAGAAACTACTTTGGAAACCTCTGAGCATTTCAGCTTCCCTAAAAACCCAAGTGGCAAATGGGCTGACAAAGTTTTACTAGTACT
This sequence comes from Ara ararauna, assembly GCA_028858755.1. NCBI lineage: Eukaryota > Metazoa > Chordata > Aves > Psittaciformes > Psittacidae > Ara > Ara ararauna. Next base: position 7,944,600 of record CM054385.1, read on the forward strand.
GTACAACAGAAAGGTCTTGTCTGATTTCCCTGAAATTTCTGTTCAAAAATGCAACAACAACAATGTGGATTATTCTCATGAGGTGAAAAGTTATTTCAGGCAGCAACAATAATTATGCAGCAATTGAAGACTTCTGCAATTGCAGAAGCAAAGAATAGCTCCAAAAAGCCTAAGGTGAGAAAGTTTTTGGGTCCTGATGAGAAAGACATCAGAGATAAAATACAGGTGGAAGGGGGAAAGGGGCAGAAAGGTGCTTCCACATCTTGTGATGGAACCAACACAATATCCATAAATCTGCCCTGACCATAATGGTCCCAGGAAGAAAAGCATCATCCTTTAAATGCATGGTGGTCCTTAGGTGACACAGAATGGCATAGGCTGTGTTTCTTTCCAAGTTACATTCTAGTTTCCTAAGCTCATTGGTGACATTATGCAAGTATTAATTACACTGCTATTCAGCACACTTTTAACTGCAATGATTCTAACTGCTTCCAGTAGCTCACTAATCCAAAGTACAATCCTCTTGACAGCAACTGACAGATTTGGAGTATTCAGATATAGCTGAAAGGAAGAAAAATCAAACCCTTCATCTGTCCACTTTAAAAACAGTCAATATTCCGGCTGACCAGCTCAGTCAAGGGCTGGAACAAGCTGCTGAGGGGATTCCAAGCCTCATGTTAATGCACTAAGCAGCTCGCTCAGACCCATGAACAGCAGATAAGGAGCAGCCCAAACATAAGGAGTGGTGAAACAGAGTGGGTAAAATACAGTGAAGTTAAGAGTAGTGTGCCAGCAAGGCAGCAAGCTGCTGGGACCAGTACCCTGATGCAGCACTATCTCAGTGTTCTCCCACCCTTCCAGCAGCACAGCTGGTCCCTAGCTGGGTGCTTGCTCCACTATGCCAAAAGGTGACCCCCCAAAAGGCTGGCTGTGCCCACACCCCAGAGCCCAACATCCACCCATCCAGGGCGGCTCCAAGAAGCCACTGGAATCACACCATGCTAACACAGCAAAGGAAGATTTCTTCCCAAAAGCCATCTTGAAATTGTATGGAAAATAGAAAATTGGGTCTCTCTTGCATCTTCGTTATCAGTCTCTCTTGCATCTTCGTTACCACAGATACCAAAAGGTTTCAGTCATCATCTACCAGACCCCTTCCTCAGACAGGGCTCTGCCTTTGCCCTTCCCATCCAACTCTGCTAGCATGAATCTTCCTTGCAAGATCCAACACAATTCTACATGCATTATTTATCCCTCTTGCTAAGTCATGCAGTGGGATAATTACTTAACTATTGTAATATTTTGCAATGGCTGCACTCTATTATTCTAATTGATTTTCATGGGATTGCTTTTGCTGCATCTTTTGAGCAGAAGAGCATGTTTTCCTGGAGCATAAAAGTTACGTTTGACATTTGTTTTTAGCTTAAGAGCTGGATGTCAAAAGTGAATTTTTATGAGAATGTCAATGTATTCTTAATTAAAACAATGTTGATACATTACTCAGATATTTGCCATTTCTGTTAACAACCACCGAGACATGTTTTTTCACAAATCTAATGAAATATAAAAATAGTTATTAACTATTTGTAAGTGTTAATCACAAAGTTTTTTCTTCCCAGTTGGATGTTGTTCTCCTTCTAAGACTTCAGTTAGCATAAGTACCAAACATTTGAAAGGTGAGAGATCTGCAACATCTTTGCTTACAAACTAAAACACATTTGCATGCCTTGCTTACCATCACATCAAATTTTACTAAGATAAATGCACAGCTTAAGACTCGCAGAATTGTCACAGTAAGACACTAAATAAAATCAGCTCTTTCCATATACTCAACATGATATAAGTTACATGCAGAGCAGCCCAATTAAACAATTATTTATGTCTCCCTATCCCCAGGATGTTCTTCAGGCAACGCATGAAGCAAGATGTACTTGCTACATGAAACAGTTTTGTGAAGCGATGAATAGGATTTCAAAAAACACAACAGACCCAGTGGTTCAAAACTGGTAAGAAAACTTATTCCGCCTGGAGCCAGAAATTCTTCCAGGAGGAGCCTTGCTTTAAAAGCTGCTAATGATAACACTCCAAACTAGAGCAGGGAGGAAAAGCAGCAAGGCGCTGATAATCAACCCGTGTTAACTACTAGTAATCTGCTGGCTATAGGCATGGACACAGTTTCACAGAGAAGGAATGTAATCTTTTTGAGCACATCAGTGTATGAGGACTAGCATATTTGTACACTAACATCAAACCCAAGAACTCTGTACAGTTGGCAGTCAAAGGCTAAACTTTAGGACAGATGAGATGCATTGAGAACTACAGCCCTAAAAAACAGCCCTAAAATATTTGGCAAATATGTTGGGCTTTCTGGCTGTTTTGTTAGTTTCAGCTTAAATGACATTTAAGGTCATCATCAGTGATACAACTTCGGATCCAAAGTTTCATCAGCCTCAGCCCCTGTTCAAACCTCAGAGGCTCCAGGACAACCAAGAGTAAAGCAAGCTGTCTGAGGAGTCCTTTGCTTCCACAGACACACACCAAGTTCTTCCCCCGAGTCTCATTTAGGCCTTTACACAATATAACTCATTTCTCAATTCTTTCTTATCTATTAAAAACATCTTGCTAGGAAAAAATAGTCTTGGAACAAAGCATGATCACAGAAGATGCCTGTGTTAAGTTTCATGTCAACTTATTCCCTTTCTTCTCAATGCATCAATCTTGGAGGCCTGATCCAACCCCTTTCAGCTGACAACTAAGTGCTGCACTGACTTCTGAGAACTCTAGACATGATTCAGAAAAATCAATGCAAGTAACAAAAAGGTCACATTCTCCACAAGTATCAACGATGTGTCGAACCAAGACAGATTTGCAAATGCTAGCACACTCTGAAATAAAGCAACCAACTGTTATTAAACTGATTTCTTAGCACAGCGTCCATATTCCCACACCCGTGACTAAGTAAACCTGTTCCTTACATTATATGCCTTCGTGGGGAAAAAAAAAGTACCATTCATGCTCGTGACAGGCTTTTAAAAACAAGCGCAGTACGTAACCATACAATTTCATAGCTTTGAATTCAGAGCGCCAGTGGGAAAGTCAGTCTGGCTTACAACACAAAAAGAAAATGGCAAGAGAGGGAAAAACTGAAAAGCTGTAAATAAAACCCAGCTACTGCCTGGTGTCACCCCTCACTCTTCCTGCACATTTGGAAATCCCTGAGAACTGGCACAGAACTGTAACAGGTACCATATTACAGAGCTTTTTCCATTACTTGGTCAATGTGCCTGGTTGTTGGAAGAAGTAATGCCTCTCCAGGCACGAGTGGTGAGACTACCCTCACATCTTTATAAACACACAGTCTGAACATGAAGGTGTGATCTCCCAGGCACTTACAAAGCAGGTATGCACCTTAAAGGCATGATGTTCCAACCACCCTGTCCATTGTTGATTTTTCTATCAACTGGTTAATTTGTGTTTGGAAAAAAAATGTCATCTTCATATGACAGGAAAGCTTTTGTTTATGATACATCTTTCACTATCACTTCTTTGCTGGTTGAGCAACAGTGACTCTCAACAGAGCAGTGTAAATTCCAGCACACAACTGTATGTTCCCAGCCAATACAACCAAGGAGCCTCAACAAACCCTTCATGGGTCTAAACCTCTTAATGCAGATTTGTGATCCCAGCGTGCAGAGATGCTGAGAAACTGTCACTGTCATTTAATGAACCTCAAAATTTCACAGTTAGAGCTCTGGCATTAAGGACCATTCCTGTGGATAGCCCTGTAGTCCCATGGACATTAACAATGCTCATCTCAGATGCATTACATCTTCTTGACCTCAGCAACTTACAACTAACTTGAGTCACTTCCGGTGATAGCACTTCTAATTAAGGACTTTTAATTGCTGCCAGAGTACTGTATTCCCACACCCATGGTTAAACATGTTCCCTACCCTGCTAGCCCACGTAAAATTGTGCAACTCTCAGCAATCCCATGCCCTCAGTACCCATACAGCACACAGCTCTGCCATTCCTCTGGTGCTTTAGGAGCAAACACATCGCTGTACGTGACTGCACAAAGTCTACTCACCACACTTTTCCAGCAGTCATCATCATTTGCTTTCTTGCTGTTCTTGCTCTTATTTTTAAACAATTATATATACAGTTCAGAGAAAGGAAGATAAACATTGTTTTAAGTCTGACTTCATGTGTGGTTTTTGAGAAGACATTTCAGAACTCCGAAGTGTTTTCCATGGATTGGTTCCTATGAGCCACATGTAGTAGAGACTTGTTACTACATTCACCTTACAGACAGGTAAACCTATGCATGTGAGTAACCTAACTGCACAGAGTCAGTGAATTACAGCAAGTTAAAAGGGTGGAGGGGGCAGGGGAAGTCCCCACAACAAGCAGTGCCCCAGCTCATAGCACTGGTGAGTATTACAGAAATACCCACCAGCCATGCAGAGTAACACTTCTCTGCCAATATTTATAGTTTCGTTGTGTGTCACATGGGAATTAACCATCTCTGGACACAGAGATACTGCTTACCCAAGGTCTGCAGCCCTGTATTCTGCAACAGGAGTGCTTCTGCCCACCCCAGGGAAAGCCTGTGCTCATTCCCAATGGGCCCACTGCATCACCACCTTCGCAGAGGGACGCACCCAGAAAGGGACAAAGCAGCCATCAAGGAACAGCCACTTGCAGGTTAACTCGTTCTCCCTGAGCAAAGCTGGAAGATGCCCACCACCACCTTGGATGAGCACACCCAACTACCTTTAACTGCTGCCATGTAACAGCACATCACCCAGCCATCCCTCAGACAAGCCACCCACCGTCACTACTGTGTGCTTTCCCTTTTGCTTTGACAGAAACCCAGTGCAGTCAGATGCTATTAAGAGTAACTTCTGCAACCCACTGGCTTCACTTTCCACGCTCCTCTGAGTAAGACACACCATCCTTCGAATCCCACACTGGCATCAGGCAGCTGCCAGTCTTTCCTACACAAATCAAGCTACTTGTATGTAAAAACAATAAAACACACAATTCCCCCAAAGTAATTCACCATTTTTATGACAAGCAGTTTTATGTGATACAGGTTTACAAACTGGTGTGTACTAGGCTATATTGAGAGCATTTCCTAGAGCTCATTAAATATTTTTGTTAAATTGATCCACACCCACAACTGTTACAGATAACAAATGAAAACGGGTCTGTTTCTCCATAAGACACCTGTAATAACTGAGCAATAGCAGCAAACAGGCACAAACCAGAGCTCCCTTGCCCTATTAGCATTACAGAGGAAAGCCTCCCCTTCTGCTGCTAATGATGTGCTCTACCCTGTATCCCCAGGAGACAAATGACTGCATTGGCTGATTGACTCCACCACAGGGCCATCATCCATCAATGTATTGCCTCTCTTATTGAAACCTCGGGAAGAGAAAGTGCTCAGTACCACTTCCAAAAAAACAGTAAAGCACTTTCAGAATAAGAGCTCCAACATACATAACTGGAGCCAAATGTTTCAGCAGAAGCACTCATTTCCAACAACTTGAACATACATGCATGCTTTGTGCAACCAGGACAAGTAAGACCTATGTCCTGCTAATCTAGATGATTTAATTTTTTTATTAAACACTTGCCATATACATAGATTTACAAATTAAAACATAGCGAATACAATCATAGAGATTAAAAAATGGAAACTTGAGAATATTTAGCTAGCAATATTTTGACTTGCAAAAGGGTGAATTCCAGCCTCTTTTACACAGGCTCTAATCACACTAACATGACACTATTCCTACTGACACCCACAAACAGAAGCAAAAGAAAATATAAATCATTCCACGTACTTACTTAGTGCATAGATTAAAAAAATAAAAGGCAGTAATCCTATTCAATAAAGAAGTACCCCTTAAAATTAAAAAAATGCTGCACATTTGGGACTGGGCACAGGGGGGAACTCACACTCAATGCTCACCATGTTCTGAGCAACTTCACATCACTGAAGCCACCAAATCCTAGTACTTCTGCATGCTCTGTCCACCTCCCCAATTCAACCATGTTAAGTTTCACATGCATTAGCTGGACGTAGCTCCATGTGCACAAAAATCATTTAGTTCAGGAAAAATACTTCAGATTATGATCAGTCTCATGTACTCAACAACACAGATCTGAAGGAGGCAGCTTTATCTCAGGCAAGATATTTTGTCTCACTTAGCACCTCTGCATGTTGCAAGCAAACCATCATAACTTTGAAATCCTGAAGAACAATCTGGTTCAGAAAACCCATCTAAACATTTATTCCTTGTTTAGCCCTAAACAGAATTCAAAACCAACTTGTTTTGCTTTCATTTTATTTAAAGACAACCAATAAGGTTATATCCCCAAACTAAAGTTTCTAGAACTCCTGAACATAGAATCACAGAATGTTTTGGGTTGGAAGGGAAAATACAGATCATCCAGCTCCAACCACCTGCCATGGGCAGGGATGCCGTTCACTAGAGCAGGTTCCTCCAACTCCTGTCCAACCTGGCCTTGAACACTGCCAGGGATGGGGCAGCCACAGCTTCTCTGGGCATCCTGTGCCAGTTACTCACCATCTAAACAGTAAAGAATTTCTTCCCAGTACCTGATCTAAATCAACCCTCTTTCAGTTTAAAGCCATTCCCCCTTGTCCTGTTACTACAGGCCCTAGTAAAAAGTCCCTCTCCAGGTTTCTTGAATGCCCCGCTGGGTATCTTAAGGCTGCTCTAAGGTCTCCCTGAAGACTCTTTTCCAGGCTGAACAACCCCAGCTCTCAGTCTGCCACCTCGGCAGCCTCCTCTGGACTCACTCTAACAGCTCCACATCCTCCTTATGTTGGGGGCCCAGAGCTGGACATGGGACTTCAAGTGAGGTCTCAGAAGAATGGAGTAGTGGGGCAGAATCCCCTTCCTCTATCTGCTGGTCAAACTCCTTTTGTTGCAGCCCGACACAGATGGTTTCTGGGCTGCAAGTGCACACTGCTGGGTCATGTTGAGCTTCTCATCAACCAAGTCCTTCTTCCTCAGGGCTGCTCTTAATCCATTCTCTGCTCAGCCTGTGTTTGTGCTTCAGACTGCCCTGACCCATGTGCAGGACACCTTGCACTTGGCCTTTTTGACCTTCATGAGGTTTGCACTGGCCCACCTCTCCACCATGTCAACCTCACCACACAGCTCGGGGCCTCAACGACTTGCTGAGGATACACTCAATCCCGCTATCCATGTTGCCACGTCCATATTCCTATTTAAATTGTAAATACGGAAGCTTGCACCTCCATATAGTAACTGATGTAAAACATATACTATGCTTACCCAACTATGGAACATTTCAGCTCTCAGAAAATTGCCATAAAAATGTATGTTTCAAAACATTTATCAAAGTTAAAAATCAATCTGACCGTTGTTTCTGCAGCAAAGAATATAATTACAAATTTTTAGCACTTTGATCCTTGTAGCATACGGGGTTACTACAGGAGACCAGCATCTCAAATAAGACCACATACGGCTCAAAATCAAGTCTCCTGGTTTCACAATCCATACTTTAGATCCCCGCAACCCCCTCTTTGTGTGTATTTCCAGGGCTATTTAACAGAATATTGGCTGTGGGTGTACTTTCAACTGTCAGAAACACAGGCAGCATTTCAATAATAAAATACTATCAAAACAACACCCAGCTTTAGCCAGTTTGGTTTGGGTTTGTTATTATTTTGTCAGGGTTTTTTATTTTAGAAATGAGTAGAGATTCACCCAACTGAAGATACAGAGTTACTGAACATTCCAACAAAACCCCACCAGGCCAGCAAAAAGAAGTGATGCTTTGCCCTCTCATTTATATTTGAGCCACTCAGAATTACAATCTTTCCCATGTTTAACAGGCAGTGAATTTGTTGATGTACCAATTAGCATATGCTACAAAGAACATGCTCCTAATTAATAGCTGGCTTATGGGAAGAGCAGTGTTAAAGATTTGGTTGGACCTCCAGATGTACCGGAAAAGTGAAAGGAGCCTTGGTTGATGTAAAGAAAATCTGTCTGCACAAAAAAGCTACTTATTTATCATGTGCCAGCTGTAAAAGGAACTTCATAAATGCAATGGAGGTATTTCCATATTATTTCTACAGTATTGTGTAATGCTGGACATCTGCTTAGGGTACCATGTACAGGTTACTCAGTATTTGTGGTCTGCTTCTTTTGCCATGCCCTTAATAAACAGAAGTGGCAGTAACAATAATTTGCCCTTACCTGTCTGCAACATGCACACTGGAAATAAATACAAACCCTCCTGTAAGACTCCTTCCCTCTGTGAATGTCCAGACTTTTACCTTGTGAAGGAAGCTACTACAAAAAGAAATACCAAGTACAGCTGCCAGACACAGTCACAGGGAGTTTGTATGAATCTTATTTCAGGTCAGAACTGTGCATTACAAAACTCCAACACACCTCGCGAGTGACCTACATTGTGGGACTGGAACCCACTAACCTACAGAACCACCCAAAATCCCACAAAATAGGTCAGTGTGTTTCCTTGTAAGAAGGATTACAAAGACAAGGAGAAAAGCACACAATAAAGGACAATCAGAGCACAGGAGCGAGCACTCTGCAAGCTGTATCTCTTGCCCTGCTGCCATATTCCTGCACACCAACAAGACTCCCCAGAAGTGCCATGAGCTCTGGTGTTTCTCACCAAGGGACCCAGGAAGGACATGTCTGTTCACAGAAGGATGTGTTCAAGCCCGATGGAGCAGGAAGAAAAGGAGCAGCACCACAGCAAGCAACAGCGAGCCTACCAACAACAAAGCCATTTCATTCACATTGCCAATGCAAAGCAGGTCTCGCAGCAGTCAGAGTACAAGTGACACCTGAGTCATGATCAGCAGTGAACCAGCCTGGAGTTATGGCAGGGGTGGCCAAGCTGCAGCACAAAAGCTGGATGCAGCCAGACAAAACAATCCATCGAGAGCACAGCATATTTCTTGACTCCTGGTCCCTCATGGATCTTTGGTCCCATGCATTTTGGCAGGAGCCATGGGGGACCCCAGAGAACTATGCTTTCCATCCACCACTTCCCTCCTCTCTACTACTCCAAGCAACACTGCATGTTTTCTTATTTTCATTTCATGCAAGGTTCTACTTGCTAGACAAAGCCACATCAAGGTGCAAATGCAGCAGCCCCTCCACAGCCAGCTGATGGGAACACGAAACAATCAGGGCAGTTAAGAAAAGCACACAGAGAAAAATCACTCTGCATTCCTCTGCCTACCAATTCCCCACAAGGACCTGCCAAGAGCAATGGGTCAGTATCCCAGTGGACACAATGTCTGGCCACAGCAATAACAGAAAGCTGCATGCCCTCTCCTCCTGCATACACATACATACTTTGGTTTAGATTCCCATCTCCCAAAAAAGCAGTCTATGGAGGAAGAGAAATATGAATAATATCCACACCGCATATTACCAGTCATAAACATGCTCCGTGTCACAGCTTATCTGCTAGATTTTTATACAGTCTCCAAGAGAAATCGAAGATTAATATTAAACCCTACCACCCACAATTACCTAACCCAAATGGGTAATCTACATAAAAATAATAACACACCTTACCCACGCTAAAGATTTTACTATTTATTTTAACAAAAAAATCAGAGAATCCAACTAGGCTGGAAAAGACCTTTAAGATCATAAAGTTCAACCATTACCCCAGGATCTTTCTCACCTAATAAATAAGCACCTTAACAGGAAGAGGTATTACTCCTTTATAGGACTTCAGGAACACAATGTGGTAGAAGCAAAGTGAGTGACAGTACCCACCACACTACCGACTGTGTTTGTCACCTACTGCATTTCAAGTACCAAAATTTGACAACCATCGCAAAGCAGTATTGCCTTGGTGCAGCATGCTAATACTGAGGATCCTTCCTGCTGAGAATGGTTTCCCAGAGGTGCTGAGACCCAAGAGAAATCCTGAGGTGATGGTAATGAGATCATTAATACCAGAGCCAAATACTAGCAAAGAGCAAACCAGGACACAACTCTCTTTCAAACAGCCAAAGTACAAGATGCAGATCCTATGCCAGGCTAATGCTTGCATCAGGATGACAGATAATAGCTGATCTGAAGCTGAAGAGCTTCATCTCCTCAGATGGAGTCTCACAGACTATGCTAGTTAAAAAGCAAGCATAGCATGAATCTCTACCAGTAGTCAGTTTACACTGACCCAGTCAATAGATCAATACTCTAAGCCACATGGCCAAGACACCTGGGGTCCAGCAACACGAGTTATGAAGACAAACTTAGTATATTGTCACAGTCACTGAATTCAGGGCTTGCTGTGAACTATCAACATTGTCTGCTTGTAAAATCTTAGGTCTGCAAGAGGTTCCTCTTGCCCTGCCAGGTTTGCCCAGCAAAAGTACTCCTCCATCTACAGATTCAGACTGCAACAGGTAACTTACTTTTAGGGAGTGCTGGTATGAGACAAGACAGGTTTCAAGAACTACTTGTACGTGGGCAAACATTTTGCATATAGGTATCATGTATTCCAGCGCTCAGAACTATCTAGGCAGAAGCATGCTGTTCCCACCCATCACCCAAGAGAACACATCCTCAGGATGCGGATGGCTCCATGGAGCGCTGGCACAGCTCCAGGCTAGGACAGAGAGTGTTTTGCTCCACCTGATCCAAGAGCCATTTAACTTCAGCGATCAATGGGAAAAATATGGATGAGTTAAACACAGATCTGAACGGCCAATTAGTAAAACAAATATCCCAGAGTAAAGGTACCAATGTCCCTTCTACAACAGCTTTCTCCAGATCAGTCACATACCCCATTTTTATAGAACATAACCCACTTAAAGGCCAGCTATGACGCTGAATAACAATCCCCCCTGCTTAATGCAGGTGAAAGCTACCCAACTTGAAAGAACAGAATGAAACCACTTTGCTTTCAACCTATACCACAGCTACACATTTTCAGAACAGTCCTGCAAATACACGGCAAATAAGCAGCACATATATTAGTTGTACAGAGATCAGGAGCCTGATTTGTCATTCTAGGAATAGTAGGACTATCTGGTGTCTATTCTGGTCAGCCCAGCTTGGATGCAGAACAAGAGGATACTTTTCAATGGTGACATGGAAAGTAGCTTACATCCTTAAGGTGCTAGCTTAGATCTTTCAAACATGCAAAGGAATTTTCTGGAGAAATGAAGGGGAACAAAGGCCAATACCAGAGACACCTAGTCCACACAAGAGAAAATACATTTTTAGATTATGATGAATAGTTTCAGCTCTGCCTACCCTCAAAAAAAGGGCGGCAAAAGAGTGTAGCACTGACATATGCTCCATGAGCGCTCCACAATGAAACATATGTTCAAATCACTTGATCCAAACTCCAAACCATGCACTTCAGGCATAAAGGTATTAGCACCAAATACAACAGAAATGCTTATTAAGTGCATGCCTTGCAGAGGACATACATGCAACACCTTGTTAATTCTGGGCTGCAGTGTCCCACTGTTTTGTTAATTTGCACATCAGACATCCAGTTGCTGCTCTCACATCTTCCACTAACTTTTCTTAGTGCACTTCTCTGTAATCAAGACACATTCTTGATAGAGGATGTGAAGTTCAGACAAGGAAAGCACTTATCCTAAAGTTAGAGAAAAATTAACATCACAGAAGCTCCACATCACACTGCTTGTCATCTATCCAGAAGGAAAGCTTCAGATAATAGAAACTACCTCCGTGAAATCAAGAGGGACGGGAAAATATTCTTCTTCACAATGATGTCTGAAAGCAACCCTACCCAGAAACACTCTGCATGGCCATGCCTCGGAGGAAAGAGGAAGCTACAAGGTGTAGAGGAACACAACATATGTAAACCATTGGAGAACCAAAGGGAAAAAGGAGCAAGAATACCATTAAAACAAAAACAACAAGTGAAAACAGGGAGCCATCTCCTGCCCTCAGATAGGAATACACAGCTCCCGGTAACCGGAAATACGAGGCCAAATTCTGCCCTCACATTCCCAGGAAATCCAAAGCAAACTTTCTTTCCATGTTTGAAGAAGTAATGGATATTGGAAGGAACATGCATCCGTGAAGCAAACTTCCTGGCAGAAGTTTTAATTCAAGCCTTCTCCTGTGTGCACAAGCTGGTAGAGCCACACCAGTGCAAACCAACAGAAGAGCTGCAGGACTCAACTGGAAGTGGCGGCCAGCACCAGTCCCCTGCACTGTTACACCAACACAAAAACCTCTGGGAAAGAATAAGAGTATTGAACACTCTAGCAAGCACATCACCATTGCTCACTCCCAAGCTAGCCAGTTACATCACCTGTCTCGCCCAACTGAATGTTGTGTTGAACACAGCTTGTGTCTTTGCCACGATCCTCACAAAAGGAAAACCATAGAAAAGCTCAACATACTTGCCTAAAGAGAGTGTAATAAAGTTTAACCATAAAATTGCAAGAATGAAGTTGAGGAAAGCCAGTTAAGTGACACATTGTAACAAACCCAGCATTCAGTAATTACTACAGGTTTAATGTAATCTTTGCACCACAACTCCCAATTCTCTTTAGATGGAATTGACTTAATTTTTACTTAAAAACAAACTGAAATATTTATAAACAGCCCTTTGAAAAAGTACTCAGGTGCAATTTAACTGTTTAACATCTACAGCGATTTTGACTTGGCAGGTCAACTCTAAAGCTCGCGTTTGAAACTCCTTTTATGAGATCCTAGGGAAAGAGGATAGGATCTGTTGGATAGTTGGATCTGACAAAATAAAACTTCAAACTGCTGCCAGCCAACCCTCCTACACACCAACAGATTATATCGAGTCTGAAAAAAATATACACAGTGTGAATTAGCCAACGTCCTAACTAGTTCTCAAATCAGAGAATATCAGCCACAGTAAATTCTACAGCAAATAAATAGCTCCACAGTGGAGGGGTGGGGGGAGTAGGTCATAGCAGATCTTAATAAAAACCTGGGCATACTGTAACTGCACACAGTAATTTGATGAAAACCGGTTGCCTCACCATGCCTATGTCTGTCTTTCACTACTTTGTTGAGTTTTTTAAAGAGGGAGTTTGATAGATTTCCAATAAGTGTTACTGAAGTAAGCCTTAATGAAGCACAGCTTTTAAATGTGGAAAAGTGTCATCAACTTGTCAAATTGCAACTTAAAAGTCAAGCTCATCAGACACCTTATATTTCAAGTAATAAATTATCAATCATAACTCGTTAAGTATCTTTACATCAGTCATTTAGCTAAAAAATTCTGACGTATTTCCCCAGCACCGACTTGTACGTCACACACTGTAACACTCAGAGCAACAGATACCATAAAGAACTCTGACCTCCCAGGTCTTCTCAACACATGAGGCTCCCTCACAACACTCAATCACTCTTGCTTTCAGTTATATTTATTCATGAATTGTACAAATATGCAAGATGACATGATGGTCCATTGAATATTTTAAATACTTTCTCAAATTCTCCAAACAAAGGCAATTTAAAAAGCGGCAAAAATGAATAGAAAGCTGATGAATTAAATGAATTAAAATTAGAAGCTATTCATAAGGGTCCATTAAAAGCTAAAGACAAGTACAATGTTCCAGACCCGAGGATCACATCTGCAAGTAAGGCTCTTAACCTGAAATCATCAACTGCTATCCCTCTTAATGGCCCTTTACAGACAAAACATCCTACTACCTCAACAAACAGTTCGAAAATTATCATTAAAAAAAAAGTCAAGGCACGGGAGGGAAAGCTGCTCAAAAAGCTCTCAAAATGAACATCAGCATGGTGGCCAAATGAAAATGACTGAATCTGCTACAAGATACAACCCATATGGGCTCCTACATCTCATTAAGGCTCTCCTCCTACAAACACCCATGCACATGCTTGACGCCACGCTGCGAGAGCTCGCCGTGACTGCAAGGCTCTGTACGCACTGTAGTAGCACACACAGTTAAAGACCAGGCAACTGCAGGATCAATGTGTTTCACCTGAGCACACAGGGAAGCCAAGGAAACAGAAACCCACAGAAATCAAGCGTGCTGTGAAGGTTTAGTTGCATGACAAGACTGAACAAAACAAGTGAAGAATCAGCTCTAGGTGCATACAGAACACTACTGTCCCAAAAGCTAGACCTTATTCAATGCTACAACTATGCTATTTAAAATGCTTAAGTTCAAGACCTCTGTATATTTTGTAAAAAGCAGAGACGCAACCAACACGCATCCTAAAATGCACAGTGAAGGACTACAGTGCTCTCTGTTGCTGTAACTCAAAGAGTTTCAGCGGCCCAAAAGCATGCTCTCCATTAACAATGTAGGCACTTCACATTGTCCAAAGCACAGTGTAAACAATAACCAACCAAACGCGCTTTCATCTCCTTTGTCAGTCACATCAAGACAGCTAAGTCTTGCAAACAGCCTGCTGATGAGAGCTTCTCAATACACCACTGCGCTCAAAGGAGGGAAATGATGCCCTTCACAATGGAAAGGACTACTTCCTTGGCAGAGCAACGGAATTCAAATTTACAAGGTACGACAAGAGCAAAATCAGAAGTCAACAAAAGTAGAACAAAACAGAAAAAGCAGAACACCACATGCCTGTTTTAGCGCTAACTGGTATTTCCAGGGCAAACTTTCTGAACCCCTTAACTGGAAGAGTGCAAGTTTGGGGGGGGTTATTTAAATTAAATTAATTAAATTACTGTACATCGGCTTCACCATCTCACAAAGACTTCCACAGCTACCCAGTGCAAGGCAATCAGAGAGACCCGACAGCTAAAGCTTTCAGAAACCCGCACCATTCCCACACCGAGCATAAAGCCGACTCCTTTCAGATGACAAAAGACACTGAGAGATCAACATCTCGGGAAGGGAGCTGTTGTTCTTATGGCATCAGCCGTTTCCTTTCTCACCCCCTAATCCCCAGTCATTTCTACTCCTGTAGAAAACACAGGTAAATCTCCACCCAGACCACAGAAGACCATGTGCTCCGAACACAGACAGAATGCTTTTGCCTGGCTGCGGATCTCCAAAAGGTCCTCGGTACATCAGCAACAAAAAAATCACAGAACAACAAAAAGATTCAGGTCACCGACACAGCCACACAACATGTCTTCCAGCTCCAATTAAATGCTTGAAAGAGAATTTTTAAGATCCACAAGCTTTTAACGGGGACAAAAGGGGCTGTACCGTGGGAAGGGGGGGTGCAACCAGCCAATATCCAGGGAACACGAGGAAAAAAAATCAACAAGTCGGCGCAGCCCAGCATGGAGCAAAAGCCGCATCGGAAGGTGCGGACGTACCTTGTGGAGGTGCCTTTCCTGACATCGCAGATGCTGCACTTGAAGGCTTCGGCGCTGTTCCTGAAGGTGCACACGCTACAATCCCAAAAGCCTTCGTCGGCTGCAGGTTTGGCTTGCCTTTTCGGCCTTGAGGAGGGGGAGGGAGAGGGGAAGCGTGTGTGTACGTGTGTGTTTGGGGAGGAGGAGAGAGGCGGCGGAGGGAGGAGGGAGAGGAGGAGAGAAAGAAAACACACACATGAGAAACCATGTTACAGAGCCCCGAAACCCCGCGCCTCCTCTCACCGCCGCTCACACCCCCCCCGCGCCCGGGAACAGCCGACGAACACCTACCGGGGCCGGCGCCCGGAGAGGTGCGGCGCGGCCCCGCGCTCCGCCCCCGGCCCCGCGCCGCGGGAGGGCCCAGCCGGGCCGGGCCGGGCCGGGCGCGTCCCCCTGCGCCCCCTCACCGCGGCGGGGGCCGCCCCCCTCCCCTCGGAGAGAGGGTGGGAGAGTTTGAAGGCTGGGAGGCGCGTTCCCTCCTCCACCTTGTTAAACCTCCCTTTGTCTGGGAGCAGCGAGTGCGCGGAGCGGGAGTGCGAGCGAGCGGAGCCGCCATGGCTGCTCTCGCACCAGACCAGCCCTGGCACCGGCGGCAAGCAGGGAAACACCGGCACCGCTGCTCCCGCTGCCCTTCCACGCTCCCTCCATCTTAGGAGCCTCCTCCGCTCCCTCCCCGCCTGCAGCCCCCCCTCCGCCCCGACCCCCCGCGTACCTGCCCGGCTGGCGCGGGCTCGCCGCCCCCCTCCCAGCGCTCCCTCCATCTTAGAAGCCCCTCGCCGCCTCCCCCCGGCGGAGCACACGCACGCAACTGCCAGCCAGGGGCCTACCCACCGCCATCCCCTCCCGCCGCGCCAGCGCCGGGCCGGGCCGGGCCCGCCGTCGCCGCCGGGGCAGGGTGCGGGGCGGGCAGGGGCGGCCACCGCCGCGCTCCCTCCATCTTAGGTGCCTCTCCCCGCGCCCCCCGCGCCCCCGCTCACCTGGTCGGGCTCTTCTTGTCGCCCATGACCATGGATCGGGGCCGCCCCTGCCCTGCGCACAAAGAAAGAGGCGAGGGGGAGGGGGACGGGGCTGCCTCCGTCCAGCGGGCTCCGGCTGCTCCTCACCCCCGCGCCGCCGCTCCTGCCGCTGCCAGGCTCCGCTCCAGACTAGCAGCGCAGCGCAGACCGGAGCCCTCTCTCCTCCTCCTCCTCCCTTCTCTCCCTCCCCGCGCCGCGCCGCTCCGGCGGGCGGAGCTCACCGCCGCGCCGCGGCCAATGGGGGCGGCCCCGCCGCCAGCCCCGACGGGGAGGAGAGCGGGGAGCACCCCCCGCCCCGCGCCGCCCCCGGCCAGGAGCCCCTTCGGGCCGCCTCCCGCTCTCTTTCTCCTCAGCGCCGCAGGCGCTGTCCCCCGCAGGGGGACCCCGTCGCAGCGGGAGGGCTGGCTCCGCTCAGCCGGAGGTGGCGGCTGGCCCCTTCCTTTCCAGTCCCTTCCCCCTCGGAGGGCTCGTCGCCTGCCCGTCCCCGGGGCAGCGGGGCCGAAGCCACCGGGGCCTGCTGCGGGCGGGACCCCGTCAGGGGAGAGCGCGGCCGCGCGGCCCCGTCCTGCCCGCGTGAGGGGCGGCAGGTACCGGCGGGGGACGCGCGGGCCCGCTCCGTGCGGGGCCGGGCGGCCAAACCCCTGCCGCGCCCCGCTGGGCCGCTGCGGGCGCCGTCACCCGGCGGGGTGGGCGGGCAGGAGCGAGCTGCTGCTCCGGGCCCTTGGCTCGGGCACGGGCCCGCTGTGCCGCCACGGGAACCTCGGCTGCCACCTTTGTGAATCTCCGTAACGCTCCGGGTCAGGGCACCAACCCGAGCAGAGCCGAAGGCGTTTGGATAGCGCTGCCGAGGTCTTCCAGGTCAATCCCTCCATGACCTTTCAATGCCACCTAAAGCACAAGCTGCGGTTCTGCAAAACTCCCGAGGTGGCAAAAAGTGGCGTTTCCCGGAAAGCGACAGTCCTGCCCCAAGTTTCCCCCTTGGTTCTTCAGGCCTGTGGAAACAGTGGTATGGTGGGCTGGGTGTCAGTGTGGCAAGGATCGCCCTTTCTGTCTCTGCTGAGCTTCTTTCCAAGCAGGGCTGGTTCCTCAGCAGCAGCTGCAGGAGGAGATGGGAGCAGTGAACAGCCGAGGAAGGACGGGTAGTGAGTGATGAGTAAAGACAGAAGTTGGTTCCACCACTCCTAGCTGTACGAGCACGAGCCTTGCAGGGCAGACATTTTTGCACCGTGCTTTCCCAGTTTCTCACTGGTGACTAAGCCAAGCTAACAGCTCCCACCAGTGAAGAGCAAACTTCAACAGCACAGGCAGGAGGGATGTCTGTGGGCTGCACAGGGCTGTGCCTGAGAGTGTGGCGGGCAGGGCTGCAGAGTGAGGGTGAAGACAGCCTGAACCGTGTTAACCAATGGCTGAATATAAGGCAAAAATACCTAAACATCAAACCTAGCTAAGTGGCTTACGGCAGGATACAGTCCTACTGTAGAAGGAGGCAAGCATAACCATGTCTTGTGCTTTAAATCTTCAGTGATCTGGACTCACAAGCCACAGAGGTTTATTTCCCTTCTGCCAATGCCCCTTGTAACAGTAAAATCATGCTGACAAAGTCACCTCCCAATACTCAAGAGCTGCATGAAATCCACTCACCCTACCCAGCCCCCTCATCCCCATACAGGTAATTTAACCCTTGCTGGCACCTCCGCCAACAACCTTAACTGCGATGCGCACAGATGAAGACTTCCAAGGACTTTTTGCTACGCCACGCAAGTTCCCGAACAATACAGCATGAAAGAGACATACTCCAAGGGCAGAGTTAGGGTTTTGCAATTATCACATGTAGGAAGTGTCATTTTCCCATTGCATCTGCTGCTTTCCAAACATTTTTGCTCTTTTAGATTATAGCAGTAGCATTTGCTTTGGGAATCTGTGTGGGAACAGTAGCTCAGCAGTGCTCATGGGGTCTGGTAAGCACAGAGTCCTGTTGTGCAATCACTACCAGAACTTCATGGCAATGATGCTTATGGGGACAGCAAGAACACTGTTTTTGGGAACAAGGTCAGCGGAGATACTGAGAAGAAGCAGAGAAAGGCAGAAAGTGCTGAAATTTTGGCTTGGGGGGAGATCCAGGCACAGTCTGACTCCCATTTTCTGCCACAGCTGCTTCTCTCAGCTCCCCATTGCTGAGTTCAGCAGAGCAACAGCCACCACAGGCACAGAGTAAGTTATTGTAGAAACGTTAGGGATCTACAACCAGTTTTAGAAAGCAATTTCTCTCCTCAAAGAAGTTTCAGAGTTACTGTTTTCTTTCCAAAATCTTACTGCATCTTTTATTATCAATTCCCCTGAAAACCTACTTTCCTCAGCAAATAAAGCCTTCGAAGTCACTTGGCAACCTAAGTATGGTGGGACTTCATTCAATCTTGTACCTGCAATAGAAGGTGATCATTCCCAGTTTGTTAAACAGACTTCAAACTGCAGTGTGTGTCTTTGCCTTCATGGATTGTTCCTGGAGGAGTGCAATGGTGAGCTCACGCATTGATCCAGCTGGAGCTTTCGGGATGCTGTGTCCTGCATGCAGCAGTTCCCTGCTGCACCCTCCAGACACCAACTCACCAACACAGGAACTATGGGCAGAAATCAGGGCTGTAAATACAGTCAAACTAAATGACAAATGCCTTGGTGTGGTATTTCTTTCACACTGCGGTGTTAGCACAGTGAGCTTTTCTGCTGGCCTCAAAATTCACCGTGGTGGCATGGGCAGTATACTCTACTGAGAATTTAGGGATTTTTAATGGAGCTTGGCGTCTCTTGTGCTCCCAAGGTAGCCTTGATCAAGTCATTTAGTACTTCTTCTTATTAACTCAGATGTCTGGGTTTGAAAAGTGAAAGGAGCAAATTTCTAGGCTCACACCTGAATCTGTGGCACAAGTTTTCAAACCATACTCATTCCAACTGAATATTTTGGACTCCACAATGCTGTTCAGCTGGTGGTAAATCCCCCTGAAGAAATTCCCACCCTTGCCTCCAGAAGATGCTGGTTTCTCACTGGTGCCAACTGTGCAACTCCTCATTTGAGAGCACTCTCAACTGCAAGAGGATCCTGTTAACACACTTCTCTCCACCTCTCCCCTTCCCCCATCATGTGTATTTTAAATGACAAAATCCTTATAGAGAGACACTGTTTGCAGTTGCTTCCAGAGTGTGACAAGAGACATGGCACTGGGGCGGGCATGCTCACAGCAACTGGGAGAGCAGGGCACAAACCTCTCAGGCCAACCTGGCTGCCACAGCCTATGCTGGGAGCTTATGCGCAAATGGCTCTTTTGGCTTTGTCTGTACATGAGTACATCCTTCATGTCAAGTATGGAAAAGTTGGGATGAGATAGATGGAGCAACGTTACCCTTCTGCACCATCTCATCTTTCTTGTCCAAACCATCCCTTGCCCTAGCAGCATCACAGCTGCTCCTGCTTCCTTGCTTCATCCGTGAAAACAGGAGACAGTCCAAACTGACATTCCGTACCCTCCACAGAGCTGCTGCCCAAGGGTGCTCAGGGGCACACTCCGAGCTAAGCACCCTGTTAGTAGCCTCTTCAGCTCAGTGAGACCTCTGAAACCTGGCATGCCAAGAGCACAGAGGTAATTCCCTGTGCCCAGACCATCGGTATAAATGAATTGAAAAACAAACTGGGATGCTACACATGGAGCCAAAGTCAGTATTTGTGCATAAGGTTCAATGCCAAATATAAATATTAACTTGAGTTCCTCAGCCCCTTTGGTCACTGTGGTAAGTATGCATTTTTGTAATTCTGCATTAGATGTGCATAACTTCTCAGAAGTGACTGCTGCCCTGAACAGCCCAGAGTGTAACCACTAGTAAATGACTTTTCTGTGGATTTAATAAGGAGTTCCTTACATAGGAGTTGGAATTGGGCTCAGGACACAGGTCTGTCTATTAGTTTTGCCAGAGCTAAAAGGATCAGAAGTGATGCTGCTGCTCTCTGGGGGAGGGAAGTTGTGTATCACGTACAATTAGCACCTTTTAGTTGAAGTGGGTGGCAAGGGAAATTAGCAATTGAGGGTAGAAATGGTGAACCAGATACACTGAAGCACCTAAAAGCCAGCATTCATTTCACCGTGTCCTGAAGGGGATTAAATGTGTTTGGCCTTCCCAGGTTTCCAGGAGGAAGAGAAATATCAAGGATTGGAAGAAAAAGGAGCTGTGTGAAAGCCAGTGGACTTCATGCAAAGTAGCATAATGCTTGCCACACCGTAAGAGCATCCTTGGCAAGGGAAGCAGGAGCCTATGCTCAGAAACGTGGAAATCTTCACCACAAAACAAAACACCAAACCAGAAAACATGCATTGGCTAGAGACATTGGTGGCCAACTGCATCCTCTGTTGCTCTTAAAGCACAGCATTAACTGCCATCGGCTTCAGGTGCTGATGCCAGAGAGAAGTCAGGAAGAAACTACTCTTGGAAGCCTCACTTAGCACTTGACAGAATCTTTGAAAATGCAGCCCTGGCTTTGTTCATAAGCTTTTGGGGGAAAGCATTGTGCTAGGGATTGTGTAAACACAGAACTGGCTGATGGATAGCCCTGGTGCACCACAGAGATTTATGCATGCTTCAGCAGAATGTACTGAATTAACAAGCATCTCAGATTAATATAGGGGCACTGAGAGACTTTACTGATAATCATGGGAGAGAAAGATAAGGAAGAGTTACCGCACAGTGTTCCATTTTCCAGACATCAATAAAGACTCAGATGCGTGATATTTTTAGCTGTGCTGGGAGCACAGACATGGCAAAGTTGGCAAGGGATGAAGCAAGGAGAACCATGGAGCTGGAAGATCACTGGTAGAGCTTCTCAAAAAATAGCCTTGGGATGAACATTACTTGGTATCTTCCTTAGTGACCACATTAGGAAAAGAAGGGATTGTTCTCATAACCTGAAGATGAGAAGCAGAATGTCACATTGGAAGAAGATAATAACTTTGAAAGAGAGCAAAATGGAAATAGGATGAAATACAATTTAGGCAGCTGGGTGCTTGTAATAAAACTTTCTGACTCAGAGCAGAAGCTCATTGGTATGGCACGCACAAGGGAGAAGACCTGTCTCAGGTGTTTGTGTGCCGCTGGTGTGACTTTGCTCCTGAAAAGGTCAATGTTATGTAAAGGGTATTGGAAAAAGTACCAACAAATAGAGACAGGAAAGCGTATAATGGCGCTGAACAGTGTACAGACAAGATCTTGTTGGAGCTACCATTCTCCAGACAATTCTCCAGTTGAAGACAAAAAATGCATTCAAACTGGGAGAAGCATGGAGAAGAGTTTCTAGGATGGTCAGGGGAATGGAAAGCCAATTTTATGAGAGAAGTCTCTACAAACTCAACTTGCTCAGCCTGAGGGAACAAAGGCTGGGAGGAGATGTGACCACTCTGGAAAATGCCGTGGGGAAGGAAGCAGCACACTACAGCAATAAAAGAGCTAGTAGACAAGAGTGAAGAGCACAGCCGATCTATGCTGGACATGTAGACTGGAAACTAGACATCTGTTTCTAACCTTCAGAGGAGCAAGGAGCAGAAACAGCTTTGCAACGGGAGGAGCGAAGGCACTCAATGTAAAGACAGACCTTGATCACTTATAGATGGAATCACGCAGCAGAGCGGCTCACATGGTCCCTCCCAGCCCTATGGTTCCTCTGAGGGAAGACCCCATTGCTGTCAGCAGAGTCCTGGCTCTCCCTCCTCACCCACACCAAATAATCTCATCTGACTTTTTCCCAGGTTTTGTGCGTTTCTCAAACACCCAGGGATTTCTGATTTGCTTCTAAATTTGGTATATGTTTTTTCCTCCCAGAAAACTTAAAACTTCCTCTATTCAGCAAAATAAGGGTAATTTTTGTAAGTTTTCTTTTTTTTTAATATAGTCTATTAATAGATAGTCTTTCATGGGTTCTTTGGAAAATAGTTTTAGAACTGAATTAACAAGTGATCAAATGCTGACTATCAGGAATTTCAAACAGCAAGCCAAAAAACTTTCTATCAGGAGCAGCCTACTGAAGAACAACGTAGTAGAAAAAGGATCTGAAAGATGAGGAGCAGTATGCAAGCAACAGCCAGTGCCAAGAATCTCCAGGGTCTGCAAACCCTTAAAATGCCAGACAAGAATAGAAAACAGCCTGAGAAGGTGGAGAGACATAAAAACCTCTGCGTGCAACAGCCTTAACTATAAAACTCAGATGAGTAGCAAAGAAAGCCAACAAAAACTAGAGGCTCTAGCTAAGCATCCTGCACACTGTATTCTACAGATAGGAAAGGCTGTGCAATTTAAATCTGTAATCCCTTCCCAAGCAAAGAAGCTTTTGCAATAGCGCAATCTGGATGTCATCAGTATATGAATAGGCATCTTGGGACTGCTCTGGAGAACAGAGGTCAAAGTTTAGTGATGTATGTAGTTGTCTCCCTAATGGGTCTTATTGATTATTATCCATAGAAACAAGCAATGTCTCCAAATCTGCCTCCCCCTTTGTGCTAGATGCCGGCAACCAAGAAAAAGCAGGATCTTGATCTTCCAGCTCCAGGCAGATTGTAGAACATTGAAGCAATAAGGAAAGATGCAAAGTTGCTGAATAGAGTAATGAAACACAGCAAGTGGAAAATGGTAAATAGATCGATGTAACATCTGCATAGTGATGATACATGGGAGTACAGTGTTAAAATAATATCTAATAAAATATATTTTAAAAGAATAGGATAACATAAGGGGGGGGGAGAAGAGGAAGTCAACATTGCAATTCAACCACCTAAGTAAATTATGCATTGTGGAAGGGGCTGAAAGGCCTCAGTACAGATAAAGCCCAATACAGATAAAGCCATGCTTGTCCAACTGCAGGTATTCCAGCAAGGTATCTTAAATACTGCAGTGACATCATTATGTCTGTGATACAAAATGGTGGTAATAGGTTGGTATCTTCACAGCACAAGCACAGTTCTGTTGTGGCAACTTCAACAGGAGAGCAAAAATAGAAAAAGCACCAGAAGGAATAGACCTAAAGTACCGATGCTGTTTTTTCCCATTCTAGTGAGCACTGCTGTGTCAGCCAGCCAGGCCATGAGAGCAGAGCCACCTCAGGTAACGCACTGGGAACATCCTTGAGTGAAGCCTAAGCTGGTAAATAAGGAAGGGTAAGGATGATTATTAGACCTCTTCAAACTTCCTGAGTTTGCAAGATAGAGCCAGAGGGAGCAGGCTTACTCTCAAGACTTTGGTACTTCCACTTCTGGCTGCTGCTAGAAACTGGATGCAGAAAAAACCCACAACCAACCAACCAACCAACCAACACAATACCAAACAATCCTGTCTCCAGCATTTCAGAATCTCAGAAGTCATGTCATTCGGGTTCAGGGTTAGGAACTGTCTCGTGTCAGGAAACCATTAGGGCTGCCCGTACTGATGATGTGCTGCTTGAGATCTGACTGTCTGCTCTGTCCATCCTCATCCTCACCCATCTCACCGCTCACAGGCTGAAAAGGAGCAGAGGATGTTGGCAGTGCTGCTGGGCTCCCCTGGTCAGCAACAGCCACTTCCCACTGGTGCCAGATGCCAGTTCCTAGGCTGTTCCTGGCACACCCACTGTGTTATGCAGAAATACAGGACATGGAGCAGCATCCCAGCAAGAGCTCTGGGCACGCACTCCTGCCACCTTGTAGCAAATGCTCCATGCCAGGCAGGGATGAAGCAAGGCTTGCTGCCTAAGGGAGGACTACATAGCTGACTCCTGCTCCTGGCTTTGTGAGATGTGCAGTTTGCTGGTACAGGTTATATAAACCTAGTTATCTGCTCACACATCCTCACACTGAAAAAGATGGGTCTGCATGCCTGAAAAGGAAGAAAAGCATATCAGTATAAAGCCATGTATAGACTGTGTCATCATTATAGAGGTCATAGCACAAACCAGATTGGCAGTAACTGCATTTACTCCAGTGGAATTGTAACAAGATGATCCCAGTCCCTGCCAGGAATGTCACTGTTCAGTACACATATATGTCATAGAACAGCAACAAGTCTGCCACACACTCGATTTGCTTACAGGTACAGCAAATCTGGCTTGCTTGCACTGGGGCATGCAAAGGGACCAGCTCCAGGCAATCAGAGATGCTGTGCTCTGTGCAGCTGGCATTAGGATCACTGGCATCTGGTGGGGGTGCAGCTATTCAGGACTCACCAAAACAACAACAAAAAAGCCTCTTTTCTCCTAGAGTACAGCTGAATTCCCTTCCTCCCATTCCCTTAACAGATGTCAGAAAAAAGCATGAATGGCTGCAGCTCTGTGCTTGACTCGCAGCTTTCACACTTGCTGCCGAGCTGGCCTAATGCTTCTCAACCCAGTTCTGGAAGGTGTTGCTTTTTGACAAGAAAAATAGAAAGGAAAAAAATATCCTTAAACACTTAATGGTAAACTTCTTCAAAAGAAAACTTGCTGCAAGCCAGAAAATGTTTGCCAAGTTTCAACTAAATGTGAATTTTCATGATGCTGTAATAAACACCTCAATATGGGGTTTCAAAATGAGAATGCTGAGACAACTTTGCTAGGAGCAGTTCACAAATATATATATAATATATAGCTTCTTTTGGTTTTGGGGTTTTTTTATGAAGAAAAATCAAACTACCCCAAGGAGTCATTTTATGGTGCTACAGTTATATATACATCTATATAAAAACCCAAACCAAAACAGAGAAAGCAAAATGAAAAACCACCTTTTCATCTGTTGCCCATCATTCCCAGTTGAGCAGGAGTGTGTAAGCAGGAGCAGGACTCTCTCCCCAGAGCCAGTTCACAGGTCAGGATGCTATTGCAACAGATTAACCTGAGAGCATTATAGGAAGGATGCATTTCCAGGAGAGAGAAGTGCTCTACCATGGAAATGCTCTTCTAAACCCTACCTGGCCATTTTACCTCATCTAGACTCCAGCCAGGGTTCCCATGGACTCTGTGACATACAGTGGTGATTTCTGAGCCCAATGCCTCCATCCCCAGCACTGCACCAAGTGGTGCCTGCTACAGCTGTAGGCATCAGAGGGGCTCTGACAAGGTTCTCCAGTAGCAAATAGTGATGGAAGGAGCCATTAAACATTCCTAGGACTGGAAGAGTCTAAATTCTTGTCTGCTCATATGTTGAATGGCTTTTCCTATGCTTAGGCTGGTGCATAAGCACCAGCTTTCCTGAGAAAGCAGAGCTCTAGGTACAAAGCATGAGCACATCAATCTTTCCTCAGGGCCAGGCCTGGCTGCCTGTTTTGCAGATAGCTGCCAATTTGTTTTGGAATGTACAAAAAAGCCCTTCAATCCAATTTAGGCATTAAGGGAAAAAAACCTGAGTACCGTATGGTATCTTTGTAGCCCCAGAGGCATCTACAGCTCCTGAGGGGACAGCGGTGCTGCCATCCCTGGTTCAAAACTAGTGTCATGATGCCAGCTACAGCATCCCTGAAGAGACAAGCTGTGGGACTCTGCTGCCAGTGGGACTCTGCTGCCAGCGGGCCTTAGGCTGGTCGTAATTCTAGCCAGCTCCCTCGTGCTGTCACACACAGGATGAAAGCTGCAGCAGAACAACCTGCATTTCTGCAGGGGAGAGACCATGCTTGTGATGGCAGCCACAACTTAGCTAAGCTTGTCCAAATAAGGGCCAGGGGGAAGCTACTTACATTGTTTCCCCAGCCTCGAAGCAATATGCTTCCCTAGGATCAATTCCTAACCTGTTGCTGTGTTCAGAGCTAAAATTAATCTTACACAAGGAGAATGAATTAAAAAAATGAGGAGTTTCCTGCGTTCATTCTGCTAAGAGCTTCCTTTTCTACTTTCCAACTGGCCACCTTGCTTTCATTCAAGGAAAGCCTGAGTGAGACTGTAAAACCATTTCCAGGTGGTTTTGGTTAAAGCAAACAAAGAGCCATGAATTGTGTCAGAGCCTGGTTTCAGGCATGGCAGAAGGTGGAGGGTTAGCCAGAAGGAACGAACCACCGCTGCTGACATACAGCCACTGGCCTAATTAGGTGGAATAGCTATTAGCAATTCCACCTAATTAGATAATTAGATTAATTATCTAATTAACTGAGATTGTTGTTAGACAAAGGCAGGTAGAGCTTCAGAGGTGATAAGGAAGATACCAGGGCAAGGTTACTCTGTGATTTATATTGATTTCTTTAACAGTTCCAGAACTCCCAAGGTTCCCACATTTATTTACCCTCATCTCACTACTCCAGGGTTGTTTTAAAGTGATTAAAGGGGGGGGGGGGGCTGTTTCTTTTAAATAGAGAAAAAAAGAAAATTTCACTTCAAGTTCCTCCATGCCACTGAAAACTCCGGACTTGGCAGAGGGGAGAAACCAGACTGGGCAGGGGGACGCTTTGGGAACAAGGACTGCCTCTGTCACCCCACTTCTTGTGCTTGGATTTTGCTGTGCGTCCTGCCCACAGACCTTTTTGGCTACTCAGCTTGTTGTCTTTGGGGACAGGGATGACATGAACTAATGATGCACCAACACCGAATGGTAGCTGTGGTGCGAACAGATTTTTCTTCATCGCTTGTTCTTTGCTTGCAGTGCTGGTGGGAACCACAAGCCAATTAAGGAGGCCTCATTGTGGTAGATGTGGCGTAAAAGTAGCATTAGAGCATCCTGCCCCAGAGACCCGGCAGTCCTAAATACTCATGGGCTAGCATAAGGCAGGTTTGCAGGTTTAATAAGCTAAGTCCTCCTCACTCAGGCGTGAAGCTAATATTATGCCAGGCAGGCCTTGGTAGAGGAGGCACAGCCGGAGCCTCTGGCTTCCACTATTTCAGCCACCTGCTTTGAATTGCACCACGATGGAGTCAGGCCCGCAGATTTCAGGATGGCGTGCAACCAGATTGATTCTGTCCTTCCCATCCTACATCTATTGTTAGATCTCTCAAGGAGTTTGACCCACTTTGGGAGTTTCTGGTGGTTTTTCACATTCCATTTGTCCTTTCTGACTAATGTTTCGTGCTTGTGTGTCACAGGCCTGGCTCTGCTCCCTGTGGTGGATACTCAGATCATTGGAAAAAGATCCAGCTGCTGTGTCCCACTGTGTTTAGAGCTTCTAAGCTCTGAGCAGATCCAGGATGCTACCCACACTGGGATTTGAGGCATCCTCTCCACATGCCAGCTCCACTTGGCACCCTCCCTTCTTACCAAGCTTCCCTTCTCCAGCCAGCCACTTGAATTCAAGCCTTAGAGGCTTTGCACACTGGCTCACACCAAATACAAAAGCTTTGCAGAGTGCAACAGTTTTTGGAAAGGCCCATAACAAGCGCAATCTCAGGTGGACTCTTACCCGGGTTTTGAAGCTTGACTAGTCTCTGCTCACGTTGCAGAGCACAACAGCATTTAGAGGTCTGGTGAGTAGGTGTTCTGAGCATGGGGCCGGATCTTTTGCTCACCTCCCTCCAGGAATCTCCCAAATCAGCTGTATGGCAGAAGAAAATGGCTTACACACCTTGTCAAGAGATCCAAGGTCACTTATGGTTTGTCTTCTCAAGCTTTGGTTGGTCCTACAGCTAAAGCAGCTCTTTCCTACTTCAAATGCTTCACCATCTCTTCCCCTAGCTTCTCCTGTGCACCTCTGAGGTTTATCTTTTGTACGCCCTCATATCACTCAACTCCTTCGTTCAGCCTTAATACCTGTGTATAATAATAGCTTAGTAACTTTATAATAGCTTCAGCCTGTCTTCTGGGAGGCACAGAAATAAACCTGTCTTTCCTAGTTGCAAAGTCTACTTTAAGAGACCCATTATTGGTCAAACCCGAATCATTACAATTCTTAGCACCCATTGCCCCTGCTCTGGTGAGTGTGCCTTGGCATTCCTCTCAGCAAGACGCTCCACCCAGGCCTTAGCAGCATCCCATGGAAGAGCTGCACAGTATAAATATGACGCCAGTGCCTTGGGCACCATGTGGGCTGGGCATGGTGTGCCCTGTCAGCTGTGAGGTATCGAGCTCCTGCTCTCCAGTCTGCACGCACCCATGTCCCAGAGTGACCTCAACCAGAACTTGCTCTTTCCTAACACAACGTTTATGTCTCCACGGGAGCTAAAGGGTTGCAAGCGCAGACCAGCCGCATCACTGCTAGCAGCCGTCCATCTGTTAAGAGTATTGGAGCAAGCAGCTTTCAAAGCCAGCAGACACTTTTTCACAGAGTTTTTCCACTGTAGAGAACATCACAAAAACTTCTATTTTGTTGTGTCATAATACTCGTAGCTAAGAGAGATTTTTATAATTCCCAGCAAACCCTGAAACTTGTCCCAGGCCTTGGGGTGGGAGCTCTCTTCAACCAGGTGCAGGATGTGCTGCCCAGGGAGGAGATGGGTCCCCGACAACCCAGGGAGCCACCTCACCTCTGAAAATACTTCCCCCAACAGTTTTGGCCTCCTTGGAAACCTGTCACCAGTGCACTGAGGCTGTCCCCCATTAACCAGCAGGATGGAGGAAGACCACAGGCCAAGAGGAATGAATTTAAATCATGCCCAGCAGCAGACTTTTAATCCCTATCGCAAAATCTGGCTGTTCTGCTACTGTTTTCGTCTGGTTCAACAAGTTTGCAGGAATCGGACTGCAAGAAATTAGGCAACTTGACTTAAAGCTGGAGGCTGATCATCCACAGAATCTGGCAGCATTAATGTGCTGATCATATTTGGTGCTAAAGGGCCCAGGTGGGCAGTTATTTCATTTTTGGGGCTTGGAAATGAAACAGAACATCTCAGTGCAGCCCCAGAGGACAGTAAAGCAGGGAACGGTGCACAGGCAGCACATTGACACTCCTCAGTGTAAATATCAATTTCACACTGTGGTCAGGTTCTGTAAGTGTGGGGAATTGGTGTGGCAACGGGATTTGAACAAGGCCTGGTTGCGATTAATCCCTTTCTAGGAAGCTCCTTTAAATGACTTGATTCCTTGAGATCACTCAGTAATTATGAGACTAAAGCAAACTGTAAGGCACCGCAAGGAACACGTGCATGAAACTATCCAAGGCTGGAAAACAAGGCTACTGCTGAGAATGATTAAAACAGCACAAAACCATGGAATTTACCCAAAATGGAAAGTATATTGGAATGGGTAAGAAATATCATATTGCAATTTATGCTGTACAGGACACTACAGCAGAACAGAGCCTACCTATGAAAGAACATTTCAATGCCAGAGCAAAACCCATGGCTGAGCCTGGCCACCGCAGTGCAGCTTGTGCTAGGCTGCTCCTGGCCATGCTGCCTTTCATCAGGGGACACCCATCCCAGGCAAGGGGAGGTAGGAAGCAGCAGTGGCCTTGACGGGGTGAGATAAAGCAGAAGTCTACAAATAAACTGAAATCAGACACTCGAGTTCATGTTCTTACATCACCCATCCTCTTGTTTCTATCCCTGCAGCAGAGAAGATTCCCTGCCCAGAAGGCAGCCTGGCCGCTGCCAGCGTGCGCTGGAAAAGGGAGAGTTTGCCTTGCAGGGGAAGTGAACGCCTTCCTCGAGCCGCTCTCCATCGCTCTTTATCTGCGCACAGCTGCTCGCAATCTGTCCCCGCAGATAAGGGAGGCAGTGCTCCCCATCCTTCCCGTTCCTCCAGCCGGTGAGGTCTGGCAGCTCCGTGTTTTCTGGAGCCGCGTGGCAGAGGAGCCTGTGGCCAAGTCCCACGGCTTTGGCTGGGAGGTGCCGTGGTGTGGCAGGCAGCCACAGGGATGGCAGGCACAGCAGAGCCGGCACACAGGCTCAGCACACATCTGCTCTGACCCCGCAGCCCACCCCATGCTCGGGAGGGTGCCAAGGGCAGGGGCTGGTCTGGATCCCTCCCAGACCCATCCCTCCTCTCCATTCCTCTCCAGCTGTAGCAGTAACTCAGTACCTTCCTTTCTTCCAGCTTAGTACAGCTCTGTCTAGTGAATCCGCTCTTAAAAGGTCCAAATTCATCCCAGGTGTCCACACAGAAGCTTAACCAGAGGGACACTTGGGATGGATTTAGCCCATTACGCAGCGTGTTAATCATATTACTGCAGAAACCTGACACAGTTCCCAAAGCACAAGCTGATGAATCCTCCCGGAGCCCGACGGGCCTTGGAGCTTCGTTCCAGCTTGCCAGAGGTTCTTTTATTCATTAATCATATTTGCCTAATAACCCTGTATCTCTCCAGCGAAGGGAACTGCCAGGCTCACATAAGGTAATTGTGGGATGGCTCTTCTGGAGAGCTGGAAGTACCGGCATTTTCAGCTGGTGTGTGTGGCACAGCTCCGTGGTAATTTCCTTCCCCGTCCTCAGCCACAAGGGCACAGGGAGGGACGTGAAGCTCTGCGGATGCTACGAGCCCTTCTGACAGCACTTCCCCCTCAATCTGGCAGCAAAGTTTATGACAGTGAATTTATGATGTTCTGGGTCTGAGCTGCCTCTTGATTGACAAGCCCACGCGCAGCAGCAGCATGTTTAGTGCAGGTAATTACTGATGATGTCAAGGAAAAAATTGCAGAGAAGATCCTGCACGCAGCCTGTTAATTGTACCTGTTCCCTTTGCTAAAAGTTTTGATAGGTGCAATCCATCAAACCTGCTTTATGCAACTTTGCAGTGGTTGACTAAAGACCAATTTTATTGCTTTAGAAATCAATGGGAGCAGCACTGTTGGAAGCAGAAGATCCGTTGCTGTTTCCCACCTCCTGTATCAGCTCTCAGCATGTGAGAGGAAGGTGCTGACTCCAGAGCCTGCTTCTCTCTGCTGCTCATTCGCTCCGTGTGATGTCTACTGTTGCTGTCCCAGGAGCACTTTTTGCTCTTGTAGTCTATTAAAGCCTCTGAGATTAGCACTCGTGTTGTTACAGCATGGGGTCTCACTTTGTAGCTGAGGTTCAGGAACTTCCCTTTGATTAGGCTTGTTGAGCATCAAGCTTTTCAAATACCCTGCTACTGTATCACTGGAGATCTCTAACTGGCACATTTTCCAAACTCTCTGCTGTTTGTGTGATGTTTATCAATCAGCCCAAGATTCTCCATCCTCCAGTGCACCCATTTCTGTACAACGTCACTGGGTGTCAAGAGTAAGGCAGAGTGATACACCAAGACAATCCACAACGTATTTTTTCCCACTGTTGATCAGGGAAAGGATTCCAAGCTAGCAAACCCTGTGGTCACAATGTGGAACAAGTGGTATATTTGATTGCTCATTCCCATTCAGTATTGCCCACCTAACCCACAATTCATTTGCACCCCAACAAATGAGGCACCATTTCTTGAAGGGCTGGGGGCTTGGAGTGGCTGAGCAGCACCCATGGGGATGTGGGAGCATCTGGCAGATGCTGTTTCCTCTCTCTTCCTCCCAGGCAAGGAGCAGTTTCACATCAGCAGCCTCATGGATGCAGTTAAACTGCAGCCTGGACCAGTTTTAAATCAACCCCAGATGGACCATCTCCTCCTTCCAGGGGACTGGTAAATCTGTTTCAAGTCCCACCGACCTCAGAGGAGCTGAGTAAGACTGGCAAAATGCAGCTTTTACCTGGCATGCTGCAAGCACCGCAAGCTACTTGTTAACCTTCATGAGATGGACGATGAACTGCATTCATTTCCAGTTTAGAGACGGAAAAATGAGAGAGGACAGGCAACTAGGGGTACCCAGGGAGCTCACATGAGGGGTGCTACTCACGGCACAGCACAACACTCCTCCGCTCCTCCTCCTTGGCTCATCCCACTGGAGCAGCACATCCTGCTCCGACAGAAAGCAGAAATGATGCTGACAGAGTACGACGGGAATGTCAGTGCTCTTCCCATCAGTGGCACACAGAGACCAGGGAAAGCATATGTGTCTGGAGCTGTGACACTCTTCTCTCTGAAGTGCACTACCTGAGTCCCCATTCTGGAAACAGAAGATCAGGGACCTGCTGACACGTACTTATGGTGAGGAAGAACTTAGGAAATTCAGTTGAAATGCTCTTAAAAAGCAAAGAGAAAGCAGACACCCTCCTAAGACAAGGAGACTAAAAAGTGCCTCAGCTATTGGGAGCAGCTATAAATACAGGCAGGCTGGTTCTGGTGGAGTCATGGTATCATTTAATAACATTGCTGGAAGGCTAATTGCATAGTTTAAAAGCAAACTTAATAAGTAGCAACTATGAAAATGCTAGTTCTGAAGTTACAAGATTATAAGAAAGACTAGTCTATGCTGTATGTTAATGGTTGAATCAACATAGTAGAGCAATAATCTGCACTTGGTCTAGCTGTATAAACCTGCTCAATATTTCAGCAGCGAGATATTTTTGCCTTGGCTCTCACAGAGAAAAATACACTCATTTATTTCCCTGAAATACCATATTATGATGGATGAAACTGCCAAGCTATAGCTAATGGATGTAACATGATGGAAAACATCATTATTTAGGTGTGGGAAATTGTTCTTTAGGAATCCAGTGTCTGCAGCAAACCTGCACTCCTTGAACCTCAATTCCACAGCGCATTTCAGATGTGGATTTTAAGTGACTGTTTCTAATTAGTGTATCACAGAGCCCTGTCAAAATACCTTTCATTGAATGGCAATAATGTGCGCACAGGATTCTAAATTGCATCTAGAGAGCAGCTGTGGAACTTGATGCCTGGCTGAGCAGCAAGAAGACAAACGTGGTGACCAGCCCCAGCGCTCATGGGTGCTGCTGGCCCTGTGGCGCTCATCCCCCCACTCATCACCCTCTTACAGTGAAGGTGCCTGGGGAGATGATGCAGCCGACAGCATGGATCAGGCTGGTACCTCTACAGCTGCCAGAGGCTGCTCCCAAGGGTCCTGTATCTCCCAAGGGCTGTGCTTCTCCTGTCTACCGTAGCATGGGTACCCAAGGGCCATGCTGTGGGAATGAGATGCTTGGCACCGCTCAGCGATGTTCCCAGCTGCACAGGGAGATTGTAGGCTCCCTGGTGACACGTGGCACAGGAGGAGGGCTTTTTCTGCTATTTCCTGCAGGAAAATGTAAAGGAGTGATCAAGGCATGTGAATGCTGGGTACAGCAGTGTGCCCAAGCAGCAAGTTCATCCTTGGTTTGAGATTTCCCTTGCTATCCAGATGGATGGAATTGGCCTGGTGTAATGCCTGGAGAGAGCTGCTCTCTGCCCATCAGGGCTCAGGAATCAGCCTGCACTGGGCCTCCTTTAGCCATTTATTCATAGCCCAGCACTGACTCACTGTAAGACCCCATCACACCGCCCAGCCCCAGTAACACAGGCCAGATCCTGGCAGCCCCAGTTCAAACACACAGCACTTCCTTGTCACAGAGGAAACCCCTCTCTGCTCCCTTAGCAAAGGCACGAGTATAAACATTTGCAGCTGGCTCACATCAGCCACAGAGATGTGTGCTTCAGGTGTTTGATAAATGTTCCCTGCTTTCTGTTAATGCCTCTGCTGAGTATCAAAAGAGGCATTAAACCTGCCTCTCCAGCCTTAGGGAGGCACTCCTGATGGTTTCGGCTGTGCTAGAATAACACGCTTTGCTACTTCACTGCTCATTGTGCTCCTGGAGGCGTACAATTGAATCCAGTCTGTTGAAGGGATGGGTTTTGAGCATTTCATGGGTGCCTTAGCCAGTTTTGAGAGGTGCACAGTCTCCAAAGGCTGGGTACTTTGGGATGCTGTCAAATCATCCCTGTGCTCAAGCAGGAGGAAAACTCCAGCAGTTATGTGGACTGAGCCCTTCTGGTTGCTCAGGCCTGGCTGTCATCAGAGTGACCACCAGATCTGGCTGTTGCCAACACTGCTAGCTTTGAAAGGGCACTAACAACACTATTTCTCATTAGCTGATTGGGAAATTAATGAATCAACTTGTACAAAACCTCCATCTCCAGCCATTGTGTGACTGTCACCATCATGTGTAGAATCCCCTCTTGCTTCTCCAAATAGCCCTGAAAAGCTGGTCGGCGCAGAGCCTCAATGACCATCGTGCAAAAGAAATGAAGCAGCAAATAATTATTAATGTAGAATCCCAATTCTTAGATCACTATCGCTATTTCTAGCACTCACTATTTGTTTTTGAGCACTTGCCACAGTCCTGACTGTCGGAGGAAAATAGACCATGCTGGATCGATGCAGCAGCCTGAGACAGGGGAGGCTGTTGCAGCTCCGGGCCCTCAGAAGGCAAACACACACCATACAGGATGTGTATATATATACATATGAACGTGGCTGGCCACACAAATCACAGACAGGCACTCAGGACACCCACACAGCAGCAATGGCCTCATCCTGCTCCTCTCTGTGGCTGGACAGGATGGAAGTCCACTAGTTACAATACATGTGTATGAGGTGGGTCATAGATCTCTTCTCCTGCCAGCAGCAAACCCAGTCCCAGCACAAACCTCCCTGGGGAAGCTGTCACACTGGAGCTGGCTGAACACACGGGCTCAGCCAGCTCACAAACCACCGCATATGGCCCCTCGAGTTTTCCTCATTAGATCCGGTACCTGTTGCAGAGCCAGGCTGGAAAGGGAATTGCATTAAGCTGTTTAATGGTGAGAGCAAAGCTGCCGGGAGGAGGAGAGCCCTGCCGCAGCCGCCACCCCCTGCTGAGCTGGGAGAACCACCCTGGAGGCAATGGGGAGCCATGGGCGCCTCCCATGGGTGCAGCACCCACATGGAGCCAGCCCCTGCAAATGACCCTGGCGATGAAGTCCCTGTGCCAAATGAACGGGGACACTCGCTCTGAGCAGCGGGCAGCACACGGGTCGGGCATTGTTCCTGCCATGCTCTTTGCACGGAGAGGGTTTGCCTGCCTGAGCTGCTGAGCAGCTGCTGTGGGGTTTGTTTGGCTTTGTTTTCCTCTCCGTTTTAGCTGGGAGCTCATTGTGCATTTCCAACAGCAACCGGGTGACCCAGGTGATAATTCGGTTGCCACTCGCCCTGGCACTGGCACAACTTGGACACGTTTCAGACACCTGGCATCGCACAAGGAAGGGAGGGAGACAAAGGGGATCGATACCCTCTGCCCCAAAGGCAAACAAACTGCATCGATTAACTCCAGCGGGCAGAGATTTGCAGAAAGGATCTGGGCTCCAGCAGGTCTCACAGAGACAAATTCCCCCGTTTCTCTCCTTAGGGAGGTGGTTTGGTATCTCCCTTCCCTCAGGAGAGCCGTGGGGTGAGCCCCCATTTGCTCACTTTCTCAGATGACTGAGGATAAACCCTCCAGGAGCACACACTGGGGCATGAGGACCCAGAAACCCACCAGCCCCCTAGGATCACTCCTCAGACGAGACAAATACTATGTATAAACCACGTTTCTTTGCTGCTGCCTAAATGTGAACAATGCAGTTAAAAGGTTTGGAGACAGGTATGCAGAGAGAGAAGCAATCCGTGCCTGTAACTGCCAATGCTTCATTTCATCTCCAAAGCATCCTCTGTTTGAAGCAGCTGAGCTGCTGCTGGGATGCACACACAGCTCCCATGGCTGCGGTCCAGGACCACAGGCTGGGTCCTGCTTTTGTGGGAGTGGGTCCTGATCCCGAGGTCTTTACACACACATTGTCCTGGGGCTCAGCTCAGGCTCAGGCTGTCCCCTTTAGCCTCCCCTTCCCCATGGCCCCTCCCAGCATTTCCTGCAATTCATGACCATGGAGGTCAGGATTTAACACTTCTCTCTAAACTGATCACTGAATTCCCCTCTATGTTTTGGAGGTGGTGACCTTCCCCTGGCGTGGCTCAGTGGGACACCGCTGCCAGGGAATGAGCAACACACCCCAAACCCTGTCTCAGCTCTTCATACCCATAAACGGGTCACACCCCTCTGTAAGATGGACGCTGCTTTGCAGGGCAAGATCCCATCCTCACCAGAATCCATGTGTGCTCCGAGCCTGCGTGTGATGCAGCCACATAAAATGATGAACAGCCCCTATACAAAACCTCCATGCAGGGAAGGCACCGCTCTTTCTGGGAGCACCCTAAAAGGTACTGGGTGGGAGGGTTTGGGGAGTACAGTGGCTGCTAACTGCGGCTCCCAAGAGCCAGATTTGGGCCAGCAGCGCTGCTGGCAGCCTGCTGCTGCCTTTGGGAGGTCCCTGGGAGGCTTCCCTGCAGAGCCTCTGTGCTCCTGCTGATTTTCCCTCTCCTCTCCCTTCACCCCTACACTGTTCTGGCTGCCCAGCTTGATACTCAGCCAGCGAGGACATAAGGCACTGATAAAAGGAGAGAGGCTTTTATTTATTATTCAGCCATCTCCAGGGTTTCGGTGCCACAATGCATTACCCTACTTCCCATATACATTATTTATTTCCTGGTTCAACACAGGTAAAGCTAAAGTGAATGCGAAGCATGTTTGAAGTCCATACACAAAAGTGTAACCCAGCCCAAGCTGAAATCCCTCCTCTGCTCTGAACCTGGACTGGAGATGAAATCCTGCTCCTGCTGAACTCAAAACCAGTCTTCAATAGTGGATTTCCGGGGCTCAAAGCCTTAACAGATATCTGAAGGAAGAATGGTCCTGGGTGCAGACGTTTGCTCCCAGGCAGCCCACCCTCCTGTTCTGGGGCAGGGCTGCCCTCACCACTCTAACACCGATGACTGTGAGCTCTGAGGCAGCAGTGACACCAGCGCCATGAAACCAGAACATCTTGGGATCTTGCTACTTCTTTTCTGTTACTATTATTTGGCATCAAGTGTTGGAAGGGAAGCAAATTCAGGAACCGGAGATGTTCCCGAGCCCTTGGGTCACAGCCTTACTGCCATCTGCAAAGGAAGCAATTGGATTTCACCTCAACCCCAGTGAATCCCAGGCCAGAGCTGGCGTCCATCCCTGCAGAGCTGCCATGCTCCCACCTCCCCAGGCTGGCCAGGACCACACCAGCTCTGGTCATTAGTGCTGAGTTCCTGTGGACATCAGTTCTTTAGAGAATAATGGGATTTCTTTGGATAACAATAGGATTTCTTTGGATAACTTGTTTTTCCAGGAAGGAGGGAGAGGAATTTGATACTCCACACCTCAGTCCTGAGAGGGGGACAAGAAAAAGATCAGCTGAGATTATTCAAGCCTTTACGTTCTGATGAAAGCTGGCACTGGCAGGAGTTACCTTGCAGAAGAAATGCTCCCGGTTTTGTGGACTAGCCTGCACAGGATTGACAAACTCAGCCAGGTTGGGCTTGCAATACTCAGCCTTCAGCAATGTGCTTTGCCATCCCTAGACGTACATGCAGTGACGAGGAAGGGGAGCTCCTCAGTGCAGCTGGCTTCCCTCCTGGCCTTCTCCCACCCTGCTGTCCCACCAGGCCCCAGAGTAAGGGCTATTAATGTGTGCCATTTAGAGGACACTTAACCAGCATTCCCCATCCTCCTCCTGGGAGGTAAATGAGTCCCTTACCTGATCCAGGGGGCTTTTTCCACACCGGTGGAGCTCCCCAGGCAAAGTCCCAGCCAGGTTGGGCTCCAGAGACCCCACCTCCATGCTTAGCCTTGTCACTGTCCCCTGCCTCCTTGCTACAGGACTGGGTTTTGAATTCAGGCTTCAGCTCCTTAATCCAGGCTTCAGCTTTGCCAAGAGGCAACAGGATGTGAGGAAATGGCCCCACAGGTGCTTGCACTGGGTATGAGCATCACCGGACCCCCACAGTCCCCTGCTGCTGGGGCCAGCTCAAGGAGAGATACCCCTCACATGGTGTCTAGCATGAGGCAGGAGTCAGCCACTAGCTCCCAAACCCCATATACCTCTCCATGCCTCTGAGGCTGTTCAGCCAGGGCTTGCTAAAGAAGCGCGGCAGAAGATAGAGATTTGCCGGACACCTTGGTCCTCACTCCTTCTTGCTCTGAAGAGCGTGTTCAGGAGAGGACTCTGCCTATGCCTATGACAGAGCATCACCATGCCAAGACCAGTGTCCCTCCCAGCAGCCAGCTCCAGGGGGCTGAAACCCTCCTCAGGTATGCAAGCTCTCCCAACCATGAGTGCTGATACTATGATTACCGTGTTTGTTATGTTAAATACCACTACTTAAACAAGCAGTGCCTTAAGCATGGTGTTCGGGAGCCCATGTCAATATTAGCTTGTGAGCAGATAAGCTGGAGTGGGTGAGGAAGTCCTCCTCTCCTATGTGCCTTCACCTTAGCTTTCAAACCTTCTTTGATCACTTCCCACAATTGTCTTGTCATCAGAAAAGCAATGTGGCTCTTTAACAATAACATTTGCTTTGATGTAATATCACTGCATTTTCTGCTAATAAAATGGCCTCGATTCAGCCCAGCCCCAAGGAAAGCCCATAAATATTGCTTTTCCCCTCTTAAAAGCATTCTCAAGTCCCTCCAACAGCAAGGGAAGGTGCGCACATGCCATGATGCTTTGCCAAATGTGGGGAGGATTCATCATGTGCTGCAATTTAACCCTCTGCTTAAGTGATTTTCTTTTAACTGCCTATAAATACCACAGCTTCTCATCACTGGACCTATTTTTTAATGACTGGTGCTTAGCTACACTGAAGTTTAAAACCCCATGGAAGAAAAAAAAGCAAGCCCTACTTCAACACATGGCTAACACAAAAGAAACATTTCTTGTCCATATGGAGAACATATTGCCTGAACTCGGCTACGAAGCGACCTTTATCTTTGCTCATGAGATGAGACCAATTAAGCCGGTGGTGGTGATGCTGCCGGTGAGTTATCGCTCTCCTTCCTCAGGCAGATAAAGGTCAGACGTGATGCTCGCTGCACGGCGGCTGGCTCTGCTACCTGTTGCCCTGCAGATGCCCACAGGCTGCTGCTCCTTGCATGGA
This sequence comes from Ara ararauna, assembly GCA_028858755.1. Classification (NCBI taxonomy): domain Eukaryota; kingdom Metazoa; phylum Chordata; class Aves; order Psittaciformes; family Psittacidae; genus Ara; species Ara ararauna. Next base: position 7,983,774 of record CM054385.1, read on the forward strand.
CTAATTTTCAGCTAATTGGGAGATTTTGGACGCCCCCCACATCGAGGGGATTTTGGGAGAGGGTCTTCGGGTGCATATTTATATATATATATATACATATATACACACACGCACTCTGGCACCGTCCGTGGCAGAGCTCCAGACTGAGCAGCCTGAACTGAATCCCTCCTGTAAGCCCCAGGGTTTCTCCCCCCACCCCCCACCCCCATTCCGCCATGGGGCACGGCTGGGGACCACAGGGCATGTGGTGGCCTTGGAGCTGTATATCACTGCAGCTGGGTATCACAATAGGGGCACAGAGCAGCCGCCTCCCCCAGGGGATGAATTACAGAGCAATAAACCACAGTCATCTCAGCAGGAGGGTTTTATACCCACCATCAATCAGGAGGCACAAACAGCTCCGTTCCCAGAAGACTGGCAGAAAGTGAGGCAGAAATGGGTGCACAGGGATCCTGGGGATTTCTGGGGGGGTCCCAGCCAGGGTGGGAGAGCTGGGCCTTGGCACCCCCCCCCAGTCCCAGTGCCCATGCACTGCAGTGCCAGGGATGTGGTAGCAACTCCCTTATTACCCATCCAGACTCTCTGGGACGGTACCAGGCAGGGGCAATGGCTGTGGCCGGGGTGTCCCCACTGCTGGCTGCCATGGGTCTTATTTACGCCACTCACTTAAGCGGTGCCAACAAGCCTGGCAGCTCCCAGGCTGAGGGCTCCTGGAGCTTCCCTGTGCCCAACACTGCCGGCTTCAAACATTTAAATCACAAAGTAAAACCCCAAACTGCCCTGAGGAGTACCGAAGTTTCAGGAGCTGGGTCCAGAGTTTGGAAGGTGTCAGCAGCATATCCGCAGCAGAGGTGTTGCAGGCAGTTTTGCCAGCACCTGGCTCCCTCCTCATCCCTGTGATCTCTAATTGATAAAAGAGCAAACAAACCCCAAAACCATCCTCCCTGTAGAGATTTTGGAGGAAGGAAGTTGAAGATGTGTGCCTGGGGCTTGCAAACCGTACAGCACTCGTTAGATACCTAAGTGCCTTTGCTGAATGTGGCCCTAAACATCTGCTTTCCCATTACTTACAATTAGGAGACAGAGCAAACTCCAAGCTAGCACATCCAAATGGCTGTATCCTGAGCACAAACACCTGGACAGAGATAATATCTCTTACCTGATACCTGCTGTCTGGTGAATTTGCATTTTCCTAATAAGCTTGTTTCATCAGTGGAGGAGAGCTGCTTTCCAAGCATCCTGAGCAGCCCTCTGCCAGGTCTCTGGGGCAGTCAGCTATGAACCAACCTTGTCAAGACCTCAACTAAGGTGAAAAGGCAATAACGCTGCAGACCCCGCTTCATTCTTCAAGAGGAAAGCTCAGATCGAGCAGCAGAAAGACTGCAAACCTGTTTTGCTGTGGTGCAGAGGGTGAAACGAGTCACATCTTCACCTTGACCTCTCCTGGGGATGTCTCCCCTACATTTCTTTGGGCAGAAGCACTGTCTTGCACCCCCAGGCAAGCAGCAGACCACCACCTCTCCTCCCAGACCTCAGTCAGAGGCTCAGGCCATCCTTCTGGCCAGAGCCTGCTCCCCCTGCATTGGCAGCAGGAACCTCACCCATCTCCTTGGGATCCCAACAGCGCTTGTCTTTCTGCAGGAGGTACTTCAAGGACATGAATAATAAAGGATAACGACAGAACAAAGTGCTATTCATGTATTTATGTACGGTCTTTTCCCTGGCTCCAGTGAGCTTCTATAAAGACATCAGTTTTAATGAGCGTTTTGTTGTTACCCTAACGTCTCAGGGTCTTACATCTTTTCCTTGCTCTGCTATGAAAGTTTTCCTTGCTGATGTATAGATGTTTTTACAAGCTAAAAATAGGATTATCTTTTTACCAATCAAGTCTGTCTGGGATTATGAATTCCGAGAGTGTGATATAGAGACATGGAATAAAGGTTTAATGAATCACAAAATTGAATTCTTTAGGGGCTAGTAGCATTTTTCTGAGTAAAACAACAACTTAATGTCCTATGTGTTGTACTTTACAAACTGGGACCTAAACTTATCTTGCACAAAGGAAATTACAGAGGCAATCATGGGAGGTCTTTTATTAGTATTTCTTTGCTCCTCAGCACAGAGTAGAATATGAATTGATTGTCAAAGATTTTTTAAGTGCCTTTGATTGAAGAGATGATCTCTGATAAGCTGCTGGAGGAAAATAGAAGCCAACAGCTGCTCCATTTAACATCACTTAGCCTCCAGTTCTGGCGGTTTGCTAAATAACTATTTTACATTCATAAACACATCTCTGTGTCGCAGCCACACTTGCACACACCTCCCTGTTTCTGCAGAGCACTGTGTGATGCCAGCTATTCGGTGGTGCTGCCAGGGAAATTAAGTTGTGATGCTGAAAACATACACAGGTCCTTCCCCGTCTTACCAGCCTGGACACTGACATGTTTGAACACCCAACACTGACAGGGCTTTACCCTTTCTTAAAGTAGGGGAGAGATCATCATTCATATTTTAGAGCTAGGGAGAGAAAACAAGCCATTTGTTGTTCAGGGCATTGTTTCTAGCAGACAATTAAGACATAAATACTGAATCTTTGCTGTTAATAAATTCTGGTGGGGTTGCTGATCCCCAGATAACTTTGTCATGCTTCCCCCATGCATAATCCCCTTGTAGCATATGACACCGAGTCACTGCCAGACCCATTCCATAACTCTGGTAGCCGCTTATTTCCATAACCCACCTTTGCCCACACCACACAAATCGTCTTTATTTTAACACCATCACTGCCCATCTGCTTCCCAGGCTGCACAATGGCTCACAGCCCTGAGGTGCCACCAGCTCCATGCCTGGATTTTGCCTCCCCACCCTGCCAAACTGGGACAGATGCAGACACAAGCTGCCCCAACATGTGCATGGATGCCAAGGAAAGAGGCAGCTCAGGTCTTCATTGCTGGTGCTGATGGAGGCCAGGTTGGGGTCTGCTTCCACTAGAGAGCATCCCCCCAGGGAGCCCCTTTCCTGCTGCCATCTCCAGGATGCTGCAGCTATAAAATACATCTAAATGACCTCCAGTTGATCAAACAGTGCCAAATGCATGGGTGTGCACCTGCAACACCTATACTTTGCATGCAAGAGTAGCCCTGTGTGAGCACAGCTATAGATAAAAGCCTCTCAGATGGTGCTTTGCAGTGGTAGGTCACAGGCAAACCCCATCCCAGCCTCATGGCGTACAGTTGCCTCGTGCACAAGGTCATCCCACAGATGTGGGAGCAGGACCGGAGCAGTGGCCTAGGGCAGTAAAGCCCGACCCAACAGGAATTAATGTCTCACATCTCCCCTGCAAGCAGTGCCCTGAGCATCAAACATGAGTCCCTCAGTGCAGTTTTATTGCTCAGTTCAAGGTGCAGCTGGAAGATGCTGTCCATCGTGGCTGTACTGTCTTCCTCCTCCCTCCTTCCTAGGAGGAATACCAAGTTGCTGGCTGCTGCCAGCACCTTCCCTGCCCAGAGCACTCCCCTGCTAGACTTGCAGCCCTTCCACACATGTTGCAGCCTTGTCTATTGCCAGTCTGTGTCTGATGCTATCCTGCAAAGGCTTTGGGAATCTCACAGGCTCTGCACTCAGCACGAGCAAAGCCTTTTCCAAAGGAAATACTAAAAGGGTCACGCAAGATAAAGCTAAAAGGGCTTGCAATTATTTTGAGTTGGGCAGGAGCTAAATTAGCCAAGCAGAGTCATTACCTGGCTCAGATCTTCACTGCAAGGCTCCAAGAGGATGCACATCTCCTCAAGCTAAAGAGACAGTCAATTTGGAGGCTTGACTTAGCCCAGGAAACCTTCAGTCTCCCAAACAAAGCAGTTGCAAACCTTTTGCTCTGTGGAGAGGCTACCCCAGTGCTGCTGTAGCAGAGAGGAGCTGATGCTGAGCAGCTAAAACTTGCTCCACACCACCCTGACCTGGCCATGTTCTGCACAGGGTTTTGTGCCCTCTGATCTCTCCTGCAGCCAAATGACCCCTCTGGGACAGGGGGAACAAAGCAACTGATAAACTCTGGGGTGCAGCAGCCTTGGAAGGGACCTTGCAGGCTGCCTCACTCCTCCCACCCCAGGGTGCTGTGGCTTAGAGAATGAGTGGGAAGAATGGTGGCTTTTGGACATGGTTCCTGATGAAGCACTTGCCAAGGCAGAACTGACTTCTGCATTCTGCCACAGGGCTTTCTGCTGGGAAGCATCCTTTGGACTATGCCTGGGACTGGGGGATCAGAGCAGGCCATGCAAAAGATGCCAGCGCAGGTGTGTGGCAGAGCATCGTGCTCAGACATTGCTGGGAGTGTTGCTGTGAGGGGAGCAGCAGCATGGACAAGGGTCTGACCTGCCTCCTGGCCAGGAGCAGCAGTGGCAGGGATAGGCAAGGAGGCAGGAGTGGGACAGAGCTGTTCACTGAGGTCAGGTCTGCTCTTACCATGTCTTCCTAAAAGACAGGGAAAGGAGCTGTATTCATACCATGGATAAGTGTGAACTTATTGGAGAGATGGAGGGGAAACTGAGGCAGCACTTTCTGCAGCACAGGTGGCTCCCAAGGTGCCAGAGGAGAATCACTTCAGTGCTCTGGCCCTGACATACTGTCTGCCCCAGCGATGGCCCCAGGCAATGAATCTGTGTGTTGCTGGAGGCCAGCCCTGCTGCTCATGGAGGCACCACAGAGGGGTCCAGGGGTGCCAGCGCAGTGGCTGTGGGACACCCTGCTCTGCTGGCTGGCAGCCTGGCCATCGGAGATCCAGGCTCCTCCGGGGGTCCCCAAAACACAGACACAAGCCCGCCAGGATTCAGCTGCAAGAGACATTTTCACCCTAATTGCTACCATAGACATTAACCCAAACCAACCCTCCTGAGCCGTGCAGGGAGCGCTGCCTGCACCACATGCCTGTGGACGTGCAGGCTGGCTTTCTGAGCACTGTAGTTATAGCAACAGGCGCTGCCGTTGATCCGCAGCAGTTATGCAACTCTGGTCTGAACCTTGAGAAGCGCAACTCCCTCCATAAAGCCTCTGAGCAGCAACAGTGACCAAAACCCCATGGGTTATGGGCAACGGGGGCAGCTTTCGCGCATGGCATGAGCCCATTGCTGCAACAAGCCTGCCTTGGGAGCTCTCAGAGCTCCCCAGCCACCTTTGCACCATCATCCATGGGTACAGACCCATAACAAAGCAAGCCCCTTTGCTTTGCACTGTGCCTCCTTTGCTTGCACTGCACCCAAAGTGTTCCATCAACATTACGCAGAACCAACACAGATACCTACCGCTGCCCGTGTAAGTAAAGATCTCTGGCACACAGCGTGTGTGAAGGCAGTGAGGCACACCAATGTCTTTAAATGACACTTTACTGATTTCGTCTTCTTCACAACATGCAGCCAGGCTAAAGAGCAGTTCTCTTGCCTACAGCTCAGACGCCCTGCTAGAAAATCAATAGTCATTTGGTGATATTCTGGCATTCAGCTCGCTGCACTGCAATGCCTTGGGAGGAGCAGCTCTGATTTGCCAGTCTCCAGAGTTAAGTGAAAACCAGCAAGGGTCAGGATGGCCTTGGGCAGGTAGTTTTGGGTTGTTTGAGCAGCACAGCCTGATCCATTTGAAACTTCAGGAGCCTCACTTTGTGCCTGTCTAAGGGACTGCCCCAGTTCATCAGATGGCTGTAAAGGTCCCTTGAGGCTCCCCATGTCCTCCCCCAGCAGTACAGCACACACCTCACTAATCCTGAAAGTCCTGAAAACCAGGGTGCACACCTCACAGCAGCCTCATGAGAGCCTTGATAGGTTTATATGTCAGATTTGTATGAAACACATCCCAGCCTACACCAGCAACAGGTATCACCAGCTGGCCCCAGTGTGGCGTGTGGATACACTGAGCATCTGCAGGAGGAGAGCAGGCATAGAGCTTCCTGGAGCACGCTCAGACCTGCTCCCAGCCTGCTTCTGGAAGACTACACAGCATGAAGGGTTACCTTAGCTTAGCTTATTTACCTGCAGAAACAGACCAGGAAATACAGAATTCAGTGCTAGAAATGGGATTGCTCCTTCGTGGTTGGGTACTGACCCTGGATTTCTGAGTTTGGAGTTTGCAAAGCTTTAGGGAGCCAGGGAGCAATGAAAGGTGGGGGCATGCCAAGCACCAGCTGCAGTTTAAAACAATCAGGAGCCTTAAAATAGATATGAGCAACTTTGAATCACAAAACCAAAAGCTGGTGGCATCTTTGTGTAAGGAAGAACAGAAATTGCTCTTTTCTGTGAATTAAGGGCTGCACCAGCAGGGCTGGATTTCAGCAGGTTTCAAAGGGCAGCAGACATATTATTTTTAAATGATAAATAAAATGTAATAGCCCGACCTCAGGAATACAGTCGTCTGCTTTCAATGAACTCCTGTTTCTTTCATTCTTCTCCATCAGCGCAGATATATGAACTGCCACAGAACCCTGCCACCTCCCCATCTGCATGCATTACAGCCTGAAGCACAGGACCTGCTCTGGGTTACAACCTGACCGGGAAGCAAATCTCTCCCGGAGAGCAAGAGGAGAAGGACATGACTCCTTCCCCTGGGCGCTGTCTGTGATAAGAAGAGAATTAAGACCTCCAATCTATTTCTAATGGAGAGGTTACAAGAGGGCATTTTGGAAGCAATTGAAAGGTTGGTAAAGGGGCTTAGCCAGGAAATGCATGGAGTCTCATTACCTTTTATCTTCTGAGCACATAAAGTTTGCAGAATCTCTGTTTAGGTTAGCAGGAAACCTCTGCAAGAATTATATATGCTGCCCACATGCTTATCGAGGGAGAAAGAGTTGTGCTCTATCAGCCAGCTGCGGGGCTCAGCGGAGATAAAGACATCCCCCTGCCCAGCAGTGACTTGGGATAAATCATCCTGTCCTCATGCTGCCATTATGCCTAACCCCTGCTTGGCCCCTTCCAATCGTCACACAATTTAGCTGCAAGAGCCAGCATGAAGGACCGTGGCTGGGTCTTTTTCAACTGTCCTAGTGCTCTCCCCACAGTGTGGGAAAGAAAGGAGTGCTTAATTTACAGTTCAGCTTTAAGTGCCCTGTTCTACATAGCTTATGGAGACCACAGCTTAAACAGACACCCACCTGGGCACCAGGACAAACAGTGCTTGAATCCGCTTGGTTTTTAGGCTGGATCCCAAGGCTGGAGTCTGAGGGATGCCCAGGGACCTGGCGCCAGCTGGGCAATACCTTTTCTTTCTGCAGACAACACTCACCAGCTTCATTCATGTCACCATCTCTTTGTGCCTTCAACCCTGGCTGTCTGTCAGGTCCCATTGGTGGCCAACACGTGCTACTGCCCCACCACACCACCGGATGCAAACCTCATTGTAACGGCTGGCTCTGTGACATGCATTTCACCCCTGACACCTCTCACAACCCCAGACCTCTGTGGATGCAGAAAGCTACACACTACACAGCCCAAAGCTCACATCTGCCATACTGTTAATGCAAAAAGGCTTTGCTGTGGCCCAAAGCACCTTGGCACTGCCAGCAGGGCTGGGATTGCAGCCTGTGTGGCTGCAGCCCATCGGCAGACTGGCCAGGCTGCTGTCAGAGCAGCCCAGGCTTCATGTGGATGACTTCACTGCCAGCACTTAGGGACCATCACGGCTGTAGAGGCAGCACAGGAATGTCCTCAGGTGTGAGAAGTTGGTGCAAATCTCAGGTTATGCATAAAGAGAGAGACAGACACTGCCTGCAGCGCTTGCTAGTCCAGAGCATGGGCAGGGGATGGTGCCGAGGGGATGCAGAGCTGCCACGGCCACCCGGGGGAATCTGTCCCTTCCAATTGATTCAGCAATGATTACAAGGCACACTATATGCAGGAGACCGAAACGGAGCTGGCTGGCCATAGATATATAGTGTAAAGCCTGTAACATTTGCTGTCGGCCAATGCCACCAAGTCATGAAAGGTAGTGATGCATATAACTAACCCCCCAGAAGACTCATTGTTTCATGCAAGCACCATATATGCACCCAGAAAATAAAACCATGTGTGTGAAAGAGAACAAATAAAAATTCACTTTCACCTGTACCAAATAGATGTCAGCACCAGTGGGAAGATGTTAAAGACATATTGGTGTGCGCATAATTCCTTGGTGAACTTTTATGGGCCAATTGAGGAAAAATATTCTCATGAGAGCCATGCACATTAATTTCTAGAGCTCCAGTATTTTACTAGCGAGTCAGTGCAGAGATATGTGATTTACACAATGAAAGCAGAGGACTACCTCGGCATGGGTAGCACAAGCATGAGTACTACACGGGGGATTCTCCCCTGGAATCAATGCACAACGTGTCTGTTTGGCCTGCAGAGAGATGACAATCTAAGGTCAGATTTATGTGGATCTCTCTTGTCAGAAAAGTGCCAGACACTTTTAACAGCAACGTTCTCAAGCAGGACAAAATCCAGTGTGATGGAGAAGATAAAATCCACAGCAGTCCTGCATCTTTTCCTGCTATTGTCTTCAATGCCTTCTGCAGAGCAGAGCAATTTCCTCCAACTCTTCACGCATTCACAAAACCAAACATGAAAATCCAGATGAAATATGTTCATCTGTGTCTTCTTCCCAGATGGGTGGCACTGGGTCGAATTCTCGCAGAGAAGCAAACTGTTCCAGTAAGACCAGTGCTGTTAGCCAGCTGTGATGCCCATCCTCTCACAGCACTGAGCAATGGTTAGCTGGTCCATGCTGCACGCTGGCACAGTCACGTTCAAGGCTCCTGACACCTGAGGATCTCAATGCACTGTCTGAATAGCACTGAAGTGCCAGCTCACTGTCCTGATCTGATTGTAGCGCTCATGGAAATCAATTGCAAGGGTTCCTCATGGGACAGAGGATGCTGCTTCAGGCCCCCCGTAGATCATTGGGCACAATCTGCAGAAGAGATGGAAGTTGTGGTGTTTAAAATGAGAGCTGCATGCACTAATTCTGTCTCTTGGAGTTCAGGGGTAAAATCTGAGCTGAGAAGATTCTGGCTCTGCCTGCTTCAGGCCAAGGTGGCACACAGAGCTCACAAGTGGTGCTTGTGCAGCCGCAGTCACTGCTCTGCAGCACCTCCAGTGCACGTGCTGTGTGCCCAAAGCCCTCCCTTACCTCTGTGCTCTCAAGGGACCAAAAATTGAATTAGAAGGAAATTAACACTGGTTTTCTGAGCTCACCCACTGGGCGCAGTTTCTGATTTCTTTCAATTCACAAGTCCTGTCTGTGTGGAAGAGAGCTCATTTTGTTAATTAGTGTCATTCACATAAAAAAGAGCATTCAAAACCAAACCTGGAGCAGCACAGGAAATTCACCCTGAAACTTGGATATCAGCGGCTCAAATGATAACAGCAGGTTTGCATTTTACTATACCCATGCTGCCTGCCCTGCCCTGCTGACTCAGGCAAATCACAGGAGCCCATGACCCCAAGGATGCTTTTCTATGTGATTCACCTCCCCATTCACCATAGGAGCAGGGGAGCTCAAGCTCTTCACCTCAGGCACAAAGAGGTTTGCAGGCACAATCTCTCACCCCTGTGATTACGAAGGAGGTAAGTCATTGCTCTTTGTGCAGTGAAGGCTGTGAGTGGAGTGAGCTCTGCTAGGAAATACTGGTCCTCAAAATTCACCTGGGGGGGTTTAATTTACTTATGTACCTTTGCATTAACCCCTATCACAGCTCAGCCAGTTGAGTTTTGCACAAATTTATAACAACACAGTCCAGGATAGTTAAAAACAAAACCCTGAGGGGTTTATTTCTTCCATCCCAGGAACAGGTATCTTCTTCAGCCAGGAGGAGTTTCATGGGCTGCAGGAGGAGGCAAGTTAAGACTGTCTATCCAAGCCTTGCATTGCAAATGCCCATCACTGTGGTTGTGCTCTCCTCGGGGAGGGATCCTGACTCCTTCGCTCCGGTGGGACAGAGGCACCAAGCCAGGGGTGCCTTGAGAAGGACAGTACAAGTCTCTAAGAAGAATCTGCTGACCATGACAACTTCATTACCAGTAACCTGCACAGTACTGGTCACTGTTATCAACTTCACTGAGGTTTAGCCTATTCAGCAGCTTTGTCTCTGCTCATCTGTATGTACTAACATACGTAACTGTTTTATTAAAGTCCAACCCAGCTACAGAATAAATGAAAATCCAATAGCAATACTGAGGTCTAATTAAAGACAAAAGCCTTTTGCTGTCTTTCTAGATTAAACTGTCTTCATTTTACTTCAGAAGTTTGTACTCATGTAAATCAACCCACCGGGGTATTTTAGGCACATGTAAAGGACTCCAAGGAAGGGATTGGAATCCCAGTGGGATACCCTTGACTGATACAACCCAGGTGCTGCTCAGGACGGTTCAGGTAAACGAGCATTTAATTTTGCTGATTGCATCCTGGGTGCATAGATCACATCTTACTTTCCAAAAGGCATTTCCCATGGCTGCTGAGGACCTTACCATTTTGCTTCATACCAGTCAGCAGGGTTTTCACCATGAGCACCCATCCAGCAGTGATTTTTTGATTTCTTGGATGTTTTCAACAGCAGGAATAGTAGCTGCTGCATCGCTCAGCCAGAGATACCAAATCTCGCACCTTGTGGGAGGCAGTGCTGGTTATAGCTTGCAAGACCTTGGGGACTGCAGCCTTAGCAGACCCTGTTTGCCTCTGTGCACGACAGAGCTGAGTCTGTGATCTGATACCATTTGGGTCCACTAGATCTGAGTAAATTTTGCAGGTCCATACACAAAGGTTGTACCAAGCAGATCAGACATAGAGGATTTCCAGGCTGATGGCTGGGTTTGAAATCAGCTGCCACCACTTTGTCAGCTTCAGCTTGGCTCCACAACGTCGCATTCCCTTCTCTGACCTCCTGTTCTTTTGTTTAAAGGCAAAAGTAGCTTCTTAGAGTGCCAAACCAAACCGAAACTGTGAGAAGAGGCAAGGATGTGATGAGATACTTGCATAGTGCTGCAGTGAGCAGAGCCTCAGCTCTCTGCAGTGCTCTTGGTGATAACAGCACCGAATGTATTTGTATCAGTTGCCTCCAACATGATGTGCCTGCTCTGCCTTGTGGGACTGGGGATTCTCTCTGGCTTCTCAAACAACAAACACACATAAAAAACATATCCTAGTCAATAATTTATTATATTGAGATGGCTGCATAATTAAATTACCAGAGGGCTTTGGGCAAATATTTGGTAGCATCAGGTGCTACGTGCTTTTGACACGAGCTTTATTTAAACACATTGGATCAATTTGAATCAATCTGACATGTACACACTTCAGGGCATGGCTAGTTTCAAATCAATTAGACTCCTTATGACTTCATGATTAGAAACCTGAGGTTATGAGACATTAATATAAAATCCCAGTTTATAAAGTAAAGAGAAACAAAACAAATCGCAGCGTAATGTTTCATGAAGATCACATGAACCATTATATAAGCTTCATTAAACAAACAAGGTAAGGGCAATTAGGCTGTAAATTGGGTACAGTAGTTAAAAAAAAGACAAACTACCATTAGGGCGCGATGGTCACTTAACCAAAAATAAGGAAGTCTGGATAACCAGTTACCTTCTGTGCAATATCAAACAAAACCACAATTGATGTCTTCATGAGACGCGTGTCTGAGCAAAACCTTCACTCATAGAAGTCGATGCAGCAGATGGCTGCAGGACAAGCGAGGCAGAGAGATTGATTTGCAGTTTGCCTGGGAAAAGAAAACCACACTGAGCAACAAGGTACATACAGGTCCTGTACAAAATAGTGAATAAAAGCCTCAATTGTATCATAGACACACTGTGCTCTAAGCTGGGACTCTGCAGAGCATATGAGCAGGTGCTTGGGCACTCTGAACACATATGCAGGGGCCTAACAGGAAGGTGGACAGGACTGACATGTGCACTTTAGCTTCTGGCTGATGAGAAATGAGTTAAAGATAGGGGGTTGAGAGCATTTCTAGGGAAGGTCTGCCAGTATTTTTTACCTTCTCATGCATTTAGTGCAGGAATTGCCACAATCAAAAGTGCCATCCCCTGCTAAGCCCGTTTCCAGTAACAAAACTCCCAGGCAAACTAAATCTGTCCAATGAGCATTCAATCTGAAAAAGGAGCACGATGATCTTGCTGCTTCTTTGGCTTGGCACAAATTACCCAGGGAGATCAGAATCACCCCCAGCACCGCTGCATCTTGGGCACTCAGGCCAGCACACCTTTCCAGTGCTGTGATTGATCCTGAAAGCAATTCTCCTTCAGAAATACAGATAACAATTTTACATGTGCTTTTATCTGACCTACCCAATAAATTTGTGTTAATACGATGAAGTGTCTGCTACTAGAAAAAAGTGCTACAGATAGGAAAACGCAAGGGTCTTCCCACCAGTTCCCTCTGTCACACACAGGGCACTAATCGCTTCCTATGGTACTCAGACATGTGTGCCAAAGGGCAGGGTCCAAAGTCCGTGAAGTTAGCAGAAAAATTCAGCTTCAGCAGGTTTTGCACTGGACCTGCAGCATGCAGGAAATTGCCTTTGCTCTTTGTTCTAATGTGGCTGAAGCACGGGATAGCCGCACACAGCTTTTGTAGCTCAGTCTTTGCTCACAGCCAAATGGATGCTCATTTCAAGATGTAGAGGGTTTGAAATAAAAAAGCAAAGCATGGAACTGGGTGATCGTAACTGATGCCAGGCACAGAGCTGCCGCAGGAAACCCATGCAGAACAGCGTGACCAGTCCCAGCAGCCACTGGAATAAGAGACAAACCCCTCACAGCGCAGCCCGGCTGCGAAATACAGGGCCTTCTCACACAGCCCAGCTCCTGCCTCCTCCTCTCATCACCTTCCTCCCTGGAGACACCCCACCGCCTGCCCAGACTCCCACAGCCCAGTGTTGGATGCCTGTCCGTCACCAGATGGTTTCACTTCACACGTACAGGCATCCGGTGCCCTCCTTCCTTCTCTCCCAGGCTTGTTGGGGCAAGGGGGGAACAGGGACTGTTACATCCACTCAGCCATCAGCTCCTGCATTTGATGGCCAGAGCATGTCTGCAGCAAACACAACCTGTTTCAAAGCCGAGCAGCCAGCCTGGCCTGGAGAACAAACCTTCCTAACCCGGTAACAACATCCTGATGGCTCAGCAAATAGGTATCAAGATTCATGAGGCTTGAAATAAAACCCAAATCTACCACTTTGAACTTCTTGGCAACTGGTTCAGAGCCTTTGAAGCTGCATCCTGGTCCCACCTCCCTCCGGGCTCAAACACATAGCAGCTTCCATCAGCTGGCCAGCACATTGGCGGCAGCAGCACCCCAGTAGCATCTCTGTCCAGGCACTGTGTCTGAAGGGAGATTCATGGGGAAGGTACCTGCTGGAGGGGGGAGAATGTTGAGGGGAATTAATAAGCAGAAAGAAAGGATGAGTTGTCAGGCCCCCAGGATCAGACCCTAAAGGTACTGAGTCAGGCCCTCACAGTGATGACTTTAGTTTAGGGCCCAGGGAGGTTTCACTTGCTGGCTGAGGCTCAGCTGGTTCCCCGGTGGGTTTGGGTTTGGTTTTCAAGGGTGGGATGAACCACTCTTCCACATTTTCCCCCCTGCCCCGAAGGGTGAGAAAGAGCTGAAACCAGGAGAAACCCCCGAACTGGGGGATATTTCCTGTGGCTTTACTGCAGATGCCAGAAACCATTTGACCCCTGGGGAAAGGGCTTCATATGCAGAGGAGAAAAATTGGTTCTGTCACAAGAGCTGTGAGGACATGGTGATGCTCTCCAGCCCTCTCCACCTCCCCGCAGAGCACAAGGCAACAAGTCAGAATCAGGGGGCTCCTGGGACCCCCATACCTGGCTGTGCCACCACCGGGGTGTTAAAGAGCGAGCAGGATGGAAAGGGGAGACAGCAAAGGAGGGTTTTACAAGCTGGTATACGGCAACTTGCCATAGATGCCTGGGCGCTGGGGGGGAGCCAGCACAGTGCTCCTGCATTTATTAGGGGACCCGCTGGCTTACCAGGAAATTACACAACAGTTGAATGCTTTATATATGGAATGAGTTTATGAAGGAGCTGCTCGAGATTTTTTCATAGAGAAACCATTCTGAGATGCTGTGAGCAGGAGCTGGCCCTGCGATGCGGCATGGCTGGGTGGGATGGGGCAGGGCTTGGTGGCACAATGCCTCTGTATTGCCAGCCATGGGGAGAAAGAGCACAGTGCGCAGACACAAGGAGCCATAAAACAGGAGGTCTCTTCCTGGAGCCTGCCAACAAATGTAAAAGAGCAAATCCCAACAGGCACATGAGAGCAGGGCTGCAGGGCTGCAGCACAGGCTGCAAACCCACATCGGTATTTAACCTATGAGTGTGGACACTGCTGGACAGAAAACTAAGCAGGGCAAATCCCACAGGGAATAAATGCTTGTCCCAGGTCAGGGCCAGGCTGGGGAATCGATACATCCCAACTGAGGTTCCCTGCGCTGGCTCCCCTGCCCCACTGCCCCCTCAGGAGGTGGGACCAGATGCCAACGCTGCTTCTCAGGTCACCTTTAATTTTCCATGGATGCAAATCCAGCTGTGACTCAGCCTGGCCTCACGCAACAGGCAGGATCTCGAGGCTGCCAGGATGGGAACTGCCAGCACAGTGACTAATGAACAATCCCTGCCAGGTAAGGAGTGACTCGGGCGCATACCCCAGGCTAGCAGGTGCCAAAGCCAACACAGATAAATGACAAAGAACAAACCTTGAGACTAGAAATAAAACAGTGCACTGAGCAGAAAGGTCACAATAGTGACTGACCAGAAAAGTCATTGAGGCTATCGTAGATAAGCAAAGAAGGGAGGAAAAGGATCCCCACACTTTCTTATGGCAGTGGGAGGCAGAGTGGCGTCAGGCACAGCCACAATCATCTGAAGGGACAGGGAGGAGAGGGTGGCTGTTTCTGGTCAGGTAGGAAAACTGAGGAGCCCCTACTGCCAGGATGGCTCTGACCTGTGAGCACCCCAAAGGGTGTGTTGAAGTTGTCTCTACCAACACAAACCAAAAAGGATGCTCATGGCAGGGTGCACGCAGCCATTATCAGGCAACAGCAACCACTGTGCACATCCCAGTGAAGAGCAGCAGAAAATGAGTTTTCCATGGCAGGCGTAACTGTCAACACAGAGCTTGCATTGCATCGATTACCTCTGCAGAGAATGAGGACGGCCTCTGTATTGACCTTTACAGGGAAGACACCAAGCATCTGCAAGCTTTCCACTGCAGAGCACAAGTGCTCTGCTTGCCCATTACCATCAAAAAGAGGAGGTGTCTCACTACCCCTGCCTCGAGGGCACAGGAATCACATCCTTACTGTACCAGTTTGCCCTTGGCTTTGCCCAGAAGTCACTGCGCAGCTGCACAAGGACTTCTGGCACCTCATCTCCTGCCTGTGCTTCTGCTCCTTTGCCTTTGACTTTGAAGGCAAGGTTGTGGAAGATACTCAACACGCAACAGTACTCTGCCCTCAGCCACCTCTAATCCTGGACAATACAGACACACACGGTCCAGTGGGCAGTAGATCATGTACAACTGCTGCAGTGTCACCAGCGAGGATGTGGCAAGCAGCAGCTACAGCCGCTCACCCATGAAATGTAAATTTAATGCAACTATTTGCAATGTAAAGTGCTTTGCGCTTTGAAAAATATGCTATTATTTGTGCCTTTTATTGGGAGAGGGGGGAGAAATATATTCAGAAACAGTCTCTTGTGCATGTTCACTTCTTTCTGCATCCAGAGTTATGGAGTTTATATTGAAATTTAGCAGCTGTGGGATACGCAGACCAACAGTGCCATCACCACTAAATCATCTCTTATTTAGCTAATGCCCTTCATCGCTTGCACTCTCCTGCAAAAGCTACATATGGAATAGAAAACGACCTGCCAGGCGTACAGCAAACCGGTCAAAAACATTCCTCCTTCATTCAGCTCCTCCAAAAGACACTGTCCCAGCAACACCAACAACGTGTTTATACATATTTCAGGACGAGTGGGTTTATCTTCCCGAGGGTCTTTTTTGTTTGTTTTCATTCACCTTTCCAAAATCATCCACCTCAAACCAGTTAAATCAATAGCAAAAGAATACAGGTTAAAATTAAAGAACATCTAAGCCACTACTATGACATTACTCTTACAGTAATCTATTTTCATTTATTATAAAGACTTTGTAACTTTCTACTCACACTACGTATTAAGGAGCTGCCCGTTTCTAATTGTACATCTGTATTTATTAACAAAGCAAGACAAGAAAAAAAAGGCTATCAAATACTCCCAAATAACATGGGATGCTCCTGACTTTCAAATTCATCCTTTTCCCTCTTTCAGGTCAACACTGAAAATTATAAATGTCACAGCCAAGGAATTAGAGCCACCGGTAACTCAGAATTTAATAGATTGGGGAGGAAGCAGTTGAGAAAAAACAGTTCTTGTTAGAAGTAATGCAAAGAAACTTCTTTATAAATGTTATGTATATAAAAGCTATATAATGTGGATACTCTGTATCCACAGACTCAAGAGAAATCGCCTCCAGTAATTCCCTGCGGAGAATGGCCTAAGCAGAGCTCTCACATGGAATCGTTCAGGCTGGAAAAGACCTTTAAGACCATCGAGTCCAGTCATAAACCTAACGCTGCCACGTCCACCACTAAACCGTGTCCCTAAGCGGCACATCTATTTGCTATGGGCTATTAACGCTCATGCAATCAATTAGAGAGAGCAGGAGAGAAGTGATAACTTCTTTGCTCCTCTAAATCATTCCCAAGCATCTGGCCACCTCCTTGGTCTTCAGCGAAAAGACTTGAGGCTGGCACAGGGCAGCTAACCTGCTCTACATCCACGGCAGATGCCAGAAGAACTGGGCACATCATCCCACCTCACACAGGCAACGTGACATCCCTTGTTTCTGCTGAGATTTAACAAGTAACTATTACAAGCTAGTTATATCTTTACAAATCCCCCCAGAAAAGAATATACTTTTGCCAGTGAAGCCAAATCATGAAAGGCCACATGGCATGACCTACAAGACAGCACAACTGCTTGCTGATTCCTTTTCTTTCTTTGGTTCAAACTAAATTAGCCATTTGCATTGTATTCTTTAAACTGCTGGTCAAAGGCTTGTTTTGCTCTAGAAAATGTGAGTGACTGCCTGGCCAGGCTAAATCTGGTGACAAGATCAGTCAATGGAGGTGACAAGTGCCCCATCATCCTCAGATACTTGGTAAGGAATGTCCCTGCACCGGATCTTAATCTTTCACTAAGTCAGGTGTGTTAAATGCTGTAGCAGAGTAGCTGGTGTTTCAGTATGAGAGCAGATGCACTTCATCTCAGGGTGACACCACCTCCCATCAGAAACTGTGGAGGGTGGCTGCAAGAGACATTGATCAAGAATCCCAGCAGAGACCCCCCATGACCCCCATCCCTCACCCAGGTGAGTTGCAGGGGTTACCTACTGGGATCAACCTCTTCATGCAGGAAGTTGCAGACTGATGATGGTGAGCAAGATTTTCATCATTCCGTGAGATAAGAAGAGGCAGAGACAAACACTTCCGTAGGCTGCAAGGCTGGAAGGAGTGGTCTTCCCTCATGGTTCATTAGCTTTACAGAAAGCTTCATCTGCTGTCATTAAGTGCTACCCTAATGGGACTGCGTGGTTTTCCAGGGATTTGACTCCAGGAGACCCAGCAAAACTTGTATCAAGCACTTCTGTAAGGCACAGAAGTGTCTTAGTGATGTATTAGTGATGACTAATATAAAAAAACTGGATAAAGAAAGAAACGCAGGCCAATAAAAGCCATAACGGTGGCTCTGTCATCAATTTGCTATACCACAAAGGACAGACAGCAATAGGAAGGAAGGTGACCTGGAGCAGAGGTGTCCCAAAGCCTTATTGCAAGCTTCTAGCATGGGAAAACAAGCACACATTGCACTGCGTGCACCAGAGAATTAGCATGGAAGACTTGATCATTTTCTGACTGACACCAGCATGAATCAGGAGCGCCCATTGAATGCCCATGGAGTTACTAAGGCAAAGCCTAAAGTAACAACTAAGCAGCAGAGATACACATCCCAGCAAGTCGGACTGTATTGAACTCATCCCAGGTGTGAGGACATCAGCCCCAGGTCCCCTCCCAGGGTGCAGAGGGGACACATTTGCCTCTGCTGGGGGCTTGGGCTGAGCAGACTGGGCTTGGGGGGAGCCTGCTCATGGTGTACACACACCTGTTCCATGAGCCAGCCATAAATCTCACCCACTTACCTCCACTCCCCAGTACTGCTCCCAGTGCCTTCCAGCAGACCCATCATGCGTAGAGGCTGACCCAGACATCCAGCACACGCATAAGAACATGCATGCTGTCCCCGGGTAGGACCACAGGCACCAGGCTCAGCCTCAGCTGTGTGGACCTGGGGCTGATTACATCCATCATCGCCTGCACAAGCTTCTGCCACTTTCATGCATGCCTTTCCTTCTCATTTAGCAAACACAGTGAAAAGGGTTAAAACCTAAAGCCATTTATAATAATTATTCTGAAGGTTGTCTAAAGATAATGTAGAAAATAACACTGGATTTGGAAAAAAAATCTCTTTCAGCTTTAATAAAAGCATTTCAAAGCAGTAGAGGGTTATTTATAGGGTGTGTAAATGTAACTGGAGGGGAGGCAGAGTAAAAGGAGTTCAAAGGGTGTTTGTGAAAAGAAAAAACCCACTGTGTTATTGACACCATTTCCTGCTTTCTCACACTCAACAACCTTCTTTAAACAAACTGGAGGAAACAACAGCAACAACCAAACAAAAAAAGCTACAGAGAGCTGTTTGAGATTAAATAATACTTTTTGACAGCTGGTAGGAAAAGGACTGGTCCTGCATTCTTGCTTACAATAGTGCGCTGTTCCATACCCTTACTTGCATTGTAGAAGCATCTGAAAGCCCAGAGGGAGATGCAAGATGGGGACACAACAGGGACAGGGATGGTGCTGTGGGAATTGCTGAGCCCTGACCTGCACATCAACAGGCTGAGGCGACAGCGAGGAGCTCCCATGAGATTCTCCTTTGCTCTGTAATCCTCCATCATCACTTACGGCTTGTGCCTGGGGTATTCGTATAGGACAAGTGGTTCTCATTGCCTCGGATTCCACCAGTCTCCAGCTTGTGAGGACCCCAACTACTTAGGGATGCAGCTCTGGTCTCCCCACCACAGGCACTGGACTTCGGTGGGAGACAGCACCAGCTGCTGGGGGCTGCCCACACAGCCTCTGATCAGGATGTGTGGGAGAAGCTTTCCTGGCAGACAGACAGCTCTAGGCAAAAATAAAACGATGTGGTGCCTTCATGTCCTCAGGGTGGCAGAGCATCCGTGGGCTGAACAGGGCAGAGAGGGAGGCCGAGGTCTGCCCTGCAGCTCCCAGCTTCTCCAAGGAGCAACATCATCTTCCAGCTCATGCTCCTCGGCCATGCCTGGCCCTCAGGAAAGCCACCCCTATACACACCTACAGAAAACCCTCAGCTTTTCCCTTCAGCAGGCTCACCCACAAATCCATCCATAGCATTCTCCTTGCAGGTTCTTTCCACACCCAGCACCTCACACCTTTATTTGGCCTGTCTGGGGAATGGCCACATTCTTCTACACTGGCCCATGAAGATAGTCTTGCCCAGTCTTGGGTTTCCCATTCAACCCTCTTTAGTATCCCCACCCCACTGCCCCCTGCACATATTGGTACCCCGGTTAGAGATGCAGTGACACACATGTTCTGACCTACTCGTATACCCATGAAAGAACAAATTAACCCCTTGAGAACAATAAGAAGCACAGAATTAAAAGCTGCTTAACCAGGTCAGCACCTTACAGAATGAACTGTCTTCCTCCCCCTCTCCCCAAAAGGCAATGAAGCAGAAGTTAAGGACATGCGATTTTATCATGTTAACTCCGAGATTCTGTGCATTCCAGAAGCCATCAGCAAGCGAGGAGGAGAGGCACCAGCTGGCTGGGCATCTCCTCCAGGAGAAACTACAGCTTCTGCGGCTCTTTGCACATGCAGAGAAGCTGCTCTGCAGATAGTGCCACAGAACGGGATATAGCACTTCAGCATCAGGACCTCTCCTCTAACTGCAGCTCGTTAGATGTGCACGCAGTGGCCTTGAGCAGTTCAAGCATGTGATGGAAAAGGAAAAGAAAATCCCTGGCAGGTGGCTTGAAAACTATTTGAGAGAACATGCACTAAGAAAAGTCTGCAAATGCCTGAGCATACCAGAGGTGTGTATTCATCTGGCAAGAAGCCTGCGTGGGGTTGTAAGAAATGCTCTCCATGCTTGCAGTGAGGAAAAAAAAGGGATGGAGGAGGAAGAGACAGTTAAATTCCATGCAAGAACCAGGGCAGGGAGAGGGGCACACTAGGATAAGGACACAGAATTACATCCCTCCCATTCATCCAGCTCCAAGACGGAAACAGAAGCAGGGGCCCTGCTGTATCCCAAGGTCCCACCTGGAAACCTGCAGCAGCTCCCCAGAGGTGACCTTCCTGCTTCAAACAACTTGCACGGAGTGTTAATGAAGCCAAAAGGATTACAGGACACGAAAGCTTCATAAATACATACCCTTTAAAATGTCTTCTCCTATCCATGTTTTGCTATTCCTTTAAAAGGAGAATCGAAACACATTACACATTGGATTACTAAATGAGCAGAAAGCCTGGGGGCCTGGGAGCCCATATTCCAAATGAGCAAATGGCAGCGCTGAGGACAGCCAGGACCAGTCTGTTAGCCCCAGGCTTTCCTAATGAGCACTAACAACACAGCCAGGGCACACAACAGCACCTCAGTTTGGGGGGCTGCATCTCAGCCCCCAATCTTGCGTGGTTTGGGGAAGAGGCACCTTTGAGCAGTGGGGGAGGAGAGCCTGCAATGCACTTCACTGAGCTCAGGGATGAGCGATGCTGGGTGAAAACAACAGCTACAAAGGCACTTTCCTGTTCTAAAAAATCAGCATGCTGCAGGAAAGCCATTGGTTCAGCTGGCTGCTTCCCTTCTGTTTCAGGAGAGCCAGCCAGTGTGTCAGATATTCATTCATTTTGGGTTAACTATCGTTTCCATTTCTGAACAGCTCCAATTTCCTTGATGTCTCGGGGAATGGTTTATGAGGAAATAGAGCCTTGAGGGTGGACAGATGGAGAAAAATCTCCCTTCTCACCAAATTGATCACTATAATCTTTCAGCTGCTCAGCGCAGACCGGGGCTGCTGGCATTTGGAGGTGCCACAGCTCTACCTGCAGAGCAGCCTGTCTGGTGCCGGTCGCTCCCTGCCCGGACTGAGACCTGAGAAGAGGATGGAGGGCACACCCCCAAACCATTTCACAGGACAGAAGGAAGACAAAAGGAGATGGGGGGGGTGTTCAGATCTGGGGTCCTGCTCTGGCACTGGGCAGCTCCAGGGCTTGCCAACAGACAAGGCTCACACTGATCGAATTGCTGCCCTTGCACCCTCCCTCTGCTTCCACTATTCTGTGACATAAAGGAGCTTCACAACGCTGCTGCTGAATAACAAGAGGAAGAGAAATCCACCATCCTTGTTGTGAAGCACTTATATAACAATATATCCATGCCACAGGCTGTAACTGAAACTGCCATGGTACTGGCAGGGAGACACTGTGAGACCTCCAGTGCTGATGTAGCTCAAGGGTGGGTTAAATAAACAGCTGCTGGGAATGATTTCGACACAGATCAACCTGCCTGAGGGCTGGAAAAAGGACCTTGACAAGCTTGTTCCCTTCCCATTTTCCCTGATCCAGTGACTTTATAGGTACAGTTTTCCCTCCCCAGTCCTGGAAAGTTCTGGGGATGCTGAAAATGCGACCAGCTCAAGCTGGCCACAGATGCTCTGGTGGTAGGAACCATCTTCCCTCGAAGGGCAACCTTGGTTAGCCAGCATTGAGCAAAGTAAGAATGCAGAATGGAACAATGATTAGGCACAGGATTCAACCAGGTCCGTAGGGAAGACACTTCAGCCTACACAAGATGTAATTCAAATGCCTGCACTTGATAGTCAGGGCAGAGCCGTGGTGACTCATTTGGCCATCACCTTTCAGGTCCTGAAACAGTTTCTCAATCCCCCTCCTCTCCTGGGGCTCACTTTTCGGTTCAGGCTTGAGGAGCAGCCCCAGCACAGCCAGTTACCCCCAACTCACTCACCAGCCAGCACCCCTGGCAGCAAGACATTAACCTGGCCATGGGGAGGTTTCTGGCCAAGGTACCCATCACCAAAAGGTAATACAGACCTGGGGTGAAAGCATTCATAGGATACCTGTCAGTAAAGCACACCATGCAGGGGACACAAGCCCCTGAGCAAACATCCATCAGAGCCATCCCCACAGCTCACCCCCACCATGCCCTTCTCTCCTTTGGCTCCAGTCACTTCTGTGACTCTCAATTAACATTTAAGATCCCACTGATCTAACCGCTGATTTATTTCATTTCTTGGGCCAGTAATTTATGGAAATATATTCTTAAAAATCAAACAAAATGCACTTTAGTAATAAACGGGCCATTCTCTGACATTTTGCAGTGTAAACGAGCATTTGTGCCCAGTGGCATGTTGTCCCACGCCTGAACCCCTATAAAGGGCTTCAGAAATATCTATTAGCCAAGCTCATTAGTTGAAATATCATTAAAATAAATTACATTTCTCTACACATAGGCCCCAAAGTGAGTACCACTCTCAGTGATTACAGGTCAAACACTCATTTACTCTAAGGACTCTTTGCACTGAAAATAGAAAGGGCATTAAAATTACTTTCCGCAACTGCAGTGGTACAGAAGTCCTGCTACAGGAACGGATCGGCCCTTGCCTCATTGCTTAGCTTAAAATCGTTAACATTGAAGATGCAGAATTTATGAAAGATTTTCTTTTCCATAAGGACCAACAGTTTCCTGCATTAAAAAGATCTTTACCTTAATTGTACTGCTCTTTAGGTTTATTCATGTATCCATTTAACCTGTGTAGAGACCCACTTTAGGGGAACACTAAGTTGGGTTTATATTGGTGTAGCTCAGTTTCCCATGTCTCTGGATTCAGGGTGGGGGTGGTTTGATCGTTTTCATTATTCAGATTAAACAAAAGTAGCACCATCTCCATACAAACTGCACAAAATCAGGCTGATTTAAACCACTCCCCATGGCCAGGGCTGCTTTACTGCCCTCTGCTCAGCCCTTGTGCCACTGCTGCACAGTAACTCCTCGCATGTCCCGCTGTGCTCTGACACCTCTTTGTCTCCAGCAGCAGCTTTCACTACGGTCTTCACTATCGTCCCAGCCCTTGCCCCAAGCCAGGATGTGGCAACGGGCTCCCTGGTGGCCCACAAAGTGCCCTCCTCACACAGCAAAGGGCAGAAACAAGGCAGGAAACGTACAGGGATACCTGGAGATGATACAGCAACAGGCAATATGCTTTCAAACCAGAGCCTGCATAACTGCACCTCCTATCTGAATGCTTACCCCACAAACCAACCAGTTTTGAACAGCAGAGATATAGCCATTGATTGATGTTTTCATTGTTGGCTTTGCTGAGCCTAGGCTGCCAAAAGGGAGCTTTTCCTCCTATTTCTTATCATACCTCACCACCAACAAAGCCATTCCCAGAGCTCTGAATAGTTGCATTTGTTTAGCACATGGAAGTTAATAGGATGCAGTGGCATCACTAACAACATAGCTGGAGTGCATGTGGCTGCAGAGAGGCCACACAACCCTTGCTGTGCTCTACTCGACCCCACTGCTACGGGTGATTGATAGAGGAGAGAACTCCTCTAGGGTGGCTCCAACGTCCTGACTAAATTTGCAGAACTAATAGTTACTGATGAATAATATCGTCAAGGCAGAGTGAACACGGCCACCCACAAAGTGATTTTCACAGCAGGCTCCTAACAGACTGAAGCAATGAGAACCTTTGGCCAGGTGCTTCTATGTCTCGAAAGAAAACCCTCCCAAAACCCCACAGCAACTGAAGTTTTACCTTCAAGCAGGTATTTGCACACCAGACCTGCAGCTGCTGTAACTGCAAACACAAATTAGACAGCAGGCAGCTCCGGAGTCTGGATCCCAGTCATCTCTGGAGTGAAAAGTACATGTTATTACAGAAGCAAGTTGTACGTTGCTATTCTCAAAGCATCACATGAGTTGTATTTTCCTTGTTAGCAGCACCTTGAGAACATTACTGCCAATGTAACAGAAATCCAGCATTAAGGTCTCCCTGTTAGGGCTATGACAGATTGCATGGAGAAACAATGCGGTGATTGAGGACCTGGACTAATCACGCCAATTGATATAAATTACCATGTCAGCTATATCGTTGCCACAGCCTGCAGGTTTACACCTCATTAAGCTTCCAAGTGCCAAATGAATCAACAGGGTTCAGCAGAACCATTCTTAATTAATTGTTGTAGCAACAGGGAGAAAGTAACGGAAAAGGAGAATCAGAACTCACAGCGAACACTGAACACAGGCGGGTTTGCCCAAACTGAAACTGCTTCTCCGATTTAGCATTCGAGATTAAAGACACCCACACACTAATCTCAGCCAACAAATAACTGCCAGGGGCTGCTTTTGGACGAGGGTGGAGTGAAAATACAGGCTGGCAACTCGGAGAAGTTTTTCATTGGGTTCTTGAGTTCGTTTTGCATAGCTCGTCAGGCCTCAGCGTCTTGTTGCCTGTGAAGTCTCCAGGTTTGGATTTCCCACCCCACCCGCTGCTGGGCATCTCCCGGCGCTGATGGAATTTGCAATTCAGCAGCTTAGTTTTAAGTTTGAGCCGAACGTGTCCATTTTTTCCTGTCCACATTCCGCAAAGCAAGATGCAAACTTACCAGCGAGGGAAGGGGCCAGGAAAGCTGCGGTCTCACCTCTGGCAGAGCTCCCAGCCTCTTGCTCTGTTGAATCTGCTATGCCAGGTTGCTGTAAGGACACGAGGTTGAGCTCAGGGGACAAAACAGCAGCAGTCACAACCGAGATGGAAAATCAAAGGACTTTCCCTTACTTGAGCATGATGCTCATTGTTTTCTCAGAAGGCTCTCCTCCAGCACATAGCAGTGCCAAAAGTCGCATCAAAGCCTGGCAAACCCGTAGCTTAGAGCTTGTCACAGAAAACACAAGCACAGTGCATGGACTGTAGCATCTCCTGTGGCTGAACATAGAGCCAGCCTCCATAGACACCGTGCTTTAACACCTTCTTGTTGCATCTTCAGGGTGGATTAAACACAGCCCCCGTGCTCCATCCCAGGCTGCAAACCCACACTGTGCCTGCTTGCAGAGCCCCATGGCTCCAAGCACGAGCAGCCCAGGCTGGCAGTAGGCAACATCCAGCTCACCATAGCAGAGTTACACCATCACGCCAGCATGCTCGTGGACCAAATCCAGCCAGGACTCCAGCGTGTGCGGCTCGTGCTCTCCAGGGGAGTTTTCTGTATCTTCTTCTGCCTGACCTCACGCATGCATTACACCAGCTTAAAACCTCCCCAGAGTTCACATCTGCTTACCACACAGCTTGTAATTGGTTGTGTAATGCAATGGTCAGTTTAGCACTCAAACCACACTTCCAGTGTTGAATGCCTACAGGTACTTACGTTTTCCCCTTCACTGTCAGTCATCCAGCCCACTTTCCCTAATCTGTACATCCATCTAATATTTGTATCACAGTGGGGCTTTGACAGCTACAGCTTGTAGCTGTCAGTTTTTCTCCAGCTTTCAGGCCCAGTTGAATGAGATCATTCAGTTACGTTGTACCACTGAATAACTTGTAGTTTAAGTAAGTAGAATACAAGTTTAAGACAAAAATAGAATCTGAACACAGATATCACCTCTTTCATGCTTTTAACTGGGAGCACCGCAGCACAGCAAGGAAGTGCTGCTATGTCCATTTTAAGGGAAGCGGGTGCCAGGAGGCGCCTGTGGCCTCTCAAGAGAATGGCAGCAATGAGCCCAAATTACCTGTCTCCTATCCCACATCCTCTCCTCCTCGGCCCCTTTTTCCTTCTTTTGTACCTGGGCTTGGATCCAGTGGAAATACCTGGGCTGTATTAACACAACAGCCAGGAAAACCTGATACAGCAACTCCAGGCCTTTTTGCAGGACCTGGTTAGGGAGAGGCCCCTGGTAAAAGCTGATGTCAATCTCTCAGCAGCAGCAGGCAACACACTCGCAGCTCAGGGTTGCCAGCACAATGCCTCCTGCATTCCCATGCACACAAGCACATGCAGCAGGGTCTGTATCACATTATCAATGCAAATATCTTCCCATGACTTGCCAAAATCCAACTGATTCTTCTAAAGGACTGGGACTTCACCTGCTTCCTCAGACTAATTTGCATCTTACCTCCTACCACCCTAATACATCATCATTTTCTTTAGTTTCTCTTTTCCCCATATAAATCTATACTAAATTAATAAAGCTAATGACTCGTTAAGCAAAAAATGATCTTAAACTCTATTTCTAAGCCTCATAATTCCTGTTCTAGTAGCTATCGGTATCAGAAAGTAACAACTGCAGCTTGGTTTTGATAAAGTTGGGGCCAAAAATAATTTATGTTATAAGTATTTTGTTCTCTCACATTTATTACCGCAACGGGTGTGCTAACATTTCCATGTTTGTTTTATTTTAAGGGATTTAAGGTGCATATCAGAGAATTAACAATCCACACAGAATAGCAGTAATAGGAATAGGCTCCCAGGACCATTTATAAACAGCTAATTGCCAAAGAGCCTCTGCTAATAGCTTTCAGCAGCAAGACAAAGGAGGAGCCCAGTACTGGAAGGCAGGTTCTTGTGTGGAAAGTCACTTAGCACCTCAATTACAGCCTCTGCCAACCACTTCAGATCTGAAGTAGGGATGCTTTCTCTGGTGAGAGGATACCATTAGTGTAAGAAGCCGTTAGCACCAAGGCTGCAAACAGAGCAGCACCTGGGGAAATCACCTCACAGGGGAACCCCTCAGACTTTTGATTTTAGCCACTTAGAGAAGCAAATTGATTAACACATGTGCACACACACACAGAGGCTTCCTTTGCTGCCTGCGCTACACGTTCATTGACACCCGATCAGCTGCGCAGTTAATAGCACAATTTAGGACTTTTCATTAGGGTCATTAAGAGCATGGATTAAGGCTGCACAAGCTTACTACTGCTGCAATACAGAATAGATTCAGGAAAGATGTATAACTGTAATTATTCTTAACTCAAATCCCTGAGGATTTGAGAGCATAATCATGTTAGCATCAGTATCTTCTTGGAATAAGGATTCTTCCCAACTTGTAGAACCGCTGCACTTACCCTCAGAGGCTGTACCTATCTTTCACTACCGCGGCCAATGAAGTCCGCTGTGAGACATCTGAAGACAAAAGGCAACTTCCACCCCCACAACAAATCCTTGCCTAATATTTCAGACCAGGGATGAATGACTGGAGCACCGCCAGGCACCTCGGTTCAGTTTCACAGCTCTCCTACATGATCCCTGCAAAACTACGACTTTCAATGCAGCCTGGTGTGTCACTCGGATGGAGCCGTGATCCTTCCCACAGAGTGCCACAGCAATCCTTCCAGGCACGCTGTTTCTGCTCCTGTACCTTTACCTCTGCTGCTTCCCAAGGCAGATCAGATGTTGCTTTGCAGGCCTGAGCAGGGCACAGGTATTGCAGAGATAGGAAGAAAAGCAAAGTGTTATAACTGACACCAGGTCTTGGGGAGAGGCAGCTTCAGCTCACTCCTTTACCCCAGCTATAGGGACCAGGCACAGAACAGTCACTCATGACAGGTATAAAGCAGTGTGGGAAAGCAACTGGAAGGATGGACCAAAACTCAACTTTCTAATGCTGTCTTGGTTATGTGATCATTCCAGAGAATTCCTAAATTAATGTCAGGGCTAACAACTACTGAGTAATGTGCCAGGTACAGCGAAGTTAGGATAAAGCCCACGGACACAAACCTGCACACATGCACGCTGTAACTCCTCACAGCACTGTTCCAACTGTTAAGGCAATTTAAAACCCAGAAGGATACACACCACAACTTTAACTTAATGATAGCCTCCTGCCTTCCAAATGCATTACTTCCAGGACATTGCAGCTCCTGTGCATTAGTCGTTACAATGGCACACAACCCGTCCTGGCCATCTTTTATTCCTCAGGTATTTTCCAG
Source organism: Ara ararauna (assembly GCA_028858755.1). Lineage (NCBI taxonomy): Eukaryota > Metazoa > Chordata > Aves > Psittaciformes > Psittacidae > Ara > Ara ararauna. The sequence continues at coordinate 8,011,981 of CM054385.1, forward strand.
TTGGACTAACAAACAAACTGCTTCCAGTTGTTAGCAGCCTAGCAGAAAGCAACACCTTATCCTACTGCCACTATTGATCCGTCAGCAATCCTCAGGGTGGGAAAGGGAGGAGCAGCTGTGGAGGCATTAAGCTGCTTGTCCAGGACCGGAAACACTGAATAGCAGTGACAGCTTGTCCCTGTGCTCTGCCTGTTACTCCCAGCTCCGGCCCTGATAGTCCGGAGCAACCTCTTCCTAAAACCACAGAGCAAAGTATTGCACTTTCTTTTTAGCATATCATCATTGAAACCCCCATTCGCAGGCTCAGGTGCTTTGACCTTGTCTGCTTTTACACTTCTACATTCAGATCTTTAAATTAATCACCTAATTCCAGGTAACTGCTTTCAAATCCAGCCGAATGGGGCATGAATCTCGCTGAATGAGAAATTCAGGTCTCTCTAGTGAAATAGATTAAGCGCTGATACACTCCCCATTTTGTTTCAAGACTCCAGTTGCAATTGCCTGCTCTAATTTGAGATGGGAAGTCTCGCTATAGGGTAATTAAGCACTCGAGGAGCTCAGGAGAGCTGCCTGCCAGCACCTGGCAGTGGGATTCCCCTTCCAGAGGCACCTGCACTAAATGGTAATTCCTCCCCTCCATTTCCCACTTCACTCTCCGACGCTTCTCCCAGCGGCTCAGAGGAACAGATGGAGCAATCACCCTCCTCTCCACAGTACGGACCCCTGCTGCTACCCAGCGCCTTATGCAGTTGTAATACACATAATTAGGCAAATCAATGGACAATGCAGCATATTAGAGGAGGAGGAGTTACATCAAGGCAAAACACAAATCCCAATTTATTTACTACAGGAAATGGGATATTTATACACAGTTGCCAAAAATTGTGGGCACAACATAAGATGTAACCACAGCCCTGGCAGGTAGGGTGCTGCAGTCAGGTCATTACCTGGACTGTGCGGAGCACAGCTGAGGGGAGCTTGTTCTCATCTTGATATGCAGTTGATTTATGCCTTAAACATCTCATTATCATTTATGAGTTGTACTCCCAAATCTCTCACACGTCCATAATTAGAGAGAACGATGTTTACTGCCACTCACCCTACTGCTGCCTCCAGACCGAAAAGCACAACTGAAGGTTGCAAAACCCTGGTCGCATGCAGCATCCCTCCCTGCCCTTCATGGAAAGCCAAAGCTCGCATGGCAGAGGCCAAGCACACGCAGCTGCTGCCTCCTGACAAAACTGGCTGCTGAACTTCCTCCTCCCGTCGCTCCCCAGGCACAGATTTGTTTAAGGTCAATGCTGGCTCTGTGCTCCCTGCACAGCAGCTTCTCTCCTCTGCTCCTTCACCCCCTGCAGCTCCCACCCCATGAAAGGAGATGGTGCAGACTCACCACATCCAAGAGGCAGAATAGAGGTGTGAGAAGTAAAATAGACTGACATAAAGAGCAGGCGTGCTGTGAACACGTGCCCTATCAACAGGCAACAGGAGTGATGTACAGAGGTACACCAAGAGCAGCTTAGCACATGAGAAGAGGGTTCTATGCTGAAAGTGTGGTTGTGCACAGAGAAAGCAAATCAGAATGAGAGAGGCTATTAAATTTCTGGGCTCTTCAAAGAAGGTGCTCTGCCTGCCAAGAGGAAACCCCAGGGATCTGTTTCCAGGGCTAGGAGCAGTCTCACACACACACAGTGGGTTTTATCCTCATTTGTTGACTCGAAGCAAGGCTGCGCCTGGGGATCACCCAAGATCAGGGTCTATCCAAAGGACAACCACTGAAGCATTGTTCAAGTGGTGTGAGGCCTCACAGACCACGCTGGGCAGAGGGCTAAGAGGTCTGCTTTACAGAGGTGTCAATACACAGTGGAACAGGGAGCCAAGCCTTCACACAGGCTTCTGTTGTATTTTGCAAGAGGTTTCTGGCATCTGGTTTTGGCCAGGTTTCTCTCATTTTCAGGGATTTAGAGGAGCAGTGACTCCAGCTGGTGTGGCTGAGAACCACAGCCCCCGAAGCACTGATGGTCTTCAGTCAGACACTCTTACTGACACACAGAAAGGCATTCAAGGATACATCAGAACTTGCAGATTTTTGTCTCTTGCCCTTGCTCAGCCCAGGTCAACAGCAGTTTCCACTGCCAGATTTGAGCTTATTCCTTTTTAATGTATTTCTGTCTTCCTTTTCCAAAGCCTGGACTTTCCTGAGCTAGGCCCCATACCTTTGTGAAACCAGGGAAAACGATTTATAAGTCACTCAGAGCATCAACAGTAGAGAGAAGGACCAGCGACTGAGTTCCTGGGGTCACTGGTTAGTGACCACCTCGCTGACCTGAAGCCTTCCGTCCTTTTCCATGCAAATCACTATCCAGCACTACCCGAGTAAATGAAGCTTCTTCCATGGAGATGTAGTGGCAGAGTTGTCCTCCCCCGTGGAGCTCTGCCAACGTCTTAGTCCTCACCTAAAGGACACAGCTTTTGTTCTTGTCCTCAAGCATCCTCGAAATGCCGCCAACTGTGCTCAATTGTACTGCGGCTTTTGAATAGGAGAGAACATTTAATGAAATGCAAACCAACATTACCAAACGCATTACAAGTATGATCTAAGTCAGGTCTCCATCTGCAGTATTTATGGAAGTGGTACTGTCACTTCTCCAAAACCTAAGGATATAAAAATAGCATGATTTATGGGTACCACAATACTACAAACAAATTCATTGTGTCAGTGCAAAATCATGCCTCACACATGCCCACATAACCACAGGCTGCAGCCCACTTACCACTAAAAAAAGAGGGAAACAGACCCATGACAAGCTCAGAAAACACTTTAAAATGAGTGACTTGCTAACACAATTGACACCAATACCATTTGTTTGTATGCTACGAAGGTGTAAATATCAGCCATTGCCAAGGCCTTTAAGAGCTCCCATTAGCTATAACCCGGGGTGCTGCATCCTGCTCACTGCCAAGACCCCCAGGGTGTGGAAACCAGATTTGCTCCATGTAAAAGCCTAAATCCAACCACAGCAATTCCACATTCATTTTGCTCTCCCAGCTTATCTTCTCACAGTTTTGGAGTGCATTCTTGCTTATCTCAGAGACAAATGGCCTCCAAGGAGAGCTCTAAGCAGCAGAGCTATTTATCTGTTTGACATGTGCTTCCCTGTTTGTTTTCTCCAGCCTTGAGACAGGAGGCTCAGGCTTTGACAATATTCAGCTGTGTCAATGGCAGAGGGTTGCCTGGCTCCTTGGCTCCAGTGCTGTGAATCAATTTCTTTGCCATATTTATCATTTACTGCAGTAAATCAAGTCTAATCGATGCTTTCTTCTTTTGATATAGAGCAAAGCCGTTGCAGACTTTTCAGAAAGCTGTTTGGAATTAGGAAAAGCTGGGGTGTGTGTGAATATTTAATCAATTCAGCACTGTTTTTTTCTTTGTGGAACATCCTGTGGGTCACCCTGTCCCTGTTGAAAAGAAGACAATAAAACAGTTGTGTTTAGCTACTTCTGATTGTTTCCAGTTCTTAAAGCACTGTATGAACAAGTGTCTCCTAAACGCAAGTGCATCCACACTCTTTCTGAATCAACTCCTGGATGCAAGGGCCTCCCTTCCTCCGCACACACATCATGTATTCCCCTCTGTCCTGCCAAGCAGCAGAGCCAAGGCTTGAGAGCGTCGGAATCACCTTCGTTCTCATTCACCAGGGCTCTGCTACACTTTGGCAGGTCAAGAGAGCAGGGCTGCCATCGAGAGCACAAACAGGTCCTGCAGATCCCTCTCTGCCATCCTTGGCAGGAGCAGCACTCCAGGCAGCAGAGAGGATGGAGAACAGACTCCCCTGGGACCTCGGGCATGAAGCCAGGCTGCTGCCATTTACTCACCCAGCGTTACTTACTCTCTGTAAGGACAGCTCACAAACATCTCTGCAAGGATGTGGGGCCAGGAATGAGACTTTGCCTTCACTAGGGTCTGGGTAAGAATGGAGACTGGTGCTGTCCCAGCAACAGTCTATCGCAGTAGAGAAGTGCCAGGACAGTAACTGGAGCCATCTTCCCACAGCCACATTAGCTGGCTTCAGGGGAGCTCTGCACCACAATGTAAGGCTGGGACAAAATGCTCTATTTAGCCTAAATCTCTAACATAAAGGTAAGTGATTAATAACAAGACATTCAACAAACTGCAGTTCCAACTCTGCCTGATCTCTCCCCCAGAGCACTCCATCCACCTCAGACAACCCACTTTCCCCTCCTCCAGCAAAATGCCACAGCATTTCCCCCCTCCGGCTTAGCTCACATTCCAACTTATTTTCAGTAGGAATTTTGTCCAGACACTGCAGTTCTGTTCCCTTCAGACTGTTTACGATGACAAGCAATAAACGCCTTAAAACAAAGTATTGGCTGTGCTACGAATAAGCTTGGGTGGATAAGGTGGGCAGGGGCACTAGAAACAGGGAGAATTGTAAACCCAACAGAACAGACTACACGAGTTCCGCATGTATTAACCAATTTCCAGCCTGGAAAAACTGCACAAGAACAATTCCTATAGATTCATCCAAATAGCTGCTCTACATAAATTTGACTCGCTTCTTTCAGAACCCACAGGAGCTAAAGGACTGAAGCATCAGGGGTAGTGGGGTTTGAAGGGTTCCCCCCCCCCCGCCCAAAAGGCTCATGGATTCAGCAAGCCTCTGTTTTGCCTAAGCAAGGTTACAGAGCCCCACGTTTCTTTCAGAAGTGTCTCTGTGTTCTTTTTGGGGAAGCAAAGTTTCTCTTTCACACAGACACTGCTCATCCTGAGCACTCTGGGTGTGCTGGATAATGCGGACACACACGAAATTCTTATCACCCAGCAGGGAAGAACTTCCCACCCCACCACTACGATGGTCACATAATATTGCTGTGGGCCAGTGTGTAACTGTTAACATTCATTATCAGCTCCACAACCACTAAGAGTGGAGTTCTGCAAGAAGGCAATGCTGAACATCAACACTGGAGGAAAAGGGGAAGAAAGCTGGTAATGGGAACGGGCCCGAGGGTACAACACACCACCGCACGTTTCCCCAAGTGTAGATGTGCAGAGAAAGAGCAGGGCAGCAGCAGAAGGAAAGACAGGACACTGCAGACTTGCAGGAAGCGAGCAGGCACCAGCATGTTTTCAGAGGCAGAAACAGAGCTCAGTTATGCAGGGTCTCAAAGGTGAGGCCATCAGTGACAACGAAGTTAACATCTGTGTGCATGTTCTCATCTGTGTGCATTTACTGTGGCATCACATTGTATGGACACTGAAGATACTTACACCCAAACTATATTTACACAGATAGATGGAAAAGGCTCGCAAATGGCATTCAGAAAGAGTGCTTTTAGGCACACAAAAAGCAAAAACATTAACTAAAGATGTTGTCCTCACTCCCGAAGAGGCAGCCAGGCCCTGCAAGTGAGAAGATCTGTTGGAAAGAGTTCTCAACAGTCTGCCACAAAATGGGAGAGTGAGGAATGGAAAGAAGAAATAAAAAGTGCTCAAGACCTGGGCTATTACAAATGCTCACCAATTTTCACAACATGTATTTCCTTACTCACACTATATAGTTTCTCCAGCCCATGCGCAGCTGAAGGAAGTTTCAGAGTTCATACCTGTAATTTGGGGACAGTGGGAGGAAGGTTACTTTCCTTAAGCACACTTCTTCCCCTCTCTCAGGCATATGCTGCATAATTGCAGCTGCAGTGTAGGTTTTATTGCCACCATTTAAAAGAGTAAGTGCTCACTGACACGCAAGATGGGAAAGGCTCCTCCCCGGGGGAACAGAACACAGAGGCTGATTAAGCAACCGGTGGGTATTTAAGAACATAAAAAATATTGGCAGATCAGGGCTGCAGCTCTCACTGAACAGGAGCCGGCACAGGAACAGAGCACGCCTGCTGCTTTCCAGCAGGGTGTAGCATTGGGGAAGAATAAGTCTTTAAGCTTAGGATTTTTATACACTTTTTAACAGCAAAAAAGGTTGAAAAGTAATTACATTTGCTGCTTCAGAGGCACGAATTAGGGGCTCCTGTTCTGTCAGGCAGGTGAAGCAAACCTGGTGGTCCATGTCCCATCCTGTCTCCCTCCCAAATCCTTTTGTGGAGACTGAATAGCAGCATAGAATTTGCAGTAGCCACTTGATTTCAAAAAGTTATTTACAGTTAACAGAAATCAGCACAAAATATATTGACTGATTGGATTATTTTAACATTATAAAGACAAAAATGAGCAAATGAGTCAGCCAAAGCTACATGAAACGCTTGTAACACAGCCAGGTCTAGACAGTACTGGTTTGCTTTCAGTCCTATACTCGATTGCTGTACCATGTTGTCTCTTCACTTTGGCTAACATTACTGTGGTGATACCAAAAGTACATGCAGAAGTAAACAAACAATTAGGATTTCTAGTTTTTAAAGAGTAATAGTAGCGTCCGCACATGGAAACCTTTCAAAAACAGCGTAAAAGAATAAATACATGACAAAACTATAGAAATAATTTAACAACTGCAGAAATACAAGCTACAGCCCTTCCTATACTGACAGCAAATTCCTTTATTTTGTACCAGAAATAGAAAATATACTTAGAAATTTTTCAACACTATTCAGACTTTTAAAGTTATAAGCATTTTTTTAAGAGCTATGAAGCAAAACGTCATGAACAACTTCACACAAACATAATGAGGATATTTTTCAAGTAAATGCCAACAGCTAAAGATAACTAAAATGATGCTACAAATCATTTCAATTGTATTTGATTAGGACATCATTCTACTACCACATACACTTAATGGAAACTGTTTCTAGATGTTTACTGAAATCACACATTCCCACATGTAGAGCTCAAATCTGAGACTGAAAAAAGTATGACAGTATCTATCATACAGCCATGTCAATTCTTTTCAAAGCAGGCTTGCCCTCCAAACTGTCAACACAACAAAGAAGAAAAATATCAGCTTCTTTCTGCAGCTCAAGATAGCCTTGAGAACACCTCATTATAGCAACGAGCTGCATTGCTAGTGGGTCACACTGTGCTCTAACACAGTCCTTTAGTCTTCATCTTCATTTGTGCCACAATGAAAAAGCAATGGATTTGTCTTTGAAGACATCTCTAAGTAATTTCCCCTCCCATCAGTATCTTCTGAAAGTCTGTCAGGTTCAGATACACGGTTTTCTTCTTGTTCCTGTAAAATGCAGCCTGGAGTAGCCGATCCTTCAGGCTGTTCTGAAAGTCTAATTGCAGTGCGCATTTGCTTTTCTAATTCCTCTATCAATTTTCCAGGAGGAGTTGTAGATTGCAAAGAAACCTTTGATTTTTCATCACTAACCTCAAACATCGAAGTGCTTGTGCCCTGCCTTAATCCATTACAGTCAATAAGTGGAGCTGTCCTCTCCCCTTGAAGCGTGTCTTGTACAGAATTTATTTCCCCATCTTCGCTGGTTGAGGACGCTGGCTCATCTGAATCAGAGCCTTCTGTCTCAGATGAAGTACTGCTTGATTCTTCACAGTCACTTGTCTCCGACTCAGAGGAAGGCAGCTGTTGCCTGGAAACTCTGCCAGCAGCTTTTAACATGCTCTCTTCCTCTTGTACCAGCACTGCTGCTGCTTCCAGCTCCTCTAGTTCAAATCCTATGTGGGACTTAGTGAGTGTGGTTTTCTGCAAGGACTCAGAGAGTGCAGCCAACTTTTTTGACCTTTAACAAAGAACAAGATACAGAACTTTCCAAACAGAACTTTCCCATCTGATAATGAGAACACAAATCTTAAACATTCCTACTATTTGCTTGTTTTGCAGACAACTTTCTCCTTCAATTATGATTGTAAAAGTAGATGCTACAGAGGGGGGAGATCAGAAGTATTCACAATTACTATGATTTTGGGTAACCTTTTCCCACAGGGCTAGCCAATACGCCACTGAAAGTCTACGGTGACACTTTCAGGAAAGACAGTGCTTCTTTGATGTTTCAGCAGCGCACAGTAAGGGAAAACAGACCTTTTCAGGAATGCTGATAGCAGCAAATGCTGCAGTATTTGGCTTGCTGGATTAAGTTTATACGCAGCAATATCATTTTGGGTTACTACCCTTCCAGATATGCCTGTTAAATGCAGATGAACTGATAGAACGTAACTGATCAGGTCCATCATGGTGACACATTCTCCTCCTTTCAAAGCTACCTTTGTGCGCCCATGATAGCAGGAGATGTTCAGTGCTGTCTGTAGATATGCTTTACCTTTCATATATAACTCAGCTTAAATATAATTCAATAGAAATATCAGGAGCATTTAGATAAACACCTCTGATACAGTAGGCACGCTACAACAGCTTCAGATCTTTGGTACAGCCAAACCCATTTCCTCAAGTGTTTTGAAGTCAGCACATGCTTTACCAGAAATGTGAATCATGGCTTTATAAATAGAGAGAACAAGAAGTAAGAGAGTGCCTTGAAATGGGGGGAGGGACGGAGGGGAAGGGGAGGGTAAAGGGAAAAAGGGGTATAAAATAACAAACATACATCCTGTTTCTTGTTGTAGAGTTTTGCCTCAGACTATCAATCAACTTTTCACCACTTCCTGTAACAGCAGGTCTACTATAAATCATGCAGTAACTGACTGGGTTTCATTTCCTCTGCCAAACCTGCTAACCTGCAAGGCATGACACACTGACACTGGAGCAAGTAGCTGATAATGTAATACATGACTCCTGCGAGGCAAAAGTTAAAGTGCTTGTTCTCTCAGTTGAACGATTTTAAAGATCTTTATATTCTATTTCCCCAGGGGCATAATTACTCAGTATAACATAGACACATCATTTTTTTTTTTCTCCTAAAGGAATTGTATTTAACAGTGGGGGAAGGGAAAGTCAATGCAGATTCTTTTTACAGAGACAGCACAATGTTTAAAGCTAATCTTGGAATAAAACATACTAAAACTTCCTTAGTTCAACCCATAGACTTGGAAAACTAAGAAATAAGTACGTGTTTACCAGAAGTAACTGAAGCAACAAAGAAAAATTTCTATTTCTAGGATTCTTCAATCTGAAGCTAAAAATTAAATCACATCATCCCAGCAGCCTCCGCTATGAACACGGGCACCAAATCTGAGAAAGCTGCTTACTTAACACTGTTCCAGTTTTTTCTGTTTGATGATACGTTCTCATTTTATTTTTGTCAAGAACTCGAAATTTTTCTTCAAAAGTTACCGAGAACTTGAGAAACTGCCAACCTAATTGGGAACACAGAAAGCATTCCCCCTGTTCTATATGTGAAAGGAAGCCAAGTGATAAACAGAAAGGTTCATGAAGCTCCGCAGTAGGTGGTAACAAAGTAAGAGGCTTGCAGGGAAATGTGCTTCTTGAACACATTGGTGAGAAGCTGGTTTATACCCCGAGTCACACGTTTATATCCTTTTCAGAAAGCATTTTGCTTTGCTTTTGAAACAGTCTCTTTCCTTCCATCAAATTATACCTATGCATGCTCACTGGAGCGAAGGTATGCCATCCAGAGGGACATGGACAGGCTGGAGAAGTGGGCCAGTGTGAACTTCATGAAGTTCAACAATGCCAAGCGCAATGTCCTGCATGTGGGTCATGGCAATCCCAAGCACAAATACAGGACGGGGGGAGAATGGATTGAGAGCAGCCCTGAGGAAGGAGGACTTGGAGGTGTTGGTTAGTGAGAAAGAAGCTTAATATGACCCAGCAGTGTGTGTTTGCAGCCCGGAAACCAACCATGTCCTGAAGCATGAACAGCAGATCGAGGAAGGGGATTCTCCTCTACTCTGCCCTTGTGAGACCCCACCTGCAGTCCGGCATCCAGCTCTGGGGCCACAATATAAGCAGGACATGGACCTGTTGGAGCAAGTCCAGAGGAGGCCATGAAGATGATAAGGTGGCTGAAGCAGCTCTGCCCTGGAGACAGGTTGAGAGAGCTGGGCTTGTTCATCCTGGAGAAGAGAAGGCTCCTGGGAGAACTTAGAGCAGCTCCCAGTGCCTACAGGGGCTGCAAGAAAGCTGGAGAGGGACTTTTTACAAGGGCCTGTAGGGACAGACCAAGGGGGAATGGCTTTAACCTGCCATAGGGGAGACTGAGATTAGATACTATGAAGAAATTCTTCACTGTGAGGGTGGTGAGACGCTAGCACAGGGTGCCCAGAGAAGCTGCGGCTGCCCCATCCCTGGCAGTGTTCAAGGCCAGGTTGGATGGGGCTTGGAGCAACTTGATCTACTGGAAGACATCCCTGCCAATTGCAGGGGAGTTGGAACCAGATGATTTCTAAAGTCCCTTCTAACCCAAACCATTCTGTGCTTCCACGTGTGTGCATGTGTCCCCTTCCCCTGAGAGGGTTAATAATATGAAAGTACAACCCTTTTTACTGTCCTACTGCCTGATTGTTCACAAGCACACAACGATCTTTAAAAGCTGAATGCACCTTATGACAGAGAACACTGTTTTGTACCCATATTATATGTAGTTCATTGAGCAACTAACTGTAGGCACAATCATTTCCTCTAGTGACACATCTCTAGCTTCAGTCACCTCAGTCTCACCTACCTATTTTACTACTGCCATTATGGATAGCAAATAAACTTCAAAAGCACTGCTTGTCCTCTCACCTCTTCTGTCATGTCTGTCACTTTGTTTCCAAATCCTCTATTTTTTAAATTTTCCCTATTTCTGTTATTCTGATATTTCATTAATGTTTTTTCCTGCTGGATATTCTCAGTCCCTGAAATCACACCCTTAAAGTCCTCTCCTCCTGTTTTACTGTTCTCTTATGCACTTAACATGTTAGATATAGAAGCACTTCACATAACTGCATCAAGTATTAAGGAGACGTATGGCATTGTGTACTTTCTGGCATTAATAAATACTTCACTGTGCTCCATTTTACTTAATGCCTAATGTTAAGGAAGAAAACACAGTGATAAACTGATTTGACTCTACACACATTACGTTACTAAATTAGATGTGGTCCTACTGACAGATAAAACAAATGGCCTCTCTAAAGCAGCAAGGGTTTGATGACTCTATACACAAATGGTTTTTTATCAATGAGTTCAAAGAGAAGAAGTGAAAAGGCTGGTGCTTGACAAATACAGACAAACACCAGTCCTACTGGGTAACTGTAAAACTGCAGAAGGAATTCTTGGCCTGAAAACCTTGGGTTAATTCCTTTGGCGTGATCAAAATACACATCAAAACAATGACAATAATTGATTTTGTAAACCAACTGTGGCTTCAAGTTTCACATTTAGTCCTTTTTCCCGAAAGGTTTTGAGAGAACTACTGAGAGAGAGCATGCTTTTTATCTTTACAAAGGATTACAGGAAAAAAAAGCCATTGATTAAAGAGTCTGCTCTTCCCTTCTAACAATCACAGCACAAATGGACACTCTGCTTGGACGAGGGAATGCCTGCAAAGGCCAACAGTTCCATCTGTCCTCTTAACCCCCATAACTGCCTTACTTCAGCCCTCTCACACAGTGGTCCCATGGAGCAGTGTGACTGCCAAAACCATGCACAAGTCCATACAGTCCATGAACTACCAATCAATCAGCATGTTGCAGGACAGGGGAAGAGGGGCAGACCTTCTTTCTACACTAACAGTGTCCCAAAGAGCATCTCGGCCAACCACAGTAGGAATCCTCTAATAAACAATTTTGACAATAGAATATATTTTACTAATTTTCTTCGTTCTTAGCCACATCAGGTATTTGATTTATACAGCATGAAAGTCTCCTTTTCAGTTACTCAGATTTCTTAGTAGGCTACGTTTCTTCCCAACTTTCACTCTGGCCATTAAGTCTCTTCCAGAGCTCAACATTTCAATACCAGAAAGAAACTCAAAACCTCATGCTCTTGACAAATTAATACATAAAAGCAGAGAACCCCACTCCCCAGCTTTCAAATCTATTAAAAGGGAAAAAAGGATTACTTGAAGAACAGCTTGCTTCCCTGCACTTCTCCCCTAACTAACAGAATTAGAATTAGCTATCTGTCCTCCTTGTTTAAGGCAATTACCTAATATCAAGGAAAACTGAGTTTCAGGAGTGCATTTCACATCAGCCTTAAGAAAAGGTGGCAGCATTTTATGGACAAAACCCAAGGCAATCAACATAAAAATCAGAGCATGGAAATACTTTCAACACGAGACTGTGGGTCCCCGAGCTAATGATTTCCTTAGCTGAAAGATAAGCAACAATTCAGGATACAAAAATGAGACACCAGAAATGAGATACTCCGTATTAGAGACTTGCAGTAAACAGGTCCTGCTGTTTCCAAAATCTTTTGAGGAGTGTTTTAGAGATTAGACAGCAAATACTTCAATTTCTCAAGTATGATTAATGGAATTGCATGATTACTTTCAGACATGCTCATTCAGTAGGCACATATGTGGTAATGATATTGCATTATTATGGTGCTAGTGTTCTTACATAAACATGCATAATAAGCTTTAAAGGTGCAATACATAATAATTATTAGTTATCACGATATCAGTTGCTTAAGAAAAACGTTTAATTACAGGTTAAACTGAGCAGATGCATGTTTTGCTTAATGTATTACTTTGAGGAACAGATAGCAGCAACATCTCAGGGCCTGCCCACGTAGTCTGGAATTCAGATTTCAAGACAGAACTACTGTAGGCCTTGTCTAGGCACAGGAGAGAGTCCCTCCATGTGCTAGAAGAAAAAAAATCTTGTTCAGGAGATCTCAGATTACAAAAGAGTAAAACTGGGGTTAAAAGAACAAATGATCATGAGATTCAGCAAATAAAAGGAGATGGATAAAACAAGGGGAAAAAAAAAGATTACGGCAACAGGAAAGGGAAACCATTAGTTTTAAAGCAAAGCCCACCTGTGGCAGCACGAAGGGAAGTGATGGTGATAGCCACTGACTGCAATGCTGAGACATAAGCAGCAGCCAGAGTGGGAGGAGAGCAGGACACAACCTCTCCAGTTCCAGATTAATGCTTCTAAGACCTTTGGTTCTACCTTCTGTCCTGAGGAATAAAGAAGGCACCAGGATCTGAGGAATCAAGACAGCTCCTATCTCCAGAACACAGAGTTGTGAGAAAAAGGTCTTACAGAAGACATATATTAGGGATTTGATTGTTTCCAAGGAAGATTTAACATAAGCTGGAAGGGAAGACAAAAAAAGTCAACCTAGCCACAGAAAATAAAAAATAAATGCAGAACTTGGGGGATACATCCAGCCACAAAATCCACTTTCTTCCCAAATGCTGAAATAAGTAATCATACTTCTGTATACTATGTCCATCAGTCAACATTAGTACTATAAAACGAAAAGGTTTTAAGATGGAGTGCTAATGGACCAGGCCTTTCCATCTGCCTTACATCCAATTCTCTTGCTTTAGCAGTTAAGTCATATACAAGAAAGTAAACAAACAAAACTCAAAGAGTGCTTGAAAATATGACGATATTCTGTATGATTGGTGGCACTGCATACTCCATCATGGCATGGGAGTTAAGTATCTAAAACACTGCGTGGAGTATTCACAAACATGGCAGTAGACAGCCAAATTGGCAGTACAGTCTTTCAAAGCAGGAGACAGTAATATTTCACCATGGAATGAAAAATGACTTTCCTTGCACAGGCACAAGCTCCAGCTTGCTTTTGTTTTGTAAACAATAGGATTATTTCTACTGCCTCGTAAGTTTTCTGAAGTACACAGTGTAAACTAGGTGTAAGACATAGCAAAATACAACAGAACGTTCTCATTATCTCCTCTGGCTCAATCACAATCTAATCAGTGTACAGCGTGCAAGTGCTGTCATGGCAGATTGAGCTGCTCTTGCTCAAGCACAACACAAAAGCAAGCATGGGAACCTACACATCTAAATCATTGCTAACAGCTTTGGTTACCAGCCTGGCGTTTGAACATGACCTAACTGGTCCTGGAACCAAGCTGAAGCCTAACTAATCTTGGAATTAACTTAAGTCTTGTTATATTATGTTGTTTGAATGTGGTTAGGGCTACTTGCTATGTTATAATGGGAATCAGTCCTCCATGCTAGCAGTGCTCTAACCTGGCTCTACAGGGCTGACAAGCCCTGTTTTAAGTGTAAACCACTTTAATTATCTTTACATCTTACAGGCAAGATAAACAAGTCTCATAGAAACAGTAGATGCTTCAAGTGCAGACATGCCTTTGCAGTGTCATAGGTTCCGCCAAATACAAAAATAGATCTGTCTCACTGTCAAGAAGCCACCTCCTGGTAGGCCTACAATTCCTTGAGATGCATTCAAACACCAACTAGCAGGATGCTGTGCCAGTCAGCAGGGCTGATAAATATAAAAAGGACAGCTATTTAACTTAGCTCCACTCAGCAAAAGCTCTGGAAACACAGAATCCAGCCATTAGTGAGGTTGTTGCATTAAGCAAAAGGCTTTTTGCCTGTGGGATCACAAGGTTTTCTCAACTGCCTTAATTTTATGTATTTACTGAATGAGAAGTTACCAAATTTAAGGAGAAAGTATCAGTCTATAATCAAACCACCTTTCTCAACAAGGCCTGGCAAAACTCAGACTTATATGAGGCAATGTTTCACAGACACCCTCTTCTTAGATAAATCAGATAAGATAACAAGCAATACAACCAGTCAAGAGTATAACCACTTTAAATGTGTTCCAAATAACATACCTGGCAGCATTGCTTACAATTTCCCAAAATTAATCTTCTAGCCAGAGGCATCATAAGTATTAAGACAATTCCAGAGTTAATATCTCAGACATCACCAGATATTATCCTTCAGTAGAGCCTCAGCAGTTCAGATACAGAGAACGTGTAAATTTAGTATCCGCAAGACACTGAAATGACAGTTAAACTAAAAGGGATAATGAAATCTCCTGCCTTGCCACAAGATTTGTTGAGGACAAGCTGCAACAGGACATGGCTAATTATTTCTGCATGGACTGTCACTGGTGACCAAAAGGGGACCTGCAAAAGGGGCAGAATCTCCAGACCCTTCAGATCATCTTATTTTTCCCCTGCCCAGAGTGGCTCTTGCTGAATTCTATCCATCACTGTCTGCCCAGGCACAAGGGGTATCAAGAGACATTGTTCAGTGTTCAGCCCCTTGATAATGCCAACATTGACTTCCCACAGGAACTCTGTCATGATCTTGATGAAAATCAATAATCCTATGGCAGTAAGTCTACTACTTCAGTTCTCTCAAAGCAGAAGGCACAGCCAACCATGATAACAAAAGATAAAAGAGTAAGCTCATACAAGAATGACACAGCTGACAAAGCATCCAACTATTCTTAAATATACTGGAGAGGAAAATAAATTGCTCTTCCGTCTAAAACCCAGATGTGCCCCCTAGTTCGGCACAGCTGCTTGAGCAACCAAACTGATGAGCTTTGGGGAAAGACTCCTGAAGCGAGCATTGTTGCCTGTTAGGCAACACTCTTAAGTCACTGGAACAGCATATTCTGATACTCAGAGGTAGAGATAATGTGAGGGAAGACACAGATACTCTCAAACTGCAATAACGTAACTTCTGTTCTTTAAACCAACAGTAAGTAGTGTGCTTCCTTTAGAAAGGCACCTAACAAAGCCAAGCATCCCTCCACACTTGACATACAGCTTCAAACAGCTAGAAAGAAGAAAACAATATACTGATTGAATTCTTACGACATAGAATTGAAAGGCAATTTGATTTTAATAAAATATTCAAGACTTGAAAAAGTCTAGGTTTGATCAACCCCAACTGGTAAAATGTAGCAGCAAGAATGGTGATGGCACTGAATGCAAAAGCAGACTTAATTCATGTAGAAACATCTGAAGTCAACATGCACAAAAAAAGAAGAAATGATTGAATGATGAAATTAGGTAAAAAAGAAAAAAAAAAAATGTATCTTCCAGTCCAGAAAATGATCTTTACAAATGGACTTTCAGCTGCAATAATGAGAAACTCATCACACTAAACACACCATCCATTTCACAAAACTACTCTTTAGAAGTCATAGGTTACAAAAGAACATGAGCTTCAGAATCTGCCTGGAGATAAGAGGCTAAGACCCAATTATACCTTTTAGCATGAGTTTTATATGAGATGTTATATTTCACCATTTTTATTTCACTTTCAAGGTCACTCCTAAGGAGTGCTTCAAATTATACACTAGTCCATGACCTCCAACCATAGTGAAGCAGTTTTGAAAAAGCAAGCTCAGGATCAGGGAACTAAAATGCTCCAAATTAAGTTCTGAAAGAAATGCACAACAGAAAACCTGCAGTCTTGGTAAGTGTTAACAGACAGTGAAAACCACTTTGCCTGTCTGCACACACTGCGTGTTACAGACTATGACTAGGAATGTAACCTCACACTCATTTTAGTGCAAAGTACCTCAGGCATGCCTTTACCCCAATTCCCCTCAAGCTTGGGGAAACTTTTATTTCATCTAGCCCCTGGGAACAGTTACTTTCTATGGTGAAACATGGCTAAAACTTAACAAAGCGTAACGATGCTACCATGAAGTTTAAGGCATGAGGTGGGAAAGAAAATACACATGGCACCTGAACCACAGGGCAACCCTTCCACGGAAAGAAAAGGCCCTCATTCAGAAGAGCACAGATAATACTCTTTTATACCTGCACCATGCACAGAAAATGCCATAGGGTCATAATGAACAGAAAAGTCTAAAACCTATTTGACAACCCTATTCAAAGAAGGCACCTCTAGCCACAAAATTCATTACTGCATCAACCAAACAGAAAGATGAACCTGCAACATTTACTAAGTCACTTTTCCAGCCTTCATCAGCTGGATAGCTCATCATAACCCTACCTGGCTTACGAGATCCGAAAGAATCACAGAATAGGGAGTACATTAACAGAGAGGAATACAAACAGGAGCACTCAACAGTTTCACATGCTTAGTTTATGATACATTTTTATAGTAAGCAGCAGAACCACTAACTAACTCCATTAAAATCTCATTAGCTCTGATCAATGAGTATGGAAGATAATATAAGAACAAAGCTGAATTTAATGTGCTAGTGAAGGAGAAACAGAACCATTTTCTTCAGGAGTCAGGTAAAAATGGACCTAAACTTTAACTAATCTTCTATATTACCTGCAGCAAACAAAGAGACAGATGAATGCAAACACAACAGAAATAACATTTGTTCACATAGAATCATACAATAGTTAGGGTTGGAAAGGACCTGAAGATCATCTAGTTCCAACCCCCCTGCCATGCCCAGGGACACCTCACACTAAACCATGCCACCCAAGGCTATGTCCAACCCGGCCTTGAACACCGCCAGCGATGGAGCATTCACAGCTTCCCTGGGCAGCCCATTCCAGTGCCTCACCACCCTCACAGTAAAGAATTTCTTCCTCATATCCAGTCTAAACTTCCCCTGTTTAAGTTTGAACCCGTTACCCCTTGTCCTCTCACTACAGTTCCTCATGAAGAGTCTCTCCCCAGCATCCCTAGAGGCCCCCTTCAGATCCTGGAAGGCTGCTCTGAGGGCTCCACGCAGCTTCTCTTCTCCAGGCTGAACAGCCCCAACTTTCTCAGCCTATCTTCATATGGGAGGTGCTCCAGTCCCCTGATCGTCCTCGTGGCCCTCCTCTGGACTTGTTCCAATAGTTCTATGTCCTTTTTATGTTGAGGACACCAGAACTGCACACAATACTCCAAGTGAGGTCTCACGAGAGCAGAGTAGAGGGGCAGGATCACCTCCCTCCACCTGCTGGTCATGCTCCTTTTGATGCAGCCCAGGATACAGTTGACCTTCTGGGCTGCGAGCGCACACTGCCTGCTCATGTTCATTTTCTCATCAACCAACACCCCCAAATCTTTCTCTGCAGGACTGCTCTGAATCTCTTCTCTGCCCAACCTGGAGCTGTGCCTGGGATTGCTCCAATCCAGCTGTAGGACCTTGCACTTGGCATGGTTAAACTTCATCAGGTTGGCATCAGCCCACCTCACAAGCCTGTCAAGGTCCCTCTGGATGGCATTCCTTCCCTCCAACATATCAACCGAACCACACAGTTTGGTGTCATCGGCAAACTTGCTGAGGGCGCACTCAATCCCACTGTCCATGTCACCGACAAAGATGTTGAACAAGACCGGTCCCAACACCCATCCCTGAGGGACACCACTCGTTACTGGTCTCCAGCTGGACATTGAGCACAACTCTTTGCATGCGGCCATCTAGCTAGTTCTTTATCCACCAAGTGGTCCACCTATCAAATTGATGTCTCTCCAACTTAGAGACAAGGATGTCATGTGAGACAGTGTCAAACGCTTTGTACAAGTCCAGGTAGATGACATCAGATGCCCTACCCCAGTCCATCAGTTCTGTAGCCCCATCATAGAAGGCCACCAGATTGGTCAGGCAGGATTTCCCCTTAGTGAAGCCATGCTGGCTGTCACCAACTACCTTGTTGTTTCTCATGTGCCTCAGCATGCCTTCCAGGAGAATCCGCTCCAAGATTTTGCCAGGCACAGAGGTGAGGCTGACTGCTCTGTAGTTCCCTGGGTCATCCATTTTCCCCTTCTTGAAAATGGGGGTTATATTTCCCTTTTTCCAGTCGTCGGGAACTTCCCCTGACTGCCATGATTTTTCAAATATGATGGACAGTGGCTTAGCAACTTCATTTGCCAGCTCCTTCAGGACCCGCAGATGGATTTCATCTGGTCCCATGGACTTGTACACGTTCAGGTTCCTAAGATGGTCTCAAACCAGATCCTCTCCTACAGTGGGCCCAGGGTCTTCATTCTCACAGTCCCTGCATCTGCCTTCCAAGACTTGGGTGGTATGGTCAGAGCATTTTCCGGTGAAGACTGAGGCAAAGAAGTCATTAAGAACCTCAGCTGTCTCCAAATCCAGGGTAGCCAGTTCTCCTGATAGCTTCTGGAGAGGGCCCACATTGTCCCTAGCCTGTCTTTTATTTGCAATGTACCTATAGAATCCCTTCCTGTTATCCTTAACATCCCTAGCCAAGTTTAATTCTAAGTGGGCCTTAGCTTTCCTAACCTGATCCCTAGCTTCCCAGACAACATCCCTGTACTCTTCCCAGGCCGCCTGTCCTTGCTTCCACCTTTTATAAGCCTCTTTTTTCCTTCAAATTTTCCTCAGCAGCTCCTTATCCATCCAAGGAGGTCTCCTGGCCCTCCTGCAGCACTTCCTTCTAGTAGGGATGTATTGCTCCTGAGCTTGTAGCAGGTGATCCTTGAATATCAACCAAGAGCCTTGGGCCCCCCTGCCCTCTAGGGCTATATCCCATGGAACCTTACTGAGCAGGTTCCTGAAGAGGCCAAAGTCTGCTCTCTTGCAGTCCAGGGCAGTGAGCTTGCTGCACGCTCTTCTCACTGTCTTGACAATCTCAAATTCAACCATCTCATGATCGCTGCAATCAAGGCTGCCCTGAGCGTCACATTTCCAACCAGCCCTTCCCTGTTGGTGAGGACGAGGTCAAGCATGGCACCTCTCCTTGTCGGCTCCTCTATTACTTGCACAAGGAAGCTGTCTTCCACACAATCGAGGAACCTCCTGGATTGCTTGTGCCGGGCCGTACCATCCCTCCAACAGATATCAGGGTGGTTGAAGTCCCCCATGAGAACAAGGGTCTGTGAGCATGAGGCTGTTCCTATCTGTCTATAGAGCCCTTCATCCACCGAGTCCTCTTGGTCAGGTGGTCTGCAACAGATCCCCACAATAATGTCTCCCATCTCTGTTCTCCCTTTCATTCTGACCCACAAACTCTCTATTGACTGCTCACCTGTCGCCAGACAGTGTTCTATACTCTCCAACCTATCCCTAACATAAATAAGAATTCCCCCTTCCTGTCTGCCGGGCCTGTCTTTTCTGAAGAGCCTGTAACCTTCCATTCCAACACACCAGTCATAGGAGCCACCCCACCATGTTTCTGTGATGCCCATTATATCATACGCCCGTAGACGTGTACACATCTCTAATTCCTCTTGTTTGTTCCCCATGCTATCGGCATTTGTATAGAGACATCTGAGCCGAGCTCCAATTGAAGCCGGCTCATTGGCTGGAGTAGCTGCAATATCTCTACGTTGCTCTGAACGTTTACTATAGGTGCTGGCAAGTGACTGGGTGTGTTGGGATGGAATAATGCCCCCCTCCCCCAACACATCTAGTTTAAAGCATCCTTGACCAGTCTGGCAAGCCTCCTCCCAAATCCACTCTTCCCTTTCTTTGCCAGACCAGCTCCACCAGCCCATGATGTACTACTAGATTAACTACTGCCTTCACAGGAAAGAAACACACAAACCACTAATGTCTGCTTCATTTCTATACTTCCTTATGAAAAGCCACCTGCTAAAATAATATGTGCTCAGTCTGTCCAAGGTATTTGATGTAACTGCAGGAAAGAACTCATTCTTTCCATTTCTCAAGAAGATGGATTCTGTTTTTTAGCCTGAATAGCTCAGGTGTACATAGGTTTATACTGTCCATGTCTATACTAACTGTTAATTATTTCCTTTCTAACAACTCTTGGAAACCAGGCTACTTCAATCAAATTTAAGAGCAACTAGAGTTTAATAAAAGATCTTTAAATTCCTACATATTTGATGAAAATAAGCAGACATATAAATAATGACCCTCATAAGAAAAGACAAGCAGAACACATCTATCATGTATTGGCTCGCTAGGAAGCCATGACATGCATGTACCAAATATGATCAGTGCTAAAACCAGCTACTGCTTATGTTGCCTCTTGCCTGGTAGAGGTATCAAACGATGTGGTGAAGAGATTAGGGCACAGGGCTTAGGTTTGTAGAAGTACATGGCATCTTTTTTTGCTCCCTCCCTTGTACACATCAGACAAAATGGGGACTGGAAAAGTGTTAACACCACACAAAATCCTTATCTTGAACATAGGAAAACCACACCATAAAAAAAAAGAGGGCACTGGGCTCAGAAAGAAGTCAGGAAAAGACACCTCCCTGTAAGCAAGATGCCACCACTTCAAATTGACAGGATTAGAAGAGCAGAAATCCAGTATAAAGAGACTATTTTTGACAAGAGAAACCCATCACTTATCTTCAGGTGACAAAAAGCAGTCCTGCACCATAGAACAAAGGCTAATGTGGAAGAATCCAGTGGGTTTAAGAGGAACATAAGATACTTTCATCTTGAAATTCTGGCTTTTAAAAGGCACTAAATGAATTCTGAAACTAAGAGAATGATATACTTACACATCAATCCAACTTGCAGCCTTGTAAACATGAATTGCTATCTACATAGCTTAAAGTATTACAGTTTGTTAACCATAAATCAAATATAAAGCACAGCACCATCGTTTCAATTTAAGTGACTTCTTTTATGTTAATAAGTGTGAGTATTTCAAGCGACTTTCCCTCTGTATTTATTCTGAAATTCCACATACTTCTTTCATACTGATCTAAATACTGCATGAGTTGAACTGCACATTCATAAATATTTAAAAAAAAGATGAAGCTTTCCAATATAACATCTCACTTCATTACTTGGTCCTTTCGATCAGTTGAAACCAAACTTTTATAACCATGGATTATCAAAGAAATCAAGTACAGCTTAGTTATGTAGCTGATCCTACGAAAATATTCATAAAACAGACTTGGAATTAATATTGGACTATAAAAAGAAAGTGAATGGTATTTATATGTTTTAGGAATACTTTAACTGAGCTTAGAAGTAGCTCAGTGTTGCCAAAACAGCTTCAGAAAGTTGCAGCCAGTCCAAACATTTAACAATGGCACAGCTTCCAAAGTCATATATAAATACAAATAATGAAAGATAAATAGAAAACTCACCACAATAGAGACAGTGAGAAAGTAACAGATTTTATAATGTGATAGAAAGTATTGGCTACGTTACAGAAATGGAACACTGACAATTGTTTTACATTAGCCCTGTCTCCCTCAAATTTCTTAACTGCCATTACCTAGAATTTGATCTTCACCATCACTGCTGGTGATCCAGAAGACAGCACTCTTAATACTGTAAATTATACAATTTGTATTACAATATGGGACTGAAAGGTACTCACACAAAGCGGCGCAGAAAATGTGAATTTCAGTGTCAGGATAATGTTAGTAAACTCATGTATTACAAAAATAACAACAAGGACAATGGAGGGCTTAAAGGCACAATAACAAACACATTACTCCAACATGATCCTATCCCTTTACAATGTAATTTAACCACCAAACAACAGAAGTCCTAGTCAGGTTGATCAGAGTTTTAACTCCAACATTGCTCCATTGCTCCTGACTGAGGCCCTTAACACTTAATGGGAGAACACCACCCATAGCCTTCCCACTCACAATCTGTTTTCAACTCACACAACCTGAACATAACAAGACATTATCTGATCATCTTGCAAACTTCTTGCAGGAAATCAGATTTTTTGCAATAGCATAAACTGAATGGCCTGTTCCCATCCTCTCACTCCACACCCTGCTGCGTTTGTGGGATACCCAGTATCAGATATTCTAGTGGATGATCATGTCCCTTATGAATAACAGTAATTAACAGCAATAATAATAGCACCAGCCCCCACTGAATTGGCTGGAGATCTGTCTTCTTGACCACAACAGGACAACTTGCAGGCCATGGCCCAGTTCTTGCAAGGAGATGTTCCCAGGGAATAGAGGACAGCAGGCAGTAGGCCACAGGCTAAGTTACCATCTCATTCCACACTTGTTTCCTCTCTCATTCTACCTCTGCTCTGTCTGGAGATTCATGGGGCAATCACTGCAAGGGGTAGGTGGAAGAGACCAAGCAAGCTACTGACAAAGCTGGAAACAAAACAGGAAGACGTTATTAGCCTGCAGATCAGTTTTCCACTTTGATCACAGCAGCAAACTCCACCTGCTTTGAGAGGCAACAGCCACACAAGCTCATCCTTCCCCTAGTCAAAACAGAAGAGGAGTCAGCTGAGATGTGCTGACTGAAAAGACATGACACAGATCACTGACCCTTCTGCAGGCAGAGAGGAACTGCCTCCCAACAACTTTGGAAAATCAAAGCAGTAGCCTGAGGGGGGAAAAAAATGGCTTTCTTCTTTGCCTTCTCTACCCACAGCAAGGTGCATTCAGACACAGCCTGAAGGAATATGAGCTATAGAAAAGCAATGGAATAAATAGGAAAAAAAAACAACAGAAGAAAGGAGAGGAAAGACATCAAAGGAAACTGCAGCTAGCAGCTGGGAGGAGAGATTAAATCCCTTGTTAAAAATCCATGTTTTACAGGGCTTGCTAAAACATATCTAAAGAGGAACTTCTGGTATTATATCCACCTGTCTATCACCTTTTTCAGCCTTCAGGGCTAACAGTGTTTTGCTTTAAGCCTCTTAAGTCAGCGTATTACATTACTTGAGTATTGTTATTTACAAAGTGATCTACATGCACCTACTGCTTTACAGACAATTGAAGTGACAGCTCAGGCCTTAAATAAGATGCAACATTTAATGAGAGGCATGCCAGCTCAGGATGACAGTAAACAAAAAGAAACTGTATTAAAAACATGCATCAGAACAATGAAACAGGAGACATACAATGTGCTTGCAAATTATTAATTACTATTTTTAAATCAAAGAAGGGAGATCTAAGGATCAAGAACCAATGATTCGGAATGAAAATAATAAATCTGGGCATCAACAGCCTACGTACTGTTTGATAAACTGGTAAACCCTTATTTAAGTTTTAAGGAAAATGATAGCATTTCCTTCTGTAAGACTAGAAAAGCCTGTTTTAGTAGCATAATAAATTACACAGAATCTCAAATACTTTCTGCACCAGACCCATAGCTAGTGTTGGAACCACGAGGTGTTTTTTAGCTAGGCTATCTTGGTGGAAACAAATAATACAGTACAGAACTACCCAACATCCAGGGGAGAACGAGCCACCTCGTAATTCCTCTTCACTAGGAAAACATGAAAACTTATTGCTGCCCGAATTTCTCCCGTTTCCTGTTCAACTACATGGATTTTATTTATAGTTCTTTTTTGTCACACTAAACAATGGCTAAGAACTGAAATCTATATCCCATCATGTCTGCAGACAAGTCCAAATCAATCTTTAACTTTCTTATCAATGAACTACTGAGTTCATTGGGTCTCTCGCTGTAACACAGGTCATTCAGAGGTGTACATTCATGGAACCCTTTTTACCCAGATTCTCTCATTTTTTCAACATCTTTTTGAATAGACACTAGAATTAGTCTGTGGTTTAGCACAGTCTCACAAATCATCTATTTTAAGTCATGCCACTTCCTTCTCCGACATGATACTACTCTGCTTTTTCAGCTGAGGACTGCACTCACCTTCTTACCTCTTCAGAGATAAACAGGTGCTCAGATTCAAACCATTCCCAAGCATGGCTCAGCCTATTTTTCTAGAGCTGCTGCCCTCAACTGTTTTGTATTCTCCAATGTATAACTGTGATCTACAATCTTTTACTGTGAATATGCCATCTTATACGTAGCTGTATTAAAATGCACATTGTTCAATTAAGCACATGTTGCCTGTGCAATCCATTTTCTACTTTTAACAAAATAAAACTCAGAATCACAATTTTCTTAATTTAAAAAGACTATTACTGTATTTTTTTTACAGATTGTTAAGATATTGGACTGTACTCACAAAGACTCTGAAAACAACGGATTATCTTAAGTTTACATAGCAACAAAAGCCTGTCTTTTTACAGGCTTTTTTCATAACCCCCCCCTTTCCAATGTTTCCTAGAACACTGACATATTAGTAACTCCTACAGTTGGTGGTATGTAAACTGAA
The DNA here is from genome assembly GCA_028858755.1 of Ara ararauna. Classification (NCBI taxonomy): domain Eukaryota; kingdom Metazoa; phylum Chordata; class Aves; order Psittaciformes; family Psittacidae; genus Ara; species Ara ararauna. Next base: position 8,036,773 of record CM054385.1, read on the forward strand.
ATATGCATAAAATGAACCTCAAAGAGAACATCTGAAGTGGCCACTCCTGTTATTGGTAAAAGCTCAAAAATCAGCTGGGACATCTGAAAGTTAATACAGTACTGCAGGCCTCCAAAGAAGTGAATGAGAAGGAAGCCTAATGCAGCATGATTACTCAAGACGGTAAGCAAACACACTGCTGCATGCTGAACTAGCTGCCAGCAGTAGTAATGCCAGTTTGCAAAGACTGCTAAGAAGGAATTACAGTAATTACAGCAAGTCATCACAGGACAGTAAGGGTGAAGCGAGACAACCAGATAAAACACAGCTTTCTTGCTGTGTTTATGGGAAAAAACGTGACCACAGTAGCACCACGATTTTTTGGTTTATCCCTTATACCTGTGTCATGGGTTCAGCAGCAGCAGTCATTTTTCTCCTTCTTGGTAGCTGGTGCAGTGCTGTGTTTTTGATTTTGGGCCTGGGAACAGTGCTGATAACACCAGTGTTTCGGTTACTGCTTAGTGATGTTTTGGTCTGACCAAAGACTTTCTGAGTTTCATGCTGTGCCAGGGAGGAGGGGAAGCCAGGAGGAAGCAGAGACAGGACACCTGACCCAAACTGACCAAAGAGGTATTCCATGCCACAGCACGTCATGCCCAGGATGGGAAAACGGAGAGCAGAGACCTGGAAGGGTGTGGGTGCACTGCGTGGTCGGGCTTGGTATTAGGTGGTGAGAATTATATTCTTTCCTTGCATTTGCCTTGTCATTATTATTATTGGTGGTAGCAGTAGTGGTTTGTGTTATACTTTAGTTACTAAACTGTTCTTATCTCAACCTGTGTGAGTTACATTCTTTTGATTCTCCTTCCCATCCACCCGGGAGCAGGGTGAAGAAAGAGAGGGGAGTGAGTGAGAGAGTGACTGTGTGATTTACGGCTTAAACCACGACAACCTGTGTGGCTCTTACTAAGATGAAACAGCAAAGGAAACAGCCTTCAAATCAAAAACCTCCAAACGCCAACAAGTTGTTTTGCAGGGGCTGGGGCAGGGAATTAAGAAGCTTCAGGGTATCCACAATGACAATACCATTAAAGAAGCATAGTCAAAAATATAATCCTCTAACTACAAGACAGACTGAAATAAGGGATTTTGTGAGCATGGCAATGGGGTGCTTACACTACCTGGTAAGCAATAAAACTGCTACACCAGGACATAATGCTGATGGCAAGGCTGCTTTCAAAGCAGTAAGGTGAAAGCAATTCAGCTTTCCTCTGCACCACCTGCTTTGAATACCAGAGTTTTTAATCCAACCTGACATTACCACAGCCTCCACTAGCCAAAGTTAACACGGGCAGCAGTGAAGGCAAAGTAAAACCTAGAGAGCTTTAACTGTAACTAGAGAGTAGGGCACAGTTGACCATGAAACTAATACACATAACATATAACACTACATGAGGTATATTCTGCCTAAGGTCTCAAATGTATGAAGTGCTTTAAACATGCTGTACAATTCAGTTTAAACCCACTGAGGCAAGAAGCAGGATCTTCATCCAGAACATATTACTGCTTATACCTTTGTTCTTCTGAATCTCGGATGTCAAAAATTAGCATATTCCTTGAGCATCTGACAACACTTTAAAGCATTGATCAATTTTCCTTATCTGTTAATACACTCCCCCCATTACAGATTGAAAATTTAACAAACATGTTAGCAGTTCATCGTTGAAAACCTTTTAGGGTAATTTTGTTCCTGCATCCTCTTATCTGAACTGAACGCTCTCATAGCGGAGGTGCACAGTTAACAAGTTACTGTTCAGCCCTCATTTAGCAATACACTCCCGAGTTTCAAATGTTACATGGCAATGCCACAGAGTGAATAGGACTGCATGAATATCAACCCTACAAGCAGCAAAAAGATAAAAAAAAAAAAAAGTTAAATAAAATCAACAGCCTGTTTTTGCTCTATTCAAGTATTCTGAACTTTATAAAACCCTGAACCACTAAAGACAGCAAACACGCCAAGAAACAGCCACAGAAATGGCACAATGGAAACAGTTTCTACACAGTTTGAAACACTTTTCAAAGTTTCCCAGGTCTTATCAAATAATAACCATGTCAAATTTCTTTAGTTTGCAGATAAATGATCAGTTTCACAAACAATATTAACACACAACCGGAATATACGTTTAAATTTCATCTGTATTAATCTAAAGATTGTAATCTTTAAGCTTCTGCAGGCAAGTATGTTATATGCTACAAAATATTTTCCAAATGTACCAAAAGCTTAAGGTAACTCTTTCAGGAAGGCTATAATGCATAACCTATTCTCAAATGCTTTTTGCCTTACAAGCAAGACAGCACAGGACAAGGGCAAGTTGGTCATGTGTAACAAGATACAAGCAAAATAAATAAGATGCTCTACAGAGTAGAGAACCTAATGTAGATTAGTAATAAACCTATAAAGCCATGTAAATACTTACATGAACTGAAGAGAGGCTTTTGAAGATTCAGTGTGGTACAGTGTATTTAAATAGGCACAACCACAGTCAAACTACCAGAACTACTCTGATTATCAAATGTATGCTTTAAAAAATGTTAGAAGGCTGTCTCAGACATTCAAACCTGGTCCTTTTCGTAAACAGAAAGAGATGGTAACTTGTAAAATAAATGGTAAAAGTCAGACAAAGCCAAGGAAGAGGTCAGAATGAACATAAAGAAATCTCTTCTACCAAACTTTAACCAATGCAACAGACAAACTATGATGCTAAAGGTCGAGTTCCTTACTCCCTTGTGTAACTTTATGATCCAATGTGACACAGGCAGTAAAAGTCCTAGATCTCAAAGATCTTACTTTCTTATTCTGAAAGACTTGGGCTCCTCAATACCTTTGCAGCATCAGGTCTTGACTCTTCAGGCCCACATTACATTATATTGATTAAAACAGTAATTCAGACAACCTGGGGAAAATGAAAGGGGGGCTGAACAACCACAGTCAATCTCATCACCTCAGTGACATGCTGTGAATGTAATTAATCCTACATTTAGAGAACTTCACGTCCTACACATAAAGCAGCAACTCCCTGCTGGCTTCAGACTAGGTAATTTTGTAACAAGGACTAGGTTTCAATTATAACAAAGAGATGAAAAGGAAAACAGACCTATGAAGCTAGCCTATCTTTTAGGGTATGTCTCACCTGCAAATCAAGAAAACCACACATAACATGCTTTGGAATATCTTTGCTTGAATTTAGTTAGTTCCAATAAGGACTGCAGCTTCTACAGAGACTGTATAAATGCCACCAGGAATCCTGATTTTTATTTAAATAGTCCATGCTTGAACTGGCATGTTACACCTACAGTCACCCAAATTAGCAAGATTACATTTGTCTTAGGCTGTGGAGCACGTACACTTACACGTGTACACAGAGCATGCATACACTAAACCGGTCTATATACCAGTATAATGAATCAAGTTGCAGGTACAGTTCCAAAGGGCTCACTGAGGCAGGTCATCTCTCTCAACATACAGATCCCCTTTACTGTGCAAGTTGAAGCTACTACAATACACAACACAAATAATTCTATATTTTTTTGCAATAGAACAGATGAATAAAAGGTGAGCGGGTAAGTTAAACAGTAGAAAAATAGTGATAATGAAAAATATAATCAAATTACATGGGAACACCTTATTCTCCTACATTCCTCATACCCATAAATCTTTGAGAAGTATACAACTGTGCATAAGTAAGTGTACTAACCCTTTGGAAAGTGCCAGGAATACTAACAGCTTCACCTCAAATCCAGGAACACAGAAGATATACATTAAGTAAAGTTATACATTTCAAACTACACGTGTATTTAAATGTCAAGCAAAAATACTTAAAATCGGCATGGACTTAATTGTTCTCTTCTGCATGGATGCAAGACAGCATGCACTTTACTGCTTGCCTGGAGAAGGACTCCAGGAAGTCGATCAGCCCCCCACTTAGCCACTCACACTACGGCCAGCAGGCATCAAGCAGCTCAGCTACCAGAAGGCACGTATGTACAACAGTGGACAACAAGAAGCAACATGAATAGAGACTGGCACAAAGGGGGATACAAAACACTGGAGAAAGGCATCAGGCTGCACAAAGGAACCTCAGCACAGCAAGAGTCAGTGGGTAAATGTCTGACTTCTAATAAACAGCACAACTCCCACGGGGTCACAGACACGTAACTTCCCTCCGGCAGAAGGGGAAAAGCTGTCCTGCAACAAACCCACACCCAGACTCCCCTGATCTTAGCAGCCCATATTGCAGCTCTCAGACAACCAGGGTTTCCCCAAAACTCCTCCTCTCCCTCATCTCCTTCTGCTCAAAGTAAGGTGTGAAAGATGGAGAAAAGCTCAGACTAATAATACAAACGCAGTCAAACTTCTCCTTGGAGAGGCTGCCATATGTATAATGGGGGTTTGTAAAAGCTCTGACCTGAAAGAAAAAAAAGGCATGCAAAGCAGACAAATTAAATTTAATTTTATTATGGAAATGAAAGTAATAACAGAAGTGACAGCAGGGTGGATGATAAGCTCACTTAGCAGGGGGATCAAATGAAGTGATGACATGTCATTATGACCTCAGGGGTTAAAGATGCAATTTTCCATCTGGCTGCATCTGGCTTTTCAACACAAACCTTGACACCACCTGCCGAGATTTACTGCAAGCTGCCTTTGTCTCACTTTTGTTACCCAGGTTAACATTTACTTCTCCCTCTTTTCTGGCAAGTTTTGCTGAGCAACGTGCTCCCTTTTTTCAAAGCCTAATGAACAGTTAAAAGGATTTACATGCCTCTTTATACAATAGGTCAAATTATTAATAGCAACTTCACAAGGAGCTCAAAGAGAGATTCTGGAAACCTAGAAAGCAGGTAAAATTAGCTTTATGATTGAAACCAGGAAGATGAAATTTTAGCTATACTTGGCTAACATCCTGCATTGTCTAAGACCTCTAGTACTTTTCACTTAGTAAGAAGTACCTGAATGAAATAATTTTTCTGAGGGGGAAAAAATAAATAGAATTAAAGCACTAGCTTGTACTCACCATACCCAAGTGACTATTAGCCACCTGCATGTGTTTTATTCAGCTTAAGCATTTCCAATTCCAGGTACACTGTGCTTAAAATAAATCGTCTTTTGCCAGTCCAGTGACACATTCACTTATTCATCTAATTTAATCACAGCCAAACTATGATCTCAAACCAAATTTGTAATCAGCTACTGACACACTGTTGGCTATGAGGTTTGTGTATTTAAAAGCTAGTACCTACCAGTGGTGTTCCTCTTGTGGACACTTCATTTGGAATAGGACTGTACCTTCCCACCATTTGATACCTCCATTACCTTTTGCCTTCTTTTCTAAACCTACAGCTCCCAGACTTTTCTCTGCCAGCAGAGGTGAGCTAAAAAGCTTGCTTCCAGCTGTTTTTAAAGTTACCATATTCTTCACTAAAAAGAACCTACAGTCTATTTTAACTGTTTAAGCAAAGAGGCCCCAACCCCCACTAGGACTTGGTTACATACCAGGGAAAGAGAAGAATCAAAGAAAAACCCTCCAAAGGTTTTGAGAGTGCCCTGGAACTACAGCTATGAAGAGAGAGAAGGAAACTGAGACAAAGAAAGTTAATGAAGCTTGCATGGAGCAAAGAATAGCTGAGACACAACACAGAGACTGACCAGACATGCAAATAATGTCACTGAAAGACCACCACAAAAATACCTATACACACCTTCACCTCCCAAAACTCTTTCTCCACAAAGGCAACTACCAGACGGATGTTACAACCTTCTTCCCCTGGAACAAAAACTGTACCACCCTCCTCTTCAGATGCCTTACTCACCTCGGGGAGCTGGGAACCCTTGTTCTTAATGGACAAGCCACCACCCATTTCTCTATCTGTTAAGGTATTTTCTGAATGACAAGAGAACTTCTTGTTACCTTCAACATAAAGCAAAAACCAAAGTGTTCCTGTTCACTTCACACATGCTTAACTCAAGCACATGCTTCACTGCTAAACAGAACAGGAATGACTTAAGCATATGCTTAAATGCTTTCCTGATTCAGATCCTAAAAACCGGAAAGGTTTCTGCAATTCCTCTTTCTCTTGTTCTCCTAATGACAGACAACTACTGTGCCATGTCACTATGACAATAAGATAGCTTAATTGCCCTCCTTCCAGAAGCTGTCAGTTCTGCTTAACTGGTACATAATGTACACGTCTGGAGTAAATGTGCTAATGTATCAGTCACTTATATCTACCATACCTTTTCCCCTGCTGTACTTAAAGAAAGCCTTGGTTTTTATGACTGTCTTGCTATACACTATACACACTGAAACAGGCAGCAGTAATATACAGTCTTATGCCTTGTTTCTTTGTGAAAGATGCACAAAATAACTTTCTCCTTCTCCATTTACCTTTTCAACTCCTGTATTTAAGGTGTGGCCAAGAAGACCTCCTCAAAAATGACACTGTAAAATCGACTGACTCTTCCTAACTGTTCCTGCAGCTGATCAGGATGGATGGATGAATGAATGAAAACGTTTGGAAACACCTGTAGTTGCCTTAGAATACTTTGTGCATTGTTATCTATAAGGACATAGACATTGAAAGCATACAAAGAATAGAAATCAACAATATGTACAACATGTAATAAACAGCTATGAACTGAAAGCCTTTAATTCTCTAAGTACTGGCAGAGTCACACCTAAGCATAAAGCTTATGCAAGCTGGCTCAATTCTGTTTCATATCCCTCTTTCTGATCATGATTATTACCAAGTTCCCTCTATATTCCCTCACTGCTTCTTTTGTCCTGTGTGCCTAAGTTGTTTTTCCTCCTACAGTCTCTCATTAAATTGTGAGCTAAAATACAAAGACTATATTTAAACTGTTTATGAGTCTATATGTTGCTATGTTAACAAATGCACCAATGGCATTTTTTGTTTGTATTGGTAATACCTTCCTTTTGAGAGAAATGTTACTTGCAACTCATACATGTACTTCTGAAAGCCTTCAGAGAAGGCTGTTGAAGACACAAAAAGGGAGGGAGAAAAAATAACAGTATGAAAAATAGAATAAATTTGGCAAGAAAAATATAAAGCTTAGTAAGACTTGAACATGCAGCTTTCTTTGTTCATTTAATCAATTTCTCCCTGTTTTCCTACCAATATTTCTGGTTTTAAATGATTAAAGCATGCTGATACTTCTAACCAGTCTGGCTGCAGGCTCCCAAGACTCTGGAAACAAAGCCATGCTGGCTCCAGTTGATATAACACAGGTGAGATGCAGAAGTGCTGAACAGGCACTTGGTCTGGAAGTGGCAGTCACTGTTTCCTCTCAAGTGAATTGGAAGCCAAAGAGTATTGCCAGGGAGAGGGAGCTGGCAGCAAGTACAGGGACAAGAGTACGCAGTACACAGAGATCTGTGGCACATTCTGCTGTTAATAATCAATTAGTACAACTGCTACAATCCATAAATCAACTGTTTCATACAGATGTAAATGGCTTGCATGTGCCTGACCAGAACTGGAAGCTGTCATTTCTACTGGAAATCAAGATTTTAATCCCAACAGGAGTTGCTTCCAACCTTTTTCCCAATGCTACATAGATGCCATATAAACATTTTTCTTCCTAAGAAAGATAACAACAGAATGGAAGTTCTCCAGAAGCTGGTCCTCCTACACCCCCCTCCCCCAAAAAAACCCCTAAAACATTAATGAAAATTCACATTTTTATTTAAAATGTGATTCCTCCCTCCCTCCCCCAATGATGTCACTACATACAAAAAAGGCGCTGAATGTCTTTGCTTATGTAGTAAGAATAGTCGGATAGCCAAGGTTATTAAATGAAAAGCACTGATCACATTTCCACTTACGGGTGACAGAATTTTCCTGATACTTGTTCATAGATGTAGTATGCTTAAAACATTTCCCACATCAATAACTACCTAAGAACTTACTTAGCTTTTTGAATCCAGATGCAATAGTCTGTAATGAAGAGATCATTCAGGATATAGGCAGGGTCATTCTCCATAAAAATCTTGTGAACGTCCAGCAGACACTTCAAAACAGCAGCTTTTCCTGGAAATAGATTTTTAGTTTTGTAATTCACTAGAAATCATAGATAATCTTTACCACCTTCTCACCTTTGAGACTTTAATAACCATACTATCTACAACCATCTTGGACCTTTAATTTGATTCACAGTCTCTGAACAGCAGTAATAGGACTATGCCCTTCAGTATCCAAATTTATGTGGATGTGGAGCCTCTGAATTCAGCAGGAACCTCTCCTCAAGACCAAAGTCTCAAGGCAGAGTGATGCATGTAATTCCCTGCAGCTGAAGCAGCCCCTTCCCCCAGCCTTTCCACTTCTGAGCTGCGCTGGCCCCAACTCCAGCACAATTATACAGGTTGTGAAGAACGTGAAAACTTATTTCACTACATGCCCAACACAAATACCTGCATTGGAAAGCAGCAAGGTTAGGAACACACAGCCTACAAGAGGGTCAAGCACACAGGAGCCACAGGAATTGTGTAAGCCAACATAAGTGATGCTATCACCTAACATCGCACCATGGCTTTAAAGTAGCAGAACTTTTCCTGCTTCTGTTAGTTATGGAATAATTTGGCAAATTGAGCCCCCAGAAAGAAAAACTCACTTCAGGCTCCAGGTGGTGTCACTGGACCTACAGTTGATAAATAACAGTAAAAGATTAAAAACTTGCATGTTTTCTCATTCTACAACTGGAAATCTTTCCACAGTCTGTTTGATTCTCCTCATATGCAACCACAGTTCATAAAGAAAAGAACTGACTGATCTAACCTTCAATTAGCTGGAATCTCCTCCCTTAGTTTTCTGATGGAAGTTGCTAAAGGATTAAGTGCTGGAACACTAAACAAAAATAAATAATTATTTTCACTGTTTAATGGGAGGGGAAAAAAAACCCAAACCCCATTCAAATGAAAACGGCCACTACTGCAAATGGAATCTAATAACCCTCTCCCAAGAGGCTGCCTCCTCCTAGGCCATGAAACCTGAACATGGATGAACTTATATTTTAGACTTTAAAAACAACAGAACTCCCCCTGCTGTTCAAGCACAAAATGTGCTTGCTTTTAAGTCTATATAGACAAGAGAATGAAAGTTAAAGGATGTGGATGGCAACAAGGAGTAAGGATGTGGAGAGTAAAAAGCCATCAACAGAACTGAAAAACCCACTGGTTTGGAAGAGATCAAGTGAAGAAAAGTCAGAAAAAGAACATAAAATCCCAAATGCAGCTGATGAACTTTTGATTGTATCACCAGCACTGCCTGTCGAGCCAAGCTTGTGAAACTTGACTATTTTGACTAAAATGTGCGCCCTTTTAAAACAAATTATATGTGGAATGAAAATTTTGCTAATTTTTTAAGGTTCCAGCTGTCAAGCTGCCAGCCCAACATCCTCTCCTGGTACTCACCTGCCACGGAACAATGTAAATTAGTGACTAACTCACTAATTCTCAATAAAAAGGAGTCTCACTTCATAAATTAAAGGTTTGTCTTCAGCAGCTTAATGGGCCTCTAATCAGAGAGGCTTCAAATCTAGCCAGACTTACTACGGGAACCTTCTGTTCAAGGCAAACACATGAATTGTGGCAGACTACTACACTTCTGCTTTCAGAACACGCATCTTGTACATGCACCTTATAAACAAGACATCCTCAGACAAAACTGCATTTAACTCCTTACCACAGGAATAAAAGAATCGGAGCTGAAACACACTATTTAAGCCTAATGTAGGATATTCTCACACATAGATGATGATTCTTGGCCTATTTCTGTGAAATCCCACAGCACAGGTTCTGTCTTTGGCTATCTACTTCAGTCTCCAGTAGACAGCTGGTCTTAACTTTTGGGCTGTGGTTATGCAGTCAGTAGTATTATTATTTACATTGGCTTGAGTGCTCTTTGTTGCACTCCTTTGCCTCCCTCTTTCCCACAGCTCTTTACCATGTGCCACAGCAACTATACGTGAAACCATACAGCGAATTGGATCAGAAAATACAAGACAGACTCTAATACCTTCTATCTTTTGGTGTGAAGATCTGTGCTAGATGTAAACGAGGATAACAACCAACTTGCAAGTGGAATATATTGCAAGATGGGATATCAACTCTAAGTATTAACCCACCATTTTTCTGAGACAAAGGTGGCTTTCTTTACCTGCCATTAAAAAAAAAAAAATCATTGCACTGCTGCTAGGGAGAGGATGAGCTGCAACTTCAGAGGAAAAGCAGCAGAGAGGCTGATCAGACAAGGCAAGAATCATAGAAGTCAGAGCAGATGTGCGCAGATCACAGGATTCTTCTAGAGTTCATTGCGACAACAGCTGGTAGGTAACATCCTGCAACTTCAATTCTACAGTTGCAGAAATCCAGTCCTCTTTTCACAGGCTACTTCAGAAAAGGCTATAATAATAATTTGACCCCAGCTCTCTCTGCCATTTGATATAAATAACACACTGATTCTACATCATCATGAAATTCTACCAGCTTTCATACTGAATAACGGGAAGCAAAGGAAATTAATAGTGCCATCGTTCTATTTTACAGTATGTTATTTTTCCTGGAGACTTCTCTAAGTTCTTCCATGTTTTCAAGAAGGAAGAGCATTTACCTAAAAAGAGAAACTGAACTTTACTGTCTCATCAAAAAGAGAACAGCAGCATTCTTAAAAACAAGAGGAAAAGCACTCACTGACTTTTAAATGGAAACGTCCTGGTAATAACTTACCCCAGTGAGGCAATAGTACTGTTTTTAATTGGGAACTGTATAATCCAAAATCTGTTAGTATTAACTTCTGCATTAAAAGAAGCAAAACAACTTTTATGTCACAGAAAAAAAAGCACAAATGAGTTCTCTTCATTACTGGCTCATAGACAACAACTTCAAAATCAGTCTTATGCAATGGTTACAGTGTCAGTAAATACAGACAGAACCAGCCCACATCACTTGTTACAGCTCTTTACAAAAAGAAAAAGGGTTCCATGTATTTACATAAAGACACACCTGGCGAAGTTCTGTTAGTCAGCTGTCAAATGCAGTACGCACATTTTGTTGGAAATAGCATTGTGGCTGGGTGCACGACTGTATTTCTTTTCCTTTATTAATCCTACCTAAAGAACAGGTAAGTACAGTAGATAACTGCTGAATTTTGAACACTATTGCTGAAGTATTTTAAGTATTATATATCACTAAAACAGCCTACGAAAATACCTGCTGAAGACCTCAACATTCATCAGCTTAATGCATTCATTAACACTTTGGCAGGAAGTATTAATTCAAAATAAAGTGTTTCAACCACACACAAGGATCCTTAATAGCTTAAAAATGCGGTATTCTGCACCTTGGAAGCGATCCACCAACACAGCTCTAAGATTTTTAAAGCCAAGTCACGTAACTTGAGGAGTACCAATTCAGTCCCATCAAAATTCTTCCGTATTTTAAAATAAATTAGTTTACTGTGCATATTATTATTAAAACATTGTATTACACTATGTCCCAGCTTCTGCTACCAACATCCTGAAAGAAACCTCAGGTCAGGATGCGGTTTGCGTCAACTCAAACCAATTCCCCCTTTAAGCTAAGCACCATCCTCCTGCATCTAGACAAGGAGGAATAGTTTTGTGTTACTATTTAATTGAATTAATTATCTGTTATTTGACAGTCATTTTTACTTATGTTCATCAGAAGAAATATATTGCAATACAGTGCCAAACTGGGGAGGCATCACTTCCAGCAAACAGAGGGTTTTGTAAAAGAGGGTTTTGCAAAGGATTTAGTAAAAACAGAAATTCCTCAAAAGCATGATTCAACTTCCAGTGAGGTTTGAAGGAAGAAACATTTGGATTGTTTCCTAATAAACCAGCACAGCACAAACACAGAACAAAGCCAAACCTGCTGCATTTCTTAATTTCTTCCACTGCTTCTATATCATTTGAACCATCAGCTAAATAAAGCTGAATTTCTTCTAAAGCTTATGGCAGTGATTTTAATGCAAACTACTGAGGTCAGAAAAGGCTAGCCTATCTCCTGTCGCAGCAAAGAATGAGTGAGCATAAAAAAATACTCCTCCAGAGAAGATAGGGACTTTGCTGCTGGAGTAAGACCATCATGAGTGACACCAGGAGACCACGATGACAAGCACTACTGGGGCCATTGTGCTTTGGAAGCAGAGGGTAAGAAGGCAACGACAGCCATATGTCCAATGTAGGAGGATAAATAAGGAAACCTGACAGTGTTGTAGATGCCACCTCCCTCACCAAACTGCTGCAAGTGTTTTGTTGGGTCATTGAATGTTCACTCATCCATTCACCGTTTTCCATCGTAGCATTAAAAGGAAAATAAACAGCTTACCTCTCATGTACTCTCTTCTTCCGAAAAAGATCTAAAAGGCTGACAGCTCTGTATTTCTGCTTTGTTATCAGAATTTCACTTTTTCCACTTATGAACAGCAGTTTAAGCTAGTGGAGATAAGTGAAGAGGGACAGCATACAGCTTCCCCTTAGAACTTCACTACCTGTTATAATGTAAATGGTACTTCAAATCATCAATAGTTTTCGGTAGTTGTGTTTTGATTACAGGGTTTTTTTGTTTGTTTAGTTTTTCTGGTTGGTTTGTTTTAATCCTGCAACTCACAAGCATTGAAAACAAACCAAAGAGCTGCTTCTGACTGATTCTGCTGTCCAAAAAGTAATATATGTACCTAACACTTCATGGTTTTTTTTGAAAGTAGTAATAAATAGAAAAGTTGCAAGTCACTTTAACAACCCAAGATAAAACATGGCTATGCACAACTGCACAGCTGAAGCTGGAATAATCATAGATTTGAAAACCTGTACTCTTACATGAAAGCTGTCTGGGATAAACAGGGAATATATAAATGAATGTCACTGCTGAAAGAATAATCTGCAGTCATTAAGATGACAGCTCCACTCCTGAACGTGAAACAAAACAAAGCTGCAAATACATAGTGTGCTGTCAGCTTCTTATTCTTCAGATTTAAATTAAATTTCCATTATTATTTTTATTTATTTATTTTGCAATAGAATGGTTTGCATGGTATTCACTGCTTGGTTTTTTCATGAACAGCTCTTCTCAGCTGCTACTTACAACCATCTGATTTTCCTGGTAACAAGCAAAGAACTAAGACAACATATGCAAAGACTAAAACAAATCATTAGAAACCCCAGACATAAAACCAATGTGGCTATGCAGCATCACTTCCAATCCCTAAAAAACTTACCTAGTTGTAGTATCATGACTGTATCATTGAAGGCATGTGTCACCAATCCAAAATGCCTGTACAGGGGATAGCACAGCACTCTTCTTCCAAAAGATACCAGGACATCATGAATGCTAGTGAAACTCTGTGTGTATCAGTGACAAATCTGAATTAGTCTGTGTGCTTCCCTATACAAAGATTAAGGTCTTTGTTTGTTTTCCTTTAAGGAAAAAAATTCATAGCAGAATAGAGCACATTTGAATATATTATCCATCTAAAAATGTGTATTTTAATAGCTATGGAAATCAACATGTTAAATAGAAACAAGACACTACACATTTCGTTTGCATGGTAGGTTAACTGAAGACTTATACATTTTAGTGGTTTTGAATTAAAAAAAGAACTTAGAGAACATTAGAATAAAACCTCTAACTCAAGCCTTTGCCATCCTTTAGATTAAAGCAATATATTACATCTGTCCCACATTATTACATATATTAAGGGGAAACTATAAAAAGCCTTTTAAGGATAAAGAAAAATTAAAACCATGTGATATTAACAAAATAGATGTGCACATGTAAGATCTTTAAAAATGATACATGACTTTGTCTTTCATGAAAATTACAGATATTTGAGACAGGAATAAATATACCTGCTCAGGGAAAGCAGTATATTGTCCTTCACAAGTGAGGAAGACCTCAAATTTACTCAGGCCAGAGGCACTAACTTAAGAGAGTGATTTCCTTTCCAGCTTTCACTTTTCAAGACAAAATATTCCATTTATGAATGCAAATCAAAACACCTATTTAATCTCGAACTCTCAATTTATTCAAATTAATAAAAATGCTTTGCTGACAGCCAGCACTTTTTTTGCATTACAGAACCACCTCAACCCATTTTTCATTTTAATGGAGCACTGGTAAGCATTTAAATAATTTATGTTTCCTTATTTAATATTTAGACTCTAAGGTGTGTACATGTCACACACAGCAAAATGGCAGTCAGTTCAATCAAACCATAGCTGAGGCAATTTTGTTTACAGATTGATGAAAACACCCGCCTCTACATGGTTTGTAGAACAGATATAGTTATTAACAGCTTGGTGCCAGGAGACTGAATTTTCTGGGTGTGAAATACACTGTTGGCACAGACTGCACTAAGAACTTATATATTATAGGATAAGCATACGCAGAAAACGCCTTCATTATGTTCGGACGTGGATCTGAAAAGAATTAAGAGATTCAAGACAATCACTGCATTTTAACTGCACTCCTTTGTGACTGTAGAACATTCAATGGAAACAAAACAGATCTAGAAAACCATAGAACTGAACATAACATTCATCACTACAAGAAATGTTTGAAGGACTGAATCGAAAAATCCTGTCAAATTTCATTTTTCATCCTGCAAACTGATACCAGGCTCAGTAATTTTAGGAATGAAGACGGGACAGTCCTTTCTAGCTTACTGCCATTGTAAGAAACAGTGGATTACACACCAGGCTAAGTCCCTTCCACTTCCAGGACCCTAACAACTTAATGATACAGGCTTGTGTGCTTTCAGTAAGCAACACAAAAGTGCGAAGAACAGAATTCAGTTTGTTTCCTCTAGTCTATGTTGGTTTCAAAGGGCTAACAGCAACTAAACAAACAGGGATGTGGCAATAATGCTGCAAAGAGGGGGGCAGGTAAAGCAACACATGACCACTAATTGCAAGAAACCTGAAACGAAAGTATACAGCAGCTAAAAGATCACACAATCACTAAACCCTGAGACAAAAGTTCTACAACTACTGAACTAAAGTCTTTTTGTTACAAGAATATGGAATTTGGAATTCACTTTCTCCATGGCAGGTGAGAAGAAAAACAACTACCAACCACCTTTTGATTGAGTTGTAAAAGCTTTTCCTATCATTGGCCTTCCATTTTTGTCTGGGCTTCCCAGTTCTGCTCTGCCAACGTATTCTGAAGCCACACAGCAGAATTGAGGAGAAGCCAGAAGGTGCCTCATTTGCAAACAAGAAAAAGAGTGAGCTAGAAGTGCAGAATAATGAACCAGGAAGGATGAAGAAGAGTTCAGCTGTCAAAAAACTCAGAAGGGAACAATAAGCTGCTTCATCAAGGTCTGCCATCTTTAGAAGTTATTAAAAGATGCATCTGAGGTAGGACTTACAGGACACACGAACACTAAGAAATTACATTCCCTGTTTTTTATGCCCTTGATATGCCCTTTCTATTTTAGCATGCTTTCGACAATTAAATAGGAAGGTACCTATGACTTCTGATCAAGGACCTAGGTAGCTCTATTTTGTTGCCCTAAGCATGGAGTTGCACACACGTACGTGAAGATTAATTACAGTTACTTCCTAAATAAAGGTCAGAACTTATGAATCAAGCCCAGGAGCTCCGGACAGGGTGTGGACAAGCAGCTTTTCTGTAGTGCCTATCCTCAGCTTTTCCAGAATGGGCCAGAAGGCAGCCCATTCCCAGATAGATGACAGCAGCCTGTGGAGGATGACAGTAGCTGGAAGCTACTGTCATCCTCATACGGAAAGAAGCAGCTTTCCACAAAAGCAACATCCACTACCAAAACCAAATAATACAGCAAGCAGATAATGCAAAACTGAAGTTTTAACTTACCTCCAGCCAGCACAATGTTGCACTCAGTTTCCGTATGTTCCAAGATGATTCAACCTGATTTTAAAAGGATTTTTTAAGGAGACCTTAAAACAAGTGTTATCTAATTCAACATTCAAGACTGCTGGCAAACTATTTAAGGTAACATTCTGGCAGCAATTTAAGAACCTTTGTGAATATGAAGCAGCAATTATTTTACGTGCATTGAAATGGCCACAGGACAGCATTAAAAATTATATTGCAATGCAGATATTAAATAACTGAATTGGCTTCCTTATTGGGAATATCTAGCCTATGCAGAAAGCCTTTTAAATACAAGAGCAACCACAGAAAAAACAGTTTTTCAGTGGAATTCTGTCCCTTTTCACCAAGCAACAGAAACTTGATTCAACAAAGCTCAAACACCTTGTTTCATGAAAACAGCTCAAGACTCTGGCTTTCAAAGAGGCTACTAAAGCCAGCAGCACATGTAAAATGTCATTACAGATTCACAGTATTTGTGTGGTAATGTGGTCTAGTGGGATGATTAGGGCAAAAAGCCAGGAATGCCTGGCTCTAGTGAAGATTTGTATGGCCTGAAGATCTTGGAGGGGTGTGTGCAAAAAAATAGAAGAGGAAAAAAGACTACAGTGTGTTTTCCACATATACCATACAGCTATTACAAAGGTCACTAAAGGATTGTACAATTGTGTTCCTCACATATTTGTGGCTCTGTGCAACGCTAACACACAACACAACCATCCTAGATTATTCTGTTGAATAAAGAGGTCTGGACATTTCTGCCATTCTAAAATCCATGCCCCACACGTGAGTCTGATTAAGACAGAATGGTTTGGATTATATGTTCTAATATTTTGATTAAAAGCATTTGAGAAAACACTGTATTGGTTAATATCAGCAGAGGAGATGCCAGACACAAAGCTGTATCTGAGAAGTGAGTCCATTTCAAAAAGGCAAGTTGTCCACAGCACAGCATGGAATCCATCCTAAACTTCCACTCTTCTCTTAATTCTTAATATCCTGTACAAAGCCTGGGATACAGAACATAAAATAAAGCAGGCTGCTGCTTGTAGAAGAGATGGGCAAACACCAGAATCCTGAAAATGGAAACATGCCTTCCTACCTCCCTGGGTGTTTGAATACTAGAAAAAGAACACTCTGCATTAGCATTTTATTATTCCTTTTATGTGTGTCAATTTTAAAAGTTTTAAATGCCTCACTCTGGTTTCCAGAATGCCCCAGGAAACACCTTTCATGCTCTGTGCATAAGCCTATAAAAAGGTACCCACCAAACAAAGTAACTCTTGAAAAAAAAATCACTTTTTTTAAAGGAATATAATGGTAACCTACCACATAGTTTTAGTCTTATGGACAATGATTTCCCATGCTCTTTCAGAATCCAAATCAGTAGTAGTATTATTACACGTACCTGTTTGTAATAATACCTATTATGTTGTAATTTCCTATTATGGAACTGTTCAAACCACAGAAGGAAGAACCATCAGTGTAAAAGAGTAATCATTTTGTGAACCCTAAATTTACACAAATCAAGACACATCACAACACAACACAAATCAGAAACAAACAATTGTCTGGAGTCTCCTGCAACTGCAGTTCTCTTCTACAGCTAAAATCTGCTCCAGAAGAACAGAAGTCTTTAGAAATCATAATAATCCCCACATGCATCCCAATAGCTAGAGACTGAAAATCTTTTATTTTAACTTAATTACGTATTTTTAATGCTTGGAAGTAAATTCACTTTAAAAGGTAAGTTTCCAAAATAACAGCGAAGGCTCCAGCAGCAGCATCCTGAAACTTTTTTTGACTTACGTTCTTGTCTCCTTCGTTGACACGGATTTCATAGCAATAGGCCAGAAGGATATCAATTAAACCAAGATACACATGATGACGGCTTCTTTTATCCAGAAGGTAAGATTTATTTGTGAACTTTCTCAGCTGCTCTCTCTCTTCCTCAGAGAAGACAACTATAAAAAGTCAAAGGATAATTGATTATGAATTTAAAGCTGGCACATTCATTTTAATAGGTGGTAATACCACTTAAACAGTCTCTTTAAAAAGCAGCATGTAACTAATTACAGGTCACTCATCACTCAAGAAAAAGCTTAAATCATTCTTACTTCCATTTTTAACTTTTATTAAACTCTGTCATGCTCCTTTCAAAGTCAAGTTCCAGCCCTGCAATATACTGCATGTACCCACTCCAAAAGTGCCAAGGATTTCTGTGGGTATCTTACCAGAGATATATGCACAATTATGATCCAAGTAAATTTAAGCCCACATTGTATGGGATAAAAACAAGAAAACAGGATAAATACATATATATTTTCTTAGTGTGGAAAAGGGTAAGAACTAAAGAAATAGGGAAAGCAAAAAAAAAGAAAGGTACAGTTCTGCATGTCCAAGACTTAACAATTTTGACTCATGACCTAGCCATGATTTAGGAGCTTCATTTATGCTGTGCGATAACATCATTCCAGCATCTGAGGAAAATCAAAGAAAGATCAAAATCCTAATCCCACCAATGTTGGTATGAAAACTCTATCTCCTTCCAAAGACTTACGGTATACTATGTAAGTGACTGTCATATTTTGCTTATCTTCAGTATTTAGAGCGGCTATATTGAGCCTACCCCAAGAATCTTCTCACCCAGTACTTCCTCTCTGAGATGCATAAGGAAGACAACAGCAACACAGGAGGCATGTTGTGACAATGCATCAAAGTATTTCTTGAGAAAGAGTAGCATAGACACAGATAGCTAGGATTGAATATTGCATGGTAACCTTCTGAAGAGTACTTAAAACACTTCAGAAAGGATGGCATAAGTGCCTTGAAATAACAGTAGAGATTAAGTAGATAACTGACGAGAAGCCAGCCCTGTACAAACTCACTTATCAAGAAGCCATTTAGTACAATTAAAACAGCCAGAAGCCAAAGGTAAGAGATTTTCAGTCAGGCTGCATGGAGTGCAGGCATTCCACGTCAGCAGGCTCTGATTCACTGAATAGGACAGATGTAGTGAGCACATTTTGGTCATGCCACAGAAGAAAGTTACAGGCATAAGGTGACCTGACAGGAGAGACATGTTACTAGCTTGACAGCTGACGCTTTGCTGCATTGAGGAAGTCACACTCCATAATTTCTTCAAGCACCAATAATACTAGAACCAGCTTGAGTTTACAATACCATGATTGAAGGAGGTTTCTCTAAGGACAGGAACAAGCCTACGACAGCACTCTTGTCACACTGTGAAAAGAAACCCTAAGTACCAGGAGGAGGTACACGATGTATGCCTTAACTCACTGAATTTTAATTATTTATTCTAGGAAAGAGGGGCAAAACCAAAACCTTACAATTACTACTGATATATCTGTTGAATTATACTTTACCATCCCTTGAGCCACTATGTTCTGGCACACTCTACCTGAGAGGCCAGAGAAAAGCTGCTTGCAAGATGTACAAACTTTAAAACGTAAACCAATTAATGGTTAACACACTAAGCTGAGGATGTGATACTAAATATGTCCCTCACCCCAATAAAGCACCCAAAGAGTTCTTGCTAGACTGGGAGGCAGCTGGGAAGGGTCAGCCTTTGTGGTTCTGAGACAGATCCTTGAGTATTGCTGAGCCACCATCTTCCACCAGCTTCATCAACATTTACATCTTGACCTGATAAATCAACAATTCCTGCCCCAACTTGATCCCTGCTTTTCCAGTTTAGGCTTTCAAATGTTCCGCATTGGTATTTACCTGTGGAATCCTTGAACTACTAATAATCCTACTTGCAATTTGACTATTCCTGTTTTCCTGCAGACTTTCTCACAGCTCCTTCCCAGCAGCATGAGCCAAGGTCCCACACAGCAGGGCACAACCCAGAATCCAGAGCCCTGGACCCCAGGACACAGCTAAATCCCCACAGGATTGTGGGATCTCACAGCATGGGTTACAGACATAAAAAAGGGTTACAACTCCTAGTAAACCAAGCTCCTTTTTACAGCCCTTGACCCCTTGAGGATGATGATTGTATGCATGCTTATAGATATTTCTCCTCAAACATTGCTCATCACCGTTTTACACAATCCACATGCTCAGGGTTTCTGAGGCAGGGAGTCTGCCTTTAGACACGCAGCTTCTTTATCCCAGGAGCTTTCTACAAACTTTCTAATTTTATTATGTGTTTTGAAACAAATGTCTGTGATGCCAAAGGCACGTACATATGCACACACCTCATCTCAAGACAAAGTTATGAATTAGGCAAATCATTGTTGAATGTTTCTTCTATATGAACTTTTAAAATGTTCCTATCAGCTTCATAAACATGAAATACTTGATTTAAATGCCTACGGAAAGTTCTTGTGAGCTAGACGTTGCTCTGGAGTAAAGCCAGTCTCCATTTATTTATAAGCTCCCACAAAAAGAAATTCCAACTTTCATATCATCTGGAGAAAGCCAATCTCTCCCACTTGCTATGATCTTGTACAAAGTGACAATTTAGCAAGACTACAGTTCCGTTTTCCTGTCAATGCAATGTGGCTCAGTATTACCCCTTAAATCACAAATACAGATGATTAATCTATGTTCTATCACCAATTTTAAGTTCTTAAATCACACTGATTCTCCAGTGAGTCACCTCTATCACTCACATTAAAATTATCCACAAAACCATACATTCAATATTTTAGCACATTTGAAAAACATAAAATCAAACCATTTTGTAAGTTGCTACAGTAGGGTGCGTTTAATAAAGTATCACAACAGAGCGTTTACAGCTAGCAGGTCCAATTGGAAATTAAAAAAGACATTTCCAATTTCAGCCAGCTTCCCCTAGAAAACCCTCTCCTGGAATACAAGATAATTTATTATACAAACATAAGCAAGCGGCACTTCCAGCCTCAAGAAAAGCACAAAAGAGGAGGTGAAACTGAAGCTAAAGATGCAAAAGAAATTCTGAGAGGTGAACAGCCAAAAGCTTGTTAGTAAAGACTACTACACCAGATCAGAGTCATAACACTTAAAATCACTTCTGATGACTTCAGTAACGAAGTTTGTTACAAAGATGGAATTTTTAAAGTTTTACTAACAAGTATTTGCTAGATTCCCAGAAATCCACATTGTAAAGGAATACGTAAATGTGATCCATACATTCCTTATAAACCGGAAGCAAAACAACTCCAAGTGAAGTTTACCAAACACAGTTTTCTTCCTCTAGAAGGCAAACTTTCTGAAGCATCTAACATATACAGCTGGACCATAAACACAGAAACTGCAAGTCTAGCGAAAGCAGCATCAAGACTAGACAACTCCAAAGGTAAATGTTACAAGATGTTCATTAACTCACTGCAAAGTGCTTGATATTCTAAATAAAATCACTCTCTCTGGAGAAAACACTTCAATTTTACAAATAGGTATCTATCCACTCCTTAAAGCTTTTGAAGAGTAAATCATCCAGGCCTGAAACTCATTAACATGCCAAAACCACCACCTACTTTGTTTTCCCAATTCAAAAAGAAGTACATACTATAAGACTACCAAGTAAAATTGCATTTTCTGCTATATTAATTAAGCCTGATCATTTTTGTACACTTGTGTTACCAATGCTATAACAGTATCTGTACAACATTAGTCCAGTGCAAAGCAGCACCTGCTGCTACTTACCAATTACTGAATTTGCAAGTTCTCCTTAAGATTTATTTTTAAATGTTGTGTACATTTGTCAGTGCCAAAATCACGCTCCTTCTAGCCACAGTATAACTGTGTATTAATGTATGCATGTCTAAAGGAATCAAATTAATCTCACATCCAGAATTACTGATAGATGATACAGCAGAGATTAGCCTTACTTATTAATCATCTCCTCCACTTAACTCTAAACTATTCCTCAGCCATTCCTCATGTTAAATGTATTTCAAATTGCCTTTCAGTACCCAATTGTCAATGAAGTACAGTTTAATCTTTAAAGGGTAGGATGAGGTCTGACAGCCAGAGGGTGTTTTGTTATGGTCTTACTGATGTTTTACCCTGCCGATAACATCACTTAAATCAAGCCAGCGTTAAGATCCGTATCTCAAGACAACTATGACACTTATGGTTTTAAAAGTGTTAGAGGTGCTTAGATAAAATGTGCTATCTGGATAGATAGCTGACTCAGTGGTCAGACTAAGAAAATTACAGCAAAGTATAGGTCAGAAAGGAGCCAGGATAATCAGCTGGTCCAGCCTTCTGGTGAAAGCCGAGCCTTGTCTTACCGTCCTGTCAAGCCAAGTTGTGAATTCCAGAGCTACCTCAAAGGAAAATAACTGAGCAGAACTACCACCCCCTTACATTAAAAGAAGAAAGGCAGCACTACTCTGACTAGAAAGACACCCAAAGGCTTTGTTCAGGATCAGCATTTCCCACAGTGCTGGACACTGCCTAAAAAAACCACTTGGTAACAATACAATAAACTTAACAAGTAACTGAACTAATGAAGCCAAATTTTCTACTGATTTGTGTCTGGATTTGCTGCTAACTGGTAAGATGTGAAAGGTTACTGACACTTTCCACAGCGCTGACATGCCAATAACATCTTTCCTGTATGGACCATACAATATCTAAAAAGATGGCACTGAAGCTCCAATAAATGCACTCTTCCCCTTGTCCAAGTGCCATTTTTTTTAGAACTTGCAGGAAGTGGCCATCTTTAGAATCACCGAATCATAGAATAAACTAGGTTGGAAAAGAGCTTTAAGATCATCAAGTACAACCATTAGCCAGGACCCGCAAGAACTCTGTCAAGGAGACTGTGATCAGACAAGCCTCAGCTCTTCAGGAAGTGAGCCCAGAGCCCTAAAAACACAAAACTGTCCACTGAACACCTATATGTGCTCTCAACTATGATCAGTCAAATCTGGTTTGCTCATCCCTCCCCTTCCTTTACAATCCTTCCATTCAAATTTTTGCTTTATCTTTTCTTTCTCTAATCCTCAAATCAACATTTACAGCATATTTCCTCCATACCAATTCCAGTGTTCTTCCTCCATAAAGTCACTGGACTTGAACAGACTTTCCTGGATCTTGCAAGTTCCTTTATACTAATTTTTGTCATTATTCTTTAACAAATCTGCAGTTCCTATAAACCGTATCAAAACCATACATCATTCTTTCTTCCATGTCTTACTGTTCTTGCCTTTTAAAATCTGAGATACTTTACAACAGAGACCTATCATTTGTCTTATCATATGACATATGATATGTTAAGAATTTTGCATGAATAAACAGCAATCTTTCCTCACATGAAGAATACTTGCTCTGCAGCAGGAATGCACACATGCTGCAAAGGCCCAGAAGATGGAGTAAAACAAGTAAACAGAACAACTGCAGAAATCTGGTGATTCATCTTAAACTTATGAATCTCCAAGTAACAGTTTATCTTTGAGCAGAGCCCTCCTGAAAGGTGGATCTTTAAAAAGAAACTTCTTCCCGATCCATAAAGAAATCCGAAAGACAGAATGGTCACTGACCATTATGATCAAGTATGACAGGTTATTGTAAACAAAACAAAATATCCTTGGAACACATAGATGCAACATTAAATACATGTTAACCTGAGCCTTTGAAGATTCTTGTGCTGCCTAAAAAGGCATCTGTACAGTTGTGCAATTCAAAGTAGAATAAAAATTAACTTTTCACTAAGTTGAATGTGACTGTTAGAAAACATGAAACCTTTCATCTGGAATCTGTAGAAGCAAGACTGTAACACAAACTTCAGCAGCAGTAGAAAGCAAGGGCTTTCCAACAGGTTTGGTCCCTCATGGGAAGAAAGGCTGTGTAATTTGTTAAGCTACACATTATAAGCATGAACAAAATCTGGGCCTTTCAGCTTTAGAACACGTCCACTCCAAAAATGTTATTTTGCTACAAACACGATGGTGAAACCTGCTCTCTCATATTTCCTCTGGCTCCTCAGCCACACTGCAAAGGCAATACTCTCAGCTGCTGGGTCGCTAATAAGCCGGGGGGGGGGGGGGGGGGGGGGGGAGGGAGGGATATATGTATAAACAAAAACCCCCAAAACCCCACAAAGTGCAAGAAGAGATGATACACAGCAAAAGGTAAAAAAGGACAAAAGAAAGAACAAACATAGGACAATAAAAGAAACTTTAAAAAGACAAAATGCATCACATACACAAGCTGGGAGAAAAGTAAACAGGTTGAATAAAAATAGATTCAAGGCAAAGACAGAACAGAACTGAAGACTTTAAATGCTAACGAGAAGAAATAATCCAAAAAGGAAAAAAATCTGGTAATGAGACATTCAAAAACCTGATGATGAAAACATAAGACAGACAATAATCAGGGCTGAAAGTAAGAACAGTATCAACCAAACAAAACATGCAGTTAATTGTAATGCCATGGGAGAAAAAGCAATCTCTATTTCTAATTGCTCCTTGTAGCCAAAGGCATTATAAAGACAAAAGTAATCAAGTTTTTGATTCGAAGGAACCAATGAAGATAAAAACCAAAAGGGCGTCAATAAAAATTAGCCATAGGAAGAAATAAAACAAAAATACTCTTGGTTCAGGGTTTCTGAATCAGAAAACTTACTTCTAAAGAACCTGGTAATTTGTGTCACTTTCCCACACTAAACTCACATTTCCACACAGTTCCTTGAGAAGTCAGCTGCCAATAACATTCCTAATTCCACAGACACTGTGTAGGTGGGACCTGTCTGAATGGCAGCAGTAACAAAGCACAGAAAACAGGGACTCTAAAGGTACCAAGTGTCAAATTTTAGTCCCAGTACCCTAATACTGTGGTAGCCTGTACTGTAGTCCACCATTAATAATGCTTTAACATTGCCATTCCTACCTTCCTGGCTTACCAGTTATTTAATTTCAGTTAACAACCCTCTAAAAAGATACAGCATTTCATGTTGGAGGGCAGCAGGCTTCCCCAGTACAAGATGCTGCACATCTGACAGCTATTTCCATCTTATCTCTCAGGTTTTATGTTTCTGTGGACCAGCTTCAGGCAGCATGTTTAACTAAGAATACAACCTTCCTGCACACGGGACAGACAATATTTCTGCAACCTGGCTATATTACACCTGTCACAAGCTGTGCACCTTTTAAACATCCCAGTATTTGACATTTCTTTACAAGCTGTATGCTTGGAAGTCCTCATCATGAAAGACAATGGAAATGGCCTAATTTCAGATGCTTTCCTGAACAGAAAACATGAATTTGCAACTTAGGAAGAGGAAGAAATCTGGATACTCTTCATTTTATGCCTTTTTTCCATAAGAAATAAAAAGAAACTGCATGACGGTTTCAATCCCTCCTTCTTTATGCCCGTAAACTGGTCCAGAAGCAAAGAGGGGTATACACAGGATCAAAGAATTACCACACACCACGAAATATACTGCAATACACATTTGTGCCCCTAGAGCTTCTGTGCTCAAGTGCCCTTTGGCTTTTCGTAGTTAAGCACTAGTGTTCAATAGCTTCTCACTACAAGCACACTCTAATGCCAATGACAGCCTCCTTATCCGTCTAGCTGTAGAGCATACCTTCCCTTAATGCAGACTTCTCCCCAGTTCTAGTGGAAATAACATTTCTCAAGTAGTAAAGAAGGCCCTTCACTCAGCATGGTCCTTGTTGCTTTTATGTGCCTTTTTCATGCCACTTCCACTTACAAAGCATGCATACTGGCATACGTGTTAATGCAGATACACAGTCAAACTGCATTCAGCTGGTAAGACTTCCTGAATCTGTAACTCAGATTAGCCAGACCATCCCACTGATTGGATAAAGCATAAAAGCAATAAAAAAACCACAGGTAACTCATCCTATTGATACTCAGACTCCAGGTCCAAGAACCCAGACCAACCTTTTGCCCTTTTGCATTCCATTCATAAGAAACCTTCAAGTAGAACCTGTACTCCCTCTCATGGCGGTTGCTTTCACCACAACTCACTCAGATTTAAGAACCTCCACTGGTTTCAGATTCCCATTCTGCCCTTTGCCATCCCCATCTGCTGTTGCCATTCAAACACCCTTACCAAAACTGAGGTCCTTTTAAGGAAAAGGGTGGGTTGTTGTCGTTAACATAACCCAGATGGCCTCTCGT
Organism: Ara ararauna; assembly: GCA_028858755.1. Lineage (NCBI taxonomy): Eukaryota > Metazoa > Chordata > Aves > Psittaciformes > Psittacidae > Ara > Ara ararauna. Next base: position 8,062,809 of record CM054385.1, read on the forward strand.
GTTCCTTAAATTTCCTCCAGATCCACTAAACTACATGAGCCACTTCTTTCAGCCATAGGAAGGTCACACTAAATTCTTTTGATCATTCTTATTAAATGCATCTGTTAAAACAACTGTTTTAGAGAAAGATGATCCTTTCTGTAGCTCCATTTTCTGCATAACTTTCATTAGCTTGCCAGGCTTTGAGTAGTTTGTCTGTTGCTGTTGTCCCTGAAACCCAGCAACATATGTGTGTATTTTTTCTTCAGAATTTCAATTTGGAGTAAAAACATCCTTTATCAATAGTATCATCCAGCAGCTCTTCCTTTTCATTATATTCCTCAACACAGGCAAACATCAGCAGTGTTTCATTTACTCAGGAGTAAATAGATGAAAACAAAGAGAAGAACCCCTCATTATTCTATTTTCAAGCCTCTTGTACCTTTGTACAATGCTTTTTAAATCAAATGCTTATGGTGGATATAATTTACAATTACTGGCTTTAGAGGATGAAAAGAGACCAGTAATGAAGATCAGATTAGATTCACAGTGAAGTACACAACACTTACACAGATTCCATTGTTCTGGAGGAAATGTGAAGGTACAGGTACTATTAGTGCACTAATATTTGCTAAGAACCCCTGGTGAAGGGATTATCATTATCTACTTCAGTAATGTCGGATTTTCCTACTACACAGGAAATGAACAAAGGACAATAAAAGAATATGCATAATAGTAACTTGTCATGCTCTCTGCAATCACTGTGTACAGACAGGTAACCTCAGTTATCTGTTAACAGTACTGCTACAAGGCCATCTACTAAAGCCAAACTCATCCCTTTTAGTTTCTAAAAGGACATGAAGATTTTCCTTTGAAAAAAAGTCTCCAAGACCCATAAAAATATCAGTAGAGTAATAAATGCCATGAGCATGTGTGCTACTGTGTCAATAAAACGAAACACCCACCAGAAGACAGGCTCATCATAAAGGGCTGATATTAGTACAGTCTTCCACAGCTGATTCTTGCAAAACTTGCTGTGAAGTGTCAGCACCTTATTTGGAATTGGGCACAAACCCCAGTTTTGGCTATTTTTCCCATTGAAAATACAACTAAGAAAGGGAGAACAGTTACTTGGAAAAACTGAAAAAAGAGGAAATAAGCCCCAGCAACAAAGGACCCATTTTCTAGCTGTTACAATCACTAAACAAAGATAGGTTTGATCTGATTTCAATTACTATGACTTACTGACACCCATATCTCCTTTGAAATCTTAAAGATTACAGCAAACCCTTACAAGGGAACTTTTTCTTCATCGATACCTGAAATTCTGAAATAGCCTTTACGAACAATTAACTCCAAAATCTGCTCTGTAGATGAGAGAGATCACACACTACACTATGCAAATAACCGATAAAATGCTTAAGATGAAATGGCCACTTTATGACATACTGTTAATTACACACACACAGGTGTCTCAAAGATTTCAGTATAAAGCTGTCCCTCAGAGAATCTATTTTTTCACTTCAGGACAGAAGTAACAGAACACTCCTCTATGAAGAATGGTTAAGACCAAAAATTGTAGGGTTAAAAGCACATTTTTTCCCTTAAGAACAATAACCTAAAAGATAACATGGCATCACAGCAATTATCATTCAAGCAACAAGTACATATATATATATATATACACACACACATATTCTCACCAACTGTATGAATGTCCTGATCCTGATGACTTTGCCCCTTCAAGGCAGTCATTTCTTTGTGAGCATCAACCCACCACGGTTTGTACTTGAGAACATGCTGAACAGCTTCATCTTCAAAAAAATCAGCACTAGGGGGGAAAAAAGAAGAAAGAAAAACACCAAAACCAGTCATATGCTATTTCAATTTATAGTGTATGCGGGTATTTTTTAATGCATACATAGAATACACCTGACTTAGCTGTAGGCTATTTTCCATACAATAGAAATATTTTCTATGGCATAAAAGCAGAAAATAATCATTATTAAAAGCATAAACAATATTTTGCCATCTTACAATATCCCTTCCTTACTTGCTCCACCTTTCCTGAGCCACCCAGAAACCTGGGAAATTGATGAGCTTGCAGCATGACATGAAGGTGAACAAACCTGACTTGTTCTGGGTGTTAAAGGAAGACATCCCAAAGAGAAGAATTCTCAGACAATGTCCCTGGCAGCAAACTGCATTTTATTGGGAAGCGCTCCTCTTTGGGTACTTTCACATATACTTCAGGGAAGGGTATGCAGCTGAAGGGCAAAGATACAGTAGGGATGGGGATGGACTTCTAGGTAAACAAGGGCCTGCCTAGTGTAGCAAGGCGGAAAAAGAAGAGTTGTACATGAATTATGGAAGAGAGATTACCTCTACCTCAGCACAAAGCCACTGTGGTAAAAATCTCAATATAGTAATTCTGGGAGGATTTATACCAAGCGATTCAAGCTCTAAGCCTCCTCTTATTTTAGCTTTTTCTTCACAACTAGCAATCATACAAATACTGAGAACTACAAAAAATAAAAAAAAACAGGAAAATTCCTAATACTTTTCTAATCATCACACAAAACCTGTCCAGTCTACTGAGCATAGACACAGTTTGCTTTATGCTCACACTGAGAGTTTTTCGTTGCCTTCCTTCGGTATCTTTCTAAAGTAACTTAAAGAGATCAGCAAGCGTGCATTCTCCTGAAAGGCAACAGAACACTTGTTTGCCAGTTTCTCCCCCATCTGTCCTCATCAGGATACACAGCAAAACATTTTTTGTTGAAGAAGGATTGGTATCATCTGAAGCAACCAAAACACAGCTGTTAAACTGAGCGTTTGTAGCTCATCTACCAAGCCAGAACACAGGCTCTAAGATGGAAACTTACAATCACTGTCAGTTGCATCACATTATAGGTTAGCAACTATTTCAGTTCTAGTGAAATGTTCTTCCAAGTGATGGCTCAAGAAGGCTTTTCTATGTGCTACAGAAACACATACAGCTGCCTCTGAAACACTTGATGGGAAAAATTCCAAGCTTGCAAAGATAACTTCGGAAACAACTCGAAGCGTGTTAAGCCTCCCTCTCCCCGACAAAACACAAGTACGAATTCACCCTACCAGGGACTACGCTTTTCTTCCACCAGATCAATCTTGCAGGAATCACAGTATATTAATAGAGCTCATGGCTTCACTTTAGTTTACTTATCTGGAAATTTCTGAACCTAACTTGACCTGAAATACTCAAACTTGAAAGGCATGAAGAATCACCTCCACCTTCATGTTCACGGGATGAAGCAGAAAGAAACTTGAAGTCTTGGTTTGGAACTTTTCCTCATTCTGCTGTAAAGCCATGATTTCCAGAAGTAATCTTAAACTCAATCATTTTTGAAAAGAAAAAGTGAATATTTCAACTGAGGTACTTCTACTTGACTAGGTGAAGTAAATCAAAACTCACAGGTAATGATCAGGCTCAAACTTGGCAGCCTCAGCTGCCAGACGTTTCCTCCTACGTTCATCTACAGGTGTTTGGTCTGGATCCTTAATGTCAATAACATCACTCAGTTCATCCTGCAAATGCAACAAAATTATAGGACCAGGCCGCATGTATCACATACAAGATTTATTCAGTAAGAGTTTAGGAAGAATGCTTATCAGCATTACCACACTGAAATCCCTAGATACTCTTCAATCTCCCTTTCAAATCTTCCAAATTCATGCCCCGTTGTGCAAATAAACTGTCAGAATTCCAAGAAATTAAATTACTTGATGCTCCTTAGAATTCAGGATATTATGAAGTCTATTCAGGCTGTTTTATCATAAGGCAGCGGGTTACTCTGCATTACGATAAAATCTGCAATGTTTAACAAAAGCACACAACCACAGAGACACGATAAAACTCATAGATACTGTTTTTGTGACTTTTGAGATTACTCTCACAGTCTGAAGTGGCCATACATTCATTAATGGGCAACTGCAGGACCATTTAGGCATCATTAAGTAGTGGCACATTAAAGCTGATGGAAAAATGTACTTCTTCACAAACTTCATAGTAATAAACTAGTGTATACATCCTAATAGCATGTAAATACATTCTTCATAAACAGCAGTCCTTCTGCTCCAAACCCTGGTAATTCTAGAATTCATGCAGTAAGCAGAGTTACACAACTAAGCTGCTTTAAGGACCTACAACTTAAATTGCTTAACACATAAGAATAAAGTAACTGCATTTCAAAGCTCCCATCTTAACAATCTGCAAAAGCAAATTGCAATGCATCAGCATAACCCTTGTAAATCCCACAGATACCAGGTGGACAGACAGCCTGAAGAGTGCACATTTCAGAAGTTACTGTCTGGTATGAAGAGTCTAAAATAAAAAGTACAATGAGATAACATGAATTTCACAATGATAAAAATTTTCCCTGCAACAACCATATATAGATCAGCCAGCTTTCATTTGGTTGTTGGTTTTGGTTTCTCTAGATTAAAAATTAAAATTCATGGCATCTGAAATACACTGTGCACTAATGTCAAAAGAGCCTGAAGTCAGAACAGAAGACAGTACCAAATATAATGCAAAAGTGTTGAAGCAGACTGTTAACAGCCTGCAGACTGTTTGCAGCTTGTCAGAACTCTTCACCTGGCACATGGCCTACTTCACAGAGGCCTTTTCCCATGCCTTCACAGGCCAGCTGAGCTGTGCTGGTGACTGCAGCACACTTCCAGAGCCTGATTTTACCAAGGACCCTATTCAGCCCTTTTCTCCAGTGCTGAAATTACTGCAGAGACACATCAGCCTCTTGACTCTGCTACACAATTTACTCAATCTTGACCACCCCCTACTTCCAGGAACAAGTATTTGTCTGTACTACTACATGCAAAAGCAGAGTATTCTCAGTAATGGAATGGGATAATGGAAAATAGTTACCTAATGATTCCTTCCTGTCCACAGAATAAGCCAGGAAGACTGCCCAATACCCAGTACTTTTATGATAGGAAAAGGCAAAAATGCATCTACCTGCAGCCGCTGGAACACCCCTGACCGCAAGTTCCCAAAGCCATAACAGTACTGTAGTGGTAGACTGCTTTCTGCACTGTCTTTGTAAGGGGTCTGCTCTATTTCCCAGTCAAATTCTTCTTCCTCCTCCTCAGACAACTCAGCAGACGCAGCTGTATGTATCGCATGGTCAGAGAAGGAAAATTATTATGCAAAAAATACCTATGTTTTAATAGAAAGGCAAACACTGGTAATACAATAAGCCTTCTTCATTTTACTGCACCTTCTAAGAAATCTTATACAACACTGGGTCACACAGGCAGAGGCTAATATCAATAATCCAAAGGTTCTGCTTCAAATTCTCCAACTTTCAAAAACGAAAACCAGGAACACTAAAGTCTTTAACTATATGACCTCAAAGACTGAAATAATTGTTGCCCTGATTTCAGCAAGACCAAAACTTGATGCTGAGACAACACTAACCAGGAGCAAAGCCATGTTAGCAACAATTGAAGAAAAGCATAAGAAAATTAACCACAAATCAACATTCTTGTCTGTTAAATGCTGATGTTAAAGTTGTCCACTAGAACCTTAATTAGCCTCTACCATTTGAGCTACAGGTCCAGTTGTGCTAGTGTGTAAACAGAAGACTCAACTGTGCGCGGTGGATACAGCCACTAGAGGGGTACAACGATCTACAGAGGATAAGCATTAGCTAAGCACATTTTGGAAAAATACAAACGTAACTAAGATGACACGTGTATCATCTACAATACTTTTGTTTCCATATTTACCCATACTTTCATATCAATTTACAGCCTTCTTGTACCTTGGACTAGACACTAACAGAAATACTGTAGTTTTCCACACGTATTGCTACGTAGTTCTATAACTATCTTGTTATGTACATGTATAAATAGGATTGTTTTGTCATACCTATCTCTTCTACTAAAGGTTTTGCTGATCTTGATTTCTTTGGTGCTAAAAGAGATGTCAGCATGTCCAGTCCCTCAAAATACTGGCCAGGAATCTCCTTAGGTAACCGAATTGTAAAAGTTCCTTAAAGGAAAGTCAGAATATAGTTATTGCATGCAAATATCCAAAACAAACAAAAATGTGCATTTTCTGCTAATGAAAGACTCATAGAAACCAGGACATATGAATTTTATTATGCATCAATTTGTGTGCATGTTTTTAACCTCACTTCACAAGTTTCACAAAACCCAAGTATTTTAATGACAGGATATGAAAGAGAACGTTTAATGAGTTGTGGTCTTTTGACTCACTTTTATATAAACACAAACCAACAAAATACAAGCTTCATTTTATTTTTAATCCTTCTACCATCGATCAAGCAATCAACAGATCATAGGAAACTATATTCAGCAATCTATTGTCCTAGTCAAGCATGTAACAAAGACTTTGCAAGCAGCAAATTATAGGTTTTATTGGTAGGTTTCACCAATTTTCACCTAATTCCAGAAGGTGTGTGTTTTATTCCAGAAATACCTTCTGCCTTGAAGTGTGGAGAAAGGCTAATGCCTTCTCTCTCAAAACATAGCCAAGGGACTGCCTCAGGATTATCTCATTTCTATTCAGCACTACCTGACTTCTTTGCAGATTTACTAGACTAATAAACTTAGTACAGTAACATGTCTGTCCCCCACAGGGCTTGAAAAGGATGTGTACACAATTATTTCATTATTAAGACAGTTCTGGACGCATCCTTTGAGCTTAAGGATGGCCTGAGTACACACAAGAAAGTATGAAAAAAAATCTTATTCAAGTAACATAGGAGAAACTTTACCTTTATTTACACTATTGAATATTTCACTAAAGTACTATGTAATTCCAGTGCAAAGTATAAATTACTGGAGAGTTAGTAGCATTTGCATTGACATATATAGTAATAACATTAATGAATACCTTTGTCTGTATTATAAGATGCTTTTTCTCTGCCATCTTCTACAATTCTTCCAGGAAGTGTCAACCTACAAGCAAAAATGAGATGCCTCATTGAATGCCTCACTAATTCTACAACTTAAAGTCTCAGCCAATAAAAATATAAGGCATATTCCAAAAGTAGCACAAAGGACTTAGCTACATGACTCCTTTCAACAGTAACGGAAGTTATGCAGTTAAATCCCCATTTACTTCAAAATCCATTTCCCTAAATATTGGCACAAGAGATCAGCATCTGAGATGAGATTTGTGACTCCTGGCCCCCAGCTTGGGTGAGTTTACAACCACCACAGAGCTGACACCCTTTGCACTACATGCAGCACTTGGAAGATACTACAATTTAAAAACTATAAGCTAACCCACAGTGACAGGATATGAGAACTTTCAAGAGCTCCTGTATTGCTTATTCAGAATAACTAAGTCTCTCATTCTACCAGTCCACTAAAATCCCTTGTGGTCTACTAATGTTTAAAGCGGAAGCACGCACAAGAATACAGGATATAGAAAATAAGAAGGGTTAATAGCTCGACATGCCAAAGGTTCTCTTAATGCTCTCAACCCCAGATTGCCTCTTCTTCCTTTTCTACAGAATAGTGGGGACTCTTCTATCTAGAGAAGAGATACAGCTGGAAGCTCACTTCCTACTGCCTCCACTCATATGGCTTTTCTCTTATCTTATTAAGAGTGCATCAAAACCCATTCTTCATCAAATATACCGTGTCTTGCTCTCAACAGGCAAAATACATATTTGTTCTACACATCTTACATCCAGAATTGTCTTCCCATTTTACAATTAATCATAGAATTACAGAACAGACTGGGCTGGAAGGACCTTAAGATCATTCTAGTTCCAACCCCCTGCCATGGGCAGGGATGCCTCACACTAGACTATGTCGCCCAAGGCTTTGTCCAACCTGCCCTTGAACCTTGCCAGGGATGGAGCATTTATCACTTCTTTGGGCAACCTGTTCCAGTGCCTCACACCCTCACAGTAAAGAACTTCTACTCTTTGATAATCACCATCATCATCTATTGATATTTAATCTATTAAGCTACTGATCTTTAATAATAATCTGTTGTAAAGTAAATTTAGAAAAGTATTCCTTTAAATTCCCTTTAAGGAAATTTAATGCCTAACAATGAAGTGGCCTGATCCATAAAAACAATCCTTTGCACGAAATGGGCTGTCTGTAGTTGACAGTGTAAAAGCTGCAGATGAGGAATGTTCTGAAGGGATCAAAATGAAGTTCATTCTCTACTGACTATATTTATTTAATCAAGTTCAATTTTTGTTTAAATCCTTCCACTACTTGCCTGAGGAAGTACGGCTTAGCGTAAAATTTAAAATCTTCTCCTTCAAAATACACATCAAACTCTGAAGCTCTGGCATAAGGCACTTTGATTACTATTGTAAGAAAGTCAGGATCCTGGGTCAGTTCAAAAGCTGGAGTTATCATGATGAATCCAGCAGGAAAAGCCGTGTGGCCCTATCAAAACAGAAAAACAAGGAAAGATTATTGTACTTTCCAACGTATAAGAGCAAACGGTATCTCTTCAAAATTCTCCAAGAGGAACATTTCAGATTCTAACAAAAGTATCTTCCACGTGCTGAAGAAGAAAACACGACAGCAGCAACAAAACAAAAGTTAGCAAGAATGTGAAGGTACCGCATCTGTGCTTCTTAAAGAAACAACTGAATGTAAAGGAATGCAAACACTTGGAGCACAGGAAAGCACCTATCACACTCTGTTTAAAACCCACTAAATTCAGTCCTGGAACATGTCAGCTTTTTGTAGCTGTGGTTTAGAACTATGTTGAAGTCTTCACAGTTCATTAGTGAACTGATCACAAATCTCTATTAGAAAATACTGAAAAATGGTTATGTTTCCAAAAAATTAGGGCTGTATTTTATAATTCACACACCTGTCAACCAGAACACAAGCAAAGATTCAGTACACCCCAAACTGATTATATGGGCATGCACACTGAGCATACTGCTGTATTTAATGCATAATGTGAAAGCACACATACAGCAAGTCAAAGACACTCCTCTGCAGCAGGTTCATGACACAACATCTTAACATGAGCAGCCGACACACTCAGGATGTCCAGTGTGAGCATGCTTACTGTTTTGATCAGTTTGCAGGGGTTTCGCAAATCTGAAGAAGCATCCTAAAGAACTCACACACCTCCCAAAGATTCAGTCAAAGAAAACATAACACAGTAGCAGTAACAGAATTAAACTCCCTAGAGGATACCTGCCACCTCCTTCACCAAGTGTTTTGTATGGACAGTTTATGACTAACATCCATCAGAACCATACATATGTATGTACGTGGGCATGTGTATATATTTAGCATGAGAGAAGGAACTTACACAGTACCACTCACCGGATATACAGCTGGTCTGACCCTTCAGTAGTTTCTAAATGCAAGGCAATTCCTCAGGTTTAGCTTAGATTTCAGCTGGGGGGAGAGGAAGGAAGAAGGGGAGTTTAAAAGAATCACGCATCTTTGAAAACTGCAAATTAACTTTTTAAAACAAAAATACTTTCACCAAAAAATGCAAGATATAGCTATTATCTGGGAAAGAGCAAGCCGTCACTGACTTTCACGGTTATCTTTATTAAACATAACCTCATCCAGGCAACTTCATGAGAGCTAAATTAACAGATTACACTTTTTTTTCCGCTATGGGTAATCTACCTCATCTGACAAGTGTGAAACAAAATTAAACTCCCATTTCACCGTATCACTTGATTCCATAGCAATATTCCCACCCTCTCCAAGCTGAGAAGCTGCCATGTGCTTACTGAGTTGTAACCAGCCAGGAAATACCTGGCCTGAAAAACACCTGATGTACACTCCTGTGTTCTTTCTGCTCCATCCAACCACCACCCACTGTCCAGTGAGAAAGGATAAGAAGTAACAAAACCCCATTTAGATCCCTCAAGGATGATGTGCCAGCCTGTTTATTTCCCCCCTTCCCAGCACGGCCGCAACTTCGGCATCCGGAACACTAATTAATGACCCCAAACTAATCTGGAAGTTCCCACACAAATCCCAGCTCTTTCACAGACCTCAGGTTAGGAACCGCTGAGATCCACCCCTCGCAATTCAATTCTCAGCAGCACTTCCCACAACCGAAAATTAGGTATCCGGAAATGATGAAGCTTCTCAGCCTTTTACTAGAGAAAAGTAAGAGTAAGTAGAACTAAAGTATTGCTGTTGCAGCCACGGGCTGGCAGGAAAAGGGACAAACACTTTGCTTTCCCTCAAAGCACCACGGTAAGGCACAATGCGGCCCCGCTGCCCGGTAAACCGGCTCAAACGCCGGCTTTCCAGCCGCACCGGGGGTACACAAGTGGAATCCCGCCGGCCGTCCCCCAAACGACCCCGGGTCGAGCGGAGAAGCCGCTTAAGCCAAGGCGACGCGGTGAGGGAAGGGATGAGCCGGGCTCCCCTCAGCAGACCCGCACCGCGGCTGAGAGCCAGGAACCGCCACCACCCGCGAGGTCTCTGAGGGGAAGGAAAGGCTCCGGGAGAGCGGGTACCAGCGGGAACCCCGCTCCGCTCAGCCCATGGCTCCTCCGCCACTCACCACGCCGGGGCCGCCATCCCGCTCCCTTCCCCGCGCAGGCGCAAGGAGCGGCGGCGGGGCGGGAGCCAGCTCGCTCCGCCCTGAGGGGGTGCCCCGGCCCGGCCTCCTCCTCCCTCCCGGGCCGCCCCTCTCGCTGCTGCCCGCCTTCGGAGCGGAACAGAAACGGAAAGGATGGGGAGGGAGGAACCGGCAAGGGGGTGGGGGACGGGCGAGGGAGCGTCTCACCCCTCTGGGTTGGCCTTGCTTCGCGTTCCCTGTCCGTCTGGTGGTGGCCGGCGGGACCCGCTCCTTCCCTTCTCTCCCCGGCTGGCTTTGTTTTTTTACGAAAGTGGCGGTTTGGTGGGCTTGGTCCTGTTTCGAGGGAAATCCAGTGATCTCAAGAGATAAAAGTAGTGTTTGATCAGATCCTAACCCTCAACTCCCGTCAAAGTGCTACTCAGGATGGGGTGCTGCAGTGTGAAGGTCGCCTCCATGGCCTCAGTGCTTTTCCCCCGCTTTGTGATAGCTGCGGTAGGCATCAGACACGGTCAAGTACTGCTTGAACGTAACAGGCTACGGAAGGTTGATGGTGTTACCTCACAGCTCGAAATATGAGAAATGCTTGTATACGTAAATAAAGTATCCAGTGAGAGCAAATGCATCTGGAGAGGAAAGAATCAAGTTAACAACTGAATAAATACAAGTAGGTTTGGACCTAATGTAATTTAAGTTGATGTGGTAAGGATAAAATGATTTCAAGAGACAAAATACATTGAAGTGGAGGGCTGCAGAGATAGAAGAAACAGAAGAGTGGCCCCAGGAGCACTGCTGGAATAGTAATTCCCGATTATGTAAGCCTCTTCTAAGACAGCAGATAAAAGCGAACAAGATTGACAATGTGAATAAGGGCTGATCCTGATGAATCAAAAGAAAAATGGCATTAAGAACAAGAACCTCAAAAAATTGCTAAAAGCAGTAAAGTTGGTTTAAAAGCCATAATTAACTTATCTTTAAATACAGCACCTAATGTAGAATTAATCTGATTTTTTTTCTGACATCAGGCCGAGAAAGATACTCTGGTTCCAGATAATTCTGTACATTTTTAAATGCTACTGACTCTCTCCCGGCCCCCTTTGAAATGCATTCGAATGTTTTTCCTGAAGGGGAAAACCCCATGATTATGTAACTTCTGCTAATGAAGTGTGCTTGGGGGTTTTGGGCTGGTTTTGGGTTTTCTGAATAGACAATCAATCTTCCAGGGTAATAAAGACTGATTTGTCTCACTGGAAATCCACTGAAAATAGCAACTTTCATGAGAAAACATCTTTGTTCTTGTACAGAACTGAATCAGCAGTTTAAATGCTGCACAAAAAATAAGTACGTGCCACAGAAGAGATCCAGATCATTCCCCCCATTGATCTAAAATTGACAGAGCATTTAATATTCGGCCTAAACGTTCCTGTGTGACAGTTTTTTACAAGCAGAAATTGAAGATGCCCGGCTTATGTTTTCTGATATATATTAAGAAGTTAACGACATGTAATTTCAGACGCTGGTTTGACTTCGACCAAGGCCTCAACCAAGTCTTCAGAAACTTCTGATGCATTTCCAGACAACTTCAGCATTAACTTTTTGTTTTACTTTCGGACCTTACCAATGTAATCTGTAGTAAGAATATTGGGTAGGAAGCTGAATTATGAACCAATAGACACCATCTTCACTGGGTATGTTCAAATATGATTGACAAGTCCATGAAAAATGAGGAAGAAATTTCACCAGAGAGTTTGTTCTTGTCTAACTGAGCCTTTCCAAGACTGACTCAGAATTATTTGCTTTAGAGTCGAAGAACCCCCTGCTTTTTTTGTCTGGTAATACTTGCCTTGTAAAGCAAGTACTTATATGCTGATTTTAATGAAGGAACTGGTGCATCAGCCATTCTGCTCTTCCATCCAAATAAAGTATTAAGAAGCATCTCTAATAACTTTGTACTGCTTTCTTCTGGAAAAAACATACTAAGTTTTTTTGGACTCTGATGAAAAAGTTTTATTTGGAAATGCAGAAAAACCACATCTTTTGGTGCATCTTTCTGATGAAGAAGTGAATTTGGCTGCTGTATGTTTAATGGAGCGCTGAAGAATGAACATGTGTTACCTACAATATTCTGGGCAAGTAAGTAGTAAAACTTACTGTCCCTTTGAAAAATAGAAACATAAAGCTTTGCAATCTGCAAGCACAATTGACTCTGCATGGCTAACAATAACAAGTAAATCTGGCATAATCCCATCAATACATACTGTATTGTAGACATACAATGGGCATGTACATAGAAATAGTAATCAGATCATAGAATCATAGAATAGTTAGCGTTGGAAAGGACCTGAAGATCATCCAGTTCCACCCCCCCTGCCATGCCCAGGGACACCTCCCACTAAACCATGCCACCCAAGGCTATGTCCAATCCAGCCTTGAACACCGCCAGCGATGGAGCACTCACAACTTCCCTGGGTAACCCATTCCAGTGCCTACCACCCTTACGGTAAAGAATTTCTTCCTCATATCCAGTCTAAACTTCCCCTGTGTAAGTTTGAACCCGTTACCCCTTGTCCTATCACTACAGTTATTCATGAAGAGTCCCTCCCCAGCATCCCTATAGGCCCCCTTCAGATCCAAAATGTGCATTTAATTTAACAAGTAAAAACCTGTTTACTTGCCCAGGAAACAACTGGACATAGAATAGGTATATGTTTCAATAAGAAATGTATTTCTCTGTGAAATACATCATGAAATACATGACTATTTCCATTCTCTGAATTAGCAGTGCTATAATTTTTATAAACAGCTAGAAGTAGTTCTGTAATTGTCAGACTTACACTTCGCAAAAATTCAGTGTAAGTGAACAATGTAAGTGGTAAATAAGGGCTTTGCCTGAGATGGAACTAGATGATATCATTGCACACGAGTAGAATTCATATTATTCTTCCTTTTATTTTGAAAACAAGTGAAACCCAAGTATTTTTACATCTTTTATCTAAGTGACCTGAAACATTCCTCTGAATCTAATGCATTTTCATCTGAGTGTCCTTTCCCCATAGATTTCATTTTCCAGTTTGTAATACTTAAGTTGCACTTACAGATGTGCCATGTTCATAACACCATGGTATCGTGATAGTTTTATTTTTGCTCTTTTCTTTTACAGTTTCCATTATCCAAAGATAATGAAGCTTCTCACTTGATTTTTCCAGAGAAGGGAAGGACCTTGAAGCACAAAGACCTTTTACAAATAAGCATAACAACGTAGGTCTCTAGAGGCAGGATGCTGGCCTTGATAAATTCAGGATGAAACCTGCAATAGTCTTTAGAAAAATACAGTTGTAATGGTGAGGGATGCAAATATGCAGTGTTTCTTGGTGTTGCATTTTGTGACGTTACCTGCTAGACAGGTACCTGACTTGTTTTGAAGTAGGTGTAGGTAAAGTTTGCATCTCAAGTTATAGTTTAGTTTCTTAGTGACTGAAAGACATAAACTGTAATGCCAGTAACTGTCACAGAGGCCATAACGAACCTCTGTGAGAGCCTGACCCACCACTGCTATGCCCCAGCCTTCTTGGGGCCTGTGGAGTAGTGCAGAGGCAGGCGGGCACACCAGGGATGTCGCATTTTTGTGGCAAATAGGGGGGATTTGTGCTGAAGCAACTTTGAGGCTTTCAGACAGCTTCCTAGGGATCTGTTGTGGTCTCTTGTGTGTTAAGAGCCCTTGGAGTTATTTACTCATGCTCCAGGAACAGCATATAAATGCCTTTGTTTGCTAGTCTAGGGTTTTAGTTCAGTTATAGGACAATAAATTTCTTGGATTTATTTCTCACTAGATGGTATGTGGTATAATTTTCTTTATACTGCTTCTCTGTAGGGGGTGTATGTCACAGCCCTGTTCTGGGGAACCTGGCTCCTTTAACTCAGCCATTCACTCTCACGTTAAGTTGCTTGAATCCTTGGCTGCTGCAGAAAATAGCCCCTCTTACACAACCCTAGAAATTGCAATAATAAATTACTAAGAAGGCTTCATTTTTAAGATTTTATCAACACATATCCCATATATTAAGGTTGCGCATCATAGCCAGGCCATTGCTTCTCTGCCAGAATGGAATACTTTGGAGAGAGCCGGATTTGAAGCTGCCCAATGTGATACTGTTTCAGTCCATCAGTGAAACTGATCTAGTTTGAGCATGCATGCTGGTGGCATGGAAGAGTTGGGATTTGCACAACTTCATTTGAAAGAAAACAGTGCAAGTGGGCAGGGTGGTGGTATACTACAGCACGTCACAGAAACAAGGGGAAAAGTCTCTGAAAATCCCTTAGAATCAGATTTCATGATGGTTACCATGGTATTTTTATGCAGCAATTGCTGACACATCTCCTGTGTATGAGAGAGATTTCACTGACAGTATGAAATCACACATTTGTGCAGGTTGAGGGTTTCAGGGGGTTTCTACTGGTACTCAGTTTGAAGTCTGGTGGGGTTTTACTGTAGTATGTGCATTCTCAGAAAAGAGCATATGTTTATGCAGTGTGGTTTTTCTGTAGTTTCTCATTTAGTTTTGCTATTTTCTCTTAGCGTGAAGTAATCTATATTTTTGCATCTGCTCAGATTCTGAGTTGGATGAAATTCTGGAACAGGAATCATTCATTGCATTTGCATGGACAATAAGGTAAAGGGCATTTTGGGATACCCTGAGCGAAGGCGTGCTGTGGCAGCAGTACAGAACGGCCAGGCTGCAGCTTCACTGCCAAAGAGGTGCCATTTAAGTAGGAAAGGACCAGCTCTCTGATTTATCCTGAAAGTAAACCTTCTTTGCAAAGTAGGGCTGTGTGGCGGCAGATACAGTTACAGCCTGCTGAGCCCTTACCTCGGCAGGGTCCTGATCTGCAAGTTCAAGGTCTTTGCATAGCTACTTGTCTGAGGTGTAATGCTTCCCTCGGGTAGCACTGTGGCTTCTGCAGCGGTCTTCATATCACAGCTGTAGCACTGAGCAGTTATTTGAGACTAAAAGATCAAACAGCGCTGCAGAGAGCACAACTCCATGGAGGTTGTGCATATGATGGGAACTACTCCGGGCATCGGCCCCACAGCCCTTCTCCAGTGCAGCGACAGCGTGTGATCACTGCACCGTGGAGCAGTTCCTGGAGCTGAAACCAGCCACAGAGTTGAGTTCATGTCCTGTATTAACACCGTGAGGGACACATGAGGCTCCACATTCCTCTTCCCCCCGTTTCAAGGTTGTTGTCTCCATTCTCTGCACAGCTTATACTCGAAGAATACTGGTATTTGTGTCATACTGTACATTTAAAGGTCATAAATCAGGTTATGAAGCTAAGAAGGATTTATTTCTGTTTAATACACAGTGTTGCAGTCTCTGCTGATGTTGACAGCAGACTGGCTCAGGTCAGTCATACGAGGACAAGTTCAAAGCCACCCAGAAGTAAGTGAATGCTTCTATTCCTTCACAGTTCTACAGCTACTGCAGTTTATCGTGACACAACCTGCCCTCATAGCAGGTGGGAGGAGAATAGAATATAGGGTGGTGATGAACCGCGGTGGCACGGCAGAGTGAAAATTGGCAGCAGTTTTCATGTTAGCACAGTCAGGTAAAACATGCTTCAGAGACCAACTTTCTCTCTTACCTTTTCCCCCTGCCCATCATCCTGAGCACACCTAGGCTTTTCCACCACTGCACACCTCCACAAGCAGAGGTCCCGGTGGTGCCTTCGAGCGAGGCAGTCGGGCAGCAGCCGGGGGCCCGGAGCCCTGGCCGGCCTTTCCTCCTCCTCTACCGAGGGAAGGCTACGTGCTGACTGCGTTGTTAAAGAACAAGGTTTCTTCCACAAAGCCCCCGCCATCCCGTTATCTCTATGCGCGAACCGTGCCCCGGAGGTTCCGTGGCCACGGGGCGAGCGCCGTACGGCCGCGGGCGGAGTGTTGGGGCGGCTAGTCCAGAGAGTACGGTAGGGCGCGCTCCGCCCCTGCTGCCGGGCGCCGGGCCGGGGCTCGGCGGCCACGTCCCCGCACCGGGCCGGGCCGCGCCGCATCCGTGCCGTTCCGTGCGGCGGGCGATGTGGTCGGCGGGCGGGCGGCCTGACCTCCCGCCATGCGGCTGTCGTGCAAGGTGGCGGCGGCGCTGCTGTGCCTCGGCAGCCTGCTGCTGCTCTATCTGCTGGCGGGCAGCGCCGCCGCGCCCCCCCGCCCGCCGCCCGCGCCCTCCGCGCTCGCCCGCCTCGCCGTGCCGCCCGCCCGCCGGCAGCCGCGGCTCAGCCGGAGCCCGCCGCGGAGGATCCCCGCCGGGGTCAGGCTCGTCAGCGCCAGGTAACGGTAGCGGCTCCGGGGCGCGGGAGCTCGCCTGGACCACGCGGGACGGGCCGGCTCCCCCCCCGCGCAGCCGCCGCTGTCCCTGCCGTCGGCGGGGAGCCCTCCAGGCCCGTCCCGGCCCGTCCCGCTCCGGCCGCTGGAGCACGGTCGCTGTCCGGCTTGCGCGGCCCCACGCGTGCCCGGGCCCTCCCGCCCCGCGGGTCCCCTCTGCTGTGGCTGATGTTTCTCTGCCGCCCGGTCCTTGGGGCGCGCCCCTGTCCCAGGTCGGTTTCCCCTCGCGTCTGCGAGTGACCGGCGATTAGAAACTGCTGCACACTGCCCTGGCTGCCGAAGCACGAAGTTTTCCCTGACATCTTTCACTCGGAGCGCGGTTGCCAGAGATGCCACGAAAGTACGTGGAGGTCTCGCCTCCGCCTCTGGTCCCTGCATGGAGCGGGGCGATACCCCCGCTGCGTCCCTGTGCGACGGCGGCCTCAGGAATAGCCGCTTTTCCATGAGTTATGGCCTTGTTTTGAAGGCTTACGTGGGGAATGCGGCGCTCGCTGGCTGGAGCCCGTGAGGAGCCGCTGTCAGTCTCGGGAGCTACGCTTAATACTAATTTGTCACTAACGCCCCAGGGAGAAGGCAAGGTGGCTATTTATGTGTGGTACCACTGGGTTCCAAACTGCAAGGCATCCTGCGGATTTTAAGCTCTTGAGCTTTTTATTTTGGATACTTTTATTATGTAAATTAATTTAGCGGAACTTTAAAACCGAGCTTGAATTCGTGGTGTGTTGCATTTCCTCCTTCTGCACCTTACGGGCAGAGTATTTGTTAAAAGACTCATTACTTCAGCAAAAGATGGGGGCAGCATGCTCTCAGTGGGTGGAGGACTGTTTTCCCCTCTGCATTCCAACTATATTATGGTCAGTGTGACCTCATATATCTAATTAACTTGGTATGTCTTTGTGTCTTTGAGTCACGATTTCACAGATATGTTCTGAATGAAAGCCTGTTCCCGTTTTTTTGAGCTCTTATTCCTTAACTTATTAAAGCAGTTGGTTTCTTACCAGCATTGTTGCCCTGCTGAATGCAAGAGATGTTTACCGTGGCTGAGAAAGGGTCATGGGCAGAATTCAGATGCGTGTATTAAAGCAGGATTATTTCCACTAGCAACTGTACCTCCTGAAGTAATTTTTCTTTAAGGCATATCTCTGCGATTATCATGGAAATCAAGAACACTGAAGGAAGGAGCCCAGAAAGTCTGAAACTGCTGGAGGGTGTAAACAACTGTTCCATTTCAATGAGCTTTTCAGTGAGCATCTTCATGTTCCGAAGTTTGACATTATCTAACTTTTCTATTGTTTATTGACTTTGCAAGTACTTCTTACAAGGTGTGCAGCACAGCACAAAAAGGAGAGGAATGCTCTATTTAAACCATGCCACTAATTCATTTTTTGGTTTGGTTATGGGTTTTTCTGGTAGGTTTTGGTGGTTGTTGTTTTCCTCTCACATCTGCTGGCAGCACATGACCCTGGACCACTGGCACCAGCAGGAACCTGTGTAGATGAGAAGCACAATTCTGTGGGTCCAGTTCTGTCTCTTGCTGAATGGTTGCGCAATGTGTTAGCTACTATGAAAATAAAATCTATTGAAGTCAGAGTATCCATAAAAATATACTTTTTTTGCTGTGGGAGTGTGTGAGATAATGTGTTCCAAGGCAAGGAGATGTCTGTGTTCTTGTAAAGGCAGAAATACCCACCGGTGGGTGCCACTGCGTGATGAATCGCATCCACACTCACATGGTGAAAGCATCAGGCGGTGGGATCTGCCTGGCTTAAAAAGCATGATCCTGGATACATCGAAGGCAGTGAGAGGGGCTTCAATTTGGAGTGGAATAAACAGACAATGATTTAGGTAGTTACTAACTTGACGGTTGAGTATTCCTCTGGATATAATAGGTTTTGCTCATGCATGTGCTTACAGTAAAGTACATCCAATGTAACATACTGAATCGGGGTTGTTGTTGCCAATTTATCCCTACAGTATAAATAATTATTATTTTAGTTGCTCCTTATGTACAAAGGAAAGCATTTTTGTATTTGATGGGAAAGACGTAATATGATATGATTCCTTCAGGACAATAAAACATATGATTATGACTGAGTAAGACCTTGTGATGTGATCACATTTTAGGTGTTTCTATGTAGACTGCATCATGGACTCAACCTTAGTGAAGTATTTGTCTGCATGAATGTAAAAAGTTGTTTTAATTCAGTTTTGCCAAGTTGATCTGTGTAGTTTCATCAGAAGGATGCAGCTTTGGGGCTGAACTCAGAAATAATCAAAGATGTTATCTAGGATGCATGTTTGCTGTATAAGAATCAGTCATGTCGCCAGCGAGGGGAATTGTGTTTTAACTGGGAGTACTGCTTTCTTTAGTATGCTTGGTGTTATGTGTGATAATAACAGAAATGTGAAGTTTTTGAGCACTGCAGGTTCCTTCTACTGTAAGTAGTCATAGCTCAGTCACACAGCATCAGCTGGCTGGTACCTAGTGAATGTTGGGAAATGTGTTCATATGTCCTGCTTCGGTTACTAGACAATTTTGGCAAATCTAGATGGGCATTGCATTGGAGTTTTTGGTTAGCTCTTAGAGTTGGCTTTTGATGCTGGTTTTATTGATCCTTCCTCTTGGAAGTACTAAGTCCTCTGCCTTCAGTAAGGGTTTTTTTTAATATGAATAATTGTGTGTGCCAAACCAACGTGTGCAAAGTATCAAAAAGCAAAAGGGTTATTTTACGTTTGAAGGGCAGATGTGACCGCGCTTTCTATTAAACCAGCATGGACGTGAACCTTTGCCAGCACATTTAGTTCACTTGAAATAACTCTTCTAAAGCAAAACATTTCTTATATGGTAACCTGTCCAGATACTTTCTCTTTCTTTGCAGTCTGTGTGCACACATACAGGTTTGGCTCAACTTTGATAGCCTATAATGACACGCTGAAGGCCCAAATACCTCAGAGTTGTCTAACAAAGAACCCACTTGATAAAAGAAGATAGAAACATCCATTCTGGTACTGAGTGGTTTTCTTCCCTTTCTCTGAGCAGTAGAAGGAGATTGAAACTTCAACCGTTTTTTGATTGTCAGCGGCTACAGTCAGTTTTGTGCAACTGCATTTAATTAGGAAAACTATTTAAAAACATTTAGAGCCCTTCTAATTTATGTTTTAAAGTCTGTGAGAGAATGTGTTTCATATAATGGAGCCACTGTTGGGACATTGACTCGCTGGGGCAGTGTTGACTGTTAGGGAAGGAGCCTATTTAGTGAATCAGCAGTTTTGATACAATGCCTAAATCTAACCTTGTTTATGCCGCAAGAGTAAATGAGATCATAATACGAAGAGGTTTTCAGAAACTAACAACTCTGCTGCATTTTGTAAGAATCTGCATGCATTATCTTTCAGGAATGAATTTGGAGGCTTGACTAGATGAGCAGGCTCTGTAACGAGATGGGAATGCATTACTTTGAATGGATCTGGATTGATTTAGACAGGTTTTGGGTTCATTATGTTTGAGCCACTTTGGCTGGGACTAATAAAAAAATCGCATGTAATCTAAACTTCAAGGCCTAGAAATGCTCTCTGTTGTGCTGGAGCACTCAGGCCTCTGCTGTCTCAGTGACCATGCCTGTCAGAAAAAAATGTGTGCAGTAAATAAAGTACTGTTGGGCAACTGGATGGGAGTTGGTCTGGCTTGTGGGAAAGAAGCCTTTGGTATAAGCATTTTATTGTGCTATGTCTTACCAAGCCTGTCTTCAGCTGTTTCAGAGGGATGTATTCTGTAAGTATTTGGTGATGATTTCTGTAGTGCTTAATCTTAGGCAACAGTGCTTAATTTTAAAGCCATATAATAGTATGAGAACAGCACATAAGGGAGAGCACGAAGTGTTTTTCTCTGAGCAAAGCAAAGAGTTAGGCATGTTGTGTAAGTTAGATTTATAGTACATCAACAAGGTACATTTATGTACTGAAATTAGAAGAAAGCTATCAAGGCCTATAACAAAGACCTTTTATATTTAGCTTCTTTATTCGTTCTTGTTAAACACATTAAACTTTAAGGCCCAGGTCACTGTATTGTTTTAGATGCATTTAAACATCCAATTTAGATTGTAAAATCCAATCATAGACTCTATCCATAACCAATAAGTTGGACTATAAATGAATGAATGTGTGTGTAAATGTTAGGAAGAATTAGCTAATAATAATTGTAGCACTCTGTGGATTTACATGCTCTTTTAATGTGCTTGGAAGTCTCTTGAGGTGCGTTACTATTAGTGCTATAACAGCTGCTCCCCTTTTACGGGAAGGGCAACTAAAGCAGATAGAATTAATGGCTCGCCCAAAGCTTTGCAAGGACTGACTTACTGAAATAGAGCTGAAACCAATGCTCACTCACTGAGTACTCTCTGTCAAAAGCCCATTAATATCTTAGTTTGATACCTACCAATATATTATTTCTTGCTTGCCAGCTGTTTTTTATATAATATATGACATTTTATCCTTTGTGCAATTTACCACAGTATTAACATACTGCATCCTTTAAAGCAAAGTATGCATCTTTTGTGTTCCATTAGTTGTGTTGTCCAAGAATACCTGAGCAGGGAGTGTATCACAAAGCTCTCTGCTTCCCAGCATGTTTGCATCAACCACTGGTAACTGCATGATAAATAAACATTTGCAATTAGAGGAGGCATCCTCTAATTTCAGGGTATTTAAAAGATGTGTAGATGTGGCACTTAGGGGTATGATTTAGTGGTGGGCTTAGTGCCGTTAGGTTTATATTTGGACTTGAAGGTCTTTTCCAACCTAAATGATTCTGTGGTTCTATGACTCAGGATTCAGTATGTACCTTATATGAAACCTCAGCTTAAAGCAGCTTTCATTAAGCAGCAAGTCTGAATGAGAAGGCTCTTGGTGCCCAGCCCAACTTACTCCGGTAGAAATGAAGTAGCTGTTCTATTGGTATGAGCCTATTTCTAACCTCCAGTTTCTCTCCTCACAACACATGGTGGAGGCTCTCATAACCTTCATGAGGGGATCCAGCTAAGCCAGCACAGCTATCTATTCTGTATGAGGCAGAATAGATGCTGTTGGTCAAACTGGAACTGTTCTGGTTTGAAGACATTGGCTGTATCCTGCAGACCATTGAGGAATATCCTTTGACACAGATTATATTTCTCGCTATCCTTTCCATTCCTCCTTGCACTGTATGTACGTGTGTGTACAGAGGAGGGATGGGGAGTTGTGACGTTCTTTGCTATAACTGGCTCTTTCACCTTCCTAGCAGTTTGACTTTGCCTTTACACCTGCCTCTTTCCGGACTTCTGGATAACAATAGTAATTTTGTAAAGGCTAAGCTAAAATTGCTGTTGAATGCGTCTTGCTGTGGCACTTTTGTATCTCCCTTTCCAGCTCATCTTTGTTTTCACAGCCCTCTTGTTTTCCTTGTGTACTTCTTAACTAACTGTTGCCCTCAGTGTCCCAGACTGCTACTGGGGCAGTTGAAATACAACCTTGTGCTCATTTTCTTGGGGATTTTTATTCCTACTTAGGCCATTGCAGCCTCCTGAACCCCTTCAGTCCAGGCCTTCTCGACTTGTAATACTTCATCTCCAAGGCTCAGGTCTCTGGGGCTGGGAGGGTATCTTTGTTGGCAGGCAGGACCTCTCTAATTCATCTGCAGCTCCCATGGGCTTACGGGGCATTCTGCTTTCATCAAGAGTTGCTTCTGCTGGGCCTGTTTGTTGGAAGTGCTTGTCTACATATCCTGGCTTCTTCACTAAGAAATAGCTGCATGATGTGGAGTTCACTGTGGCTAAAATTGCAAAGAAAAGCTCAGTGCTTTGGTGTTGGGTTTTGAAATGTTGGAATAAAAGCTTAGACTTTAGTCCCTATCCCAATGAATTCCATTGCCGCAAGCTATATCAAAGAAGTTCTCATCCTGCATATGGCTTGATTTAGAGACTCAATTAAGAGGAAACATTAAACAGATAGGGAGAAGGGGGGAAAAGGGGATCTGTGTGAGCAGCTAATTATTCCCTTCAATAATTCAGTGGTTTTTACACTAATAGGTTGGAAAGTAAATACCACTTCACAGAGATGTAGTATTCCATTATTTATATGCTGATGAAATTGGGGTTTAATTAAGACTAAAGCCTAAGACTTTAAACCTTTAATGAAACTTGTTGCTGTGTATAGTCAGTAAGTACCACTGGCTGGTATTCCTTAACACAGAGGTGGGTTGCACTGCTGTTACACGGAGCAACATTTTAATGTCTGGAAGAAGATAGTGACAGCTTTGTAACTGTCATTTTTCTCTTTATTGAGAACTTTTGTTTCCGATATTAACTTTGCTGATTAATTGCACGTATGTAATTGTTTGTGCTGAGAAAAGGCAGGGATTGTTGTTCTCTGTTCAGTGGCATGTCAAGAACTGGTAGTGATCTATGATTGGCCTTTTGAACTCTTCCATAATGATTACGATGCCTGTGATTTAGTTGCTTTGTCAGCACACATCCACGTAATGGAGTATAAATACCATCCATGTTGGAATGTGAATACAATACAGTAGAAACATTCCTGGAGGATGTGATTTATACCTCTCCATACTGCTGGGGGGACACACAAAACCAAAAGGACACATTTTCACAATGTCTTCAACTCCTCAAAAGGACCCTGATTTTACTGGCCAGCAAATGGACTCGGTGCCTTCTCCACATGGATTCTGCTATAGTTTAGCTGAGATTTATGTAAAGCCCCCAGAGATGGGTGCTAAGTGAAAACCCCCCTTGACTGTTTGTGGAATGTAATCTGATTCATCTGGGACACGTGAATATGTTTGTTTTTAAAAATCCCTGTTTTAGCAAAATCTCAGGGATTCCACGGGGAGAAATGGAGAGTGGTCCTTTGGAACTACACCAGTACCTTCAGGCCAGGATTAAGGCATGCTTTTTTAATAGCAAAATTAATTAACTCTCAGAATAATTTACATATGGATGGAGTGGATTTTTTGAAAGTACGGATGTCTTCTTCCAGCCTCGCCATTATGGGCCTGGCAATGAAGTTACTGGATGTGGCTCTGCAATCTGCATTTTGTTAGAAAGTTGGCTGGGTAGTAACCAGTCCGTTCTGGCTTCATAACCTCTAAGCTGGGGGAAAAGAAAACAGCTATCATTTGCATAGAGAGAGTTGTCTGGTTTGAGGTGCTGTTGAATTAGTTTCATCTGTGTATGTAGCACAGTGATTTATGCGAATCCAGAAATGCAGGGATAACTAGAAAATCTCTGAAAATGATGTATTTCTTTGTGTTGTAATTTTGAAACTCTTCATTTGTGCTCTTGGCAAAAACTGGCATGCGGCTTGCATGCTATGTGGGTATGTAATCAGGAACAAACTTCGTGATCCCTTACAGGATGAAGGGGAGTAAAAAACCTCCCTGATACTTGTTAATGCAGGATTCTCTTTATGTCTATCTCAGTGGTTTTTCTATGTCTATTTATGAATTTCCAGGAAGCCTGGAGAACAGAAACATTCAAGAGAGCCTTCATCTTTGCAGTGCATGCATCTGGCAGTTGTGGCATGTGGGGACCGGCTGGAAGAGACGCTGATCATGCTGAAATCAGCACTTCTCTTCAGCAACAGGAGGCTCTGTTTTCACATTTTTGCTGAGGATTCCCTTAAGCCTGAATTTGAGAAGAAGGTGAGTTTCTTTGTCATTCGGTAAACAAACAAATGAGTCACAAGTCACAAATCTCTGAGGAAAATTAGTCTGACATCAACAAGTAGCAACTAAACACTTTCTGTGCTGTGCGCGGTTTATAAACTCTTACAGATGCATATATTTTGGTTTTGAAAAGCTATATAAATGCAGTGTCTAATTCCTCCCCCCATGTCTTTCAGCTGAAGGAATGGCCTTCCTCATACACAAAGAAGTTTGAATACAACATTTACCCAATAACCTTCTCAGTAGGAAATGCTCAGGAATGGAAAAAGTTATTCAAACCATGTGCTGCCCAGCGTCTTTTTCTTCCGGTAAGGCACCTGGATTCTGAGTGGGTTGCTTCAGGAAAAGGTTAATTCCACCAAAAGGAAGCTTTGCTAATGTAATACTAAAACCATTTTCAGTCTAAAACATCTGCTTAGAGATATTTTAGTCCTGTGCTTTAGCCGCTTAAAAGCAAAACAAAACAGGAATCCAGCCTCACTTTTTCTCCTGCTAACAAAGGATGTGTGTTTCTTATTTGTCTCTTGTTCCATTAGACTCAGACTTTTAAGACTCAGTGCAAGAGCTCTTTCAGGGCAGATGCTTTCAGGGTAGATGCTGCATACCCTCCATAAATAACATTATTCTCAGTGTGCAGTCATCATATCCTCTTTACCCACTATCTCCCTTTCCATATGTTAGTCCTTAGACTGATGCTTTTGGCAGTCCCTTTTCCTTGAGCTTTATTTCTTTTTCCAAGACTGTCAGATTTGCCCTTAAGGTACTAATTCCAATGTGTTCCAAGTCAGATTTCATACAAGAGCATTGTGTATCCTGGGATCTTCAGGTTCACTGGAAAGCTGTATTTTTTTGCTGTATGTGTCATAAACTTGGAAAACGTATACTGTTGCTGGAGAGAAGAGAGGTGTTGATAACAATTTTGCATACACAGAATATCAGAATGGAAAGAACTTTTGCATAAAGCGATTTCTGTGGAATTGAGAACATCTGTCAAAAATATCTTGTGCATTGCTGTTGATTGGGGTGACTCCAGTGAAGTGACGGGCTATTCACATGATCCAGATTTCATTGCTGCCTTACCAGAAATGGGGGAGGACGACAAAGAAATCTTTACTTTCTCAGATGGAAACAATCAGGAGACAGCTGTGGGTCCAGAGACATAGGCTATGAATACATATGTGAGAAAATATGTGCTGTCAGCAGTTCTGTTTATCTGCCATTTAGGCGTAGACTATCAAATGCACAGAGGCCAGATGGGCTGAAAGTAACTCCGGCTTCAGCAGGAATCCTCTCTTCCCTGAGTAAATATTTACATCACCTGGAAAATAATCCCCAAGAGTTAGCTTGTTCCGTACAGATTGTTTGTAGGGAGGTACTCCAATGGGACACCTTTCACTGCGCAAACACAATCCTCTGCTCTTACTGCGGTGATAATTTTTTGGCATTTTGGTAGACTCTCGTCACAGAAACAATTTTGCTTTTGTTTGCCACCACCCTTCTGATGACAGAAGAGGGTTATGTTTCCATTCTGATTCCTTTAGCCTGGGCGGTGCTTGTTTGGTGCCTTTTTTGCCTCTCACATGTTGCCAGAGTTCACCAGTAATGTTTTGTAAGGAGTATTAGACTGTTGCATGTTGTCTTATCAAAGCTAGGAGGCAGCCTGAACTGTAAATGCTTGTTTTTCTTGGGGCAGTTGCAAAATGTTGTGTGTGTTCAGGCTGAGATTGATGGCTTCAAAGGTGGTGGTGTGGGGGGGGGGTTGTATGTGAGTAGTTGCAGCTGACACTTAATTTGATGTGAATATAATAAAGAAAGCAAGTTGTAGCAATAGCTGTGGTGGCAAGAGTCCAGTTGGACTTTGGTATTGAAGTTCACAGGGTGACAGAACCTTGGGATGTTCCTGGGTAATTTCAGCCACGGTTATTATTTACCTTGGTGCTTGATAAGGAGGTTCCGATATCCCATTTGAACGAATCAGGGCTGTAGAAATCCAGTCTGCGCACAGTGGGAGCAGAGGGTTGCTGGTGGTATTGCTTACAGAGCTATTTTGCCTTAGATTTTAAATAAATACCAGCAGGATGTCAGCATCCTTTTTTTTTTTTCTCCTTAGCCTTCCCTGCAAGAAGCATTTTCCCCTGCAGTGGCATAAAATGTGCCTGGATTTAGGGAGGACCCCAGGAGAGCAGTAGTTGAGTTTATCAGCTGTTTAGCTCTCAGTTGTGCAAATTGTCTTTCTCCTGATAATGCTAAGCCTGAGTGGAATGTGAGTCTTTGATTCACAAGTGCCTCTCCTGCCAAAGCAATCTCTTCTGTAGCACCAGCAGGCATGTGAAAGTGGACAGGAGGGTGTGAGGAATGTGTTAAGAGAAAATTGCTTAAGAATCTTTCAATGGTTTTACTCACTGACAAAACTAGAGCCCTGGGATGTGATCCTGCAGCTTGTAGTAATGAACTGCCTTGTCCTGGGGAACAGGTTGATGTTGATGAAATCATTCCCAGTTTGTTGAATCTACTGGGGTTGCTAAAGTATTAAGATCATACAGCATCCTGAATTTTATAGAGGTGTTTTGTGACATCTGATCATGTTTGCCGCTTACACGCAGGGAAAGCAGATTGAGCCTCCACATAAGCTCAGAAGTCTAAATCTCTTGCAGCAGTCTACTGCAATAGAACAATCAATGAGATTTGCAAAGGCAGAATAAGGAAGACATGGATCTTAACATGAGCACAAAAGGAAACTTCAAAAATTAAGTAGGAGGGTAATGCTCTCAGCAATCACTTGAAACTGTTTTGTATATGGACATGGACGTTTAGACACCAGGTGAAAAACTGCCTTCTGGTCTCACAAATGTCACACACCACAGAGCTGCCTTGCAGTTGTCCCTGTGTCACTGGTTTGGAGCTACCAAAACAATCAGCTAAAGTAGTGTGAAATGCTTAAGGGATTTTTAGATGACTTTAGCTCTCATAGTAACTAACATTTAGAACCCTTCTCATAACACTTAATCTACTTAGGAGCTTTTAGGGTAGATTAGCAATATCCCTGTATTACAACTGTCCTCTTGAGTACACGGAAGGATCCAAGCCAGTGGATCAGTGGCAGCGCTGGGAATTAGTGGCAGCACTAGGTAAGATACCAGGATCTTATCTAGATGAAAGTTTCTGCATCTGACTTAATTTCTTACTACAGTTAAGTTTAGTAACTCGACTTTGTGGTACTGCTCCATTAGCATCAAGATTTGTGATTTATCCCTAATTCTGGATAAAGCTCTGATTAACTGCCATGCTGGCCATTGCAAACCATTAGGTAGCACAGCTTCACAGTACACCAATATGTGTGTTATTACTTGCCAACCTTGCTAACACAGGGAGAATCTAAGGAGACAGAAGTTGTGAAATCGAATTGCAGATAACTGAGTATTTAAGTGAAGTGTTAGGCTAAATATAGGCAGTTCTGTGCAGAACTTTTTGACAGATTACTAAGAATATTTTATGTAGCTGCAAGAAAATCACACCTCTCTTAAGCTGTCCATGCGGGGAGCGTGAGGAGGAGGACAGGCGCAGTCAAGCCATGTTTCTGACCAGTCGTTTCAAAAATCACAGTCTGTCAGGCATGTCTGCATGCTTTCAGCTAGCAAGTGTGAACCTGGGATACCAGACAGTCTCGCGTGGCTTATGCTCCAGGCCAGATGCATGTAATTTTTAAGCTGCAGTCGTGTCGCTCTGGTTGGCTGTCCTGGCAGGCTCGGAGCACTCCTAGCCCTAGCTGTGCAGCATCTGGAGAAGGCAGAATGGAGCTAAGTCTCTTGCACCATAGGGTTACCTTGTGGTACTCAGCTGCCTGTGACGTTGAAAGGCAGCAGGATCAAAATTCATTGTCTTGTATGCTTCTGAGTAAGTAAATGCTAAGTATTATTCTGAGGGCTGAGTAAAGCCTGAATTATTGTTTTTTCAAAAACTTCTTCAATTTGGGAACAAAAGCTGTGGGTCACTGGGAATGCTGGAGTTACTGAAATGTAGTGTATCCCCAGTGTGACTCCATTGAAATCCTGGGAGCTACGCGAGGAGCTCTTAGAGCCACAATTTCCGCAGTTAAATTCCCCTAAGCAAGGTGAAGTTAAATGCGCAGCCAGAAGGAGATGGGATCAATTCAAACTGACACCACAGGTTTTAAATAAGTCTTAACGCTTCACATGTAAAAGAGAAAAGTGTGAAGGGCTTAGAGGAAGTAGCACAGATTTTTCCATTAGCCTGTTGGGTGTCGCTGCCAGGCAACACCTTGAACACAGGAGAGGGAAGAATCTTCTGAAAGAGCATGTGAATCCCAAGTGGAGGAATGCAAGGTGCAAAACTTTAGGTCAGATGCTGCTGGGCACCTGCTTCTCTAAGAGCTGGAATACCTGCTTGGACCTGTCTGTGTGTAGCAAAATCATTACAGTCCGCTGACTTCCACTGTCTTAAATGAATGTGTGTATTTAAGGTTGCTGAAAGAACAGTTTTCTGCTGGAAGCAGCAGTGTCCAGGCTTCCCCCTTAACCCTCTGCTGGAAAATACCCAAACTTGTCTCCCTACCAGGGCACCCTTAGAAGAAACCTTTCATGGTGTACAGTGTGCCATGGATCCCTCAGGCAAAGCCCAGCACTCCTCATGTGTTATCTTCTGTCTTGGACTAAATTTTGGGGTGATTTTTTTTCTTAACATATTCTAATTTTCTATGACTTCGTGTAGTAGGTCCCTATGAACAGGACTTCTAGATGCTGCAGAATAGTACACTATATCTAGGACACCCTTAAGCTGAAAAACCCATTCTTCTTTTCAACCATCTGACTTCTATTGGTTTACTCTTAAAGTAGGTGTCTTTTTTTACTTGGTTTTGTTTTAGTACTGGACTCCAGGATACAGAATGTTTGCAGATCTTTACCTCTGAGCTCCTGGTGTGTTATTGAACTGGGTCACTGTCGTGGTTTAAGCCTCTCTAACTCACGCAGTCTCTCTCTCACTCGCTCCCCTCTCTTTCTTCCCCCCGCTCCCGGGTGGATGGGGAGGAGAATCAAAAGAATGTAACTCCCACAGGTTGAGATAAGAACAGTTTAGTAACTAAGGTATAACACAAATCACTACTGCTACCACCAATAATAATAATGACAAGGCAAATACAAGGAAATAATACAATAGCTCACCCCTTCTAATACAAAGCCCGACCACTCACTTCCCCCTCCTTCCTCCCCCCTACTCCGAGGGGGGGGGGAAAATGGGGAGAAGAATCAAAAGAATGCAACTCCCACGGGTTGAGATAAAACCAGTCCAGTAACTAAGGTATAACACAAACCACCGCTGCCACCACCACCAATGACCAGGGAAATACAAGGGAAGAGGATACAATTGCTCACCACTCGCCGACCGAGCAGTGAACCGAACTCTTCCGGGTTCCTGCCCCCAGTTTTACATCCTGGTCATGACATGCTGTGGCATGGAATAGCTTTTTGGTCAGTTTGGGTCAGGTGTCCTGTCTCTGCTTCCTCCCGGCTCCCCTCCTCCCTGGCAGAGCATGAGGCTCAGAAAGTCCTTGGTCAGGCCAAAACATTCTAAGCCATAACTATAAACATCGGTGTTATCAGCACTGTTCCCAGGCCGAAAGTTGAAAACACAGCACTGCACCAGCTACTACGAAGGAGAAAAAATGACTGCTGCTGCTAAACCCAGGACAGTCACTTGTTTATTTATACCTGCACACCCTGGTTTGTATGGTTTTTGTGGAAAAATGGTGTATTGCTATAACCTTCCATCCAGCAGTGATGGGCATTGTGTTGTGTTGTTTTCTTGGAGTTTCTTGTCAGCATAACTTGTGTTTAATATGCAGAGGCACTTGCCTTCTCCTTCTTGTTCTGATATGTAGGAAGAAGATGTAGTTACTATGTCAGGAATACAGGTCAGGGATTTGTTAAACTTGGCTAAATGTCAGTCTGAATCCCAAAGTGTGCAGTCAGGTGAAAAATCCCCTTTAAGTCCATACTCAGGGATTTGGCATCTAGTGGGTGCCTACTGAGCATGATTAAAGGTAATTTTTTCCCCACACTTGTTCAAAATCTTTGTTGCTTGCTCTGTTGCACAGGTAATTGTCAGTCACAATGCACTTCAATTTATGTAAAATTCAATTGATGAAGTAGCATTTACTGTTACCTGCTTGAATAGAGTTTGTTGTTAGTATCATCGCTTCATGGAGGAGAGAGTGAATGTCCTGTTCACTAAGTGGTGAAAATCAATAGCCTTTTGGATTTGCTTTTTAAAGACAGAGAGAAAATGGGGCTTTTGGCTGAGACCAATATGAGAAATTTTCAGTCCTTTGGGAATTTTTGAGTTTTAGCAAATAATGAAGAGCAACAACAATGCAGTTGGAACTGATGGTCAACTTTAGCTAATGATATTTATTACTTAACAAACATCCTTACAAATAGCTGGTGCAAACATGGAGGAAGTTTTCTTGGACTGTTGAAGCACTGTACCAGTTGCCCTGCTCCAGTTAAGGAATGAGCATGTAAGGATATGGATAGCCACAAGGGGGAACATTGTAAGCAGGACGAGGTGAAATGTCCTGCAATCTAATTGGCAGTTTACGCCCTTCTGACTTGACTGACTCCACTGTGGTTATTCCTGATCGAGAGTCTGATAACAGAAATCAGAATCTCACCTGGTGAGTTTTAATGTGACATTTCAATTTACCAAGCAAATTTTGGTCTTCAGGAGGATGCATGTACATTTTGGTGATTAATGGGGTTTCTTAATTAATGGGGAATATTTGTATACATAATACTGCATGTAAGTCTCCCAGGAGCACAGGGTTGTAATAGGAAAAACAGTCACAAGAAAGGCATAAGGAAACATGATACCAAATAAGAGATGGAAAGTATTCCGTTCTACCAGCTTACCCTTTCTGTCTGTGGAACAAACTCTATGTTTCACCACTTACAGATCTTGAAAAGAACTAATAAAGCTATGTAAATAAATATCCTATGCATTTTATTTCTGAACTGAGACTAAATGGTCCTTGCAGGTACTTTTGAGAGCTCAGTGGATTACTGTTTCATATGAAGGTTAGAATCCAACTTCTGTAGTCTGGTAGCTGTTTGCTGTGCTGTTCAAAAAACCGCACTAAACAAACAAGCCAATAACCTGATAACTGCTATTCCTGTGTATAATTACATTTAGCTGATTAATCAATAACCTCTTTCAAATTATCCTTTTAAAATGAAAGTACCTTCTGCCAATAATCTTCCTGTTTGTTGTCTGTTTTCTTTTTCATCTATTCCTCATCTCGCTGTGCAAACTCAAAAGGTCATTTTGAAGGATGTGGATTCTCTCCTTTATGTGGACACTGATGTCCTCTTCCTGAGGCCCATCGATGACATCTGGCACATCCTGACAGAGTTCAACTCCACCCAGCTAGCTGCTATGGCCCCAGAGCATGAGATACCAAAGATTGGCTGGTACAGTCGCTTTGCGCGTCATCCTTATTATGGGACAACTGGAGTCAATTCCGGAGTGATGCTAATGAATTTAACACGGATACGCAACACTCAGTTCAAGGTGAGAAGAAATACAGCTGTTGCAGGAACGAATGAGCTCTGTATCTTTCACAGCTTGTAAAGCTTAGTGTAAAATTACATAAAGTTTGTAATATAAGGAATCTGAAAAATAGAGAGTATATATATAATTGGGAACTAAAATAAATTATAGGAAAAATGATTATTAAAACAAGTGAAGCTTCCTCAAGAGACCGGAGCACAGAGAGCTGCAGATGCAGTCTGTTAGCAGTAGTGAAACTGGCTTCTTCAACATTCTGTTCTCCCTTGGAAGACCCAGGAAAGAATAAACTCCAGCATCTCCAGTGCAGTCACTGGGTTGTTGTTGAAATTGGAAAGCTTGATGTAAATACCCAAAGAAAATGGTAATGTTTTGCATCTGCTGTAAATAGAATGTTGAATCCTGCTGCAGGTCAAGTGACTCCATGAACTGATATAAATGAGAGGGGAACATTTTCACTGACATCTGACATGTCCCCTCTTTTGTGAAAGGCCTGACTTGCAGAATCTGTGTCTTTCATTGAGCACGTGTTCTCTGTATCTTCTTTAGAACTTTATTTGCCCCAAGTGGTTTTGTTCCTCAGCCAAAGCCGGGGGTTTCCTGTATTGTTACAGGAACAGCTTGAGCCCTTGGTCTTGATACTATTATATCCAGGGAATATAACTTTTAGTCTGCATTTTTCCTCACTCAGTTCTCACCTTGTCCCTGCATTTTTGCGTTTTTCCACTTCTTCTCCCTCCTGTTGCTCAGAATAGGAAGACTGAATAGTAGGAGCTGACATCAGAGCTAGACCCAGGAGACCTTGCTTTCCTATTTAGATAAACAGGAGCACCATCAGCTCTGCTGTTTCAAACCTGTCCAGGTCTAACACTTCCTGGCAGTTCTTCATTTTTTACCTGCGGATCTGAGGGGGTTCAGCAGGCTTACAAATAAGTGGTGCCACAATCTGATTTATACATCACATCATGTCCCTCTACTAAACTATTGCTCCTGGTTTCTGCCCTGCAGAACAGCATGATACCGAGTGGTTTGACTTGGGAAGAAATGTTATATCCACTATACCAAAAGTACAAAAACTACATTACGTGGGGAGACCAGGATTTACTGAATATAATTTTTTACTTTAACCCAGGTAAGTAATGACTCTTGGAGTCGTCATCAGATTTGTTAAGAATATTTCTTGAACTTGATATTTTTTTCTTAGATGCTATTTGTTTTTTATATGTATATTATACTTGAGCATGAAGTTAATGAGTGAGTGCACTAGGATTTACAGCCTACGAAACTACTTCTGAATGTGGTGCTGGTAGTGGGGCTCAGACTTGGTTCCATTGAATATGTAAATCTGTTTTCTGGAGATTCTGAGAAAATAGGGAAGTGTAACATTAATGATCTATAGACAGATAGGAACAGCCTCACGCCCACAGGCACTTGTTCTCATGGGGGACTTCAACCAACCCTGAGGTTGGAGGGGCAGTACGGCCCAGCACAACCAATCCAGGAGGTTCCTCGATTGTGTGGAAGACAGCTTCCTTCTGCAAGCAGTAGAGGAGCTGACAAGGAGAGGTGCCGTGCTTGACCTCGTCCTCACCAACAGGGAAGGGCTGGCTGGAAATGTGACGCTCCAGGGCAGCCTTGATTGCAACGATCATGAGATGGTTGAATTCGAGATCCTCAGGACAGTGAGAAGAGCGTGCAGCAAGCTCACTGCCCTGGACTGCAAGAGAGCAGACTTTGGCCTCTTCAGGAACCTGCTTAGTAAGGTTCCATGGGATATAGCCCTAGAGGGCAGGGGGGCCCAAGACTGTTGGTTGATATTCAAGGATCACCTGCTACAAGCTCAGGAGCAATACATCCCTGCTAGAAGGAAGTGCTGCAGGAGGGCCAGGAGACCTCCTTGGATGGATAAGGAGCTGCTGAGGAAAATTTGAAGGAAAAAAGAGGCTTATAAAAGGTGGAAGCAAGGACAGGCGGCCTGGGAAGAATACAGGGATGTTGTCTGGGAAGCTAGGGATCAGGTTAGGAAAGCTAAGGCCCACTTAGAATTAAATTTGGCTAGGGATGTTAAGGATAACAGGAAGGGATCCTATAGGTACATTGCAAATAAAAGACAGGCTAGGGACAATGTGGGCCCTCTCCAGAAGCTATCAGGAGAACTGGCTACACTGGATTTGGAGAAGGCTGAGGTTCTTAATGACTTCTTTGCCTCGGTCTTCACCAGAAAATGCTCTGACCACACCACCCAAGTCTTGGAAGGCAGACGCAGGGACAGTGAGAATGAAGACCCTGGGCCCACTGTAGGAGAGGATCTGGTTCGAGACCATCTTAGGAACCTGAACGTATACAAGTTCATGGGATCTGATGAAATCCATCTGCGGGTCCTGAAGGAGCTGGCAAATGAAGTTGCTAAGCCACTGTCCATCATATTTGAAAAATCATGGCAGTCAGGTGAAGTTCCCGATGACTGGAAAAAGGGAAATATAACCCCCATTTTCAAGAAGGGGAAAATGGATGACCCAGGGAACTACAGAGCAGTCAGCCTCACCTCTGTGCCTGACAAGATCTTGGAGAGGATTCTCCTGGAAGGCATGCTGAGGCACATGAAAAACAACAAGGTGGTTGGTGACAGCCAGCATGGCTTCACTAAGGGGAAATCCTGCCTGACCAATCTGGTGACCTTCTGTGATGGGGCTACGGAACTGATGGACATGGGTAGAGCAGTTGATGTCATCTACCTGGACTTGTGCAAAGCGTTTGACACTGTCCCACATGACATCCTTGTCTCTAAGTTGGAGAGACATCAATTTGATAGGTGGACCACTCGGTGGATAATGAACTGGCTAGATGGCCGCTCGCAAAGAGTTGTGCTCAGTGGCTCAATGGCCAGCTGGAGACCAGTAACGAGTGGTGTCCCTCAGGGATCGGTGTTGGGACCGGTCTTGTTCAAGATCTTTGTCGGTGACATGGACAGTGGGATTGAGTGCGCCCTCAGCAAGTTTGCCGATGACACCAAGCTGTGTGGTTCGGTTGATACGCTGGAGGGAAGGAATGCCATCCAGAGAGACCTTGACACGCTTGTGAGGTGGGCTGATGCCAACCTGATGAAGTTTAACCATGCCAAGTGCAAGGTCCTCCACCTGGGTCAGAGCAATCTCAGGCACAGCTCCAGGTTGGGCAGAGAAGAGATTCAGAGCAGCCCTGCAGAGAAGGACTTGGGGGTTTTGGTTGATGAGAAAATGAACATGAGCCCGCAGTGCACGCTGGCAGCCCAGAAAGCCAAGAGTATCCTGGGCTTCATCAAAAGGAGCATGACCAGCAGGTGGAGGGAGGTGATCCTGTCCCTCTACTCTGCTCTTGTGAGACTTCACTTGGAGTACTGTGTGCAGTTCTGGTGTCCTCAACATAAAAAGGACATGGAACTGTTGGAACAAGTCCAGAGGAGGGCCACGAGGATGATCAGGGGCCTGGAGCACCTCCCATATGAAGATAGGCTGAGAAAATTGGGGCTGTTCAGCCTGGAGAAGAGAAGGCTGCGTGGAGACCTCATAGCAGCCTTCCAGGAGCTGAAGGGGGCCTATAGGGATGCTGGGGAGAGACTCTTCATGAATAACTGTAGTGAGAGAACAAGGGGTAATGGGTTCGAACTTAAACAGGGGAAGTTTAGACTGGATATGAGGAAGAAATTCTTTACTGTAAGGGTGGTGAGGCATTGGAATGGGTTACCCAGGGAAGTTGTGAATGCTCCTTCGCTGGCGGTGTTCAAGGCCAGGTTGGACATAGCCTTGGGTGGCATGGTTTAGTGTGAGGTGTCCCTGGGCATGGCAGGGGGGTTGGAACTAGATGATCTTAAGGTCCTTTCCAACCCTAACTATTCTATGATTCTATGATCCGATGCAGCAATGAAGTTCAAGTTTCATGTGTGCTTAAAAAGCACCACTGGACCAGGGCCTGGCTGAAGAAATATGTTTGTTTCATATGTTTATCTGAATGTGAAATTGCCATACTTTCTGCAAAGCTGTGCTTTATTTTTCTGCAATACAGCTGAATTCTGGTATTTATGCAATGAGTAACAAAGCGAATACAAATGGACACAGCCCTTGGAATATCTCTTCTAAAACTGTTGTCTTCCCTACTCTTGCTCCTTCACTAACAGTTACTTCTTGAGAAGGATGCTTCCGGCCTCTCAGCTGAGTGACCGTGCCTCAGCAGGCACCAGGATGGTGTCATCTGTATTCTGCTCCTTACATGTATACGTTTTCTACTCTTCTGTATTCTGCTTGCTCTGAGACTAAGAGCGGCTCTCTCCAGTCCTTGTTCTCTGAGAACAGATGGCATAACCCCCCATATCCTAGTGTGGACCACCATGACCAACACATATGTACTTGTCAACCCAGCAGAAATGTAATCTTTGATTCCTGCCTGTCAGTCTTGCCCAATGCCTCTGAAAACAGCACATAGCATTTCAGTTTGTCCCTTTCCCCTTGAATTGGGGTTGTATTCCCATGAGTGCATTACCAGGGAATTGGCAAGTTTGCGCATCTGTATTTTAAAAGGGTATGACTTCCCACAAGTGCTGAGACAGTTTCTGAGAATTCAGCCCCTTGTAGGTATGTTGCACTGGTTACACAGAAGTGACTTCAAGCACTTCCAAACCCAAGAACATCTGAGAAATGCAAGGATTTCAAAACTGCAGCGTAGTACATGCTTCCCAAAGAAGCTGGGGACCTTATTTTGTGCTTCTGAATGGGTGCTGAGTATCCATTCTTACTTGCTTTTTCTTGTTTCCCATGTGACCTCATATTCACTCTTATAAGAACAGAATAAGTTTGGATTTATATTTATTTGTTGTGTTCCCTTTTCTTTTTCTCTAAGGAGTCACAGGCTAAGTAAGTGGATATACCCAAATCCAGGCAAATAAAAGGAGAAAGCTAAAGCAAAGCGATAAGCTAACATCTGTTTGCTGCAGACAGATGTCAAGCATCAGATGGACACCACGTATTGCCCTCAATCCTAGGGAAAAAATAAAGTGGAAGAAATCTTCATTATGAAATCATAAATGAATTTCCCAAAAGAAATGAATGTTACAGGAATAGGGCCCACTGGAGAAAGAAGAAGCTGAAGCCAGGTTGGTTGCGATGTTAAGCCCAGGCTGCTAACTTCAGTGTGGAGAAAAAAGCAAAGATTACAAAAGTATTTGAATTCTCTATTGGATCCACATGTTGGGACTTTCCTGCACCACAGTCTCTGGCCTTCCCTTGTAACTGGTAAATAGTTTGTTACGAATGACGTAACATCAGGCTGCACAAGGAAGCAAAAGAGCTGGATACAATTAAACCAGAAAACAAGACTTGCCCCAGGTTTAAGCTGCTGGGTTGTTGAGACCAGTCTGGGAAAGGATCAGTCAAGATCCTGCAGGTGGCTTTTTGCAGATGCAGTGCATTGGCTTAAAAATGCCCAGCACTATGTAACCTGGGGCCTGGAGAGATGTGCCCTTCTTCCCGTCTCTGAAGGCTGCTGTGATGATTGATGAGTCTGAAGGCTCCCAGAGCAGCTGGAGCCCGAGTCCAGCTGGGACAGCAAAAATGCACAAACGCATCACGATGAGAAGGTCACAAATGCCCGGATGACATGTAAAAGCTCATGAGCACCTGGTGACATTCTTTCCCCACAGTGACTGGTGACTGTACTGGGAAACATCTGCTCGGGGTTACCAAAAGGATCCCCGTTACCTGCAGCAGGGTTTGGATCAG
This sequence comes from Ara ararauna, assembly GCA_028858755.1. NCBI lineage: Eukaryota > Metazoa > Chordata > Aves > Psittaciformes > Psittacidae > Ara > Ara ararauna. The sequence continues at coordinate 8,100,779 of CM054385.1, forward strand.
ACATTACTGCTCTTCCTGCCCTTTCAGCAACACCAGGGAGCAGTTCTGGATATATGATGGGTCAGACGGAATGGACACCATTTACAATCTACCCTTTCTGGAGAAGTCTCCTGTTATATAGAGGGAGATTTCTTCCCCTCAAGGGAAGAAATGTGTCAGAAACTTTATCTCCTACATCTTCAAGAACCACACAGGACCAGCTGCAGACTTCCTGGGAAGCTAGGAAAGGCCAAGTGAAGAATTCAGTCTTCAGTGTGTCTGGCATGACCTGCCAGCATCGTGCAATGATTCATTGTGTTCCATTTCTGAAGCAGAAAGGTCACAGGGACTGGTGTAATTTATCATAAGCAGATTGCAAATCCTGTGGGTGCACAGAGAGTTTAAAAAAGGAAAAAGAATCAGTAGGAGAAAGGAAGTTGCAAGCCCTTTTGAGAAGTTCAGCTCATCTTTAAATAACCTAGACCTGTGAAACTAATGGATGGCCATTTTTAGAGGGACTGCGGAAAAAATACCTTTTTCACTCTGCTGTATCTCAGTATAACAAGTTGCCATAGCCTCAGTGAAAGCTTCAGCAGCCAACCCCAAATACTCTCTGCAAGTTTTCCCATGCTGTCTCCAGAAGGATTGAGGATTTTGCATAACCCCGCTGGCTGTGTATGCCTCCCTAGTCATTTCTGTAGCTCCAGAAACTTCTTAGGGTCAGAGGGTGCTGGATGGTGGCACCTGGTGCACTCTCTGGGTTTGAGTCTGTCATTTCTAGCTTTGGAAAATGCTGCCTTGGTTTATGTTTGCAGCCAGTCTTTGTGTTGGCCTCTCTTTCTGTTAGCTCAGGTCTAACAGTGCTGAGGTTTGTATAGTCGTCCCCTGAGGAAAGCGAGCTTCTATGTAGGTGCTGTTTGGGATATTTGCAAAAGAACTAACTGAATTTTTCCTGATATCAGTGGCAGCTCTTCCACAGAACCATGGTTTAATTTGTTGTAACTCTTGTTTGATGTGTCTTCTTCTTTCCTTCGCCCCGTCTTCCTTCACCAACATGGGCAGAGTGTCTCTATGTGTTTCCCTGTCAGTGGAATTACCGGCCTGATCACTGTATGTATGGAAGCAACTGCAAAGGTGCAGAAGAAGAAGGTGTTTCTATTCTACATGGAAATAGGGGTGTCTACCATGATGACAAACAGCCTACATTCAAGGCACTCTATGAAGTGATACGTGATGTAAGTCTTCTGTCTTGACAGAGGCAGTCCTTTTATTTCAGTGTAATTACGGATTTAACCGGGTCACTCAGACTGCTCTTCCAGCAGATCAGGCTGAGCGGAGCTGTGCTGTATGTGTACCCATCAGACACAAGACAACAAGGTTGCTTTGGCCTCTCCTGTTTCACTGCATGCATGTATTGGAGGTGGTTTAAATACTCTTCATATTATAGTAAAATTCTAATAAAAAAGGCTGATAAATTGCTTTTCTGTAATAATGGAGGTAGGAAAAAGAATTGTTCAGATGGAGTTACTCCTGCTAGTTCTGCAGCTCTGGTCCATAAATACCCAAAGCAAGCTTGTCCTCCCTGAGCACCTAGAGCTTCAGGGCACACAGAAGGCAAAAGCTTGCATATAGACACAGGTCCCAGTTCCCACTCTGAATGTTGTATGAATACATCTCCACTCTCTAAAAGCTGTGTCATTACAGTATCCCTGTGTTAGCAAATCTCCTTTCAACGCAGACTCCAGAAGTACAGCTTCTGGGCAGTCAGCTGTTTCAGGTAATACGCCTTTTCTGAAAGCAGGTGCCCTCAAGCAGAGCAGTGTTTGAAGCTGACAGGCTTTGCTGACACTGTGGGAATGTGGTGGACAAGTCACTGCCTACCTGCAGCAGGTTCTGTCTTAAAGAAACTTCTAAAATGCCATTTTGTAACTGGTGAAAACTAATAATTCTTCTTTTCTTCTTTAGTTTCCATTTGAAGACAATCTCTTCCAGTCTCTGTACTACCCTCTGCAGTCCAAGTTTCTGGATACAGTGCACACTTTATGTGGGAGAATTCCACAAGTATTTTTGAAGCAAATTGAGAAAACTATGAAGAAGGTGTATGAAAATCGTGTCATTGTCTACTTGGGTGCCAACCACAGATACTAAATGTAGCTATATATTTTTAAGCGGAGTTTTTAAGTCCTGCACCCCATCTCATGAAGCATAAAAATGAAGAGTATGAACTCCTTTTCTGAAACTCAGAATTAAAATAGTTCCCTTATCCAATTTCCTAATAACCCCTGAAATTACAAAACCAGAGGAAATCCTAGGACCTAAACTGTCTTTTGTTCTCTTCCCATGTTTACTCTTGGTTGTAACAGGGAGAGGTGAGGATTCTCACTTTCATTTGATGAGTTGAGTTTGTTTGTTTAAGAAAGCTGTATTCACTGTAGCCTGTACTGATCTTATGCTTGACAAACTATCATTTGAACTATGTAACAGCAGGACTATAACTCTGAAATGATAGGGCAAATATTCTTGACTCATGAGAGCACTCAACTACAGAGCAGATCACTTGTGTGATAGGGTTAGTTAAAATTTACTGTAGTAAAGGGAATTTGCTTAAAATTGCACTTCTGTCTCAAGGAATATTACCTGCTGTTCTTCACATGTAGGTCCTAAGATTTCTCTTACTTAAAAAGATGACAGGAATAGAAGTGCCTCTTTGTATTCTACAGCACTTTTTGTCTAGTGATTGTCATTTTTTGCCTTCTGCTCTTCAGTAGTTTTGTGAGGGCTTCTCATGAAGGAATTGCAAGGAAAATGATTACAGCATCAATAGGAAGACTCTGTACAAGAAATGTGTGGGGGATGCAGTGGAAGCTGTGGAATCTGCACAACTAGTGGAGAACAGCAAGAGAATCCTTTCTTGTGGTGTATGGTCGTGGTCTTCCCCTCCAGTGTCTTACAGTTTTAAGAATGTATTCTATGACTTGGTAATACTAATTGCATTAATCACAGTCCGAGAATATTGTGAATGAAGAGAACAAAACCAGATACTGTTGATCTGGTTTCCTCTTTAATTAATCCTCTCTAATTGCTGTTTACTGCACAGTAACAGTAGCGTGCGACTGACAGCCAGGGATACTGCGACTGCTGCCTCTGACTCGCCTTTTCTTGCTTCACCAGAAACTTGGGGTATAGACATATATTTCTGCCTGGCACTTTTGTTTGTGAAAGTTGAGGGGTTTATGCTAGGATCGTAGTGAAGAGCCTCAAAGTGAAAGAGGATACAGGATGGCTTTGATGCTTATTTAAAATACTTCATGTAGTTTAGGTTTCGCAAGTATGATGATCACCTGATGAGATGCCCAGACAACAGCTTATTAAAACTAGCAGTAGCTGAAAAGGTGCTTGGCACAAGTCACTGGGAAAGTGAGGATGCTCTTAAAGAGTGGTGATAAAAGAGCAGACTCCCAGAGGGTGTTTGCTGTGTGTAAGCCCCGAGGGGTGTGTGTAGGTAAGTGTTTGAGGAAAACAGCAGAGAAAATGATCTTACTTTTCAGGTCTGTTCAGAGGTAAAAATTAGCCATTGCTTGGAACTACTCACTTTAATAGGCAAAGTAGGAGAGGGGTGAGAAGGGTGAAATACATGGAGCTTTCTTGTACTGAAAGGCAAACTGATAGAGATTGTATATCCTGTACACGTAACATTCATTTATTAGCAGTACCCATCCTGGGGGGTGTGAATGGGGGAAAAGGATTTGTGTCCTAAGTTAAAATGTAGGATTTCTGAAAAATTGCAGTTTTGGGGGTTTCTGCCCTGTCCAGTCAGGACTGGTGCACAGTTTCATAAGAGACGAGAATCCAAGAGAAAGTCATTTTGGTTTGCACATTCCTCCCTCCCTCTGCGGCAGCTCCTGAGTTGAGGGAAAGGCAGGCGCTGCTGGCATCTCAGCTGCAGTGAACAGCCTGTACACAGGATGAAGCGCCAGCAAACACCAGAGTGTGAAAATGCCTGTGATGCATCCGTAAGTGCTGGGTGAATGACACAAGGTGGCTAACAGCATCACAAGAGTCATCTGAGCAGAGGAGGTGTTAAGATAGAGGCTTGGAATAAGGGACATCCTATCTTGGTCCTAGCAGTCTCACTGCTGCTCTCTGCTAGTCCTTGCAGGCAGGACAGACAGACAGAAACTGTTGTTTGCAGGCTGTGTGCTGCAAATTCTAATCAGTGATTTGTGTGATTCTGACTCTCATCCCTTCTCTTGCAGTTTGCCACTAACATGTAAATTGACATGCAAAGGAGACTGGCAGCTCTGCATCTATTTTGATTGAAAGCACAGGACCCAGAAAGACATTTAAAGTGTAGATGTTACTGCTTCTCCAACTTAGTATTGTCTGGTTTAACTGAAGTTTTAGTCGCCACTTAAAAAGAACAGAACACTTCTAGTTACGAGAGGAGTGTGAATATGTGACCCAAACGAACACTGGAGATTTTGGAAACGGAAGGCAATGAAAGGAAAATTCAGCATGCTGTTTTAAAAAGTTTGAGATCATCTAAGCCTAGCATAGGACAGGTAAGCCTTTCAGGATAGCAATACTGAGAACTTGTAAAGAATAATAGCTTATATTAGCTTGCTTTTTGATCTTTGTTTTCAAGTATCAGGGTAAAGCTGCCTGGGGTCAGACGAGGCCATGGGGTCAGATGAGACGTATGCTGGGCACTCTGAATTCCTCATTTCTATGGTAGCTACAAGCCACGGAAAGTTGCAGAGCAAAAGTCCTGTTGCCCAGACAATTGTAACTCTGGTGCTAAGCCTCTGAAGTTTGGGAGGCTGGGATTGTGTCAGTTGTGATTCAGCAGAACCCAGCAACTACGGGCACATTAAAATGAAGGAACAGAATTCATTACAAAACAAAAGCATTTTTGCATTTTAAATTATTAGAGATTAAACCAGTGCTTTTTACGTTTAGAAGGAATTGTGTTGTATTCTCAACAGCTATTAAAATATATGAAGTATATGCTTTGACATGAAGACTTTTTTTTAATATAATATCAACTTGCAGGAAGAAAGAGGGAGGCTCCCCCCTGCTGTGCTGCTTCTGAGCTCCCCAAAGTGGCTTAAAACAATTCTGTGACTTCAGTTTTGTTGCTGTTGGAATTATTAATATATGTTTTATTACCGCTTCCAAAACCATGTTATATTTTGGTTTTAACAGTAGTTGATTCTAATATTAATCTTATTTAGAAACCTGTTTTAATTCCTTTCCTGTTTCATACTTGTGGCTAATTCCTTGTTAATCAGCCTTCATTTATTTTAATAATGGTATATGTAAATACGTATATAGACTTTGTATCCTCACTCTCCCTTCGTCTCATGTATTTTAGTTATTTCCAGTGACACAGTGTAATGAAACCACCTTTGCTAATGTAACATCCTCAGCAGTGTTAGGCTAACGTAGGGGGGAAACAAAACCAGTTTTCTTTACACTCCAGCACATGGAATGTATGGGTAACAAAGGGAAAGAATCCCCTTGCACACTGAGAAGGAAGCAGCAGGGTACAGCAGAGAACTGTGCCTGCCTCATCTGAACTTAAGCCCCAACCCAGCAAATGTTGGATACTCTGAATTGTGCCCACGTATTCGGGGGCATATGTGCAGTGCATAGCGCCAAGCATGTAACGAAGTCCTTGCTGTATCAGCGCCAGATATTCAGGGTTTAAAGTTGCTATATTATACTTGAACTTGCTGAAGACATAAATAGGGGCTTTGTAGTAAGTGCTGGTGAGCACCTTCTTTTAGCTCAAAGCCATTTAAAAGGCATCAGGCTACCAGTGCACATTGTACCACAAAAAGCTGCTGGAGCAGGAAGCATTTGGTCGCATCATTTCTCTAATGTGAGAGTTTCTCCGGGCTATTTGCCTGCACGTTACAAAGCGGGCTTAGATAGCTCCACTGTCCTGTCACTTACAGGAGGAAACTGGAAACTGCTGTGTGTGTGTGTGTGTGTGTGTGTGTGTGTGTGTGTGTAACAGGAGCGTGTGTGTAAAGAATTCTGTACCTATTCTCTATCATTTAATTGCTCATGTATTTTTGTTTGACAAGTGCACCAATTGTTTATAGCTCCCAAGGAGGCCTAGCAGTGCATTTCCCTGTTAAGATCCTTTGGCTTACAGTACAAATAAATGAAGTTTTAAGCAAGCTCTGTATTTTGATAGTTTCCTTTTAAATACAAGATTTTGTGTCTCTGTGTGTCAGGGGGTGATGGGTCTGGTTGGACTGGAGTTTTGTATTGGTGATGATACAGTGTGTGTACACAAAGTATGTCTGCGTTGAGCAAAGAGCAGTATTCCTCTTTTTACAGTTTCACTGTAGGAAGAGACCATTATATTGGATATGTTACTGAAAGAGACAAATCCATACCTTTAACTTGCCTCAAAGTACTAATGTGTTGTGCTACAACTCTAGTTGCATTACAGTGGCCATAGGTCAGAACCTGATCTCAAGGGAAACCGGAGCTCACCTTTTTAACATCTCTCCATTATGATTTGCTCCCTGGAGGAGTTGGCGATTTAGCACCGTTTCCTTTCCCTCCTTCTGGTATTAAATTTTAACTTTTGACACTGTTGTATGGTCACTGCTGCAGTCTCCTTGGATGTGCCACAGCATCTCCGTGCGACAGAAGCTTGTGAGGTGTCTGTTCAGCCAAACCAGTTGTCAGCCTGGTGATGAAATTGCTTCCTCACTTGCTCAACTGTTTGGTATGTTGGGCTCAGCCACGCTCGCTTTGAAGTCAGGAATAAAACTGCCATTGATACTCACAGGAAAAGGTAAGGGCAGCTGTAAAACAGCAGTTCTCTATCCAGTGCTGCGCCGTCCGTGCCTGGGAGGTGTGTACTTGTGTGATGGTTTGGTTACATGCTCCATGATCAGACTGGTCGGTGATGTCCCCATCCCAGGTTTTTCGCTCGCCAACATGGCTTCAGTCAGTTTTGCTGTGGGCACGAGGCACAGTTTTTGTGAGGTAGGGGCTCTGCGGAGGTACCCCAGGTACAACAGCAAACAGGATGGGGCACTTCCCTGCTGCTGCTGCTGTGATCTTCCCTGTCCCCACTGCTGTACTGCTGGATTTGTTACATCAGTCTAAGTCTCATTGGCTGCAGCTCTCCTTGGAACAAGTGCACTTTGGTTCACTGAGGCAATGCCTTGGAGCTTGGTTACCCACAGCTGAGGGGCATGGATACTGGAATCATCTCCTTCTTCCCTGCCCTCACTACTGCACACACATCGGTGACCATGGTTTGGACTCCAGGATACGTCATGGAGTATTGACTCTAAACGGAGCTCTGCTATCATTTTACATTCATCCCATAAGTAGGTTCCTAGTAGAGGTAACTTCTCTGTATGTTCTGTGACATTCAGAGCTGGGAATAAAGTACAACTAACTGAAGAAAAATGGAAGACTTTTAATGCTGTGATGAATCTTGACACGTTACCAACTTCAGCACAAGCTGTCGATCATTTGATTTCAAGTAATTTCCTTCCCACTGCTTCAAGAAGAGATTCCTCTCCCAAGAATGTAACCATAAAGGAGCCAACTGTCAGAGAACGTTCTGCTCCTCTCCATTAGATACAAACATGATGCCATTAAAGGGACATCAATTACCCCTCCAGAGGTGGTATGGCACAGGTATGTGGGCTGTCCACAGCAGAGGCTAGACTGTTCTCCCACTGTGCTTATGAGGCCAGTGCACATCTACAGTGGGATCCGTGCACAGTACAGGCTGCCATTGGCATGAGATAAGGAATTGCTGTTTGTGCTTCAAAAGAAATAGCAATGTTTGGAAATTTTGCTTTCATCTCTGCTCAGAATAAAAACCAAACTGTCAACACTTCCTTTGAAATGAAAATGGAAATTGAGACAAAACACCGAGATGAGAATGGGCATTTAAGATTAACAAAGCACGTGGTTGTGTTTTCTTTTGAAGTAAGATGTTTTGTTTTGATTTCTACATTTCTATAAATAAATCATAATCGCTTTTACTTGAAAATACAGTATAGTCCAAAAATGTGTAATGGTGCCTTAGAACTAACCCATTTTGGTCATACTGAAATAATGGTGATGAAATGACACGGCCCTTTTCCTAAAGAATAAAGTGGCATCAGTTGACCTGCTCCTGCAGAAATGTCCTTCCCAAACCATTCTGGAAGTGCTTAATTCCCCGCTGTGGTGGTTAGACCAGTGCAAGGCAGGTGCCCTCACAGAGCACACACCTTTAAACAAAGCTCCCCCAACTCTTTAGCTCAGAGCTGCTAAAGGGCAGCTTGTTTTGAATATTGGCTTCCGCACACCTGGGGCTCCGGGAGGGAAAACAAGTCTGGTTTTAATCTGAATGATCCTGCAGTTTGTCAAGCAGTTGACATGAAGCTTTCTGTCCTGGGGATGCACAGGAGGAAGGTGTGAGAAAACAGCTTGGGAAGGAAACTGCAAACCTGGTTTGCCATGGGCTCAGACTGATGCAAGAAAACATGCGGGGACTTGACTTGAGCTGAACTCGTGTTGTACATGTGACCTGGACCTGCTCTCTTTGAAAAGTCTCAAAGTGTCTTGCAGAGGCTTGAAAACAAATATAAAGTGTAAACCTGGACAAGGCTTTGTGTAAGTTCAGTGCAAGAAGAAAAACTCAAATCTGGATTGTCAATTTCTCCTTTAGTTTAATGTTCAAACCCACCACATCTCTCCAAACAAGGTGATTGTTTTCACTGTTGATTCTCAGTAAATACTCCACCAGCAGCATTAGGAACTGACACCAAATGAAATCATACTCTCTGTGCATTTTATTACAAGGTGTGCCAAATACCTTACAAAAAAGAGTAATTATCATTCCTGTTTCATTAATGAAGAAACACAGGATGACTGCCTAACCCATTTGCTTTAGATCACACAACACATCAATGAAGATACCTACGAGCTTTATTGTATTCTAGGGTTGTATTTAAATGTTTCTCCTTTGAAAATGGAAGCAAAATATCATTTGCTGTGAATTGAAATATGATTCAGTTAGTTAAGGGGATGTGGGTTTCAAAATATGCAAACCTCCCCCAAGCTGAGCTCCATCCTGAAATGCATGTGAAATAATCCTTGTTACCACAAAAATACACAAGTCATTCATGCACTTTCTTTGCTTTATTTCCATAGAAATAATTATGGGTTTCATTTTGTTCCTGCTCCGGAGGATGTGGTTCTCATTTCCTCAGAAACGGGTAGATATCATTTGTGTATCTCTAAACGTTTTCCCTGAAACAAAAAACAAACAAAAGACAACAACACACCCAAACAAAAAGTGTTTTCATTAAATCTACTTCTGTCATTGAATTTCCGGGACCTCTTCATGTTCAATGTTTGTCTCGCCCCCCCAGAAATTAATGCAATTTAAAATGTCTTTCCTATAGAAAACAAAAAGCTTTCAGAGGTCTGTTATTTGGTCTTTTTTTCCTCAAATAGGAAGAGGAAGAGAGAGAGGGGGCTGGAAAATGGAAAGTGCTTTCTCTTACTGCTCCTCCTGCGCTAGGAGGGCAGGAGATCAGAAGATAGGGAATGTGGCTTTAGTGTGTATTTTCTGTAAGTTGGGGAATTACATTTTTCATAATGAAAGATTCCTGTCTCCCTGAAATACTTTTTCAGTGCAAACGGAGAGTGGCTGGTAGATGCATGTGCATATTCTCTATCAGTGACCAGTATCAAAAAGAAGACTTCAAGAAAGAGAAGGAAATAAGAGAGTTTCTGATGTGTCAGTGCCCACATGGATGTGAAGGCACTTCAAACTAAAACTCATCAGAAGCATTGCTTTCCACAGTCTACTACTATGTGCAAAACACAGTCATATTGTCTTTTGTTTTTAATGATTGTCAGTGTTTTGTCGTTTTAATTAGAAGGTATTTGTAACCAGCACATTAACATTTTGTCTCTCCCAGAAGTTTTGCCTTTGGCTGGCTAATAATAAGGAAGCGGGCATGAGCCCACGGCAAGCAAGGGTTGAATTAAGCTTATTGATTATGGCTGAGTGGTAGATGTCACCCAGTTGTTTCTTATGTATCTCTCATGTACCTGTGTGAACTGTAAAATGCCATCGTCTTTTAGATGTAGAAAAGATTTGCCACCTAGCCTGACTAGATGGAAAGAATTAAAAGCTTCTCAGCAATGAAAAGTCAATGTTAACATACAGTTGTTTCACTTCGTGTGGATTCTACCAAAACATGAAACAAAGATCTTCCTTCAGCCCCAGCGTAGCACAGTGATAATTTATTTGATGTATGACAGCTATGTGATAAATGCTACTCTTCAGAAAATAAAAGTTCACTTTAAATAAGAAATAAAAGGGTTGGAATGAAACCAGAGGCATTTCCTATCAGGTAACTCCTGTAGAAACTGCCCTGTTAGCTGATATCTCACTTTTAGAGACCAGCCATGTTCTCCAGTGGCTTTACCCACCCTTGGAGCAGGGTGTGTGTCAGAGCAGCACCAGGGAAATGTGGAACTTGTCAATAGCAAAGGTGCAGAAAGTCAGAGGGCTGCAAGCACACGCACTGCACTATGCAGCATTAGCATCAAACCTCACCTGCAACTTGCTGAGTGCAAAGAAGTGGCTCTAAAGCACTTAATGAATTGATTGAGTTTCATTTATTAGATTACAAACCATGGCATTAATTTTCTATGTCTCCATAGAATGTAGTACAAGAATTTAGAAAGAGTGTATTTCTTATTTCTTTCTCCTGAAGCTTGCCTTTTTAGTGAAGCAATGCTTTGTTGTCCCAGTTTTCAATTGTAACTCCGGGTATCTTAGAAACAACTGCTTTTGGTTTTTTCTGTTTTAAAGGAACAGGCTAGCAATGCAACTTTTCAAATTGGTTAAGTATGAGCTTTATTTAGTTGGTGTTGGTGCACCTGTAAATGGAATGGGATATTGTTAAGGATGATTGAATTTGCTCTCCTAGGGTTTTTAGAGCGGGTTGTATAACTGCTTTAGACATGAATATGCATGTTTCTGCCTCTCTAAGCTTGTTTTGGCTGGTGGGATTCTTTAAGAGCAATCATGCTGGGAAATGCAGTTCCTCAGGAGGAGCTGAAAATTGAGAGCATGCGGCCAGCTCTGAGAATTATTACAAAGAGCAAGCTGAGCTGGGATATCCCCTTGCTGCCAGGGACATGCAGTCAGCTGGGCTATAGAAGTCATGTAAGAGAAGCTCTGCTCTAGGAAAGGTGTGGTCTCTGCTCCTGTTTTGCTGAGGGTTGCAAAGTTAAGCTAGTATTTTTGTTACTTCAAATGGACTTTGATACCTCTTTTAGAACAATAAAGCGGACCTCAAGGAAAAGAGTATAGACTAACCTGTAGTCTGAATTGCACTGCCCTTTTCAATTGCTGCTATATGTGCATACGGGCCTCAGTGCTTCTGTTTTCAGCCCAGTATATACTGCTTGCTTTGAAACCCTGTCCCATCCTCTTCCAGCTCTTCTCACAACACAGCTTTTTTTCTGTATTGAAGAGATTTTTCACTTGATCTCCATGTAGAGTGTTACTGACTCATTATAAAAGCAGACTAGTGTAGCTTCACATAAGAGAAATGTCTATTACTGTAAAGGTACACGTGCTACAGAGGGCTTGAGGCAGGGAGAGCCATGGTACAGCAGAGCTACAAGGGCAAGATGGCCAGTAATGACCACTGTTAAAGTGGTGTCCATATCTCTATGAGGGAGAAAGTGGTCGGAAGCAAAATAGCAGCAAAATTCACCATGGTTTTAATGCCACCTCATGCATGAGAGTTTGCTGGGTTTTGTTTTGTTCCTTCCCTACAGGTTTGGGCAAGTCGTATCTTTGTCTCTCTCCTATAACATCAGTTTGTTAACTCATACCGATGCTTTTCCCTCCTCTTGTTGACCTGCAGAGGCAGAGGGGCTGGAGGAGGTTCATTAGCTCCCCTCTGCCTGACCACAGCCCTTACAGAGAACACAGAAATTTCCATGTAAAATCTGCTTATTGTAACAAAGGTTTTCATAATAGTATGAAACAAATGTTTTGTATGAGCATCTGTAGATATGAAACCTTAAATATCCCTAATAGGGTCATGTAGTCCTCAAACTGTCAGAGACTTGAAAGGTTCTTTATTTTTATAAGCCATACATTTTTTTAAGTACAAATTCTTCCCTGTGAGGGTGCTGAGGCGCTGGCACAGGGTGCCCAGAGAAGCTGTGCCTGCCCCATCCCTGGCAGCGTTCAAAGCCAGGTTGGATGGGGCTTGGAGCAACCTGCTCTAGTGGAAGGTGTCCCTGCCTGTGGCAGGGGGTTGGAACTGGTAAGGTCTCTTCCAGCACAAACCATTCTATGATTCTATGGAAAGTCAGTGTTTCTATGCGATGCAGTTGGCAGTGAAGACCATTGCTTGCGCAATTTCTGGATTATCTCCTGCATGATAAAAGCAACACCAGGGGTCAAAGCAAGCAGCTCGCAGCACAGGACTGCTTGCTATGGGTGCCAAGTTGGTCTCTTAGCTATTTGGGATGGTCCACAAACTGTGTCAGTGACATTAGGGTGCATTTCTGAGAAACACAGCCGTGTTGGAGGTTATCTGCTGTCAAGGTGGCATCTGGAGGGTGCAGTACAGCTGCTGATATGACCACCTCTTTGGACACTCCCCTGCAATGGTAGGGCTGAGCCTGTTTCTGCTGCGCACAGCTGACCGCTCCTGGGTGCCATCAACCCTGTGCTCTGCCAGGCCAGCCCCAGCCCTGAGCGCAGCGGGATGTGCCCGCGGGGCAGCACGGACACCGGGGCTGCCCGCAAGCGCAGGCCTCGGGAGGAGAGCGGGACACGATCCAGGGCTACATCGGCATTTTACCTATTAGTAAATCACCGCAGATGTGCCAGCTCACGTATGGCTGGAGTAACAGTTGGCACCGATATCCGGCTACCTTATTTACAACTTCTTTTTGTGTGTTAAGTCACCATTTCCCTCTCCTTCCAGGCACAGCCACCGCATGTCCCTCAGCCTCCCTGAAGCTGGGGGGTGGACAAGATGCATGCGTTTGCCTGGCTCCTGCTTATCCGCTTTGTGCCGGGCTCCCCCCATCTCGCTGAGGTGGTGACTAGAGGCTGCTTGGACTTCATCTCCTCTCGGTTAGGAGGGCACGGGGTGGGAGAACGGCTCATCCCCTGAGCACAGGTACGGAGCGCAGCTGGGGGGCTTGAGGAGCGAGAGGTAGGAAGAGGGAAGAAGGTGGGGAAGAAAGCTCATTCTTGACAGTAAAAGGCGGTCGGGCGTTATCTGTGCGCTGGATTTGAGGGCGGGGGAGAGCAGCCGCCTCAGCCTGAGGCGGGAGGAGGAGGAAGGCGCAGGAGCTCCCTGAGGGGCCGCCGCCCGCCACGCGGGAGCTCTGCGCCGCCGTCCCCTTCCCCCGGGACGCGCGCGGCCGGGCCCTGGCGCGCAGGTCGGGAGCCGCCGGCCCGAGGAGGAGGAGCGAGCGGCAGAGGGACACCGCCGCCGCTACCGCCCGCCCGACGGAGCCGCCCTCGGCTCCTCCCGCCCCGCTCCTCCCTCGGAGCCGCCCCGCGGCCCCGCCCTCCCGCGCGCCCCCGCCCCCCGGCGAGAGGGAGGGCGGGCTGTCGGGGCCGCGCACGGGGACGGCCCGGGCGCCATGTTGGACGGCTGCTGAGCGCGGGGTCCCTGTGTGAGCGCGGCGGTCGCAGCCCGGTTCCTGCGCGGGGCGGGGGGGGGGGGCTGCAGGAGGGGAGCAGCGCGCGGCTTGGGGGTGACACCCGGGCGGATCATGGACGTCGAGAGGCTTCAGGAGGCTCTGAAAGGTGGTGCCGGGGTTTGCGGGGGGTGGGGGGAGCCGTGTCCCCACACTGACGGAGGAAGGGGCTCCTCGCAGCCCAGACCCTCTTGTGGGCAGGGAGCCGTAGCTCTCCTCCGCCCGCGGACGAGGGTCGGAGTGCCCGTGCTGTGGGGAAGGGGCTGCTCGCGTAGGAGGGAAGCGGGAGGAGGCCCGGGGGGGCTCCCGGTGGGGCAAGGGAGCCGTGAGCCCCTGGTCCGCGCTGCCCTGGTGCTCCCCCCGGGCTCGCTCTGGGCTGCGTGAGGGGGAGCAGCGCGGGGAGGTTGGTGACCCTACCGGCTCCCTACTCCTGCAGGCCCGGGGCTCCTCTCGGCTGCTGCCCTCTTGGCCCCCGCCAGCCTGCCTGCCTTCCGTTCCCGGCCCTTGCCCCTACCTGCTTTTCTCCTGCCTCCCCAGCCCGCTTCTGTGCTAGCTTGCCTTGCTGGATGCAGCCTGAGGACACCAGCCTCCTCCTCTGTTGTAGCTGCTCAGAAGTTGCAAATCAGCTTTTGCTAGTCAGATGCATGTTTCCCCACATGAAAATATGAAGTGTTTTACAGGGCTGGGAAGCTGGTGGAGCTCTTGGGAACAACTGAAGTATTGTGAAAGCATGGAAATAATTTTGTGGGAACTGTACTGATCATTTAGATAATTATTTTTAATTTTTGTTCTGTTTTCTTTTACCATTCTTTTGTGTCATTCTCATACCAACAGACTTTGAGAAGAGAGGGAAGAAGGAAGCCTGTCCAATACTGGATCAGTTTCTTTGTCTTGTTGCTAAGACTGGAGAGACGATGTAAGTGTGACTCTTGGCAATCTTCAGCTGTACCTTAGAACATTTCTGCATTCTAAGTCAATGGGATGCTACCCGGTTTCTCTTTTTGCCTGTATATGGCTTCCATGAGCTGAATAAGCTTGCCTTAGCGCCCATTTAATTTTGGATGGAGTAGTTTTGTTTGCTAGTAGATTTATCTAACAGGGTTTGCATAGCTTTTTTCAGGGGGTTCTCTCAGGTCTCCTTGATCCTACTCGGTGCAGGAAGCCTGTTGCTCTTTGTACATTTTATGTGATATTTGGGGATTTAAAGTGGAAAGTTTAGCTCACAGTGGTAGTGTCTGTTGCGTACTGTTGCAGTATCTGTTGTATACAGTATCTAATAGCATTATTCACATAAAGGTACCAGTGGCTTAGATTATTTCTGTCTAGGCTTTGTATGCCACACTGTGTGGTGATTGCATCAAAGTGCTTCTGATGAGGAGGGGACAGCCAGTAGGTGCTTTCTGCAGAGGAGGTCTATGGGAACTACTGTGTGTTTCCGTAGTCTCCCGTTTGCCAGCTCGCAGGAGTTTCGCTTTTCCCGGGCTTGCTTTCGCAGCTCACGCTGGTGGGTTCCACACGGAGGTGCGCTGTGGCTGGAAGCAGCGGTGCTCCTTGTCAAGGATGAGCGCTGGTGCTGCGCTGGGTGACTTCCTTGGCGGATCACTATTTGGCAGGAAGGGGAAAGGCTTCCCTGGGTGCGTTGCTATAGAGTTGCTCACTTTCTGGCTCCCAGGCTGTCTCCTTGTTTTTGAGGCCTACTGCCAGACTACAGGCTTATGCAGGACCTATATGCTTTTACCAGTGTTTTGTTAGCAACCAGTGACTGCAGGGGCTTTGTTTGGGTTTCTAGAATCCCTCTGACTTGTAGGAGGTTTGTGGCTTTTGGTGTGTGTGGTTTTTCTTTTATTAACCTTTCTGCAGCTTGCTGGTACTGCTTGCATTTATGATTTTGAAAGAAAAACAGGTTCTGAAATGTACTTTGCTCCTTGAAGTGAAGGTATTGGCTCAGCAGAAACACATAATGTTTAATATTTTGATGTAGTACTTATTTTAGAATGGGCTCACTGCGGTGTATTTTTGCTATATAATATGTTTAAAGTATTTTTCTTGTTCTAAAATGTTTCTTCAGGCTGTTGGTATTGTTCTTGCCACTATTACATATATTTCAAAGTAATTTAGAAAAGTGATTGTATAGGAGCAGGTTCTTGGGAAGATGTGAAACTTGGAGAATGCACAGACTCCGGACTTTTTTTCCATTTAGGAAATCTAGCTTATTATTATTATTATTTATTGATTGTTACAAACTATTGCTTAAACCTAAACTGGCAGCTCCTACCTGGAACCTCGTGCAGACCCTGGTTGCCTACATTGCCATGGTTTTCTTTGCCATTTTTTTTTTCCCCCCAAGTCTGTGACTTGGAAAGAGTACTCTTCTTCAGCATTCTTGAACCTTTCTGTTATATTGCATGGTTTAAGAACTGTAATAAACTGATTGCTTTGGAATGAGAAGATGAAATCTAAAATAATACTTTGTAGAGACATTTCTTAGGATTTTTGCGAAGTTCAGAGCTCAGTCTCTCAAAAAAACTATGCTAAAGTTGGGAGTAATTACACAGATGGTTTGCAGATTTATTTATTGAAAAACAATGGATCATACTCGGTTACAGCCTGTTCCTGAAGTAACAAGAAGTACCCATTTGAGGACTAAGGCAAGTAAGGACAAGTGAGAAGTGAAGTATTTTTTCTTTGCGTTGTTGCTGTTTCTAGCAGTTGCACAGTGTTTTTCAGCTTTTGAACTCAGTCAATGACAAATGCTCATTTTATTTATTTATTTTAAAGATGATCTACTGCAGTTCATGTGTTAAATGTAGATTGTTCTCACTTCCCCTCCCCATTTCTTTGCACATAGTTGCAGCAGGTCTTGTAAGCAATTAGTAAACTTAGTTTGAAAGGGTGTAATGGAGTAAATTAAAATGACTTTTAAGGTTCTCATCAAAGCATGACCATGGCATTCTTAGGTTGCTTAACAGATTGAAAGCGGAGGCTCGTCTGAGGCTGTTGGGTACCTCCCTGGCCCCATTTGTTTCAATGTGCTTATTCATCCGAGTGAGTTATGAACAGGTAGATGCAGGTTTAGGTTAGGCTGTAATTCTACTAGTATTTATTTCTCTTGGCAGCCCTCTTGGCTAATGCAGCTTTTGTGTCACTGTTTCACTGGGGCTCCTGAGCTGTTTATGTAGCTGCTTGGTAACCAGTGTAGGGAACTGCTCACAGTTGAAACTAACTTTCTTTTTGGCAGTGCTTGTTTTTAACAAGGTTCAGTTCATTGATCTAGCTTGTTTTGTCCCTGTAAACTGGTATGTCAAAGCCCAGTGTAGCTGCAGAGGTGGTATAGGGGAGGAACAAAGGGTTAGAGTTGTATGAGCCAGCACTGCAACTATGATAAGGCTCTTAAGAGTGTGTCTTTACTGTAATTAAAAGTCATCTTCATATACAGGGAAGGTCTGGAATAAAAATGTTGCTAAATTTGGTTATATTATGGGTATAAATGTAATTGTGTTATCAGTACATTGCAGTAAAAGTCTGATCATGCAATCACATGTGTTAACTTCGTCTATTTGAAGTTTAAACTATCTTGTAAAAAGTTAACCATTCACTTAATGGTTTGCAAGATTATGGCTGTGTTTGCAAGAGCCAGTCTAAACTTCCCTCATTATCGGTGAACAGAAGCACAAGTTTGATTGCTTGGCTACTTCCAAGTGTTTTTGTTTCTTAACAGTTGCTATGGTAAGACTTAGCCTTACGTGAAATATAGAGTTTATGGTTCAACCTCTTTTAATGTTGTGTTGAGTCTTCGGACTTTCTTTTCACAAGTGAGGTACTACTTAACTGACTTGATGTTTTACTAAGAAGTTAACATGGAATTTCATTAGTGAGACCAAGTGTAGTTAGGGAAAATTGTTATAATCTACTTTTCTCTAGTTTATTAAGGACCGGTGTGACTGGGTGAAGTGAAGAGGCATAAAATTTGTTCGTCTTAATACTTCACAGTGGTTGAAAGACCTTTTTGAAATAGGGTATGTTTTCATTTTTTTGCATAAGAAATCCACTTAACTATTTTTTCTGGAGTAGAAATGGCTTTAAGAGACAGTGCAAAAGTCACAGTGCTGCAGCACTAGAGGCGAAATGCAAAAATTGAATACTTTTTCTTCCGAAGAAGAATTCTAGGACATGAAGATCACTTATCAATTGTGATCTTGTATTTAAAATCTGTTTTCTCTTATCCGTTCGAGATTCTCTTGGATTTAAAATCACTCTGCCCTTTCAATAGCAAAAGTGTTTCTAAACCATTTATTTAGGTACTCCACCAAGAAAATATAATTTATTGCACTAGAAGGGAAAACTATAATTTTTCTTTGGTTCTAAAGCTGAAAATCAAACTTTGTGTGTGTGTGAAGTAAAAAAAAAAATTATGTCTGTTTTCTCTGTGTTTCCCCCACTCCTGCCCTGGGGCTGGCCATCTAAAAAGCACAGTTTTGATGGCTTACTATAGTGGAAAGTGTAATATAGGTGCTTAATGACAGTGAAGGAGTCCAGAAATAAGTAGTGGAGTACCGAATCTGGAGAAATACAATTTATAGGCAGAAGTGATTAGCTGTAAAATAATTCTAGGTTTAAGTAGAGAACAGTGCCCTGGCCAGGATACCAGTTCTTGCCCTGAATGCGGTATAAACAGCCATTAAAATACATTTTATTTTTATTTCTTTCAGTAGTCGGATTCTTTCCTCAGAGTTTCTCTAGAAGATCTGAAATAATGAATTTGTGCCTCATCTAAGCCTGAAGTCAGAAGTTGTCTCTTTGCTGCTTTCCTTGAGGACCAACTTAAACGCTTTTCTGTGTAGTTTCTTGAGTCAAGTTTAATACATGTTGTTACAAAGCAAATGTAATACCTATAGCATCATGGTGACTCTGAGCAACACTGTAACTGGTTGCAGTTACAACCACAAAAGCTGCTGTGTTGGTCAGATGGTCCCGTGAGTCTGCAGCTACCAGGCTTAGCTACAGAGATGCTATGGGAGATGGTGCTGTATGTCTTGCTTCAGTTAAGTGCCCACAGGCCTGTCAGGTAGAGCAGGGACAGTTGCTGGTAAGTTATATAGTTGTAAACGTAAGTTACGGAACTGTACTTCTACCAAAGAAAATGGCAAGAAGTATTTTTAACCCTTTGATGGTGTTTCATGTACCCTATGTACCAGTGAACTTTTTTTTTTTAACTGCATTTTTTGAGCAGTTGTTTAGATTAGCTTTTATGTTATTTTGTTACAGCAATGAAATAGTTTGTCAGCTGGAGGAAGGATGTGAGGGGAGATATCTTGGCAATGAACATGAATGAGAATATGTTCCTGTTCTTGGCTTTAGTGTTTAATGGTATATTCTGAACTCCTGTGTAGTAGTTTTCTTGTGTCACAGATAGGCAGCAGTTTTGTTGCTTGCCATGTTTATGCTAGTATTTTTTAACTAGTTTGAAAACTTTGTTCTGATTTGGAGACACATCATTATTTGGAAATCTGCAGAACTATTGGAAGAATGTAATTCCATAGGATTTTTAAAAAAAAACCCTAAATGCTCAAGTTGCTGCAAGAAGAAGCAGGATAATACTTGCTGAAAGCAGTCTGTGTGCCTTTGTTAGTGTAGGCCTCTTCCACTTCCATGTTCTCAGTGAAGCAAGAGATGTGAGTAAACTTCCTTACATTGTTTCCTGCTATTATTCTTCACTAACTCCATTCTACTAAGCGGTTGGAATTATTCCCCACTAATTCCCATTCCACTGACACTGTGTTTTCTGTCTCATAATCCTCTGATGTCTCTGGAGGATAGGAGTTTCATTTGAAAAGCCTGCTGATATATTTTTGTTAAAGATGGTTTAGCTTCCTTGCTCTTTTTACTAATATTACAAAAAATATATATAATCAAATGTACAGTTGTAGTACTTGAGGGGAGTTAGTTGTGATACAGGTGAGATCACTTGCTCCTTTAGGAAACATGCACTGTCGTAGTGTTTCATTGTAAGTACTGCCAATTCATATCTGTTGGGAGTGGGGTTTACAGTATAAAGGTCAAACTTTAACTGCCATCGTAAAATATGCATCATGAACTGGTCCTGGTAAACTTTAGTTTCTCTCTAGAATACACGTGTAAGGAAAGACAAAAGGCCAGCTTCTCATAGAAATGCTAACTTTTCAGTGTCATTGGACTATTATAACTGCAAATGTAATGTATGTGCGTGCAGACTTGCAGTAGTAAGTACATTTCTTCCATGTTGCTATATAGTCTGATCTTACAAGCATGCTCCCTGCTAATCTTTCTGCAGACAGCTCACTGTTACTTTGCACAGAAAACCACCCTGCCACTTATTTCATTGCAGTTGGTACAGCTGCATGTGCTTCTGATTATGAGCTTTGATAGTATTCTGTTGGCATCCTAATAGTCTTCAAGCTCACTTCTCCTGCCCTGCTCAATCGGATTTGTTCTCATCCTAGGAATTTATCTTAGTTTTTACCTTTAGCTCTTACTAATGTTTCTTCACAGCTGTGGTAGCTGCTTCGGTACTGCCTCTGTCTTTTCCAGTGAGCCTCAAGCGTCCTATTCCATGGTGGCCTTGCTTGTGGCTATTTCATTTGAAGTACTTTTCCAGACATTTGGGTGGTGTTCCACTCTGTATTATCCTTTACAGCAGCAAGGATGTTTTTATGTTTTGGCCTTGTAATTGATGAGCCTCAGTACTTCTTCCATCTGCAGATTTTGAAAAGGTTCATGCTCAATGGTGTATGCTGGGGGGAAGGAACAAGGTACATGCAGAAGGGAGGATAGAAGCAGTCTGGTTGTCTTATGGGTGATGTATTATCAGGTTTTGGGATAAATCAGACTTTCGCTTCTTTTCCACAAAGCTGATGTGTGTCTGGCAGGTCTCAGTCCTGGAAATAATACTGCCTGAAGACAGGGACAAGCTTTCCATGCTGGATATACCTAATGAGACTTTGCTCAGGAGTGCTAAGGGAGTGTGATGACGCAGGAAACACCTAATGCCTGTGCATTAGGTCACTGAGGTAGGGTACACCTTCTGAGCCCAAGCTTAGTGTCTGCCACCTGAACTGCCTTGTGTAGAAGTCAATTGTGTGGTGCTTTTGTCCTGGGTTGGAAGGAGTTAGTAATAGAAGTGCAATTTACCTGATGCTAGTAGTGCTGCTTTCAGACCTGAGTGAAGTCTGGGTTATGGGGGGCATGCATGAACTGGCAGGCATAAGAATACAGGGCGAAGTAAGTTCAGATCCAGAAGAAGTTGCACAGGGTGCATTTGCGTTAATCTGGTTTCTCAGCTTTATTGTTCAATATGGGAAAGATTTGATAGTATTATTTTGGTGTGGTCTGCTGCTCTTCTGTGGTAACCTGTGGATCTGTATGCACTGGTCTCTTATCAGTGAAAGCTACACTTAGCAGCTGAGTATTAAAGCATTTCTTTTGTTCATTTGGTTATTCTGTGCAAACTGGTGATACCTGGAATCACTTCAGTGTCCTGTATTAGTGCGTGTATGGAATTTAGTGTATGGAATAGATTATGTATTTATATAGGAAATTATCTAAACATTAATTTTCTGTTATTGAGAGTGAGTTTTCTATAGGGAGCTCCTTGCTGCAAGTTCAGAAAAACTCAAAATTTACTTCACCTATTACGTACTTTTCTTGAATTTTGACTCCTGGGCTTCTTCTGTGCAGGTTTATTGAGAAAGCATTATCTATTTAATGTTTGTGTATTCTGCCTGCATCCAATCCAGAGTACTACAGAGTTATACTGTGCCTTTGCCTGATATTTTTCTGTGCAGTATCTGTTGAGTCGGCTGCACTCTGAATTGTGTTCTGCTGCAAAACAGTGCACAGCATCGCTCTTGAAACATGCCTCTGCAAACGCTGATCTGTTCAGTCAAATTTGCACTGAAAGAGAGATAAGTCAAAGCTAAGAATAATCCACAAAATTGTTAGAGTTGAAATAAATATCGTCTGAATTTCAGCTAAATTTCCAATTGTGTTGAAGGCAGATCTGAGCTATGTGTAAGTGGTTTTGGGGAGGTATTTTGCTGCAGATAATGCCTGTTTGCTACGGCCGATCTGTTTGGCTGGTGCTGTTCAAATGCAGCTCCAGTTATCTTTGGTAGAGCAGATGAATGTGAATGTTCTTAAGGCTCCTGTGCTTGTAACTTGTGAGAGAAGTCAGATAGCTTCCCTCCTCCGAAACTTTTCATGCTACTTGCTCATTGGTTACAATTCTGAGGTTTATGTGCGTGCACTTTAATGGAAGTTTAAAGACAAAAAATTAAATTTCAAGAATATAGTCACTGGAGTCATGCCTCTGAAATAATTTCTAGTATAGTTTATTGTAGTAATAATGGTAGGCTTTGATGCAGTTAAGTGTTGCAGAAATCTGTGGTCACCTAGTCCCTGTTCTGAAGGCACGTTCTACAGAAATGTGGCAGGAGAACAGTTGCTGTACACAAAGTGGTTACTGAGAGTTCTGAACCATTCTATGTGTTTTATAATTCAGTTATGCAGGAAACACTGCTTCAAAGATGATCAATCAGATTAGAAAGTGCATGGAACTCAAATGATTTAAATAATCCAGAACAAAGGGTAAACTAAATGATTTTCACAGGTAAATTTAATAATTACATAGAACATGGGTAAAAAAAATGACCCAGAACTAGAGAAGAAAATCTGTTGGGGTAAAATATCCTGTAAAATATGTGACAGCAGGACGATACTAAGTGTGCATATATTGTTTGGCATAAGCTTGGCGTTCCCTAAACTGGTCAGCTGAACTGTAAATAAGTATAGTTTATGCTGCTCAGATGGGGGGACGTGGCTGGTGTTTATTTGATGCTTATTCAAAAGTTTGTGTTTTTAGGACTTGAAGACCTTTGTAGCTGGTGTGCTGTTCACTGGAAAGTCAGTATCTAGGGTGATCATTGTACTTGTAATAAAACTTGAGATTTGTAAGAAATGTTACTTGAATATGCGCATAAATGAAATTATATGTAGAAACCAGAGTAAGGTAAGACTTAATTGGTACAGAGTGCAGAAGCGTAGTGAGTGTGATAGTCCAGTAAATACACCAGTTCATTCTTATCAGCTAAAGGTAACTTCAAGTAAGTTTTCAAGTGGAAGAGGGAAATTTAATGACAGTACCATCTACTTTTACTTTTGTCTGTGTAGATAAGCCACTGCCAGTGGTTTGTGGAAGTTCTGAAGGCTTTCAGTTACTTTGTGTGTATTGCTTTCCCTCTGCTATAAGGAATTGAATTCTTGAATGAAGAATCTGTTTTAAACTTGTACTTTATTTTTTGTTCTGTGGTCAGTTTTTGCCATTAAAATAGAAAATGAAAGATACTTGAGCTTGTATTTAGATAACTATGCTAAGAAATGTATTTTCGGGGAAAATTCTGAGTCCTGGTCAGATTTTCTGTGTCCTGTGGAGCAGCTGTATTCTGTTGGCGTCGGCTGAATATTTATCAGCAGAGATCACAATTAGTCCCTTGATGATTACAAATACTACTTTAATGTTTTCATCAGCTGTCTGTTTCCATAACTAAGTCTTAATCTTTGTTGTTCCTGGCAATAGCAGTAGTAAATTGCAAGTAGTAGAGAAGTGAAGGCTCATTCTGCGTACGTAGATGTAGTTCTAATGTATTACAGTGTCTGTGGTTCTGGAACAGGATCATCATGCTCACAGGAAGGAGAGCAAAGACTTAATTTAGGCTGACAATCAGCGAGTGAAAATGGAAAAACACCTCCCGTGCTTGTGGGAAATAACCATTTTTTCCTCTTTTGAGCTTTTCAATATATTTTTAACTAAAGTGAAAGGTAGCATGAGGTCAAATGCCCCTGAAGATAAAATGTGAGACCGTTTTACATGAGTTATCAGATGAAAGTGAACAGGACGCTCCCACTGGAGGGGTGCTTGCCAGGGTGTTTCTGGACAGGAGCATACCCTTTACACCAAAGCACGCTGGTTCAGTAAATTCACCCTGCTTTATCACCTCAAGTTTAACATTTATTGCTATTTTAGAAACACTGATAAAGAATCCAGCACTTGCTTATGGTTTTAATTTAAGCCTTAGGTTGAAAGGTTTGTCTGCTTGCCAGAAGCATTTAAGAAACTAGTCTGCACTGATGCACGGGGGATTTTACTGTATAAATTTGTTGTCAGTATTTGGAATTCCCTGTGTTAATCCGCACTGTGTGGATGGTGAAAATGGCAACAGTGAGCAAAATGAGGGCACTAAAATTAAGGAAGTAGAAAAATAAGTTTTAAATTCAAAGACTATTTGAAGAGAGAGTGGAATTATGTAAGGTGCCTTGAGAGCAGCTGCTTAAGGGAATGGCTCTGCTCTCTACGAGTCACAGCACACGTCTTATTCTTCCTTATCTGTAGCATTAATTTTGTGGTTAGATTAGTGATGTGCTTCATCTCCCTGTGTGTGGGATCACAGGAATGTGTGGGAGCAGCAGAGCAGGCTTGTTCTTTTTGGTGTAGACTAGATAGAAGGTTAAGTATGTGGCGGAGCAGCACCTCCCTCTGTGCTGTGATGAAATCCCTGCAGTGTGGCTCATCTCCTGCTCGTGGGAGTTCAGTGCTGCCACCTTTCTACCCCAGAACCGTTCGGAGGTATCTTCTGAACAAGTTGAAAGTCATTTCTCTACTAGTGAGTACTCCTCATTAGGAAGCAATCTTTATTATTTTATAATAAATAATGAAATAGTAATTCCTGTAAAAAACTGTTGCATTTCACACTTCTGAATTACTTTTTTTTTTTTTTTTAAAATGAAAATGCTGGGGTTGTGTTTTACAGAATCATAGAATAGTTAGGGTTGGAAAGGACCTTTAGATCATCTAGTTCCAACCCCCCTGCCAGGGGCAGGGACACCTCCCACTAAACCATGCCACACAAGGCTATGTCCAGTCCAGCCTTGAACACTGCCAGTGAAGCTCTTACCAGGATTTTTAGCTTGTGCACTCCCTTCTATCTAACTGCATACCTCCAGGTATCGCTGTTTATACCAAATCAATGTATGTGAAATTGGGGTGTGCTAGGTAAGGTGAAGAATAAAACAAAATAACAAAAAAAACGTAGGGAATAGGCTCTGTCTGCTGCTTTCCCATCCCAAAGAACAGCGATAATAGAGTAAGGAGGTGAGTGAGGGGAATGGCCTTCCTCTTCTTTCCCTCAGAGGTCTGCAGTCTACCAGTTCCTCTCCATAGTGGTGTGTTCCCGATTAGATGCATTTTGCATGCAGGCTGTGGAAGAGCATGCTGGAAAGCTTTGCCGCCTTGCACTGGGATTTGAATTGGATATGTGGTTGCAGGATGTGCTTCACTGTGTGCCTTTGACTTTTCAAAGAGTTTTGGACATCTCATTGATAGACCAGAGTAGAAAAGGAATTAACTTGTTTTGGGTGAAACTTTAATTTCCTTCTGACAGCCTGGGGAAATAACTGTGTCTTAGAGTATATCTTCATCTTCTAAGAGCTCTAAGCAAGGCACAAAAGAGAAAAATCAGTTATTAAAGTTATTTCACTCAAAACCACCTGTTTCCTACTACAAGTCTCTGTGGGAGTGTAATCCAAATCAGCAATAAATGGGGGTTGGGGGGAAAGCTAAGGTAAGTGACTCTTCTCTCTTGTTTTGTGTTAAGTGAATCCCTCAGAGATTATCCTCTGTGTTCTCAGGAGTTTGCCTTAAAATCAGTTTAGTTCAACATTAAGTGTTTGCCTCCTAAATACACTATTTAGTACTTTAATTTCTGCTTGTCAGAGAGCTAACAATAGAAGGGTGGAGAGGGAAGTGCTGCTTTCTTTTACTAAGTTCTGGTGTTTCTTTTATAGCCTGTTCAATGAGCAGAATCAATAGTAGACCTACTTTGTTTTCATTTGATGTTCTGTGTGGTATATCACATCTCTCTAAAACAGATGGCATCCTCTTTAAAATTTAAACGAAGTAATTTTGTAATGAACTTAAACACTGAAGTCTGAAGGCAGACATCCCACCAGGACTCCTGGGACTCTTAATGTTTTAAGTACATAGCTAAGTCTCTAGAAGCTTAATATCCCTTCAATATAATGTTTTTCTTAATTAAACCTGTAATCTGTGAAGCAATTCCAGAAAGATTTATGAAATAATTGCTGTACCTTCATTTCAGGATGTTGCCTTATTTCAGGCACTCTGAATTCTTACTCTTGTTTTTCAGTTAATGTTAGGTTTTGTCCTGTTTCCCTTCCATGGGGCTTGTTGAAGTTTGAAACTTGAAGTCCTTTAAAATCTGTCAGAAGTGTGTGTTAGCCAGTTGTACTTCTTTAGTGCTGTGTCTCGTATCTGAATAGTCTTCTGCACTTGTGGGGACTTGCAGTGCTATTTACACTTTATGTCCCAACTCATGTTGTAGTGTTGGGGACCGCTGCTGTAGTAAAGCCTTCCAGTATAGTGATTGCTACATACACTTGTTTGACATCAGTTTTCCTTAAATGTAGGGAAAGCCCTGTGTGTGTATGGAAGAGGTGGGGATTTGCAGTCACAACTTTGCTTTTCCTTGTTCTAGTTCTCTGAAAGTTCATGTGTTTCTATGATTCTCCAGATTGCAAGACATTCCTCTCTGTTTCAGGTTCTTAACGTGCCCTTCACTGTTATTTCTGTTAATTGGCTTTTAATGTTTGTTAACTGTTTCAGGCTTTTTTGCTCTTTTTGAGATTTCAAGTCTTCCAAAGTGAATATACCAAGTGGCAAAAGAATCAAGTATAAAAACTTGCCCAGTGCTTGGAAGAAATAATCAGTTAATTCAGTGGCATACAAAAAAACATCTTGATAGTGCAAGCTATTGACAGAGGTTCTTGTATTTCACAGTTATCAGTGCTGTAAGGGAAAAAGGTGCTTTCTCTGTTTCATCAGTGCAAACATTTCGAGTAAGCAGGAGATAAGGGAATGAGGCAAGTCTTTTGTGCTCTGGGAGTGATAGGATTAGATTATTTCCATGTAAAATATGATTTTTGTTTTGATATGCATGTTTGGAATGATGAATTCTGTGAAAATCGTGTTAGTAGAGAAGCAATTGTACCTTGCAGGCAACTCGGTGTTAGTAATTCATCTTTTGAATCAAAGCCTAGCATCAGGTTACTTGAACTGCTTTCTGTGGAAAGTGACTTTTGTCCCTTGTTGAAGCGTGCTGTTTAGCAAATAGAATTGATGGATTCCAAGCTTGGTTGATGTTGCTTGGCCAGCTTCAGTTGATCTGTACTAAAAGGATTAGTTCCGACAGAAAATCATGTAGTTAAGTACAGGTGTGAAACAGCTTGGTTTTGTTGGAGAACAGAGTTACTTAGGATTGTGTTTTGCCTCGTATCCACCCTGATAATGCCAGGGAATGTCCCTGGTTTACATGAGTCAGGGTTTGGGGGTTTCTTGGGGTTTTTTATTTTTCCTGCCCTGTGCGGTTGTTATTTTTGCTGCCTCATCAACTTCCAGTGAATAAGTCCATTAGTGTAGTACCATTCTGACTGTGGAGTTCACTTGCACTGCTTTGTGCCTTACTTCATTAGGCTTAACTTTCTTGTCTTCACTGAGTAATTCTGACCCATCTTGGTGTCTTGTGTAGTTGTAGGATGTATTTTTTTCTTTACCTGCTATTACTGTGTTGTGGTTTAAGCCCAGCTGTAACTCAGAAAAACCACACAGTCTCTGGAGTCTCGTCTCCCCTTCCTCTCCGGCTCCGGAGTGATGGGGAGGAGAATCGAAAGAATGTAACTCCCATGGGTTGAGATAAGAACAGTCCAGTAACTAAGGTATAACACAAACCTCTGCTGCTACCACCAATAATAATAATGACCAGGGAAATACAAGGGAAGAGGATACAGCTGTTCACCACCCGACGACCTAGCTGTGAACTAACTCTTCCGGGTTCTTGCCCCCAGTTTTTACATCCTGGGCATGACATGCTGTGGTATGGAATACCTCTTTGGTTAGTTTGGGTCAGATGTCCTGTCTCTGCTTCCTCCTGGCTTCCTCTCCTCCCTGGCAGAGCATGAGACTCAGAAAGTCCTTGGTCAGGCTAAACATTACTGAGCAGCAACTGAAAACATCGGTGTTATCAGCACTGTTCCCAGGCCAAAAGTCAAAAACACAGCACTGCACCAGCTACTAACAAGGAGAAAAATGACTGCTACTGCTGAACCCAGGACATACTGGGAGGTGGTTTTTAGCCTTTTCTCATGTTGCTTCTCATTATATGTAAATATTCTCAGAACTTGCTTATGTTTCTCCTGTTACTGTCTGTTTGCTCAGGTGCTGCCTGCTTTCCTGTTTAATTTCTATAAAACAGAACTAAGCATATTCAAACATTAGAGTCTTTTCCATCCATGTTTCTCTGTTATGTTTCTGACTTATACATAAAGGGCAAGGTCAGGGGCTGCATTCTGGTACTGTATTATGGTGTTAAACATCTTTTCATACCTTAAAGCGCACTTACTGACATATATTAAATCTAGGACCTAGCTTCATATGTAAGTAATATGCAAAGCCTGAAGTGCTGGGCTCCGATACTTCTTTCGTCTGTTGCTTGACTGTTAAAGATGCCTTTTTAAAGAAAAAAATAAATTGTTGAGTTAAACTACTAGCACTTATATTGGTCCTGGGAGAATTTGAGGTGTGTGGCTCTGCTATGGTATATATCTATCATATATATATATTTATGCATACTGTAGTTGTGAAGTGTGCTTTTGGGACTTCTTTTCAGCCATTCATTACTGCCTATGGTGACTTTTTTCCTTGCTAAGTGAATAAAATCAGTTTCTTTCTCTTACTCCCTCTATGTCAGCGCAAAACCCTTAGGTTGCTATAAGGGAAGGATGGTGCAGGAGCTGGCCCAGAGGAAGCAGAGGACTCTTAAGAAAGAATGCCAGCTTATGATGATTAGGAGTATCTGAAACTGCAGGCTCCTTAGCCCAGGAGAGATGTCCTTGTACAGACATATTTATACAGGATGACCCAGGTATTGTAGTGAAAGATGCTTTTAGATAGACATAAAATGCAAACAGCTTCAATGCTCTCATTCTCTACAACACAAAGAGAGTCCACTGAACCCAAACACTTCAGGATCAACTGATTTTTTTTTAGCATTGTTTCTAAGATAATATTACAGATCATACAGTGTTCACAGGATTTTTATTTTCAAAGTGACTATAAAAGAGCTCTCAAAGTTGCTAACAGCGAAGTTAGCGGGCAGGAAAAGCATGTTTTAAAAGACATCAGTGTGTGTTTAGAAAAGGCTGATTATGTACAATGCTGAGTGGGAAGAGCAAGTATTTATTAACAAGCCTGCTCAGAAGAAATCATGAATAGCAGTTTCTCCATGGAATTTCTTCAATTTGGTTTCATTAGAGAGCTTCCAGTGTTGGTCAGTTATTTTCCAGTGTATAAAACTTAATGAGCTGTACATAAAGCTGTGCAGAAGAGTGATGTTCCACTTCCATTTGGCTCTTGATTTAACTGCAGAAGGTATTGACCAAACTTTGCTCATTTTCAGTGTCTCTCATTTGGTAACAAAGCAGCTACAATAGAGGTCTTGCATCCTAATGCTGGAATTGTGCTCGAGGAGCTTGATATATGTGGAGGAATTTTTCTTTTCTTGAAAACTGGTATTTGCCATTTGTTTCTCACTACTGCTGTCCATCTGTCTTAAGTGACCAAGCTTTCAGTGCATGCTGGTAACTTAATGTCTAGAGGTGTAGCTATGGTTTGCTGTGATAATTAGGAGGATATGACATTTTTAATCTTAATTTTTATTCTGTATTGGCTATTAGTTCTACCCATCGTTTATGAGTGAATTGTTTTTCTCTGTGGACGAGATGTGAGTTTCACGTGTTCAGCTGATACCAGCTTCTCCATGGCACTTTTATAGACTGGTAAAACAGGAAAGGTTACTTCCGTCTTTTTGATCACTTCCACTGGAGTAAATGGAAATTAAGCAAATCTTACTGTCCCTGCAGAAATAAGGGTTTTGGTCGGAAGTGAGTTAATTTAAAATAACTTTTTTTTTTTTCCCAGATACAAGCCAGATTCTTTTCAGTTTTGTAGGTTGATTTGAGTGTAATCTTTTATAAACAATTTTAAGTGTTCTGACTTTATCACAAGTGCAGATAAGTTTCTTTAACAAATATACACAATTAAGCTTGCTTGAATTAAGATTCTCGTATGTAAATCCATCTTGTGTATTATGTTTCTTTTCCAAGTACTTGTTCAGAGTTACCTTAAAATAGAGGCAGAGTACACAGCTGTATAGATGCAGACTGTCACTGTCAGATAACATTGTGCTAGATGTTGCTGTTGCAGAGGAAGGTACTGGATTTGAAGAAAAAGGAAGCAGTTACAGTTCTGGGTGAAAGCAAAAACCAGCTTTCCAGCGCTGCTCGCCCTTGCTTTTCAAGTATTTTCTTATGTAGGAATAGTGTGTAGTTGTGCTCCTTTTCTAGAAGAATGGCAGACAGAGAATGATAAGTAGATAAGGTAAGAAAGAGGGGAAGAGGGACTGCTGCTTTCTGGGTTGGCAGGAAGGGGAGGTAACTGAAGGATGGTGTGCACAAGTTAGAGATTCTTCGTCTTAGAATAATGATAGAAGTGTCAGGCCTGAAAGAGAAAAGTGACCTGCATTGTAGGCTCCAGAAACCTTTTCTCTTTCTTCCTGCTGTCCAGGAATCCACTGTGTTTCCAGTGCAGGACTAATTTTGTCTACACGATCGATGAGTCTGGAGCTGACTCAGTCTTCATGGTACAAATAGTACTTCCTGTGGAGTGGCTGGAGTTTGTGTAACTTTCTGCTACTGGGATAAAACTGTTCATTAGAAACTAGTTGCATAGATTCAAAGTGCTTCAAGACCATCCTCTAATTGGGAGTATATTTTAATGTCTAAATTACAACACTGAGCTCAGGAGATCTAGAAGCATGAGACATCTCTGACTTGTAACTGCATTTGGTACCATAAACAACTGTTTCCATCTATGATTTGCTTTTAACCAGTTAGCTTTCACAGTGCTAGTAGTGCAGCCCCAGCAGCAGGAAATTCAGCAGTGATGAGAAAAACCTGCTTGAGAAACAGAGTAAATGTCTGAACAGCAAGCCTGGCTTGAGCTCCTGCTGCTGTGGTTACACTGCTGCTAGCAACAGCTTGTTTAGTTGTTCTGAAGTTGGTGTTGCTATGTCTGGGTTAGCTGTAGTCAGGCTTGTGACTGCAGGATCAGTTTATCCTTAAACTCTGCTGTTTCTGTCTGTAAGCTGGACCGTATCACCTGGTTGGCATTCATTTACCAAGTATATTTGAAGTACAGGATGAAAGAGGCTTTTTATATCAGTAGTGCAATGTATTGCAGATGCAAGTTTTTAGCCTTTTTATAATAGAGGAAATACTAAAGCAAATTACATAGGTTTAAAACAAGTGACATCTTCTAGACTTCAGTCTGTAAAGAGGATCTGGTGGGTTCTGCTGTCTGGCAGTATGTTGCCATTTTAGTGTTTGGTTTATTTCAGCAACACAACACTGGGTTAATAGTCTGTGAAAAAGTAAGTCTTAATATTGAGCAAGAAATAAGTAACAATGAAAACGAAGAACAGCTGAAGTTTTAAAGTGTGGAAAAAATATCCAAATGGGGATATCAAAGAATATTTAGAATAATAGTGGAATCTCCTTTCATGAGGCAAGTAAAGCTCTCGGGATGCTCTGTTGGGAGTAATCCTACTCTGGCATGAGGTTATTTACTGGGTCTTTTCTGTGTGTGTGTTTTGTGGTGTGATTACGCATTAAATCTGTGGCTTATTATGCAAGCTTTGGTATCATGGTGGTAGCACTGCAGAATTGGATAGCTCTTTAATAGCTCTTGGATAGCTTTTTAATTTAACGTTTGTAGTAGTAACGCCTGTACACTGGAAACATAGTATTCAGCTTTGCCTGTATAATACTGATTGGAGCAATAATCCAGTGAGACTCAATGATGCTGTTCAATATATCTGTGACATTCCCTTCTGGGACCTTGTTTCTTATTACTTTCCATTTTAGTTTCTGGTTCTATTATTCACTAAAGCCTGTGCTCTCTGTTGTGAGGTGCTTAATGGTTTCTTGTAAGGAAAATGGAAGTTGTTTTCCTCATCAGATTCCCCCATTCTTGCAAATTTATCATTCTTAATAAAAGGCCGGGGGTTATTTGAATCTGTAGGTAAACCTGAGCTAAGCTTTCCGCCTTTTTATCTCGTAATCACTTCATTGAGACCAAGGAGAAAATGAAGGCAAAAACAACATGGCAGTGTGTTTCTGGAGAGAGTAGGCACATGTGACTTCATTGGTGTGTGGGTTTATATTTGGTAGTACCAGTGCTTGGGAATAGTGTGCAGGAAAGAAGTGTTGTCACTTTGCTGGGGAGTCACCACATGTAGCTCACAGCACAGACAGTTGCATCAGCCTAACAGAAGGTCATGTTACAAGAGGTTGAAGGTAGGGCTGTTTAAGATAGAACTGCTACCAGTGACAGCCTGTAGAAGTACTGCCTGTGGCTAAATAGTATTTCTTTCAGCAGCAGTTCAGATCTTATGCTTGTTTGATCTGAGCCCCTTCTTCCAGATTGCGTATGCTACACATAAATGTCAAAGATAGTTTCTTTCTTTACTGTTGATATGTTATTCTCCCTGTTCCTTCTTTGCCTCCATCAGCATCCTCATCCTGCATCAGCATTGAAACAATAAAATTGATAGTAAGTGAACTAAATCAGTTGCTTTCGAGTTGCTCCCTATGCTGCTAGCAAGCACAGTAGCCAAAGGAGGCCCAGAACTACTTCTGGGTGTTGTGTAGTGTGATGGGTATAGAAGGGTGTTCTCAGCACTTTCCCACTTTGCCCATTGTATGCAATGTGAGACACATTTGCTTGAAAATCTTAATATATAGGATTCCGTAAATGATAAAGCTTCTAAGTTGTAAGGCAGAAGGTACTTTGGAAAGACCTTAATTACTTTTGTGGGAATGTTTTTCAGGAGTCAGTTGTTTTGCTCAAATGTTCATCAGCAAGTTCTAACTGATACACAAACTATTTGCCTTTCTGAGGAAAAGAGGTGCTGTTAAATGCTTTTAAGGTGCCTGGATACTGAGCAGTTAGTTACAAAAGGCCTTTCAGTAACATTTTGTAACTGAAGCATGTGATGCTGTGTGCAATTGCTGTATGGTTTCCAGACTGGGAACACTTCTTCCCTTTCCTTTTTTTCTTGTTTTTGGTTTTCCCCCCTTCTCTTGGGTGCTCAGTGAAGGCTTTAGGGGACATGTAGGCTTACTGGTGAACTGTGTAGAATAAGCACATATTTCACATTGAGGTTTGAATTGTAAGTGGGTATTGGTTCTCA
Source organism: Ara ararauna (assembly GCA_028858755.1). NCBI lineage: Eukaryota > Metazoa > Chordata > Aves > Psittaciformes > Psittacidae > Ara > Ara ararauna. The sequence goes on from CM054385.1 coordinate 8,133,904, forward strand.
AAGGAAATGGCCTACCCTGTTGTTAATGGCAATTGACTTGCATAATATTGTTCTTCTGTAATTATTTGAATAGTTACCATGCTTTAAATTCAGGAAGAAAAATAATACTGCATTACTTGCCTCATTTATCTTAGAACTGGCATAAACAGCATGAATGTTGTTTTGCAAACATAGTTACGCTGATTTTCTGTGGGTTTAGGGCTGACTTGCATATGTCTTGTGTTTTCTGCAGGGTTCAGTGGTCTCAGTTTAAAAGCTATTTCATATTCAAACTGGAGAAAGTAATGGATGATTTCAGAACCTCAGCTCCTGAACCAAGAGGGCCCCCCAATCCAAATGTGGAATATATTCCTTTTGAAGAGATGAAAGAAAGAATCCTGAAAATTGTCAATGGATTTAATGGGTACGTATAATTTGTTTTATAAAATCAGGGTAACAGAAGTGTTTTCCCAATTTTTAACTTAGTATTTGTCTGTGACTGTTCATTTTGCTTCCTCAAGTAGATGGGCAGAAGCAAAATGCATACCTTGGAAATACATGATAGTAATTTCAGAACTTTTACTTTATTTTTCTGTCTTTGAATGAAAATTAGGCCATCCTGTGACACATCAGTCACTTTGGTGTTTTCAGGATGTAGCTAATTTGTAAGTAACACAATTCATGAAGCATGGCATCACTCTGTGCATTTAACAGGTAAAATAGTGAAGTTAGATTTCTTTCAATCTATTTTGAAATACCCAATTGAAAAGTCTTTCATGTTCAGCTCTCAGCTGCCTTGTGGCGGTTCAGTAGCTTTTGAAGAAGTGTGTGGCCAGGGGGCAAACTGTCCCTGGCTTTGAACTCTTAAGTTGTTCCAGATTCAAAGTTATAGATGGAGCAATACTTACTAACTGAGAGACTTGGGGTATTTGATCTATTGCTGACAGTGTCTTAAAGTGTATCCCCTTTGCTGGCTTCGTAATTGTGGAAGTTTTGTTTCCTTCGAAATAAAGCGCCTGATTGATTTTGTTGTCTCACTTGGTGTGTCTGTTTTTTAATAGCTTGTGTAGTATTGTTCTTGTTTCTAGCCTAGGTGACTTCCCATGAGCTGAGTCATCCTGCTGTGGGTCTCAGTGCTTGCAAAAGACTTTTTCAGCATTTTTTCTCAGCCTGTCAGTAAATAACCCTGTAACCCTGATGTTCCAGATTTGCAGGTGGTGCTAACATTTCCTTAGTATCATGTTTTGATGCTAGGTTAATAACTTTTACTGTCATTGTTCCATGCTACTTAATTTATTTGCAGTTCAAGTATCTCTTGTAAGTCAGATCTCATCTTCCATCCTGTTCCCTGTTGGTGTGTAGGATACTTCTAAAAATGTGAGACTTAGCAAGTTCTCAGCTACCCAATATTTATACCAGGCTACTTCACTGAAGGAATTTAAAACCAAACCTATTCTTTATGCCCCTCTTCCACCTACCCCAGCTCTGTTGATGCTTCTCAGCCCACAAAAGTTGTAATGTTCTCACAGGGAGAGAGCTAATGAATGGGCTGCTGTTATCTTCTCTTGTTCCAAAGTGAACTAAACAAACCTCTGGATAACAAGTCTGAAGCTTACTCTGTGGCCCTGCTATTTTGATCTATTGCTGTAACACTTAAGTGCTCAACTTCCTCATACTTTGAAGTGAACCACCCAGTCTTTGAGGAAGCAAGCTATGTGCATTAGTTACCTTAAAGAAAATAATACTTTGGGATGTTTCAGAAGCTAGGATTGTAGAATAGCTGATTTAGCCAATCCTGCAACTCCTACAGTGGTTGTTGTGAAAGCTGAATCCTGTGGTGATGTGTCCAAAAAGCATGAACAGCAGATTTTCATTGGTGCGATTGGATATACTCAGGCTTCTTGTTTAGAGTTGTTGATGCCATTTCAGGGTGCTGTAGTGGAGAAGGAAGCTACTTGATGTGGCTTTATTGTTAGGATGGTTTTATTGGTGTTTGTGTAAGAGTCAGGGAAAAGAGTTCAGTAAAAGTACCTAAGGATTTTAAATTTCTTTTTATAGTCAAGGAAGCAATGAATTAAGAATGACCCCTGGTTTGGGGTCTTTCTAGAGGAAATGTCTATCAAAGAAAACACAAATAGGCTGTTTTAACCTTACTGTACCTCACTTGACATTGTGTAATATGCTTGCAGAGACAAATTCTCATGCTGTCTGTACTTTAGAGTGCTTTGGAGTAGGAACTTCTTGAAAGACTTTGCCATTTTCTTTATCTTTTGCTAGTGAAGCAGAAAGTTCTGAGGTAAGTTATTGGGGATCTCTGAAAGAGGCATCTTCGCAGCATGAATAAAATAGACAACATCATAATGCAGATGTTAATTTATGTATATTTTTTGCTACTATTTAATGCAGTTGTTAGACTGACATTTTCCCAGATCCCTCCCGAATCCTGTCCATCTGATAAATCTTTTGGTTTGTAATTCATTCTGAACTATAGTGCTGTTTTGCATGTGTTTGCATAGGATTTGAAGTGGTTATCTTCAGTAGGCACATTAGGACTATTCATGCAGCTCATGTACCAAACTGATTACATTTCTAAGCATTGAAGATCGATTCCCATAGTGCTCACAAACTTCTGCTTTGGTGTTCATGTATAAGCTTACACCAAGTTCAGTTACTTCTATTTTAAAGAAGTTTTACTGAAAAGAATTCATTATTCAGTTAACTGCGTTTTGCCAACTGGAAACATTGAGGAATGTTGAGCAAATGACATGCAGAGATGATACTGTGACAGTTGGTGCCATCTGCTGCTCAGTAAATGAAGTTCAGTTTGCAGTGGAAAATTTTGGAGGGAAATGAACTGCTTTAGGCTTTTGTTTAAACAAGCCTCTTACAGCTGAGAGTAAAACAGGAAGGCAACTTCTGGAGTTAGTTGCGGGCTGCACACTTTGAGTATGCTTATTCCCCAAGTAGCCAGAACTGTTGGTCTTCACAAAATAGTTCACTTAATGGCACTTCAGGTGACTAGCCAGGTACAGCTGAATACATATTAGGCAATGATTCTCCAGGACACTTGCTGATTTAGCTGTGTATTTTATTTCTGTGAAATGAATAGATTTTGAATGGACAGTATAATCTGTCTAAAAAATTACAAAGTCTTTAATCATGGACTTTTCAACCCAAACCCAAAATGGCCATCAGCGAGAAACGGGAGATACAGTTAGTGCTGTAAATTCTTTGTGACTGAAATAGAATTAGGAATTTCGTTACAAGAGGTCATTGCACAGAAGCTGAACATCCTAACAAATTTGGGTGTCAGAAAGATTACTGATTGACCAAAAGTTGCTCAACAGCAGCACAATTTGATTGATACCGAGGCAGCTTTAGGAAAGGAATAATGTCAGAACCATTGTCAAGCTTAAAAGCCTTCATGTAATAAACTGAATTAAAAGGAACACTTCTTTCTGGTTTCTTCTTGTTTGTACTTTTGGGAATGGGGGAAGAGATATATTTCACCTCCCTATTTTGACCCAGGAATATCTTGCCTGTGTGCCCAAATGCTTGGTTTCTGCCATTTTGCTTACTTTTAAGCAATAACATAGTAAGACAAATGTTTTGGAAAGCCTGTTGTCTTAGACCATTACTTTCTGCAAATGTTCATTTATTTAATGCTTCATCAACTGTATTTTGACTCTGCACAGCTGATTGATGAAGTTAATTTTTCTATTCTCAGAAGTCAAGTAAAGCTAAGTTGGTGTGGTGTAATTCAGGACAAATAGCAAGGGGAGGCATTAACTGGTAGGGTAAATGTGGTATGTACCTTCTGGGCTTTACTTTCAGGTAGTGGTGTTGGAACTGGGGCTAAAGGTGGCTGCATGTAGCCTACCTCCTTACAGTCTTCCAGTTGAGGGTTATAAGTTCCACAGTAACATGATACACAGACAGTTCTTTAAAAACAGAATTAAATTGTTGACACTGGGGACTGATTACTGCTTGCTTTTAGTTAAAGTGAAGTGTCATGTAGTATGATGTATCCTGGCTGTGCTGACCTGTTTGAGCTGAACTAATGGTAGATCTGTGCATCTTTAAGATGTGGCTTTTTAGCTAATGACCTGAGCTTGAGGCACATACTGTGTTAGCTAATGAAATAGGCTTAAAAGTCTGTAGAGAGTTCATCAGAAAATAAAAGTTACATTTTTACAAACCTTACAGTATAGGGATGCACACACACACACGTATGTAAGTCTCTACGCATACTGCTTTGGATTTGGTGTATCAGTTGTGTATTCCCAATAAAAATAATGATTCTTCAGTTTTGTATCAGATATTCTTTATAGATTACTGAAATGTTTATGGCTTCAAATTCAAATAGTGAACTGTAAAAATGTATGATTTTGCATTATTTTATTGAAACAACTTTAATATTTTACTGTTTTGTCAGAAGTCTGTTAAAATGTGATACTGTGAATGTGCAATGAAAGTGTGTGACATCTCAGGTAACTAGTAAATGTATGTAAAGAACTGATTGTCTGAAAGGTCACTTTCTCATGTAAGTAGGGATGAAACGGAGTGCAGAGCTGTCAGGAACTGGAATGTGTGAATGTGGTGTATATGGGTTTATGTATCTTGCTCTGAATTTAGTTATTTTTACTGAACTGTTCTCTGATAGATAAGTATACTACCCAGTTGTGGACAAGTAGAGTATTTGTGATAGCTAAAGACTTATTAGTTCTACTGATTCCAATGTTTAATGCTTTTTCTGTAAATATATTTTGTAAAACATGAAATAAACTATGAGAGGTCTTTTTAGCTCTAGTGTATGACTCAAATTTGTTTGGCATCACTGACCATTTTTGTTCCATACATTTGAATAATAAATACAGTCTTAAACTATTTTCTTGTTGACAATCTGATTTCCTTTTCATTGTTTTAATGAATCATTTGAATTGTGGGATGATGTATTTAGGATTCTACCAAAGCGTTTTGTGGTGGTGAGCACAAAAAATGGTGCCTTGTTACTTCAGTGTGTGAGATGGGGGGAAAATAAGGCCTTGAGTTACTGCTCTATATTGCTGCTGCTGACAAATTGCCAGTACTGTTTTCTTTCTGTTTTCTCAGTAAGAGGGAGGAGGCATTAATGTTACTTCCTCACAGTCATACTCATTAAAATCAAATTTAACCGTTGTAAATCTATTTCCTTGCAGCATCCCCTTCACTATTCAGCGACTCTGTGAGTTGCTGACAGATCCTAGGAGGAATTACACAGGAACAGACAAATTTTTAAGAGGTGTGGAAAAGGTATGTATGTTTCTGAGAGAGAACACAGCTAAAGAGGCACAACTACTGCTTAAATAACTTCTGTGTTGCTGCCAAAGGTCTGTTAGTTTCATTATGGCTCGTAGCCATAGTATAGCTAATAGCTACTCTAAGTATGTAAGTTTGTTCATAACTTATTTTAAAACTGCTTTTTGATGCTTAAAAGTTAAGACATAAATCTCAGGGCTGTAACTGTTGTGTTTCCTCCTCTCTGTGCAGGACTCAAACTGCAGTCTGTAGGGGTATAATGTCACTTTTTGTCTGGGGTTCTAGCCATAATGAAATAATCAGCTGAAACAGTTTTGGATTTTTTGATCAGGCATTTCCTTCCACATTTGGGTTCAGAGTAGATCCAGTAGAAGGAGAAGGGAGGCCTCTTTCCCCAGTGTCTTGTTTCAGTATTTAAATCCTCTTTATAGAGGACTGTGCCTTCATAAAAGCATACAGATGTCTAGCAGTATTTTATAGCTCATTTCAGAATGCAGGATCATTCAGAAGTAGATCATGGTGTTTCAGGATGTGGTTCCACATAGGATTTTCTGGATGGCAAAATTGGCTTGAAGTTCCTACTTCAACTTCTTGGTCAAAGAAAGTTTAACTTGTAAATGGATTGATTTTTTTTTCCCTGTTACAGTGGATGCAGTCAGTGGTATTCTTGGAAGATAGGATGGAAAGGAGATGGTCAGGAATAAATGAGATGGGGGTTTCACAAAGCCATTTCTTAGCAACAAGATCTGTGAAACCACATCTCAGGCTTTATGAAGAGCCCTCATCAAAGTTCATCTGGGTTAATTCAGCTGGTCCTGTGATAAAAGCCCCCCTGTATAATTGGGCTATGTATTGATTTGAAGAGAGAAACTTCCCTGACTTAAGCTAGGTTTCTGGATGTAAAACCTGACAATGGTTTGCAGTGTCATGCAGGAGGAGAGGTGGCTGAGCAAACCAGACTAAATTAATCTTTATTTCTGCGCTTTTATAATGTGGGGACGAAATAATTTAACATTGGATATATGGCTGTGCCAAAAATAACTGATAGTGCTTGGGCGCTTCTAAAAGCAGGACTTGTGTATGGATAGAGCCTTGCTCCAGCAATTCAGAATTTGGTCAGCATTTTGGAATACTTTGTTTTCCAGAAATACTTCAGTTAGAAATTACAGACACTTTGGCCTGAGTCTCAATGTGCTGGTCTCATTGTGAGAGTAGCCCACTTACGAAAATACTGACTTCTAGTGCAGTTATGGCCTGACCTTGTGAAGGGGGAGCGGGGGTATTTTTTTATGTATCTGTCATCTGCTGATAGCTTTCAGCCCAATTTTCTGTAGACATACGTTCGCAGATATGACCAAAAGCCTGTAACTGTTTGGTTTTGGGGTGTTGCCAAAAGCTGAAGCTTCTGTTTCTGAACTTTTGCGTTGTTTGTGTATTACAGAATGTCATGGTTGTCAGCTGTGTATATCCATCTTCAGAGTAAGTATAATCTTTTTTTCCTTGAAACTTCAAGTTTGTGTTAGAAGGAGGGAGGATGTGTCTGATACAGTTCTCTCACTGGCAGTAGTTGTATTGAGAAGACAGATGTGCAGAGTTCGGTTTTCCTTATCAATAGTTAACAGTAGTGATAGTGGTCTGCAAGCATTACGTGTTGTAATCTGGAAATGAACAACCAGCTTTGTAATTGAATATGGTACAGTTTGGTATTATCCCTGAACACTAAGCTCTTGTTTTGTACTATAGCTGGTGGTGGAAAAAATGGATACCCCTCTAACTGTTGCACTGTGAATTCATATCCCAGCTTGTTTCCCTGATATAATGTACAGGTGGAGAACCCTTTGAGGACTGACAGTGGGGGACTGTTTGAGTTGGGGGGAACTCTGTGCAAACATAGAATTTAAAATTCCTTCATTAACAACTTTGTTGTTTGTTTTTGTTAGAAAAAATAATTCCAATAGTTTAAATCGGATGAATGGTGTTATGTTCCCAGGAAACTCACCAGGGTATTCTGACAGGTAAGTTTAGCTTTGGGAGTTAACTTTTTTCTGGATAAAAGCAAGGTAGTTCTGGAAATCGTGGGTTCAGATCCCTTATCGCCTATTCTGATCAAAAATAGGTAGCCTCAAAAAATGGGGTGGGACCTGAACACTGGGGGAAGGAGGGTAGAGGAGCCATGAACATACACACTATGTACACTATTCTTCGATCTTTTTGTGACTTTGTTGTTTAGAATTTTTTTTATTTAAAGTTCTATCATAGTTTACATATTGTGTGCAAGGAATTCTTTAAAACAAAGTTCTATCTGCTAAAAGGATGGGTTGTTTTTGTATTGTTATTTTTCAAGGTCTAATGTGAATGGTCCTGGAACTCCCAGACCAGTAAATCGACCGAAGGTTTCTTTGTCAGCTCCTATGACAACAAATGGTTTGCCAGACAGTGCGGAACATAAAGACTCAAGCTTGCAGGAAGCAGAAGACAAAAAACACAGGTTGGTGAGGAGGATGTATTGTGAGGTTTTATTATTCTCAGTTTTTTCGTTTACATACAAAAAATATTCTAAAAGAGAATGGCCACCTCAGGTATGCATAATAACATATAATAACAGACACATATCTGCAGCAGGATTTGATGTGTACTTTTGCTGCTGTTTGGGTGTCTAGATAACTATTAGCTTAGGTTCCCACAGTTGCAGTAACACATCTTGTAGGTGTATGTGATGTATGGTAAAAATGAGAAGTCAATAATAAGAGTTCAGGAATCTACAATTACTATATTTATGTTGGGATGTCAAACTCTAACCAGATATAATATTTCATAAACATTGGCTGCTATTTGCTACAGTGGGAGCTGTCTGTAGTTTGGACCCACCAGAATAGCCTCACCGCTCTGTTTTCATCAGCAATTGGGAGGACCAATGGCTTTGAGGTTTTGTTGTCTAATAAGTGAAGTGAGTTCTACCATTACCTCTTGCAGAGTATTTAACTTGAGGTAGCTGCTGCTTTCTTGTGTGTGATGATACAGAATGCTTTGCTTTAATAATGACTACAGCTGCTCTTGTTTATAGTGAATCACCAGCATCTGAATCAGAAGGTGCTCAGAGCAGCCCAGTAAAAAATAAACATTCTGAAGATGATCCTGCAGAAGCAGAAGGACATGAGGTAAAAAGACTTAAACTTGACAAGGAAGGGGAAGCCAGAGATGCACCTAACCAAACTGCCTCCAGTGAAGTTTCTGTAGGCATGGGGGAAGAGACAGAGACATCCTCTACATCTCAGGATAAAGAAAAAGATGCTACTTGTGCCAGGCAGCACTGTACAGAGGAAGAGGAGGAAGGTATTTCAGATTTTACTGTCTTTGCTGTGTACATTTTCCAAGGAGCTGGAATTTTCTTTGCTGGAGGCCAGTGCTGTTGGGATTGCTGAATGTCTCTAGTTGTGCATAAAGACGGACTGCTTGTTCATCCTTCAGTTTTGCATAACTTGGCAATTGTGTTATTTCTTTCTTTGTCCTACATCTCTATTAAATTTACAAAATGTACTTAAAATCCTTGTGGGCAGTAAGTGACATGAGGATTGTAATGATGCACAAAACTTGAGAATCACTACTTTGGCGTATCATGAGATGTGTTCTTCTGTAGAATGGGGGTGGGTTCTGTCTATGACTGTTAGTAATATAAATTACTGAAATACAGATATAAAGTTGTGTTCTTTCCATGTCGAAAATGAACTATGTTCATTTTCCATATGAATGAGGAAGCCTCTTCAGAGCCTTAGAATAGCAAAAACTACCTCACTGTGAGGCAGGCCCCATACCTAATTAAAAAAAATACTTATTTCTTACATATTCTCCAGAGTTTCCTTTTAATAATTTTTTTTTGGGACTCTTGCATTTGGAAAATATTCCTCTAGATGGTGGCAGGTGTACACTTGGAGCACTGATGTCTTCAATGCTTCCGAAAGACTGCTGCTGAAGACAAGTGTGGGGAAACAAGATAAAAATACTTGTTAGCCTGTGTCTTTATGCACTGAAGCTTAATTAAGCAAAGCAACCTATTTAATTAAAATAATGGACTTTATTTTATGGTATATTAGGATGGTTTGGCTGTCCTGATGATGCTGGCTAATACTTTACATCTTCTAATAACATCAGAGCTTGTCCCAGGCTGTGTTGCAGAAGTATTGCTGGGGATGGAGAGTGGCAGGGTTAAGAAATGGTTAAAATGCCTCAGTAATACTGTACTTTCACTGTTTCTAGAGTCCTTCATGTCTCCCAGAAACGTTGGTCCAGACAGAAAAGATCAAGAAAAAGACACTGAATCCTCAACTGTGAATGAAGAGACCTCTGAGGAGAGCAATCAAATGGAGGAGTCTGATCAGTCTCAAGCAGAGAAGGATTTACACTCGGATGACAGTGAAACTAGTGGATCTGCCAGTAGTGGAGCTGCCTGCAGTGAAGCAGAGGAGTCAGGGTCCTATGCTAGTGAAACTCCAGAGACATCATCAGAGACCCCAATGGAAAACAGCAACGAAGCCACAGAAGCTGCAGATGAACCTATGGAGCAAGACTAATTTAAATACACTTAGATGCAGTATTTTCCATAAGGCTCCGGTTTTACACTGTATAAATAATTTTATGTAATAAAGTGGACCTTTAGTTTTACAAAAAAAAGAAAAAAAAAAGCAGGTTGTAAAATAAACTTCTCCATGGATTGAACCTTGAAAGAGTTGTACATGATAAGAACTGTGACTACCAGCTCCTTCAGGTCCTGCTTACCGCTGAACTTTCGTTTGGTCAAATCAGTGGTTTGTGTATAGTTTTTTTTATTTAGACTAAAAGTTTTTAAACTGGAAGGCAATTATAATTTTGACAACTTTTTTGGAGATTACCACACCTAGTTGTATGTAAGCAAGAAAGCTTTTTTTGTCTTTGTCTTTTTCTGACAGCTCTAGCAGTTGCTTCATATCTTGGTTACAGTTTGAACATCTGACGTGAACTTACAGGGTTTCATGCTGGTTTCCAGATTTTTATTTTCATACACACGATGAAACCTTATGTTGTGTGTTTCAAATGTGTTACATTTCACACACACATATATATGCACGCATGCACACCTATGTGTACCCTCACTGTTCTAAGGGGGAAGTGGTATATTTTTCTGTTTCTATAAAAGATGAACACAGTAAATACTTTTTTCTATAGGGAAAGACTGAGTTCACCTCTCAAGGCACTTTGTTTTGCCTCTGGAAAATGAAACAAAGGAAATCTGGTCCATGTGAGACCCTGGAACTAACAACATTGAAAACACCAGAGTACACACATTCCAAGAGAACTGTTCAGATTACAACACTTTTGTATACTTCTGAGGTGCCTGAGTGAAAGGATTTCATTTATTTATGAGAAAATGTGCTTTATGTTGAGAACGTTGTAATCAAAACATTAGCTTCAACTTTTGTAGGAGAAGTGTTTGAAAACATGATAAGAAAATACCTTGGAGGAAACAAAACAGGTACTTGCCTTTTTGAATGCTTCTTGGAACATTGTGAATATTGTAGAGAAGTCTCAATTACCCGAAGGCAGGCAGGGATAGCATCGGTAAGCTCACAACACTGTATTGGAAGGATTAATCCATGACCATAGTTATGTACCTGAGCAGAACGACTGAAAGGTTTAGGGGTGCAGAGAAACCACCATGATTTGTACAACATTTTGGAAGTGAACTAAATATTTTTGAACATGCTACTTTGACAGCCAGTGTTACGTTTTCTTTTCCAGACCAGCTCAAAGCACAAACTACTGCTTTAAACCCTTGGTATTTTCCAGTCCCCGTATTTAAAGACATGCAAGCCGCAACCTCCCGGTCACACTTACTGGCTGCCAAATTTCTACCTGTTTCTTCAACTGTACCTTTTTGATATTTAGAGTTTTTAAATTTCTGTAAAGTAGATTTTTTGTAGATTGTAATGAGTGCTCACTGCCATTGTGGAACGGTATATAATTGTATAATTCCTGTGTGTAAACTGAATGCTTGGGCTTTCAATACAGTATTCCTATAAAGCAATAAATATTAATGTTATGAAATATCCGAGTACATTTTTATCAGAATTGTCCCTCTTTTTGGTTTCTAAGTTCAGAGCTGAAGTACAAAAACGACCTCTAAAATGCATGCAGATAGTTTCTTGTACTACTCCATGGTATGCTTGGGATCGGTTGGGTTTTGATTAATACTGGAACAATTTGGCTCAGAGGGAGTATTTATAAAGCTATTTCTTGCTGGTGTTACCTTTCAAGCTTTAAGCTGACGGGATTCAGGGAAGTGCTTGCCAAAACAATAAACATCTTACTGATGGAGATCCCCTTACAGAAGTAAAATTGTACTGTGAGTGACTAACGTTGTGCTGAAGGGTTGGATGTGCATTACAAAACTAAAGGACTGAACCAAAATGTTGGAATGAGGAAAGTTCAAAATACAGCGACATCTTCCACTGCTTTGGTCTTGGGTCTTTCTTTCTTAATATTTTGCCAATGAGACAATTTTAAGATTTCTAAGTTCAGAGATTTCTGAAGTTTTCTTTAGACTGTTTATTTGTGAAGATGCTGTCAATAAACTTCTTCTTTAAGCACCTCTGACCTTCCGATACGTTTGTTTTAGCAAGAAGCAAGCCTTGCAGGAGAACTTTGATGTATGAATGCACTTAAATATCTGCTGCTGTTGTTGCCATGGCTAATAAAATGAAATCATGCTTTAACATCATCATAAACATCTTAGTATTAAGTATGGGCCTACATGTAAAGATTGCATTTACTAAATCAGAGAAGATTCCCTCTCTTTAAGTGTGGATTTAAAGCCCAAAATGCACGTACTATGTTTTAAGCAGCTGCACTGTGCTTGGATATATTTCCTATTAAAAACCTTATATAGGAGCAGAATGCAGTTTACTTTTCTGCATACAAGGTAAAGGTTTCTGCGTTTAATATTTACAACCCCCTGCTATTTTGGGTAGTCCATGTCCTTAAGGAACGGGAGGCGCTCCGTCAGCCCTGAGGTTCAGGCCTCAGGCCCACTTTAATTCTTGCGATAGAGGCAGCTTGCTGCCGCAGCGTGTGCTGGGGTTATAAAGCCTCGTGCGCCCTCCAGCGCTGTCTCCCACCGCCCCAGGCTGCCTCACCGCTCCGTTAAGGTCATTAACGAGGTGCTCCGCTCCCCTGCGCCGGGCGCTGCCCCCTCACCCGAGCGGCCGAGCGCAGCGGGGCGGCGCCACCTGGCGGCCCTCGGTCAGGGCTCCGTGAGGCGGCGCGGAGCGATGCCGCGGCCGTGGTGCCGCCGCGGCGCCGGACCGAGCTCTGGGGGTGGGAAGCGGGGATTGTCTCGGGTGAGATCCCCGGGGAGGCGGCGGGGCTTGTCCTGGGGGGCTCCGGGGACAAGCCCCTGCTGACAGACCCCGGCCTCCGCAAGGAGACAGCCTCCGGGGCGCGCTGCTGGTCAGTAAGGGTGCCCCCAGACACTTGAGGTAAACCACCTCAGCGGCAAATTAAGCTGCCGTTCCTCTTGTCCTCCTCCCCTTCCTCTCTATCTGGAACACGGCTGGTGACCAAATTCCTGCAGGCACTTCTCCACTGCGTTGCAAACCCGCTTGGTTTATCCAGCCACCCTGTCTTCTGCTCGCCAGACTGAACAAAGCCATCCTCCCGCCTCGCCCGCACCATGTGCGGTTCTGAGCCTTTGCTCTCCGGCCATGTGTCTTGCTGTGTCCAAACCAGGACCCAGGATGCCAGCTGGGGCCTCCCAAGCGGTGCCTCTGGGGTGTCCTGTGTACATCTCCAGGTGAGATTTGACTGTATTTGATTTGAGGTCCACCATAATTGCCAAGTCATTTTCTGCCCAAGCTGTTTCTGAGCTGCCATGTCGTGTGGCATATATTTTACCTCAAGCACACTGTTCCCCTCATCTTCTCCCACCTACGCCATGTGATGTTTTGCACCCTTTCCAATTTATTTATTGTATTTTTAATTCTCATTCTGTTCCATGAGGTCTTTAAAAGTGGTTTTGAAGCACGGAGTCAGACGGTACACGTCAAGGAGAGTTATAAAGCAGGTACGTTTATTGGGGCGCCGGGTGCGAGGGGGATCGCTCCTCCTAACTTTCACACCGAGGGGTTAAGCGAGCAGATACTTATTACACTCAAACATGCATATTCATCAGGTTCCCGAGAGAGCGGTGGGGATATTACAATCAGTTTAGGTACTCATTATCATACGTCTCCTCCCTTTTGGCACTTGTGCACTGCCCTCTGATGATCGTGGGCAGGGGTCTTCAAGATGAATAAGCAGTCTTCCTCAGGGTGCACTTTTCACCTGTGGCACAGCTGGATGCCCCAGTAATCTCAATCAGCTGAACCCAGCCGTACCTGCAAGTTTCTGAGAGCGGGCAAAGATTTAGAGCAGTGTGACCTTCGTACAAAATGTATTGCAAGCAGGACAGGATGGGCAGGCAAGGAGTATCCCAAGCTAGCACATGTTCGGGAGTCACTGTCTCCAAACTGAGTGATAATTAGAAGGATGGTAAGAAAGAATTCACTCATTAGAAGGATAAAGAGAAATAATTCACTCTTGTTAGTAAGACCACTAAATTCTGTTATCACACCACAGACTTACAACACAAACCTTGTTCTCTATCTTGGACCTGAGTTAAGTTATAAGTGTTTTAACCCCATGTTTTCCAGGTACTTGCTTTCCTTATATCAGTTTTCCCTTCACTGTGCTCTCAGGGGCACTTCATCTGCAGTGCCATCTTGTTATTAACAGTCTGGAGCAGAACTGGACCCACAGCAGATACCTGTGGGATTCAAACTAGCCTTAAGCTGTGCTGGAGGCAGGGACAGTGAAAGCAGAGCGCCCAAAACCTTTATCTCTGAGGCAATGCAGTTCATGTTTGCTTCATTATTCTGTATTTATGCAAACAGCGCAGTAGCTGTGTGTTAGGGTCCAGTGCGGGCGGGTACTGGTGTGGCAGGAGCGGCTCGTCCCTGTGGGTTTCAGGTGAGCTGTGGCAGGCAACAGTTCCAGGCTTCTCCCAGTCCTCGCTGTGCCCCCCGGGCAGCGTTGGTACCATTCACCTCTCACCACTGTCTCTTGCGATAACCTGAGGCTGCTGGTGAAACCTTCGCAATGCGCAGGAGGCAGAACGGCAGGAATGACCTGGGAAAGCCGCCTGGCTGCCAGCTGCTGCCTGTCTTGCTCTGGGCTCTGAGGTTGTTCCAGCAGTGACCAGATGCATTTTTAATGTTCAACCCTGCAGAACATCAGTCACGAGGACTGAGGAAGGGAGCTCAAAAGCAGGACGGGGCAGGGGGGCTTCCCTGAGCATTTGTTCTTGGTCATTCATCCTGGAGAAGAGAAGGCTCTGAGGTGACCTCAGAGCAGCTTCCAGTGCCTAGAGGGGCTACAAGAAACCTGGAGAGGGGCTTTGGACATGGGCCTGTAGGGACAGGCCAACGGGAATGGCTTTAACCTGCCAGAGGGGAGACTGAGATGAGCTCTTAGGCAGAAGCTCTTCCCTGTGAGGGTGCTGAGGCGCTGGCACAGGGTGCCCAGAGAAGCTGCGGCTGCCCCATCCCTGGCAGTGCTCAAGGCCAGGTTGGACACAGGGGCTTGGAGCAACCTGGTCTAGTGGAAGGTGTCCCTGCCTATGGCAGGGGTTGGGACTGGATGAGCTTTAGGTCCCTTCAGGCCAAAACATTCTGTGATTCTATGATTCTGCTTCTGTGCAGTTGAACAGTTCAGGGTTGTTTGAAACAGCTGATGAAGAGGTTCAAACCCGGCTGCAGACTGGCCAACAGCCCTTCTTAACGTTGTTTTGTGACCTTGTGGAGAACAGACTGAGTGCGATAGAAAGGCTGGTGAGAAAGTGGAGCCTTCTCTGCCTGCAACAGCGACAGCACACTGTGGTAGCAAGTGGGGAGACAGTGAACCCAGCCAAGCGCAGCAGTCTTGCGAGCGGAAGGATGTGGATTCCCGGGATAGGTAAGCAGGGAGAGGAAACTTATGTGCAGGCTCATTCCTGTAACGAGGAACCTGAGAGCGGGGAATGCAGAGCTGCCCTCTGGGACACAGGGGCAAGGCATGAAGAAGAATCTGAGGCACGCTCGGGAGATGCTGGGCCTCTGGCTGCACACTAAATGGAGACCCGCATTCCCCTGATGGCATTCCTGCATTCCCTCGCTCCCTGGAGGTCAGAGGCTCCCTGTCCGCCGCTACATTTGGGTGTGCCAAGTGGGGGAGAGGTCTGCGGCACCTGGCAGTGACAATAAAGCTCTCTGTGCTGTGCTCTTCCCCCCGAGCAACACGGTTACTGCCGGCAGATGAGCCGGGGGGCCCGCCGGCCCTGTGGGTGCTTTGTGGGGAGGACGCGGCGCCCGAGGGTCCAGGGAGCGGCGGCCGGGGACTCAGCCCCCCAAACCCCTCCTTCCCGAGAGCCGCCGCCCTCTGCCCCCCGGCGGGCCCTGAGGCGGGGAGCGGCACCACAGACCCCTCCGCGCCGCCTCCCGGCCCTTCGCCCGCCGCCGGGGCGGGAGAGGGCGGCAGAGGGCGCCGCCGCGTCGGGAAGGCGCTGCGGCGCCGTTTTGCGTCGGCGGGTGGCGCTGGGTGCCCGTGTGAGGCGTTGGGTGCCCGTGTGGGGCGCTGGGTGCCCGTGTGGGGCGCTGGGTGCCCGTGTGGGGCGTTGGGTGCCCGTGTGGGGCGCTGGGTGCCCGTGGGAGGCGTTGGGTGCCCGTGGGAGGCGTTGGGTGCCCGTGGGAGGCGCTGCCGGCCATGAGGTGGCGGCGATGGCAGCCGGGAGCCGTCTCTCTGCGGAGCGGGCGGCCGCAGTGCTGAGTGCGCGGCGCAGTGCCGGCGGTGGAAGGGACAAAGGCGTGAAAAGAGGGGACGGTTTAAATGGAGGGGATAGCAGTCATAACTGCTTTTATGTTTTTACATCGGAAATAGCCTTACATCTTCAGTTCAGTGGATGTGATGGGACATTAAACAGAGCTGCTGCAGCAATTCTGTCAAACACCGCACCTGAGTGCTGAGAAATTAAATCGGCTTCCTCCAGATCAGGAGATGAGCACCCAAATTCGAGGTTTTGGTTTTGTTTGTTTGTTTGTTTTTAAATCAAAGGTAATTCTATAATTCTAAGTTTTGCCCCTCTAAGATTCACACCTTCACAAACTTTTCTCTCACACCCTTACTTCAAGTGAAAGTCGGGTTGTTTCTGTATTGATTTCATGACTCCTGAAGGTGGAGCTTTAGAATAAACAAATGCTACAACCCAGTAAAACGGGCGCTGGAGATGCAGCGGGAGTATCAGCTGAAGAGGTGAGCCTTGCAAAAGGGTTTTTGCTTCTTCGCTGGCCAAAGTTGGACAGTGCCGTAACTTTGTTACTGTATCTGCAGGTTACAACAGGCTGAAAGTTTAACACCAGTTTCCTTGAGCGGGATTGATCCTGTCAGGGATTCCATGGCAAGAGTGCTGCTAGCCCTGCTCGTCAGGAAAATCAAGGGAAGGGATATAGTGCAGCACAGCTGCATCATGTCGCAGCCTCTGCTTTCCCTCTGCAGTCCCCCAAACCTCACAAACCATTGCAGCAAGACCATGGAAAAGGTTTCATCAAATCAGTCTGAGTAACAGGAAGCTTTTGTGCTCTGTGTGATGCATTGAGGAGGGGTATGATCTGTTCTCCTTGCCCATAGTGCTTGGGAAAAGGAGTTATGGATTTAGATGACCACGGGGAAAGAGGCCAGGTGCTGGGGTGGTGGTGAGGATAAGTGATGTGCTGAATTGCTCACCCAGCTTTCATAAAGTCCTGCTTCCCCCTGGTGGAGCCCAGCCCTACAATTTGGGGTGGACTAGATGACTTCTTCAGGCAATTTCTACCTCTGATCTTTTTCACCCCTTGTAATTCAACACTTCTGGGAGGTTTCTGTTTTATTGGGTGATGGGAGAGTATGAAATTGTGCATTTGCCCTGACCTTGGAGTCAAAATACATCAAATCCAGAACCTCAAATCTGATCCTCAGATGCAGTATCTGGAAAGCTGAGGATGCCTCCTGCAAGGAATTATGGAATCATAGAATAGTTAGGGTTGGAAAGAACCTTAAGATCATCTAGTTCCAATTACATGGCAAATGAGAGATTAACTGTTCTTCTCTTTCTTTCTCCAGGTAGTTTCTTTTTTATGTCTTATTTTCAGTACCTAAAGCCTTTTCCAGTCTAGTTTCAGAAGAGATGTGATAAAGCTCAGTTGCTGGAGGTGTTTAAGATTGTTCTACTCTCCAGTGTACTTGCTTTTCAGGAATGGTTGGTTATTTGGGGTTTTTTTCCCTTAGTTCCTCATAAACTTCCTTTATTCCATCCCGTTTCCCCAGGATATACTTAAAGGTATGGTAATTCTTCTAACTTACATCTGTTATTGAGGGACAAGCCTTTCCCTTTGGGGCCACTCCTCTCACGTGTTTCATATTGACTCTTTATCTTTGCTCACAAGTGAGTCTCTGTGACTTCAGGTGCTCTTTCCTGAACTCCAGGGCTTCTGTTGCATTTTATTACAACTTGTAAAGATGGTAAGGAGACATGCTGGGTTCTCCATCAGGTAGATGACTGTTTGTGTGTGAGACAGAGAGAGGCTCCTACTTGCCACTGGCGTCACTTATCTCCCTGGGAATCTTGGTGAAGAGTGACTGTCCCTGTTTACATGGGCCTCCTCCCTTCATGCAGGTACCACACCCAGGACCTTGCCTTTGGATGTTACAGATGCTCACACATCCTCCTACAACAGCAGGCCCTTGTCAGGGACTGTCTGCACTCCAAGTTTATTCGAGGAGTGATTCATGTAAGTTGCTGAAAAGCACTTCTAGCAGGATATTGACACGTGTCTTTTCCCTGCCAAAGTGACTGCTCTGATCACTGGGCTGTCAGATGATGCCCAAACTTGATCTTTTTTTTTCCTGGATCCATACAACTTTGCCTCTTCTTGTGTACAAAAGATAAATTAAAGTCATGTGGACAATAAAAAACTTACTATGAGGCACTTCTTTCTATGTAATAGTGTAATTTAGAACAAAGTCTACTTTAAACAGCCAAAGGAATGCTTGTTTTCTCAGTGATCTAGGAATATCAGAGTATGTCTGTGCTTCTCAGAGTCTTACCAGCTTCTTTCTACTTCTGTTCTTTTGATTATTTATTCCTTTTTGCATTTTCTTTGACCTTCAACTCAAAAGAGCTGTGTGCCATGCACCAAAGGCTTGCCTCTTCAGATCTCTGACTGCAGGCCTTGGCTATCTTGTTTAAATACATGTATTCAAAGGGTCCTGTGTGTGGCAAAGACTAGAACTAGGCACAGAGCCTCTGCTTAGAGATTTGGCAGTACCACTGCTGAAATACCCCACAGAAAATGCACCTGACTATGGGATCTCAAAGGCAATTTTTCTCTAAACAGCAGTTTTGCATTACCAAGGCATTATTGCAGAACTCTGTTAGTTCATAGAACCCTCAGGCAGGCTTTCTCAGCCAAGTGAATACCCTTCATAAGCGCACAAAGCTATCTTGTATAGCTATATATGAATATGGAGAGGTAGGAACTTTTAGAGTTACTCTGCAGTTGCAAAAGAGCCAGCTCTTACAGGTAAACATTTTCTTTCATTCATTTGAAACGTTTACAGTGGTCATTTCACCTTTATATATTGTTAAATCATTTTTAAATAATGAAATGAACTTCCAATTTAGGAACTTAATGAAAAACATTAACCCAATCTTTGCGTCTTCATACAAGGGTCAATATATAGATGTATCTTTCGTAGTGCCTGGCAATAAACTCTCAAGCGTTTATAAAAATAGGCTACTCACAATTTTGTAGAGTAACACAACCCCTCCCTAGAAACTGAAAAACAGGTTCTCAATGAAAAATTGAGGACTTTGAGAAGAGCCCTTCACATGAGTATTCAGGAAGGATCTTCACCATTAACATCTACTTTATTTCAGCTGGGAGGAAGTCTGTTAGCTGGTAGCAATGCAAACTCATCAGCCTAGCAGTAGTGGAGTAGGATAAAGAGGCTGGGCTTGGTGCAGGTTTGAGATTGTTGGATTTTGCTGTTTCTCTACAGGTAAGGATGGGTATTCCTTGTAACTGCTTTGTGACTTTTCCGCCCTAGTAGAACCTAAGCTACTGTTTTCAATTCAGTTAAATCTGTTTTAACTAGAAGGAAGGCTATGTGATGTCTGGGGTGTGGTGTATTAATAAAATGGCTGGGACATTGACCTAACACATGAAAGATGTGGTTTTAATGAGGGAGGTGTATTTCCTTCTAAATGGGAAAGGAGGCAAGAAGCCCAGCTCTGATGTTACTTCAGCTGAAGTAATGCTGGGCTGACCAGCCTCTCCTGCCATGTTTTAAAATGCATGACAAGAGAAGTGCCTGCAGTGCATGACCTGCTTGGACTTAAGCCGCTGTCTCCTTTTAAAAAACTGTAGTAGTTTATAAAGTGCAACATTTTCAGGGACCAGTATGGCTTTGATCAGCTTTTGTTAATGAGTAAAGCAACTAGTAATGCACTCACTTTCCAACAGCAGTATCTTTCCCTCATGAGATGCCAGCAAGTACTTTAGTGGTTTTCCAGGTTTAACACAGGATGGTTGTGTTACCATCGGGTTGCACAGAGAAAAGAAGTATTAGGTGACCTCCTTGGGGAGATGAAGTACAGAAAAGTAAGTGTGAACTGTGTGGCTACCACAGCATAAAAATCATTTTGCTATTGTGCAGGTGAACTAAAAAGCAAAGGCAGACAGGTAAATGAGCCCTTCCAGGCTGATATGTCTGTGCTCTCCAAAGCAGCAGTGCAAGGAATATTTGATCTCACTGTAGGTGAACTAGAACTGCAGCGTAGTGAGGAGAACTGAGCCTTCCAGCTAATGGTGTGATGGAGCAGGCTGCCCCGTGAGCACAAGGACTTCTCTTGCTCAGTATGAATTTCTGGCCAGGGCAAGTAACGTATTGATTCTTATTTTCTGTGTGGTGTCTGGCTGTTAGATCTGCCTTTGATTTTCTTTTTAGTGCTACTTTTAACTATGACTCTGCTCACTTCCCAGCATGCAGGAATAAATGACTGGATTTGCTCTTTCTAGCTGAGCCGTGGAAAAAAGTTAATGTGGGACAGTAGTAGCTTCAGCTTGTGTGTACAGCCCAAGACAAATTGGATTTGATCTGTGAACCGTAAAAGGGCTTTAGATGGGAGTGCTGAATTCTTTTGCATGGGGTTAGTTAAAAAGTTTGAGAGAAGTCATCCAACCTCCCATAGCTAAAATAATTCCCCATGTAGCACCTTCTGCAGGGATGCATCTCTGTTTGCAGCTATATTATTCTTCTGCGCTCAGCAGCAGGCTGAGTGCGGTGTCTGGCATTGCTCTCCTGTGCGTGCTCTCAGGCTGAGAAGGGAGCTGAACCGTGTGATCTGATAATGCAGGGCCTTGCCTGCTTTCATGTGGTAGGTATTCACACTTGGGGATGTCTGATGTTTCTCTGGAAACTTGCGCTCTGATTCCAAACACTACTCAGCTGCACTTCTGCTTTAGCAGTCTCTGCTTGGGACTTGCACTGGTACAGATATGTTAGTGAATTTAGCTTTTTTCAGCACACTGCCTGATCTGGTGTGTGCTTTATGTGTAGTTTATGGGAGAATGTGCTGCTGTATGGGCTCTTTCCCCTTTCCCACTCACCCCTGGAATTGTTTAGCCAGACTACACTGAAGAGGGCATGACAGCTAGCACTGGACAGATGGGAAGGGCAACTGATAGTAAACTAGTCCTTTGAGTGATCTATGGACAAAATTAGAGAGGTCAACCATAAGATCTTTGATCAGGCAAACTCACTTAAAGGACAGACTTGACAGGAGTGCAGAATTAATCTTTACAATAGAAGTAGTTCCTAGAACTTTCTCTCCCTAGCAAGTTTCGTTGATGAGGAGCTCCAAGTGTTGGCATGTCTTAAGATTTGTGATTCATTCCAGAAGTAATACAGAGACAATATTTTCTGTAACTGCATTTAAAAGAAGTGTAATTTTATGTTGGTGTCTGCTGCTTTTAGTAATGAAATTATTTATTTGCTGGTGAAACTGTCAGGTTGTGGCTGCATGGCCTCTCTTTGGATGGTGGTTGTTAGAAGCAGTGCTCCTGTGCCAGTGGTTGCCCTTTAGACCTGAATACATCTGGTACTATTTAAACATGTAGGAAGACTAGGCAGCTTTTTTGATTTTAAACCAGCATTATTTAAACTAGGTCAGTCTTTATAAAAGTGTAATGAGAAAACTGTAATGCAGGAGAGGGATAAAACAAAGGAATCCATCTGTATGTTGCATCTCTGCCCTGATAGCCTGAAGTGTCATGGACCCACCAGGCACAAAATAATTCACCGTCCCCTTCTGCGACTTGTCACTGGGGACTCCATACAGCTTCCTTCCATCTCCAGCACTTCTGAAGCACTGGAGGGGCCCAGTGGACTAGATACTTGCCCATACTGTCCCACACACCCTGCCACTCATGACTGTCCAGCCTTGGGGAAAATCTCTTGGTCCTCCTATATTGTCATCTGACCTAAACATGACTCTGCTCAACTCTCGAGATCAGACAAAATGGTCTACACTCTGTATGCATGCCAACATGGTGATCCCCATCACAATCAGCACCAGGTCTCAAGGGTACCCAAAGGCCATTCAAAACCTTCAGAACTCTCAAATGATGCTGCTGTACTTGTCACTCGGTCTGGAGTTACTGCTGTGCTTGGAGCTGGAGTAGCTGCACAGTCTGCTGCAGTTGGAGTTTGAGTAGCTGCTGTGCTTGTCACTAGGGTGTGTGGGAATGTCTCCCTCATAGGCTGACCACCCGAGGAGGGGAAAAACGATGTGTAATTGCTAAACACTTCTATTATATACCTCGCAAAGTGTAGAGGTGGTGACCACACTGGGAAAGCGAGCCAGATCAGTTTCATGATCAATGAGTCTATTGTATTACAAGTCATTACCATAAAGTACAATGAAACAAGAACTTTAACCCAAGCTCGCCAGCTGATAAACACTAAGACAGCAAATACCAGCTGTAAGGTACAACATGCTGAAACTGTGAGATCAAGAGCAACAACTTTGAGAGCCAATAAATCAGCATTGTGACGAGTGGCTATTAATCCGAAACAATGAATGCTTATCACAAATACTATTAGACACACTCTGGTCAGATCTGTTGTTATCTCAGCCTTTCTTGCCCCACGTTGGGCAGCAAAAAGAACTGTCGTGGTTTAAGCTCAGTCAGCCAGTAACTCAGTACCACGCAGCTGTACCCTCACTCCCCCCTTCCTCCCCCTGCTCCCAGAGGGATGGGGAGGAGAATCGAAAGGATGTAATTCCCATGGGTTGAGATAAGAACAGTCCAGTAACTAAGGTATAGCACAAACCACTGCTGCTGCCACCAATAATAATAATGCTAAGGGAAATAACAAGGGAAGAGGATACAACCACTCACCACCTGCTGACCGATACCCAGCCCGACCCCCGCAGTGATCTCACCCATCTGGGTAACTGCCTCCAGTTTATATAGTGTGCATGAAGTGTTGTGGTATGGAATACCTCTTTGGTTAGTGAGAAAAGGAGGCACCAAATGTAATCAGTTCTGGGTAAGGCTGAGTTTGGTGGCTTTGTAATGGAAAATGACTGGTGCTTGAAGGAAGTTGACATAAGTTTGGGTCCTTAGGACCTTAGTACAAAATGTGTGGGAAAAACAATAGAAAAACAGGACCTGGGGATGGGCACAGTTAAACTGGCTGATCGGTGGAGGGACAGATTGATTGCTACGTTAATGAACCCATTAAGTTGCTGTAAACATCTACTGGGGAGTATCCTGGACTAGCAAATGTCCAGGATGGGAGCAGTTAAACTAACAGATAAGTAGAAGGACAGGATGATTGCTATGTCTGTAATGTTAATTAAGCTGGTGCTTCAGAGTCTGCCAGCAGTTATGAAGATTGTTGGAAGAAGTAAAGGACCCTCTAAGACCACCACCACATTTTTGGATGTATGTATGCCCAAATGACTATATAAGGATGGCCTGTGTGGCAATACAGGGACGCACGTTAGGAGGAGCTATCTCCTGTGTCTCCTGGCACCCCAATAAAGAATACCTGCTTGTCAACTTGAAAACTTTGTTGGTGAGTTTGTTCCTGGAGTTTTCTCTGAATCATTAGGTTGGGTCAGGTGTCCTGTCTCTGCTTCCTCCCGGCTTCCCCTCCTCCCTGGCAGACCATGAGACTCAGAAAGTCCTTGGTCAGAGTAAACATTACTGCAACAACTAAAAACTTCCGTGCTATCAGCCCTGTTCCCAGGCTGAAAGTCTAAAACACAGAGCTACGCCAGCTACTAAGAAGGAGAAAAAATGACTGCTACTGCTGAACCCAGGACAAAGGTGTAGGTAGATCAGACAGTTTATGGCAGAGTATGAATCCGAACCTCTTAACTTCTGAGTGAGGAAGTAAGAGCTCAGTTCCCAGAACTCAAAGCATGAAGTACTGTTCTAACATTACCTTGTCCTTAGCTGTCACCTGGGTGTGCGGCTGTTCAAAGGATCTGACTGTGTCTGTGTGATGTTTGCTAATCTAAATCTACTGCACATGGCTGAAGGAGCTGGTTAACTTCTTGTGTGAAAGGTTAGTCTGGAGCTGAAATTACTTTAGATGGCTCAGCTGTATTTTGTCAATAAAATGTGCCATCAGTGGAGGAATTGGCAGTAAAGTAGCTTCTGTGTGCTTGTAAATGGAAAGCACGTTTGAAGGGCAGCAATAGAGTATTTGCTAGATGCAGTCAGCAATTGTATCATTACAAAGTCAGTTTTCTGGGATTCAGAATTTGAATGTGTTTAATTGCAATGGGCTGATATGATTTATAGCTTGGACGTGATTCTTTTTCATCTCTTTTGGCTGCTGGAAAGTGAACTGTGAGATGCGAGTTGAATGCTAGAGAGTTCAGTGAAGGGAAGAAAACTGTGCATTCCTCATGTATTTATGTGTTGGGAATATACCCTGTAACATCTCTGTAAAAGTCTTGAATATTTGCAGGGTGGTGGTCTCTTGGCATGGTGATATCTTTTCCTTTCTAGGTAGACGAGATGGAAGGATCTTGCCAAGTGATGAACTTTTCAGAACCATAAGCATGTTTTAGTGTTGATTTCTGTCCCTAACTGAAACATGTGGAATGGGGCTGACCTATTTATTTAGACTGTATTGATGGGGACCTACAAGCTTTTTCTGCATGGTGTGGCTGTTGGAGTAAGGCTTGATCTTCACTGGTGTCTTCAGTTATCACTGTAGAACAAGTGATCTTGGACAGTGTTTCTACACATCTTATTTGTCCACACAAAGTAGGATCCTACTTGTAAAGGACCTTTTAAAAAAGTATTTAAGAGTAGCATATTCTGGTTTGTGTGGAGGGAAACGACAAAAATTGTCACCTGATCTTGATCAGCTATATCATGTTGTCTGTCTCTGTCCATGAGTGCAATGAGACACACCTTGCCCATATTTGAAAATTGGCCTTTGAAATGATGCAATTCCATGAACTCTTCACTATTCTTTATGAAATGTTGTCATTAGTTGGTAGAACTATGAAATTTTCTATAGCTGGACCATGGCAAAACTTCTAATGAGTCAGTCCAGCATATATGTGTCTTGAACAAAGCAGTTCATGGCTACTCTTGGATACCAGTTTAATCCTTCTCCAAGCAGACTGTGAGTCAGTGTCCCAGGGTGTCAGCCTGCAGGAAAATACATCACTCTTTGCTGCTTGGTACCATTTCAAGGCAAGTCTGAAAATGAGCTGAGGCTGCTGCCATGCTGAGCTGCCACACCGAACTGAGATGATCATGCTGGCCCTTTTCTGTGGGAATACAGATGTGCCTTGCTTTGCTGTGGCTGTGGCTCTGGCTCTGTTGATCACTTCTCTTTGCTGTAATATGGTGGTGATGGGGACTGACTTTGTTTGATCAAAATGGATATATTTGGCTGTGGGTAGAGATGCTGTTGCTGCTTCTCGCTTTGTCTGTTCTTCCTGCTAATCTCTGCCCTGAGTAGCAGCAGTTTGGGTAATCTGTGACACAAGATTGTTGGTTTAGCTTTTTTTAGACTTGGCTCTTCAATAAAGAGCCCTGAACAGCAGACATGCTCTGGGGTACGTCACCCAAGTGAGGGGGCTGTCCTCAGGTTGACATTTCAGTGAGTGCTGTCCCGCCTGAGGATAAAAAGATGGGATTATGGAGCAGCTGCGTTCCCTCACTGCAGGGAGGGGAAAAGGGGTAGGTTTGTGGAAGCTGCTGGTGGAGAAGGACTGTTTAATGCCAAGCAGCCTTAAAGAAAAATTATATGTATTCAGACTAGGGAACTGATTCAAGGAATATGGGAATACTAAAACAAATCCAAATGCACTGTCCCTGGCAGTGTTCAGGGCCAGGCTGGACAGAGCTTTGGGTGACATGGTTTAGGGTGAGGCATCCCTGCCCATGGCAATGGGGTTGGAACTAGATGATCTTAAGGTCCTTTCCAAACCTAACCATTCTATGAGTCTATATTTTTGCATGAACCTCAGACCTCAGGAAGTAAACAGTTTGTTCTTTGCTGTTCACATGGTTTAGTAAAAGTAAGACACCCCTCTTTTTTTTCATCCAGGCTTTTCATGTTGTTTTTTTTTCCTTGTTGCAGTAGAATGTAGGCTTGGTAGCTTAAGGACCAAAAGGATTAATAGATTTGGTTTATACTAATGAAGTACCAAGCAGCCTCAGCCAGAGATCAGGGCTTTTTCATATAAAATATTATGCAGGGTTCTAAGAGAACAGTAAAAAGCCCTTCTGCCACGCTATGCAGTTTATCAGTTTTCTACAGCTTAAGATGCAGATGCTTCTGAGGGCACGTATTCAATGAAGGTTTAAATCAAATTCGGGTGATATTATGTAGGAATATTAAATAACAGAACTAGTTTGATGTCAGCAGTTTTGACCAAGGTAGAATAATTTTTAGCTTTTGTACAAAAGCAGCAGCTGGTTTAGTACTCTGGTGACTACTTAGAAAGAACACGCTCTGTAAAGGTGAGAGGAAAGCTTTGAGTAAGCGTTTACCAACACAAGGCAGGATGTTTAAGACAGATAATGTGAGGGATGGACAGACTCTCCCAAAATCCACAGAATGCCACGAAAGTGGTGATATAATAGGTGAGGGTAGAAAGAATAACTGGCATGTCATGTCAGCTGTAGATGAAGCACATATATATACACTGGAGGAGTGTGTCTGTGGATGTGTGGAGAGCCAGGCATGTTGGTTATCCTGTACCTGACCCACATCCAGTCTGGTGAAGAAGCAGAGTTGGGTGGGAACAAGGAGACTCCAAAGTCTCTTCTGGAGTTTGGACTCCGATTGCCCTTGTATAACGAATTAAAAATGAATTTGATCCAGGTCTCTCATGCCCTGTAATAATGTAATTCTTGATGGTTTTCCTTTGGCCTTGGGGGCCAAAAAGATTGTTAGAAAGATGGAATGTGATACCGTCATGCTCATGACTAGATTTTTCCCCCCTGCTTTTTTTGCTGTTGTTGCTCACTCAATTATAAAACCTGAATAAATGTGTATTTTGGTCTAAATATTACTAATGTTGGCAGTAATTGAAGGTGAAACTGGCAAATGTATCTCTCAAGCCGTTTCACAGCGTAATCGTTTATGAACGTAGCTGTATTAATTTGTTTGGTCAGATGCAGAGAAGCAATAAAAGTGATTGACTAAAAACAATTAGAACAGTAAAAGTAAATTGTTGTGTGCATTAAAACCTGCTGAGCCTGTCAGAGGAAAATTGTAGGTTTAAATGTGAAAATTAAAGCTATTGATTTTAGCTGGTGTGTATGTGGCTACCAGAGTCCTAATTTGCTTGAGTTTTCCTAGCTAAAAGTTGCTGAGACAAGAATAAAGATAATCCTAACACTCGTTCCCAAAAAGGCATAAGGCTTCAGAAAGACATATATGATAAATATTTGGGTTGTCTTGGGAAGATGGGAATGTGGTTTTCAGGACTTATATTAACTGTCATTATCTTGACACTGCAGAACTGCATATATTTACAAATAATGGTAACTTATTGTACTTCAGAGAAGGTGAAGAATGAGACATTGATATGAGGGAGAATACAGCATTGATACAGGCTAGATTACAGGCTTCTTGCTTAATTTATGGATGTGGCTTTATTGTAATTTTAGTTTTATGTCTTATAATAAATCTTGTATTCAGTGAACTATTATTTTTTAGTATTCAATTTATAGCACAAAAAGAGTGCTGTATTTGGGCAAGTATTAAGGGATAGTGGTGAGGAATGAAAATCCAGCCTGTGCATGAGGGCTTTAGCCACTACTGTCATGAATCGAATGAGCCAGGGCTTCAAACAAGTATTATGTGTGTTGACTTGTCAATGTTAAGCAATAGGTCACGATATTATTTCCTCTTATAGTTTCTTTAGATCTCTTTATAAATCACCCTTTGGACTGTAAAATGTATTATTTGATGGTTAAGTACTTGATCAATAGATAGAGGTTTTTAAATCTTGCTTTGGGGAGTGTAATGCACGTCTTCAAATAGCCTTAGTGTTTGGGTTTTTTTTTCCCATCTTTAGGAAGCAGACTCTAAGTTTTATGTCTTACAAACATTGAATCAGTCTGGAATAAAAAGCTGTGGCCTGCAAGTGGTAGATGCTGGGGAGCCTGGCTGCTACAGCCTTGACAGGGCTGTGATGCGGAGCATTGGGTGGCATGCATGGAGGGATTCAGAGCAGCAGTGACCTGGTGATAAGCCCGGACTCTAGGTCTGATGGGGAGGGAACCTCCTACAGAGGAGTGATGAACTCCTGGCTGAAAGGTGGAGTGGCCGATTTGGGTGGGTGGTTCAACATACCTGCAGGACAGCTGCGAATCCAGAGTTGTGGGATGTTTTTGGAGCAGGGTACCTAGGATAAAAGCAGCTGGCAGCACTCCTGTCTACATGATTGACATCAACATCAAGTACTAAACTGGCCCTTTCTGCCTTCCAGTCTGCTGGGCTGAGAGAGAGGGAGAGGGCAGCTTGGAGCAAAGAGCCACATTGTGTGTGCACAGCACGGCATCGCAGGCAAGCGTTTGTCACACCAAACCGTTTCCCTTTGTGGAAGTAACCTGCTGGAGAGAAGTGACTGCTGTGATGACAGAAGTGAGAGGGGAGAGATGAGGAAGTGTTTGACTCTTTCTACGTGCATGAGCAGCATAGAGTTCACAGGCAGTGTTTGTCTCAATAGGGGATTTTTGTTAAAATGAAAAATTCAGATGCTAGGCCCGATTGATTTGAATGCTGTGGCACACAGCAAACTACTGGGAGCCTGTTCCACCAGATGAACTTTTTCAGCTTATATTTGTGGTAGATAACACAATAGAGAATACAAGTAACTTGCAGTCATTACACAGCTAGCTGAAGTTTCTCTTTATACTTGTCAAAATAATCCGCACTGTCAACATGCAGTAGGGTAGAAACATCAATACTGGTGTTACTGAAATGCCATCAAGGAAGAATATTCCACCTTTTAAGGTAGTTGTTTAGTGATTTATTTTTCTTAAACAGTAGCTCTGTAACCCTTGTTTAGCAGTAACAGTTGTGTTGGTTTTCAGCTATTTGTCCTGGATCAGAAATCTAGGGGAGGAGCCATATGCATCTGCTGCTGTATGCCATTTGCTACCAGATCTTGTCCTCCAGTACGATGCAAGTCCCAGAGCACTGCAGGAGTGCGCCAGGCCATATGTCTGTTCCATCATATGTAAGTGCCTGAGGGAGGGGAGAGGTCCCTGCAAGAGGGTTAACTTCGAACAGTTATAAGGAAGCTGTCAAAAGGGGTGTCTCTTCTGGGCTCTGATTCAGCAAAGCTCGTGAGCATCTGCTGAAGTGCTTTGTTGAATCAAGTTCTAGCAGAGAAACTTGTCAAAAGTGTTTTACCTCTATCTAAGCAACTGTCATGCTAATCTTAAGCCTTCCAGAAACTTTGTGCGAAGTGTGTTTTTCTAATAGTGATTCTCAGTTTGAAGGAAGGTTTTATAATGTATGTCAGTTGTAGACTGCAAGGTAAGCCAGAGTAGCTTTTCTATTCCTACCTTTTCCTAGAAAATCACAAGAAACCACAACCATTGTTAAAACTAGCATTAAGCCCTTGTGTCACATAAATGCAACAGCCTGTGTCATTAGCATGCTTAATAAAGCACTACCTTGCATCTCTGAAGTAGATTGCCTTGTAGCATCTATATCACCTCTAGCAGGACTGCTACCCCTGACGAGTTTTCAGTTGAAGCAGAGGTGGTGAGGAAGAGGAGAGGCAATGACTTTCATGGGAGGCCATTCTGTGAAAATTATGATAAAGCTCTTCTGTAGAGTACGTTTTCTTTGTTCTGAATTCCTGGTAATGGTGCAAGTGATGACTGGGAAGTGTGGTCCTCAAAGTCAAAGGGAAAACTAACAGCATTCCAGTGAACTGAGCATGTCTTCTCACTGTGTGTACCACAAGTGACAGCTTACTTCTCAAGCAGTTGTATTTCCTTTTCCATTAACTAATGTAATGCACTGCTCAGGCAGTGATCCTTGTAGATGATTAGGACAAACATGCGCCCATAAATGGACAATAGCTTTCATGAGTATGCTATAGCAACAAAGTGAGAGAGTTAAATTTTATGGTCGTACATATGCAGTACGTGTCCTGACTGTACATTTTTATATAAATAATCATTTATTCACACCAATTTTATTTTCATCAGTATAAAACTCAGTGAGGTTTATGTTTAGCATTATCACAGGAGGAAACTGTTCCCTTGAGAGCAGAAACTAGTGAATTTTCAAATAAGCACCACACCAGCATTTCCTTCCTTGTGGAGACTGTAGCATTCAACAATTCCGATTCTGCTGGGAACTATAGCATGGCACCATTATAGCAAATAATTTGAGTGGTTATGCTCCTAAGTACTCTTCCTGGCAATGCCACGCTGAGCATTTGAAGCAAAGCAGATGTGATTTTTATCAGTGGTTTAAGAATAAGAGTGTTTATTTTCCTATTTATAAAGATGGGACTTGATCAGAACCCAGGACATAAACATATTTAGGTGAAGGTTGATTTTAAAAAAATAATCACCTGCCTGTTTGTAAAGGGAGATAGGAGCTTCACGTGGCACATTCTATCTCCCTCCCTGCGGGAAGCAGATCTGTGCACCCAGCCCAGCGTGTCACTGAGGTAGGTGGTATGGATGTATACATCTACAAGGTTGTATACTGCTAATACAAATGTGAACTTTTAAGGCTTATGCAAATGGGAATCTCCACACTGAGGAATGTGAACAGGGAGAAACAAGACTGATTTTTTTTCCCTTAGTGGCTAGCTGGAGGCTAGGAAAGATATTCACTACACTACTACTAGGATATTAGAACTATATTGACTCTTTTCAGTGTGAACCTTGGACTGTTCCTTTGGAATCATGCAGTAATTAAGATTAAATATTCATTTTGATACTCGCTGTATCTCAATCTGTGGTAGCATACTGATTGTGATGTGTTCTGGTATGTGCTGTAAGCTCTGCTCACCTGTGGAGATGGTTTTTTTTGAGGAACCAAATTTTAAGATTATAAAGGGTGCAGAAATTCTTATCTGGAATTGCAACTCCTAGTGTTGAAGCTGAGATGCAATTGGAGGTGATATTAGTCCTGAGCCACCTTTTTGTCCATAAAATTACTTTAGGTATTGTAGAAACTCAGTTTTGGTTCTTTTCCAATTTTGTTTTTTTTCCACCATATACATAATTGAAAATAGAAAATCCAACCTTGTTGTAGAATCATAGAATAGTTAGGGTTGGAAATGGCCTTAAGATCATCCAGTTCCAACCCCCCTGCCTTGGGCAGGGACACATCCCACTAAACCATGCCACCCAAGGCTCTGTCCAACCTGGCCTTGAACACTGCCGGCGATGGAGCATTCACAACTTCCCTGGGCAACCCATTCCAGTGCCTCACCACCCTTACAGTAAAGAACTTCCTCCTCATATCCAATCTAAACTTCCCCTGTTTAAGTTTGAACCCGTTACCCCTTGTCCTCTCTGTCATGGGTTCAGCAGCAGCAGTCATTTTTCTCCTTCTTGGTAGCTGGTGCAGTGCTGTGTTTTTGACTTTCGGCCTGGGAACAGCGCTGATAACACCGATGTTTTTAGTTACTGCTTGGTAATGTTTTGGTCTGACCAAGGACTTTCTGAGTCTCATGCTCTGCCAGGGAGGAGGGGAAGCCGGGAGGAAGCAGAGACAGGACACCTGACCCAAACTGACCAAAGAGGCATTCCATTCCACAGCACGTCATGCCCAGGATGGGAAAACGGAGAGCAGGGACCTGGAAGGGTGGGGGTGCACTGCTTGGTCAGGCTGGGTATAGGTGATGAGCGATTGTATTCTTTTCCCTTGTATTTGCCTTGTCATTATTATTATTGGTGGTAGCAGTAGTGATTTGTGTTATACCTTAGTTACTAAACTGTTCTTATCTCAAGCTGTGGGAGTTGCATTCTTTTGATTCTCCTTCCCATCCACCTGGGAGTGGGGGGAAGAAAGAGAGGGGAGTGAGTGAACGAGAAAACTGCGTGGCTGAGAGGCTTAAACCATGACACTCTCACTACAGTCCCTAATGAAGAGTCTCTCCCCAGCATCCCTATAGGCCCCCTACAGATAATGAAAGGCTGCTATGAGGTCTCCACGCAGCAGTTCTCCAGGCTGAACAACCCCAACTGTCTCAGCCTATCTTCATACGGGAGGTGCTCCACTCTCCTGATCATCCTCGTGGCCTCCTCTGGATTTGTTCCAACAGTTCCATGTCGTTTTTGTCTTGAGGACACCAGAACTGCACACAATACTCCAAGTGAGGTCTCACAAGAGCAGAGTAGAGGGGCAGAATCACCTCCCTCGACCTGCTGGTCACACTCCTCTTGATGCAGCCCAGGATATGGTTGACTTTCTGGGCTGTGAGCGCACACTGCCAGCTCATGTTCATTTTCTCATCAACCAAAACCCCCAAGTCTTTCTCTGCAAGGGTGCTCTGAATCTCTTCTCTGCCCAACCTGTATGTCTGCCTGGGATTGCTCCGACCCAGGTGTAGGACCTTGCACTTGTCATGGTTAAACTTCATCAGGTTGGCATCAGCCCACCTCACAAGCGTGTCAAGGTCCCTCTGGATGGCATTCCTTCCCTCCAGCATATCAACCTAACCACACAGCTTGGTGTCATTGTCAAACTTGCTGAGGGTGCACTCAATCCCACTGTCCATGTCACCGACAAAGGTGTTGAACAAGACGGGTCCCAACACCGATCCCTGAGGGACACCACTCGTTACTGGTCTCCAGCTGGACATGGAGCCTTTGAGCACAACTCTTTGCGTGCGGCCATCCAGCCCGTTCTTTATCCACCGAGTGGTCCACCTATCAAATTGATGTCTCTCCAATTTAGAGACAAGGATGTTGTGTGGGACAGTGTCAGACGCTTTGCACAAGTCCAGGTAGATGACATCAACTGCTCTACCCATGTCCATCAGTTCCGTAGCCCCATCATAGAAGGCCACAAAATTGGTCATAGAACATGAACACATAACTTTTCCTGTAGTTTGAAGTGCAAACTGGATTTAATGTATATGCAAAAACCTTTATCATAGAAGTAAAATTTCATATTCATAATTAGTAATTCCACTTACGCTGTGTAGCATGCAATGGCATTGAAGTGCCAAATAGATTTTGATTTTTGAAAACCCCCAGCAAGGCCGACTCTGACTTTTGGCAGTATGTTATGAAGCAGAGCAATGGGAAACAGTCCTGTCATGGGTTCAGCAGCAGCAGTCATTTTTCTCCTTCTTGGTAGCTGGTGCAGCGCTGTGTTTTTGTCTTTCGGCCTGGGAACAGCGCTGATAACACCAGTGTTTTCAGTTACTGCTTGGTAATGTTTTGGTCTGACCAAGGGCTTTCTGAGTCTCATGCTCTGCCGGGGAGGGGGGGAAGCCAGGAGGAAGCAGAGACAGGACACCTGACCCAAACTGACCAAAGACGTTATTCCATACCACAGCACATCATGCCCAGGATGGGAAAATGGAGAGCAGAGACCTGGAAGGGTGAGCATGCACTGCGTGGTTGGGCTTGGTATCGGGTGGTGAGCGATTGTGTTCTTTTCCCTTGTATTTGCCTTGTCATTATTATTATTGGTGGTTGCAGTAGTGATTTGTGTTATACCTTAGTTACTAAACTGTTCTTATCTCAAGCTGTGGGAGTTGCATTCTTTTGATTCTCCTTCCCATCCACCTGGGAGTGGGGGGAAGAAAGAGAGGGGAGTGAGTGAACGAGAAAACTGCGTGGCTGAGAGGCTTAAACCACGACAAGTCCTAAACACACAGTCCCATTCATTCTGAGGAATTTTTTAATGAAGATTGGAGTGGGTCCTAAAAAGTAAGTTATATATACTGTCACCCCTGAACTTCACTAGGTGGTCGTAAATTCCTTTGGGGTATATGCTGGAAGGCTTTTACATGTGGATAGCTGTATCTTGCATGCTAAAATCAAACATGTCAATGTGCGATGTGGAATCTGGATTCATCAGGCTGAAGGTGGAGTTAACAGATAAGCTGTTACAAAGCTGCTGAAGTAAAATCTGCACAGAAGATGGTAGTGTCTACCCTGCTTTTTCAGTCTGGCGGCTCCGAGGCTGTTTTCATTCCTTGGATGGAAACCATATTCCTTTTCCTTAAGGTTTGATCGACTGAAGGCTTAGGAAATGACTGTAAGTTGCAAGACCACCTCTGTAGCAGGGGTAAACCACTGCCCAACAGATCTCTTGCTTTAGGTTAGTGTTCACTTCAGTGTTGACTTTTTCCAGCTGAGCAGCTGGTTTTCTTTGCCCTCAGTTATCAAAGAGGAAAAATAAAATAGGAATGTGTTCCCCAGTACCAGAGCACACTCACTGTTTGCTTAAATCTGAAGCATAAAGTGTGGGTTGCTCTTAAATTGGAATATTAATCAAGAGAAATGTATGCAAAGCTGTTTTACTGTGTCACTTCTTGACACCTGAGCTGAGTGCTGTGTTATACTTCATTGTCTTTGCATCCTCTTTCTTTGCTCATCTCAACATGCTGGGAGAAGCTTGCTCACACCACCCGCCTTTTGTAGAGTGAGTGCACTAGGACTCATCGTGCTGGAAAAATGAGACTACTCCATTGAGTTGAACTGAGGGTTTTGGTGAAAACCTTACTTAATCACAGTTTTAGGCATAGTTTCAAACAAAATAGAAATCAGTCCAGATCTGTTTGCAAACCTTCCAGGCAGATTTGGGCTATAGTTCAAACTTCAGAAAACACAGACCAAGTTTTACATACTGCACTGAAATCCAAACTTGCAAGGATTTGGTCACCCTCACAGAAACTTCATGCAACTCCAGCAAGACACCTCTTCCAAACATTTAAACTCTGTGCCATGAAGAGATGAATTCGCCCTTTCTCCAGCTCTGCAGGAAAAGAAAGTCACTGTGACTGTTGTGTTTGGAATTGTATGTGCACTTACAGGAGTGGTTTGCAGAGGAACAAAGTTTGTTTTGCTGCATGGCTGAGGGAAGAAGATAATTGTACAGTATTACAGTGCTGGTTTCACGTGTGTTGCAGTGGATAACTATAGCACTGCCAAGAGAGAAATTATAGCAGGACTTGATGTGAAGCAAGATGGCATTTCAAGAAAGGAAGAGCTGTGTTTCTGATGGAGGAATGCTGGTGCTCTGGGGGTCCTGCACAGGAATAAAAGTAATGAAATAAAATTGATGTTTGCATGAAATTCTGCAGCTGTGCAGTGCTTCTACAGAGAAACAAGATGTAGAATGAACCCAAAGCTTAACATAAGTGTTCCCATGGACTCTGCTGGCTCTGGTATTTCACCTGGCCTCTGAGGCTTTTGTGATGATGATGTGCTGGAATCCTGTCCTCTGAAGTACGGACAGCTCTGCTGTGGCAGAGGTGTGTGTCCTATTTGTGAGGATCTAAAGTCCTGACTAGATAACTTACTTGTCTAGGTTGGCTTCAATTGGTCTCACTGGCTGCAGTGCATTTAATTTTGCATGTTTAATGAAATAAAATGAATGAAATAATAAATGAAATAAAAATAATGAACAGATAATGGAGCCTTTTCTGTGTGTATTTCACAGCAGGTTTTGGGCTTAGTGTGTTCCTCTACTTTGCTGGTTTTTAAAGAAATTGCTTGACTTGGTAGAGTCATTTGGTGCAAACATTATGTTCTGTCAATACAATTACTGTTCAGTAAGTCTCTGGCAAGAGCAGTGGCATTTGGCAGCACTCCTCCAGTATTGATTTAAACCTATCCGAAACAAATGATGTGAAGTCTCTGAAAGAATATGGAAGTTTCCCTTCTCCTGGTAATACATAACCTTGAACTTGCAGAAAAACAGTTTGCTTAACAGTTTCACAAGGTTAGCTCAATACAGGCATTGTCAAACGCTATCTAATGTTTTCATAGCTAATTATTTTCTATTACTAGATGATCTTAAGGTACTTTCCAACCCTAACTATTCTATGATTCTATGATTAATAATTGTATATATAAAAATAAATATTTTCTAGCTAATGCTTTGAAAATAATTATTTTATGGATCATGGTTTTATTTTTCCAATTCTGAGAACACTAGATTCACTGATACAGGTTTGTTCTTCAAACTGTGCTACGCATTTTAACAGCTTTTAGTTATAAATGTTTTTGCAGCTTTAAGTTTGAGTAAAAAAGAAAGCCTTTGTTTGCTTAATGAACGTGGCTTTATGGATCTATATAACATCAATGCCTTAATTACCACAAATGGCTAATAACCACTTCCCTGTATATGGGAACGGGCGGTGCAGTGTGACTGTCATTAGGAGCAATTGCATTTTCGCTTGATAAATTGGTGAAAAATGTAAATCCTACAGATAAGTGCCTGAGGGCATGTTGGATCACTATGCAGCAGAACTCTTGTTACAGAAATGGCTTCCTGTGCTGGAGTTGAAGCAGAAGAAATGGGATGAACATTTGTGCATAAACTGCAATATTTTTTTATGCTCTTTGTGAACATTTTGCAGTAAGGTGTCTGGTGTATAGTTTTCTTGGATTGCTGGGAAGAGCTGAATATTGGCAGAGGAGTGGTTAGGATCTGTTTTTTACTGGTAAGATACAACTCCTTGGCTTTGGGCAGTTAAAACAACCCTGCGTTCCATGGGATACAGTCAAAAAAGTTGTCTTGTTCTTCCTAAATGAAGCAGCTCACAAGAATTCTCTTTTTGACAGAGAAAAACGAAAGTTGGCCTTTGTCTTTCACAAGCTCCTTAAGAGATAAACCATACCCTGACTGGCTGGGTGGGAATGTCACAGGCCAGGATGCCAGCCCTTCCAATGAATTAGCAAAAGCTGAACATCTCACTGCTGTTAATTTCAAGGAATGCAAACAATTCTGTATGGGGAACATCATAACAATTTTCATTTACCAAACGTGATGCTCTGATTAGGGATGCTCTGATTAGGGATTTACTTCAAATGAATCAGGAATAAGATTCTCTATCGGGATCTATTGGGTCTAATAGAGTTCCTGGCTTTCTAGATTGTTGTGGGTGATGTGAAAATCTGCTTTTGACCTTGCATTGCTCTTTTTATGACTTCCAAAGGTGTAACTTCTCCAACATGGCTCAGAGAGGGTCCACACTGACCTTTGAGAACTTCAGAGCTGTAGAACAAACGGGCAAAACCAGTACAGTGCTGCTTGTGGTTTCCCTGTCAAGATACAGGAAACTTCAACCTCGCTGGAGTCCTGTTAACTGAAAGCATGACACTGTTAGAAATGCACAGGAGGAAGGGAACAAGACAGCAGAGTGCTTGTGGTTTAAAGCTTGGGAGTGATTTGGGGTGTGTTTGCTCTAGCACACCAGCAGGTGCTAATGGAAGTTCTCAGCAACCTGATCCTCGTGTCATGGAGGCACATGAGGTGCTTCAGTCTTGTGTTAAACACTGTAGATGTCAGTTTATGTTGGTGAACTGGCATTGGAATAGCTCTGTGCTTAGTTGCTCTGTGTCATGCTGATGGGATAGTGTCTTTTTCGGTTATCAATATGATGAGCAGATCTTTGGAGGCCTATGGAGAATGCACAGGCTGCTCTGGAAAGTTTCACTTTGTTCTGTTCTTGCGTTGCATTGTGAATCATTTTGCAGAAAGCTGCCATGCCATAAATTGAGACGAAGGCAACACAAGATAAATGAGCTGTACCATCCTTTATGTGGATGATTTTATGATGTATTCTTCCCTGTATGAGACTCCTATCATACCTACCTCTTAAAATGAAGACTGGTGAATAATGGCTTAGGCAAGCAATAAATACATAATGCAATGCCACCTTTGAACCCTGCAGCTTGTGTGTAGGTCAAAGATTATATGGGTTGTAATCATGATTTATGCGTTCAGTCTCTTGATATTTTTTAGGCCATCTTTGCTTGTCTGTTGGTATGACTTTAATTATTCAATTTATTTTTAGGAGACTGCTATTATGCTTCTGTTACTCCTGCAAAGTACACTTTTTGTTTTTCTGAATATGAAATACCTCAAACTTTGTTCAATGTAAGAAAACTTGTGTTCAGTAGATGAGTGTACTCAGAAAATTGTCAATAAAGATATCTATGCAAGTGTCTATTCAAGATTAACAACTTGTTACAGAGAACCTGATTTGTTACTGGTAACAGGTTTAGCAGTTTCTTATAGCAAATGATGCAAATTTACTTCCTAATTGTTGCAGAACAACAATTACACACAGACACCACAACAGCTTCCATATTAATTAATATCTCTCACTGGGTCATTTGAAACTTTAACTGATGGATGATGACTGTATCTCAGAGCTTCCGAGCTTACTGTTTGATGTTAAAAGTGCATCAATCAACCCTTAAGCATAACTTAAGCATCTGCCACTATCAAATTATTTTGTTGTTTCCATGTCTCTGGTTTATATTGCTTGGTTGCTGTATCTGAGCTATAAGCTTACCTGGCGAAGAGCTTTCTGACTTGATGGAAGCAAATACTGTCATTTAGTTCCACTCTCTGCTATTCTTGCTGTTTGGCTTGCAGGGGCTTTGCTGCAAATAAGAGACTTGCACGCAGTACCTCAGAGTAGCAGCTTTCACACAAAGCTCTATTCTTAATCTTGCCCTTTCAGGCTAAACTGCCAGATTTGGTGACAAGTGAGCACATTCGGTCTGCTGTTGCAAAGCAGCTCCACAACTCTGTTCAAACACTGTGGATGGGCTGGCTTCCCTTCCTGGTTGTTTCCTTTACTCTGTAATTTGAAGTTAACTGCTCTGTGGAACAGTAGGTGCTCTTGCTTTGGTTTGTTGCTTGTAGGACTGCTCAGCATGGAGCTTTCCTGCTTTGCCTTGTGCTGCTATTTGTCAGGCTAGTTCTGTGTTCCTTGTTCTTGAGTCCCAAGGATGTCTCAAGTAAATCTCCTCTTGGAAGATATTGGCTTTATGGTTTATATGCTCAAACAGTGATGCAGCAGCCATGTAAGTCAGTGTATTCTTTCTTGACTGGCATGCTCTTGGAGGTCTGTCACTTCAGGGTTGAATGACAGACGCAGTCCATTCCCTCCTTTTTCAGTGTGTCCACTACCACAAACGTGCATTCACTGAGTGTGACTGTGATGTGATACTGAAAACATCAGGCTTTATCTTGCTGGGTTTTTCTTTGGTGGTTGATAATTTGTAGGCTGAAGGAGGATGCTTCTGGCTTTGGGAGGGATGGTGTAAGTGCAGCCTGAATGCACTGAGGAGCTGGGTGGCACAGACTCTGATGAAGTACTGCTTGCCTGGCACTGCTGTAATGTGCTGGCACTGGCACATTGGATCTTCAGTGTCAAGATTTTAACCCACTGCCTCTAAAGCATATGACTAAAAGGTTTCAAAGCCACACTGTTGTCTTGGATATCATGGATATTGTCATGTTATTGTGGATATTTTAATCCACTGTTAGCTATATTAATGTAACTTTTATTTTGTGTTTCAGTTGTAGTGACCTGTGTAATCCCATTAACCACCTGGAGCTCAAGCATGGCCCATCAGAAGAAAACCTCAGAACAGCAACAGTCAAATGTAAGTGGTACTGAACATACACAGTTAACAATCAAGTGTAATTGCAAGAAATAGTGTTTGGAATAGATGACTATACTTCCGCCCGAGGGCGTTGTGGCAGATGCAACATAAGGTTTAATAAACTAGGTCCCCATTGCCAGTATTACTCTGTATAAGAGTAATAATAACATTGAGAGTGAAAACATCCATCAAAAGCTGACAAATCTGACACAGTTTATACATATGCACGTACATATACTAAAGATGCTACTTAAATCTGATGGAGCTGCAAATAAAAATTCTTTAGTGGTCTTAATGAAACATCATTTTGTGCTTATTACTGCTTTCATGTGATGTTATTTTTGACAGTCATCTGAGTTGGAAAAAGGTACCTGTAATTACAAAAGTAAATAGCAATATGTTGCCTGGTAAATCGTAGGTACAATAGCTCTATTCAGAGAGAAGCTGAAAGTTAAAACTTTAAACATAGCAAATATATGCACTTATTTTTAGCACAGAGGCTGTGTCTCTCTTATTGCATATTCCACCAAGAAACCCTGCTAGACAAATGACTCTTGTTTCAGTTTGTGGGTGGCCTAGTTGCAGATGTATGCTTTTTTTTTTTCAAGAACTAGAAAAAGAACATATGTATGATAAAAACTGTGTGTGCGGGTAGTTTATGTTTTTTTTTTTTGGTGTGGATTTTTTGTGTTTAAAGTCCCAAAACAAATACCAAGGAGGACATTCCTTTGAGCTGATCTGCCTACTGCTGCTGTGAGTCCCATGAGTACCTGATGCAGGGGGCTGACCTCTTTGTTGGAGCTGGCAATATTGCCTACAGGATTAAGCTCTGACTTAAGGCATGATTTCTTTGGCAGTTGCCTGATAGGCCATGTCATCCTCCTTCCTCCTCTAGAATACCTATTGAAATAAAGTGTTCTAAGATATAATGGTGAAAACATGTATGGGCATGAGTGGGAAGGGGGAAGTTGTATACGTAACAATTCTTATGGCAAGACCCAGTAAGTGTCACTGTGCTAATTAAATAGGAAGGACAGAAAGCTACATGTTACATATGAATTGAAAATGTTGGTGTCAGTTAAAAGCCTGTGGTTCAACTATGTGTTAAGTAGCTACTTTCAAATGGTATTTGTTCTTCACTTAAACTGAACACACAGCTTCTGAGTTCAGCTTCCAGAACAATCTTTCTGCCTTGAAGTTTGAAACTTCAGTGATACCTGGGATGCTGTGGCATTGGATGCAGGAAGTGAGGGCCTCTTAATCCCACCAGGCAGGATCTCAGACCACACTGCAAATCATGTTATCCTTGTTTTGTGGTGTGGGTTAAGGAACTTCTCTCATGTCACCAAGCATGCTGGCCATAGTCTGCATGCTTAGGGACTTCCTCTCATGTGATCCATCAGTTTGGAGCAAAGCAAGCGCAGGCTCTTCCAGAGCAATGCTGAACACTTATCCTTCCTGCTGATGGTAGTGGAAGATCCAAGGAGACCGAGTAGCAGTGTGCCTATACCTTATCAAAGCCTGTGGAAGCTGAGATTGGAATTAGCTTAGTTAGGCTTTTATTGGAATCTGTTGCAGAAAAAATGCACTTAATTTTCAAACAAACATCCTATTTGCACTCAAATGCAAATGCTAACACTTGTTTAAACCTGTTGCAGGTGCTTAAATTAGACACCAACTCCAGCAGAGTTAATAACACAAGTAAAAGGAAACATAGCCATGGGGTTTGCTTAATGTTACCTTAGAGACTGGGTTTGTTCCTTCAAAAATGTATGCTAATGAGTAAGCTATTCCATAAACTTCCACTTTTCTTCTGCATAAAATGTGTGGCTATTTAGAGCATGTAGTCTATTCCTTCCAAATTAATACCTAGTAGGATATTAATGTTGTACATCCCTTTGGGGAGAGTTCAGCAGGGAGAGAGACTCTCTGAAATCAGACTCTGGGTACAACTGTTCAGACTTCCAGGGCTCCTACTTCAGGAGTGTTCAGAAGCCTGGGTCTGGTTTTGAGCCTTTTCTTGTGCTTACCAAGCATTAGGAGCTATGTAGAAATGCTTATTAGTTGTTATTACTGTCATAAAACTCATGACAGCACCTGAACTGTACAAAGGGGCTTCCCAATTCAGGAAGGTGATATATAGGCCACAGTAGAAATCAGGTTTGTTGAAGTTAATATTCTTTAAGTGTGTTCTTTGTATATCTTATTAGATATATTTGTAGCCAATGACCAATAAAATAGTGTTGGATTTTGCTGGGGTTTTTTTTCCCCTGAATGTGTGATACATTCACCTTTTCCAAAAGGAGGGGTTTGTTGATATTGTACTGCTCTGCTGCAAAAGCTGATATATTAAACATTATCCCAGAGGATATCTGTGGTCTTTAATTAACTTTTTTCCCATAGGCCTATAATATAGCATTATACAATATTTGGTCAGTACCCTGCTCTCCTACTCCTGCGTAGGACTTATTGGCTCTCATTTCCTGGGGGAGCATTATGAGTGCAGACAGGAAGAATGCATAAAATGAAAAGTTAATTGTGTTTAAGCTGTGGGTGAGAGAGAAACAGGATTGAGACTTGCATTCTATTGTCCCTCTATACTAAGAAAAGCTAAATATACAGTTTCTTAGGCCACTAACTCAGGAAAGAAGGGGAGAAAAAATTACCCAGTCACAGAAAGAATGAAATATAAAATATGCAAACAGCCACAGGAAACTTCATACCTTAATTTGAAAACTGGTTACAGGTGATGGAGGTAGGAAAATTCCAGTATTCATAGGGATTACTTCCTGAGGGAGGATAAAATCCTGTCTGCTTCCTGAAGGCCATTATGATTTGTCCTGTTACTGGAATTCCATTGTACACAAAAGCTACAATGAGAGGTGGAATAGAGGAACTTTAGCCCTTCACGGGTTCATTGTGAATCAGTACAGTGTATTTGATGTCCGACTGAGGGCAACTTCATGGCCAGGTCTTGGCTGGCATGGGTTCTTTTAGGGGGAAGCCAAATGGGGCACATCTGAGAATAGATTGTGAGCCACTTTTGAATGCTCCAGCTACAGCTACGTGGCTTACTCATGCAAAATCTGTTTTGCGCAAGGACATGAGCTCCCAAGGGGGTGATAACATGAGAAATAGCAGCTGTTTCAGAGTAGGATTTCCAATATCCCCCTCATTTGAGATGTCCCTATTGCTTATAAGACATTTTCATTGGAAAAGCTCCAACTGTCAGCAGCAATTTACCCAGCAAGGGTCTGTTATTTTGTACCCTAATACGGTTAATGGGGCTGTGTGGAAGCAGATCTTTAGATGTCTGCTTGAATGTGTGAAAAGATACTTCTTATTGGGTTAACGGGGCTGTGTGGAAGCAGATCTTTAGATGTCTGCTTGATGTGTGAAAAGATATTTCCTCCCATCGTTTCAGTGAGATGGTTCTAGAGTTTAAATTTTGGGTTTAAGGTTTTACATGAACTAAAACGTGGTGAAAATTGCTGGATCAAAAAGGTGGATGGCTTCTGGTTTAGTTTTGTGCCTTCTACCCAAACCAGTTGAAGTCTTACCTAGCACTGGTGTTTCAGGACAGCTTTAATCCAGGTTTCTTTAATACTAGATCATAATTTACTCAATAATTTGTCAACCAGAGAAATTTTGGCTTGCATGTGAGGTGTGTAACTTGACTGAAAATGGATTATGTTTGTCTAGAATTTATCCGACTTTGCCTGGTCATATTCCAGGCTTGAATGGTAGAGGCCAGCTCCAGAGACAGAGCTGGGTTAACTTCTGGTTACTGGAGAATAGAGTGGGGAAGAAGTTGGGGTGCAGAAAACAGACACAAATGCTGCTGCATGGTAATTCACTTGAAATGTGATTTGAATATAGCCACAGTCTGTAGAGTACACGGATCTGCGTGTGTTGAGTCAGAACAGCTCAGGACCCTTCCCAGTAGTGAGTATGTGTGTTCTTGTAAATCAGAATTATGAACTAGTGTGCTGGGACCTAATGTGCCAACTGTACATGGCAATGTCTCGACATTGTGGTGGCTTTGTTACTTGGATGGCTGTAACCTCAAGAGGCTTCAGTTCAGGTTTCATTGCACTGTTCGTATACTTAATTAAAAAAGACTCTGTTTAGTCTGCTGTCCAATTCTGCAGATAGCTGCATGTTCTTACCTGCAGTAATGAGAGTAGTTTTGCTGGAAGTTGCTGGAGATTGTCATAAAATAAAATTCTACATAATGATGGACTAAGCAGATTGAGGAGTATTTCTATATCCCACAATCCTGCTGCAAGGCCAATGCTGCTGCTGTTTAAGCAAGGCAGGTTATTAGTAAGCATGTGTTCAGTTGTTAGCATATGCCACACCTTGTCACAGCATAATCTGAGAAGCTATGCCCTGTATTCCTGTCACATCTAGATACACTGATCACTTTGAATTTTACTATCAATGTGATAGGGCAGGATGTGACTGACACTTAGTAACACAGTGAAAACAATCAGGAATTTTGATTGGCAATGCAGCTAAAGAAAAGCAGTTGTCTGAAAGTAGCCTGGTGGAAGCGGCCTTGACAAAGAAAGGGGAGGTGGGCAAAGGGGTATGTTTAGCTTTTTAATGTACAGGAATTCCTACATGCATCTTTCTGGTGGTTCATACTTTTTCAAGAATGCATAGATGAAGTGCTTAAATGTGTTAACACTTCTTTCTCCTCTAAGACAACAGTTGTATTAAGAATGCAGGCACACAGATACTGCTGAGCCTGGCTTTTAATGTTATGTCCAT
The DNA here is from genome assembly GCA_028858755.1 of Ara ararauna. NCBI lineage: Eukaryota > Metazoa > Chordata > Aves > Psittaciformes > Psittacidae > Ara > Ara ararauna. The sequence goes on from CM054385.1 coordinate 8,178,219, forward strand.
AATATCAAACCAAGACGATTGGATTGAGGCATACAGGCTGTTTGTCCAGAACACGTTTAAATTAATTTAGGAATGGTATTTTTCATTGAGATGGGCAAGGTTAGTCATTTTCTTGGCTATTTGTTACATGATGGGCTTTTCTCTGAAGGCGGACATTATGAAAAATGCTATTTTTAACCCTTTCTTTTCATATTGTTTTTCTTATATACAAGAATATAAAATTGTTGGTGTGGTGCTAATCTTGGAGACAGCACATTATACGAACAAAATATATCTCCTGATACCAGACCTCGCAAAGTGTGATTAAAATAACTGGCAGTGGTTTGATGAGGAGCTATAAAGGGGTGTTTTAAACTACCATCTCAACCTTTAGTTCTTTCATCCCGACACTGTTAGATCAAATTCAGTATCAATATAATTTAATTATGCAGTTTCAGGTAGGTTTAAATGAATATGATCACAGCTTATATTCATTCATGGCGAGATCCTGGAAGACATCATAAGAACCTTTATTTAAACTTTGTACAGGACTATTTTCTTGTGTAGGTAAAGGAGATGTGTTTGAGATGAGTACGGTTCTGCATGGATGGTGGGGAGTGGAATTAATCCTACACATTGATTTGTGATGATCTGTAACTAATGACACTGATTTGCTGTCTGGTCTTAGGTCTTACAAGGAGACTCAGACTATAGGCATAAGTACATGGTGTGAACACTGGGTATACAAGTTCAGTAACTAGTAACTAGACTTGTACCTTCCTATAAGCTGGATACCACCAGTGCCACAGAAGCTATCCCTGCAGGAGCTGTAGTTAGAATGTCCTATCACTCAGCGCCAGGCTGTGCAGATAACATTTGGTAACCTCAGAGATCAGAGTTAGGTCATCATTTGATTTAGCTGCATGTGATAGATGCGTCTATGTAATGATTATATGTATGAAAGAAAGAAAAGTTGTGTGTGTGTTGCTGAGAAATGAGTTAAGCGGGTTGTTTCGGTTGCACTGTGGTGGGGAGGTAAAGGTACAACTGTGTGTTTTTGTGTTACCACTGTGGCACTCATCCAAGCCTGAAGTTTCTTTGTTAAAGAATGTGATACTGAGTTACAGTGGCATCTTTGCTAGAGCCCTAGCTGGGACAAATCCCCCTGTCAACGAGGCAGCTCCGTTGCTCAATCTTTAATGCTTTGCAGAGTTTGCTAGTGGCCAATGCTAAAATCCCACTGGAGATTAATTATTAAATGTGTCTTTTCCTTACTGGAGATTTATAGCACTTTGTGTGAGAGAACACCTATGTCTTTGGAGAATGCTATGATGCCAAGTGTCAGTTCTGTTAACATCCATTACAAGAAGAACATTTGTGCTATGGTGCAAACGGTACTTGAAGTTGTCTACTACGTGTGTGCCTGTCTGTAGCTAAATATCCCCCTGGAGACTGGCAGTTCAGTTGCTACTCTCTTGATGCAGCTTGTTCCATCTGTCACTGATGCTTCAGCACTGAAGTGACGCTTCTGAAATAATAAGGGCCTGGATCTGTTCTGACCAGTTTAGAGCTCATCAAAACTCTTCTGCCTTCTAAAGTTAGGTCCTACCTGAAAATAATAGTCATTGGAGAGAAAGGGTCTGTCCCCTGCTAGAAGGCTTTCAGTCCTAGGCTTAACTTGGTGAAATACTGTTCTGAAGGCAGCAGGGCTGTTCGCAGTACATAAAGGAGTTTCTTTGTGGGCCTATGTATGGATTTGCCAAGATTTTGAATCTCAAGGAGAATTTAAAGCATCTGAATCTTTCATTATCTCAGCTCTGGTAAAATATGAAGGCTTTTGTGCTGTGGCATAGTGCTATTTTATTATAATTTATTTTTCAGTAGACCTCAGGAAGCAGAGGAATTGCTTTCAAACAGCCTAATTTATGGTCTAATATTTATATAGGACTGATTCACAAATAATTAGGTATCTGTGCTTGTATTGAATTTCCTTTTAAAGAGCAATAACTTAAGTCTAAAGAAATTGGCGTGGAATTTTCCCCATTCCAAAGTCTTAAAGTGTTTGTTTTTCAGAGTAAACTGTGGATGACAGTCACTTCCCTGCATGTACAATAACAAAAAAAACCCTATGTTGGTTTGGATACAGAAGAACATAGGCTTGTTTTTTAATGTCTGGAAGCCACCATGTCCCACTGCAAGACTGATGTTCCCAACGCTAACTACATTACTTGGTGCCTCCATGAGAAACTGAATTCTGGGGTTTCTTAAATCATGCCCTGGGAATTGTTTTCCTTCCAAGTTACAAAATCCGCACACCCATTTTGTGACAGCTTTGTGCTTGACAGACATTCCTTAAAAATGGCCAAATGAGAGCAACTAGGGCTTCTAAAGAAGCTATTGAAGAGCAAGAGAAGTAGGATGGGTGCAGTGCAAAACCTGAGGCACCACTTACCTTGTACTTAACCGCTCTTCAAACTCTTGATACATAAAGTTGCAAATGAACCATAGCAGATTTGGCGGGAGGCTTTTCACCCATTGCCCAGACCTTCCTTTTTCCCATGCTCCTGAAATGGAAACCAGTTCTGCCCCATGGAACCTGTTTTGACTGTGTATGAGCCTTTGGCAGATGGGCAGGTGTCATCCTGATGTTCCCAAATGTGCTGCTGGCAGAGTAAATAAGGACTTGATCCATTGGGATGGTCTGCCTGAGCTCCCCAGAGGCTAAGAATGCCAATCTTATCATGTCATTTCCCAGGACTCTTTTAATGGGAAGGTTATTTTCTTGGTTACAGTATTTGGTAGGCAATGGATCCTTTTGTTTTATCAGCCTTATCTGACATTAGGGTTAGGGCTAATGCAAACTAAATGCTGTGTTTTGGAAAGGAGGAGTGGAACACTTGTGGGAAGCAGGTCAGGGATTTGAAGCTAAAATTGCAATGGTCCTTTTGTAATGAAGTTCAAACTGTTTTTAAAACATATCAGGAATGCATTAATTTGGATTCTTCCATAAGGAGATTGTGTTGCATCTTTTTGATTTTGAAAAGCACCAAATGAATGGAATTACTTGTATTTGGACAGGACCGTGCACTGTACAGTTATGCTGTCTCTTCCTCTTAATGGCAAAGATAAAGCAGGAAAGACTTGGAAAACTCATTTGGACTTTGTAAAAATGTAGCAGCATTGGGCCAGTGTTGTGAATGAGATTCTAGAATATGAAGTATGTGTTAAGACAACTTGGATAACAAGCAACAGCAAGGTCAGCTTAGTGCTTAAATATTTCACCAAATGGCATGAGCTGAAGCTTGTGCACAAGTGTGAACTTGCAAAGAGCGTATCAGCATTTCAAAACTGAGTATGGATATTTCTGCTGAGAGCTACCTAGCGGTAGAGAACTGTTTGGGGGTATGGAATAATTGCTGCTGTTCTTTGACTAGTGTTAACATTTGTCTTTATTTGGATACTTTCACACTGTTAACTTGTGATGGGCCCTTTTTTTAAGGTGATATGGAATTATGTAGCCCTGTAATCTGTATCACACTCTTGAATTTAAATCGAGCACCGTCGCTGTCCTGAGAATTCCCTCTGCCCCTGGAGCACTGGTGCTTTTGGAGCAGAACTAGATAAATAAAGCAATAAATTCTCTGCTTCGAAGAGTTGTCTGTAGAGGTCGCAGATTTGTGGAAACTTCTTATATATGCTAAAACAGCAAGAAGCCACCTGCTTGTTGCAAGCTCCAGTGAACTCGGGGAGGGGGGGAATAGTTGATTTCTATTTCTTTTAAATTACATAATTGCTACACTTGGGTTGTGGATTACCAGAGCAAGTAATATTCTGCATCCAGTTGGAGCTATAGTGATACAAAGCAAACCACAGAATATCCATTTGAATTCCTTTAATCGTTTAGAAACCTGTGGGGAATTTCCTATTCTGTGCAGTGCTGTACCTGGCAAGCCTGATTCTAGCAGTGCCCTGTGGCTTTGGAGCGTCTGCTGCTCTCTTGGTGATGTGTGTGCCCTAGGAGGTGCTGCTGAGCCCAGCATTTGAGCTTGTTAGGAGGAAGCTGGAATGTGACATTCCCAGCTATCTGTGGAGCTGTCTTATTAGGAAGCAAAGAGAACTTGGTGCTTTCACTTCTCCTTTAAAGTTGTCAGTGAATAGGAAAATGTTACTTTGCATCTGCAAACACTGAGATTTTAAACCCCACATTGCTATGGCATGATTTCAGGCTTCCAGTGTTGGAAGGGAAGAGGGGCATCTAGGTCTTATTTGGCACTTGCCTGGCAATTACAGCACTTGCATATGAAGTGAAAGACCCTTATTCAAATCCCTGCTCCAATTAATATTTAATATGAGGTTTTAGAATACGGGGTTGAGGAGGGAGAAACCCCAAGTGTCTGCATGGGACATAAGAGAATAATCATCTGGCTGGTAGTTAACAACTGAAGTATTCCACATCTGAAGTTAGTCTCCCTGGACTAATGAAAGTATTTCTCACACATTTGCATGACTCTTGTGTCAGATTTATCCCATTTCTGAGAAGATCTACACGACCAAAATCATTGGGCTTTCAGTAGAAATGGCGCAGCCAAATTGTGCTGAGCCGAAACCCAGAAGCCGTTGAGCTGGGAAACTGAGCTGAGTCTAAAGAAAACAGTAGTGGTTGCTTAGAAGAAATCTTAAGAACCTGCAGCAGCTTTTTTTTTGTCTATTTAGAGGCTTCCCCAGTTTTAGCTTAATGGTTATTAAATAGATTTCTACCTACATTTCCCCACCCCCCAGCATTTAGGGTGTTATTTTTGCTTCTTAAGAGCATTTGTGTTTGATTCTTCTCGAGCCTTTACTTACATCATCATATGAGGGAAGGGTATCCAAGCAGAATAAGAAGCAGTGTGATACAAAAACATAAATGATGCAATCTGAATTTTCATTCATAGTTGAAATATTTCCTTTCTAGATCTATCTTACTTAACATTTTCCAGAGCTGCTGACAATGCCTCTCTCCTTTCCCTGCACAACCCTTTCCAGCACCCTCGGCGCTTGCTGAGCTGAAGCCTGCACCCCTGCTAGGTTTGTTACCCTGTGACACACTTGCCACTTACTGTACAGATAATAGACTCAGAAACCTGAGGTCAGATTTAGTGTGTAACTGGGCTATGGATTTCTGCATCACATTGTATTCCCTGAGCATTTGTTGTCTCTGAACTTGCTCTTTAAATGATGTGCTTTTGGGGGGTGTGCACAGTCATTCTGTGCTGCCTTTCATAGTTAGGGTTGTGCTCTGTGGAAACCCTCTGTCAGAACAGAGCTCTTGTGCAGTAAGATAAGACAAAGAGTAGTAACTGGGAGAAAACAGATTTGGCTATCTGTGTCAATTATAATCTTCCAACACTACGGAGAAGCAGAGTAATGGGCTGGGCAAGATGGAACAAAACTCCAGCGCAGTAAAGGTCAGAGAGTGTTTCTCACTGCATAGCTTTGCTCTGCTAACCCCTGAATGTGTTGATGCGACAGTACGTCTGGACCCAGCAGGCTGTACTTGTCCATTCTCTGTTGCTGCTCCTGGCTGCATTTGCTGCTGTGTAGTGCTTCACATTGTTATGATCATCCTGTAAATGGTTCCCCAGGATAAAAAGGTAAGAATAAAACATGGTGTTTCAACCCTTTGTGGTTAGGAACAAATCCTAACTGAAATGGTAGAATTTTGTGTTAGAAACATGTATCTTAGACACCAAGAGCTTGTTGGGGCTCTCTCAGGCAGACTGGGGAGGCATGCTGCTAGTGGTGGATAAAACCAAACAAAAGAACAAAAGGAGGAGGAAATATGTGGAGTTTAGGAAGAGGCACACCGTCATATGGCAGTTTTATGGAGACTGGTTTATGGAGGCTGGTAATGGTTCATCTACACTTTGTGTGGCACTTGCAGGCTTGGAGGGTCCGCTTTGTTGCCTGCAGCGCTGATGAATGTGTAATTATACATAAAGGCGTCCTACAGGCATCTGAGATTACAGTTCTTGCTGCTGTTATTTAATGCTGCAGAGAGCTTTACTCTGCAAGAGACTTCTTATTAGCATGTTTTACTTAATTTGTTCTTTGTTATCAATCTACTGTCCTGCATTTACTCCTGCAAATTATAGCTTGGAATTTGCTAAATGCACGCATTGCCACTGGTGGTGAAGAATCTTTTCCTTGGTAGGGTCACATTGTACTTTGTAGGAATGTCACTGATGATGAGGTAAGTAGAAACAAGTCTGGCTTTTAGTCATGGAGTGGTGGTTCTGTGTCTTAATGGTGTTTTTGTACCTTCAGGTGACTTACTCTCCTTTTGGCAGGGTAGGCTGTAGGAATGAAGCCAGCGTGATGAAGCCTCTCCAATGTTATATTTCATACATAATCATCTGACTCTGTGGTCAGTGCAGACCTCTTATAATCTACAAGCTTTATTTCATCATTGTAGCTTCTTTTTGAAATGAAGAATGTGTTCTCTTCAAAAAAGCGGATCAGTAGAGCTTAGGCAGTCTCTCACAACTGCAGCAGCTCTTTGTCTATTCTTTTGTATGTGATTGCTATAGCAGGATTACTATGATGATTTTCTTGTTGGCAGTTCCTCAGTAGGCATGAAGGTCCAAAAGGCATGGACATGTAACTCTGTCTTCGCATCAAGCTCAGCAGAGCTTCTTTGCTTCTTACAGAACAAAATGAATTGTACAAGATATTCGGGTGTCCTTGTTGGGAATGATAGCATGAACACCATTGTCCAGCTCTCCTTTTCCTACTTTTACTTTTTCTAGCTATTAAGAACAAACAAATACTTATTCTTCTTGTCCCTCTTCTAGATTCTAGCCATACTCTGTTCTGAGGTTACGCATTAATTCAGACACAACAAGCCAGGTTTTCATCATTTGACCCCTTCATTACACTCTGTACAAGTACACTAAAGAGACAATGTAAACTGTTGATCTGTGATCTCAACACTAAGTTTTGTGTTCCTTACAGAATCATTTTGTCCAATGACTCAACTTCTGTGGGATCATGGGTCATACAATACAATTACTCAATCTGTGGCATGCAAGGATATTCCAGAAAGGTGGAATTGCACCAAGGTTCCCATGGAGACCTGCAGAAGGAGAGCAACTAGAAAAAGGGGAGATTACTTTCAGAATAAACAGAAACTACACAAGAAACTTGGGCTCCTGCTAAAGAACAGCTTTTTCTTTGTCACAGTTTCCTGGTAGAGAAAGGAAAACATTGAAAGAGCACATGGAGAAGGTCACCATGGCAGTTGGGAGAATGAGGTGAATGGCTTTATAGTTCTGTTTTTCTGTTACGGTAATGTTTTTCCCCAGTTCTTTCCCACTTTTTTACTGGACTGCTGCCAACCAGAGCAGAGTTATTAAGACAAGATGGCCAGTACAGCTTTTTGTACAGAGAATGAGCAGGGTGAGATGTGTCTGTCTGCCCAGCAGCAGATACTTAGGTGCAGTGTGTGCATTACTGCTTACATGCTTCTCAGGATCTTGGACAGAAGTCAGACTTCCTTGAACAATCAATGTCCTTTGAGACATAACATTACAGTACTTATCCTCCATTAGCTGTGGATTTCACTTGTAGTGAGGTACTTGGCTGACCTCTAATTTAATTTTCCTGATAGTTCAATTGATTCTTTTTTTTTAAGAGGTTGAATAGACCCCTTTTGTATCAGTTCAGAGGTCTGTGAGTATTTACCTGTTTACATCTCTGGTACTGTCTTTGAATGTCTTGATTCTTACCCTTTTGCTCTTTGGCAGCCTTTACAGGACCTTCCTTTTGGCAGAGACAACCACATACTTGTGACTTCTGCTGTTAGATTTTCTTCTCAGATTGATATGGGAAAGTTAAAAATAAATCAGCTTTTAACTGCAATATTCTCAGCACAGATTGCATGTGCTGTCCACAGCCTCTCTACTTCATGGGCTATAATGGTGGAGTCTTAATAGTATACCTCAACAAGAGCTTTTATGAAGACCAGAAAGTGCAGTCCATCATTTAGTCTGACTTCCTGTGCCACACAGGCAATGGACCCTCACCCATCAATGTCCGTATCAAGTCAATAGCTTCTCTTTGGGCTCTGACATACCATTTTAGAAAAACAACCAGCCTCAAATTCAAGACTCCCAAGGAAATTCATTCTTGGGTACATTATTTTCACTATTATAATCTTTAGGTTCATGCAGTTCAGGTAGATACATGTTGTCTGATGGCACCTCTGAAAGCACAGTAATCAAAGGGATTCAGGGAGGCCATGAAGTCATGAGTAACATCAAAGTATTTGTAGAATTAGGCTGTGACCTTGTTACAGGAGGGCTTTGCTGTGAGTGGCACAGCAAAGCGGCTGAACTAAAGGGAAGTATGAACCCTGTTCTTCTTTCATGTGGCCTGTGTTTCTGTTGTAAAAAGTTCACCTTCTGTTTGAAGCACAAGCTATTATGATTCATAGCAGCACCTGATTTGCAAATATCAGTTCTGCAGTAAAATGCAGAGCTAATTATATGCTGATTCCTGGGCTAAGAAGGGCAGTGTCTTGGTAACCCAGAGTACAGCGCTGCAAACATGCGTGGCAATGATTACAGACTTCCAGAAATATGAAAATACATTTGCAGCTCATCCAAAGGGTGCATTTTTGATGGAGGAAAAATGTGATGGCTTCTCTTGAGTCTGTACTGGAATGCTTCTGAAATGGCTGATTGTGTAGGGAAGTATATTTGTACTAATATAGACCATTAAACACCCAGCCAGGGGATGGAGTCACTTCAAGGTTTTAGATCAAAACTGAAGTTTTTCCAAATAATATGCTTTAATCAGCTGGGAAGCCTTTGGAATGGACTGACACATGGCAATAGCAGTCCTATTGAGTTTTGGCTATATGAATATAGACCTCAATATAGCTGTAGAGGTATAAAATAACTATGTATAATACTCTCTGTTTAAATAAAAGCAATTCACATTTGAATCCAGCACAGATATACTATAGAAGCAGTGATATATTTTTCATGCCTGGTACATTATCTTTGTGACTCTACTGTAGGAGATCTACATGAATTACACCTAAAGACTACAGAAGATACAGCACTTCTTGATGGAGAATTATATAAGAATTTTGCTTTGTCTGTCTTGGATAATATATAACTTAACCATTCATTTGATGGATGAACTTCGGGTGAGCAGGGTTTGTTGAGTAGGTTGAAAATCAAAGAGCAATGATTTCCACACACCCCTCCCCCAGCTTCCAGACAATGATCCATGAGTATTAAATCTCTCGGTTTAATTATGCTATAAGTTGCAGGGGAAAAATGCACACAAAGAAATCAGATGAGGTCTGTGAGGCATTATCTTTCCTAGAGTAGTCAGTGGAGGAGGCTCTGTTATGTTTGTCAAAGATGCACATAGGCATGTGTGCTTGCAGATGAGTGTAGATGTTTAGCAGTCTGTCCAAAAACCAACTTCATGTTTCATATGATGTGTGGAAAACACAGAGCAAAAATATCTGGTAGGCTGTGAGGCACAGAGAAGTTAGACTCGTGTAACTGAGCTGTGGAGAGTCCTTAACAGAAGTATCACTACATACACTGTACATTTTTCATTTTCGTCAATGCCTATCAATGGCAGCTGATGGAGATGGTATTGCTCTCAATGGATTCTTGCCTGACCCACTGTAGTCATGCTTATGTGAAACCAGTAACCTTTTGTCTCTAAATCAGACTTTTGGAAGGTCCTCTGTCAAACACAAGATTAGGCCTTAGACAACATATTAGGGGAAGGCTTAGATCCAGAGTTGGCTTCAGAAGTTGGGTTACATGAAACTGAGCATTGCAGCAGACCTCTGTGATGGGCAGCCAACAGAGAATGTTACTGTGATGATTATGAGGCTCACCTCCTTAAGGGTCTATGCCCAAATCACTCACCAAATCTGGGTAGTAGCTAATGCCAGTTGTACACAAGACCAGAAAAACAAAAGCTGAGTGTCCCTGGTGTGGTTGACATGCTAAGTCGGATGGCTCTGATTTAAGCAATGAGCCTCGTGTGAAGGATTAGTACAACTGGACGGCACACTTTGTGTGAATTTGGCTGAAGGACTCTGGTTTTTGGCTGGGTGTTTGGCGGAGATGGAATGGAAGTGTTGTGAGCCAGGTACACAGAGCTGCCCATCTGCAGAACTTCGACCTGTGCCAGTTAGTTGCCTTACACTGGGTTGTTGGAGGAGTGATCGTCATGGTTAAACCTTTGTTTAACTTCCTCTCATTGCTCTCTCACCTATTCTGAAGTAGGTTCTGTGCATGGCTTCAGAACTTCAGACCTGGCTGCAAGCTGTCTGAAGTTGGTTGTGTTTCAGGTATTGGTGACCAATAATCACGTATTGGTTCACCAAGTAATGACCTTTTGTGTGCTGAAAGGGTGCAAACTTAGAGCAATGCAGGTATCTTACTTGCAAGTCCCTCCAGCAGATGTCCTGAATATTTTAACCATAAGCAAGTGTAGAAAAGCATGATGGGGGTGGGAAGGAACACACAAAAAATGGTGTTTAAAAAGTTCTGAATTAAATACAAGTTGAAAACTGGAGCACAGCAGCAACACATGGTGCAGAAGCAAAGAACAGGCAAGTTAAATACTTTCTTATTTCTGCCCTTACTGAAGTTCGTGGAACTGGTCTCTGTGCTTCAAGTTCCACATGCAGCAGGTACATCTGTGACCAGTTGTATGCAATGGGATGCGGCTCATTTGTGAGATAATTATGTGGGGTATTTTTTCTCTGTGAAAAAGCCACTGTAATGGAATGGCGCAACAGAAGCTGCAGAGAATGTTCAGCTAATTTCTCCCAATTCCCATCGCTATGTTGTGCAATACCTGTGTTTTGTGGTTATTAGGTTTGGTCCTGATTCTATGATTCTATATTTCTTGAGCTATTAATTAAAACTTGGTAGTCCCCATGTACAAAATGTAGTAAAAGCAAATACAACATCTCTTCAAGCTAGTTTTGTTTAAATGTATTGCAGGTAACTTAATATCATTTGGATTATGTAGTTGGAAGTGCTTAAGTGCTCTAACATCCTTTTAGTTATGCTGCTTACTCCACAACTGAAATGAGAAGCAAAGCCTGGGCTGTTTCACTTTTGCTTTTATTACTTTATGTGTACCTTTTTGCCTTTAGAAATTGACAAAAATGAATGCTGTACAGAGCAATGTTTAATTCAACAAAAACTTCTGTATCAGTCTCCGAAAGTCGCTTGAAAACATTTCTGACAGGATTAGGTCTTGTTTACTTTTATAGTCCTTTATGTCAAATTGTAATCGTGCTTTCATCTAGTATTTTTAGTTCTGCTCGCTCAAAAATAAACCCTAATAAAATATCTAAGAAGTTATTTTTGCAACTTAAACTGTTCATTGCAGCAAACCAGACTCTTACATGAAAGCTTTCTTTGGGGGAAGTGGGGAGAGTGATGATACTTAAAAAACCCAGCTAACAGTTTTAAGTAAATAATTTGATTCTTCAAAGTTGTCATGATTCCAAGGAGATGACTCTTGCTAAACACAGAGCAGGCAGTGGCTGATCAGCAGGATGCAACAGGGCTGTTTAATGAGGGGTGAAGACAATGCGAGTGCAAAGCCAGCTCACAGTTGCTTTTTCACAGCTGATAGGCGCTGTTGCAGGTGCGTTTTCTTAATGAGGGTTAATTTGTCTCATATTTTAACCTGACAATACTTGGCATCGTTACTATATAGGTTTACTTAAAGAGGTAGAATCAGGGTTTTCTTATGTAAGATTGGGTATTTGATTTCAAGTCATCTGTTAGTGCTGAATATGAACTAAAGTTATTCAGAACAGTCCCATTACATAGATTTTTATGAAAGAAAAAGCCTTTTGGTTATTTTGACAAATTGGAGCAAGGCCAAATTATCCTGGCTTCCCTGGTTATAAATCCTGGGAGACTGAGATAAAATTGAAAAGACTGCTGTTGGTCAAAACTTGCTGAGGAAGAACCAGAAACAGCAGCTTGAGTACCACAGAGAGTAGTAAAATGGTCTTGTAGTAATGTTCCTCTTCAGCATGTGTTCTTTAATACTAAGCCACAGCATTCAGTTCAGGAAAACATCAGTTTGGCACAGTGTTGCACCAGCGTTTCCAGTTGAGCAAGGGGGAAGCTATCTGTTTTCCAAGTATATTTCCAATGAAGGACCTGCAGCCCCTCCTGGAGGAAGAAGCTGTGAGACTGGCTTACACTGTGTTGGATGGGCAGAAGCAAGCTTTGCACATTATCACTTGGGTGCCCCTTAGTTGCTGCTGCTACTGGCTAGTGAGATGCACTTGCAAGAAGCAATGCGCTGTCCTGCTGGATAGCCTACTGTCACATTAGAATGAGAGGGGTTTACATGAGTGTGAGCTACAGGCCTGGCTTAGGTTTAACAAGATCACCCTATAACATTTAATTGTAATTGTAAAAAATACAAAAAGGTAGCTCTTCTGCAGTTGCTTATTAAGCATCATGTGTAAATTATCCATTGTTATCCTCCTGTACTTCATAGCCTTTTAAATCTCATATGCCCCTTGTATTGACTGGTTTTCATCCAATATGAGCTCTCATGAATGCAGGATGCTGAAGTACTGGGTTAAAAATCAATTCCATCCTTCTGAAATATTACCTCTATGCCAGTGACTTCTGCTTCAGGGAATCTAGTTCAATATCCCATCTTACACTCATATAGATGACTTCTTTAGCTTTCTTATTTCTGGAACATGCAAAGGGATATTCCTACTATTGTAAAGTAAATAACACCAAAAAATCAATTGGGGAAAAGGGTCCTTGATCTCTCTGGCAATTGGCAAGGGAATTTAGAGCTTTTTTTACTCACTTGTGATCTGATCCTGGTGAATAAGAACCAAAACACACCATTGCCATGATATTTATACAATAAGCCAGTGACTTTAGTTTGGTCCATAATAGATACTCATGGGAAAAAAAGCAGCATAACTGCTGAAATATGAGCTGAGAGTCTCAGTGAGGAGGTCAACAACAAAATCAATGAAGATATATTAAGCTCTTTCTCACACTTCAGACAGAGCCCTTCTGGTTCCGCAGGTAGGCAGCACAGGGTGGTGTGTGTCTACTGGCATTTGCAATGTTATTACAGATGTGTGGGTACAGAATTGCTGTAAGGATTTCCATGTTACAAAAGTTCTTATCTCATTCAATCGCTACATTGTCTTTAGAAGTGGGTTTTAACAAGGAAGTGGATGTGTAATAAAGCTAGATTAGAGTAACAGGGGATGCTATTGAGGGATACTTTGCTAGATGTTGCTTATGGTGGGGTACAGTGTTATAGTAGGATAATATCGTGGTAAAGAATAAAGTGGGTGGATATTTGATAAGGGTTGTACTTAATCTATATGATACATTATTTTTTTTCTGACTTACTCAGAATCATTCTTGAAAATGATCCCTCAGTTCTATTGAGAGACTGGTTTGAGCAGTGCCTTTAGCATCTATGTCTGCATCTACACATACAGATATGTTTTCTATCAATGGGAATCACAGCCTTACTTGAGGAATTGTATAGAGAAGGTGATGCATGTGCTGCAGTCTAAATTAACAGCCCAAGTGCTCAGTTATTCAGAAAGAACTAAGAAGGGTCCTTGATAGAGTCAGAGACTGGATGAAAACTGAGAATAAAGGGAATTTTGATCAGTCACAAGGATTAAGGCAGAGGAAACAGTTTAATAAGGTGGGATTTTGAAAATGTGGGTTTTTCAGGGCCTCAGTTTTTGAAAGGAACTAATGCCTATAGGGTAAGAACTTCTCTTCCTCCTCACAGACTCAGTTTCCACAGCACTGCTATGGTCTGTGAGGCCCCAAGTTCAAGAGACAGTGAAGTATGAAGATTCTTGCTCTTAAACCAGAATCATTGATCAATCCAAATTTAACTTAAAGACAGAATAAAGCAAAGCAGCCACAGAGCAGCAACATTTATAGTGACTTAAGAACAAGGAATGCTTGTGGCTCTACCTCTTATGCGCAAGATACTCATAGAGAGGTGAGTGGTGTCAGTAACACGGGCTGGAGTGGGCTGCAGGGATTGCTAGTGAGCATCTAAAAAGACAAAGTGGTGTAGGATTGACAGCAGTGCAATTGCATTTTGTGTGCTTCCTTCCAGCTTCAGCACCTTCTGATACGATTGCACCGCTCCCAGTTGCAGAGCTGGGTGACTCGTGTATTTCCACAACACACTTTTCTTTGGGATAGACATACCCAGTGTTTATATGAGAAATCAGCAGGTTTCCAGAGCTAGTTCTGTAGACCCCCAAGTGCTAAGTTAATTTTATATCTGCCTCACCAGGGGAATGATAAACATGAATCTCACTTCTAACTGAAACCAAATAAAAGTCATCGCTCCCCTGCAGCATTTGGGGTGCTGACACTAATCTCGAGAAGCATATCCAAACAAGAGTGTAACTCTCAAATCAGATTATGATGAGGTCCTGCTCAGAATGGTACTGGAGTTCCAAATAAAACACAAATGCTATCCTGCTGATGTTAAATAATTTGGTGATAAGCGGAGTGACTCTTAAGGTACTCTCAGTTTCAGCTGGTTTTGAGAAAAGAGGGTTTTTTCATAGCCTATGAGCAACTTCTTATGTTTACTTTGCAGATGGTAGAATTTCACTTTGATGCATCGTATCTGTGTTCTTGAAAGATGTGCTCTTAATGCTTAGTATTTTATGTGCATACACAATACCTGATGCTTCAGGTACTATGCTTGACCTTAATGTTTCATTTTTAAGCTACATTCTTGCTCTTTATAGTGATTAAATTTCTGATAAACTTGCTGGTGAACAGTGATATTTTATTTTTAGTAGTAAGTTTCCAGAGCTTATTTGATGTATGATTAATAGCACCCATGCTAGACTGCCCTACTGCTCATAATCTAGTTTATTTTGATTAAATGTGGAGTCAAGATTTCTCATTAAGCAAAGTTCTGTCTCTCTGAATTACAGCCTGCTTCGCTGTCTTCTCTACCCCTTTGTAGGAAGCTCAGATATGGCTTAGTAAACAATGAGGATCTTATCTGTAATCAGACACCCTTCCATCCCATTACAACTGTCCTCATGGTTTTCATCCCTGATACAGAAAGTGTTGGCACTGCCATGCAAAAAAACCCTCCCAGATGCTCTGATCCCTTCATTAACCCTTTAGGGGAAAGTTTGAGAGGGCTTTGGAGATTTTCATACACATAAAGAGATGATGCACTTGCACACACAAGTTGTCTATCTTTGGAGATTAAGGTTAACATGGTTTGTGCTTTTGTGGTTAATAAAGCTATGGTCACCGTGTATGCAAATGGATCATTAGCTGTATTTGCCTGTATTTTATTTTAAGTATGTACTTAAGGAGATACATATGTGATTTTACCTCAACCATTTTATTGTTGGTAACAGAGGTTTCTATGTACAAATCATGTGTGTGTGTGTGTGTGTGTGTGTGTGTGTGTGTGTGTGTGTGTTGTTTCTGCAGCATTTTATTTCCAGTGCTGTTGTGGACCAAAATATGTGAGATACCTGGCAAGCGATACTCCTGTTTGAGTTGAAGGGCTGAGTAGAATGATTTTCTTTTATAAAAACAATGATGTTTAAACTCAAAATAACTGTGTTGTTTTTTTTTTTTTCTTACTGAACAATGGTTGTTTTGAATTCTGCCGGCTTGAAATACAAAGACCATTTTTAATAAGGTGGCTTGTTCCAAATGAGCACCATGACTAAAACTCAGGGATTCCTCAGATCCATCCTTTCTTTTTATCTAGACGTTTTCTCTGGCTGGAATTGGCAAATTTGCATGAAACATGAGCTGGAATTTGTGAGTCTCTACAAGCCCTAGCAGTATTCTTTGTGGATGTCTGCAGGTCACGTGCAGTGGGTCTGTGTCCTGGGTTCAGCACTTAAACCACAACAGTCTGAAATGCTCTGTGTGTATGATGTAGCTCATACGTGTAAACCCAAAGAGGAATGCGGTGGCTCTGCTGGACAAGTCCTCAGTGGCCAAGCTGATGATCTGTATGTACAAAGCCAGTTTCCACAAGAGCAGCTGGCAAAGAAGGGGTATCCTCATGGTTAAGGCAGTTATGTGACACAGCAGACAGGTTCGAGTCTTTGCTTCAAACTGATAGTAATAGATTTTGGTGTTAGAAGGCTTTTATTATTAAAAACCCAACAAACAAAACCCAACAATAACCAAACCCAAAAACCCAAACCAAAGCACAAAAAGAAAAACTGAATCAGGCCCTACTTCCCCTCGATGCCCACCTAAGCTGTCATGTGGCAAGAAAATCATTTATTTTCCTAGTTGTGCAGTTTCTTTACCTCAGCCCCACCTGCGTTTCTGCTGCCACTCAGACATAAGCTGGTGGGAAGCAGACTGTCCTTTTACTGTCTGCTGGTCCAGCACGGCGCACAATGGAAGTTGATGTTTTGGTGGGAAATTCCTGACCAGTTCTTCTCAGGGTAGTGCTAGGGTCTGTCTGAGCTTTCCTATTGTAATGTACTTCTTGTTTGCCTTTTGAATTTATACAACCCTGACCTGTATTCTGGTTGATGCTTTTCAGAAGTGTAATGCTTTACAGCTTTGTGCATTGCAAAAGGACCATTATTACACAGCTTTGCCTCATTGAATGCAGTAGGTGCAACTAAGATCGTAAATCTCCTAGATGACAAAACATAAAATGTACATGGAAGATCTAATCTATCCTGTTCTGACTGATAAAAAAGAAGGGTCGCTAGTGGGTAGTAAATTAAGATGCAGTATAAAAGTTGTACCTGTAGGTGCTAAATCATTTAACCGTGTTGGGCTCATAGGACTGTCTTTGATAATAACTACGGTGCGGATTATGTGCCATTGGGCGAAGAAAGAACACAAGGGAAGGTCAGCATCTGCCCAGCCTTTCCTGTATAAATAATGGCTTTTGCAGATCCTCATGGATTACTTTAGTTATTTTTGTGATTACACAGTGTTTCATCAGGATATTGTCAAAGTGTTGGGCAGTGTGGCAGTGTTGGATACCTTTAGCAACAAGGCAGTGCAGGAAACGAGTGGGCAAAGACAGACTTCCTTCACTTGGGGGGTCCAGGGTGTGTTTTGCTTAGATATCTTAAGCGCACAAAGAAAACCGCTGAGCTGCAGAAATGGATGTATCTATATATAAACCCATATATCTGAGCCTTTGTGATAAAGGCTATTCTGGGTGTTCCCCCACTCTGCTACGTGTCCTTTGAGATATGTATATATGTATTTAATCTTCTAAATCTTTGGTTGCAGAAATACATTGTAGTGTTGGTGTCTAACAGGCTTGTTCCTCTCCATTATAACCAGTGTCACAAGGCAACTCCCTGAGCTCTTACTATGTGCGCAAATTCACAGGTGCATGTACATGGAGCACACTTAATGTTTGCAAGCCTGACTCAGTAGATTTTGTTTATAATTCTCCCTCTTCACTTTAAAACTGAGTTGTAGCATTTGCCCTTGCAATTGTATTGAAATCCTCGCTGCAACAGACTTTCCTGCTGAGCCCAGGCTGCATGTGGGAAAGTAAAGCAGGTGGTGAGCATGCTGTGAGTTGGAGGATTTAGGCAAAGAATGGATTATGTATTTCATTGAAATTTTAAGCTCTTCCTCCCTTCTCTTGGTTCAGAGGCTGGAAACATCAGATAGATCCTAAAACTAAGGTCTTAAATTTTATGCCTGAAATCTCTACTTCACCTCAGTAATCTGCCTTCCCCCCAGGTATTTTACAAAGGACTTTGTTAAAACCAGAAATTCACCTTTAAGATTGCTGATGAGGAAATCTGTTCTTTGTGAAACAAGTTTGTACAGGGTATTGTTCGCTACATAAAGACCCAGTGTTTTGGGCTGCATTTTCCAAAATCTGATACAGAATGACCCATGCAGAATAAAAGAGCTCTTCTGCATGCTCTTACTTTGTGACTTAAATAAGCTGCACAGGTTAATGGGAGTCAAGACCCTTCTGAGTTTGCCACCACTTGCTGAGTGAATTTAGGCCTCAATTATCAAAGTACCTCACAGCGCTGATTTAACTCTGCTTCTGCTGACATCGAAAGGAATTGAGGTTAGCCTAAAGCTAAGTGCCTTTTGGAAAGCTCAGTGCTGGACTCTTGGTGCCTCTGTCCAAACTGTGAAAAGGGAAGCATTGTGCTAGGAGAGGCAGGTTATGTGGAAATGTATAGCTGGATAGTGTGTTACAGAGCAGCAACGCTGAGGGGAGATGGCAGGTTCTCTTCAGTCATCAGAGCAGACAAAATGTTCCAGTTTTGATGTACATTGAAGTTTTCAAGGTAAGCTGTTTCAATGCTCTCTGGAAGCAGTGGAGCAAATATGCTATCAGGCCTTTTGACTAATTTACCTGCTGAAGGAAAGAAGGCCAGAAACTGTGGAAAAGCTGGGCTTCATCCCAAGTCCTGACTCTTCCAAGCCCCCAAATAACGTGAATAACCAATGTCGGTTTGGGAGTATAGTATGAAACCCTGGACCAGCAACATTCCAATGGGGGGAAACCACTGCAGCAGTGCAGAGTGTTACAGTTTTCTGTGAGGTTGTGTGAGTTGTTCATGGCCAGGAATCAGGCAGCCAACTGCTTTATGAGCTGCGTTTTGTTGCTGCATATGGGGAGAAAAAGTGAGCTGCTTCCCTGCTGAGCAGTGAGGTGAGAGCTGTTGGAACTCTGCCTGGGAGGTGGCAAGGATGGAGCAGAAGGGTTCTCCTCCTGGGGCTACAGCTTGGGCCACATCCAAACCGTCTAAAGTGAGACATAAATGTGGTTTGTCAAAAGCATGGCCAGGGTTCTTGTGCACAAATCTTACCTTAATTTGGGGTTGGCAACAGAGTGTCCCAGCGAGAGGGTTTCACTTGGGATCAATATGAAAGGTTTGGAGTGCTTTGGGGGCATTGTGCTGCAAAGGAAGTACAAGTTGTGTCTGTAACTTCAACAAAGTTGTCAGCTTGAAATGTCTTGTAGAAAAAAACTTTATCAAGGTAGATTGCTTTCTATATACGAAGCGGTGTGGTTGGAGTTTCAATTCTTTCAGGCATTTCTACTATCAATGTTTTTAAAAAGAGATGTTATAAAATTTTGAAATGAGTAAATATTTCCTTGCAGGTGTGCTTGTGTAGAAAGGGAAGGTGAGAAGTATATGGGGGGGGGAAATTGCTTCAGCAGCCAACACCTTCTCAGCCCCCTTCATTATTCCATTTGTTCTGGGAGGGGAGATGCTTCATGGCGGCTGCTTTTGTGGAATGAAATTAAGGGGTAAGAAATGAACACCTAGAAGATAATCAGAGCCAGGTCAGGATGATCATGTCACTCCATGTTGATATGTCTCCTGAAAAACAAAAGCAAAATGAATTTGTCCATGGCAGATTGATTCATCTGTGGCATCCAGTTGAATCCTGGCCTCCTACTGATGCTCCTTCCCCAGCAGCAGCAGCAGTGTCTCAGGTCAGCCACAGAGCAGCAATGCCAAGTCATGGTGGGTATTTTGCTGATGCCCCTGTGGAGGTTTGTTACGGGTGTGAAGGCAGGATGGGCTGTTCTAGATCTGGCTAATGTTAACACCTGGAGCTCTATTTTGCTTTGCCTTTTGGTTTAAACAGGCTGGTGTTAGTGTTACAGCTGTGTTCTGTGCCTTGTGGCACTATTTCAATGAAAGATCTGTCAGCATTTTCAGGAAAAGGTGTTAATTTCAGGCACTTACAACTCAGCAATAAAAATTTGCTTCCAGCAGGAATATGAAATACAAGTGCTTAGTAGTGGTGTTAATATTTATGCACAGTCTTTCATAACAATGGCTTAGCAATTTAAAAGTGATTTCAGCTTCATGCTCTTCTCTGCCTGCACCTCGGAAGGTTGCTTTTCTCACTGGTTGTATGGGCACCAGGTATATTTTGTGCTAGCGATGACAATTTGTCTACAGGGAACAGTCATTTCTTAGCTGAGAATCCAAAATTATGGATACCAGCAATCATAGCAATAACTACCAATTCAGTGTTAAACTTCTTACAGCTTTCATCGCCATGTCTCCCAATTGTGGCTGAGCGAGGATCCTTTTGGGAAGAAAACCAAAAAAAACACCAACACATGCTGCATGGAATAAATTCCCTTTTTTACTCCAGTAAGAAGTTTGTTTGGCTGAGCCTTCCAATATATTTGCTTTGTTTGGGAGTTTGCCAAAGGTTTTTGTACTTATTCTTCAGTTTGCATCACATTCTCAAAGTTGTAATGCTAATTTGGTGGTTTTTCATGTCAAAACGGTAGTATTTTTCTAATATTTAAAAAAAAATCTACCTTTTTAAAATCTCTTGCTATTTGAAGAAAATGGCAGCAGTCAATCTTTAGGAGAGTCTTTTGTTGTCAAGGACTATTAATTGCATAGAGATTTGTTGGGCAGAACATCAGCTGTTCCCCAGTATGGATATCTCAGTTTAGCCCACCATGGAAGATAACTTCTGCAGCCGAGAGTGTCATAGAAGCATAAGAAATCTTTCCAACCATGACCATTATTTCATATTATTAATATTAATACGTGAATTTCAAGTGCAGTAAGATTTGGGTGAAATGGTATTTAGTTACTACTTACAGTAGTGCTATGGTCAAAACTGAGACCTGTGATGCAGGGTAATATATAAGAGAAAGAACTTGGCTCCTAAGTAGAGTTACTGACCAGTTGCAGTCAATGGATGCTTTGAGATCGTCAAGCTGTGATGTGGCACTTTATTTCCAATCACCCAGAACCAAGGATGACTTGAGTCTGAGCAATGGTTCATCTCTCAAGTCTGGAGGGTTAATACAGTTTATTGAGAAGTCAGGTGTCTCTTGGCAGAATTTCCTATATAGCTTCTAGTACTGCAGATGCCTATTTGGGATAACCTCAGAACTGCACAGAAATCAGGTTTTGTGGTCCTATGTCTCCTGTTAGAGATGCAGCTTCTGAGGAGCTGCACACCCAGCAGGTACCTGTTCTGGTTTCAATGAGACCTCCTGTGCAAGTAAAGACCTATGGGGTGTTTGGGGTTTTGGAGGTTGCTCTGCAGCCCTATGGCCTCTCCCAAATTCGGGGTTGGCAAAATATTCTGCTTCCCTGTCTCTCTGATCAATTTTTTCTCAACTGCTTGGCATGTTCCTTTCTCTTTACCCTTTCCATGTAGTAAATCTTGCTCTTGCTGACAGCCCTGGTAATTGCCTTATGTAGAATGAAAGTCTTTTATTCTCTTTCTCTATTTTTATAGTATGCAGCCTTCCACAGCTAAGTTTAAAGGGACAGAAAAATTCATGGTGTTTGCAGTAAGAGCATGTTTTATGCTTGCCTGCTGCTAAAGCAGAGAGAATACTGCCCTGATATGGAGATGTCAGGGGCACAGGCCTGTATCTAAGGCAGTAAATGTTTCTTTTATTTCTTATTCCACTTTATGCTGGCTGCTATTAATTTTAAACTTTTCTTGGCATTTGCAGCAATAAAAAGGAAAAAACCCTGAGGCTTTGTTCTGCTTCTGAACCAAGCCTTCAAACTTCAAATGAGACTTAGGCATATCCTGCTTTCAGAGAAAGCTGGGCTCTCTTATAAATACATGTAAGCATTGGGACACCACTGCCTTCAGGCTGAAGGTATTATCTATTTCTGATGAACTCCGTACAGAGTATGCCCAATGTGTATGAATAGAGGCAAATGTCTAAAACTCTTTATATAAAAAAATCCATCTTCCAAACTCTGATGATACTGTCCAACTGTGGTGTTAACGCTGCTTTGTGGTTTTTACCTACAGCCCTCTGAGGTGCAACAGGTAAAGAATGTGTCTTTGGTTGCAGCCCCTGGTGCTTTTATATAACCCAGTGCAGAGGCTGTGCCTTCGGTGTGCAGCCTGAGCTGGGAGAGGGCTGGGCGTTGTGTCTACTGATGCACAGCATCCCGAGTCCCCTGTGTACACCAGTGCTGTGGATTCTTCCGTTGCAGGACATGCGGTATTGCAAGGTTCAGCTCCAGGCATTCTGCTTTGTGGTGATTCATTTTAAACTTGGCCCCACTTTGACAGAGAAACCTCAGAGCACCCAGGGAAAACAATGACATGCTTGCTGCTCTTGATTTTGTGGATTGATTTGTGTACATCAGGATTCCAAAGACTCCACAACTTGAGCTCAAATGACAGAATACGTGGTGCTTGACAGTGGTACATAGGGCTGGAAAGATAAATCCAATTGTATTTAACGGTGAGATGTATTTCCACAGCCTTTGATTTAATCACTGGAGTATTGACAGGAAGGTTTGGCTCAGTACTTCCCCATTTAGCTGTGCTGTTTGGTTACTAGACTGGAACAGCATACAGCAGGTATTGTCATGTTAGTGAAAGGCATCCCACAGCAAGTTCTGCTCTGGCACGCAGTCTGAACAACGAAGAAATAACAATTCCTTGCTTGACCAAAGACCGTTCATGAAGTTGGGCTTGCTGGAACGTGAAGGGCTCTGTAATCATCTTTTGTGAATATGTGATAGACTCTGCTCTTCTGACCGTGAGAACTGTACTGCTCAGGGCTTGGCACCCCTAAACCCTCTCTAATCTGCAATGTGGGCAGAGTTTTAAATGCTGACACTGTCTGGAAGCTGAGAGTGAGACCCAGTTTGGTGGTGTTCATCCTCTATATTGTATGAATTGAAACCCTGTAAATAAATATTTGCTATGTAATTATGTAGCAATGATGAACATGATTTTACTGTCCAAGTTTTCAGGAGACTTTTAGCCAAGATGCTGCTTTATTTTGTCTTGGGGGCGGAAGTGGAAGATTCCTTTTTCTGAAGTGCTATTTTCATTCTTTTCTGTATAAATAAGCAAAGAAATGCTCCCCCCCTTTTTTGACATGACACCAAAGAGGATCTAATCTTCATAGATCTTTTCAAGGGTGCCTAAATTTATTTATGGTTGATTTAGTTCAGTTTGCATGCTGTAGTGCTGTCTTCTGTTAAACAGCTGATACACCACCCAGCTTTTCACATTAATCACTGCACTCTGTGCTCAGTTCTCCCAGCTGAAGAGCCATCTATTGAGCTGCCTTAACCACAGCCAAACGTCCCAATTTTTCTGTTGGTTGTTTTAGCCAGTGGTTGATAAGCCTATGGCTGGTATTGCACCAGCAAAGGTAAGTTTTGTGGTAGCACATTGATACATTTGTCATTTTCTTCTCTAATTCCTTAACAGAAAACATGATTAACATGGGGGTTTGTTCATGAATTTAAGATTTGTCAGTGACAGCCTACAAAAGGTGCCTTGATTGGAGCACATATGATTGCCCTTTGTTTTCAGAGTCCACTGGTTCTTGCTTCCCACCCTGTTTCAGCCCCAGGTCTGCCCTCGGTCTCTCACCTTCATTTCCTCTTTAACCTCTGCAGTCTTTTCAGCTTCCCCTTCCTTTTTTGGCCACAACTCTCCCCTTCCCCTTCTGGACTCAACTCTTCCTTTGGCCTCCTCTCTGTCTTGGGCCTCCCACCCCTCGCTTGGCATACACCCTTCCCTCAGCCTCCCAACCCCTGTTGGCCTCAGCTCTTTCCTGGGTTCCCACCCGCTGTTGGCATCACACACCCTGTTGGCCTCTGTTTTATTCTTGGCCTCGATCACTATTAGTCTTATCATTTTTCCCAGCCTCTCAACCCTGTCAGCCTTCAACACCCCATCAGCCTCTCTGTTTCCCAGCACCCCAATCCCAGTAAGAATCCCACACCCTGTGAGCCTCATACCCCCATTCAGCCTCCACCTTTCTCCTGGCCTCCCACCCCTGTCTGCCTCAACATTTTTCCCACACCCTGCCAGCCTCCTACTGCCTGTCAATATCCACTTCTTTCCTAGCTTCCCAGCCCATGTCAGCCTCCTACCCCCATTGGCCTCCAGTATTTTCTCATCTCCCACCCCCTGCCTGCCTACACTTCACTCTGGTCTCCAGCTCCCTGTTGGCCTGCAGTTTTTCCCAGCCCCTGTCAGCCACTGAATTCGCCCCTCAGTCTGCTGCCCTCAGTGGGTGCGGGCCCTGTACTGCCTTTGTCTCTCTGTGTAAACAGGTCCCTTGTATTGCAGTTCAGGCTGTTTTCCAAACCAGGTGATGACTGTTTTGGGAGAGTGTCCAAAACCTCACAGGCATTGCATCCTTTTCTCATTTTGATTAGGAAAAAAAGAATAACCTTGAAAGACTCCCAACTTCATGGTGCTGCTGGCACTGAGGTGTGGAGACGGGCATAGGTGAGCTCAGCTGGCTGGGATGAGCTGCGTGGTGTGGACACAGCTCTGCCACAGCTCCATGCTCTGTGGGACCTCCTGAAGGGAGACAGCAGAGCAGCTCTTTGCAGTGGGAGCCTTCTCATGGCTCTCTGGAAGCAGGGTGGCTTCCTCCATGCAGGTGGAGCTCCCCGTGTATGTGTTGAGAAAGGCTTTAATTTCTTCACTTCAGATAAGAGGTGTCAGCACTGCTGACTGTGAATTTCTGGTTAGAGTTGGCCCCAGTCCCTAAATCCGGCCCTGTCTCACCTAGACTTCACCACTGAAGTTGCCTGCATCCGTGCAGCTCTGCCTCTGAGTCTGTTTTAATATCTTTAAATACTGTATTCCTTTTCTAATATTTAGATGTGTCCTTATGTCCATCTTTTAAGTGCTATGATATCTAGCCTTGCTGTATTATGAACAATAAATGCTCCACTACTTTGTATACGCAGACACAAGGTATGTAAGGCACTATTTTGTCTGTGTATTTATGCGAACTCCTAGAAATGATCAGTAGGGTAAAGATGTGCAAGTGATGGGGATTTGGAGCTGTACTTCCCTCACATACAGCTGACAGTGTTTTTGAGTCTACTTTGATAGTCTCTTGGGGGTTTGAGTTACTTGCCTCTGTGAAACCAAACTGTGCCACTTGTAAGGACAGTGCAGTTGTGAAAGGCTTCTGCCTGTTCCGACAGAAAACAGTCCTGTTGCTTCTCTTCACCCATGATGTGCAGTTCAGATTCCATGTAGTAAAGCTCCTGTCATGTTAGCTACCTGCTCAGCAGTGAAAGGGTTGTCTAGTAATGAGGTGATCTGCAAATACCAGATCACATACAACTATTACCTGAATGAATAGCCAAAATGATTCTTTAAAAAAACACAAACACAAATAGCTGTAGAGTAAGAAAGTCCCAACTCTTTGTTCTCCTAGAATTCTTAGGAGCACAATTTTCACTGAGGTGCCTGAACCGTCTTTTGGAAATAGGAGAGGAAGGACAGGAATCCTCCTGTGTTTAAGAGAAAAGCACAGCAGGAGATATTGCTCTGCTGTAGCTCATGTGGGGTGTTGCTTTAATCCATAAAGCACAGTCACATATTCATATTCCAAAAGGGCATAATTATTTCATGATAACAGTTCTCCCTGGAGTGGCCTTTCTGGTATTTTAAAAGCATTTCTTGTGGAGAAAATCTCTATTTTTGGTGCTGACAGTTTTAAAAATATCGAACAATAGTCTCAACTGAGATAGTGTTTCACAGAGATTAAAGTGGCTCTTCAGCCTTTGCTCTTTCCGGGGGGGGGGGGGGGGGGGGCGGGGAGAAATTCTTTATGTAAAGACTAATAAAATGCAGAACTTCCAGCATCAGTGTTTGGCAGGTCCAAAGAGAAGTGATTCACAGTTTTCTTTTAGGAGGCCAAACTGTGGAGTTGTCTTTGATCAGAATAGCTGCCTCTGTAGTGCTCTGTCAAGTTCTTCCAGGTGCTTGAACAGCCTGTGAGGGCAGCAAGCAAGACAGAGAGTGACATTTGCTTCTTGCGGGAGGGGTTGTGCTGAAAACCTGTGTGTTGTGGGTGGTGAGCTTCTCGCTTTCTAAACAGCACACAAAGCATTGCAACATTGGGTTTTGGATTTGAACACATCTTCTGCAGATACGAATCCTCAGATGATTACAATACGTTACACAAAACTGGTTCAGCTGCTGTTGTGATGCTACAGGAGAGTTTTACTTTGACAGACTTTTGAAAGCACATTTCAGAGCTCAGAATTTGTTATTCTATTATTTATTATTCTATTGCTTTTCAAGTGAAAGAATTTTTATGCACATTTCCTACAGTTGTTTTGTGTTAATTCTTCTGCTATTCAGTGATCTGCCGTTCTCCAGTGCAAACAGTATGCATACAGAACTGCATAAGTGAGTGGGATTCTCTTTGGCTGGGTATTTTCCCCATTTCCTGTATCCCAAAGAGATTGGGATATAAATGCACATGGTGATCTTGGCTGGCCTGAGTTGCTGTGAGGAGTCTGGGGTCCTGTATGTCTTTCACCACTAGATTAAATTGCCCTTCCATTCTGGGGGAGGTGAAATACGGGTGGTGCAGCAGTTGTTTGTGTTTGTTTTTAATAACAAGCTTTCAGGCAATAACAGGCAGGCAGTGTTGGCCTGGTTTGATTTCAGGCATTACACAAGGGAGCAGACTATTTTCACATCTCCCCCTAGAGCTCTTTAGCAACAACAGCAGCAATAATAATAACAATCCAGGTTATTAAAAAAAAAGAAAAGAAAGAAGGAAACATCACACCAGTTGCCTTAAGGAGTAGCACAAAGCCATGGTGAAGGCCAGTAGAACCGGGCATCTTTGCTCCCAGTGTAAGAGCAGTGCATGTAAATAACAATATACAATAGCATGGCACAATGAGCATTTGTGATATTCAGGAGAAATAGATAAAAAATAATGGGCTTTTCACCAACATATCACATTCTCAACCCTTCTTATGTAGGAAAATTCATTTTTGCCTGAGCTTATTAGAACAAGTGCTGAGTGAAGGTGTGAAACTGAAGCGAGTCAGACTAATGCCCAGGGTGGCTACCTGGAAAAAGGCAATGAGTGTCTAGGCTGAAGGGATGGGCTCAGGGGTTTGAGAAATGGCAAATGTCAATAGAGGGAAGAGCTGATGCCTTTTTAATGGGAGAAGGGTCGGTGGGTTGGCAGGAGAACTGATGAACTGCCAGTATAATATGCTGCATGTAACACCGGGGCAGTGCCAGGTCTTGTGTTTTAAGAGCACAGTGTCTGTCTCCAGGAAATGGCACAGACTTACCTTTTTTCTGAGTCTCAGACTTGCCATCTTATATAGCTTTAGTTAGATCTTTTCTTTTCTTCCTGTGTTTCTTTTTTAATCTAAAATGATTAAAAAGAGAGCCTGTAGGCTCTTTTGTGCTGGAAATCTCAAGCGGGCGCAATGTTGGATTTCCTGGGTGGTTATCAGGTGTTGTGTTTGTATGGTGCCGGAGAAAGGAGGTTAAAAGAGAAGTTCAGGAAAGGGGGAGCAGTGCTGGAGAGAAGAATTGTGCAAATCTTTTGTGCTCTCTCAGCAAAGTTTGTATGAACATTACATCAGAGCAGAAGCAGCAGAAATGAAACTTTTATCAGGTTGGAAGTGGCATTCCAGAAATGTTGAGTGTGTGACCTTATTTTTTCCATTCAGAACCAGATGTGGAGATAGGGCTTGGACTGGAAAAAACATAATCCTCTAATTGTGTAGCTAGGGAGGGAGGGGGAAAAAATGGTATTACAATGGATTGAGCCAGGTGCAGAGCCAGTTGTGGCAGACATGGAAGGTTCTGCTAAGTTTTAAGCTGTCATCTGCATCCCTGATGCCATCATAGGTAGAAGATATTCTGTCATCAGCAGTTATCATGCAAGTGTTTTACATTGATTCGGCTGAGCTGACTTTTTCAGTCTTCGAGGCAATAGCTACCAAAGAGTTAAAAGACACCTTATTTTGCAGTGAATACATGGCTGGTAGCTGCACTGTCAGCTGAGAATTATGCTGATGGAAAGGACATAAGAAGCAAACTTGAAGTGTGCACATTAGTGAGCATGGTCGTTGGTTAATTAGTGTTTTAATGTGTATAGTGGTATGATTCAAAGCCCTTGAAGATCTCTCTGTCTCCACTTCCACTGCTGGGCATTTTGCCTTATATGAAAATGTTCCAGAAATGCAGGTTGTACTTAAAACAGCCAATGTGATTTTTCAGATTGAGAGAAGCGAAAAACGTCTCTTTGTTTCTTTCTTCTTTTAACCTTCCCCTTGTTCTTCAAAACAAGGCATTAATCAATGACAATAGAAACTGCTGCTGTTAGGGCTGTCAATGTTTATAGCTTTGGGTTTAATAGCAAGGACATAAATATATACTTTTCATTACATTTTTGCTGTTATTTGCTCATCATCCACAGTATCTGATATTATCATAACTCTTTGGTTGATGCTATTAAAGTTATGGTTTGCAGCTCACACTGGCATGAAGCAGACAGAGAGCCATAAAAGCAAAAAAGCCTCATAGATTGAGATTCAACTATAAGGCAGGATGGGTCATTTTCTCACTATTCACATAACAGCAACTCTAATCTTGGTAGATAGTATTTTTAACCTTTCTTTCTTATCCTGCCCTCTCCCCCCAGTAAGATTTCTGATTATTGCACTCCACTTGGTGCTTGTGAGGCAATGCCTGGAGAACTGTGTCCAGTTCTGGTCTCTACAGTTCAAGACAGACACACACAAACTGGGGAAGGTCTTCACAAGGAGCCACATGGAGAAGGCAAAGGGCAATGGGTACAAGTTACATCAGGAGAGGTTTCATCTTTGTATAAGAAAGACAGTTGTTACAGTGAGAACAATCACCCCAATTCTGGACTGTGATAGTAAAGCTTCACTGGATCACTTATTTAGAACAGTGGAGGACCTTTGCAGAGAAACTTTATGTCTCTGTGTTCAGCTCTTCCTGGGAAACTCCTCCACTGGGGCCCTCCCCATAAGCCCTTTGTCTTTACTGGAAGGACTCCTTGCTGTCAATACTTTGGCCTGTTTACAAGTGAGTGGGTAGAAAGACAATGAACTAATAGGAATAGTTTATCAATTAAAGATTGCAAATAAGAAAGCCTCAGTTGAGACTTGTCAGGATAGGAATAACCTGAGATGGTGACTTCATGGGTATAAATCATTCATCTTCTGGCAGAAGATGCCTGACTTCCTTCAGCTATGGCTGGAAATTACTAGTGAGAAAGTCTAGATCTAATTCAGATCTGGTTTTAACTGTGCCAGCTCTTGTGGTGTTGGAGGCTCTGATAAGGTATGGCCTAATCTTTCTGCCATAGTAGGGATGATCTACATTCATCAAATGATCAAAAATCCACTACCTTTAGTGAGTTTTGAACTAACCTCTGAGGACTTCCAGCCATTTCATACCTTGTCTCAGTTTAAATCTGTTTATCCAATGTATTTCAGAATATAAATTTACAAAGAGTACCATTGCTCTTTCATCTATCCCTCTTCAGAACTAGTCAGTCAGCTGCTGGCAGAGACTGGGTTTTCCCTGCTTTCTGCAAATAATCCAGGCTTATCCTTAAATAGCATAACTCTGTGTCAGAGCATTTTAAGATTTATTTTAGTATCTAATATTCCATGTGACTATCAAATAAAATAAAGCATCCTTTAAAAAATGTCTTTATACAAATCTAATTTTATTCCTCTCCAAAGAAGTAGCAGCTTCTGAACAAGTTTGATTTGTATTTCAAGTAAAATGTTATTGTTTTTAAGCTGCTAAATGCTTGTAGTAACTCTGCTTCACAAAAAGGAACCAGAAGTGAATGCATTTCCCATCTCCCTTTGTAGCAATGCACTTACTGCTTTTAGTCATCTGAACTGGTGTGTTAAGAGTGTCTCAGACTATGGGATCCTTAAATCTCTGCTGAGCCAAGTTCTGTCCCCTGTGATGTCTGGGCTTTGTCAGCAAAGCAAGTTCCACTGCATCAGGGTTTTCCAGGGTGCCTGTGTGTATGAAACAGTCGCTGTTCCTAGATTGCACTGAAGGCTGCAGCCACCCTTTGAGGCAGGATGTTGTCATGGTTTAACCTCAGATGTTCTGTTTGTGGTTGCTTTCCTGAATGGATGTGCGTATACGTGTGCACACTTTCATTTAGGTACCATGCCCAGCTTCAGTGTAGTGGCTGAGCTTGTTGTCATGTTCTGTCCCTTATCTTAGCCTCAGCCCATTTTTCATCCCATTAAGATGAGAGCCTTACACTGAGCAAGACTGGAGCTGTAAGTGGATTCACCCATTCTGAAGGGTCCTCGTGACATTGGTGTGATACATATCTACTGGAGAGAGCTTTTCCTGCTGCTGCACTTTGGCATCCAGTTCTTCTTTTCCTGTTCTCACCAGTGGTGTTGCAGCTGAATTTGTATTTCAATACCACAGAGAGGACATCATTTGCTTTGGAAGAGACTAGAAATGTCTCAGAGGAGAGATGAAAACACTTCATTGTGTGTTCCGGCTCATGTGGTGATACACATGGAGGTCTGATGTGTCAGTAGTTCCCTTCCCTTCACTCCTGTTTTAATTCCTAAGTCAGAGAAAGGGTGAAACCTCTTGTGGCCTTGTGAATAACCTGCTGTACTGTTTCCATATGCCTGGTGATCTATGCGAGTAACGGCCTTTGTGTCAATTTTTGAACAAGCGTATTTTTGTGGCCTGTAAGGAAAAGTTTGGTTGTACAGGCTGAAGCAAACAGACAGTGACCAGAGCACTGCAATTGTTGGCTAAATGAGAAGACTACAGATGCTTTATTCAGTGCCAGTGTTTTTTTAGCTGGTCACCTCCTGTTCTGGCTGAATTCCTCTTGACATCTGACCATTGGCTGACAGTCCTGAAGATTTGCCTTTCTGTAGTGAGACCTCCCACAAGACTGCCACTCCTGAGAGAGGACCCACTTTGGACTGGCCCAAGGTGGGGAAGAATCACAAGCTAACATACAGACCCTGTGACAGCCTTGCAGTTGCTGCCTTTTGTAATGTTCTCTGTTCACTGTGGGTGCTCATTTCTAAACTCTTTTAGCCCTCTTGCATGGTGTAGCTTCATCAGGCATTAACTGCTTTGGAGCAGTTCTACCTCTGCAGAGGAGAATAGGATACCTCTGCCTGGGAATAAATTGCTCCCTTTTGCTTGCCACAGCCATTTATGTATTTGATGAGCAGATGAGCTCTACCTGGTGTATCAGTCTTCAGAGAGTATTGACTTACCTTTTGTGGGAAAGCGCTGGCTTCATTTCTGAGCATCACTGGAGTGAAGATTCTTAATTTGGTCCAAATGGATTTAAAAGAATTTGTTAGTACTTTTTCAGATGAGTGATGTGCTTGGTCACTGACCTTGTAGGTGTAAGTCGTGTTCCTGTTTGTTTTAACAAGAGTTTTGCTGCCTGAACTGATCAACCAGGAAAGTGACAGGGAGGTGAGAGATGTTTGAGGGGTTGCTGGCATAGTTAAAGGAAAAAGGAGAATATTATGAAGTACTTTGCTGGGTGCCTTGCTACTGCTTGTGGCTTGGCACATAGGTAACCTGAGTTGGAAGCAGGTCTCCTCCTCCTACAGTGGAGAGGATGAAAGTCTGAACTGCATTTTTAAGGCCACCTTGTTGCCTCAGATGTTGATGATGACTTGAGGTTTAAAGCTGTGCTGGGAATACACAAGGCCTTTGGCAGGCACTTGTTATTTAGCAGAATTACTGCATTTTGGGCTTGTGTATCCTGGCTGATGACACTAATCTCCATGTTAGGAGACAAAGTACCAGCTGTGCCTGGTCCTATTTGTACTACTTTAGCCACATGGATGTTCATCCATTTAATTTGGAAATATTTCTCTGCACTCATCAACAGCCACATGCAGGCAACTGAAATTGCCACATTTATTCTGACTTAGTTTTGAAAACGACAGATGCTACAATGCTGTAAAACATGGTGAAAGGGTTTTCTAGCTTTGGTTTTGTTTCTCACTTGAGGGTGTTTGATATATAAGCTATTAATGCTCATGAGTGGAGCTACTTCAGCAAGTGAAGCTTCCATTGTGGAGGGGGATGACTGGTGCTGTTTATGCTTAGACAAAGGACTTGGAAACTGTACTGGGACTCAGGAAGGAGAAGAGTTGGTGCACATGTGACTCACGGATACACACAGATGTCTTGTATGATGGTTATTACTTTTTCTTAATAATGTGACTTTTCCCCCAGCCTGAATAATTCAGAAGAACAATACTGTTGTGTGCACACCTGAAGGTGTGTAAGCTTCTCTGTCCTCTGGGCATGTGGTGTGTGTGCTGCTTCCAGTGGAGATATTTTAAGAGGATAAATACAAAACCATCTGCCAAGGCACACTGCTTCTTCTCATGCCTGACCACATTCAGGGCTGCGGTACAACAGTTCCGCAGCAAGATGCGAAAGCCTCGTTCCCAATCCTGGACACAGGGACCAGCCGTGGAGTGTCTGGGGTCACCGATGGGGATAGGGATGGTGCCCACCATGCTGCTTACCTGAGTCCCAGGACCCAAAGGACTCTGGTAATACAGGCACTGCCTTGTCCTGCAGCTGGAGGGCCACTCACGTTGCCTTTCTAAAACCTGAGGCTCTGCCATTGTCTGCGTTAGGAAAGCTGGTACAAAGAGTGCTTAATGAAAAGTCTGGCGTGACTAGGACATGAAGGACATGCTGTAGTGTCCGGCAGAAAATGCTTGTGGAGAAGAGAGGGAGAACCTGTGTTGAAATTATTAATGCCCGCTTTAGTGCCTACTTCATTGTGCCTTTGGGCTTTGTCTTAAGGTGTCACAGAATGCAGCTTTCTTTGTTTATCTCATGTTTAGTAATCCTTGATAGAGTCATTTGGAGCAGTAAATGGGGCTAGAAGATCTCCAGACCTTCCAGCCTCAATTATTCTGTAATACAGATGGGCAGAGAGATGCCTACAAAGACTTCCAGAAAGAATGAATAAAGGAATATAAGAAGGGTCAGTCTTTCCTTACTAAAGATAGTTTTTGATGGCTTTGAAACGGAAATGCTAAAAAAGGCTCATCAGTTCATTATTGAACACTCATGTAGTGCTTGCCTCTGCCTTGAGTTCAGTTTGTGGACAGAAGTCTGGAGTTTCTTTGAATCAGATTTCAAATGCACTGGGGCAGAGGAGCATTTTCTGGAATAGCTCTGTAAAATTGGCTTTGTTTTTTGTTGCATTTGGCATCTGTACTTGCTGGACCTTATGAGGTAACCGAGCTGTGCTGCTCGTGGAAATTATTACTGCTTTTATTTTGGCTGCTGCCTCGAGCCCTGTGGACTAGTAAATGTTGGATGCTTATATTTAACTGGAGCTAAGCAGAAATTTGTCAAAGCTTGGGTGCTTTCAATTTAGAGCCTTTTGATTTACTTTTATTAAACAATTATAGCTAGATTTGCCTTTTGGGGAGTCTTTGTTTATGGCATTCTAAGCTAACAAAGCCCAGCTAAGCTGAAGGATGGATTATCGAAAATCAAAGCTTGCTCTCCTAATAGGGACAATGGAATCCCGCCTGGTCCGAGCCTCGCCATGACACCTGGGAGGCCTCCACTCCAGTATGATAAAGTATTTTCTTTGAGAGAAGGTCAACAAAAGTTCACTTTTACAGAGAAGTTCTTTCTCTCAGTTAATGGGGCTCCCCGTTGCATGGTCCTGCAGTTGCTTAACATAAAAAGGATGGATTGTCAAAGGAATTACCTTTAAAGTTCTTCCCTGGCAAACTTATGTGAAAGGACAGACCATGTGTTCTCTCCTGGCCAGACAGAGCAGTCCATGACCCAGCCAGCCAAGCTGTCATGCCCCTTTGCACTTTTGCAGTTTAGGATTTGTCAGCGTTTGGATTTCAACCCCATGTTTCTGGGCAAGTGCCATTCTTTAGACTTGTATTTTATAATAGAATCTCCTACCTGGGTTTCAGAGCAAGCCATTTAATATTTTTATGTTGTGGAAATGAAGGCATTTCCAGGCCTTTGGGGATTTTCCTAGTCCCAACACAGCAGATTTATAATTTAACATTAAATATTTTGTGGTTATCATATCACATGTGAGGTGGACTTGGTCCTTAAGGACTAAACACAAAATCGTAACATAGAAGCAGAGCCAGACTTGGTCAGGGTTTTTTTTTTTTGTGTGCATGTTGTGTACGTGATACCCTGCATATATAATTGATCTGGAGTCATAGCTGGGCCCAGACCCAACTGAAAACCTGCAGGGATTGTTCTTTCTGATCCCTTTCTGACTTTGCTGACTCATTTTTCCCAATAAAGGGAGAGATGGGAGTAGGGTGTGAGAAAGCCATTACATAAGGCCAAGATCATCTGCTGGGAGAAATGGGCATGGGCTGTTCGGGCTTGCTTTGACTTGAGTTTTCATAGAGGTGCTAGAAGACGACTTTGGAGAAATTTCGCTATCCTTTAAAAATCATTTTGATTTTACATAGAAAGAAAAGGTGAGACTGTCAGCCCAGAGTTTCATTTGGGCTTTGATTCCAGTGGAGCTACCCTGGTTTTCTAATGTTGGCATTATATTTGTGTAAATTAAGCCCCCAATTAGAGCATTGTTACCAAGTCATTATTTTCAGTATTAATTGATTTGATAAAATCTCCTCTAAGAAACATTCTGTGCCTTAGAAGAGGACAGTTTTCCATAGGAAACTGGTACAACTTTGTTCCCATTTTGGACTTGTTCAGTAAAGAGCATTGCAGTTATGCTCTTAGATCCATGATGCTGATTTTGGTATCAGAACTCAGATGAAACTGTAATTCCCAGTATTCAAAGAGGTAGATTGCATTCAGTAGAACAGACATGTAGCTTTTCATTTTGGTTTTGTTTTCTACCTAGTTTTCAGAGTGGGCCATTGCATGTTTTTATGCTACAGAAATGAGGCTATTTCTAGTGTTTGCAGCATGTTAGGATTCCAGCAAGAAGGTTTAGGACTCAGCTGAGAGGAGGGCTTGACACAGGAACACTTGCAAGCAGCGCCTGCTAACTTGTGAGCCTGGTTTATGATCAGTCCTGCAACAGGAATAGTTGCACCATTTATTTTGCAATATGAGCTCTAACACAGATCTCCTGGAGCAGGACACAGCTTGGGGTGGCACTATATTAGTAGGACGATTAATATTTTTTAAGTGGCCATTAGCTGGTATGTGGGAGGTGTGGGCAGTAGCAGAAACTCAAGTTGTGCTCTGGGAGGCTGTGATGGCCCTTCTCTTCATACCCTTCACTAATACAGTTTAGGATAATTAACTATGTAAGTTAATAGCCTGTTTTCAAATCCTCTGAGATTACTTGGAGTCTTTCAGATCACATAAGTGGGCTTTGAGTCAGGCCTGTGTATTAAAGCCCTCATGCTTGAGTGTGGAATCAGCTCAGCTAAACCTTATATGTACCCCCCCCCTTATTTTTGTTAATGTATAGTATACCACTGCCATGACTACCGTCAGGTTCTCCAGTGGCCAATCATGTTTGCAATGACATGAACCGGAGGTGAGATTTCCCCACAGAAGCCCTGAATCTGGTACCAGGTTTTCTCATGACAGAGAGAGAAAAGGGACGTTAATTCTGTATGTTTGCATTTGAACAGTGAGCACATCTTCACAAACCCTGTGTAGCTGAGGAGCTGTACTCACGGAAGAAAGCCGCCTCTCTTCCAGATTAACTGGCTGGAAACTCACAGAAGCTCTTCTGATGGAGAAATGAAGCTGCTAGGATGAAATCCCAAGCAGAACCTTTGCTATTTTGTCACATTAAAGAATTTACATCTAATAAACCCAGGGGCCTTGGGCCGGGGGTACAATATCTGCTGTGACAGTTTTGGTCTTTCTTTTGGGTTTTTTTGAGCTTTCTCTCTAATTAGTTTATATTCCAATAAATCCTTAATACAACAACTGCATTAAACCCAATTGAAAATGAAACAAAAAGAGGAGTTTAAATGGCTCTTGGCTTGCTCTGTATGGCTTCCAGGCATCCAAGCAATTCTGCTAACAAGTATCCTGTAACCTATTTGCAAAGGCCACTAGCAGATAATTATATTTGGTTAATTTACATACTTTCAGTTTCTAATCCTAATGAGTTCTCAACCAGCAGTCCCTGGGCAATATGTCGTCTTACCTTATTCTATTTGCCATCCCTACTGCGCTAGTTCTCTTCTTTTAATTTACAAAACAATGCTGTTAGGTTTGGTTCAGGGCTTTCCCATTTCAGCGCACATCTACACTGGGTGATTCCATGCCGACTGAAACCCTATTTGCAAATAAGTATTTTACATTTTTATAGATCTTCCATCTGGGAGCCATTCTGCAGTTTAGGGAACCTGACCCCAGTTAGACACAGAGCCTATTTTCATTGCAAAAAATCAGGCTGAATTCTGCACCAGCCAGTATCCAGGGCATCCTGGTGACATCTCTAGTTTGCTGAAGCGGGTAGGTGTTGGCCAAAGATGGGGACTGGGGTGTTGGTCTGTAACGGTGTTATGCTGCTACTACAGCAAAGGTGGAGTTGGGGCATGGGGTAGTAGGAATGAGTAACGGCTGTGTGAGAGCCTCTGGGAGCTTGTAAGGCTCTGGTAAAACATCTCGGGCTGCTTGGCAGCTGCTTCTTCCCATTTTGTGTATTTAGGATCTCTCCCTATGTATGGACTATTTTTTGGGATCAGTTATCAGCCAACTTTGAGATTACACTCAGTCAAGAGGCTGAGGAGGAAGGGAAGAGGAGAAAGATGGGAAAGATTTACACTTTCAGGTGAGCAACACTCTGTTTAGCTCCTTCCCTTCAAACAACACTTAAAGTGGGCCCTCCCGATGGAAGGAGCACATCTGCCAGTGCTGATCCCTACAGGAGCCTGAGTAACTGGGATTGAAGTTGAGTGTCCAGCCAGGGACAATCCAGCACACTGAGTCAGCATCTTGCAGAGTCAGGCTGCTGTGTCCAGGCTGTGAGGATGGCTCTGTTGCTCTGCAGGGCTGTGCAGCACTTGGCGGAGAGCACAGGGTTTCAGCTAAAGCCTTTTGTAAGACTGGAGATGCAATCTCCACTGTTGCATGGAGATTTCTGGAATGCAAAGTCCTGTGGGCAACTAGAATAATTTCAGTTGTTACCTTTTGATCACTGGGGTATGTACTGCAATGCAATTTTTAGAAAAGCTGTTGGATGAAATATTTCCTCTCAGGCATCAAAGGCTGCTTTCTGGTCTGATATATTTCACTGTAATGAGGTCAGCTTTGGACTAACATTATGGTAATTTCTAATGTTCCCTTGCAAGCAAAAGAAAGACCCCAAACCTCCTTTTACAGCACCACATTAAGTACTTTGATGAAAAAGAGTGTGTGATAAGGTACCTGAGAATGGGAAAGGAAAAGCTGCAGTTTGCAAGGCTTTTGTCCAGATTTCCAGGAAAACGGACAGATTCTATGAACTGCTGCTAGTTAATAAATCATCAGGAGAGGGGTGATTTTTAACTGACCAAAATAACAACAAATGTTTAGTGATGAGGAAAAACTCAAAGGTGTGAGAATAATTCTTAGCCAATAATTTTATTTCAACATCTTAAAGAATGTGAATTTTATACTGTTGATGCTTTGGTGTAATTTCTGTACAGCACACTTGAGTTCCCAAATGTTTCTGCTTTTACACACATGCATGCAAGGCTTAGCACTTAAGAACTGATGCCTAAAGGTAACATTACCTGCGAAGTTATTCCAAAGCAGCCCGTTTTTGTGAGGAGCACCTTGATGATAATTCTTTCTCCTTAGAGCATTTAAAATCTGACTCTAGTATTTTCCGATGGACTAAAGATGGCTTAACTGTCTTTTCATGCCTGATTGTGATTCCACACTAATCATAGCTGTGCCTGTGCATCTGAACTTTAGGAGAGGCAGTATTTGGCAGTGGCTCTCACACCTGCAATTGGGATGAACAGAACATGAACTCAGAGTAAAGCAGATTTGAGCCACAGACAGCAAGTGTCTTATGTTGAAGAGTCAGAGTGCTGTTAAAATCATGTGTTTTTCCTACTGTATCACTCTTGATGATAATGGCTGGTAGATTATCAGGTGAAATTCTGGCTCTAGCAAAGTCAACATAAAATCTTTCATAGACTACCGTAGGACTAGTACTTTATCCCAAAGGAAAATATCATCTGAAGATAAGTTTACAGAGGCTTGACAGGAGTGCCAGATTTCAAGGGGGCACTGAAAATTTACAGGGCTGAAGATACACTTTTGGGTAGTAGCTTTTAGGTGGGTTTTAAATACCGCTAAGAAACCACAAACCAAAGCAGAACAAGAGAGTAGAAGTCTTATTTCTTTCTCACAGGTCATCTTAAATGCCTTGTGAGTTGAAGATAACGCATTGCTTGATTCTACTTTTGATATTCCTAGTACTTCTCTCTTGCCTTTTACTTCCATCCCTCCTTCCCTCTAGAAAACCTCAATCCAAATTCCCCACAAAGCCATGATGCAGATCATTCCATCAGGTTTGTCTCTGGGAGGCTGTCCAGGCATTTCTGCAGCACAGGAGCTACACTTGAGGAAAGAACACTTATGTGGTGAAACCAGAGGGGAGTCAAAAGAATTTAAACTAGTTTGAAATACAAAACAATAATTTATTTGACTTCATTTTACTTGTTAACGTTTATAGCTAATGATGATTTCATGGAACTGCTTTTATAATTCAATACATTCAAATCTATAAAGCAAACAGTTACTACCATGGGCTTTTCAAATTCCACAAACTGTCTTATAGAAACAAATGAGCTGTACATGCACATCTTTGCAACAGGTTGCAACATTTGCAAACATGCTTTAAACTCCTTTAAAGCTGCAGGATAGTGTCCTCTGCATCAGGCTTTTCAGATGAAACCTATAGACTGTCTTCAGAAACCTTAAAAAGAAAAATGTTTAAATGTTGAGCATAACTCTAAAAACTGCTGTTTGATAAATGTTAAATATTACAAGAGAATGACTCTGAGTTTAAACCATCAGCTAAATATTGATAAACAGCACTCTGTGTAGAAGTGAACAACAGCAAAAGAATAGCACAAAATATGGTTTCACAAAAAATACATATGTGCAGTTGCCCTTGTGGGTTTTTTGCAAACTTTTAGGTAAAGAAAAGCATGGGTACCTTTTAATATGAATATAGTCTAAGCAAATTACCTGTGTAAGTATGGTTAATACATTTCTGACATTTAAACACTTCATGTAAAAGGTAACAAGTAAAAAAGTACAATCAGTATTCCAAAAAGCACTGCTAATATTGCCGTTGATGGACATGGGCAAGCTTCCTCTCCACTTTATAATGGAGATCCTGGCACCCACAGTTGTAGAGCTCAGTATTTGAACTATAAACTTGATGACTGTATCTTATATACAAAACTCTTGCCACATTGAACGAGGCATTGATTTCTACCCCAATGGTAGTGTTTTATGTACATAACTTAGCAATGGTGATTATACAGTAGTCACTGACAGGAAGGAATTGTACACCCGTGTGCCATCTGGTGACTTAGTGCCATGGGTTAGCAGTTCCTGGATTGTCATCCAATTGTCAAATATTTTTTTATTTCTCTTCTTCATCATTTTTTTGTGGCTCAGTTCAATGATATTCATCTCTTTCTTTTCTTCTGCACCTTGCTGTTCCTTTAAGCAATCTAACCTGCTCTGCATCATAAACTCGCGCCTCTTCCTCTGCTCCTTCGCTTTCACTAAATGCTGCTTCCGCTCTTCCTTGCTCCAGTAACGGCCCATCTTCATTTCACTTATGGCATCATCATCGGTGGTCATACCACTGCGCTCCTCCTTAATCTTTATGGCACGTTCTCTCAGCAGCCTGTCCCTCACTGGCCTCTTTGTAATGTAGCGGGTCCCATCACTTCTGACCTTGACTTTCCACTCCATCCTTGGTTCACTCTGGCTTGAATTAAAGTCTTTGCACATACTCACCAGACTCATTTGGCTCTGTGCATACTCCACTGCGGATTTCTGTTGGATCAGCTGCATGTAGCTCTGATAATGCTGTGCATGGGCAGGAATATGAGCATGCTTATATGGTGAGTGATGGTATGGGGACACACAGGAACCAGAAGGTTTCTGACTGTGAGTAGGGCTTTTGCTTCCATCACTGGCTTTTCTCTCCTTGCCTTCCAGCTGCTTGCCAAGGTCGGGATCTTTCACAGAAGCATGGCATTTACCAGTGCTGGATTCATGACTTTCTGAGCTAGCAAATAAATTCTTTTGGGAGACATTATATGCCACTGCCCCCTCATTACCTTGACAGTTAATGCCTTCTGCAGTTCTGCGCAGCGAATTGTCAGGGGAGATCTCCAGCGTGAGTGGTGTGCTGCGGCAGCTTTCGCCTGTGTTATAGGCACTCGAGCTATCCTTGTCAGACTTCTCGGGGAGCTCCGTAATGTCTGAGAGCTCGTGTCTGCGAACATCGATGCTTGTGTTGTAGTTGCGGAACCCGCTGTTATGTAACATCCAGGGCTCCCGGTACTGATCCTTCAGCTGCTGCATTTTATGAGCTCTCACAATATTCAGGCACTCCAGCTCGATATTGCGCAGCTCCTCGTTCAGCATCTCCAGCTCTCTGTCAACACTTTCTTGGTCGCTTTTGCTCATATCCAGAGTACTGTTCTGGTAATACAGGCTGTAAGGGTTGGCAGACTTCACCTGGCACTTCAGTTCCAGCAGTTCCCGGAATCGCTCGCATTCATCCACAGGGATGCCAAGGAAGTCGACATCTGTGCAGTCAGCTGAGATAAACGACTCGTTGCTGAACTGCATATCGCCACTTCCCAGGGTGTCATGACTGTACATCAGCTTCTTCTGGCTCCCTAAAGTGTTGGAGGAGATGGTGTGATCATCCGCGTTGTTCTCCTGCTCGGAGCTCTCATCGTTACGAGTGCTGTCGTCTGTGCGCCCCACACCGCTGTCTTTCTCGTGCTGGTTAGATAAAATAGTGGCTGTATCTGTAGTACCTCCATCCTCCTCATGCTTCTTCTAACAGCAAAAATGAAAAGACAGAGAAATTATTGCAAGGACATGAAATATTTCAGGGTGTTTATTTTTCAATCATTTTCTTAATCTTTGTTACACTTTCTGCATCTTTGCTTTTACTTGTATGAAAAGAATACTATTAAGAACTTTTAGAAATGGTGATCAAACCCACAGCCTGCTGTGGATGTCCTTTTCAGAAGAACCTGAGGTCTGCTTTTCAGCAGTTATATAGCAACAGTAGTAGAAGTCACATTTCTAAAATGTTTCTTCTCCCACTTAGAAGCACAAAAGTATCCAGTTTACTGCAGGGCCAAGAGAATATGGCTCTTCAGAACATGCAGATGCCACAGAGGATGTAGTTTTAGACAAAACTCTAGCCAAATATACAAAAACTATTAATGAACTTTTATGATTGCATGAATTGTGGCAGAACAATGGGGAACAGAAGCCCGTATCTGTGGCCCTGTATATAAACTTTGCTATGTAAAAACAACTTCTTTGCCTTACTCCCCATACCTAGACCTTACTTGAGTCATTTGCTTTAATCTTCCATTTGGATTTTATGGTTTCTGGAGGCAGGGTGTTTTCAGTCAGTTCATGCATATCAGATAGGGGATTTTATAAGTTAGCTCTCTGACTGCTCTATCTGCCGTACACTCAGCTTATACTGTCAGTGTACACAGCTAGAACGGTGGATTTCTAACTGTGACCATTGCTGTTAGAGGCAAAAGTAAAAAAAAGGTAACATTTTGAAACCTTTTGGTCCCCAAGATGAGGTTTGGGGCAGCCATGTAATATCTTGATTTTATAGAAAGCCTTTTTGCCTTGATCATCATTTGAGACACTAAGTGTACTCAGTCAAGTTCAGTGCTGGAATATGGAGTGCAATGTGAAGTTCTGACACCGCTGCACGACAAAGTGGCAGTACCTGCTGGAGCATGCTGGCAGTAAATTGCATTGCCTGGTGGTGCTGTTCCTCTAACATGTCCATGTGCAAGTCATCCAGAAAATCATTTCTGTCATCATCCATCCATCCTTCATCCAGCTGTGTGAAAAGGGAGGGAAAAACCAAACCAAATGTTGTCAAAAGAATGAAGACTGACTTAAATTACACTCCTTCTTTGTGGAAAGTGACTGAGAAATCTCAGGGGATTTCTTCCTGTGACAGTGCTTCCATTTCCTGAGAAGGAGCATGTATCTCCTGTGCTAAGCATGGGTACTGACTGCCCTTCCTTCCCCCACAGCCACCTTCATCTCCAGCAGCATGGTTTTATCTTCAACAGATATAAAACAAACCCAGCCTTTTCATCAAGGAAATAATTCTAAGAGCTGGGGCTGTTCTGGTTTGTGCATGACTTGATCAGAATGTATAAAAATAGTCCAGAGCCCAAAGCCTGAATACACCACATACGAGGCGGCACCAAGGGCCAGAGGGAAAAATGCTGGCTAGGGGTCTGTGAGACTTCTTTACTCCCAGCTTCAGTTATCCCCAAGGGGAAGATCAGAAACATCCAGACTGACAGGATAGTCATGAGCCTGATCCTGTGTCTCCAGGTGTATTGGCAAGTGTTGCTCTCCCAGCAGGAGCAGCAGAGACAGATCAAACAACAGTGCTCATGGCTGTTTGTTCAACATCTTTGTTGTGCTAATCCCTGCTCTACAAGGGATCTGGTTCAACCTTTTATTACAGCTGAGGATGCTTCTTGACAGTATTTAACTACATTAAGAGATGGTGTATAAAGGACTAAATAATAGGTGTTTTAACGAATGGATAATCAATAGCTATAGGAATTAAGAGTTCAGTATGTTCTTCAAAGCCATGGCTTGAAACCATCCATAATACCTTGCAGTGATGTTTGTAATAGCATTGCAGCATATATAAATCATCAAACGTCTTATAAATTGACCTTGAAAATATATATGTAAGTACCATGACTGCTGAATTCCATTATTTTAGATCACATATATGTCCAGTCAAACTGTGTAATATGGTTTTGGGTAGATTGGTAGATTTAAGTGGATTAAAATTCTTCAAAAGAACTGCTTTCTACAAAACAGCAAACCTTTTGATGAAGACTCAAGAGAGGGGTTTTTCGTAGTTCCTACAGTACCTGGAGTTCTGGTCTTGCAACAAGCAAGGAGATATTCTTGCTCTCTTCACTGGTGAGAAGTGCCACAGCTTCTTCTCGGTTCTGTACCTCTATGCCATTGATCTTCAAAGAAAAGAGCAACACTATGAAATCTTTTCATAGGGATACTTAAATGCTGCTGTGATTGTTCTACAGAGCGGCATGGCTGGACAGATCCCAGTGCTGTGTGGGCCAGACACACACCATGTTCACATCTCCAGCACGTAAGTGTTAGGTGAGTGTGTTGGTTTGGACATGAGAAGCTGTTCCACACCTCTGCATGTGATGAGCAGAGCTTTGTTACAAGGAGAGAAACTGGAGCAGCACAGTTAGGCAGGAGCAGAATTGTAACAGCAGGTCTGGTGGGTGGGAAGGAACAGGAACATTCTATTGTGGGACAGGTGAGGTTGAGGTTGTGGATGCTGCTGCCAGAGACTGGATGGGATGTGGACCTCTACTCATGTTAGTGTTTATGCAGACTTCTGACAAAGCCCCTGTGGCGCAGGATTGTTGTACTTGGAAGACAACTCATGCCTGCATACAGAACTGGGCATTCTGCCTCCTGAGCAAGTACTAACATCCCTGTTAGTGCTGGCCAGGACTATCAAAGTCTGACTGGGATATGGCAGAGGAAAGGGAAATATCCTCATAAAATTAAAAGGAAGTACATAAATACCAGTCTGAAGGGAATAATTTGTAGAAATTATGCTGAAATAAAGACATTGCAGCAGGTTGCAGTGTGTTACCAGATTCCAGCCATTTACACAAGTACCTGAATAATGCGATCCCCTTCTCGGAGTCGACCATCTTTTGCAGCAATACTGTTGGGGTCAATCTACAAAATAAAGAGAGCTGTGAGTGCTTTGGAGGTTTGAGAACTCAGTATTTACTTTCTGTTGTAAACCCAGTATTGGTAATATAACTGATACTGTAAGCTAGGGTGCCTGTTGCTGCTGCTGTATCTACAGTGATAGTCCTGCTTAGTGATTGTGGGACTTACTCTTGCATGCATCAGACAAAGTGAAATGCCGGTTAAAATGATGAAGTCAAACCCATTTCTTCCTGATATGTGTCTTCAGAGAATGTAGGTTTATCGTGTTTGCATGATACTGAGTTACCTCATAATTTAACTTTCTGCTTTACAACACAGTGCTCTGATTAGAACCACTTTTTGCATACAGAACAGGAAGGATTATATCTTAAGTGATGCATTTTAATGGCAGATTTAGATTCAGTTATGAGTTTCTTTCCCCAAACTGCTGTTCCTAATTTGAAATAGATCTGCATGCTAAAAAGATTATGTATAAAATGCTACTTATTGCATGAAAGAGAACACAAAGAGACAA
Source organism: Ara ararauna (assembly GCA_028858755.1). NCBI lineage: Eukaryota > Metazoa > Chordata > Aves > Psittaciformes > Psittacidae > Ara > Ara ararauna. Next base: position 8,222,589 of record CM054385.1, read on the forward strand.
ATGGGCCCCAAATCTTTGCAATTAGAAGTGCTGGGTGGTGATTTTCTTCTTTATTTTGTGTTGTTTCTGGGATAGAGAATAAAAATTAAAGGGGGAATATATATGTTTTCAAAATATTTTGAAAACATCATCTGAAACTGAATGCTGAGACTGTGTTAGGGGAGAAATGAACACTAAATGTTAACAGAACGAAGTCTGACTCAGTGGATGCAGGATTTCACTCCGTTGGGAGGAAAGGAAAAATAATTAGATTCCTTCCAATTACTGCATTCTGTCTGCTTTTCACATGTGGTACAAACAGAAGACGAATGTCTTAAATGTCCAACACTGCAATTTAAAAGACAAACTGTATCTTATGGAAATCAGCTCAGTCTTACCTCACTCACATAAATACCCATGTCATCTTCGTCATCCGTTCTGTAACATACAGTAAGGCCAAGCTTGTCCTGGCTGTTCACTCGATGTAAATCTACTTCCTGAGGTTTAAAAAAAAAAGAAGGAAAAAGGGAAAGCAAACCCACTGTCAGTGAGACACTGGTGACTGATGGAAGCAATTTTTCAAATGCAATGAATATATTTTGCTTAAGTGATATAGTGGATCTCTTTTCATTTCACTTGTAGACGAGGTTAACTTACTGAGCAAAACGTGATTATATGCAGACAATCAATACCTGGGGCATTTCTGACCCTTCAATCAATATGAAGTCATTTTGAAAACAGACCTTTTATTGATCTTAAAGAAGAAAAATTACCTATATTTCATGTAGTGGTAAGACTTCAAATAGTAAAATACTTATAAAGTATGATTTCAATATTTGCCACAGCTGATATATATTTCCTTATAAGCAGGGAAATTTTCTGGCTTTTTAGAGAAATACATAATACTTTATTACTTTAACTTGTCTAATCTTTATAAAATGATGTAATAAATTTCTTAGAAGTGTGACTGAAGATCAATACATTGTCAGCAAAGCATTTGATATTGGTAATAGAAATATAACAAGCACTTTAATCTTTTGCAAGGGTTTGGTTTCAGCAGGTCATGGTTTATTATTCTAGTGCTCTTTGGTGGTCTTGTTAAATCTTGGAGACATTAAAGTGATCTTAAAACTATGTGCCTTCTCTGCTTTTCTTGCCATGAGGATTTCATGTGGGTTGTTTTTTCCTGTTATCTGCTGCTGCTCTGTGACACGGGGTAGTAAAATCCATGTAGATGCCCACAAGCTGCAGGATGCTCCTGCCTAGTCCACAGTCAGTGTGACCATCCACCTTTCCGCTATCTTCTTGCTACTGAGGAACATCCAGGAGCCTAAGGACCTTGGGGAGCCTAGTATGCTTAACCAGCTTGTTGCCACTACTGTGTCAGTCCTGAGGATATTGCCACAGGGAGAGAAGATGTTTCTTTGTAGGTAGAGGTGTAATAGCAACTGTAGTTGTGTTTTTTACTTCCCTTAGAAGAGTGCTTGGCAGTGAACAAGGCTCTGAAAGGTACCACTCCTGTGCAGCTAGCGTCAGGCAGGATGGAGGAGGCAACTGTGCGGTTCGAGCCCCATTACTGAGAAGGGAAAGAGAGGAACCAGGCAAAGATCCTTGTGTGGGATCCAAGGGGTGCCCCAGCCCCAGGGTTGACCCTGAACCTCATGTCTGTGCATGGCCCTGTCCCTTCCAGTGGAAAAGTTCTGATAACATGACTCATTATTTCTGAATGTGTCTCTGTTTTGACCTGCGCTGTGCCATTTTTAAGGGGCAAGACAATAAAACAAGCTGATATGAATAATTTATTGGCATGTCTAGATGACAGCTGCCAAGATCAGCAATCTCATGTTATTTACTTGTCAACATGTGTAATTTCTTTTTTCTTTTTTTTTCCCCAAAAAAGAACTGTGGCTGTAAATGTCAGTGACATTTCAGATGGTATTTAAATGGTTTCAATCAATAGTATCCGTGGTGAACTCCTGCTCTTTTGTTACTTAAGGGTTTGAACACAATGCCTCAGTAGTGGGTTTTTTTCAACTTCTAAAGCTTTGGGGGCTTTTTAAAGAGAAGATGGAAATTCTTCAGAAGAAAAGATGAGACAAAATGGATTCGATTGTGATCTAATCTGATCCTTGGGAGCGCCACTGCAGCCAATCGTTCATTCTACATTTAACCAGGGTGTGAAATGGGGATGAGGTGGGAATTCATGACTTGGGCCTAATTCAGGCCTAGGATGATTCCCCTATTTCAAGCGTACTGTAACAAAAAGATTTCATATCTTCAGCAAAGTCTTTCTAACGTTTACTACTTTCACAATATGGCGACAAGAAACTAGTGCTGTAGCTCATTCTACTGTTTGTCACACATATAGGTAATGTTTAAAAAACCCCACAAAACCAAACAATAAAGCATGGTGACCTTGGTCAGTATTTAAACAGGTCCTATGTAACCATAAACGCTTGCCAGCACCTTTTGGAGCAGAAGGAATTGAGGGAGTAAGCTATCAGTTTCATTCTTACCTGCCGCATGTTTTGAGTAACAATAGGTGTTTTTCAAGAGTGTGCAACTATAAAGGGTATTACTGAGATAATTAAAAAGTACGTATGGGTTTATATGTAAAAAGCACCGTCCAAGACATCACCTGTGCTATACTGGAAAGTAATAAATCATCTGGTAAATGAAATAATAAGCACTTTAAAGGAAAACAAATACATATTGTTTAAAAACAACTCATAAATAAAGCAGCAAAAAGCTAAAGCAAACAAAAGAATTTAGAGCAGGTGTTTAGAACCTGAATTTTTATGAGTAAGTAGTTGACAGACTTACCCTTGGGTACAATCCCTCTAGTCCTTTGTCGGAACAGAATAAGGGAGTGTGATGCTACTCAAACATGATAATTTGGGGAACTTCAAGACAGGAACAGCTGCTTTCTGTGGGTCTTTGCGCCAGTGAAGTTTTAATGTAATCATAAAGGTTTGAAATGTTTGAGAGATAAAAGTGTGCAATTCCAGTTGGAGTTGAAGAATCAACACCAGAGTCTTCAAAGCAAAGGTTATTTTCCATATTCAGAGTCAAGTTTGTATAATGTACAGATACATGAAAGGGGCGAAACAGAAAACTGGCAGCTACAAGTACAAGGTGTTACGGTTGGTTGTGTAACTGTACCAGGAATTAACATGGGTCTACAGAACTTTGTAGGTGCAGTTTTGCAGTGCCACAAGACTTGCTGTTTCTTACTCCTGTGTCTTCATGCTGCGCATCTGGGCAGCCCAAGGGCCTGATCCTGCAGTGGTCCTGCTGCAGAGAGCAGCTGCTGCGTGCACAGAGACCCCACCAGGCCCCGCTCTTTCAGATCAGGCTGGTGCACACTGTACAGTCACCAGCTGAAAGCGTATTTACTGCTCAACTGGGGCTCTGTATGAAATAATATGAAACCTATCAGCCACCTACATCGCAGAAGGGAGACATTGAAGTTATTCAACACCTGGTCTAGATGTGCAGAAATTAATTAACAGACAACAGTGGTATCCACAAAGTGTGATAATGTCGGGGCTGCATTAACACAATAAATGTAAAAATTTCATATAGGATGTTAACTTTTAAACACACAAATAATGAAAATCTGCTTCTGTAAAAGGTAAAAGCGACATTTGGAGAGATGTTCAAGAGAAATATTTGTATGCTATTACACAATAGATTCCGCACAAGAAAACTGGCTGAAAGATTACTGGCTCTTTATCAAATGTTGAGCCAAGGAGGGCTCAAAGAGCTAGCTGTTGAAATCCATATGGCATTTGTAGCAAGACAAGAAGAAATGAACATGCTCTATGACATTGTACCTGTAACCGCTCATAATAATGAATTATGAGTCAGTGATAACGGTAAATTAACCTCTCTAAGCTCAGAAGATCCTTCATTTGCAAGAGATTACTGAATTATTGTAGTGATGATTTAAATTTATGGCCTGCCTGGGAAGTTTTAAAAATCTACGTCCTTTCTGTAACAAGACAGAAATGAGCATTAGAACTCCGAAATGAGAGGACAACAATAGGTAAAGTAAGCTCGAACATTCACAAAGCATTATCCAAAGCCTGCATAATAAGTACTCTGTCCTTTTGTCTCTCTCTCTAAGAAGTGCTGTTGTTTTTCTATCCTGACTCCTGACACACCTGACCAGCAGAGTGCAGTTTTTTGCTATTCCATTAAGAAGTTTCACCCAGAAAAGCATGTCAGGGAAATAACGATAAAGAACTATTTCCTTTTATAATGCGTGAGGCTTTCTCACTCATTTTGGCGACTGACCTGATTCAGCAGAAGGAAAAATCTTGTTCTTCTGTTTTGAGGATAAAGAAAGTGATCTTTCCATGTGTCTTTTCCCATAAATGTGGTTTCAATGTAGGTAAAAGCCAAAATCCGACCCCTCCACTTTTCAGAGAAGAAAAATTTATAAAACAGGTTTTCTTTCAAATATTCTTCGCTCTAGAGAAGAAGTAAAAATCTGCCTGGAGGTTCCTGTGCCAGCCCAACGCTGTGAAGGTGGTTCTGTGATGAACCACAGAGACTGGTGCCAGGGAAAGCTGGAGAAAACTGTTTCTCACCCGGGTGAAAAGAGGTTTAGGGTGCCTGAGTAAGGTAACTTGAAGGATGCCCAGGCTCTTTGCCAAGCAGATGGCCAGTGGTCCATGATTAAGACCTTTCTCATGCAGTAAGAGGTGTTAAGGCCAGTTTGAAGTCCTCCAGAGAGCTAGGGGAGAGCAACCTTTCAGTATCAGCTTGTCAGCAAGTTGGAATGTTTTACCACTGCTGGATTTATTCCAAACAAAGAACATACAAATACTTGTCTCAGAAAGCACAGTTATGAAGTTGAAGGAAGGTACTGCTTTTTAATCCTTTACAAATTCAATCACTGCCTGAGCAGCACTGCTAGGGCTGAAGTCCTTTGTATTCAGAGACATTAATGCCTTGAGAAGCTCCTGATAAGTGCAACTCCCTGCAGAGCAGGAGTTTTCATTGTGAAGAAATATATTCACATAAAATATGCTTTCAAACGCTTTACAGCCAAGATGGAATAAAAATTGCAGAGTGTGTGACGGAGCCTACTGATTCCCATGTGTCTTGCAAATAGATGGGAGAAGTAAAAGCAAAGTTTCAACCAAAGCACTGAAGTACACAGTAAAGGGCAGAGCTTGAAACCCTGGTACTCAGCTTTTACTTATGGTTTCCTGAAAGCAGTGCAGTATTAATTTCAGATTTCAAAGCCTGGATTTTCGTGCTCAGTGTGTTCATTTCTTGCTGAGCAGACGTTGCGGTTTCATGCTTGAAACACTGCGTGAGCTGTGTGCTGGGAGGGCAAAAAGCTATTTGCATGTATCTGTTGAACTTCACTCTTTTGATGTGAAGGCTTCACTTCTGTCCAAGATGGAGTGACAGTATCAGAAGGGAGATTTCTTAGCAGTTAGCAAACATTTCATGTAGTTTTCAGTCCCAAGCTTTACTTAGTCTCAACTAGCCATCCAGCTGAGTTCAGATCTCAGAAAGAAAGCAAGACCTAAGTACAAGTTGCATATAGGAAAAAGGCAGAGAGTCAAATGGGAGAGAACAAGCTCCCTTTTTGATGTGGAATGTTCTCCCTTGTAATGTGAGAAAGTGAACACAGTGAGAAAGGCCTCACTTGGGCTGTGTGTCTGACAGCTGGACAGACTTGTTTGAATAAACATATTAAGGCATAATGCTGCCGAGGAATCCTGGAGTGACATTATTCTTCCTTTATGAGCCTGAAATGACTTCTGGCTGGGCCTCTGTGAAGAATGAATGTACTTTTAATTTCTAATAAAATAGTAGTTGAGGATTTAGTCCTGCTTTCCTTGTGGCATGGAAACTTCAAAGGAAAAGAAATGGTCTTTATTTTTGTAGGAGGGAATATAAGGCAGTTACCTCTGAGTCATCCATTTTAAGACAAATGTTGAGAGGTAAAACTGAGAACACAATTTTGGCATCTTGGCAATACTGCCCGCCTAAATTCTTTCCTATGGATGTTTACATTAGAAGCTTGTTGTGAACTTGGATATTTCACCGTTTTTGCCTTGTTTACTTGTTATAAATCACTAGCCAGTCAGTCATAGGCCATAAAAGTTTAGATGAGGAGCTTCTGATTGAAATTCAAAGCACACTTTATGGACACAGGATGCCAGAAGGCTGACTTGATGGCTTTCTTACTTCAGACATTCCTGCTGCAGTCAATGGAACAGTGCCTTTGTGGTCTTTTAAAACATATCTATCAAAAGGCAAACAAAAAAGCAACTAGCCAGTTGAGTCCCTGTAAGCACTTTGACCTTCCCATTGATCACAGTCTCTACAATTTGAACAAGAATCTTTAGTGGTTTTTAAGAAACACTATTAGGCTACAGAGACTTTTCTAATGCTCATCTCCCTGTGTTACTGAGCTGATCACCTCTTGCCATGAAGTACTATATCAATGTCAAAATTATTAATGTTGTGGTTTAAGGCATATTAACGTCTTGCTACTGAAGTGCATGTGTTTAAACTGTTTCCAGCTCAACTGGTTGACGTTCTAATGGAAGCAGTATAATTTCTGCTCAATATTAGATTTCCTAAAAGACAGTTTTTGAAAAGACACTGGCAGAAAATAATGATTTGTTCTACCTTTTCCCTCAAGACTGAAATCTATACTGTATTTGTTTTTATTTAAGGCAAAAAAAAAAAGGTACTTGTTTGAAAAGTAAGTCCTTGAAGTCTGCTAAACAGCATTTGTTTTACTGGCACTTTGATTTTATCCTGCCTTTGATTCATGTTTGTATATTGAGATGAATTGCTACCAGGTCTGCAGCATTTGAAAACAGCTTGCAAATTTTTTATGGGGTTTTAGTCCTTGATCCCACAAACACTTTTCTAGAAGGGAACAACTTTGTGCTTGTAGAACATCTGAACTCTGCTCCCACTGAAGCTGTTGATAAATGTACTGCCGATTTAAACAGAGCTCCAGACAGGTCAGCATTGCTTGCTTTGACAAATAAACATTAGCAGGGCCAGGATCTAAGAAATCAGAAGTGCAAGTAAGCTAAGAGTAAACTATTCACTTGCTGATAATCTTGAATGGATTAGCTGGGTCAGACATTGCTGGCAGTATTTGAAGTATTGAGATACTTTACTGCTATTTATTACAAACAATTTAAAACACTTCAATGGGTCAGTACAGCTTAAGTATCTTGCAGAACTAAGGCCCACAGTTTATATGCTGTGCTCTGAATGGGTGGGAGCAACTTATTAAAATTAAGTATGGGAAAGCTGAAGATGAACTTCTGATGGGATATACAAGTACTAAAATCCCAAGCGATGTTTAAAGATCTGGCAGGGAAATGGACTTGCATACCTTCGTGACTGGTTCAACTTTAATGGTCTATAATTTTCATTACTTAGAAGTTACATATGTATACATATGAAAACTTGTAATCTTAAAATACTTCCAAATTATATGATCAAGAACATCTGTTTCCAGCTGGGGAATATTTTAAGGGAAACTCACATTTTTACTGTGACTATGTGGAACAGGTCCTGCCACTCACCAACTTGGAAAGTCTAAACCAGCACAGTTACACAGAATTTAATAAATGGAATCAGTGACTTCATTACTTATGTTAATTTGTTAGCTGAAGTTCTAGCTCATCAGTCCACAGTGCACAGTCAAATACACTGCTAAGGTATCAATAAGGTTTTCAACCTGCAAAGTAACTAATAAGCAATGTTATAAGTATCTGCTTTGAAATGTCTTTTTGCTTTATGTAGAAATACAACCATGACAAGCGCATGATAAGCTGTCAGTAAATGAAATAGTTACTAAAGACCAAGTACCTCTAATTCCAACTCATCTCGGTCAATTTCTTGATGAATTCCTCCCATGTAGTCATTTGGGTCATAGTATTCATGCACTGAGGGATGGCTGGGAAAAAAAAGGTGTGTTTTAGGACAGAACTCAGTACTCTTAGTTAGCACATTAATCCATTCTGAGCTTAGATCAAGTCATTGTGAACATGATGGACTAACAACCACACCAAGAAGTTGCCTGTGGTTAATGAATACATTGTACCACTTACACCAATAAATGTATTAAACAAAAATTACATGTATTGTAAGAGAAGTCTAAAGCATTTGGCACCTGTTGATGAACGAGAAACTTGTAAAAAGCCTTAAAATTTACTAATGGGTTTTCTCCAAATGCAAAGCTGACTTGGGGAAAAAATACGCAGCAGCCAAGTAGGGTCAGGGGTACTAGGTGATAGCTGAGAGGGCAGGTATTTGCCAGGGTTTGAGATGAGAAGGAATACTAGCTTATTTACTTGCAAGCTCAGGTTATTTGCAGACATGAAAGTAAAACCATTCCTGGCTGGCTGCTTGGCATTTCTACTTTGCCTTAAAGACAGAAAATTTTATGCAACTGCTAAGTAATATAAAAATAATTTGCCATCCAACTGTTTGGATCAACAGCATTCTGTTGATTGGTTTGAATGCAACAGGCTGTGCCTAATGAGTTAAATACTATTTAAATATGCATCACTCTTCATATTGCCATTCACTACTGGCATGTTGCTTTTCACAACTTGAGCTCTCCAACTCTTTGCTATCTATACTTTGGAAACTGTAAGCAGTAATACTCTTGTGATCACTCTTTTCTATGCTGGAATTATTTTCTGCAATGAAAGTTAACTCCCTTTAAATCTCTGTTATCTAGATACATGTTTCTTTGTAAGTGTGAGGCTATTTACGTAACAGCATCTGCTAACTGGCTGAGATACCCATCTTGTTACATGCAGGCTAGATTAATGTGAATGGGATTTGGAGAAGTTACAGGAAGCATTAGGGAAAAAACAACTCTGTTTGCTTGCACATGCTGGGTGACAGCACACTCAAACAGCTAACGGACTGCCCTTGTGTGCAGGGGAGCCGTGAGGCAGGCTGGATGCTTGAGACCAAGATCTACAGCTCAAATTAAGGCCACTGATGATACCAGCAGTTGCAACAATTAAGGGGCAGTATGAAGTTTCTTGATAGGACTTATCAATACCAATAGCACTGGTACAATTCAGGCATGTGGCAATCTAAATGATTCATCACAAATTAATCTTTGCTTTTTTTCTAATGTAATTGGTTTTGCAGTTGGAAAGTTGCAAGTATTGAAAGCCCCTTTTGTTTGGGGGTATGCAGGGTAGGTGCTCTTAGTATAAGTGTGTCCTCTCCACAGTGTGCTAAGCTCTGTTGCTTGTTCACAATTAACAAGCTCAAAGCTACAGCCTTTTGTCAAACATTTCCACTAAAACATGCAGCTGTGCTTGAATTTTCAGTGGGCTGAGAATAAGTGGCCATGCAGTAATATCCAATGGAACCATCTTTCAAACAATCAGCTTTACTGAGAGTCGTGAAAGGAACAGACATTGTACACAGAAGCCCAGTTCCTGGCTGAACGTGTGAATGTTAACATGCTATGAAAGTCACTTAGGAGCAGTACAGCATCACTGCCTGTTGGTAGTCAAAGCCTATTTCCTAGGAGTGCTGACTGGGATGTCTGGAGGGGTGTACTGGGATGTGTTTGTGTGCTGATCCAAGTTCAGAGCTTGTGCTGCTTGCAGGCTCCCCTTCCAGAGCGGTACTGTGCAGCCAGGACATATGCACACTGCTACTGCCTCTCACCATGTACAGGATCATCTCAAACCCAGGTACTGCTGTGGATTGACCAGATCAGGGCCTCTCATACACAGCAACTGAGACGTTCAGAGTCCTTTCTATTCTTTTTTCCCTTGTGGAGATGTGTGGCAAGATGACAGGCAATTTGCATGGGTTCCTTGGGGAGCTGTTTTCCTCTTGAGCAGCATGTGAGGGCGTGGGGTGCGTGTGCCAGCAGATAATTGTCATTTTTATTTGTAAGCACAAAAGCATTAAACTACCATTAACAATAATTAAAATTTGATTCTAAAACATCCATGACAGCACTGGTAAGTAATTTTAGTCCTAGAAAATAACTTATTTGAGTAACACCGCTGCAGGGTTGTAATAAAGTAATTAATACACTGGAACAGAATGTAGCAGCTCTTAGCATTACACAATTTATGGCAGCCATAAAAAATAAAGTTAAAACATAAGCAACCCAAAGAGGCAGTGAGAGGAATTATAAGAAGCAATAACTTTATCCATCAAATGCCAGCAAAAAATAAGCTTTATGAGGCCATGTTGTGACTTAGTGGCATTACTCATGTGAGTAATGGCTTGCTAATGTGTAGGAAAAATGAAAATGTTTTGAGTTATGGTTCAATGGTGTATGAATTCTGGCTACACATTCACCAGCAAGTAAAGGTGAGTTTATGAACTACTCCTAAATGTCACATGAAGGAATCCAAAGATTTTCAGGGGATTCACAAACTGATACTTACTCTTCAGGTAGGAGGTACGGGTCTAGCACAGAGATGGGTGGTGTAGGTGAGCCCATCTTGCTTAGAGCCATGATGTGTTCAAAAGTGATGTCTGTCTGTGTCCCCACATCTACGAGCTGACAGTCATGAGCAGGAGTGAAGCCCTTGGTGCGAGGAGTTCTTCTCAGGACCTGCACCACAATGGGCTCCTTTGCCGTCTTGAATGCTTCCACTGCCTGCTCATGTGTTGCTTTAGATAAATCCTTCCCATTGACCTGCAGGAAGAAAGCAAGCAAAGGAATGAGAGAAACAGTCAGAAAGTGAAGGATGTCTTTGTTGGTTTTGGCTGTTAATGCAAAAGTCTCAGCTTTTATCTGAAGGTATATACAGCAAGAACTAGGAGCTATTGATGTGTTGTTATGCATCTCTCATTTCTCCCTTTCGCTACATAACTTTACAAATCTTATGCTCTGCTTTTAATTTTGACAGTTTAATTTTACTGGACTCAGTCTTTGAGCTAAAGTATAAACCAGCATCCCATTTGTTTCCTGCAGATTAGGAATCCCTCAGCCCTTGTTTAGACAGAACAATTATTGATTCCCTTGCAACTTTTCTAGATTTTGTTTGGTTTTTAATTTTTTAACCTTTTTTGTGGAACAGAACTCCTGGGACAAGACCTGAAATTGCAAAACTATGTATTTGTGTCTGATAAACACCGTTTCAGATGACGCACCATGGTGGTACCTAGTTACTGCAAGAAAAATCTGCATCTTAGGGATGGGCATGGACATCATCTGGGGTAGCAAATAGAAATAATAAGGAAAAAACAGACATGGGCTTTTTGGCTTTCAACTAACTTTTTGTCTGTGTAGCTTAGTCACTTCCCATCCCCAGATCTCACCACCATTATCTCCTGGCTTAATGAATCCTTATATATGGCAGACCATCTTAGCTAAACATGACTGAGAGACCCCACTGAGACCTGCCAATACTTGACATGGAAGCTGGGGGTCTGAGAAGAGAATCTGAACACAGATCCCTCCTGTCTCAAAGTAGTGAAGCTTCTGTTCCTAGCAGCAAAAGTGAAATGAGGCACTAAATTCTAGATGCAGTTTACAATCCGTGGCAAGCAGAGGTGTCCTTCCTGATCCAGAGAGAGGTGTTGAGCGCTTCTAGCCCACTGTGGCTTTGCATTTCACTCATGCTCAGCTTCCTTCTGCACATGGTTTCTAATGATCTTTTCCATAAGTATCAAAGTGTACCCAAGGGCTGTGAAGGAGATGAGGTCACATTGGTCAGAGCTTTTCTAAAGCTGCAGAACCACAATCCTCATTTTGAGTTTTGGTTTGTGAGAAGTTTTAATGTTTCTGTGTGTCTCCAACTGTATGTACTGTAATTCTATGGCAGCTAAACACAATGAACAGTTTGGAACAATCTGAAAACAGGCAACTGTAATGAAAAGACTGCGTGCCGATTTCCTGCTGCTTCCAGCTCAACATGGAGATTTCTTTTGAAATCTGGCCTGTTTATTGTTAAGATATCCAGAAAACCAAATGCTCTACGGGCTTGTATGCAAAAACTGTCACAGAAATAGTGGGAACCACTGGTAACTCCAATAACATTTTATACTCTTTTAACATGCAGACTCTTGGCATTTTAATACAGAAGAAAAGAAGCAATTAAAAAGAAGCTGTCCAGAGCAATTTGTTTGTGAAAGCTGTATTGTGAAGCTACGATCTTAAAGCATCATACTATCATATAATTGTTACCATGTTCTTTGGACTGGGGCAAGCACTGGCTGACATGCAGAGATAAACTGCAGTTCCAGATTCAAAGATGCTGCTAGCAGTGACAGCAAGGACCCCTGTTGCAGCAGTCCTTCTCATCAAGGAGCATGCTTTATATATAGATTTTCTTTGTGAATGATGTCTTGCATTGTACTCCTTCCAGTCAGACAGCTACTCACTCAATAAACTGCATTACAGTTATCTGTTATCAGAGGTGTCAGTTGCACAGTGAAAACTGTTGCTGTGCATGGAAGAGTATAATTTTCTTTCCGAGGCATAAAGATAATGAATTGCCTTGACTGGACATAGATGCAATAGTGTCCAGCCTCAGGTATTAGTGGTGGCTGCTGCTTTGTCATTTATCATAGAATCATAGAATAGTTAGGGTTGGAAAGGACCTTACAATCATCTAGTTCCAACCCCCCTGCCATGCCCAGGGACACCTCCCACTAAACCATGCAATCCAAGGCAATGTCCAATCCAGCCTTGAACACCGCCAGCGATGGAGCATTCACACCTTCCCTGGGCAACCCATTCCAGTGCCTCACCACCCTTACAGGAAAGAATTTCTTCCTCATATGCAGTCTAAACTTCCCCTGTTTAAGTTTGAACCCGTTACCCCTTGTCCTCTCACTACAGTCCCTCATGAAGAGTCCCTCCCCAGCATCCCTATAGGCCCCCTTCAGATCCTGCAAGGATGCTATGAGGTCTCCACGCAGCCTTCTCTTCTCCAGGCTGAACAGCCCCAACTTTCTCAGCCTATCTCCATATGGGAGGTGTTCCAGTTCCCTGATCATCCTCATGGCCCTCCTCTGGACTTGTTCCAACAGTTCCATGTCCTTTTGATGTTGAGGACACCAGAAGTGCACACAACACTCCAAGTGAGGTCTCACAAGAGCAGAGTAGAGGGGCAGGATCACCTCCCTCGACCTGCTGGTCACGCTCCTTTTGATGCAGCCCAGGATACAGTTGGCTTTCTGGGCCGCAAATGCACACTGCCGGCTCATGTTCATTTTTTCATCAACCAAAACCCCCAAGTCCTTCTCCACAGGTCTGCTCTGAATCTCTTCTCTGCCCAACCTGTAGCTGGGATTGCTCCGACCAACGTGTAGGACCTTGCACTTGTCAGTTTTATCCATGCCTGAAATGTACACTAATGTGGCAACTCTGCCACATCACCTTCTTGAATATAACTGAATCTCTAAAATGTATGTCCAGATTCTGCTATCTTTACTTGTATCAGGTCACACTTAGTTCACACTGTGCTATGCCATGTTTAGTTTCATTAAAGTAAGTTCGGCAACTGAAGGAGTAACATTACTCAGCCCAGTGACTGAATTTAGCCCATACTTAATATATTGCCTACAGCAAAATGCTGGGCGATAATGAAGAAGGTTAACTTGAGTGCAGAATAGATTGAAAAGGCTAAATTCCTGCTGAATTACCTTGTGCACGTAACACTTTTTATGCTGTCAGCTCTGGTTTATCTTAGAGAGGCGATGACACCAGGTTTTTTGTTAAGCCAGCCAAGAATGGAAGGTGTTAGCATTACATTTACATTACAGAAACACTTGCACTGAACACAGTTGCTCACAGTAATGCATGTAAAGTTTGGCCTGGTCAAATTAAATATCATTAACTCACCTAATTGAGCAGATTACTTTAAAACAATTTGTACAGCTGTAAAATTAAGTTCAGTGTAATGTTTTCTCTGGAAAAAAGAAATGCTGATTATGGTTTGAGTTTTATTATTTGCTGCAAATTAAATGCTGCACATTTTATTGTGTGCATCCTAATGGGTTTGGTTTGGTTTTTTTTGTACAACTAAATCCAGCAAGCAATCAAAATCATAGAATCTAAACTGCATCCAGTGTAGTGTTCTTCAGAAATGTACTCTTGAATGGAATAACTCTTGAACAGGAAACTTTTCACATGAGCTGATTTCTACATCTTTATGCTAAAACCTGGTAAGATCATGCAAAGGATATAGCTTCCTGGTTTATTCCCCAGTATTGTAAGGAATTTGGATTACAGACACTTCGGTACAGGCCTGCATTTTAGTTCAGGTTACTTAGGCCACTTTGTTTTTGCAAATCCATAGACTGGCATCCTCTTTGTGCTTTTGTATGCAACTGCTATATAGATAATTGTAACTTCAAAGTCAGGCTGATATCATGCAGGGAACAGGCGGCAGTCTGAATGTATCATAAGTTGTTAACTACAGGAGTTATTTCTAAGCAGTATTCTGACTGCTTTCTACAAGCTGATAATGCAGTGAAAAAGAGGAGTGCTGCACAGCCAGGCAGAAGGAACTGAGACCATATTTTAGAATTAGGGATGAAAACCAGCTAAGTTTTAATCTAATACCTCTCCTCCTGCAAAGGAAACCTTGTATAGAAAAGGTTTATGACTTTCTGGTGAGACTCAGCATTTTATAGGCCTGCCTACTGCATCACTGAGTGCCCTCTCTGCCAGCAGAACTGATACATGCAGGTTTTCACAAACGCCCATTCATCAGTGGCTTAACTGTAGGTCCTGGGCAGTGAATTAGATTGTTGAGGAGCATGTGCTCATCGCGTTCTGCTTCATTAGCTACAAGGATAGCCCCAGTGGAGGGGCTGGAGAAAACCTGCAGGCAGGGAGGTTACAAGCGCTGTAAGTAATGGCATCAGGTCTGCCCTGCCAGGGCCTTTCATCTATTATTGCTGGCTCCAGATCAGAACTGAGCATTTTGGTGGGTATTTGTATTCAACAATCTCTATGCGGGCATTTCAGAATACAGGACTCTGCAGAGCATGATAAATAAATAACTCTAAAGGGGGATTTACATTTGATGTATACACAATTTTATAACATGGGTTTGATAAGATGGCAATGATTATAGTAAAATGAAAACATAACTCACTGTACTGTTATTATTATGGGTTTCTTAACCCACTGCTAAAATATGGTTGAGGATTTTGTCTTAGAAGTTAATAATTCTATGAAACTTTGGGAGTACCCACATCCTGTTGGGATGTCCTATGGACAGTAGCCGTTCAGATGGTGAATGGTTTCAGGCTCAGTCTGTGCATCTCTTCTAAGAGACCAATTCCTAAACCCAAACTGAGTGGAATCCTTTTAGCTCTGCAGTTTCTGTTTTGGTCAGCAGTCTTGGTCAGTGTGGTGCACTGCTGACCTATTAGATATGTTCAGAACTGCACTAACAAAATAAGAGTTAATGGATTGCACAGAGCTGTCGCTATTAACCGTTTAGATTCTGAATGTGGAATGATGGAACAATTAGTACTGGTGCAAAAATGTGCTCTAAAGTGATTTACAGCAGGGAAATTACACTCTGAGCCTGGCACCTGAAAAAATGGACACATTATGAGGTGAATATCAAGTAGTGAATAGTTTGTATTTACTGGTTTTTTTTTAGTATTTCCCATCCCATCACATCAATAATATAATTTTCCATTGAAACGAGCAAGGGAATGCTGAAATATCTGGATAACAAAACCTTATAATTCTCAAGTCAGCTTATGTATAACGGAGCTAAATTGCTTTTTCCAGCTAGAAAAACTAGTGAGTATTAGTATTTTATTTTTAGTAGCACAGAAATGATGCAGAAGAAAAATATGATGATCCCAATGGCCTGGTTTCTGGTGTCCATGTAGAATTAGTACTTGTGGCTAATCTTGAATCCTTTGACACTTTAGCAAATAGATGATATTAAGATGTTTAGCTTCTGTCTGGAAAATTTGTCACAATTGACAATTATTCCCAGTGCTTAAAAGCCAATAAATGTATCTGTATAGCTTCAATTGTTAAAAAAAATCCCAGTGGCTCTATAATCATAGAATTCATTCCTAATGCTGTGCAATTGCACTCAGCACAATTCTTCCTTAAAAAAAGTTACATCTGAAACAACATAGGAAAAAAAATCCATGCAAATGAATGCTTCAGAAGAGTGCCAAAAACTACAAATATGCATAATTTCTTAGGAGCATGCCATGTGACAGAGACAATTGGATCTTTCATGGCACAAAAGATGGATAAATTAACTTGTCTGAAATGTTGAAACGCTTAGTTTTGGATCTTCTTTGCACTGGAAATATACTGAATATGGAGAAAGCTGTAGTTATCTGCAGTGTATGATGTTAAACTGAACTGAATGGACCTTGATGAAATTTGTGGTGGAGCCAGACAGGCTCAGCATCTGCATGAGACACAGAGATAAATACTCTGAATTAAGACTATACAGTAAATAAGGATGGGATGCTTGAGGTTTTTTAAAATATAAATTATGTAATGATTATGAAATAGAATAATATTTATCATATTTTAATTTTAGTATATACTGTATATTATGTTCTTTTGCACAAAAGTAGGCTGCAGAGAGCACACTACCTTAAAATCTACACTGTAAAGGCAGCAAGAAATCTATACATAAACATGGCATGATCCTGTCTGGGAGTTCAGTGCCTCCTGGAAGTTTTCTTTTAATACTTGGAATGAAAATAAGACAGTCCCTTGAGCTTGATGTGATGCTCACTAAAGTCATCAGGAGTTTTGCCTCTGCAATAACTTAGTTCAGGCTCAGAGCGAAACAGCGATGAGTCTGATAGACAAGCAAGATGTTATGAAGCTGAGTGTGCCATCAGTATTCAACTGGCAAGGCCAAACTGATAATGGAAAAAAAAATGTAGTCATAGCCAAATAAGGTAAAATTGTAAAGTAAAACTATACGCTGTATCTGGCCAAAAATGGAAGCAGAAGATGAACTTCACTGTCCAACCTTAAACACCAGGTGAAACGGCTGAAGAACAACCCATGACAGTTAACATATGTGAAAGCAACAAGTATGACGTGACTGTTACCTTAAGACCAAGCATCTCAAAAGCTATGAAAAAGGCTGGAAATGTTTTAGTGCTGCCTTGGAGATAAAAGAGTAAAAATGTGCAGCAATATCTTGCTGGGTGTAGTGTTGGCAAGACCCAAGTACATTCTTGAGTCTCTGTTCAAATCTCTCTTGCATTGATAGTTACTTACTAAGTGGGTTGTCAGATAAAATATATTATGAACCTGCATCATCTAATGTTGGATGCATACGTATTATAGAGTATAGGATGCTAACTTTACACATGGCCACTAGAGAGGGAGAAAGACCGTATCAGTGGTGGGCAAATCAACAAGGAGAAAAGGAAGAAAACCAGGAACTGACATCTTTTTAGGCTTGTGAAGAATTTGCACTACTGAGCTAGGACATGGCTTTCCAGATAATTTTATGGTGCTGCAAGAGTGTAAGGCTGTTGGTGTAGAGGACTTTGAGATTGACCGAAGCGTGGAGAATGGCCTTGATGGTTTGGTGAATTGGCCTTGAGAAAGAAGAACCACAAGAAAGAGAACAGTAGCTCAGTAGAACAGTGCAGTATGTGCGAAGGGAAGGTGGCAAGAAAAGAAAGAAGTAAGAAGAGAGAATGGAGTAATAGTTACCCAATGAAAAGGTGACAAGTTAGTAAGAAGCTAGCCAACAGAAAGGCAATAATGTTCATGTGAACAATCACACTTAAACAGTCATGCTTAGAGCTTACGCGCGTGTACACAAGTATAACCTATATAAACTCTGTAATCAGTAGTAAAGCTGTCTTTGGCTATCACCCCACCAGAGTCCGTGTCTTTCATCTCCACATAAGGCATTGGATATACAACAGCTTCTCTCTCTGTCAGAGCTGCGTGAAATGTCTGGCATCCATCCTGTGGAAATCTATTAATTCTGGCTGCATGTCACGGTGAAATTCCTTTTGTGAGCACATACTTTCTCATGTTGTTTTAAACTGTATGTGAGTGCTTTTACTTTAACAATTTTTGTACTGGGAGGTTTGGGATCCTCCAGCAATTCCCGAGCCAACTGCCGCTGTTTAGATGCTAATTTCAGGCCACATCCTCCTGAGGTCAAATTTGGCACAGGTTCCGGAGACTGAGAATCTTCCAGTCTTCACACAGTGAGGACAAGGCTGGTTCTGGGCAAGTCAGAGAGAGTTTGCAGCCCTGGCTGAGATTACAGAACTGCACTCTGTTCCTAGAAAACACACTCTTACTCTTGTCTGAGGCACAAGGAAGGTATTTTGATATGGTAGTACACGGTTGTGTATGCTACATACATGTCATTTTATCAGTAGCTGCTGTTTAATTATTTAGCAAAGTAAGCGATTTACATGTTTTATTTTTCTGGGTGGGTAGGGAAGCCCGATTGCCACTTTCTTGATGGCAGACATAAATTGTGGGTTTTCAGGCGTATCAAAATATGTCACTTGTTTACACAGACAAAATTTCCTCCTGGTTACCACCAATTCTTATTTCCTGTTCCTTCTGATACAATGCTTATAGAAAACGTGGTGTCTGTTCTTTCTCTGCTCCTGTGCTAGCAGAATTTACACACCTGGGTTATTTACACAAGAAAGGTGTTCCTTGAACTGACCTGGAGAGGTGATATAAGGGCATCAGGACAGGGCTGTGCTAGAAACAGCTTTGCAGAACCTAATGAGGCAGGATATTCAAATGTAGGTGAGAAGTTCTGCATTCAAACATGTGCAAACATCATTTGCAATAGTACAGATGAAGTAACTCGGTCACTTGTGGAAGTAGTGAACTGAAGGGTTGAGAAAGCCAGAAAATTCCTGTGCATGAAGAGTTTACAGTGTGTAGTTATAATTATTTTGTACTTTATTTTTGCTTAAATAGCGTATAACATTGTTTGCTGGATGTTGGTAGTGCACAACAGATACTAGAAAGGTTTTCAATACAAGAAAATTATTTTTCCATCCATCAAATTAGACTGATTTATATGGGTTTAATGTCGTGAATGGTAAACATTTGTATGCATTGTACGGCTTGTTGGTTCTTCTGTGCTTCACAAATGTCACAGAGAAAAAAACTTTTTTGCTTAAGAATGAGTTAGCAGCTTTTCTTTGTATAAATTCATGCAAATCCTTGGGAAGTGCACTATAAAAATGCTAGTTCTTTTAGACTACAGACGTCTGTGCTCCATTTAAAACGCTCTTTATGGTCTGATTCACATCTTTAGCAAGTTCTTAAGAAGTCTGCATATTAAGAAAAAGCAGCAGAACTTTAAAGATTTTTATAGAAACTGGAGCAGCAAAAAGCCCATTTTCTAAACCCCCTTTTCCTCAGGAACGGGAGAAAGCAGGTTCAAAATATAGGTTAATTCTTCTTGCAGCTCCATCTAATCCCTCTTTTATTCCCCTCATATGAACAGTCTCTCTTTTTTCCAAAAACCAGAATTATATTGTTTAGTAATAGACTGTTTCCATGTGTGTGCATTTCCCTTCTGCCTTGTGAGCCATCCATGACAAAATAGTTAAGACCAAAGAAAAATTCTTTACTTAAGAGTACAGAATACATTTGTTCTCTAAACCTTTAACTTCCAAATGGAAAATCTTGGGAGAAAGACCCTTGAAATAAAGGAATTTTTATTCTGCTAGTAATTAGCACATTTACGTATTAACAGGGCAGCACTAGTACTGTTTATAGCATACTAAGATGTGCCTGCTTTCGATTCTAGTCTCAGGCTCCACCCCTATGTATCACAACTCAAAACCAGAGGGAATGAAAGCAGACGCAGACTAATGCTGGGGATTGTGAGACCTTGTACTTTCTTTATAAGCAAAGTTTATTTGTAACCCTTTTTCTTCAATATGCACTCATCATGTTAAATGGCTTTCTATCAGGGCAGAAGTACTTCTCTATATTCGTTCAGCATTAAAAAAGCAATCTTTCTTGTATCTGTTCATGGCTTAATAACCCTGGTCCATGTAAAAACCAGAAGTTTACAGGCGCTCCTTTTTTAATGACTCTGTCATTTCAGTAGCATGACCTCAAGGGAGCCAATCAATTATATTTGTGAGTGAGGTACAAATGACAGCCATAACTAATCATGAATTACTAATGACCAGAATCAGCAAGTGCAATTACCCCCTTTCTCTCATTCTTCAGATTTACCCACATATCGCACTGTGCCTCCAGTCTGGCACCTTGGGCTGCTGCTGCTGGCACATTACATCAAAATGCTCTTGCCCTTCTCATATGTACTCTTCCCAAGAGGCAAAACCTACGTCTGCGTATTCATCTAGTAAGCAAATTACAGCATTGGTATGAAGGAGAACTTCTAAAATAGCAGTGTATTTCTATGTTTATGTTTACTAGAATACACAATGATAGTAAATAGCATGAAAAGATTAATCTGTTCAGTTGAGGGTGTAATGTTACACGGATTTAAGCTACAGTGGAATAATATAAGAAACAAGTTATTTCCCTGACTCAGGCCAAAGTCCCTGTAGATCTTTCTCCAACAGCGGCATGCGGAGGGTGCTTTGAAAATGGTGTAAGATGTATTTGGAGGGAGTTTTCCCCTGCCATGCTCTTCCATCACCTACAGCTCAAATAGTTGATAGCCTAGAACTACTTAACACCAGACCTCAATTCAAAACAGAGTAGTTCAAGCTGGTGTATAGACCAGGCCTTGAAGTAATACTAGTATTAGTTTAGTAGCATATCGGTCTATGCAAACAGAGAACAAAGTGCCTCCTCTGGAAAGCCTGCTCCAAGCAAAAATACACAAAGTGTATTGTACAGATGAGAAAATGAAACACAATCCAAGGTAGTGATCTACCCAAGGTCACATGAGAGCACACCACAACTGAAATCTGGACACTGATCTGCAAGACACTGTGTTTAAGACCATTCCAATTCATGACATTCCCATTTCAGCACTGTTGCTCATTGTTTGTAGCTTTTAAGTCCATCCTCCCACTCCCTCCCTTCTGCCACAAATGTCTCAGTGATGTAAGACAGGGGAAGAGGAGCTGTGGGTAGCTCTGAAGATAATCTGGGTTGAAGAGGGTGATTGAAGCTGGTGCCAAGAAAAGATGGAAAAATCACCCAGTGCTGTTATCTGGCAACCAGGCAGCAGTGACAGATCCAAGTGGGTTTGTTAGTAAGAGGGCCTGCTGCTTCAGTAGCTACCTGGTATATGTAGAGTAGGCTTTGTCACCTTGGGCCATCCACTTCCTCAAGTAGAGCTGTGGTTTTGGCTGAAGAAAACTAACCTCAGGAGGTGTTGTGTAGGTAGGAGTCCCACCACCTCCTCACTTTATCCTTCCAGTCCATGCTGTCTGGCCATGGCATAGCATTCTCATAGTGTCCTATTGATAAAAACACCTCCATTCTCCTTTTTTGGCTAAAATTGCTGGTAGTTTAGGCGGATGCTGTCAGGTCAGACACTCTACTCACTGTAAATGCACATGATCCAGGAAAATGCATAAATCAAATATGATTTTAGTCTTACCATACAATTATGCTTTCTGTGAAGCAGAACACTTATTTCGCAAGGGTTCCCAAGGAGTCTGACAGTAGCATTTGAGAAACAGAGTGCCACTGAATGCAGCTAAGGGGGTGTCTCAGTGTAAAGCCAGTGGACAGTGTGTCCACTCACCTACAACATGTCCAGGTCCAGAATTATTGATACGAATAAGAAAGCACTGCCATGATGCTTAACCATTTTTGGTGGCTTCTGCCTTTTTTCCTGAAGATACACTGTGTTAACAGGAAGGCTTCCTTCAATAGTCACTGTTTAAAGTACTGAATATTGTCGTCTTGTTTAAAGTTTATGTGTATTTTATACTATTTATTCTGTCAAATCCCAAACTCATACTGAGCTCAGGAGGGCTGGCTGGACCTGTCTACGCTTACCCACTGTGTCTCCAAAAGGAACAATCCCTATGTAGGTAAAAATGAAAGTTGTCCCATCCTAGTGAAAATGAAACCTGACCTTTTGTTTCATTATTAATGAACACACCAAAACACATTTATTAAATCTGCACTTTTTCATTACTCCATATGTTTCCTTTTTCCCAGCCCATGTCTGACATGTGACAGTAAAGCACAGCGTGATTGTCCCTAGTGCCTTCTCCCTTGTGACTTCCTGCCACCTGCTTCATAGCGTTAAACAGATGTGTAAGTGTAAAGCATTACAAAACTCATCTTTTCAATCATTTATCACCTAAAAAAAAAATCCAAATAAATCTATGCTTTGGTTAAGCATTTTATCTGCTCAATGTAAAGAAGAAAGGCAAGGTAGATTTTAGGAAGATTATGTAGCAATAAAATATTCCACACGCACAGCAAGTCAGATTATCCATTTATGTCACAGGTGACCATTAGGCATTTTATTTCATATCACATCTTGTTTATTTTCCTTTAGTGACCAAAATATTCTGCTAACATGCAATAGGATTTCTCTGGAAGATACTTTTTTGACAGAGGCATTGCATTATTCATCATCAAGTGAGGAGGAAAATTTCAATTGCCAGTTTCTGGTAAATGTCTAATTAAGAAAGGGGACTTCTGAGCCACAGACAGGCGCCACAATCATTAAAGGGCAGTTTTCTGAAGATTATGAGTCTCCAGTCTGTCAAGCAGAGTTTTTCTTCAGCTGAACTAATTCAGCAGTAGAAAACCTTGTCTAGAACAAAGCCCTTGGAATTAACATCTTGTTTAAGCAAAGACATGCCTACTTTGAAGTAAGTGTGATAGGTTCACAACTGTTATTGAGGTCAAGTTTAATGGTAGTGAAGTGACAGAATATAACTTCAACACTACTCTTAATTTCAGCTGCAGCACAGATTGTACATACAGAGTATCTGAAACCATACAGTGTATTTCAAGCAGACCAGTTTACTATAATTGGTGCAACCAGTCCATTTTTAACATGGAAAACTACTGATATGTAGACCAACTAATTCTCTGGCTGCCTAATTAAATTTGAAGGTGTGAAAAGCATACGTACAGAGGCAATTATTTTTGTTTCCCAAATCTTACAGTTTTGATTAGATTTTTTTTGAGCCGCATATTTATTTTGTCAAGCTTCATTTTAGCCCTGATTTAGGATCACACCACTGCTCAGCAGGTTTAAGTCTAGTTAGACTATATCCTTACATCAGGCTGTCTTAATGACTGATTATTTTAGTCTAATTTTTGCAGATCTAAACACGTGAATGGAATTCTAATGGTGAAGGGACCTGAATCAATGATCATCTCAGTGCAACTCGTTTGTGTGTGAGTTCTGTTGAAGGAATAGTCTCCTTGCAAGTGATGCTGCTGGAAGTTGCCAGTGAAATATAGTGTCAGTTAGTTCCTCATCGCTACCATCTTCTCATTAGAACAGCAATTTGTATGCTGACCTTGGTGCTTTATAACCTTGGCTGTGTCGTATCTTAGACTACTTTAAAAGACAAATCCAGCTTGCCCACTATTGTTTTTACCCACAGTCATTTGTACTTGTCTCAGAGATGTGCCAGGCCGACAGCATGTGAACGGAGCTTTCAAGTTACTAAAATGCTAAAAGGTCACTACTACTGTTTATTTATATATGAACTTTAGTATTTGTGGAAGTTGCCAGCTCAACAACCAATGGAGGCAGAAATCTTCTGACCTCGGCCCATCTGAAGCAAGGGCAACAGCAACGTGAGCTTGTTTCCTGCCAGCGTTTCTATCCTTATTCTGGGCGGATGGCCTGGAGGAAGGAGTTAGTCTCCATACTCACTTATTGCATGATTTCTCAGCTGGAGGTGCCAGTTTTAATGGCTATTTTTTATGATATATTCCCACCATGAGAACTGGGTGAACTCCCACCATCCTGACTCCTAGGGAACAGCTTTTTGAGCAATAGTCGTGCAGTTTTGGTCATCTGTGTTTTAAAATTCTATGTTATGATCCTTGGAAATACCGAGTGTCCATTTAGGAAATGATTTCACACCTCCCAAATGTGTGTGAACATGTGCTTAGTAGGAAATAGGTACTGAGAAAGTTTCCTAAGCTGAGATCTAAATCTATTTAAATTTTATTTTACAAACTCAGAAGTGCTCTCAGATGATTCATTCTTCTGTAAGTTTCCTTCAATAAAAATTACTTTTTAGTTCTCCAGGAATTTGCCTTCAAAGGGAAAAGCCCTTATTTCTGTTATTGTTTGTATAGGAGATGATGACATTGTGGAAAGTGAACTGGTCTAAAACACCCTCCCAATTTTCTGGTTTTCTTTCTTCCCCCTTCCCCCTCTATTTTCATAACCTTTAAAATCTCCGGAAGAAATTTTCCATTTAAGTAGAACCCCAAAATCTAACAGCATATCATTACTTCATTTCATATGCTGCATGCAACTGGGAAGCAAACCTCTGGATACATCTAAGATTTTATGTGCATCATGTTGCTGCCACAAGCATGCTTATTGTCAGTGACATTGTTCTGCATCAAGATTTCAAGCTGCCTCAGTCCCCTTTGTATCTAATACAAAGCACTGATATGCACAGCCACAACGGACTTTAATGACGAGGTGTCTTAATTTGGTTTTTATGATGTGATTAAAGGTACAATAAGGTGTGTGTTCAACAAGAGGGAAGACCATTGTTCTGCATCATTAAGCTCATAGCAGCCCAAAAAAGAAATTGTAGGCAATATGCCAAAGCCTTTAATGAAGAGGATCTCTTTGAATTATCTATGGATGAGGAAGGGATAAAGCCTGAGCCCTGGTATATTTGATCCTCTTTGTGCTCTCTGTTATGAGGACTTACGGAGCCAGACGTACTGGACCTTCTGGAATTGTAATTTATTGAAGCATGAATTTCCCAGCCACACTAAAGCTCTTGGCCTAATAGAGAAAGTGCAGTTATGTCCTATTATTAATTCTTGCAAGTGTTTTCGGAATTCCCACATCTCAGAGTCATGAACTTTTACAAAATAAGGCTAAGGAGATTTGTTTGTAACAATGCTCAGTATTTCCTAAAACCAAGTTATGCAAATTTTGTCTAACTCAGACTTTAATAAAAGCTTCTTCTAGTTTTCTCAGAAATGGCAGTGTCATCTTATCACCTGATATTACGTGGATGATACCAAATAAAACCACTGCAAGAGGTCTTTGTTCTCACTAGCATATATTGCAACTTTTGTCTTTTATATCCTGCTATTTTACATGACAATGATTCTTCATTTCCCTCACCATTAAATTTTAAGTGATGGCTTTTATGTGTAGGTTACATTAGGATGCATTTTTATACTTCCAGTGACATTTAATTATCTGGATGTAGTCCATAAGGTACAGGATTCCCTCCCTCCTGTCTTGTGGAACAGAGAAATCAAAATAGCACCCTGCTAAAATAATTTTATGCAATAATTTTTATTCTGGAATAATCGGGGATTATAGTCTTAAATAATTCAGGTTCTACTATGTTAGAAATCCCAGCTTTATAGGATTACATGCACCTCTCACTTCTGTGGAAGCTGGGGGTATTCCAACCATGTTTCCCAAAGGACTTCCATGCTTAAAGTTAATCACAAGTGCGGTGCCCTGTGCTCCACACATTGTTGAAACAAGGCTGCAGCACTTTGCAGGTTCATTTCTAAATCCAACCTAGTGCCAGGGGATCTGCACCTGCAGCCAGCACCGGATAGTTCAGTCAGCTCAGATATCAGTGAGACTGTTCCTGTGACTGATTTTTAAGGACGTTTATTTAAAGAATGTTGTCCTGCATCTGTTGAGAGATGTCAGTAACTTGCAAAGGTTCTCTGCCACCTTAATTTCTCAATAACAATTGTGCAAGCTTCCTAAATTATCAAAACATTCCTAAGTTGTTGCTGTCTGAGTTTGTTCTGGTTGTTGCGCTTCTGAATGTGATTCACAATCCTTAAACCCAGACTGAATGAAAAATGGGTGACCTTGCGGGGTAAGTAGCTACTACCACAGCCACTGCCTGATCTGAACAGTGCATTCACACAAGCGATACCGGGCACCAGGTCTGCTGCTGTAGACAGCACCTGAAACTAGTTGTCAGTACCGAATAAAGTCTGAGAAACCTGATTACCTCTCTCCAAAATTCTTCCCACCGTCACATGCGTAGGAGCTTAGCAAGTGGAAGTGAGCCATTATAAATAGAAATGACAGTAGACATGTCTTCCTATTTGCTCTCACAAGTTTTTTTTCTTCCACAAAGCGTGAGTGTCCTTTGGGTGAGCGAGCAAAGATTAGATCAAAACTTTGCCTTTAAAATTTAATCACTTCCCTACCAGCATAACATACAAACCACATATTTTATTCACTTTGTTGTCAGTGACATCAGTATCTGTGATGAGATGCAAGGGGTGACACACCGAGGACACAGGATTTCTTTCACTCCGCTGAGCAATCCCCTCTGCCGGTGAGCGCTGAACAACAGCAGTGCGGGGAAATGCCAACCAGCTCGACACCCCTCTGACTGCCCGTCATTGTCACTTACTCTAAACCACCTCAGGAGTGGCAAGGTGGTAGAGTACAGCTGGAAGGAGCCAGGAAGCTTCTGTGTATCATCTGGAGCATTCATACAGAGAACCCACTTCACGTTTTCAGAGGTTAACGTAATCTATCTATGATTATTTCAAGAGAGAGCTGTAGGAGTGTGATCCTAAACACCTGGCCATTGCTATGCATGATTCCATCACACTGTTTGGTCCAAATTGTACTTCAGATGCGACAGAGTGAGAAATTTCAGAAACAGACAGAAGGAAAAGCAGAAACAGGAAACAACATTTTTGTAATAGAGGATAATGTGTTATCACATTTTTAGAACACTTATCAGATGCTCAATATGAGGAAGTTGATACATAAAGATCTGTAGAACTGTTTTACTTTGCTGTCAAATCTAACTTTTTTTTTAGCTGGCATGTCTACAAGGTGCAAAAACTACAACTAGACATAAACTTACATTGACAAGAATAGACACTTAAAGACCAGACTGAGCACTGAATGAGTGCCTTGCACAGAAAGAAGTGTCTGTATGTACTCATAAACAGATACAATCCATTCCTTGCGCATCTTCCCTAACTTGTTCAAAGCGTGTGTGACCAAGCCATGATCCTTGTTAAGAATTTTTCCCTAATGCACACTGGAGAAATTAACAACAGAGTCCTGTTTTGTGATGGGAAGTTTTGTAAAAAGTCTGATGTATAATAGCATACATTTAAATACTCCATATTCTGCAGGTGTGAATGGGAAGGTACATCATAAAAACATAATCATTCTCATACACTTATCAATAAGGCAACCCCCCTTTCATTGCCACTTGTGGAAGCACTTTTTGGTATTCTGTTTTGCCTGTCATTAACAATGGTCACAAGCCCAAAAGAGAATATTTGTTTCTAGAAATGAAATCTAATTCTTTACCTGACAAACTTCATACAGTAACTTGTACTGTTCCTCTTGCTTCTGCAGAGTGCACAGGCTGCATCCCATGTTTATGTAAGTGGCAGAAACAATCTTCCTTATTCACCAGAGCAGCCACAGCAATCTCTGTGAGCAAGCATGCATGCAGGTATCCCTGAGACCCCAGGTGAGCGGGCTGGACCGCAGCGCTTCCCGGTGGTCTCACACAGGCTGCGGCAGAGCGACTGTGCTGTCTCCTTCCGTGCTCTCCCTCTGTCCTTCCCTGGCAGCACACAGCTCTCCCTCTGCCGCTCTGCCGGCTGCCGCACTGTGCGCCAGTGCGCACACTATATACTGCTACTCATGCATATTAATCAGCTCTCATTGACTATTCATAACAGACAGTGATACAGAAGCTATAATTGCCAGCTATGACAGCTGAAATTTCTCTAATTAACAGGCAAGTGCTTCAGTAGCTGGCATAATAAAAGACACTAACAATTTTGTAGCAATTACAAATAAACATGACTACGTTTTACTATGGTCCCTCAGGATAATTCTTAACATATTTAAGCAGGCTGCGAGCACAGTTTAAATGGAAGTCACAATGAAATGAATATAGTGGTACAAAACTCAGTGGTGGCTGTGGCAAACTTGAATATGCTTAGTAGCATTTATTTTCCTTTCCTACTGTGGTACCATCTGAGAGCCTCAGTTTTACAGCAGGAGATGACTGAACAAGGCGTTTAGCAAGCAGAGAAAGGGCATCTCTGTCCCTGAAACACACAGCCTTAGGACCTGCTACAAAGCAAAACAGATCTATGTGAATGTATATGAATTCAAGGAAAAAAAAGAGAAGAAGGAGTGCCTTGGATTAATATTTATAATTGTCTTTAATATTTATACAAGTGAAAAATGGTCATCTATGCTACTGGCTCTCATTGTATTTGAAGGGTGTAACTAATAGTTTTGCATATAATTTGTTACATTAAAAATACGAACTTTACCAGATTATAAAAAGATATGCAATAAAATAAGTTTGACATTTATAAGTATGCATTATGTGAGTGCCTGGATCCACACTGAACCTGTGCCATAGATGCAAAGGATAAAACACCAGTGAACTGCCCAGTGAACTAGAAAAGTACTCATAAGTCATAATCTTTATGGGTATTTTCCAGTCTGTAGGAAACACTGCCTTGTGTTATGGGTTTGGATTGACCATGTGTTCTCCAATAGTTCAAGCATTCAGAAGGTATGCCCTTTTATAATCCTTATTTCAATTCGTTCTGCTGCAAAGAAGAGCAGACGATAGATCAGCTAGGAATGAGACCAAAGGTACAATCCTAATGCAGGCGTTGCATGGTAGAGGCCCTGGATCTTGTGCTGTGCTTATCTAGCTGGTTTCTGCCTATTTGCTTAGTGAATTTCTGTGGATGACAATGGAAATGTTGTGCAGCTTTTATGTCCAAACTCTGTACATAGGTATCTTGCTGTAGGTATCTTGTAGCTATTGCTGTGCTTGTACTGACTCACAGTTTGCATTAAAATGATCAGCTCCTGAAACGTGGTTCATGCTGGCCATATGTGTTAGTACTAAACCTCAGTAAACAGACACCATGCCAAGAAGAGGTCCCTTAACTCCGAGCCTGTGTTTTGGTAGCAAAATCTACCTACCTACAGGAAAAGAAAGAAAGGAGACGTCTTCAAATCCCTGCCAAACATCTGAAATAGGTAGGGACTCCATCCCTGTGTGTGACTGGGATATTCCCCTGGTGAGATCACTGCTGCAATGGTGGTAGAACTTGCTAAGTTAGAGCAAGACAGAGGTAGCTTGGACCTTACTCTTGGCCCTGTAAGCTGAAGAATGATTCAGGCTATCCTGGTCAGAATCACAGAATACCAGGTTGGAAGGTCCAATGTTTCTTGGCAAAGCTTATCTCAGTTAGATATAGCAACAACATACCACGGGCTTCTCCAAAGCTGGTTGAAAGCCAGTGGCTGTGGATCCTGAACAACTGGAAAGCTCTTGCATGAGGGAGCTGGTGTTCCCCAAGAGCAGAAAAGATGACGGTGATAACTAAATTAAGAAAAAAAGAAGACCCTAGGGAAACTGTAAGGAAATCTATGGCTTTGATTAGCTAGTTTCTGATTTTGTAATTTAATTAAGCAACTTCAGATAAAGCTTTCAAAACTGTTGCCTATGATTTGGAGTCTTTTCATGCAATTCAGTTTCTTCTTAAATACTATTTGCTATTGAAGTGTTATTGTTCAGCTCAGGTGCCTGAGGTCAGTCAGGATTTTCTTCAGCAATAGCACACAGCTGGATGTGATTAGAAATAGAACAGAAACATGCAGGATATTTCATTTCCAGTTTCAATGGAAATGCACCTATTGGTTATTTTCCTATAGTAACATGATAGACTACATGAGGTAACACTTTGTCTGATTCAGAAAGATAATCTGTAAACCAGGAGAATAAGCACAGGATTGTTGTTTTGATGTAGGAATGGAGGGATCCAATCCATGTGATGTTTCAGATTCTTCAGGTAACAAAGCCTAAGCACATTGCTCAGCACCAAACTGTGGCTTATCAGTGCAGTTGGCTTCATTGCACTGTTGCTCTGGTAAATAAGCTAGCCTGACAGTCAGGCCAAGGCTTATCTCAATGGAGATGTTTTCCATTATGGAAATCTAACTTGTATTTCTCTATTCATCTCATAGGCAGAAATGGTAGTATTGCCTCAGGTTAATATAGACTAGTTTGTACAGTGCTTTGCCAAACTTTAAACATTTGGGCTGTAAACTTGTGTTCTGGGCATTGTCCAATGCTGATTTTTGCTTTTAATGGTATACTTGAGCCAAAGTGTTTCAGTCATTTCCAAGAGTAAGATTACAGAAAAAACCCCAATATTGTTTGCCCATGTTAAGAAATTCTGGATATGTTTTCTTTGAGAAAGTTTTACTATCAACATAATTTGAAACAAGAATTTGAAGTTTGGCACAGGAACAGTTTGTGTTGTTCCTGTGAAATCTGCTAAATTTGGTCAGCTTTTAAGCTGTTGCGGTTTGCATGTTCTCAGTGCAAAGTTGCTATGAGTTTCTGGTTTAATTCTCATAAGACTACTGCCATGATAAATGAGTTTGGTGGGTGATGCCAGAAGGTCTGACACGACCAGTTCCATTTCCTAATTGCTCTTTGTGAGGTTTGAGGACTGATACCAAGAACAAAGAGACCTTCTCAGTGCTGCTCACTGCTGGACCCAGCCAGCCAGAAAGAGCCCCCTGAGCTGTCCGGGATGGAGTGGATGTTAACTGTGTGATTACACTTGCTTTATAACATATGTATGAGTTACAGGAACCGTTGTCCATGCATGCTGTATGTGGTGAAGGTAAATAGTCTTCCTTTGGTTTGTCCACATAAAGCAGCTTGTTACGGGATCTGTCATCTGCGTTTACAATGTGTCATGTGTGGTCTCACCAGTGTGCCACAGATAATGAGCTTAGCAAGATGTACATGTAGTGGATGGCTTATATCACGTGTAATGTGAATATCATAGTGGTCCCAGCTGAATCTGAGCAATCCAGACTGAATGGGAAGTTGGTGAGCCAGCTGACTAGGAACAATAGTAAATAGCTTTTGAATATACAAGGTGCCAGCAAAAGCTTTCATTAGCATTTATCTAGATTACTTGCTCTCTGACTGATCACATGTGACCAAGTCTGCAATAAACCCTTTTACCAAGATACCTGGCTCCAACTATTAGACATTTGTTTTTGTGTCCACAAGCTAATTCCCAAGGAACAGAGTGGAAAGCAGCCAGACTGCGTGGGCCACCACGAAGGGCAGGGTGCTGCTCTTGTCCCTGGGAAGCTGGATGTCCTGGACAGACAATGAGTGGCGGTGATGAGGGAATCCTGCCACAGACCATAGGCTGGTTTTGCTATTTGTATTTGTCTTAGTTGCAGCTCACAATTTCTCAGCTTGTAGCTACAAGCCCAGTATATATTTCACTATTTAAATGTTTTATTTATGTTACCATTAAGCTGTCAGGTGTTGGCAGGTAAGAGGAATCTACAGGAGACCAATGCACTAGAGGCGTCCTGCCTGTCTGCATGGGATGGTGAATCAGAATAAAGAGGGAAATAAAGCACTCATGAGGGACCTGCACCCTGGAGGGGAACATTATTAGGGAACTCAAAGGCCAAAAAGCGCTCTCTGCCAGCTTTTCAAGGATAAAGGCTTCAGCTGCCAAGTGCTGGCTCTTAGACAACGGTTCCCACCAGCAAGAATAAACTCATGTCCTTTGTGCGAGGAGCAGATGGCATATAGCTACTTCACAGATCTGGGCAGACACCAAACCCTTGCACTCGGTTCTGGGAGTTCCTAATGTTTGAGTGTCTGAGTGCAATATTAGTAATGGTTTGGCATTGTTTATTTTGATTCTTTAAATGCAAGTTGGCTTTCCCAGTATGCAGTAAACATTTAATGTTATATTTTTGTCCATATACTTAGCAAGTTCTGTTTAAACAAAAAATTCCTATTTAAGCAGCGCTATTAGGGAAATGTTTGCTTAATGTATCAATACTTTAATTACTTTTCTTGTTTTTACAAATATTTAAGACATGTGAGAAACAAAAGCTAGGGAGGAGAACAGCTGTGACTATAAATAATTCTAACATTGGTGTGCTGTATAAACAGAAGTCAGGAAACTGTACAGATGATGAGTACATAGAGTGGTGCAAAAGCAAACTGTGCTACACAACTGCGCTTTAAAGTAAGTATCTGGAATTTTTCACTGTGTTAGGGTGCTTCTCAATTATAGCCATTGGGTTATCTCTGTTAAAGCTTGAGTGCCTCTGTTGAGAATGTGGTTAGATCGGAGTTTTATTTCCCTGTGTTTATTGCAGATTTTCAGTATGACAGTCCACGGATAGCTCTGAAGTGTTGGATTCTTAATAATACATTTAATTCGTGTGGATTTACTTTAAAAATACCACTCGGAAAAGTCCTTTGTTGAATACGTGAAAACAAACCAGGGTTTTCTACGGCACTGTGCAGGCACACAATTAAATGCATACACTAAATATAACAGCAAAAAGATCCGAATTCTGTATTATTTTTTGCATGTGGGCATAGCAATCTGCCTGTGCATTGGAAGCCTCAAGTCTGGAGCCAAAATATTTAAACTAAAACATACCACAAGAGAGGATGTGAAAGCAAATGTGAAACTTTGGCTTTATTCCCATCAGTTAATGTTGAAGTCTTGAGATCCTTATTTGCTCCACTTAGCATCTCTGAAAGGGTTCCAATTCTCAGAAGTAACTTTTAAATGAAATGATACTTCTTGTTAAACCACTGAAGGAACTGCTCTGTCCTGTAAGCTCTTTAAGGAGTCTGATACCTCTTTAATTTATGCCACTTGAGAAAGACAGTAACATTATAGGAACATTAGAGCAGCATCACTGTGAGCACTGCAAAGTCAGTAGATACGAGAATGCTATTGTGTTAATTCAGTCTTTCATGAAGCAGAAATGATGAGGTCAGCACAGGGTAAATAACTGTTTAACATGCCACTGAGACCTTATGATGGGGAGAATTAGGATGCTAAGAGCTGACCTGGGGCTATGAAACTCCTCCTACTGTGGGCTGCCTCTTTGGGTGTCTGTTACAGCAGTGCCAAGAGGCCTTGGTCAAAGATCAAGACAAAAGGCGATGTCTGAACCAGAGAATGTACACACTGGATTTACGGTGATGACACTGTGATAGAAGTGGGTGAAACAGGGTTTTAGCTACTGAGGACAGAGAATGAACTAATCAAAAGGGAGTGCTCTTTCACCTAATCATAAACCAGCTCCAAAATCACCATCTGTTAGCTACGATACTTCAAGCCTAGCAATGTGCAAGTGAGGGACCTGGAGGCAGATCACACCTTAAAGAGTTGTTCTTCAGCTCAAATCCCCGATGCACTATCCTTGTCCATTTGCCCATCCATGACACATTGTAGTCAAGCCACTATGAACCACGAAAACAAAAGTACAGAAGACTCGCACAGAAATGAGAAAAACTGATTGTAGGCTGGATTTGTGTTCTAAAAGCTTCTTCCATGTTAGCTGAAACCTCAGCTTCCTCGCAAAAAGCAACTTTGATTTCCTGGGTTTGATAGTGGAACAGCCAAGCTCATCTCTCTAATTTGTTACGCGTTATTTAACTAGATAGTTTCTGTTTAAGAAGAATGACAAATTTAAGCTTGGACAAATTGTCAGTTTTTTACATGGTGAAAGAGCTGTGATTATTGTTAGCAGTTACACGAATAGGAAACAGAGAACTAAGAATATTTAAAGGAAGAAGGTGGATAATGAAAGCATAGGAGTGTGGAGTCAAATGTTAGTTATACACTTGCATTTATAAGGTTCCTGTGCTCTCAAATCTATAATTACTTACAGACCACATATCTCCATTTTGATTTTGCTTTTCGCTATGAGATGTCACTTTAGAGGGATAGCATTGGTAAGCACAGACTGCTGTAAGTGATGGTTCATTTTAAAAGTGCTAATACACTTTTAATAATCTCAGAGCAAGCAAAATGATTCACTGTACTTGAATGCTGCATAAAAACTATTGACATAATGTTTAATCTTTAAAACTGATAGACATGTACCCAAAAGCTAATAAAGTTCATTCTAATACAAACGATCAAGTAAAATAGTATATCATAGTCTGTGTTAGCTTTGGATCCTGATCGTGTAACTGTAGCCTAGGGACAAAGAAAATTGAAGTGATTTAGAAAGGTACCCAGTAGGATATATCTGATATTAGGCAGTCTGCTGAAGCAAAACAGTAATGTCAGAAACATACAAAGGTATAAAATCCATTTGACTGTGTCCAAATGCTTCTACTCTTTGACCTTAATGTCTCCAGATGAACTCCCATTAGGGTCAGCTGAATAATGCTTAAGAATATATGGCCAGAAACTGCCAAGGCCTGCTAAGGATCACAGCCTCCACTTACTTCTGTATTTTAACTACTGTATTCATATTACGAATTTGAAGCCATTTCTATTTGAAAAGATATTAACTTTCATTTCTCAGTTTTTACTGCTCCACACTTAATTTGGAACAGAGCAAAACAGGAATCCTATCTACGGTTCATCAGGTTTTATACTAACCATCTAATGAAAAGCATATTTGGGAATATTAACTATTAATGGTAAATGGCAGTCAAAATGGAAAGAATTGCTTATATGTTTGCCTTTGCATTCAAGTGGACAATAAGGAATCTGACTGCAAATTCACTGGTAGAGCTCCTATGCAGAAAAGACCCAGAAGTTAAGCAGACCTTGAATGAAACTGGATTTAAGACTTCTAGGAACAAAGGAAAAGTAAGTGTTCATTTCTGTCTTTGAGTTGGGAAAGATGCATCTGTGCTGAAGAAGACTGGCATTAGCTCCAGCACTGGTCAGTGTGATTAATCCCACTGTAGGCACACAGAGAGGCCAGCAGCGACCGCAGGACTCAGCTGGGTGTGTGAAGCAGCAGTCGTCTCTGCTTCAGCAAAAGTACAGTCAGGAGATTAGATGTATGGGGCAAGAGGAAAGAGCAACAGAGGCAGTTTGCAATCCCAGAGGCAGGCTGTGCCTGTGCTGTGGGCTCCACCTGGGCATTTGCAGCACCAACTATGACTTAATCTTGAAACTGTGGAAGAATACAGAGGATGGCTGAGGTCCTATTGAGTGCTCTGGTGTTTAGCATGTGAAATACATCAACAATATGGCATCATATTTGGTTTCCATTTATCCTTCTTACAATATAATCTCACTAGCATATGAAACTGCAGTGAAGCTGGTTCATTTCTTGCTTCATTATGAAATCAATACTATTGCAGTAACATTGATTTGATAAAAGACACTCTAAGGCATTAATCTGATCTCTGATACAAGAAGGACACTTTTTATGCCTAACTTGGCTCATCTTGAATGAGGAATTCTACTTCAACGAGTAAAGTCTGCTGTTGTAGGGCACACAGTTCCCAACTTTGTTCCTTTTATAGGTAACATTACTGAGCTTTATCTTCAATGGCAATGGAAGTGATTTCCTTCTGTTATTAGCACTGTATTTCTGTGAAGCCCTGTGAATCAATGGGAGGTTACATGTTTACCTTAATGAAAAAGATAAATTACTTCCATAGGTTATTGTATTGGCTAACTGCATAGAGTTATTATGTAGATATACTTCCTCTGCAATTTCTTCCCTCAAATACATATTCTGATAACCACTATTGATTACACAGTATTGAAACGACACACAAATACAAACATTTGATACAAGAAATGGGAAAGTACACAGGCAGTCAGACACAGTGATGAATACCAATAATAACCCAGGAAAGATCATTCCTATTAGAAGACATATTCCCCCACTAATCTTGTAGTTTCCAATGAAGCCCCAGAGCTGCAGGCTTTCCACAATACACAAACTGTATTCCACTTCTCCTGCACACTCCTCTGCAAGCCTCCTGAGAAAGTAAACCACACGTGTATTTCTCTGCATTTCTCTGCAGGAATAGACCAGTGTCCTTAATGAGAGTTTTACAGGCAGAATGTAAGTTAGAAGACAAATATTAATTAATGAGTTTATCTCATAATGCACAAAATAAGTGGTTGTGGTTCTTCCAAAGTCTTACTGCGTGTCTGGAATTTCTGTCCTGGTTATCTGCAGTATGATACTGGGTTGGGAAGCTTGAAAGTTTTTATGATTTATGGTATGACTGTAGCTTTGCAGGTTAGTTTTTTGTGTTGTGGTTATTGTTATGGTGGGTTGTGGCTTGTCTAGTTTGGGGTATCAGGTGTAGCTGAGAAATAAGTTAATGTTTCAGTGAAATTTCTTACCCCCTCTGCACTTCTGTTATCCTTTGTTGCTCCCCCAAATAAGAGGGCCTCTGCACAGCTCCCTGCTTTCTGTTCAAATCATTTTTGTCTGCTCTGACCGTGATAATGACACAAAACTCATGTTTTTTTTAGGCTAGTACAATGTAATGAATGTACTGGATTGCAACTACATGTCTAGAGGCACAA
The DNA here is from genome assembly GCA_028858755.1 of Ara ararauna. NCBI lineage: Eukaryota > Metazoa > Chordata > Aves > Psittaciformes > Psittacidae > Ara > Ara ararauna. The sequence goes on from CM054385.1 coordinate 8,259,073, forward strand.
TTGGTTCATGGCCGGGGGGAAGAAACTCTAGATTTCCAAGAAATACGCCTATGAAAGCATTAAGTAACTCACAAATAAAGCACAGAAAATGGGGGTGCCTACTTAAAATACAAGATTGGTTGCCAATATGACAATCAACACAATTTCCTATGCTACTTATGATCTCTTTCTGTTTATCTGCTGCAGTTAGAAGGTTATAAACTACCAAGCGTGTATTCCTAAGCCTTTGAAATTCAGGTTTCTGTGTGCTTTCTTTGAGTTTCATGTTCTTAGAGAAGGAGAGAAATTACAATAATTACAGTTTAAAATATTCTCATTTCATGGAGTGGCTAACAAGTGAAACTACAAGTAATGATGTAATCTAACATGTCAAAAAAGAAAATGAAAAGAGGAGACAGAAGGCAGGATGGAGCCAAGGGATGCGATGTGCCATGTCATCTTCTAATTAACTAACTGATCCTTTAAACTGTCAAAATCAGCAAGGAACTCCATGGCCCAGTGTCTTATTAATATTCATACTAGGCCACTAGAAGCGATGATTCCAGTCCCAGTGGTTATAGTTAAACATTAAAAAAGAAGAAGCCAGGCTAGCCAGGGTTGCAACAGCTTCACATTCGTAAGGAAATGAAGGCAGGCCACCCTGCTTCCTCCAAACCTCTGCTGGGGGATATTCTCTGAGGATGCATATTGATTTCTGGATTATTATGAGCGTTGTATATTGAAAAAAACAATTATTTTGCTTCTTGCTATGAGCTGCCACATTGTTAATCATGGTGAGCTCCATGTTGTCAAATGGAAAATGCATGTAACACTTTGTAATATGGGCCCATTCTTAATTTTCCACACACCAAATGAATCCACAGTTATAACCCTGTTGTTTAGAGGAATGGGTGAACTCATTTTGCCTTGTAGGATGCAATTCAGGATTGGTTTAGCAGAAATCTGGGGCCTGCAAGAAAAATAATCATCCATAATCTTCTGATAATACAATTATTCTCTTACATTTCAGACTGCCAGTCTTTTCCCAACTCCCAGTAAGCAGAGTTTCCTGAACCTTGAAGTCTAAGGGAGCAGCTGACATTTGGTTTCTCCATTCATTTTCTGTTTAATTCTTCATGGCAGGACAACGGTTTAAAAGGTAAAATCCTCTCAGCTCTTCATTACACGTACTATTTTGGGGCCCAGTACAGGTCTGCCATGGACAGGGATGTATGTGCCTGTGTGCAGTAGGATATGGGGATGGGGAGGGAATTCAGCACGCTCTGAAGTCAAAGGCAGTTTTGGCATCAGCCTTGTATAAGTCATTTTAACTATGAGGGGGAAGTTAATAGCAATTTTAACTATTTTGAGGGCAGTTAATCCCATTTTACACTTGCCATTTCTATCTGTGCATGACACAGTAGAAAGCAATATATTATGCAGCACTTTATAGCAGTATGATCAGTAAAGGAGTAGCTGAGCTATAAAACAGGTGCTATACCTCTAAATGAAAAAATAATTAAAAAGTTTGAATCTCATTAATTGATATCTTTGATTTAATTGATCTACTAAAGGAAAATACCTTGAGTTACCACCCTGCTCCTGTTCTCTACTGTGCCCTTTACCAGTTCCTTTGATATAACTTTTTCACGCTTTCACACGGCACCTGGAGGACATAAAGCTTTGCATCAACCACCTTTCACAGCCCTCTGTAGATCCTTGTCCCATGGGAGTAGGCAGGGTGAGGAGCAAGTGCTTACTGAGCAGAGGAGACTGGCTCCTCCTGATGCTGTGAGCATCTGCAGCTCTCCTGCATCCCTCACCAGCCACCAGGACCATGCTAACAGGCTGACTTTGGATTCTCAACACAAAGTCCAATCAAGCTTAAGTCACAGCAGGTCAGTTTTTGGTAATTTAACTAACTGCCCCTGGGGCTTCTCTATGAGCCACAGGCCATGCCCTGGAGCAGTGTCAGCATAGCAAAGTCCTGCACAGGCCCCTGGGACTGCAGAAGTGGTGCGGAGCTCATGTCACTTCCATGAGGACAGTCTTCCCCGATCATGAATGCACTAAGCCTGCACCTCAGACGTGCGTAAAAACGGATAGGCTGTGCCTATGGAAGTCTGGTATTTGTCTGGACAGCCTCTCAGTGCTCACCCAAAAAAACCCCTAATCTCCTAGCAAAGATATCAACCCCAATATTTAACATCACAGATTTTATTCTGTTGATTAAGCTCTGCTACGGATGAAAGGCTGACTCAATAGGAAAAAAACCAGAAATTAAAAACTCTAAACTGTGTATCAGCGAGGTTAACATCAGGCACTTAGCTGACACTAAGACTTGTTTGGGATATTAACGTCTATCTGTTTCCCTGCTGGCCTTTATATTAAACCTATTCAAGCGGTTTATAGTCTTTATTGTGAAAGTTGTCTGAATGAAACTATCTATGCACATTGCTAAATCATTAGGGAACAAGAATCTGGAGTCACAGCAGTGCTGTATTCAGAACTAGATTGTTTTTCTCTGGTAGTTTGTTGGCTTATTTTGCATTTCTGTCAAGCAGTTTAGTAGAATAGTATCTTGTTCACGTGCAGTTTTATAGCGATTCTTCATCTGAGAGTGTTAAACACCCTCTACTTGAAATCTGCTTTAAAGGAGAGGAAGCCGATTTCACCTTTTTCAGTCTTTTCCAGTATTTTTCCCTACAGGATCACATACAGGTACAGTCATAAACACTTCTGTGTATCTAGTATGTGTTCCTTAATTAATGCATGCTTCAGAAAACCTTTCCCATAACTTGCATAGGAACATTTATGCTTCAAACATTATGTATTTAGTTTCAGTGTTTACCTGAAAGCATTTCAAACATTTGCTATCTCTGCACTTGTATTTCCTTCTTTACTGTACCATTAATTTTGTTTTGAATTAGAAAAGGGTAAAAAACCAACTTTGGATAATAAGACTTTCCTAAATTCAAGCTTTACTGAAAATACTTCTTATGCAGGAGGTAGCAGGGCCAATAGTGTGTGGGGATCCTCTGCTTGTAAACTGGGGGATCTGTACACAGATTATATTCAAATACATTTGATTCTGTGGAAAGAATGGGATTCCCAGCGCTCCCCTTTTTAGCTTCCAGAAAAGTCTCTGATTAAGCTCTGCTGAAAGGCTCCCAGTTCTGCTTGTCATTCAATAGTATTTTAATGTGTCCCCTACGTGTTGAAAAGACAGCCGTCTTCTCGTCATAACAATATCCTGTTGATGCACACACTATAGTTGTAACTTAATGTATAATTTATGAATTAGGTTTTTCAATAGTCTGTGAGGGGGGTATATTAACTATACATGTTTTGTAAATTTTCCATCTCGTTTTGGCACAGGATAAGTTATCAGTAATCTCAGAAGAGAGATATATGTGTACGAGTGCATGTGCATATTTTATGTTGGTAATATGTATTTATATCATGGTTATCTAGAGAGCACGTCAGAAAATATACACACCTGCAATTTTACCTGATTTTATTGCAAAATGATAGTAAGGGTTTTCTGAAGGAACAAACATTATTGTGTCTGGTAGATTCCTTTATCAAGCCACGGCTCAATTGTGTTTGTCCTCAGCTTGTTCTTCTGCATAATTTAAAAGACAGCTGTCATAGCTACATGCTATCCTGTCTAAAATCTGACATTTGTACAGTGTTAAATAAACCCCATACTGTGCTCAGCACTCTAATGTGAGCCTTCCCCTTACCAGCAGCCATGGCTGGGGATGTCCATGTAGAGTGGTAGGGCAAAGAATCGTGCAGGCTGGGCTTAAACCAAACCTGGCTGTACTTTGGGAAAGGGTTAGAAGTTAAGGGTGAGATAAGATGAGACCATACATTGCTGTTTGCTGGCTGAGACGTGGTGCTGTGTCTGCCAGTGAGGAGGTCTGGGTGGTGAATGGCTGTGCCATCGCTGGGCTACTCAGGTAGCATTCCATCACCTGAAGCTCACCACGGGATTGGGGTATGTGGCTAATCCACAGCCTGAAAATGGGTTAGAGGAACAATACTGAGAGAGCTTGAATGGAACAAAATGCTGGAAGAACAACAGCAAAAACTCATCAAATCATGTTACACTATGAGAATGACCGGGAGTTTCTTTAGAAAAAGAGTTCAAGTTAATTGCATGGTAAAGACCATGAGATCAGGATCCTGGGACTCAGGATCTGATTTATGCACTGCAAATGTGTATATCCTTTGGAGAAAAGGCCATTTCCTGTTTAAAAATTTAAAAATGCTTGATTAGAATCTGTGGATACCAAACCAAATACATTACACTACTTAGTCCATTAAAACTCTGAAAGCCCGTTACTTATCGTACAGTGATGGATTGATTGTATTTAATCTTTCCTCCTCTGAAGTTGTTTTCATTTCCTGCAGCAGTGTGCACTCCCAGCAGCAACACCCCAGCACAGAGTGTTCACTGGCCACTGCTGCGGCTGATTATAAAAGTCTATTGTCACTTGTAGCTGTTTTCATATAAATATTGTCCATTTTATGAATCCTTATTATTCTCATTGTAAAGCAACATGAAAGCTGGAGCTGGATGGTAATAAGGGTACCTGAGCAAGCGACACTGAAAACTTATCTTTACCATTAAATTAAGCCAGTGTCATAAGCTCTAGTAACATTCAAATGTTCACTGCACTACATTACTTCATGAAAAGCACTTTTTAACTGAAGCTAACCACAGAGTAAGCGTGTTTTTCAGAGGGGAAAGAAAAAGAAAGGCTATCTTGACATTTACTGTATCTGTCCAATAATTGTTATTTACCAAGTAACAAAGGTAAATACTCTTCTTAGATTAACTTTCCCTGCTGAATAAATACACACAGGCAGTGCTGCAGCCAGACCCTTTCTTTCTCACACCTACTCGTGGATGTTTTGTACAGCTGAGGCTCTCTTAGAAGTGGTGTTCAAACCAGTTAAACGAATTTATGAAGTAGAAACAATCACTAAGTTGGAGCACAGTGCAGAGCCCTGGTATGGAACATTAGTGTCATAGATAATTCATTTCTGTACAGATAAAGCTCAGAAATCTTTTCCTGTGGAGTTTCTCAGTCGGGGCTAGTTTCATATTTAGGTCTCTGTTTATCCTGAGATGAGTGAACATACAAGCTGCTTAAAGCTGTTTTCCCGGGTCTGTGCTTCTAGGTGATTTCCTATCTCTCTACAGCTCACACACTTAAAATGAGAAAGCTGTAACAACAACAAAAAAGTACTAAACTGCCATGTCCTGAACTCATCCAATTTTAAAACAGCAGAGTAGGTTTTTAAACAGGATGTGCTCTCAGAAATGTGAAATACATACAGTACAGATCACTTCTACAGTATAGACTGAGAGGTGGAAGTGTTTGCTTGGGTTTGGTTTTCATTTAAAGAGTTCCTATTAAGCGGGGTCTACCCTCATTTTCCTCTTAGTACTTTCTGTGTAAATTCCATTGGGAACTTTCTGTAGCAAATTTGGGAAAAATGGTGCCAGACATTCACTGACTTGGCAGTTCATGGAAGAGTAAGTCTGGTGCTTTTTCCTTTCTCTCAAGCAGCGATTTACCTAAAACCCGGGATTTATGTTAGTGCTTTTTCAATTTAATGTGGTGATTCAGTAGGCAGAAATAAACAGATTGGCTTCTGAGTTCTTCTGCAGAATCTGGATTTGTTGGGTTTTAGTTCAGGCATCAAGAACAGCAGGAAAGAAGAATGGGAACACTTGTTGTTCCACACATCATCTCTGAATGGCAGGAGGGCAAGAACTGCCGTTATAAAATATAATGTAGTCAGAAACCTCCAAAGGGTGTCATGTTGGGATTTTTAAATGCCTAACATTGATTTAATTCTAAATGATGCCCCAATGGAAACAGGATTATTATATCTGTTAACATATCTCCAGGAATCTAAAAAGCATTGACTCATCAGTCAGGTATAGTTCCTGTTACATCTATAAGTTCTTCAGTAAGTCATTTTTAAGATAATTCTATCTGATTGTGTGGCTTTTAATAATCGCCATTCGTTCAAAGAAGTGAATCAGCAGGAAGAAATCATGTGAATCTTTTCCTGCTACTGCAGATAGAGCCTTTTAGTTGCTCTGGTAATTACTCAAATCAGTCTACAGGACTTGTATGATTAGCCTGTGAACTTTGCTCCTACCTGGAAGAGGAAGGATTAATCTTTTCCCCTGTCACAGTACACAGCCAGCATTGTACTCTTGGTCAGGGGGGCAATTTCTTAAGTCTCATGCTTAGAGTTAAAATCTTGCTCTTGAGTTACAATATAAGACTAGGATTTAAGTATCTGTTTTGTGTGATTAAGAGTAATTCTGAGCAATTAAAGAAAACAGTTCATTTGTGGCAGGTGGCAGAAAGCTAAAGAAGATAATTACTCTTTTTAGCCATCTGTGTTAACTGCCATTAGTGGAATTAAACTGAGATTCACCACTTTGAAATTTGAGGCAAAGTTCTTTTCCCTTAACTACATAATAGAACATTGTCTGAAGTCTAATTACCAAACAAAAGTAAGTCCCCCCTGCTCGCCATGAGGTGCCTATTTGTTATTTTTACTTAAAATGTTGGCACTCTGAGACATGATAAATGGAAGAACTGCTTGTACTGAATGTCTCCGAGTTACATGTTGGCTCTGAAAAACTGTTCAACTTTGAGTGAGTTTATCCCAGAAAATCCTCATCTACACCATCAGCGACTGCTGAAATAAACTTCTATTGAAAAGCACAAACAGTTCTACGCCTTGCATCAAGTGTCACAACTCTGAAATAACCCAGTACCCCTCCCTATGTCTGCTGATGACCTGAGTGCTTACACTGCTGCTCGTAACGCTGTTAAATGATCAGGAGTCACATCACTGCTGAGGCATCTATGCTGCAGAAAGGGTATGAGCAGTTATGGAAGTATTTGTTGAGATATGGAAAATGCACATCATCAGAGCGAAAAAGCGAGCATGGGAATGGGAAATCTTTCCTCATATAAGTAGTAGCAGGAAGAATGTACACAGAGCATAGGTACTCCTGCCTCTGGAAACCACCAGAAGCTGGCTAGGGAGTACAAACCCTGTATCTCTCTAGCTGCATAAAGAGTATATAGCACCCAGCAGTTACAGACTGATGTAAAGGAAAAACACAACAGTGGCAAAGCAGTCACATCTGAAATTCTAGTGTTTCTTCTGATGACTCTAGTTCCTACAAATTGTAACAAGGCAGCATTTCATCCATATAGTACCTGGCTCATGTTTAACCTTCGGGTATTTATCAATTCTGTCTCCTCTATACTTTCACTTTGGGTATTAGCATTCTGATAAAATTCGTGTCTCACACTTATAACCACACAAGAGACAGACCCAGGAGCTGTATTAGCTGGAGAAAAGGTTACTCTGGAACAATTACATAAGTTTTCCAAGTACTAATGATACTTCTGAGTACTGAAGTTCTTGGGCTTGGGATTTTTTTATGGTAAACATTATGCTTAATCACCAGTAGGAGTTTCATTTTCACAGGATGATCCCAGCTAATTACTGAATCTTTCTCACTGATTAATACCAACTGCATTTCATTGAAAAATGGGTGGATTATGTTAAGGAAATTACATTGGACTTTAATGACTGTAATGACCATTTTTAAATTTAAGAGAACATGATTTCTCTCTCGTGTGAAATAGTTTACAACTGTGTTTTTCAAAACCCAAATCTGCATTTAATGTCAGCACTTGTGTTACTGTGCTACAATTACTCTTTAGCTAGGAGAGAAAGAGGTCACCTAGAAGAATACTGTACAACAGGTCTGGCTGCAGAAGGTACTGTTCTGTAAAGGCAGAACAGAAAGGTCACCTGAGATGCGTCTTTAAGTAAGGCAAATGTTCGTAGTCTGGTCTTCTTTACTGTGAGGGCGCTGAGGCAGTGGCACAGGGTGCCCAGAGAAGCTGTGGCTGCCCCATTCCTGGCAGTGTTCGAGGCCAGGATGGATGGGGCTTGGAGCAACCTGCTCTAGTGGAAGGTGTCCCTGCCCATGGGAGGGGGTTGGAACTGGATGAGCTTTTAAGGTCCCTTCCAACCCAAACCAGTCTGTGATTTGGCTGATGTAACAGACATGCAAGAAATGAAGGACTGAGGATGGAATCCCCAAAATCTTAGTTCTTACGAGTACCTTAGGTATCTTCTAACAGCATTATTTGTGTGATGGGCTCTCTGATGACAGCATGGGCTACTGCTGCCAGAGCAGCAACTCTGACTTTGCCAGAGGTTTTGTTCTTTTCCTTTTTCAGCAGAATCAGTATGAAGACAGTTCTGGGTGATTTGTAAGTACATAGTCTGTGTTGGCAAACTGGGATTAACAAAAACTGCTTTCTGTTGCCAAGAAATAGGAAGTTTTTCTTAGCATAGTATTTGAACTGGTTGGCAATATGTGAGGAAAACATACCTGGTTAGCACAAGACCTCTTACTCTGTACAGGGACTTAGGGCATCTCTTAGATGTACCTCCTGTGGAGAAACAATGTGCCTTCCTGAGTGCTTTTAGACTTCAGATTTATGCAGTCTGAGGTGGAGACTCTATGGACTCTAATGGAGAGAGTATTTATCTTCATTTTTGCAATTACTGACAGGGAAGCAAAGGCTTGTACAGTTGGGTCTGCAGAAATAAAGGACATACAGCATAAGATGAGCCATGTTCTCAAGATGGAAATCTGGAGGGTTTATTCCCTTGCTTTAATTTCTGTGCCTTGTGAGTTGCTTGTGTAAGGAAATAACACATTCTGTGTTTTCTCCAGAGCAACTTCACTGTTAGTCTATAAGGGCAGGGTTCACTTACAGAAAGGTAGATATAGATACCTGCTGTCATCTAAGATGCCTTAAGACATCCACACACCTGGCAGATAAGATGCAGGACTTAGGAGGACCTGCAGCCCTATGAAGCAGTATCTGGGGGCCAGTCCTGACACTCCAGTGCCTAAAATGCTGATAAACCTGCCTCCTGAGGCAGCAAGATCCCTGTTCAGGTGTTGTATGAACACTACTGCCAAGCTGATCAGACAGCTGGAGCAAGCTCAGCTCTAGTTACATCTAGACAAATTATATATGTGTTTGCATAGATTAGATGTGATTCTGTATGAAGTTTCTGCCTGTGTTTTTTGTGCTTTGCTCCGTAAGTCATTGCAATGTTCCTTTAGCTAGTGAGATGTCTTTATTTGAAATAAAGATAATATTTGCTATGGAGGAAATATAAACAAGTTGAATTCTAATGAACAGCTTTATGTTAAATACACAGGACAGTTATTCAGATCTCCCCCATGAACCAGAAATGCTGGAAATGATGTCGCTAAGCTTGCTTTGCTGTGTATCTGTGTGTCCTTCCTAGATACTCTTACTTCTTTATTCCCTTTCTGAGCTGTGTTCTGGGACTTTAGTACAAAAGAAAGAAGGGAGGAGGAGGCAGAATTTGTGGAGAAGAACAAAAGCCCTTCAAATAACTCTTTTAGACACTTTTCACACTCTAATTGACTAAATTGTACAGAAAATCCTATGTCTGTAGTATACAACTCCCCAGGTGCTCTCAGCGACTATATCCACAGCTGTTTATATTCAAACTAGGTAATTTAATGCACTTACATCTGTATATATTGTACAGTGTCTTTTAAAATCAAATGGCTGTGAGTTTTGACTTAGAACAAAGCAAACACCCTGTGAAGAGACACTGCGTCTCTCCTTGGACCTTACCGTTAATCTCTGAATAGCTAAGCAACAATAAAAATAGAGCATTATGCTGAGACATAAGCTCCGTTTTAAACCAGTGCGTAATGTCACTAACATGACATACATGCACAGAAAAATGTATGTATTATGTCAGTTGGCATATCAGCTACTGCCTGGTGCTCCCCAAGGGGCGGGATTCAGGCATGAGGCTGCCAAAAGAAGGGTCTTGATTCAGTTTGGCAGGGGCATAGCCTGGCCACATTTTGCTTTAATTGCTCCCTGTCATATGAGATGTGGTCCTGGGTGACACTGTGGCTAGAATAATACAGAAAATAAGCACACACGATCTCACGCATGCCAGAATCCCGAAGTGCTCTGTTCATTTTGCCAGTGATCATTAAAAACAAAAATAATTAGGGTTTCATTTTTCTCCCGTTTTTTCCCCATCATTTCTTCCTGAGTGATGCAGGAGTCTACATAAAGAAACCACACTACATTAAACCAGGCTCATTTTTCCTGGCTGATTTCTAATCTTATAGCCAAACTGCTTGTGCCTCACTTTGTAACTTCATCAAAACAGGGAAGAAAGGCTAAAGATAATTCTTAAGTCTCCCTGTGAAGCCTGATGGCTAGGAATGTCCTACAGTTTATTCACAGCAGGAAGCAGTGTAATTGTCAGCTCCCTGTTTCTCCCCTAAAGAGCTGTTCTTTGGTGAAGGCAGGGAAAAAAACTGTGAACAAGAGTTTACAAATCTGGCATCTGGTATCGCAACTGCAGAGGCTGAAATTAACTCGGCAGCTACAAACTACGGGACAGAACAGCACTCTGCATGTAATGACACCTCTCCTTTTGCAACTCCGCTGTCTACAGAACAGGCTGGATGTAGTGGAGGTGCAGTTTTTTGAACAGGGTAGACTGGGGAGGAAGAAACTGCATATACTTTGGTGTGGCTTTGCTGGAGATGAGGAAAATTATAGGAAAGACTGCAGGACAGTGGAGGGATGGAGTATTTTTATTAACGAGTGACTGAGATACATTCACAGGTAATGCATAAGGCTTTATGCAATCCTATGGTCTGTATATTATTACAGTGATCATATAGTCCCTTTACTGAGCTCAGATCTCATAAAATGATGTAAACTGACCGTGAACGACTGCAGAGGATTCCACTGTCATTACAGTACCTCTGGGTACAGATACATCCCAGCCTGTTTTATCTGAGACAGGAGTGCTGCTTTGCAATAGGAACTCTTGCCTTGCTACAGGTCAGTAGGAGATGTCATGGCCCAGGGCAGAGGTTATGGTGGCAGCAGATGTGGTGGGGTGGCAGAGGGTGGCAGAACCCTTGACAGAGCAGCAGGGCAGGCAAGCAGAGGGGAAATTTCAGACACAACATGAGTGGTGACCCTAAAAGCTGCCCAGGACATGGACACAATGTTGTGAGTCCCACAGGGAACCAGCACACAAAAGCCCGGCCACCCTGGTTCTCCAGCTGGTCATTTACAGGCACCAAGAGAAAGGTCTTTGTTCCACTTGTCCCCAGTAAGCTCTCTGACTCCTTGTGCAATTATCATTAAGAGTGTGTCCAGTGTTTGAAGGAGTCGGCCATTTAATTGTATAAAAGCAAAGGTTTAACCACAGAAGCTGCCAGGCACTCCCACAATTATCATTTATCAGCCAAACAGAATGTCCTCGGGTTATGTATTCATCAAATGTTTATTGATTTAAGCTTTGGGCATTTTAAAGGATTAGAAATTATTACTTCTGATTTAAATAGTGTTTAGGGGACAGAAACATGAAACAGTGTTTCATAAAGGAACAGATTTTAAAAGAATTGCACAACAGAAATAATAGTGAAAATGAGCCCCTCTCCAGTGCTTTGGAACTAAAAGATGGTCTCTATGTAGAGCAAGTAGCCAAGGATTAAAGTGTGCCCATTTTTCACTTCAGGAGAGACTTTGCTCATCTCTGTGACTCCATTCAGAGTAGCAGAGGATATTATGTCCCCTGAAAATCTTTGCAGTTAACAGATAATGGAGGGCAGCTTCTGCTCCTTACCCTGATCTGGTTCTAGCAGACTCAGTATTCATAAACACCTGAAAATTACAAAACTTCCTCGTTTTTAATTCAAAATGCAGACAGCAATCATGGGTTGGGTATTTGAACTCTACTGGGACCAGCATTGGGTCACTCAGGGGAGGTGCTGTCTGCTTATGAAGGAATCTTCCCACCCATTTTGGGGAAAGCTGATCACCACAGAGGTGCAGCCGTCAGCACGCAGTCTGAATCAGAAATGACGCATGGCTTGGGAGAACAAAGCACTTGCAAGCTTTGTCCAGGATGTAGATATAAACATGTTATCTATTGAACTGTGTCTCTGAAACAGCTTAATCAGATCAAATAATCCCCTGGACGTGGAGCTGATCTTTATGAAGGGCTCAGCGGTAAGGAGTCACACAGGCTGAGGATGAGCCACCAAGCCAGCCCAGGATGGCCCCTGCCACCAAACACACACCTGCAGAGCTAGCTGTGCCCTGAGCAGCCTGGATACACACTCTGCCTCATCTGCAGCCCTCATCTCCCTTGAGGCAGTTCATTTAAGGGTGCGTTTATATATACAAAGGGCATTATCATTTAACGTTTTACCTTGGCTTGTCCTACATGTAGTGTGAAATACATTTATAGCTGAAGCCTGTTTTGAGTGAAGGGCATCTTACACAGCAATTTATCACTGGCTAAAGAGCCTGGGGCTAGGAGTAGACATTTACTTACAGAATCTTTAGACTATTTTAAACAGGCCTTTGGGACCTCCCTACTGACCAGCCTATAACATGCCCTTCTGTAGCATCTCTCTGCGCTATTTCTTTTAATTGACTAACCTCAACACTGGCTGTTCAAAATCACTTTAACCCAAACATGCCCCTGGTCTGAAGCTCCTAATGACCTTCCCCTGGCCCTAAACACATACGGCTGAGACAATGCAAACATCATTTGGAAGATGAGTAAATTCAATAACTCAATTACCACTGCACCAAAATAACATTTATCAAACACTGGCCACAGTGGTTTGTATCTTTAGCTCTCTCTGTTTCAATGGCACGGCATTTGGGTGAAAGTAACTAATCGATTTAGGAATGATTAAATAGAAATTTGTAACACTTGGCATTATTAAACCTTCAATCTTCATTACAACTGCTTAACAATTACATCATGGGCTGTGTAAAATAAATTAACAGTAGCTGGAAACAATCTTATCATAAATAAAGACAGCAAAGGTATTAGACTAGTGTTCAATAGGAAGTCTAATAAAAATACATATATTGTGGCATTATTGGTAGGTTGCAAATAATGAGGCTGGGAGGAGTTTCCAAACTGGAAGATTTTTAAATCCCAACTTCCGCCCCCCAGCTGGTATCTAACATTGAACTCATTTATTTTAAAAGGTCTAATTTAGTGGTAGAGCCAGCAGCCTGAGGGCTAGAGATGAATAACAGGTCAGCCTCTGCATCCTCCTCTGAACCAGAACAAACGCTTCCCTTAGAGCTGGCCTGAATCCTAGGTCCTCCTCATGGCCTCCGTGCTCTCACCGTTTGGCTGAAGTTCAGTGAGTTTCTAGTTCTACCTGCTCCTTCAGACATTCAGGCGGGCCTCTCCTTTTCCTCTGTCAGGACCAAATCATTCAGCATCTTACCCAAGCTAATTTTAAAACAATTTTGGAAGTCCTGTAAAATTCTTTCACCTGTTTCCCTACATCTTTGTTCAAAGCCTGACTTTTCCACAAACATCCAAACTGGGCAAATCATTCTGCATATAAGGCACCTATTTTGAAACCTTCACGTACCACTAAATGAAATCACAGCATTTCTTTAAAAATAACCCTGGCTATCTATTAAATAGATACAGTTGGTCTGGGGATTGCTACAGCTCTCTACTTACTTAAAACATGTTAAAATGGAAAATATTTGTGAGCTAAGGCAGAGAGAAAGATGAGCCCAAGAGCACATTCAGGTGATGCGAAAGCAGCTCGTGGGTACTGCCCTGTTTTACACTGTCAGCAAGATCACCCTGAGATTCGAGAGGAGTTTCCAGGTGCTGTAACCCATATTTGCTCATCCCTCTTGGGACCGTTCCCCTGGTATTGGAGAATGGGGACCAGAATGTTCCAAAAAGAAACCATAATCTTTACCTGTACATGTAAGTTCCAAAAATAAAGTAGCCATTTCTTTAATTTCTTATTACCACCTCTTCTAGACCTTGAAAGAGAAACAAGCACTGACCCTGATCCTGAATGAGTAATGAAGTAAAAACAAAAATAAGATTTAACGAATATTTACCAAATAGTATTCAGCTGTTTAGAATGTGTTATACAACACAGGGAAGTGTTCCAACACATCAACTACTACTACAACTACAATGAAAAATAGCTTATATCACCGTAAATATATATATATAAATATATATAGCTTATACCACTTTAACAGGAGGAGCCCTGTTAAAACTGGAATGTAAATTTAAGCCACCACATACCATGACATATAATAAATAATAAATCAGATGTTATTGACAGTGGTAAATACAGTCCCTTGCTTCTTTCTCACAGATGAATCAAAAGAAAAGATGGCTACATTAAAATGGCTCAGGCCTATAATTTTCTTCCAGTCCCAAGCATATAGGAAATGCTGTTATTATGTTCAAAGCTGTGTTTTTTAAAAGCTCAGAAACCAGGTCATTAAGCGAAAGCCATCAGCATGGGGTACGACCACTCAAGGCCCTTTATTTATTTATTTAATGTAAAGATTTTTTTCCTTCAATGAATGGAAAGGGAATAGAAAAGCCCCAAAGAGGAATGTTCAGGTGTAAAGGCAGCAAGCTGTGAACTGAGCTATAAGGTAAAACAAGATGGTTCTTAATCCTCTAAAGTTACAGCACACATGCCTACACTCCAGGAGGATAAATGAAGTGTGCATGTAAGGCTTGAGTTCAAAGTTTAGCATTATTAAACCAAAGACCATAAGGTTAAAATCACAGTTCTGAACTGATTAATTGACTGTACACCACTTGATTAGAGTTCTTGCTTGTTTACTTCCATCAAACCTTGCACATGTATGTGCTCAAATCCACGCAAATATATGCTGGGAGAGTCCTGGCTATCAGGAGGGGGCCTCTTTATGTGAGTAATGCTTTGCCACAAAGGACACGTGTAATTCCTTTTTAAAGTGAAAGCATCCACTTCAAACTTTACTGTTACTGGTTGCTATAAGGTTATTTTCTGTCCCTTTATCCCGTCCCATAAACATCTCTGTTATGAAAATCATACAAAGAATGGGCAGAACAGAAAGCTGAAGAAGGCTTTATTAACCTTTATCATCAAGGAAGTACCCAGTATTCCCAGGGAATGCTGCCCACTAACAGCCTTGTCATTACACACACCTCTGATGTTCCAGAGGAAGCTGTAGCACAACTAACAAGAGGGTGTCCATATAAAACCAGATCTGGAAAGATGGCAATGCTTTGAAGAACACCAATAATGCAAGTCAAGGTACTGTAATTAATAAAGTGTAATGTGGCAGTTACCTCTAGCTCCGTGGCATTAGAATTTCAACAGTTAACATTAAAATATTTTAATGTATGTGTTTTAAATAGATTTAATCTAAAAATATATTTTGTCCCAAAACTTGGATGCTGATACAACAGACTGCAAAGTGAAATATTTGCCTCACTGAAATCCATTTAATATTTACATTAACTTTTGTGTGTCCTCAATTAGCCCAAAACCAGCTCCGTTCATAAACTGACAGATCTATTATTACAATAAAGTATTTGGATGCTAAAATATTTCCAAAGCATGATTAAAAAAACCCCAAACAGCATATTTAGACCATTTAAAGTGAAATTTGGTATAAATTGTCACTAACTCTGTTGCGGTCATTAACATAAAATACATAAAACACTTTCCCCATACAGAGGAACGTGTGTACCACGTATCATTTAGTGCACAAGAGGGCTGTTATTAACTTTCCACAAATATGATTTTGGGAAGTTCTGTTCCTCTTACAAGTGAGTTCTGCTAATCAGCTGTGAAGTCTCACATGTTAAATAGAACAGTGTTCAAACCATGGATTGACTGGGGTCTGGCAACTGGAAAAGCCTTGTTTTATCTCAAGGCTAGTGGCTTGATTTATCCCAGGCCAGGGGTTGCTGAACTTTGTTCCAGCTGACTGTCACTGTCAGGGCCTGGGTGGGCTTGGATCAGGATAGGGGGATGTCATTAAAATCCAACATGAATCAGTATCCTTAAAACATAGCCAAAATGATAAACCCCAAAGTATGAGCCTATTGTTCCAAAGCAACAGGTTTCCAAGTTGTACTGAACTTGGATGAATGGGGGAGGAAGTTTCTGCTGTTTCAGGCTGTCTCATGTCGTGCCATGTTTCTCTAAAAACAGAGCTTGTCCTTAAAAGGCCAGGAAAGCTGATGACATTGATCCAGAAAGATGAAGCATGTTCCTACACCCACAGCCTTAGAAGCCAAGTCCAAAGCTGTATGAAGTCAACAGAGGAATTCCCATAGACTTCAAATGCCTTCACGTCAGGCTCTGGGGAGCACATGTGTCCCATGAGAACCTGAGGAAAGAATCAAAGAGTCTAGAGATTCAGATGCTTCCACTTGGTTTATTTTATGATCACATCACCCTATATCAGAGATCATCTCTGTGACTGATGTAATTGTAATTTGTATAGGGCAGGGCTAAGGTCATCAGTGCCACAGCCTAAGCAGCCCCCATCCCAGAATGGGCATCTCACTTCATCAAGCCCTGTTGAGACAGATTTTGTTTTCATTATTTTTTAAAATAGTAATATCTCAACCAGAAAGTGTGCAACATGCCTTAACTTTCGCTAGCCTTGCGCTGAGGTGTATTTGCATTAACTCCCCAGGCTAGAATATGAATTTAGGATTCAGTTGGTGGTCTGAACTAATTCCCACTTCACTGTCTACAGTCCTCTGGTTTTGAATATCGGTGATTTCTAGGTTCATTATCTAAGGTTGATCCTGTATTCCGTTTCTGTGGGCATTATAAATAAACCATTTATGCCATACACCCATGCTGCAGGAGGGAAGGACTTTGTATCTGAATTTCTGAATCTTCATTTTGGCTAAAATATTTGCAAGATGTTACAAATCCGACAGTATCATGGCATCTATTCAGTAACTCAGGCATTGAAAACAGCCAGTGAGAAGCAGACAGTTCCTTTTAAATAAAGACTGCAAAGTTGCTACCCGAGACTGAAGAATCAGTATTTGACCCTAGTCCCAAGCATGTAATCATGTGCATTATTTCCTCTCTCTGACTGGAAGGTGCTGTAACACTGAATCGTTTCTACTCAGACTTTTAGTTCAGTCCCAAGATGCCTGAAGCTTGGACAGACAGCTGAGCTTGGTTATCAGTGACAATGTCTGGGCATCTTTTCAAATGTTTAACTTTGTTAAGCTTTGTTTAGCTTTTGCAGACAGTTTTAAGACTTGCTACTGACGTGCATCCCACTAAGTTTTGCACTAAGCTAACTGCAGAGTAATTGGTAGCAGATGCAGGCCAATACTGAAACAAACATGATTGCTGTATTATCGGTTCACATGACAGCAGATGATCCTTCCTGACTTGGAAGAAAGAATCACTTTAAAATGATTACTAAACCAGCATGTGTCATGGCCATACAGTGAGGTACACAATCTCGGGGATACTGGGCACGGTTAGGACCCAAACATAGTAAAGATGTTTGAGTTCAGCTCTCCACACTTCCCATGGTAGTTCTCCTGGGTTTTATTTATGGAGAAATAAACAGTATAATGTGGAACAATAAAGCTAATCTAAAACATTTCAGCTAGATGTGTTTTAGTTGGCAGGATAATAATAACTTAGTAATAACCTCACAACAGCACTAGGTGTATCAGAGAACGAATACAGCCTGTGCTCATAAATGTCCAAGTGTTTATGGTGCACGATAAATTTATTCCCAGAGTTCACCAGCTGCTACTGAGCAAGTTATCACTGTTCTGGTTCAGATTTTCTATAGATGTTGCTAGATGTGCCTACTCAGACACTTCAATCATCAGGATGCTGGGAGAAAGACACTATGTGCTGCTTGCAAAGAACCATCAAGTTGTCAGCCGTCCTACTACCTGACACTGTGTTTATTTTGTGTAGAAAGTACACACCTACTCTTGTCAGTCTGGTGTTTGGAAGATGTTAGCACAGATACTGTGATTATGTTTGAATTCCAAAGGCAATGCAGCTACAACAGGGGACGCCTGTCATCACAACTAACCTCTGAGAAAGCAGTACTGCAGCGTGCCTTCTCTTTACTGTTGTTATTCTTTAACTTACATTGGAATCAATGTTTGAATGTACAGCTGGTGGTAGATTAAGCAGCACCTAAGAGACATATCGTCATGGGATATCCCAATCAGTTCAACAGTAAAATTAACAAACTGATTAAAACAGGGGAGGGCTAATGACTCTTCCTTGAGTTTCAGCTTCTCATGTTTCTTCTTTTTTCTAAACTCTTAAGGTTGGGTCTCAAGAGAGACAAAGGAGAGAAAGACCTCAATCTAGATGGCTGTTTAAGTTGGCACATCCATCTCATTAATTTGCTAGAGCCTATGGTTGTTCTTAAAGAACATATAGCTCAAATGCACCTGCGACCTCACTCTTTCTTTTTAATGCATGTTTAAAGCCCAGTGTTATCAGGTGAACTTTGTTTAAAAACACTTGTAGTTTCAGATGTAGTTTTTGTATTGACATCTGTGGCATCTCAAACAAACCCAAAATTGTAAATCTCAATTACAAACCCATGAAAAATGCAGTTCCTGTGTAGGTACCAAACAGCCATACTTGTGTTGGTGCAAATGCGACCATCCTAACACACTAATCAAATGAGTTTCTCATAAACTCTTCTGTAATCCAATAAAGTAACAGCCTTTTTTTTTAACCTTTATCAATCTCAATCTGTAATATTTACATACATATCACAGATAGGGGATGAAAGGGAACTGGGATAACTGACAAGCAAACTGAGATAAATGAGAAATAACCCACCATTATGGCAAAGAAGCAAAAGGCAGCATTATGGAGAAACTTTATCAAGTAATTAATGATCTATCTGGGAATAATTACATATGACTCACTGCTTCCATTTTCTTAAATGAATTTTAAAGCTATTAAATGTCCCCTTAACAGTAAACAGCATGTGAGATACTGCTTTGGCACTTTTGTCCACAGAATTTTATCTTAATCAGTGAATGTGGATAGTCTTGAGGAGGAGCAGAGGAGCGGATACAGCTGCCAGGTAGTGAGGGATGGGCATGCTTGCAAGAAGAAGGATGAGATAATGGGTAACAAGATACAGAGCCTTGCATATTAACAACGTTAAAATCACCTACATTACGCAGATCCAAGTAGCAGACTATGTCTTTTTATGGCCAACACAATATGGGTAGGAAAGTCACAGTGTATGCCTATCACATTCTGTAACTGTCATTTCTGATGTGCAGACGCAGAATGATGTTGGAGAAGGAGGTCCCACCACGTGCAATGGGTTTGAGTGAGCAAAATGGTCTAAGGAGGATTTAACTGCAGAAGATGCTCTAAAGGAACTCCTCCAAGAGCTTCAGTGTAACACTCATGGCATTACGCTCCATTTTCTTATTGAAAAAAATAAATACAAATGCTGATGAGTGTAAACATGAGAGAGATCCAAGAGGACCCAGACTAGGGAGAATCTGACCCAGGGAGAGTCTCAAATTTCGCAGAACAGCCAGAAAATGCATTTTCATTCCCTTTTTCTATGCAAACCAGTAAGGCATTACTCTAGTTTGTGGGTAGTGTGGGTTTGAAGAGAATACTGCGTGTAGGTTTCTTATTGAGTACCCTGAAGAGTGAATTATTATGGAAGTATTAGAGGCATTGTTTTAAAATTAAACCCATTCAACTACTGTTTAAAGCACCCAATGCTTTCAGCGGGGATAGGGATGGAGTGAGCCTACCTGATAGAATGAACTGCTCAGGTTAGGTGACTCTAGCAAGGAACGCTTTGCTGCATGCTCTAATCATCCATACCGAATGTAGCAATCCAAAAGCAAAGAACACACCTCCCCAACACAAAAGCCGTCCTCATGGAATAAAACTCTTACAGCACACAGCTGTTTCACTTAATGGTTACAGCTGTTTTTTTCTAAAGCTAAAATTTGCTTAAAATTGCCCAGAAATTTCACTTGTGAGTCTATTTGAACGCAATTCACACACAAACTGAACATCCCACCAAAAATAATTCCATCAGTAAACTTTAAATGCTTTATTTCAAAAATCACAGCCTTTGCCACTAAATTCTTCTTTTTTTTCCCCCCCCAAAAATAGTATTATGCAGACATGGTAAGTATATGAGATGTTAATGTCATTATTGGTGTTCTGTATGAGCGCTAATGACCTTGCATAAAGCAGACGTAAATTATTTTCACATACCATCCCTCGAGTAGCTTTATGAAAATGCATGTAGTGGTTGTGTACTTAGCGCTTCAATTAAATGCCGGAGAAAAAGTGACTTTGGTATGGTTTTGCCACTCGATTTCATGGAATGATCATTCCCAAAAGTGACAGTAACCTACTTTCACGTTAAAGGGCAGTGATTTGAAGGACCATGTTAACAAATCTTAGCTGTTGTATTTTGCATTTAATTTCAACTCAAAATTCAATTTAATTGGGAAGATGTTTATTTAAATACCCAAATGCAAGCAAAGGCATTTTTTTAATCAGAAAGGAAGGGAAATGAATACTTCTGTGTTCATATCATACATGATTGTCCTGGTTTCAACCACAACAATGATGTATATTAAATATGCAGAAAATATATGTTAAAAATGTGACTGAGTTTGATTTTGACAAACTGAAGGAAATGTAGTGTATAGATCAGCTTTGTGGCTATTGCCAAGCTCATACAATAAGGAAAAGACAGGTGCTTTGCATTCTACAAACTAAAATAGATGTATCAGTAAACACATCAGTTGAGATCAGCTTTAACTGCAACTTTTAGATGCAGATGTGACTTTCTGTTGCTGGGGCATTCACAGCTGCAGCGCAGGTTGTGACCATGTGCTAACCTTTCACTTGAGCTGCCAGCTTTAGAAAGCGGCCTAAATAGGACTCCTGATCTCACTTAGATAAGCTTCCTGGAAGTAACATGCTGTGTTTAAAGGATTCTCAATCAATTAAACAGAAATGCAACACAATGCAGGCACATGTGTGCAGTCCTGCTTGTGAAACTTCTGATTCCACAGATGTTAGCGGATTAAATTCTGCCACTGTCAGCATTTTTTCTCAAAACCCTCTCAGATTTCTACAATGAGAAACAAATATGCAACAACTTGGTATCTATTGCTTTAACTGTTTCATATACCAGGATCAACAAGAGCATAGGAAGTGTAAGAAAACAGTTGAATTAAGCATTTTTTGTAATAGGCAATGTAATCTGGCATGTCCTCACAAAAGTTAGTTTTCACTTGTGTCTGCTTACTCTGAAGCACAGCAACCGTCCTATGGAAATAACACCTGAGCTGAAGCGCAAGCTTCTTGTGAGCTTCACTATCTCAACCGGCTGCTTATAACAACATGCAGTTAAAACCAATGCTACACTTGGACTGGGAATTAGTGTGTGGATAAACTTGAGACAGGGCAACACTTCATTTAAACTTCAGTTAATAGTGAGCAGCTGAGCTCCAAAAGACATGCTATGTGGGCTTAGGAGCAATGCACAGAACCCAGCCCACTTGGCCAAGTCTTCCAGCTTCAACTTGAACAACCAGCTCTCAGCTGATACAATAGATGACTCTGTTTCCAGTGCCAGCTTTTCCTAGCCAAGAAATCCATCATGAATTGCATCATAAGTAAAATAGAACAGGGATTATTTCATTTTATTTCTGTTTCTCCTGAATTCATAGCTGAGCAATTGCACAGTGCAATGAATGTGCACCTAAATGTGTGCGCTTTTCTGTATGTAAGAAATAAAATAACCAGCTTGGAACAGTGTCGCCTTTCCTGCTTCCCCAGCATATAGGGAAAGTATGGCTAATTGTTATCTTTGGCCTCAGTATGACTTCATAAAAGCAATGCATATAAAATGTGCTGACAGAAAGCTGAAGTGCCATGGTCTTTTCTTTTTGATCATCTCAACTTAAAATAGCTTTGACTCTATGTAATTCTTCCTTTCCATTTAATTTGCTGGTTGAAGACGTGAAACCAACTGTTTCCAGAGATAAATCCAAGGAATTAAAATTATAGTGTCCTTTAGTTCCTTGCTCCTATGCTGGTAAATTAATTCATAAATGGGAATATTAATACTTCTGATGAATATACATCCTATAATTGCCTTGCCTAATAGATAAAGGCCCAAGAGAAAGACAAAGGAAAAAAATGTATTAAAGAAAATTAGTGTTTTCATTTTGGCCATGAAGTTTTGAGTTGCAAATGAAGATAAGGAAATGAACCGTATTTCCTGTTTATGTTGCTGAGATTCTCATTAGGTGTCTCCTCTTTGACCTGTGTTATGAGAAAGAAAGTAAGACAAAGAAGCTTATACTAATGAGAGGCAAGAATATCCCTGCATATTCACAATTAGAATAAATGTACTGGGGAGCCAGATGGGACCTTTAAAATCTTCCACAATTATATGCCTGCCACAGATAATGGCAAAGATTCCGCAATGGCTATTTTAAAGCAACAGTTAAATGAATAGATTAGCAGACTACTTTTGGGTTCTATTCCTCTTCCCCCCTTTGGTTGTGTTTTTGTGTTTGGTGAGTTCTGGGGAAGACAGATGGGTGGGAGAGAGGTGAGAGGTGATTTACTGCAATGTTTTCATTTAAAATGATGCATTTCATACAGCCCAACTGGAAACAGTTTTTTGCTTGGTAGGAGGAGAGCTGAGGAGCTGAATACATTTAGAAGGAAAAAGAAAAAAGCCTATGGTGACTTTCATAAGCAGCAACTAATTCTGTCATTTTTATCTAACTAAAACACCAGTGTCTTTGCTTCTACCACAGCCTATGGTATTGCTTCTCTGCTTATAATCACCCCTTTCCTCATGCGCCTTTCCTCTGAACCGTATCGTTCTTGGTTTTTGGTCTTCCTCTGTATTGAGTGCCTTTTGCATGCGTGAATATGATTTTGTGCGCCTGCTTCTTGCTGATCAAAGAATACCCATTTTTCTTCAGAATACACGTTTCCTGAATTGGTTTATTCATGGTGTTTCAAAAAAATCTGCTTGTGCTCAACTCTATCACTGTTGTTTGGTGACTTCAGAGTGACTCATACATTCGATATTAGCAATCTCTGAAAATCAGACCCCTTCAATGCATCTGTAACTGGACATGACCACATGAAGTGAAAAGAGGTTCATCCCTACAGAGAGTGATTGACCATCTTTTAGTTGTGTGGTCTAGTGTAGTTCAGACATGTATTTCCAAACCCCAAAGACTCTTCTTGCACTTCTGTCAGCGAGCCTGTGCCAAGAATTGGTGGGTGTGTGAGTGAGTTCGAATGACCATGAGGAGAACACTCCAATACAAGGCATCTATCTCAATATGAGTACAACAGAAAGCAGTGAAAAGCTGCTTTAAAATTTGAAAAGCAGCTGTGCTTCACTTGATTTAAATCTGAAGATAATGCAGGAAGCAAATAACCAATACCAGTCTTAAATCTCTCTGTGGTATATGGACCATTGGTTTATTTCACTGCACCAACTGCTGAAAACAGTCATTCAGGAAAACATATTCTGGCACCATAAACAAAGTCCAATTACTTCATTTTACTGTGGAATTCAACAAAATTACCAATAAATAAAACAATTGGCAAGGCTTTAAGATCCACAAGAGTATCCAGCAGTGCAACAAACAAAACAGTCTAGTTCTGATTGTTATAAAGTGGGTAATAGACACAGTGGGCCCAATTTTCCAAACTTTACAGTAATTTGAAGAGCCCTGCAGAGTGCTCACTTTTCACTTGTTCGCCTCACCTCCTTCACTGGGGCTCATAATGAATTTAAACTGTATAATTCAAGAACAGTCGATTCATTGTATAGTCAACTTTGTAGAGTTTCTAAATTATAGGTACGCTCATTGGAAATAATGATGGAAAACCTGAAGTTGCAATTGTATCTGCCTTGGTCATTTGCACTGAATTCAGCATTGCTCGGTGAGCTTTACGCCAGCTCCCTTGGACTCAGGGCAGCAGACCACTGACTGCGACACAAAGCACAGCCTGAGCTCATTAACTGTGATGCTCAGAAGTGTAAATTAGCTGACAGAGAGCACCTTGTTGGCAAAGGTAGATTGCTACCTTTTTGGGTGTACCTCTATATACTGTCCAAAGATAGCCCGAGAGCACGCTGGCTTTCCATGGAGTAGAGCTAAGAAATGACCTGCCAGTAGGTGCTCCTCCTGGCCCCCTGCACCCCATCCTGCAACACAGCTTGTGTAGGCTTCATCCATAAATTGGTGGAGAAATAGGTTTGTTTCCTTCTCATAAGGGATGCTGTTTGTCTGAAATGCAGTGTTTCCCGTTGGTGACCCTGAAGGTGAATAAGGGCTGTTTGCACAGAAGTCTGCGCTAAATGCTCAACAAATTTAGGGCTTGTCTAAACTTCAAAAGAATGGGGTACGATTTCAAGGCAATCAAGATGAAAAGATTACTGCCAGTCAGCTAGGCTGCTTGCCCTGTGCATGTGTAGGCTGTCCGCCCCCCACAATTACAAGGCAAACCCTGCAACGCTGGTGGAATGGGAGCTTATAGACAAGAAGATATTGACTCTCAGCTGATGAATGGTAACTCATTAAGCTGTGGTAATATTATTGCTTGCAATGCTCTGTCCGTACAGTTAATCAATTTTTCTAAGTGAATGAAACTGAATTAAGGCCGCTTTAATTCCAAATTAGAATGTTGACACAAGCAGTTAGTGAAGTTTGACTAATCCATTCAAAACAAACTTATATTTGTTTCGCTCAGTAGCCATATGTAGATAACTCTGGGATAGGTTCAGCACAGCTACTTCAGGCTTATTCCAGCTAAACTGCCCGACTTTATCCAGTCCTCGTCCTATAAAGATGGAAATCCCATACTGTAAGATAAAGCTATAAAGCAGAATATCTTAGCTCAGTATCTACTTGGCTGTGATTTAATATATGTTACATATGACAAATATTTAGGTACTTTTTATCAAGTGGATGATGAACAGGGCAAGATGAAACACTGCAGAAAAAGAATATAAGTAATCATTACTTAAATCAGTTTATGCATTTACTCTTTATGTGTCATCAGCATCTTACCTCAAGTGTGCATGGACAAACAAAACCAAGTTGCAAGAACAAAGCAGATTTGGTTAAGAAATAATGCTGACAAAAATACGGGAAACAACACATAGACAAAACTTACTGTAAGTTTTTTCTGTCGCTGAGGTACATTGGCCATTCAGTCTTCATTCATGACCACTCTTTAGAAATGTGTGCAGCTTGTCTCATTTTTAACTGCACAGCAGTGGAAGAATAATAGTGATACTCAGAGTGTTAATGCCCTTTGAAGTACCATTATGCTTCAGAGTTAACAAGCCATTGCAAGGAATTCTGCCATGTCTCATTTCTCTGAAAGCTTATTTCACCTTAACATCTTTTAGATACAGCTTCAAGCATCTGCCCTCCAATTTATATGTTGAATATTTACTTCAAATCCACAAGGCCTACAGACTTACTTTGCCTTCATGGTAGTTGTTTTATTTTTTTTTAGTAAAGAAGGTTTAATATAGACCAATAGCTGTCATATCAAATAATTCACAGGAAACACTGGAAGAGCAAAAGCATTGGCACAGTGTGCCACACAGAAGAAATTTCACACCAAGACTTGAGAAGACACCCTTGCCTCCTTAAAGCTGATGAGAAGTTTGCCACTGACTTAGTGGAGACGGGTTTACACCCACAGCATCTTAAAAGTGAATGCTTAGCTGCTGAAGCACATGATGGCAGCCACCCCAGAAAAACACCAGCTTGCTGAATCATGACTTATGCTGACTCAATCCAAAACTTGTTCTTAGCTCATGGACTGAGGTTTTGGCATGACTTTGTACCTGCTCTCATCTGATTTGCCACAGCCTTCCACAGGGAGGGCACAAAACTAAGTGAGGGAAATCTTCTAACAAACACAAAATGGAGATGACAGGATCACAGAATAGCCAGGACACTGAACAATGGCAGGACAAGAGATGACTGGAAGCAACTGCTAAAGGAAATAAAGATTTATTTCCTGCCCTGAAATATGTGGAACAAAATCAATTTATTAAATTCTATTTCATCCCATGAGAAGATACATTTCTGAAATGCATCTCCTGTGTTCAAAATATTCTGAACACGGACTCGCTTATTCTTCTCCATTTAGTTCCTTTGTACAGAAGCAGCCATGTCACTCCCCTCTATGTTCTGGTAGGCAGAAAAGTCTGGTTAGGGATAAACAGTTTTATTGTCCTGACTGTTAAGGGCTCCACAAAGCACAATGAGACTCGGCCACTATCCTGCCTCTCACTAATGCCAAAGTTATCCCCCCAAGTTACACAGTCATTCTGTTGGGTTAATATGATTTGTGTAACAAAAGTATCAGATTATTTTAAATACTAACCTGCCTCCAAGGAGTAATTACAGTCACAAAAGAAGCAAGCACCTGAACACAACTGAGTATCTCTTATCTCCTTCTGTTCATCCCTATGGCCTGAAATAAACAGCAAAATAAAGGGGAGCAAAGTCCTAAATTAATTCAA
The DNA here is from genome assembly GCA_028858755.1 of Ara ararauna. Classification (NCBI taxonomy): domain Eukaryota; kingdom Metazoa; phylum Chordata; class Aves; order Psittaciformes; family Psittacidae; genus Ara; species Ara ararauna. Next base: position 8,285,628 of record CM054385.1, read on the forward strand.
AGCAATCTGCTGGTCCAACTCATAATGAATGTTTTAACCCACTCACAACAGACTTAATGCACCACAGTGAAAACTTTCATACCTGCCTACCCAGGAATAGTTCAGTGCAAAAAACCAGGAGTTCTGAAGCCATCCTGAAGCCAAGTAAACAGACTTTGTGCGATTGAAGAAAGTATTGTCCTGTGTGGACTGCAACAACTCCAGCCCTGGGCAAAGAGGAAAGGTTTTCCTGAGAGATATCTATAGCAAATGAGATGTAGTACTGAAATCTAGTAAAAGCCCTTCACACTGTTTTCTCTAAAGCAGTCTCCAAAGGATACACTCCAGGCAACCTTGTCAGTGCTCAATGTGAGATGGGCCAGAAGGTGAAAGACTGGTACTTCTTCGGTCCTCCAGGATTGCCAACCACTTAACAAAGACTATTCAAATGATCTCATTAACTAACAACCCTACTTCCAAAGATCCTTCCAAGTGCCCATAGAAAGAAAGTTTCTGTTAGGTTGGCATCATTTCCATCTGATATTTTTTCTCTTAAAAAGAATTTTGCACAGTTGGCGGAAAGCTTTTCATACTTACCTGGGGATAAGAATCCTGTGTACTATAAATGTGGGGCTCAGCAATGTTTTTGCTACCTGCTGATGTTTGCTTCAGCTTTTACTCACATAAGAAAAGATACCTAACTCTAGAAAATAAGTGCAGTTTATTTGATACCGTGCATGAAATAAGCTTACATGTAGGCATGAGAGGGAGTTGGGTATTACGAAAGAACAGAATTTGCTTTAAGGTGATGCATTTCTTTTTGGGCTAAGTATTCCAGCTCCATTCCCTTCTTGTTGTTTTGGATGCTAAGGAGCTATCCATCTCTGCACTTCTATAGCCTGAGTGCATCCCTTTCCCAGGAAAGCCAACGTCATTGATTAAGAAGAGAACTGCCTAGTTAGCCACCTATCCATTCTTTGGCAGGGAGAGACTTGATCATGTGTTATATCCTAATCTCTAGAGTTACAAACAGGTCCTGGTTTTCCTAGAATTAATGGTTACAGATGTATCGATCTAGGTGTGAGAAAGGTCACACTCCCAAAAGCCAGACACATAAATGAGAGAAATGGAAATGAAACAGCTTTACTCTTCCCACTGTGTGTTACAGCTGCTGAGCTGCAAAGCATCTTTCCAAAACTGTTTGTCTGCATAGGGCTGAGACAGGGAGTTAAAATTTGCCTTAGCTCCAGTGTCCCAGTTTACTATGTCCCAGATTGCGACATGCCGACTCGTACAAGCCTCACCATCATTACAACAGTACTGTGTTTTAGTTAAAGAGAATGTCACCTTCGTATTAAAATGATCCACACAGTTTTCAGCGTATGTGATTCAGCAGAGTCCTCTGAGGCTGAAGTATGCCCATGGTATTATTCATTGTTTTATACTGAATGAAGAGAGAAACTAATTCAGCATCCTTTTGTACTGGGAATAGTATAATGCATGTGATTTTCCACTTTGAAAAGATATTTAATAATCCCATTTAATGTTGAGTTAAACATTTCATTGTTTGCCATGACTAATCCACAGATTTGAAGGGAAAATTCCACTTTAAAGTGTAATGGAGCTTCTCTGTTCCTTCCCTTCTGAATTAGTACTAACACAATTTTGAGAATAAGTACCAATTTGTGGAGCTATTTTGTAGCATGTGTCCTAACACACTTATCATGAGCACAGTGAAATAGAGGGTGCTTTGGATAACAAATGCAAATTTGGTCAGACTGGTAAAACCAGTGCAATCTTCACTTAGAGAAACCTTCTAATTAAATGAATAAACTTATTCTGAAAGCTGTTCAATGAAGGATGCAGAACAGGATTATTCTACTCCATCAAGCACCCTTTTGATGTTTAATGAAACTACAACAGCAGGTAAATTATGGGTTTGTGTTCACTGCACACTTTTTAATGAGATTATAAGGAAAAATCCAATATGTTACAAGTGGGTCAAATATATTTTTGTATCTCTGTCTGGAGAGAAAGCCTCCAGAACGATCACTTAGAAGTATGCAGCTGACTACTGACAGAACGTTTAAATAAACACAGTTATTAAAACATAAAACCCAATGAATGATGCTATTTACTGACACTTTCAAGCATCAGGATGCTTTTGAGTCTGTCATGGCAAGTGAATGCGCTCATAAAAATATGTAAATATTTACGGGTACACAGTAATGCACTTTAATAACAAATTCTACTACAGGATTTTAAAGAAACACAACTGCCCCAGCCACTGTTGATAGTGCTGTCATTTAAGAAAGAATAGCACTGTATGTATGAGTGTGGAGGGGAAACAGACACTGAAGCATGTGCCACACTGCACGGGGTTACAGCCCTGTTAACATTTCCAAGTAAATGAGCCTTATTATTCAAATACCTCAATTACAGGAGCTCTTTGCCAATGTGAAGTAATTGTATATGTCATACCTATATGTATGGAGGTGATACTGGTACAAAAGTGCTTTCTGTTTAACTAACCCTGCGCCTGGTGACAGCAATCATCAAGCTTCTTTTGACTTCCAGAGGAGCCCAATTAGGCTGAATGAAAAGTGGAGCTCTGGAAGCTCCCACCTGGAATAAACCATGGCACCAAGCCACTGATGCACTTCTGTGTCTCATTTGCTCACTTAAACCAGCTCCCAAGGCTGTGAAAAGCACGGAGCTGCTTCAGCCACGTTTGCAATGATCACTTCTTTCTGCTGAGCAAAAGTTACACTGGCTTTTTGTCCAAAACAGGTCAGTACCCACCTAAGGCTTGAAATAAACATAAAGATTTCATCACCTCTAACTCTGCCGTGAGGAGGAACCTGCAGTGCTGGATCCTTGAGCCCAGTCGATGCATGTGGGCTCGGACCCATTCATCTGGCACTTCTGCAAGCCAGGCATTCTGTTTGCAAAACAAAGTCTTTCAATCCTGGCCAAATGGCTAAATCACTCTTCCTCCACTTGTCAATGCTTCTGGTTGTAAAAAGACAAGTTGTCTGGGGAAGGCTGGATGCATGTCTCAGCAGTCTGAATTGGACATGAACTAATTGGAAACTTCACTGGAGATGAACTAATATCACATGCGCTGTCTGCCAGGCAGGCAGCAGCTCTCTGTCGCTTTGCACCAGAAGTCAAAGGAGGGCCAGATTAAAAAGAATGATTTAACACCACAGAATTCATGTTGCATTTTCTCCTGAGATGACCGTGTTTGATGGCTCCAATGCCACGTTTCAAGACCTGCTGGGAGTTGTGACTGGAGACAGACAAACTGACATTTGCAGGCTCAGATTTGTGGAATTTGGGAAAACTTTCTGTTTCACTTGCCTCTAAATCCTCCAGAGCTAAAGTCAAGATCAGTGTGACAGCCATGTGATGTAAATCGAGTAGTATTCAGTATTTACAACTTTGATAGTAGGTTTTTTTTATCAGAGACTTACAGTCGTCAATAATACCAGTTCCAATGGTAAAAGCATATATCATACCATGCAACTTGCATCTTAGGGAAAAATTAACACTCTTTTTCACTGAACCAACAGGAAAAATATGAATACCGGGCTTGCTAATAATGGCTTAAAGCGTGGTTTTGTTTTCAGAAAAGAACAAGGTTATGCTTCAGATTCATCTACAGCCCACCCTACTGACTCTTTGCTGTCACTGCAGGACAGCCCTCACAGGACAGGTCTTTACATTTGGCTAATGTGAAATAGTATTACTGCACTAAGGAATGTGACATACTGCAGTAATGGGAGAAGCCACAAAATTTATAGTCATCTTTATAATAAAATGGAATGCCTTTATTTTAACTCTTCATTCAGATCTGGATAAAAATCAAAAGTTAGTCAGTGAGGTTTTATAGGTTTTGGCTTAGGTGTTAAGACCCATGAAGTCAATGAGATTGAGAAGGTGCTCAAATGTTTTGTTAATAGGCCTGAATTGAAGCACATACTTTTATAGGTCTGCTGGTGCCTTTGGCTCTCATTACCAGACTCTGTCAGGTTTAGCTGTGGCAGTTGTTCCTACCCCCAGCTGTCTGCTTTGTGTTGATATGTCTGTACATCAGTGTAGCTCACCCTTGTATTCCGCACTCCCCTCAGTGCTTTAGGCTGAAATAGCAGGCTGTGAACTGGGGCACTTGAAGTGCTGACACGTGTCCCATTCTGTCATCCTTCCAAGAGGACGCTGATGCTGGAAGGCAGAGGTATTAGGTGAGCAGCTGGAGGTGGTCATGTCTTAAGCCACTGCAGCTAAATCTGCCAAATCTCATCTGTCAGAGCACGCAGTTTATACATTTAGCTTCATGTGTGAACCTTTGGATTACCAGATTGCTACTTTACATACAATGCATTTGCCCGGATGAGATCAACTAAAGCAAAATGCAAGTAACAACTGGAACATCTGAGTGCTTCAATAGAAAACACATTGTTAAGGCAACTTAGAGAAAGTACAGGATGCCAAAACTTTGGACATAATTTAATAATATTCTTTGGGAGAAAACCAAAAAGATGTTATCTGCTTGCTTGATAAATGCTTCAAACTTACAAAGGTCTGATCTTCATCTGTTTTAAGTCAGAGTGACTACACTTAAGTCAGAGGAGCCACGAAAGTCAACTGCAGATGAAGAGCTGGCCCTAGTTTGCTATTCACTAATCTTCGGGGAAATCGAAAGATCATGGACAGAATACTTTCTTTCTCCAAGATAAGGAAATATAATACCCCTACAGTGCCTCTTATCTACCCTCAAATTCAATCTGGAAAGTTTTTCCTATTTTCTGAGCTTTTTGTAGTATTTCTGTTCTACAACCGTAGCCTTTCCGAGTTTAGAGGCATTTTTAACGTGTTAAAGCTGTCGTTCCATTTCTAGCCACAGCTCCCTCTTTTCCTGATTCCTCTCAAAAAATTGAAACCTGTTCTTTTCCTGCTCCTTTTACTCTTCAGAGAAGTTTCTTCCCCTCTTTTGTGAAAGGAAATACTCTCTCTAGTTACAATTTCCCTTGAGTCTCTCCATTGTGTCCCAGCTTTTGACCGTCTCAGTGCAATGTGCATGTGTTTGTGCCCATGTGTGGAACAGTGCAAACCAAATTGAGATCTCAGCTTTGTTTGCTTCATGGTAATTCTTATCACCATCACACCTAATATGTATTATAAAAGTAAATTGGGTTACAGATGAACTCAGGAGCTGAACCGTGTTCTCCTGCTGTTTCTAGTGCTGTAGTGCCATCTAGTGAAATGCCTACAGTAATCGTTCTAGCATGTGAATCAAGTCCATTTTTGCATTAAAAGCACATTTAAATATAATGCTGAGTACATACACTGCTGTTCTTTATGAGTGTGCAAAATTCCATACAAACAGTGATCAGAAAAAAATCAACTTTTAACATGTAGTTTCTTAAAAGTACCCCAAAACACTGTTTCCAAGGCACTCAAATTGCACCATGATCTAACATTCCATTGCACGCATAAAAATTGATCCTGAAGTCTTTGATAAAGCCATTCCAAGTAGAGACAAAGGAGCTTTAGTTAACGGTATCCAGTTTGTAGACTAAACATCTAACTTGTATAATTGGTCTCAAAAAGCTGTTAACACTATTTGCCACATTTGCAAAGGAATGTGCAAGGGCCTGTTATTTAACTACAGTATTTCCTTGAAATCTTCAATCCTGTACAGCTGCTTATTTGTATGAGATGCTTAAAACTGCCTAGAAAAGCAGCTCATGAGCCAGTGGCTTCAAATGGGAAATCTCACATGTAACCCTTCCCCATCCCTCCAGGTAGGATCCAGGATTTCTTTCATTAGTGTTTAACCTCCTTTGGGAGAGCAGCACTGTGAGTCAGGGCTTGGCACAGCACAGGCAACTGACTCAGTGCCCAGGACTCTGTCCAGCACACCCCACTGGGGATTCCAAGATGGGCCCCCCTGCCAGCGATGGGCATCAGGGTAAGAGCTCTTGGTGTTACGCTGCAGCCACCAAGCACCCCTTGCAGCTGGCCTGCTTCATGTCCAGCTTCCTTCCAACCTGACCCTTTCCCCCACCATGGTACCATGAGCACTGCGGTCAGTAGATGACAGAACTGGCACATGAGGTACCGCTGCTATGGGAGGACTGGAACAAGGTAACAGGGGCAGCCGCAGGGTCTGCATGAGGGATGAGCACCCCAGCAGGGATGTTGTGTGAGTCTCAGGAGCAGTTTGCCAGCCTGGACAGATCTGTGTGTAGGTGACATTGCTATCCTTTCATCAGTGAAAGAGAGAAATTAAAAGTCATTGTCCACATGGTCCTCTTTGATTATAGATATCATTAGTCTCAAGTATAAATAATTGATAATATGTCAGTGAAATCATGCAAACATTGTTTTTAAAACTCCATCATTATGTCATCTTAGTCTACCTTAAAACTCCTGCAGAAAATATCACATGATCAAAGGTGCTTTCTTTTATATGTTTCCATCTCACCTCTACTATTACTGCTTTTTATGATACTGTAAAAGTCATGCTGGGCTTACAAACAGCTATACTGTGTGATGGGCTGTCACAGATGGAGACAGCCTCTGCCCAGAGGATTGCAAATCACGGCTTGGATCCAGAATCAGTTAATGAATGTCTTTTCACTGATCTCAGTGAGGTCTGGAGCAGTCCTGACAGCAAAGATGTTGTCTATTAAGTTGAATTTTCTTGTGGATGACATTTTGGAACTGTTAGCATAGTTCACATTTCAGTTTCCATTGTCTGCAACCATATGAACTTAATATTTTACAACAGTTTTACATACAGATTGTAAATCTGATTTCAGTTACTCCTACTGCTGCTTTATTTCATTTAAGGAAATTGGTATTAAATTGTTGGATATATTTACGTGTCCACATTTGTTACTACTTTAGCCTGTCTGAAGTACCCTGCAATCTACAATGCTTCATTCTCACCATTAATTAAAACCCTTGCAAGGTTAAGGCACCCAGGAAGGATTGGTGAGTTGTGTAACACATGAACTCGTTTAAACTCTAAATGTGATTTAATTAGTTGATAATGGATCGTTAATTACAAAGCTAGTGAAATGAAACATATTGTTGTAGGAATGCATAATGCAACTATTGAGAAAGAATAGATTTGTTTTTACTAAGTACTTGTCTGCTAAGAAAACCACCTGTGCAAATAACTGGCTCAAATCAGATGACAAGCAGATTTTTTATTGCACAAGAAAGATTTTTGGTTCCCATGGCAACGCACTTAGGTCAAACCAGCAAATTCTATCTTTTTCTGCAATAAACATTTCATTTATTCCAACAGGTTTAACTCTCAGGTTTATAATGTGTCTCAAATATATTTATTAGCTAGCAATTATTTAATAGAGCAGCTTCTGCCCAGAAATTGCTGTCCAGCGACTAGGGATTCAGCTAGAAGTGTACGGGATCTATCCTAAGCCCTTTGGCATTTTCAACAAATGCTGTAATGCTGTTTGGCTCACAGTAACCTACTGTGAGCTCTGGGGAGAGCTGAGCAAACAGTTTAAATGTTACACAAAAGTTTTCCTTTAATTGAATTCAAGCATTTATAAAATTACATTAAATTAGGTCATATTCATGGCTTGTCCAGTATTTAACATTTTCACCAGTAACTGCCTGTACGTCCAATTTAAAATTTAATGAAATTACTTCAGAAAAAGGTTTTCTTGATCTAAGGGCAAATATGCTTTATTTATAGGCCCTTTCTCAGACTGAGAATGGAAAGTACAAATGTGTTACTCATTAAGCCTCACGTTCTTACGTGGCTGGATGACTAAATCACCGCTTCCCCAGGATGCCTACACCAAAAAGTGCTGGAGTCAGCAAAAATAGAAAAATAGGTGTTCTCATTTCCAGTGTTCCCAATCAAAGAAACAATTAGTAACTCTCGGAAATAATGAGGGGTTTATTCACCAGAGCTGCCTCGAAGCAGCTCTGAACTTGAGCTCCGACCCGATGGAATTACGTCTCAGCCAGCCAAACAACTGAATGGTGCTTCCATAGCAGGAGCTGATCTGAGCCCAAGATAGTCACCTTTGTGTTGACTTGGCAAGTCATTGAGCGCAGCACTGCTTTCTGGGCTGGTTTCTTCTGATTCTGGCCAACTCTGTGCAAGCACTGAGTGTGCAAGGGCTCGCAGCTATGGCTGGGTGCAAAAGCCAAGGACGTGCCATGTACTGGAACATACATTTGCATTAGGTGTGACATTTTGCCTTGTTAAGGACTAGTACCTAAAATACTCCCCTTCTCCTGGAAACACTCTGGTTCCTGCAGGGAGGAGGAGGAGCCCCCACGGAGCTCCTCCAGCTTGTCCAAATGTGCTCTCCCCAGTCTCCTCCCAGTACCTTTGCAAGTTCTTGGCTGGTTTCTGCCATCCCTGGCAGATGGTGGAAGCACAGAAGATAACCCAGCTGTGGTGAAGGCTGCAGGGGGCAGAAGCCCGGTGGCTGAGGAGCACATATGTGACTCTGGGCAAGCCCCAGCGTGCCAGAATATTGCTTCGTGGCTATGTCACAGGGACACAGGGAAGGCTCAGGCTTCTGTGACAGAGGGGGACAAAGGATTTAGGAAAATCCTTTAGGAAAAGGTGCTTCAAATTGTAGAAAAATGGTTTGATTGGCTTTTCTGGCAGCAGGACAACTTTCTTTCTTTACTGTCATCAGCCCAGGCTACATGGTAGTTGGAACACACCTAGTTCTACCTTGTGGGCACATAGCGACATTACTGGCGTCCATAATCACAGACCACCTTTTGAAAACAAGCGTTTCTTTCACATTTCTTCGCTTGTTTCAGTCTGAGCCATGTTCAAGGAAGGGGTAAGACAGAGAGAAGTGCTGTAGTTCCAGCCTTGCTCTGGAGCTCTGTACGCACGCCAGAGCCAGTTGATTTCTATTGCAGTTCTTTGTGTAGAAGGACACACTGGACCTTTTCTGTATTACACAAGCTGGATATAGGGATGAGTTAGCACAAAGGAGAATTCATGCAGCAGCAGCGGGCAGGACAGCAGGGACTGGATTACAGCCACAGTTCTGGAGTGGAACAGTCCGAAGATACTTAACAGTATTTTATGGTCACTTTGGAAAATGAAGTGCAATAATCACCTTCGAGTCTGTAATTCAAAGGCAGACTGTTGTGCTGTGAGTGAAACGAAGCAGCTGTATCAAACACCTTCCAATGCATGGATTTTTTGGAGCAGAAGCTCTGAAGACAGCCTGTGCAATCTCTGTTCCTTTTCCCTCAACTTTCAGCTGAAAGGTGTTTGGAAAGATTTTTTTTCCCCTTTCAGTAACTACATAAATACAAGTCACACCCTACTGAGACTTCTTTAGGACAAAAACTGAATATAAGGGTCTTAATAAAAGGTGGAGTATGTTTTACATAATTCTGCTCTGATATCCACTATTCCCAAGTGAAGAAAGAGTAACAAATTAAAGCTTATAAGGTGAGACTGAAAAAGAACTAACGAGAGGCGAGAGCTGGTGGAAGTTAGGAAAACTCCAGCATGCTCAAACATCAGAGATGTTGCTTCCCACCCTCAGAGCACATCTTTTAATCTGAACATCCCTTGCACACCATGAATGGCAGTAAGCGTGGAAAATGTTCCTAGGATTAGCTACGCCCTGCCCCTACCTCCGGTCCCGCCTATTTAAACATTGCACAAGCCAATGCAGGCAGCTTATTCCGTTTCATCACCTTCTTTGATTAATATCTATAGCCAATGTGTGAATTACTATTCAAAATGAGTCAAATTCTGGGAGCAGTGACATGCAAATAATCAGAAGAACCAGAACACATCAATACAGGTTTCCAGGACTGGACACCAACTCTTGTGATAGTTGTCTGGACACGTTGTGTGTCCTTTTGTTTAGTTTTGGGGTTAGTTGTTTAGTTTTCAGCCCGGTCTGAGCTGAAGGGGTGATACCGGCTCTCCCCATGCACAGACCAGGCCGGCACTAGATGGCTCCCGAGTGACAGGCTTCGTTGGGGCTTTTTTAATACAGCTTTCTACTAATATCTTCACTTCTGGGCTTAGAACTTTGCCCACAACTTCCATTCCCTCCTGTTCACACAGTGTTTTTTACAGATCAGCTTTACATTCATAGGCACAGTGTAGTTTGCTGCTTCTTGAAGCAGACGGGAGAAAATAGGACTCTGCTGTGCCCTTGGCATGGGGCTTAAGAGGGACTGGCTGGAACTGCCAGAGTTGCTGTCACAAGACATAGCTGTGGAAGCAGGAAGCATGTCCTGACTCCCACCAAAGCTTTCATGAAGACTTGCAGAACTGAGTTAGCTTTGCTAGGAGCCAGCTTAACTGGCACTAATTGGTTTCCCTTGGCTGGTCATGTCCCTTTGGAAGTGATTTTCATGTTCCTTTTCACAGAGAAGCACATATACCTGGATCCTTCTGAGACAGTGATGGCAATCTCACCATTTCAGGAGTCAAACAGCTACCATCAAGCTTAGGTTTTCAAAAGAAATGGACTTTGTAAGCAACTGAATGCTCTTGAAATCTTCTCCCTGATATGCTGTGGTGATCACACAGAAGTTCAAGTTTTGACAGCAGCACAGCTCTGAGCTCCCCAGAAAATCTACAAACTGAGAGATTTAGTAGCTTATATCCAGTAAACAGAAATAAACAGAAACCTACTTTTCTCTCTGTGAAACCAGATAGAGGAGCATACTTTCTAAATACAGCACGCACTTACAGTCCTAAGGTAAAGGTTTCCATCTGGGGAATGTGTCATGAAAAAGTAGGTCAGTTTGCCTATCACTGGATATATATTCAGTGGCTTGGACACATGCACTAGTGATGCAGAAATGTTGGCGCAATATACTCTAGAGCTCAAGCTCTCTAATGACAGGTTTCAGATGTAAGTAAAGTTTTACGATGATTATAAGCACTGAGACCACTGCAGTTTCTAACCCATTTAATGATGGCTGTATGGCACAGTGATTGGCACTGGGAGCTGTTCTGCTCTTGGAGTATGGCTGCTCCCGCTGCTGAACCTCAGACATCAGTGGTACCCAAGTGCCTATTTCTCTACTCCTACTCCCCTGTTTCTCCTGGAAGGAAAGGTGCTCGTGTGGGCAGAAGGGGCCCGGGGGTGGTCTGGCAGCAGCAACGCAGTGTACCAGCATGGCCTATTCTTTTCATCTCTGCTATCAGGAATTGCTCTTTTGCAATTTCACAGTTCTCTGGGTAAGGAGAAGCATGTCACTGCCACCTCCTACAAGTACAATCATCATCCAAACTTCCTGGATGTGTGGAAAGGGTCTACTTTACAGCTCAGGCAGGCTGCCTTAATAGTCTTGCAATCCTGTGCCGAAATGCAACCTACTGAACAGTCCAGTGCTCCCAGCTGGATTGTTCAAAAAAGAACAAAGCATCAAACTGAGAGCATTACCTGCAAACATTTGTGGAATTACCACCAACTTCAGTATCATGTGGAGGCCCAATGCAGAAAATACCAATTTCTATCAAGTTCTTCGCTTTCCAATTTCATATTAATGAACCTCTTTATTGATGCTGGAACAAAGAACAGTGGCAGTTCCTTGTGCGTATTAGATAGATTTTCTCAAGTCCATCCTCCCCATTAGATTAGCCAATACCAGCATTTAAAACTTTTAACCATTTGCATTTTGAGGGATGAGGCAGAGTAAAATGTTCTTTTGGTACACATTAAACTTACCAAAGCCCTGCTCAGTAAACCTATTGTGAGCTAGCAGCAGACAGGAAACACCTGGCCTTCTGTGGTAAAACATCACTGAGACTGCACTGTACATTTTGGAACAGATCATTTTGAATTGTTAATAAATATTCATCCTATTGCATTAAAACACTGTGTGTCCAGTGTATAAACACTGGTGGAGCTAAATTAAATACGTGCGATGTTAGTCATCTTGACTTCTTCCCCCTAAAATGAATACTTGACTTCCCTTCCAAGAACATCTGAAGTTTTAAAACCTTAAAACCCCAGAAGATAGTTCTATCGGATATACAATTTAAATATCTCCGTTTCTGTTATTCTTTGTTAACACATTCTCCCATCTTTTCTAAATGGCTCATTATAAAGCTAGCTAAAATGAAGCCTTTGTTTCCTTTCCTGGGAAAAGCCTTGCACCTTGGCAAACACAGCCCTGTAGGCTCATACAGGAATTCACTGCTGCTCCCCTAATGGTCTCAATTTGAAAAACAAATCTAGAGATGTCCCTAATTATGTGAAAGCCAAAGAGCAAAATGCAAATGGTATAACAAATCCTCAGGCCTTTCCTCAAGAAAGACACAAAATGTGCGTATCTATTTCTGCTGCATTGGCATCACTTCTGCTTGTGATAAAGGGCTCCAGAATCACGCCCCAAATTGAGGAGAATTTCCCAGTTTTAGGAATGATGATTTAATTGTTGCAAATCAGCTCTGAACTGAATGAAGTCCTCAACCTTCTGCTACAGTGTGTCACCTCCTAAAAATGGGGGTGATGTGGCTGCAGGGGACGCAGCTGACAGAAGATCCAATTTGGACTCGGCCCCAAATCATAACATAGATTCGTTAAAGGTCACGATAAACAAGTCTTGCAAGCATCCAGCTGCAGATGCTTATATATAAGGCTAATCTTTGATAGATAATTTGCTCAGGTTTGGGGGCTGGTTCCGTGTTTCTCTTGCCTAACTATCGTTTTTAAAGCACACTTACTAATACTGTGTTTACACGTCCTAACAGCTCGCATTGTTTCGTTTTAACATCAGCATTCACCAATTTTCAACTAAAATATATCGCCCATGGAAAATTAACATCTTTTTCTGTCTTTTCTCAAAGCATTTTAGTCCTGAGGAAAACAAGATATCATAAATCTAAGGAAAGAAAAGCTGCTTTCAATTGAACAGGAAGAAAAAAGAAAAGGCAAAGTCTGTTGTGCATGTGTGTCAACAGCTTTCAAAGCTGCCATCTGAGCACAAAAAAGCAATCAGGAAAGTCAGAGTGCTCATGCAAAAAAAATTTCCCTTGGTGAGAACTCCACAAGCACTGAAGCAGCCTCAAAACTTGGCTTATTGTGTCTGTCTGTAGCTCTGCGAAGATGACTACTTGTTTCTATTTTCTGAATGTGTTGAAAACTGGAACATGGCAGCTGTAATTCTGCTGTACGGCTCCCCCAAACAAACACCCAAACAACCCTGACCACCTGTTTTGAGCAGACTTCAGCTGTGGAAAATGCCTCTCCCAAAGGGAAAGTGTTGGGGAATAATTGTCAGACCCTGAAAGCAAGTGGATTCTAGCTGAGATTTATCTATATGCATAGCACCCCATTATTTATTAAATACCTATTGCTTTGTCCCTTCTGCCCAGGGAGGTTATTTATTTGTGCTGTCATCAGTGTTGTAAAGAGGAGTATTTCCTTACAGTGAGATGCATGATGTAGGAAGGACAGAAACTTCAGCCTCAGTCATTCCTGCTGCCCTATGGGACACTGGAGCCCAGCATCCATTTGGCTAGATGAGAAGCTCAGTGCAAACCCTGCTGCTGGGTGAGCAGAGCGTGCTGTGTTAGAGGGGATGGGAGCCCATTTAACAGTCAGCTCCTCCTGGAGCTGGCTCTTCATCTGGGCGCTTCATGTTTCTTTGCCGGGCCCAGGTAACCAGTGTAGCTTCTCTCATTCGTATTTGCCTCTAGAGGGGATGAAGGTCATCTGGAATAGACAGCACTTTGGGGAGACCTAGGCACTACTCACAGACTCCTTCTCCTTTTAAATACTAGTCACTCACCCCATGGAGCATACCCTGTATGCTATGGCAGTCACAAAATCAAGTACTATGATAAATGAATGGAACCATTCTTAGTACAACATCTGCTCCGCAAATTGTCTCTGAACCACCTTCCTTTTTCATGACACACACAGCAGTGATGTTTTTTAACTAGACCTTTACAGTGCTATGATTAAAGAATGCCATAACCCCCCTGCCCGGCTCCATCAGCCAGCAATGCCTGAGGAAAGCCATGGAGCTGCTCTGCACACAGCTCCTTACTGCTGCTGCTCCAGGCACCCTCCCAGCCATTGCCACAATCTATTTCCTGTTTTCTGTTGACACAAATAATCTTGCAAAATCACCGACATTTGGGAAGGCCATTGTGTTCAACAGGTATTAGTATTTCCATAAGGAATCAGGCAGGCTGGTGTATTAATGACAGAATACAAACACTGCGTGAGACACCTAAAGCATTCAAATAAATTCTTACAATGAGTGGTACAAGAGGTAGAAAAGGTACATGCAAAGCATCCTGTGGAAGTTTGTAAACTTCTGTTTAGCACCATTGTCTATAAAATAGTAGGGTAGAGTAACAAAACCAGATACCAGATACTCAGCTTGAAGACGGACAGACAGGGTGGAAGGGCTTCTTAAGTGGATGAGATGCTATTCCCCAGGCCATCTAACCCGAAGCAATTTGCATGCAAAAATAGATCACAGATCCTCTCACATGAGGATTGTTTGTGCTAAGTGGTAGCTAAGCAAAGCATTCAGCAGCCTGCTTTTCTTTTTTTGTTTTGGCTGATCATGGCCAGTGTGCTGGAAATGAAATGGATGTAATTGAAGATTAGCTCATCCACCTTGAACAGATTTAATAATCCTCATTATCTTTTTTATGCCAACTCCTCTAACACAGAAAGAGAAGCTCCCATTACTAACAGACCATCTGACTCCCCAGCCCAGCAGTGCTGACTATCCCCACTGCTGGGTATCCTCATGTTTTCCATGTACTGTCTAGAGGCTGCCAGGGCACTGAGGTGACTTCACCACACCACAGACATTCATGCGGAGCCTGATCTTTTTCCCTGCCATGTTCAAAACACTAATGGTCTCACTTGGTATCAGGAGACCTTTCATTTTAGAATTTATTCCAGCTGGACTGCAGAGCTGGATTGAGATTTCCTTGATGGCCTTGCCCCACACTGCAAGACTGAGAAAAAGCTCAGACTGTTCACAACCTCTCCTGCTCTCATGAATGGCTTGTTTGTATGGGTGGTTTTGCCACCAGGCTTGGTACTGTGAACACTCTCACTGTTACTGTTTAACTACGGCAAATCAGTTAAAGACTAACTGTGGTGTTCCGGAGAAATATTTTATTTCATGCAATGAGACTGGCCTACAGTCATGTATCTGACTTCCAGACTGGAAAGACTATAAAGAACAATGATTTTGAACTTCACTGCATTTTTTCAGTGACTTATATACACACAGAGTAAGGAAGAGAAGGACTTTGTGCTTTAGCAAGCTCAGATGTGAATACATCTTCCTTTTCCATTACTGTACTGGCAGAGAAAATATTCTGCTGGGTCTAAAAAAATTAGCAAATAGGTGTAACTGTGAATGTATCTTTAATGAAAGATTTCACTGTGCTTCTCTCTAGCTAACTAAATACGCACCAAAGAGCTAAAAGCAGATGTTATTATGATAACTCCTAAGTGACCAGTTCAAACACGCCCTGCCTGGCGGATGTTAGGGTAAATGCTTTTCCAATAAACTCTCCAGATTCTAAACTACAGCATTTCATTTTTCCAGAAGCCTCTCAAGTATGACCATGTGGATTTGCAATGGCAGAAACATCCTGCTCACAGCTGATGTTTTGTCAAGCTGTTTGCTTCCCCAAGCCAAGTCAGGAGAAAAGACATAAATATTCTTACAAGCAGGTCACTTATTTTCCAGATGACATGCATTTTGCATGCCGCTATTTTCACTCTATTTTCCCTACACACACAGAGTCCATATTGTTATAGGGAAAGCAGTTTATATGAGAAAATTGACCTGGCACAGTTTAAATTCTGGCAAAACCGGAGTAAAAACCTGTGTGGACACTCTTTGCACTGGAGATTGGATATTTTTGTTTAATGGAGAGCTATTAGGAAAGGATTCAGCTGAACTAAAAGAGAAAGTTTAATTTGAAAGTTGGAGTTTGGCACCACTTAACTGTGTTTAAAAACAAACAAACAAACCAACAAACCAACCAAACAGGTTCAAATTGTACCATGGTGACTTTTCCATGCAGAAAACCCCTTATATTCTATATCATTTTGAGATCCTATGCTTTCTGCAACCAAACTGACCGGCTTTAGATGGTAAGTCTGTTTTGCATTACTCACCATCTGAACAGGGACTAATCCCACTAAAACATGTAGACATAAACCAGTGAGAGATGAAAATCAATGCAAACTGATAGGCAGCATGTAAGGAAAATCCGACATGCAAAATATTAGAGAAAATGAGTTTTAAATCCCTGTATGAACAGAATTAACTTGTGACATCTGAAACATGATTTAATACTACACCAGATGTTTGTGTTTTTAGAAAAGCACATGACAATTTTGTACAGAATTTTTGCTTTAATTATTAGTGTGTGAAAGCAGCATGAAGGAGGTGATCACAGTAAGTCTGAAGCTTTGCTCTGATTAACAAATTAGCCAGTTCTAAACAGATCAACAGTTCTAAACAGTCGGAAAAGCTGATGACCCTTGAAAGCGGGCTTAAGCTTCCGCTGGGCCACTTATTACAGACCACTTGCTTTGGATGCAAACAATATCAGGTGTGCCCCCTTGGACCAGAAAATCTCTTTATTAAAA
Source organism: Ara ararauna (assembly GCA_028858755.1). Taxonomy (NCBI): domain Eukaryota; kingdom Metazoa; phylum Chordata; class Aves; order Psittaciformes; family Psittacidae; genus Ara; species Ara ararauna. Next base: position 8,302,250 of record CM054385.1, read on the forward strand.
AATGAAAGAGCACTCAGTTTTCACTAGCTGCTTTGAAGTAATGGCAGTTATTCCTAGTAAGAGGGATTTTCAGGACCCAAAGGGTCTGTATTTCAAAAGAGATTGCTTACACTGGCATACTCCAATTTAATTAACTCAGATTTGTAAATGGAAGATCTATGTTAGTTGTGTTTGTAATAGGAAATACAAAAGTAAAAAGAGTTTGTAATCAAATGAAACGTATAGAAGGGAGGTAGTATTTTGGAAGTTAACACATCAGAAAATATGATTGAAATGGATTCCTCTTCTGATGCTGTACTGTCATACACTGTAACATTGAGTCAATCACAGAATGGTTTGGGTTGGAAGGGACCTTGAAGATACTTAGTTCCAACCCCCTACTATTGGCAGGAGCACTTTCACTAGACCAGGTTGCTCAGTCTTCATAACTGAGTTTGAAAATGCTCTTGTATTTATCCCGAAAGCAGTTTCAGTATTAACACACAGCTCATCTTTGCTACTTTGAGCAAATGTAGGTCCTGAGCTTGCAGGTACTTTTGCATGAGTAACTTCCTATATGTAAACAGATGTACTGCACATATAGTGCTGGAAATCAAGAATGTTTTCTCCAAGAAGAGAGGGCGGCTTGTCAGTACATCTCTTAACTAGAGAAAGGTGACATCTCACAGTGCTACCACAGCTGAAAACACATCCAGAGTTCATTTCTGTCACCCACCCATCGCAGAACGCACCCTATGACAGGCTACCAACTCAATGGATCAATGAGTTTAGTCGGAGGTAATGCTTAGAGGCATGGGTCCAAAACATATTTTCTCAGTGTCCGTGTTTCAAGCTGCTACAGAGTTACGACCTAGTCTAGCTTGGGAATTTTCACATGAAGGCTGTTAGTGCATCTGGTTTGATTTGTTTCTAATCAACCAATGTGGATTTTTAAAATGCATTCCCTTGGGAAGCTGAGCTGATATTTTCAAGGAAAACAATAAAGAAAATTCAGCTTTGACATGCACATTTTTTCTGCTTATACAACAAAAGCTTTTGCTTTCAAGTCTGTGGCGTTCCAGAGACACTAGGGAGCAGAACTACTTTCTTCATGCCAAAGTATGCATTTCTTTTGTAAGTAGATTATTTAAAGAAACCTGTCCTGTTAAATGGAACTCCTCAAGTGCATCAGTGCTTACATCAAAATTACATCAAAATCTGAATTAAACAACAATAGCAGTGTTGCAGATCTATGTACTTTTATCAGCTACTGAAACCACCTGTGGGAATGTGAGTTTTCTGTGAGTCAGATCTCTGCCCTGGTAGGGTGGAAGACCTAAGGAGGCATCCAGGGAGCAGGTTCCAAACCTGGCTGCAGTGGACACTGCTTACCCTTATCTTACATCTGTGGCCACTGTGGTGAGGCCTGATTCTCTCCTGCCTGCGTTTTCACTTGGCTTCAGCATCAGAGTCTGCTGGTTTCCTGTTCTGTGTCATGTCCCAGTTCCCATTTTTGACTGGATATTTATCATTCTACTGGCTGCCCTCCAATATCAGTTGACTACTGTAATTAATGGGTTTGATAGCTGTCTTGCTCCATCCCTACTGCTTTATGGACCACTAAAATACAGCCCTTCGAAGCATTTACCCATGTCCCTATGCTTTGGTTGATGCTCAGCTGCAGAACATGCAGTGCTAAGTAGCACTTCTATCCTTCCTACCTTTAATATAAAAAAGTTAGGGAGGTTTCCAAACCAATAGTATTTCACATTGCCTAGGAAGATCAATCAGCCATTAGCATAATCTCCCCAGGGAAGCTGTGGATTCACCAACACTGGACACTTAAGATTTGGCTGGACAGGGTCCTGCTTACCTAGTAGGTTTCGACCTTGAGGTCCCTTCCAGCCCTTCTATGATTTATGTTATTGTACATTATATATTTTAGTTGAGATTGGTAAAAATACCTGTAATTAGTCATCCCAGGAGCTTTTCAGCCCATCTTTTCAGTCACTTACACTTCACCAGTTTTATGCAAGAGGCTGAAATGATCCATGCTGGATATCTGGTGCACATATAGTTTTGTGGAAAAAATTTCAAGCAAAAAAAAAAAAAGCTCATCTGTTTCTGAGAATGAATATAGGGGGAAGTGTGCTGTTTTGCACACAGTAAACATCAGGACATCAAACCTCTCACTTCCCAGGCGGGCTGTGGTGGCACACTGCTGTAGCAGGTAAGGTCACCACTAAGGCCGTGCTGGGTATAGCCCGCATCAGCACTCCTGGTCCAGGACCAGGGGAAGGGAACTGGAAGGACATGTGCTGCATGAGAAACCAGAAAGACAGGAGATGATGATGGGAGAGGTTTTTCAGCAAGTGCTGCTGTGCTGGTGTGCTGCAGATCACTCAAAATGAGCTTTCTGCAGGTGGCCACAAGCTGAATGTTCCCCAGTGTGTTAATGCCCAGCATGAGGCCCCTAATCTGGCTGCTCTACTGGACTGCTGCCACCCCACAACCTCCCACTACAGTAGTGTCCCTGCGCTAAGCATTCAAAGTGATGCTGCAACTCTAAATACACTGAGAGATCAGGTCTAAAGTTTACAACCTGTCAAATCTGGCCTGCCACCCACCACAGGATGACTTTTTTCCATGTACTTCAGGTTCCTACCTCTTAGTATCATCTCACTTTGCAGCTGGGAAGATTAATTAATGCTTGTGAAAAGGACACAAAAAGGGAACACCGCGGCAAAATCAGCAAGTCTGTTCCTGAAGCAAAGTTCAGGCTGTGTCAGTAAGTCACCCATGTGAAACACCCCCTGAACAATGCAGGTAACACAAAAGTGCTGAAAAGCCACTCATCCTACCCAGTGCCACTAGCTGTGTGCACTAAAGGGAGGTTTGGGGGACATGATGTGATCATAAGGATAAGGGAAAGAATATACAGCTGCCCTCGCTGTTGAGCCTTTAAATGTACAATTTCACAACCTTTTAATACAGTTTGAGTGTGTAACATGCGACACATGAATTCAAATGTGGAAGCTCTTTGTATGTAACACATTATGTAGCTCCTCACTGTTTGCTTTAGAAATTCCTAACTGCCCAACTGCCTAACTGCAGACCTGCACACACAATAACCCTCAACAAATTGCTCTCCCTGATAATCAAGGTGGCAAGGGCCAAGGTCAGAGTTCAGCTCTTTCTGATGTCAAGGGCCTTCCACTAAAGCCCAAAGCAGCATGTGATGCAGGAGTGCTCTTTAATGCCTGCTGCCATTAAAGGCTGTGCTCCTTCACGCTTCGCTGGAAGCTGGCTGGGACACTTGCTTACATGAGTGGGTAGTTTTAAGCTCCTGTTGGCTAATCCCTCAAACAGCCCAGTGACTGCTTTCATGAAGTATACAGGGAAGATTAAAACTGCCTGGGTTTTTTCCCCTCCTGAAGTTCATAAGAAACTGCCAGTGTAATTTGAAAAGCCTAAAAGAGCACCTGAAAATGCATTTGAAACAGAAACAGATATATGAAGGGTACGGACATTAGAGTTTCATGGTTTCCAGACAAGCTTCAAGTGATTATTTAACACACATTATACAAAGCATTAGAACAATATAGATTATATCTCTATTATAGTTGGGGTAATGCTACAAAGCTAGAGGGGGAAAGGCTAGTCTGATATTGAAAGCTTTTCTTCTCCTCAGTCAGGCTTTTATGTTCCCTAAGGAAAGCTGGCATGCCTTAACAGATTATAGGGGAATATCTGACACTTTTATTATTGCCTTTTCAGGAAGAAGCTAATATTCAATATGAAACAATACTTTTATCCTAAAGTTTAAAACCCTGAATGTTAACTGTGAAGTTTATAATTCTAACCTCAGCAGCCAAAGTCATGCTCACATTTATTACAAGGTGAAATCACAAGGAGCTGGAAGGCAGCGTGTCAGTGTTCAGCTCTTCTGCATGTTTAGATGCTCATCTCTTCTTACTGTATTCAAAAGGTAGTGGGTGCCTAATGTGGGGACCGGGATTTCATTATGCAGCATGGATCTTCAATAAGGGCTACAGAGCACAGGTTTGCACCATTTTACGTCTGTTTTTTCACCTAAAATGGAATTTAGCCATGGCCATGATGATATTCCTTCTCACCCCAAGGTTTTCTGTACTATGTATGTACTGTGTCTCCTCCTCTTTGGCCACATTCCACAGGAATTGGTTTTTTTCTGCTTTAAACATAGGTAATTTTGGATAATCTTTTTTTCTGTGCAGATAAGCATGTTTTTTCATGTCACTGTTTCTTATGATGACCAAGAACCAACATCCTTATTCTCACATTTAAATTCTCTAGATAATCCAAACACTTTCTGTTGCCAAGCCTGAAGTTAGAAGTAACTACAGGAAAAACAGGTTGTTGAACTTTCCATTCTTTGCAATCCTCTCTCTGCTTCCTTATGACTCCAGTCAGTGGGGCAGTATGTAAAGTAAGTTAAGTTAGTACAAATCAAGATATCTGATAATCTGCTTAATGAGCTTCAAACTAATGGTTTCTACACTTTCCATCTGTGATTTCTTAGTCCTTGCACAGTCTGTTTTCTACTGTGGGGGTCTTCAGTCAGATCTTATGCAGAACATTGGAAAAACATGTTATTTGAACTGATACAACCAACTTGCAATTACCCTCCTCAGGACTGCTTGCTATGGTTTTTTTCTGGTAGCCCATGCTTTCATCTTACTGTTTGGGAACAGCATTTGAAGATTCAGCAATAAAGCACTACCGCTGATCTGAACTGTAACTAACTGCCCAGGCTTGCTCCTCATGGTTACTGTACTTCCTGTTATTTTGGACATACACTTTCTTATGGGTTTAACAGCACACGCTGATGTTTTAATCCCAGCGCCCTTTATAAGATGTGAAAGTGCAACCTCTGAGTGCCGCTGTGCTTGTCTGCGTTGCAATGAATGGCTGGCTCCTTGACATGGGGCAATGGAAACTCCCTTGGAATCTGTGCCCTGTGCTGTTACTGGGTGCTTTGATGTGAGCTAGGAAATTTTACAGCTTGCTTATTCATATTTGTAAATGGTCCAGAGAAATGAGCCAACTTCTTACCAACACATTGGCCATTCTTCTGGAAGTGTGAAAAGATGACAGCATTTTCTTCCATCTCAGTAGAAAATGTCTTTCCCAATGTAAATATTTGCTAATGAAATGCACTCCTCGTTTCTACACCAGCATCTTTTTTCTTCTTCAGACTGCAACTTGAAGTATTTATAACTTATAATGATTACAAATAGCACATTTTTTTAGTTCCAAGGGAATTTTTTCACTCCCAGTCAACTGCTTTTATCACTTTGTACTCCATTCATACATTTACTTTGTACTCCACTAACTAGTAATGAAGAACTCTGAAGGTAGGCAGAACACATTAATGCAATCAGAAGGTAAAATAATTCTACTTTTTGTGCTAAAATCTGTAACTAGTTATTCTAACAAAGTCATATGGGAAGGCAATCTGATCCGCATCTTGCCTGTTCAGAATTGTTTATGGTATGTGATTAGCCTTCAATAAGTCAAAGATGTGAATTTGTATTTTCTTTTGCACCCAGGCAAGGCAACAAGTAAATATTATATGACTTCAGAGGAATTTAGTATATGATAATAAAGTGGATCAAAAATTGAGCCAATTGCCTAGGCAAATAAACAGTTCCCATAACTCCACAGATCTTTAACTGGAGTTAGAAAGTAAACAGTTGTGGTGGGTTGACCCTGGCTGGATGCCATGCACCCACCAAAGCTGCCCTGGCACTCCTCAGCTGGACAGGGGAGAGAAAATACAGCATAGGGCTCATGGGTTGAGATAAGAACAGGGTGAGATCACCCACCACTTACTATTATGGTCAAAACAGACTTGACTTTGAGTAAATTAGTTTAATTTATTACTGATCAAATCACAGTAGAATAATAAGAAATGAAAACTAAATCTTAAACTCCTTTCTCCTCACCCCTCCCTTCTTCCAAGGATTAACTTTATTCCTGATTTTCTCTGCCTTATCCCTACCAATGGTGCTAGGGGACAGGGAATGGGGGCTGTGGTCGCTTCATCCCACATTGTCTCTGCAGCTCCTTCCTCCTCAGGGGAGGGCTCCTCACACTCTTCCTGTGCTCCACCATGGACCTCCATGGGCTGCAGGGTCACAGCCTGCCTGACCACAGTCTGCTTCATGGGCCACAGGGGAATCTCTGCTCCAGTGGACCACCACTGTCACTGATGGGCTTGGCCTTTGCCGGCAGCGGGTCTGCCTTGGAGCCAGCTGGCATTGGCTCTGCTGGACATCGGAGATACTTCCAGCAGCCTCTGACAGAAGCCACCCCTGTAACCCCCCTGCTACCAAAACAGCCACACAAACCCAACACAATAGTCAAGCAGCTTTCAAACAAATTCAACTAAGTAATGAGAGACATGAGAAATCTCTTTTAATTTAGTTAGAACAAAAAGGAAATGATGAAATGAAAACAAAAGAATAGGACTGATCTTTTGCTGTCAGTGTTCTTTTTTGGTTGAACACAAAAAGCAATGATTTACATGAACTAAAAACCTAACCCGTCATTTTTTTTAACTGACCATATTATTTTCCAGCAAACTGATGAGATGATGACAGCTTCTCCAGGCTTTCCCATAAATTGCATTCCTCAGAATTTTACTAGCACAGCACAGAACTGCTACAGTATTTCATGTGTGTGAATTAATCTCTGTGAATTAATGTTACGGCTGTGCTTTACTCATTTACTATTACTTACATGCATAATCCATCATAGTCCATGATTACTTATAAAGGAATAGAGTTCACATTTTCTACATAAATACATACTCTTTATGTCTCTCATGACTTACTCTCATCGGCTATATACTATATGATGTTAGACATGAGACTGAGTTAGTATGTTGACTCTGGAATGCAGCAATTACACGTGGTTGACAGGCCTCATTGCTAAGGTTTATAGTGTAGTCTCATAGTTCATAATACAGCCCATTTTTACAATATAACACCCCTGCTAATAAATTTGTTACATAAGGCCACTACTAAATAATGAAACCACTACTATGTTTAATTTACCTATTAAAATCTGTGTAGCACTGAATGCTGCTATAGAGTTTGTTATTAATGTGAGTAACCTCAAGATTGCTGCCAACACTTCAAACATAACATTTCTGTAAAGATGCTGCAATCAGGTGATACAGTGCTTTACAACTTACTCCTTATTACAAAATCAGGGTGAGATTCCCTATAATTATATAAGATCCCCAGTAATGCTATGGACTCAGTGGAATGGACCAAAGGGCATAAAGTTGAGCCCAACTGCTAGATCCTTTCAGGTGCCCCTTCCATAGGACTGCAGTATGCAGAGGAATATGTTACATTGCCATTTGTTTCTGGATTAATTCAGTTAAGTAATTTACGTTTAGCTTTCAAGTATGCATGAAATGCAAGGAAGTATCACAGCTATGAAGATTTACTTTCAGACTTCCACTTATTTCCATTAAGGACAGTATAGGAGCTCTAGAGAAGATGCCAGAGGGGCTGTAAGTCCTCCTGAACACAAAGATGCAGTGACACCCTGGGGACAGCCCATTCACAGAACATAACCCTCCCTAGCCGCAGACTGAACAGATGATGGATGACAAACAGCTTTTTCTTATAACTAAAAAATACCTAACTGTAAAAACATAAATATTACCTACCATCATCATTAAGGAACTCTGAAATAAAAGCTTTTAGGAGTAATAAACTCATAAATAACAGCTTTTGTTTTTCTAAAAGAAGTCAACTTTGACAAAGATCTGCCTTAACAAATCTGCGCTGTGACCTCAGGATTCAGTTGTAAAAAGTTGGTTTTAATCCTGTTAGTTTAAGACCAAAGAAAAAGATTCATGGGCAGGGTTAAATGGAGAAACATTGAAGGATTTATAAAAATATGGCCAATGCCCACACCAGTCCTTCTGTCCTAATTAAGTTTATGTTTTTCTAAGTATTGCTGGCAGGAACTGATACTTAGAGACCTAAGCCAAAGTAGCTCACTTTAACCCGAGGGCATTTTTTCACTTACTTTGACTGTATTTTAGGTTTTCCAGATTGAAGTATTTAGCTTAGTTTCCTAATAGCTATCTTTTGGATTTTCAAGCTACACTTCAGTGCAAATTAAGCACTTGTTACTTCTCCATCTTATTTCTACTTCTGGCTGAGTAAAATCTTCCATTAACTTTCACTGATCTCATTCTATACAGTGGTCTGAACAAACGCTATAGGACTTGCACTTCTGATTGCCTCTTGGATCACCTGAAGATGAATGATAGTTTCTGTTCTTAGATGACTTTCCTTGTCTTTTTCATATTGTAGTACATGATATGAGATTGCCCTGAGACAGAATGGAGAGGCCAAAATGTGCTTATCAAAGTCCTGGTGGTAAATTATCCAGTGTTGTAATGTCTTTGCGGCCTTTCTGGAAACCAGACAACAAACAGTTAACTTGGGCCATCCATTTCTGCATCTGTATGTATACATGCAATGTACAAACTTAATTAAAAACAATCTAACTGCTGAAGTGTAACATTACTGAGCATGGCATGGATTCTGTCATGACTTCAAAATGCAAATGTGCTTTTTGACTTGTTATGGAAGTCCTGCTTGCCACACATTTCTAAATAAAGCCCAAGAGACTGAGTTTACATCTTCCCCCTCTTAACCCTTCTCTTAATCACTTCCCTCTAATTCCACTTTTTTCAATGTGTGTGGCTTGAGCAAAGCCTCTTCTCTGTAATTGTCTTCTAAACTGGCAAAAGGACAGTGCAGGGTGTGACCCTCCTCCAGTTTTCTGTGCACAATTATATTCTCCTGGGCCCCATTCTCCTAGGAGCTCTCCCACGTCCCTGCTAAGTAGCCAAGATTACACAAAGCAGTCAGATTCCTGTTTCACATCTGTGTCTTCCTACAGCAACTGGAGCCATAAAATGAGTTGTCATCACAGTATTTGACAATATTCTGAGCCAGAGGTATGTTCACATCTGCGAGTGAGTGAGTTCCCTCCTTTTAGGTACAAAGGATGGTATATCCCACTGCACTACACTTAGTGTTAAGTGGTACTCTTAGTGGTTAGAGATGCTGCTGAGAATTTCAGAGGAGCAAAGAAAGGTCCACACAAAAGATGAGAGCATTGTCACCAGAGAAATACTGGAGTAAAGGGTTCCTCAAAATGCTTCTCTGTCAAGGATTTTTCAAGGCCAGGTTGGACAGAGCCTTGGGTGGCATGGTTTAGTGTGAGGTGTCCCTGGGCATGGCAGGGGGGTTGGAACTGGATGATCTTAAGGTCCTTTCCAACCCTAACTATTCTATGATTCTATGATTCATTTTGAGCTATTACATTTACTGTGTATTTTGCAGCCACTCGTAAGATTTCACTGAGTGTAGATGTCTCTCAGTTTGTGTAAGCAGTTACAATGCTTTGTAGCACAGCAGTGCACACTAGGGCATGGATGGGTACGCACCATAAGTTGCACACTACCCTTGTTTACAAGTTAAAGTCCACAGTGTTATGTATAAGGATGCTACTCCTAAGCAGTCCTAGCTGGTACCCTCAGAAAAGACTGGAGAGAATGTGTGCTTAAACAACAATCACTATTGTATTCCTGAAGACCTAAAGACCAATTTTATAGCAAAAAACATACATTGTATGTTAGTCTAACATTATTGGTGTTGCCTTAATTCTCTTCTGTTTGTTAAACACACATGGTTTTGCCACCCGTTATTCAACAGTGAGCTCGTCCGATAGCTCTTGGCATACAGTGATTTTTAATAACTACCATCCATTGGCACACACTTCCTTCTTTAATAAGTACCATCCACTAAGCACACATGCCAGAGATGTAAAATAGTTTTATTAAACTAAGCAGAGGCACAAACCATTAAAATTATTTTCTTACTAATAAAAGTCAAATGTTTACATTTATTAGCACTATATTGAGTTCAAACTGTATAAATTAGAGGCTATTTTGCAATACCTCCCACACCAGTTTTTATGGGGTTTTAGAATAAATCTTAAAAAAGACAGCATTTTCTTACAAAACATAGCATCTTCCAACATTCTGATTGTTCCTAGCTGCATTGTCCTAACGAGGGAGCAGCAGCAGTAGCTGCCCATTCTACCCCTCTTGCTCCAGCGTCACTCCTGCTCTGGGACCAGATGTCAATGTGTCACCTCCATCTCTCACCAGTCCTCTGCTGTGGAGCAGGGGATGGGCTCACCATGGTGCAAACTCAGCAGCACTGTGTGCTCAAGCTGCTCTGTCACCTGGACTACTCCTGATAATCCAATTTATCACCTCGGTGACTGAAATTAACTGTCAACAGAAGCAAGCCAGCATGAACCATGCCCTGCAGCCAATCCTAGCCATGTGGGACTGGTTCTCTGAGCCACCAAAGAAGAAAAACCTGTTACTTTTCCCCAGACTGATTCAGTTTCTGTGGACAGTCTTTTGTTCCTCTTTCGTGACCATCAGTGGAGAGACCAGTTTGGTTTAACTGCTTTTTAACTGGGTTTTAGTAGAGTAGTTTAGCACACTAGACCAACACAACCATACTGAGAGCTACCTTAATTGTCTGGGCTGTGCAAATCAGTGCAGGTGACCTAAAAGTGAATTTAAATGATAATGAAAAATCTATCTAGGGCCCTGGCTATTTAATTTGCTTTATGACGCCGCAACTGCAACATGAAAAGCTTCAGGTCTTCAAGATGCATAATGCAACTTAGTTTTATTTCTGTCCTTTAATAGAAGCTTACAGAAAAGTGGAAAAACATTCACTATTCAATGCACACTGAAATAACAACTTTATCTGCTTTACATGGAAATTAGTATCATCGGCTATTGCACACTTTCCAGCAGAAAAATCTTTTCAAAAGAACTAGCTAGGAAAGCATTCTTACTACGTAAATAGTCAATATATTATGTTAAGCTATAATAACAAGTTATGTGTAATGAACCGTGTAATAGTTAGAAATAATTGTTGTTAAAAGACAGCATACCCAAATACATAGAATCGTAGAATCATAGAATAGTTAGGGTTGGAAAGGACCTTAAGATCATCTAGTTCCAACCCCCCTGCCAGGGGCAGAGACACCTCCCACTAAACCATGCCACCCAAAGCTATGTCCAATCCAGCCTTGAACACCACCAGCGATGGAGCATTCACAACTTCCCTGGGCAACCCATTCCAGTGCCTCATCACCCTTACAGGAAAGAATTTCTTCCTCATATCCAATCTAAACTTCCCCTGTTTAAGTTTGAACCCATTACCCCTTGTCCTATCACTACAGTCCCTAATGAAGAGTCCCTCCCCAGCATCCCTATAGGCCCCCATCAGATACTTCTGATTCTGACTGGTGTAGTTTGGTATTTAAGAGCAGGCATAATGAGCAGGGCCTGTTAGAGCTCTGCTGCCTTGCACCCTGCTAGTAGGGCACTTTTGAACAGTCTCAAGCAAAAGAAGACTCAGAATCTGCAAATGTCATTATTTTGGAATTGATCTCTGATCAATAATCCTAACGCCTCATATCTAACTCCTCCCTTCTTCCTCACCCTTTCCCACCTCTTTGTAAGATTTCTGAAGTACCAGGCAAAAAGAGGGGAAGGACATGAGCCAGCAGATCTCCCAGCATCACCGACAAAAAAATCTTCAGACTCAAGTATCACTGTAGTAAGAATGTTGTAAAATATACCATGAGTTCTCACTGGTACATCCCAATTCCTTCCTGCTGTGAAATAGCACCGTGCTCCGAACCACAATACATACGGTCATTCAAAACACATCAAATATGTAGCACTTAAGTCATGCTGTGGATGCTGCTGCAATGTGGATGATGGTATACAGAAGTATGAAGCACTTTGGTACCTCCTACTGCATTTTTCTTCGGGTGTTCTGTTTGTTTCTTTTGGGTAACATGGAATCAGGTCAGCATCTCTATCATACTACATATCTCTATTGTACTATATATGCATTAAAGTCATCGAAAGGTAAGATTTACTTGTAGGTGCTTGTACAACTGCAGCATTGTATCAACATTTTACGCAGTGTATCTGGAACTCCTGATTTCTCAGATGTCTTTAATTTTCTGCAGTAACATAGGTAAGATTCAATGCAAAGCCTGGCAAACAAACCTCTGGCATTGTAATAATTATCCATCGTTATTATATGGATAATAATCCATATTTCCAGAGAGATATGGATTTTTTATTATTCTGCTAGAAGAATTTACAAAACGTGGGTTGATTTTCTCCCCAAACTCTTATATGATACTTACTAAGTTTCAGACTTACACCCCTATTTTGTGCAAGATGTTTCTGTACTAGAGAGTCTATAGCAAGAGTCACCTGGTTCTTTCAAAGGATGCAGCAGTCCCCTGATTGCACACACATGCCTCCATGGATGTACAAGCAGAGCTCCTAGGCTGTAGTTCCTGGCAAGAAACAGCCTTGAACGTCCTGCCTTATGCTTCTGCAAAGATACCACTGCAGCGCAGGCTTGTTCTCAGATGGTATCTCTTGCAGCTGATTTCCTTTTGCCAAAGAGGGAATGGGAAAAGAAGAAATGGGTTATTGTCTTCATGCAGCTAGTGTGAACTCAGGGAAGTGCTGGGGTGAATTCCCAGCTGGTGTCAGTCCCACAGCCATTGATGTCAGCAGATCTGCGCTGAAGAATTGCAAACTTGAGCATATTTGGATCACATGCTGTTTCTTTATGGTTCTATAGATGTGACAGATTTTCTACTGAGTCCCAGCTGCTCTCACTTTCCTGTTTCATGCACCAGATACTCAACTAGGGTAAAATCACGGATGACTGGGTCAAACCATGACTATGCCAGGTTACACAGCCTAACAGCTAAACTCCCTGGAAGTTGTTGTGCAGCGTAAATGGCGCAGTGCCGCTATGTACAAAACAAGCAGCAGATATTCTGGTCTTGGAAATGCCTGGAATGAGTCGCAGTGTGTAGATGTTTGGCTGGAGGAGGCTGTGGAGCCTGCATAGTGCTTGGGCTGACGGTGATTTATGTTTGCTTCCAGGTGCATGTAAATTTTCCATCCCCCATATAGACTCCAGCACTGTGCTATGGAGTCACAGGAGATTAAAATTCCTGCACATTTTCTAGATGTATCAGCCGTGCTGAGAAAGCAGCATTGGGCAGCGCCGTTTGTTTTATGCTCACAAGAATCCTCTACAGATACGTGTATTTCCTTAGCATTTCATATTAGCATGAATTAAAATAGTCCATTTGGGCGAAATGTTATTTTAGTTAATTTCCTACAGACTTGTTTTCATCCCGTTTCCAAGTGAATGGTGAATAGGTCTTCAGCTGAACTCAGCACTTACAGAGCTTGCTGCTCAGAATAGCTCCCCGCTTCTCAAGTATTAATTGTATCTGGTTATGTTTAAGTGTCATTGAAATATGCAGCAAGTGATCTATGGGGATTCATATTTCTACCAAAAATCAAGCCTGCACCTTAACTTCCCACTGCAGGAATCTGGGATGGGTTTTTCCCACTGTGCCTGTTGCAAACATCTGCCACTTCTGAACACTGACAAGAGACCTCACAATCCAAATTTTCACATTGTAGCTGCATGCTTTTAAGAGAGAATATTCCAATTTTATCCATAAACTGTTTCAAGAAAGGAAAGGGGGGAGAGGAGGCGAGGAAGTAAGCCAAAAGCGCTTTGACTTGCTTTCTGTTTTCAAGTGTCTCAGTGAGCGCTGTGCCAAGAAAAACAAAGTCCAGAGCAGTGAGCAGCGGGGAGATCCTGTTACAGCAGCCAAGCACCTCAGGAGACGGGGCTGCCTCCAGCAAGGGCAAGGGAAAGAAGGGGAGAAATGGGGACCTGGCTGCCCATGAGCCCCAGCAGCTGCCTCCTTGGGTGGGGTAAGGACAGGAACCCCATCCTGCAGCCTGCCCTCGCTGGATGGAGAGCAGTGGTCATTCGTGTGAGCAAGATAAGCAGCATCTGGCCCTGCCTGGAGAAGAGCTTTCAGAAATGGGTAATGGAAGAGGACTTATTATTAGCAGAATAATAGCAAAAATAGAAGTGTAAGTAAACATACATACGGGACTACTAACTGCTACCCAGCCAGTGTGGCCAGCTCCGGCTTTTACAGTTTTACCCATGACCTTACAGTAAGAGAAGGAAAAACAAAACCACCCCCTCCCCAGCATATGTCTGTACTTTCTGGGTATATTTGTTAAGTCTTATTTGAGAAAGCAAGTATTTTTGTCTAGTTAGCGTATTGATGGCAGTGAGTTACTCTAGTAGAGTACTCTTGTCCTTTAGTGAAGGACAAGGCAGCAACTCACTTGTCCTGTACATTAGTACAGGGAACTGGGACAAGCCTACAGAGCTCCTATTTATCACCCTTTTAAGAAGAAAGCAGGGCTGGTATTCCTTCCAGACAGGCAAAGAGGGAACTGGAAGAATGCATGGAGCACATAACATATCAGCACACAGTCTTTTACTGCCATGGGTAAGTGCCAGACTGTCCCCCACCTTACTCAAGCTGCACATGAAGCCTCCGTCTTTCAGAGGGAAGATAAAACAGCAGAAGGAGTCAACTGGAAAAGCAGAACTTGTGAAGCTGTTACAAGCAGTTACACTGGACCTGCTGTCACCACATGCTGTCACTGAAATGGGGCAGCGCTGCTGCCGCTGAGCACCAGGAGCTGAGCTAAACCTCACGTGCTTCTAAAGCAGCATTATTAGGGGTAGCCTGTCAGGGCTGTAGCAGGTGGTGTGTGAACTTTCATGGTGGTGCAGTGACCTGCAACAACCCTGCTATTCCTGTCCTTGGCTTCTCCAAGGGGGACCTGCCAGTCTCCCGGTGACACAGACTCTGCTGGGTTGTGAATGCCAGCAATGGCACAGGCCACTTGCAGAAAGACTGGCACCTTCAAGGAGTGTGCAAAAAGAGGGACATCAAGGGTAGGAAAGCAGTGCTGTTTCTTGACAGAAAGATGTGGCACTGTAAGGGCTTAACTGCAACAAATTCACTCCAGATTTAGACTGTGTTACACCTGAAAGCAGAATAGGGCTCCAGGACCCTAAAGCCATCCTGTCTGATCAACTAAAGGCGACCTTTGTCATACCCTGGGAGACACAGGGAGTGCCTGTGGCACCCAGAGACCTTGACTGCCCCGAGCAGCCTCACCTGGGGTCACCCGGCCCACCGGCCCAGGAGTCCATTTAAGCTCAGCTGTGGTGCTTCAGCCCCTTCCTGTGCCGTGCTGAAGGGATGCCATTTGTGCCCCTGCTCCTGAGGTGTTTGGACTTCTTGGCTTGACCATGGACCTGGCTCGCTGCCTTGGCTCTGCCTGGTGATCGCTGAGCTATAGGCAGGACATGTTGTTATTGCCCTGCTTTTTCAGTAATGTTTTTATTTTTAATGCAGTGTTTTACATTGCTGTCAATGTTGCATTTAAGTTGTATTAGTTCGAGAATTGCAGCCTTGTTACTGGTTTGATCCTTCTGGGTTATGGCACTTTGCCTGTTATGTTGGTTGCATCCTAGTGAGCTCCTTTGCTAAGGCAAGCAGCAGGCATAAAAATGAACGGGGAAAGGTTGTGTTCCAGTGTGGATGCAAAGGCTTATTTCTTTGATTCAGTTCAAGAACTGTAGTTTAGGCCTTAGAAAAGCCTTTCTGGTAGGTGTTACTTCTTAAGATGGAGATCCTCCTGGAGGTGGAGGCTAAACCAGCGCTTTCACCTGCTTTGGTTGGAAAGGCTGTTCGAGCTTCTGACAAAACCTTGGAGTAGCTCAGGTTTGCTCTAATTTGTGCCTTGCTGCCCAAGCTCCCAAGGGGCTGTTCAAGTTGCCAGAGATTACTGAGGAAGAATGAGTGATAATTTGCTTAAGGCATTTCCAGGAGGTTTCAGTCTGCCAGCTGCCCCTTTGAAACTGCTCACATCATCCTCTTCCTCTCTCCTGCTTGAACAAGGGGAACCATTATGTGTCCCTTGCCACTGGTTTACAGACGAACCACTGTGTGGATGATAAAATTACCATCAGCATTGCCAGATACTCCCTGGATCATAATGCACAAGGGTCTTTATTGTGGTTTCCCGGCCATTACATTGTTAGATGTTGATACTTATTTCTGAACACACCAAAACCGGTCACTGCAACTTGAATGCATTTTGTGAAACTGACTTTGTTTACAACTAACCCTTTACATCTATATGGAGACAGAAGAAGCCAGTGTTTGCAGTGTACAAGTAAGATCAAATAAACTGGTTTTCTAATGCTGCCTTCTGTCCCTTCCATCATCCTCCCCACCAGTAGATTTCCATCTGTAAAAACATGGCCACCTTTATAAATGGCTGAGATGTTCTGATGCAAAGGGATTTAAACATATGAAAGATATTAATGCAATTGCATAGAGAGTAAAAGACATCAGCCAAATATCCAGCCTATGCCATGATCCAGGCAGCAATACAGTAAACTATAATTGCTCACTGCTGGCCTTCTCACATAGTACTTTCCAAGACAAGGTGCAAAACACTGCAAGAAAACCAGTCCAGAAACCTAAACCTGAACTCTAATTATCAAGGGAGAGCCAATTATTTTGGATTACAGAAGTTGATACACTTCAGGATCAGGTAAGTTAAAGATCATTCCGACAGAAATCTGTAATCCAAAAGAGAAGTTCCTTTTTTTTAAAGGAGCGTTTCGCATTCTAAAAACCTTGTATACAGTAGTGTGAGGAAAGCTTATTGTGTATACATGTGTATATATATACTATCCAAATTCTGCTATCAATTACAGTGATGTGAATCTGGAACAACTCCAGCGCTATTTACATGTGTCTAAATTAGAACAGACTGTGGTTTGTTAATGAGGTATATACTTTCCCGTGCTGTGTACTGCTCTATAATAGCCGAGATTTGTTGAGATCAGCTTTTCATTTTCACTCGTGTTAGAAGTGCTTGAAGGATGTTTTCTGCTCTATAGCAATGGGTACAGTTGTAGTAAATCCCTGCTTCCTAATATTTAAAATGATCTCCTATGGAAACTCTTTGGTTGCTTGAATATAATATGATGACAAGATTTTGCATGTATAAATGCAATTTGGTGGTCATAGTAAGTATTTTTATGAATTTCGTCCCGATAGTCCCATGTTAAGATTATTCATCCTATTTCTTGGCCAACAAAGCAAGGTGTTGATTGTTTTGCAGAGTAAAACTGCCTTTAAATCAGTGTAGCGGATTTTAGCCTATATATTGTTAGGTAAGGCAATTTTGACATTTGAATGATCTACAACTGGAAAAGACATCACCTGCTAAGTGCTTGAAAATTAATTTATCATTAAAGATCCCAGTGCTGCTTCTATTTTCATTCCTTACATTCAGCCGGTGCCAGCTGTGCTTTGTGACATTCAGATGGTGCTTTTCATATCACTAAAAAAATATAGTTGGTAACCATGTAACAAGTTAGTGTAGTAACACTAAGACCATACAGCCATTTAGATCAGGAAATGTAAAATAACATCTTATAAATAACTCACTACAGCAGTTCTTAGAGGTGGAGAAAAAAGAATAAGGGCTTTAAGAATTACTGATTTATTTCTGCTAAAAAACAGCACCAATTGTTAACTGTTTTCTTGAAAAGATGGCAAGACATTATGGGTTAAGCTCTTCCACTGGTATGAAAAAGGAGCGCCATTTCAGTCATCTGATGCTGAAACCAATTTAAAACTCTAGTTTTGCACAACCTTGATTCAGTGTGCGCTCTTCAGCACTGCACATTTTGCTGTTCAATACCATTCTAACAAATGATCTTGTGACAGCCAGATGGTTTCAAATGAGCTTTACTTTGTTCACTCCAGCCCAGAGTAAAATTTCTGGGGCTCCTTCACACTTCTCATGACCTTTGTGTGAGGGCAGTCAACAGACGTTCATACAGACCAGGACAAATGTTTACAACAACAGTTATAAGAGCCAACAGCTCATAAATCACAGGAATGCACATAATATAAATCAAACCCCTATTTTTAGAGCAAGCTACATTTTAAATACTCTATGTTCATCAGCTTGCCATGCTGGCAGCTGGCATAGGACTTGAGATATCTGGGCTTACTTTACATGTCTACCACAGATTGCTTGTATAACCCCGAACAAGTCTGTGTATCTTGGTTTAAAATCTTTTGAAAGAAGAATAGAGTACCTCCCATTCTCCTATCATGGACCAATACAAACACAGGAGGAGGTTTGGCTAGAGTACATGTATGGTGTCTAGTGTAAGGGAAATGCAAGGAACTAGGGCATACATATAAATCTGACTGACATAGTAACTGCCAACAAGACTATTTGCCTTCAGTCAAATAAGATACAGATTTTTAGTACGAACAGTATCTTGCATCAGAAAATGTCTCCCAGTGCCAGTAGTGGAAAAGCCAAGAGTTGAACGGCAAGCTGCATCATGTTCCACTCATGCAGAGCAGCAGGGTGGTTCAAAGCTTCCCTGCTACTAGTAAGCCTGAGGATAGACTGGATGGCATCTCTAGGGCTGTGAAGCTGGCCCCACAAGTAAAAAATTGAAAGACAATCTGATGCAGGAGACACAATACCAGTGGAAAATGTGCACTTTCACAGCATGCGTTTATGCAAGAAATGAGAAGAGGAAGTTGACAAAGCGTGTTATGCTTAATAATCACACTTTGCTAATAGGCCTATCTTGTATGGTTTAGATACTGAAAGAAAAATAATTAACATGTCAAGCAAGTGTTAATGGGCTTTGTTAGAACATACACCACTGCACATGCACTATTCAGGATATCGCACAGTGCCATTTAATGGAGCTTTAAAAGTGTAATTTCGGAATATTTTCTTTTAAGCCTTAAACTGCGATGGTTTTTAAATAACAAGTTCACTAGAGATAAATGACAGTTGTTTCAAAACTAACAATGCACATTCATTCTTCACTATGCTCAGTTTTCTGGCCTCTTTCTGAAAGGAAGCATTATGCTCACTTAAAGGCAGCAGCTGGTTTGCATTTAGAAAATTTGCATTATCTTTTCTTGGAATGGGATCATCAGTCTTGGGTCAGAAAATCTGGAAATATTTCCCGGAATATTTCTGAGCTGATTTCCATCAGCATGTTTCCTCACTCTGACTTCAGGAGGAAGATTGACCATGTGGTCACAATTTATCCTTGATTTCCATTAGCAGAGGTGAATACTGAAACCAGGGCTTCATGTGAGAAGTTTCAGGACAAAGTTCTTAAATATTAAATATGGCAGAAGTGTTCAAATTGCCTTAAGTGCATGTATCCCTACTAGAAAACACTGTATTACCATAGGCCAAAACGATTAGTGTTTTTTCATTCACTTGTGGTTTTGCTGTAGGTTTTTGTCTTGTTTACAGTTTCAACTTTACAGAGTTCTGTGAATAAGGTCCCTTTCCCCTCTTAATCCCTATAATGAAGTCATGAATCAAATCATAATTGCCCCATTCATTCTTCCACTGATACAGATTGCTCATTAGAAATACCAGTTATTACAAAAATACCCTGATGTCATCAGGCTGGAGCTGCAGGCCACATCTCCACCTAGTGTAAATCAGCCATGGGCTTACACTGAAATCAAAGCAAGTCTGTTTAATCAGAAGATAACTAGTCCCAGGAGATATATAACCATCAGGCTTGGCAGAAAGATTTAATAGTTGCAGTGGGTAAAGGTGCTTTTTCTGTATATTTTTTGGTAGTTTGCCATGAGGTCAAAAATGAAACAAAAGGAAACATAAAAGCCCTTTGGAAAATGAAATAACCAAAAATTAGGAGATTACTAGTTAAGGCTGAGAATGTACACTTGTATATCACTACTGTATCAATGTAAACATGGTCTGCTCTGGGCCATGGACTGAGAGGGCTTTTATATAAGAACAGGACTCCATTCTTGACTCTGACCTTGTGCAAGTCAGAGGGGTTAGTCTTCTGTAGGCTTCTGAACGTTGGAAGCAAAAATATTTACAGGGAGACATCAGAAACACAAATCAAGGTCTGTGTTCTTCAGATCAGTTTTGTGCAAACACCTAGCATGTTAGTGAACATCAGCTCTTAATAGTGACTTCATCAAGGCCAAAATATGGTTTAGGACAGTCAAAGGTTATACTGATGGCCATGTTGAACTTTGTCAATGGTCCCATTAAAATCAGGGGCTACATAAACCAAGCAGCAGAAGTGGGATTTTAACAGGCTCCCATGATCGATAAATATCGAAAGTAAATACCCTCTCACATGCCAATACTGATGTATTTACCTGTGAGATTTAGCAAACCCACTCCTCAGATTTCAGCTTTGAAGGCTGTTCTGATAGAGCAAATACTGTGATTAAATCCTAAGGTATATACATTGCAAAAGCCAGCCCCCTGCCCCTAGATGACTCTCTATTGGCACAAGTAACTAAGTGGACTCACAAAAAGCATCTCAGATCTTTGCTCCAAGTCCCAAGAGAAACAGTTGCAGTGATTATCCTCAATCTTGAGAAACTTCATAGCTGTTTTCTCAGCTTCAGGCCATATATTTGCTATGCATATGAATAACTTAAAATGAGAGGAAGTCCTGATTTGCATTACATGACTTAGAGTTTGAGATATTAGAAATGTTAAAGCAATCAGGATTTCTCCAAATCTTGAAAATCTGAAATTATTTGGATGAAATAATAAAAACTGTTCCTACATGTTTCAAAATAATAAATGATAACACATATAGGGGAGTATGTTTAGCCATCAGGAGGATGGAATACTATAAATGTGGTAAGAGCTAGGTTGAAAGCACACTATGTTGGGAAGTTAATGAGAGGCAAGACTGAAATCTGGCACTCCTTGTTGATCTTGGGTATCTACCTGGCAGAGTAAAACAATTTAATATTATATCTATCCATATACCATGTGTAAATTGCTATTACAATTCGTAACTCTTTTAATACTAACAAACAATTGTTATGTGGACCAGGTAGTGTAATGCAGAGCCCAACTTGAACCGACAATAGCCTGGCCGTTTACTTTCACAGAACTTGGATAAAAGCCATACATTTTATTTCTGAAAACATGCTGGCCGTGTCTTGATTGAGTCAAATGGAATGTTCTTACAGCAACAAACTCCCTTAAATATTTCAGCACAATTGGATTACAATTATTTCAGTGCGTTTAGCCCTGGAGACACTGATGTATCCATAACAAAGTTGAGTGCAATAAGATCCCAGAATACGAAGGACCTTCTCAAAAACGTGGCATGATTATACGTATCTTTTAAAACTCCTAAGGGTAAGATACTTCAAGTCTGCAGATGTATGCAGCTATTTTGGGAAAGTACTAAATCATAAAAACATTGTTCTGAAACTTGTGTTCAAGACGTATATACACGCATGTACGTATTGTGTGTGTGTATATATTCAAAAGCTAATGTAATACATCTGGTGGTCAATAGCTGGCTTATCTAGGGACAGTCATTCAAGTATTTGAGGCACTGGAGCTTGACAGTAACCAGACTGATCTTTAATAATACAGACCTGAACTTGCCTCATGTTACTGTTTTTCATGAGAAGCCAAGAGCATAAACATTAGAAAGCTCATTGCTGTGCAGGTGGCATTTCCACAGAGCATTCTGGGTGCACAGTATTTTTGTCTTGGGGGTGTTTCTCCAACTGGCTGCTTCTAAAGAGTGAAACATCAAATGGCTTTCTTAAAGGCAATGTTAACAGCTGTTAGCAAGGAAGGGTTTGAATAATTCTGCCATACACCTGTCTGGCTTAATTTTGTTTTCTGACATATTTATTGGCTTAATCGTTCAGTATTTTGTACTTGTAAAGTGGTACCATAGTCTACAGCATGTAACAATAAGATAAACTTGGTGATTTTGTTGTTATTCCTTCTGCCCCAAACCCCTGATTGTTAGGTGTCTCTATCAGAGGTGCAGCTGTAAAAAGTATGTGTTTTTTGGCCAGTACAGTTCTAAAATCCTCTGCACCTAAGAATCAATAAAACCCACATTGGACTGTTTCATTTAAAGCATCACTTTGCTGAAATACTCTATCACCCTTCAGTGTGTGAAGTCTGAGAGCTCAATACTGCCTGCCTGGTAAATCTCAGTGATGCACATGTCAGCTGCAAGTGGCATTTTCATGAATCAGAACACTGTTGTGAACCAAACTCTTGGATGGTGTTGCTGAGAGCCAAGCAGTTGCTCTCAAAAGACTCCTGGTTTTCACAGCCTTTCCTAATACTATACTGCTTTTCACGTGTCAGCTTTGTTTCTAATGCTTTTTGGTAACTTCTGCTGATTTTAATAATAAAAAGGAGACTAATAACTAGAACAGACTGAATGCTCTGGGTTATTAATGAAAGTATCCATGGCATTAGTCTAGCATGACTAGAAAATATCGTAGTGTTATTCATTCACTATAATATACTGCAGTCAGCAAATGGATAAAGAAAGTGACTGCAGATTGACTTGAATATCAGATTGTGTAGGCTCACACAGTTTCACTGACTTCAGCTGAAAATGATTTTGGTCCCTTCTTGTTCAGGGTTTGCATTTGCCAGTTCAGTGCACTTACTGTAAATAAGAAAAAATACTGTTCACACAGGACTCAAAAATTGCCTACTCTTGAGGGCAGGACTTGCTACATGGATTTTCCCATAGATCTTTCCATCTCTTCCCTTTATTCTCCCGTAACACAGTATATATATTTTTCTTGGGTTCTGTGAACACAAAATTGTGCATATATTTTAATCAAGCTTAAATTCTCAGTGGAAAGGTGTACAGCATCATTTCTTGCTCCCACACCTTCTTTTTGGTGCCTATATGAAAATCCTGAACTTCATTACAGCCTGTACCCGGTGGTAGATGGCAGCCCAAGAGGATGAACACAACATATGCCTGCTGTGCACTGTGACAGTGGCAGCCTGCCACGTAATGTCACTGTATCTGTATTAAAGAGGGGCATGGGGTGTACTGCACTTTGCTCACACATTTCTGACATGTGGGATGAGCAGGTGACACTGTCAGACAATGGCATAGTTCTGCTATTAGAACTATAGAAAGCTGCTGGAGCATTCTTGGAGGACAATAAAGGAATAACCAATTATCAACCTTGCCAGAGAAAGTGATGTGGTTTTATGCTTTGGTTCGTTATTTTGCTGGATGATGCAGTCAGCTATTGTTCCACTATTTTGAGGAAAAAAATCAATTCCTGAGTCTACTAAGAACCTTTCTATACTTGCTGAGTGATTAGGACTTTTCATTGACTAGGCGACTGCCTAGGACTGTTAAGAAATCCTCTATCGCTGACTTCAGCAGATACATCTATTTCCAACCTAATAAAAGTCAGTGGGGACAATCAAGAGTCAGAAATTGCTTGACATCAGTAAGAGCATCAGAAAATGTGCCCTAGGTACTAATGAACTGTGCTGTCTTTTTACTGAGTCATGCCTTGTATGTGAATTTAAAAACAAGATCCATTTTCTATATTCATTAGAATACTTTTATTTTGTTCTCTAAGGACACACTGTGATTGTACACATACTTAAGTATAGACATGCATCTTTTGTGCCAGGATGGTTTCTATTCTACTGCAGAGTTCTCCAAGACACACTTTCTATAAAGCACAAACAGAATATTTAATTATAGAGGCTCCAACCAGACATATGCTAATAACAAACAAAACATAACTCTTCTCCTTTTGCATTGGTTTTATATTGCCATAGATGTCTTGAAGCTTGGTGTTATACTAGCATAAACTTGTGGAATTAATAGAAAATCATCATCAAATACTTGCAATTGAATAATATCTAGTGTTGGGAACCATTATGCCAATCAGAGTCATGTTCTGTAAAACTTCATGCAGTGATTTACGCTAACTTTGCCTAGAAAGGGCTGTGCAGATGCCTCTATGGCTTTCGAGGATAGCAAAGAACAATAAATCAGGCTACTTTGGATTTGATATTACAACTGGAAAAGATTATGCTGATCTTTACAAAAAGGAGAGGTTAGCATTCTGATGCACAGCATTTGATGGTTACCACTCATTTTTGTCATGAAGAAAGGAGCAACTTGTGCATATGCTTTTAAATAGTACTGTCAACATACTGTATTTCTAAATCAGCTTAATCTATTTTGCTATAAATGGAAACCATGCTTTCAGAATTTCTGGTGGGAATTAGTTAACTAAGTGCTACAACTTGCCAAACTGCATTTTATATAAAAAAGGAGCTTCATGAATCAAAAGCAGTGTTCAGCTGTATATAAATAGGCTTCCAGAAAAACGTATGCCTTGTAATCACATCTCGATAGTCTAATACCTTGTATAAAATCCAGAAACTATTTTCTGCATCTGACAGTGTTTATAACATGGAGCCTGAAGTCTGCCCTCCTATAGTTCTATTTCACAGAACTTTATGGCAAAACACTGAACTGTCTTCCTCTTTACAGCTTGGAGGATATTTATCTGTCAGGTGAGCACCAAGTACTTACTTCCAGTCACACTTTCTGTGCGAAACAGGATGTGAGAAAAAATGTGAGCCAAAGTAGAATGTAAATTGTCAAATAGTTATGAACTTGCATCAGGCTTAGCAGGCAGTCCCACACAGTTGAGACCTTCTGTGCAAGGACAGAGTTATGTTTATTCCAGTGTTGTCTTCTTTTACGGCTGTGGAGGCAGAGACTGCCTGAAACCACATCAGCAATCTCAGCTGCACATGCACTGTAAGTGTTTTACTGCATTACCTGAAGCAAGAAGGCAAAGTAAATGCCAGGGAGGGTGGTGGAATTAAGTCTTAAGAGACTGGATAAAGTGTTCCCATTTGAGGAGAGTTTGAGACATAAGAAGGGATGCTCATATGATCTGGACTTGGCTGGACAGAGCACCTGGTGTTCCAACCTTTAGATCCCCTCTGGTTATTTTGGCCTGATATGCTGCAGGTATATTTATATCCTGCAGGGTTTGCAGTGGATTATCAGGTGCTTGTTTTGCTTTCAGCTAGAGAGGCCCTTTTGGGGGAAGATAACTTCTACTCTCTGCTTGACAGCAGTAGATTTGATGGATGGGATTTACAAAGAGGGGGAAAAATGGAGTAAGTGCTTGGAGATGATTGACAGGCGCAATAAATCTAACCCAGTCTTTGAAGATAAATAATGAATGGTGGTGCAGATGCAGCATTATCCTTTCCCTCTCTGTAAAGGCATTTCAGCTTGTGAATAGTGCCCTTACTTTTTCGTGTGTTGTTGAAAACCGAACATATGGTTATGCTCAATGAAAACAAGCCAGAATCATTGTCAGATGAACAGAGATTAAAACCATAAGAGAAATCTGACCCACTCAGATGCTGTGGCATTAGTGCCCTCCCACTCAGCTGTAAGCACCACCATCACTAAATGCCTAGTTCCTTCTTGCAGGCTTTGCTGGAAGCACCCTCGCAGCAGCATAACAGGAGAAAGTCATGTTGTTGATGATGTATGATTATCAAACACTTTCCAAAAGAAAGAATTTGGTATCTGTGATTATTTGCTGTGAAGAACATGCTATCACTGCATGTAGACACCTAACCTTTGTAAGGAAGACATGGGCCTTGCACAGACTCGATACTTCTTCAGAAATCAGTAGCCTAAGTTCTGCAGCACTCCTGATAAAGCAGTAAACTCTACGCAATGCAGTTTGAGTCCCCCTTTTCACTGCTTGCTTTCCTAAGACTCACCTTCCCCCGCTGAGTGCTCAGCCAGCCTTCCCTGTAGTTCAGAGCTCCTCCTACCAAATGCACTAGGTGAGAAAGCTGACTCTTCTGCTATATTCATAATCCAGTTCCTCTGCCAGAAATGGAATTCAGGTGTGTTTTACAGGACAAAGTCAAGACTGGCAGCGAACACGAGCCTCTGGAAACCTGCAAAATTCTTCCTTAACTAGGTGATCTTAAGGTCCTTTCCAACCCTAACTATTCTATGATTCTATGATTATTTTAAACAGTGGAATACAAGGATCCTATATCTGATATTAGGGGTTGGCCATCCAGTGACTGCAGCTTTTGTCTAGATGCTAAGCTTTCTAGACACATCTTGAATTTGCTGGGACAGCCACAGCTCCTAAATCCCACACAAAGGCTGCTTCAGGTTTTCAGGGTAGGTTGAGACCAGCCTCTGACAGGCTGCTGCCCCTGCTTTCCCATGGGACCAACTCTTTCCCAAAATGAAACTTATCTGTAATAATAAACATATATGGAGATGACTGCATCACAAGCAGAAAGACTCATGGTAGGAAAAAGCTTGCTTTGTACATGTGCAGTATATTATAGATTGTAAAATACTTGATAATTCTGCATTCTGCTATGGGATGTTAATAAGGCAGATAGGAGGTAGTGGCCAAGATTATTAGTATACCAGTTTAGTGCCTGTATATGGGTTGATATCACCATCTGATGTCTTTCCTGTCTCTGATTTCGATGAGTCTGTGATATGTGATCTGCATCATGCTTTACTATGTTAGATCATATGTTAGAGGCCTGTTGTAACATTTGTCAGCATCTTTGTAGAGGAAAAAGAAACCCTAGGAAATGTACTGATTCACTACTAATGTTTAGCCAAACATGCAAAGCTGATATATTTAGCAAGCCCTGTTCCAAAACCCAGAGGAAAGCAGTGTGGTTGGCAGCAAATCTGCTTCAATAGCTTGTTTTTACAGAGAAATTTGAAGTCCCATTTACAAGAACGAAATCTTAAAACTTTTCTTCTGTTTGTCCAGAGATTTATTTGTTGGAAGTGTAGTGATAGTACCTAAAAAACCCCAAAACTATTAAGGATTTAACAGAGCAAAGAAGGACTGTCGCTGTTTAAAGAGGAAAATCCCAGGAAGAGCTGAAAAGCATGACTTTTTCTACACAACTTCACTTTAAAGGAGTTACTGAGTGAAACAGTTGAAATCCTTTGAGTCAAAGTATATAGTGCTGTTCTGTGCAACACTCTTAAAGGTTGTTAGCTGTCAGTGCTCAGCTCCACACTGCATTGCTGCTGGGGGAAGGGAGCACTAACTATTTTTCCGGCTCCGCAGCCAGACTCTCTAAACAATTTCCTGCACTGAGTTCATGTAAGAGACTATATTGTTTCTAATACAAGGAACGTAGCTAACCACAACTGATAGACAAATACCTTTTCTTATCGCTAATGGATTACAACACTTGACTGCAAGAGTAATTTAAGCCTTACAAATGGCATATTGAAACCTGTAACAGCAGTTAAGCAGGGAGAATTGTTGTTACAGCAGCTTTTCATTGTATCTTTGACTGTTTGTACTGAGAAGTGATTATTTTTTTCAAATCGGCAATATAGCTTTGCTTTTATCCACTGTGTCTCTGAAATGATGGCTGCATTAGACTATTCTGTTGGTCTTCAAGCTGTAGACAATACTTCATGCTTAGCAGTCCATAGTGACAAAGAAGTGATGGCTCAACAGTCTGTATGTTTAGAGCAGGGGAAAAAAGTTCATTGTGCTTATTAAAACATGAGAGACCTCACCAAGATTAGCAGCCCAGCTTCATAAATCTTATGGGTAAGAAACTGTAAATGTGGATGTACATAGAATCATAGAATTATGGAATAGTTAGGGTTGGAAAGGACCTTAAGATCATCCAGTTCCAACCCCCCTGCCAGGGGCAGGGTCACCTCCCACTAAACCATGCCACCCAAGGCTATGTCCAATCCAGCCTTGAACACCGCCAGCGATGGAGCATTCACAACTTCCCTGGGTAACCCATTCCAGTGCCTCACTACATAACTGTAATCCTCAAACACATGCAAGTTGCACAGACAAACTGTGATCTGCCTGACATTACTTAGCTCAGGGAACTGGGGCATTGAAACATGAACAGCAGATTCAGACCACAAAACTCTCCTCTTTCACGGACTATGCACGTAGAGGTTGGCAGCAGAATTAGTCCTTCCTTCCTCCTCCTCTCTGGGCCTGTCATTCGTATTCCTGTGAGAGTCCCTTGTTTCCAATGGAAGGATCTTCCACTTTCTGGATAAAGAAACCTCTAAGTTTCTTCGCTGTATTTTTGGATTATCTACACTATGATGACAATGAAGCTATAGATGCTTGCTTCTGCCTACTGAGCTCCCCAGCATCCGAGTCCACAGGGCAGGCTTCATGTACAAAGATGAGATCCACCTGGGTACTGACCTGCCTAATGTGTAAACTCTGTGCATGTCCAGGATTCTCTAACATTACACACCAATTCCTGGATGTGCCAGTGGGAGCTGACGCTCAGGTAGACCCTCAGAATAACCTGTCTGAATTGCTCTGGAGGCCTCGGGTGCATGAACTCTCCATCTCCCACTCACCAAAGCAGGCTCTGAGTCTCACCCCATGAGACTGCCTCAGGCTTGTGCATTCACAGCCCCCCTCTAGTTCATGTTTCCCTTTTAAAGCTCACATCTAGGAACCATTGTCTTAAGTGAGAACATCAGTCTTCACCCTAAAATTGTTAGCTCTTGGACAGAGGCTTGAAACCGAAATGTAAGTTCAAAGGAAAATTCTCACGTTCTTGTTAGAGCATTTCTGATCTCGAGTCAACCTTGTGACTTTTCACCATGCTTCAACAACAGGCTCAAACAACATGTTTAAGTGATTCTTGCATACATGTCAAACACTGTCTTAGAAATCTTCAGTCACACTGGGAGATATTTTTAGCTTCCCAGTGACTTTGGGAACAGTGTGTGTGAAATGAATGAAGGAATGATCCTGTGATGAGCAGACAGGACAGGCTGTGTCTGTTCCTTGCAGTGGCAGCACCTGCATGCGGTTTCCTTCAGGCACTGTGGATTCCAGTGTGAATCACTGCATACAAGGACATGTGGTAAGCTCTGGGAATTTTCTGGTATTAATTAAGCCCTGTTTTCGTGCTGCTCTATACTTACTCTACTCAAAATCCTAATTGCTGACAGGTCAGTTCAGCCACATAATTCCATCAGTTTCACTGTAAATCTCCTGCAATTTTAATATATGCAAATCAATGCTTCCTAACGTAAAGCACAGACATGTTTTCCATCTATCTTCCTATTATTCGTAATTCATATATTCTCTACCATGTTATACCTGGCATAAGTCAGCTCCCTACACTGAAACATGTTATTCAAGCTAGTGGACAGTTGCTCTGTTTTCCCTTTTCATGTACCAGGAGAACAAGTGGCACTGCCTTCGCTAATCCTATGCTTGAAGGACTGAAGATGGGGCTGCTACTACTACCAGGCTATAAAACTCCTCACTGAAAGTTAGGATCTGGAGATACAATTAAAAGCAATTATGTTACTGTAAGTTACTTAACAAATAGCCATATCTCAGCAAAATGATGGTAACTCTCTGCATGTGCACTCTCTGCATTCACCAAGTACCATGTGGAAGCACACTGAGCCAAAATCATCCTGGAAGTGATGATTTCAGCACAATGGAGAAATAAACCCCAAAGTTTTAATCTGAATTTGTTACATCAACTGTCTATTCAATGAGTCACTAATAATTTTTGGTGAAACGAATTGGAAAGATATGAATATAATTATACTACTAGAGTAATTAAATTACTTTAAATACAAAATATATTTTTATCAGAAAATATCTGGGGATTTCAGAACTCAGTTCAGTTTGCATTCCTATTTCTGACTGCCTTTATGGCTTGGAGGAATCCACCCTCAGTTGCCTAGAACCTGACCCTCTGTTTGGTATCACTGTTTCTGGGAATGTTCTTACAGGTTACTTCTGTGACCCTGCAGCAGCTGTGCCTCTTCCCCCTGAAACCAGCCTGAACCAGCCTGCAAGAGTCTGCCTGTTGCAGATGACTTCTGCATCCTTCGATGGGGATAAGTTTTGTAATGAAGAGTACTGGGTCACCCTCTCTGCCTGCTGCTGTCCTACAAAGACAGATGGTGTGGCTGCAGGCTGGGACCTGCCGGCAGGGCAGGCGAGGGGACCTGCAAGGATTGAGTATGTATAAGGTTTTCCCATGGGCTTTTGGAAGGTTGCTATGGAGCCAGCCCGAGGGCTCTCACAACAGGCCATGCAACAGGTAAATCTACCTGGAGGTTGCTCTGAGGCTGCCATCTGTAACCAGCACAACTGACAGCATAAATAACACATATCATGTTTTAAAAGTCAGAATGCCTTGATTAGGATGGCACTTCTGGCTATTGTGAAGGAATAAGACTTAAGGTTTAATCTTGCTGTGTATACAGATCTTTACAGCTGTTACATCTAGCTCCAGCAGTGCTATTAGGAGTAGGCAGACTGCAGTACTGAGTCAGCTCCCAGGCTTTCTAGTTAAGAGACACAAGTCAAAACACTGTTTAACAATGTTTTTCCTGTGTTGCAAAACAGCATGAGTGTGAATCATGGGGTTTTGGTGGGAAGATGAGCGTGAAGTGAGCAGAGCATCCAAGGGCAGAAAGTAGGAAATCAACTAGCAACTTTTCTCTGCACAAAAGTCTAGCAACATTGGGACTCCTTCCCTCCTACCCTGTACCCTGTGCAGTCATAGTTAAATTGCAGTGAGTGTGAAACACTACAAGTGAGAACAACAGTGTTTTACATGCTTTTCACGTTAAATAAAATGACCGCACAAGGGACAAGGTAACGGAAAATATGGTCCACTGGAGAACTTATCTCAAATAATGGTTTCTTCTGAGTTTGAAAATCACTATTATGTGTATAGCACTAGATGGTCTGAGAGTTAATGTTTGATTTAATGACTCCTGGACTTGTTAGGAGTGTGTGGTCTGGATCTCTATTTTCCTGCTCTCCAGAACCTGCATTAGCATCCCAGAATATGGGGCTAGTCATGAGCTTCAGGTCCCAGAGCCATATGCGTTTTAGCTATCACCTTATCACTCTTCTGCAAGTCATGTTCTCCAGTATAAATAATAAATACTCAGTAACTGTACCACCTTTGGTTAAAGCCAGCAATGTGGCAGTGCTATAGATTGTGTATCAGCAGACCCTTCCTGGGTAATGGTTTAGTGTTTATACATTTCCAAATATATTTTCTGAAAACATTTTACTGTTATTTCATTTCACACTGTAAAAACTCAGGTTTCAACACAAATGTCGGGCATAACAACAACGAGATCCTTAAATAAACAGGCTTTTGGGGGCAGTTCTGTTAGAAGTATGCTCTTCGGAAGCTGGTGCCATTTGTTGAAGCTTGCCCTGAACTGTCAGCATACCTTTTCACTCAAAGCAACAGCTGCCAGACTGATATAGTCCTGCACCACAGTGAGAACCCTTCAGAGCTTACATGCCCTTGTCTTATCTCACAAGTCTGTAGCTGCTGATACCAAATCACTAAAAATGGCAGCAGAAGCAGTACTTCAGGGCTAATCTAGTATCATGGGCTGAAGGGAAGCTGCAGTCCACCCCGCCCTACATTCCTTAAACACCCAAATCTCCCTCTGGGAGTCTTAGGTATACAAAGAATAAATGCTTTATCTGTAAACTGATTCACATTTCATTCTTTTTTAAAAGGAATGTTATTAATTGCTGTTAGAAATAGTCAAATATATCAAGCTGGTGTTGAAGATGGAATTCATAGGTAAATTTTTTTTTGTTGAAACTGGAATTTTAAACAGCTGTTATCACTACTATGGATGCTTCCTATTCATGAAAGTGCAGGTACAGCTTGTTCGTAGGCTATGTAACTACAGGTGATGTAGCTATGGCTTAAGAAGCATTTTAACAGTGTAAGTATTCATTTTCCGGACTTCTTCTGAAGAGATTCTTATTTTATCTCAGACATCTCTTTATTTTAGTTTCAAGGTAACAGAATTGTTTTGAGGATTAGTAAAATCCCACAGAGTGTTTTGGTTATTAATGGAGTAATATTTTGCCTCATTTTGCATCTTGATAATTTTTCTATCACTTTATGCTGTTGCTTCAGTTCCAGTGACTGCAGCTTTCAGAACTGGTTAACTAGTTTGTTCCAGCATGACAAACAAAATGTGGTGTAGGTGTGGTATATACTTTAATATAGGTCCAGTTGGTTACATTAGGAGTGGTGCTTCCCCGGTCTTTTTGTCTAGTTCAGCATGTTTTCATTGTCTTGTCAACTCATCTTTAACATGTTATATATTAAATTTTGAGCATTTTCTATCTAAGTCTTAGTCTAGACAAAAGCACTAGGATGCTACCACAAATTGCCATCTGCACATGACAATAAAGGTTTAGCACTAAAGCAATCTGGAGCTGAGGATTACAATTGTCTAGGTTTACTCAGCTCTCCAGGGAAGCAGGCTGCCTTTGTGGTTAAGTAACTTGATGGTCTAAAAGGTCTGGGCTCCATACCCAGCTTACCCATGAAATTGGGTAAATGAAGCTCCTGTGCATTGGTTCCCTGATGACAGTGATGGGACATTGTCATGAGGGAACTTTGTCCTTCTGTACATTTTTGAGTGTTTATACTGCATGTTTTTTGAGACAGGCACTACTGTCAGTGGGGATTCAATTTCCATCAGGCCCCCCAGGCACTACTAGAGCAGTAATAAGACCCAAAGCTTTGGAGTTCATGTAACTTTTGTGTTGTGGGTTAGAGGTGAAGTAAGACGGAAGGTGCCTACCCTCTCCGTTATGAGCACAAAAAGCATTAGCCCTATCTGATTATGATGTGTGAAATAAGCCCATGAAGACCATATGAGCCCCTACCTTAATGGGCAGCCTCACTTTGTATCTGGCATGCTGCTTAAATAAACCTTTGAGTTCTTCTGTGATAGCTGAATAAGTAAAAAACCTCTCAGATGCTCAAGTGGCATTAATACAGACTCACAGTTTCTTAGCACATCCTTCAGGCATGAGTAGTTCTAAGGATGTGAGAAAGCCAGAAATGGAAAGAGCAAATGCTCTTTATTCTAATGCAACAGTTGTCAGAAATAACAAGCCAGTTGTAAAACTGTCAAATATTTGATGCTTATGTAAAGCACTATGTAATTTACCTTCTGTTGCTAAAGTCTGTTCTGCTCTATTCATGCCACTCAGCTCATTTCTCCATTTAGTACTGGCAGTAGTTATACTAAATTAACTTTAGTATGTTCTTGTTATTACCAGTATTTGATCCTTTTCATTAGGCCTTCTACCTCCTACCACTGGAAAAACAGTGTCAGTATGACTCCATGCTGCCTGCAGCAGGGAAGACTTGTAGGAGCTGAAAATATTCCGTGAACGCATTGCTATGTGGACTATTACTTAAATAAGTACAACTGGTTTCTGGTAAGGATTTCAGACTTGGGCTCTACAGATTTCGGAACTGACAGTGAGCATGGCAAGAGAGCCATGAAACCTTCCCATGGGACAATTTCTGATGCTATTTGCTCTGCTTAAGAATAGATATGCCTCAGGCCATTCTGATACTACAGAGCTGAGAGGCATCCTTAGCTCAGTTTTTAGGCCACAGTTGTAGTCTTACTGGGGCCCAAATCTAATCCCATTCAGAGGAACAATAAGGACAACAGATATGGGAGCAGATATTAGAAAATCACACAATATCATACCAGGCCATGAAATAAATTGATACTGATTCAATACAAGTGTAAGAAAGTTCATGCAAGACCTTGATAACAGTCTGTGTCTAGCTGTATGACATGATGGTTCATCCAGCTCTATCATCAGGAATCCTTTAACTGCATAAACACAAGCTGAACATCTTTAAAGTGGAAAGAACTTTTATTCATGGGCTTGAACAAAAGCATAAGCAAGATATTTATTATTGAGCTGCTCCTGCATATTACATTAGATATTTGTTTGCTCACATGCATTTTGAAGCAGAAAGAACAGAAATAACACTTGCCCTGACTGCTTATTATAAAAAGCATATAAAAACTAGGAACACAACTTACTGAAACTCTTATCTAGCTCAGTAAGAAATAATTCATGCAGCTAAAATGAAGATCTTGGAAAGACTACAACTTTTATGCACTGCAGTTTGACTCTAACCACCTGTTGCAAGGATTCAAAATAGTTTTCAGTGTCTTTCCACATCCCAGGGTAAAAGAGGTCTTTAAAAGGGGCATTTGAAACAATAACAGTCCCCACCTGGAAAGGAAAGTTGGTGTCAGCCTTCACAGCAGCCTGGCAGCTGCTGATGTGAAATTCTTCCTTTACTGATGGGGAGGGGAAAATGGCCATTTTGATTTAAACTGAAATCTTACTTAGGTTTAAGCATATGAAGTGAGAAAGCCTTCCCTGGCACCTGTCAAAATGTATCAGGCATCACTTTGCTTCATTGAACATATCAGCCTTTGCAGTCTAATAACAGATTATATTGGTAGAAAACAGCCTCTATAAGAACATCTGTTTACCAAGAAAACTTTCAGCTCTATCTCTAAGAAGAGTCAGCTTTGTCTTTCTCCCTCAAACATCCCTTGTGTCCCCTGCAGCTGTTGTCCTCTGAAACAACAGATCGATTCAAACTTGCCCAAAAAGAGATCATAACCAAAAAGTACATCCCTCCCAGGGTTACCAAAGCAAGGGGACTCTTTCACTTCTTGCTGCCGCAGCACACAAGAACTGGTTTTTACATAAATGGAGATGTATCTGCTTGGCCTTGTGCCGCTTGTGCTGTTGGACTCCCAGGTGATTGAGACTGAGATAAAAGTGTTTGAGAATAAAAGGGTTTAGGCCCCTCTATGTAGATTCCTATAAAATGTTATCACAGAAGCTGAAAGCCAGACTAATCACAGTGATGTGCTGCCCTTGTCTCTGGACAGTATTCAAAGTAAAGTTAAACTTCAGTTGACAGCTTTCTAATTTCTTTAAATTATAGTTTTTCACTACACTAAATGCCCTAAACTAATTGCGATAATGCTCTACACTGAGTTCAGTAATCCATAGCTAGCTGCAGCTTCACAATCAGATTCTCCTATTCTGAGAATATCCCCACAAACAGCAAAATTAGCTCAAAGGATTATTTTACAGAGGAATTATTCAGATATGTATTAAATACACTGCACAATGCTCCAAAGTAAACCAGCTTATTTAAAGGTGATTCTAAATAAAGCTGTTATATGATATTATGGTATATTATTATAAATAGATAAAAAGCTGAAAGTTTATTTTAAATGCAACTCCATTCTTTTCAGCAGCACAGCAGCTGCTTCACACTAATTTGTAACAGTTTGTGAAAGCGTTCACTTATATCAGGTACTTGACCACTGGCTTACCTGCAGTACTTGTATTTACACGTACTGGCATTATCTCCCTACATGCTTGTATTGATGTCTTCAGTTGAAAAATCCCAATTCGTACCCCTTTGCATTAATTTGTTCAATTTCTGTTAATCTTTTCATACTTGCTTAACACTATTATAGAACTTCCTATAAGTATTATGGATTACTGCACACCCGAAGTCTAGAGTTGAAGATGTTTTCAAGTTTTAGAGGGAGGACTAGAAATACAGTTTTTAACTGTATGCAATGCAGTGAAAGCTACATCTATTATTTGTTAACTTCCAGATTTTATCCAAAAGAAATACTTTCTAGCTAAATTGCTTGTTCAAGTCCCAGAAGAACTAAAGAAATCTTGCCCATGGGTTTCCTTTATAAAAAAGGCTCTTCTGGAGATGTGTATGTTTTATTTTCTTTCCCTTCCTTATATATTCACTTATTTTATCCTCTTAACTGTGCAATAAAGGAATTATGTAAAACAACATCTGAATATGCACAGCTTTTATAACAAGGTGGTAAGTGTATAAAATTACATTAGGTCTGTTAGGAAGTCTTTAAATGCCTGTCTAATGGCCTTCCCCTAAGTGGCTCCTTTAGCTTTATATTTTCTTACATGGGAAGCTATTCCAAGTACCAAACTACTAACAAAATGGAATCATATTTTATTGTTCCTTTAATTCTTGACTGAGTTTCACCTATTTGTTTGTTGCTGGTCTATAGCTATTTTGTTTCTTTAGAATTTCAATTTGGCTCAAGCTTTCAGCCTTCTCCAAGTAGGTGGTCTGTAACATTAAACCATCAAGCAATCAGTTTTATGCTTTCCTTTCTAACTTGAGCCCCAGCTTTCTTTTCACAAACAACAGTAGGAAATCCTCTGTCTGACACAGTAAAGCATAAAGCAAAACAAAAATCAGGCTCATTTGTGGTTCAGAGATACTTAGTGCTCTTAATGCCTAAAATGCCACGTTTTGATAGTATACTTTAATCCAAACGCTACTTAAATAATAGACAAAGTAATGGCTGTGAGAGAACAACAATGACAATAGTAAACTGTAGCTTTAAATTGACCTTGATCTAGAATTTGTTTAATTTGTACATCCATCCAAAAGGAAATTTTTAACTGTGGAGTGAATTATAAACTTCTATAGAGTAAATTTGCTTAGATCATAATGCAAGAACATTATATCCAGAGAAGAAAAGTAATTTTTAATAACATGGATGCTTGATAATAATGCAAAGTATGATGTCTCTAAATTGGAAGGAGTGGCAGAAGTCGACGTGTTTCAGTTGCAAGTCATTATTCCAGGTTCCAAGCCTGTCTCTACTCTGCAATTAATGGCAGGAATAGAAATCAGCAATAGAAAATGAGTGCAGTGTAGCAAAAATAATGGGAATATTCTGAAAAGGTAAAAATAACCAACCAAATTTTTTTCATTGTCAAACAAAGGCAATCTTGAGTTTCACTTTCTTAGAAAGAAAATACATAGTAATCCAACATAACACATGGTGGCTCGCTATCTTGGGTCAAAATGTAGTTTGTCAGGAGAATAAAAGCAGGTAGTAACCTGGGTGTTACAAACTGAACAAAGTAGAAACTGGGCAGTTTACAACTGAGTTGTTATGAAGTGGGACTGAACTGAAAATCTGTTACTGTTTTCCATAAAATTTTTCTCAGGTGTCCAGTACCACAATTTGGATTGTTCAGTGACTGGTTAAGGTTTTACATACTCAAAGGAAATGTAAAATGAATCAGTGTTTTCCACAGATCAGTGGATGTGCCATTTGTGAATTATTTTCACATGCTTATAGACTCTGACACTCACTAGTAGTACCCAAGACCTCAGTTTTTCTTATTCTCATGCATATACTTAAACAGATGAGTATTCCCTTTGGCTTTAGTAAAACAAATTCCATGCTTAAGCATTACCATACATGTTTTATATTTTCAGGCTTTTTCTCCCCTGTAATAGACATCTTATGGCAACACTCCTTTCATTCAGGGCAGGTTTATCCAAAGGCACTCCTGCTCACCTACAGATCATATCATAGGCTTGTATGGAACTTGGAATAACAGTTACAGTGAACGGTTTTAAATTTACTTTTGTTATCATTATATTAGAACAGATTTTACACATGTGGCCACCAGTTCTCAACTCACTGTGAAATCCTCACTGCTGGCTTTTAGCTCAGCAAGACTTCTGCCCTAGCAGATACTAAATTAATCGGACACTGCTCATTACTTCAGGTCAGGATTTGTCTTTCCTTTCTTGTCAGCTTTCAAAATACTGTTCTACTGTCCCTGGCTACTTGCTTCCTCAAAGACAAGTTCCTTTGAGAAAGGGCTTGCATGGTTTGGAATGTCATGGTTCGCAGTTAACAACAGGTCATTGATTAACACATCAAGGACAGATACAAAGACATTTATTCTTGTAGCATGTCTGACACATACTTATTTCCATAGTCCTTTTTTCCCTTGCAAAAGATGATGTCCATAATCTGACTGCATGAGGATATGGATGACTTGGTGTGATTATTAGTCTGGTAGCAAAAAGCAGTCAAGACCTTTCCCAAGACCTCCGTTTATAGCCTTCATTTGCCCTCTTCTGCAAGGAAAAGTAAATTCTTCCGTGGCTTATTGCTTCATTGACAATTCACTTTAATTAAGCAGCCACGATAATTGAATTTCTTCCTGAAACTCCAGGAAAACACTTTCTAAGCAGCTAAAAGCTTTTGGGCTTGTTTTTTTTCCCCAGAGGTTTTCAAAGGACTGGAATGAAATGATTGCAATCAGACACAAACAAGTAGTAAGGGCCAGACTGCAATCCTTGTTCATACTGAACAGAACCTCAGGCCATGGAATAAACAAATGGAAAGCAAATTATTTTTAGGGTAAGTTATCACTCAGGACAAAAGGGGCAGAGTTAGCAACAAGTGTATCATCCTAGTTCAGACTGTGGGGTTTTGGTCCCTTTGTTCAGTAAATCTATTCAAATTATAAAAGTATTCAAAAGTAAGCGTGAAGTCTAAGCAGTAGACTAACAGCACATCACTCATATCTGAAGGACTGGCAAGACCACTGTTTTGCCCTTAGATTATGCATGAAATTAATTTCATCCTTGAAAACTCCACAGCATCTTCTTAACCCTGAACTCCTCCCTATTTCTGCTTGAGATACATTACTAAAATGCTTCTCGTTAATCTAATGAGTTTGGGTGTCTAACAAAGAACTGCAGCAGAGCATCTGGGAAGGCAAGCTGGGAAAGTGAACTAAAATGCACAGTTTCAGCCCAGTGAAAGTAGCCTTTAATAGTCTATAAAGCTTGGAGATTTGCTAGACCTGACAAGAGGCTAATGTATTAGCTATTGTGCTCTTTGACATCTTTGCTAATTCCTCTGTTTATTACTTGCTTCTAAAGTAGGCTGCAAGTCTGCAAAAACCTTCTGCAATGAGAAATCTGCAAAGTGGGTAAATAAACTTGCTTTTTGGTAAACTTAGGAGGAGAGAAAGGGAGAGAACGTTTTCATTAGCAGCAGGAGGCAAAGCTGGCTAAAACTGAAGGAAAAGGTTCTAGTTCCTAGAGAAAGTTTTGTAATAGAAACAGTCAGCAATTCCCCTGCTGCAGAGGAAACTTTGCCTACAAAGCTTTTAGGAGGGAAGAGGGAGGCCAAAATGAAAGGAAAACAATGAAAGGTTATATTAAAAAAGAACATCAGTATGCACTGGCTCCTTCAAGCACAGGAAGGAATCAGAGCAGGCTGTGCGAACTGTTAAATTAAAACAAGAGTTGCTAGCAGGACACTGCATCTAAAGACAGTTCACTGCTTTATATTTCAAGTTGTTTGAGGCTTACCACTGCTAAAGGCAGGCTGTGAGAGGCCAGCTTTTCTCTTCAGCCTACAGCATGAAAGGTGCCAGACTTGACAAGCTAGCAGGAAAAGGAGAGTACTGATAGCAGAGAGAATGGGAAAATGCTAAAAGTACAAATTACTTAAGATTTAACTGGAAGCCTGTGGTTGAGAACTTCCTCAAATATGGTAAATGAACTTGGTGCAAACCAGTGACGGTGCCCCAGGAAGCGTGGCTCTCAGGGCTTTCTTGTGTGCCAACATGCTCAGTATGTTAGCAACATTTCATATTCCATGATGCTATCATTACCTGGCTTTTGTTTGTTTGGATTTGGGATGAATTAAACTTTAAAAAGCTTATTACATATTTTTCCTGAAGAACACAATGATTTAAGAATTCTTCCTACCTATAGGGTGAGATTTCTTTAAGACTTACAATCTATGAATATTGGCCTTGATTCTGAATGACCTACAAGGGAGACATAAATAAACACACAGCCAGTGGGGTCTCCTCATTAAGCAAAGATTATTTCTTTCTTTGCATGAAATTTGTCAGGAAAACGCACTGTACACAAAAGACGTTTATTTATTCTTAGGTTTCAGCAAATGATTATAAACTTCCACACATAGTACACATTCATAGAAGTTCATCAAATGTTTCTTCCAAAAAAAGAGCTTAAAGAGAACTGTGGTAAAAGGAAGTAACTGTGGTAATGTAACTTAACTGTCTTGGGGTCTGCCCCAGCAGCCACTCTGGTCAGGGGAGAGGCTGCTCTGTGCAGGATTCCTGGTGGCTCTGGTTTAAAGCCATGCCCTTAGCCATGTTTAATTCAACAGGTTAGACTGCATCATCATGTAGAACAACATGCCATCTGCTTACAGATCAATCCCACCATTGCCATTTACAGTAGGTAGTACTTCTGCATCAGCAATATTGTGCTGCTGCTCAGACTCAGCATTTAGTGGAGAAAAATGAGCCAGAAAGCAATCGTGCATCTCCACATGCCACATGGGAAGGATAATTTCAACTTCCATCTAACCTGTGTTTGCAGATCAGGCTAGATACTCTGGGATTTCCAGTGAATTAAATGGGACCTGATCTGAGCCAGCAATCTGTTCAGTTTACATGTAGTATGGCCATAAGGGTCTTTCTCACCATGATCTTCTCTTTGTCAAAACACAACATAACTTTAGCCAAATGCATACACTCAGAAACATAAGCTCTAAATCAGCAACAGAAGATTCCTTGGGTTATCTTAACTATCCTTTGTGCATGACATGGGTTCTTACTGATAAACAGTAATAAAGTTTAAAATAACAAAAATAAAACCAATCACCCTATTCACTTAACTCACAAAAGCTCTACCTAGAGCCTATTACTATTAATAATCAGATTTTGGTCTTAAAAAGAGAAGATTGTTGAAAGGAAGTAGAAAACTATTTTTATTTAGAAATTAAGTTGGAGAAAAACACTTTGGAGAATGCTGAGAGGGTGGAGATCAGATGAACTCTTTGTGTGTTTCCTTTGGAGGAAAAAGAAGTTACGCAATTCCAAGCAATCATGTGGTATGGCAGCTGCTAAAGTTACTGCTAATTTTTATTAGAGCTGGCCAGAGCCAGAAAAAGGTCTGCTTTATAAGCAAGACCTTTCAAGAAACTAAATCTTCCTGAGCTCAGAGGCCAGCAGAACTGAGAGAAGAAGAAAAAGTAGCGCTAA
The DNA here is from genome assembly GCA_028858755.1 of Ara ararauna. Taxonomy (NCBI): domain Eukaryota; kingdom Metazoa; phylum Chordata; class Aves; order Psittaciformes; family Psittacidae; genus Ara; species Ara ararauna. The sequence continues at coordinate 8,343,041 of CM054385.1, forward strand.
AGTTCTCTTTTCTTTCCCTCTCTCCCCCAGATGCTTCAGGAAACATTTTCACTCTCCCTTCCTGTTGCTGGCTTCTTTCTTGTATTTGTCCAATCAAATATACATAATATTTACTAGTTTTCAGTTCAAATTCCTGCTAAACCCACGGCCAGAAATGACTATTCACATACCCAACGTATATGTGTACACCCAAGGCAGAAATGTGATCCTGTGCTACAGGCTTTAGTTGACTTTGCTGTGAAGATGGGGGATAGACTGGATGGTCTCCAGAGGTCCCCTCCAACCTGTGCCATTTGGTGATCCTGTGAAACATTTAATAGCCTTACCTGTTATACCTGAAGATGGGATTTTGAAATTACCAATATCCCTGTGGTATTTTACAGGACTGTGCACCTGTGGCTCATGTCTTTGAAAATCTGCACCTAAGTTAAACTAAACTGGATTCTAAGCTTGATTACCAAAGCTTGGTGATCTTGGTTACTTGCTTCCAGTGCTGCACAACTTTGAGCACTTCAAAGTTATGTGGATGATGGTAAACATGAAGGCAAGTACTTCCAGATAAAATTCCCTACATTAGAGACCAGTCATGTCTCTTCATGTATCAACTAGTCTCAGATTAAACAGGATTAATACTGTACTGCTGTGAAATGGAGCATATAATTAAGCTGTGGATCCTATACGGATGCTATGGATGATAATGATGTCAGTGTAAAATGGTGAAAAGAGCCAGCTGTAGTGTACTGTTCCTGAAATCCACAGGTCAAGTCCTAAATAAATTAATGATTTTTATTGGAAGATTATTTTAACACCATGCTTCAGTAAATGATTAAAAAGCGGCTTGCACCAATGAAAGATACTGGTTTCCATATTCTGACCTGCTTCATACAATGAGGTGCATTTAAAGCATAATTTAAGTTACGGATAAGATGCTTGCACTATCTGGGAATTACATGGCCCAGAGTACAGAATCACCTAGTCTTTCACAAAAGGAATGCCTCTTTGTCATGTACAGAGGGATTGGGTGCATGTCTCTACCATCTGCTGATCTACCCACACAGCCCATTTGTACCACTCCTACTTCCACTCAGAACAATTTCTGAACTTTCATTTTTTTAAGTCTTATTCCCTCACCCAGTCTTTAAAACCTAAATTCCACTTTCAGAAGTAAATTCTCTTTAGAGATGTAAGACTTCATGGACACAACCTTCTTTAATAATTTTACACTGTTATAAGAAAGCTAACATAATGCAAATCTACTTTGGATACTAAAATGCATAATAAAGTCTTAAAAGCAACTTAAAATACTATTCCCATTTAAAAGCCCCAGCGCTGAAGCAAAAACTTCTCAATTACTATTACTGGCAGCCCAGTACCATTTGTATTTACAAGTATCTAAAGACTTTACAAGTCCTGTAGTTGCACTTCATAGTGCAACATGAAGTAGTGAAGCTACATTGGTTTAAAATGTATGCAAACATCGGGCATAAAGGAGCAGTCAACAATGCTGGAATTACTTCACAATGTTGATAAGCTGTCACCTCTTAGTGTTTAGAGCACAGAACTGCAGTTAATTATGAACGGCTTTCAATTTCTCATAGTGTCAAAAATTATTTAATTGGGCAAAGGAAAACGCCTTATGTATGAGGAAAGAATTGCTCTAATGCCTTTATTGCTATACAATTTGAAGTAATAAATTGGACCGACTTCTGGGCACTCTCACTTTCCGTGTTTTCCTGCCTGCAATGTTTCATGTCTCATCATAAGCTTGGCAATTTAGAAACAAAACAAAAAACAAACTCCAGACAACCCCATACCTGATATTGAAATTATTTTGTTCGCTCTCAAGCAGTAAGACCTGATCTGTCTTAAGACCTACAAACACCACTGACCAAAACTGACTTTATGTTATACACCTTACTGGAACGGAATCCAGGGTTTAATTTCAGCTTCTGTGTTTTGTGTGTGTAAAAACAGTGTTGGGAAGAGAGTAGGGCTAAGGTGCTCGTGCCAAGCAAGTCTGCGTGGCATGCTCTTGTTATGAAGAAAAATCTCACCACCAGAACAAACCAGGTCTGAGCTGCAGAATTGGGATTCAGGATCGCCAGGAAGATGTGGTCACTCGCACATCAGTATTCCTCACATTTGTTGAATAAATTCCATTTTTTAATTCCAAATGAGAAGTTATGCAAATTTTACTCAAGTGTATTTTCAATAGCAATGGTCTGAGCTTCCCTTTTTGCCAGTTAATTTGCACTTGTTTTATGCATATCTTTTAGTACAACTGGCATGGTAATGTACTGCATATGTACTAAATTGAGGATGATTGTGCCTGATTGCCCACTTATTATGATACAAACACAATGTGTGAAAACAGTTGATAGGACATTCTGCGTGTTTTCTCTAAAAAGGCTCAGCAGATCCAAAAATCTAAAAATAAAAGCTAACAGTTAATCATAATGGTTTGGCTTCAAATATGGAAAACCAAACAGATGACTTTAAAATGCAAGGAATTGTGCCACATGTGAAAAGAAGATTAAATTGTCCTCTTATATGCTGTACATGCATCCTCTTCAAAAAAAGTATGTTAGTCTGACACATTTTGCTCTGATTAGGTACAGAGAATATGGAACAGCTCTTTTTCACTTCTTTGAAGAGCAATAACTCATAAAACCAGTCTGTGGGTTTCTCAGGTGGTTTGTGTTTTCTCTTCATCATGAGTGTCACAGCCATGGGCTGATGTGCAGCATCGTGACTGCTCCTGGAGCCCACAAGGCAACACACCAGGTTTGTCTTCCTTCCAGCACAGGACCACCTCCCCACCTCGCTGTTCAAAGGAGGGAACGAATTGTTTCCCTCACCACTGCACAGTCTGGCAAAAGGCAGGCTAGGCACTGACCAAAGCCCGCTTTATCAAGATAATTAGCATGGATTGATTTACCAGAAAAACAGTAAACACAGCTGAAGGGGAACAGATGAGAATTCATGAGCTATGTGATCAAGCAACACATGAGTCAACTGAGTGACTGCCTTGCTTAATGTGAGATTTGACAGGCATGGAGATTATCAAAGTGGTTTGCATTTCCTTTCCAAGTCCTGTTCCTTGTAGTACCAAACAAGTTACTAACCACACCAAAGAGAAAAAGCTTTTGGGGACATGACATACGCTACATGATCAGTGACTTTCACTGGGCTTTAAAGCAATATAAAATGCTATCCTATCAGAAGAGCTTTTCTTCCGCTTTTTCCATCCCTATAGTCATGAAAAGTTTGATGCAAGAGAATCTGACCTGGAAAGTATTTTCCTTTTAATCATCTTTTTTTCCTCAAGCACTTTCCTGTTTAACTGTGCAATTCCAGCACAAACTTGAATGATGTTATTTAACTTCTCTGCAAGCACAGTGGATGCTACATTTCAGCTGCAGAGCAGCATGGGCTTACACCCTCTGTAGCTATTTCCCTATAGCAGGGATGTCAAAGGGTTTCCACAGCTAACAGCTGTCTGTAGCATGTGAGAGGAATAGGGATTTGTCCTGGGTTCAAGATTGTAGATTATTCCCAGAGGACAAAGGAAAATGGGGCTGTCAGGAGAAAATTCTGATGATGTGAAGATGTGCTAGAGGTTGGACATGACTCTGAACAACCTGGTCTAGTGGAAGGTGTCCCTGCCTGCAGCAGAGGGTTGGAACTGGATGAGCTTTAAGGTCCTTTCCAACCCAAAACACTCTATGATTGTATGATTCTAAAGCACAAGAGCAAAGTCACAGATTAAACATTCTGGAAAGCTGAGCAGCTCTGGGAACTGCCAGCAGGTAGAGGGAAGAGGGAAGTGCAGCATAAAGGACAGGGGGAGAGACACCATTAATTCCATTAATTTCAGCAGTGTTACACAGATGGGATCTATAGCTCAGTGGAGAGAGCTTTTTTTGATAATTCAATTATCTCTTTTTCATTCAGCATGCCCTTGAGCAATATTCTAAGTTTCCACAGATTCCAAATGCCCACATTATATTTAGGGTCAACATGTTGTGGACTTCTGTTAAGAAGAAAGAGTAAGACGGTGTGGAAATCTGAGGGGAACCCATGCAGAACCTTTTCAAAAGCTGCAGGATGAAACGTGCTTACAACTTGAGCTCTTCAGTCTATTTATCAGTGAAGAAGCAGAGACTGTAGGACTATAATACTAAAACCAACACGGCTTTCTTTGTTTGGAACACATTATGATCCCATCCAACATATTTTCTTTCTTTGTTTGCAGGAAGGACACTAGTACAGTATTTAGTGTAAAAATACTCTTTATTTTGTTCTCTGGCTCATCCCCCTGCTTCCCCTCCTCCCTGCCACAGCTTGGGCTGTAGTGCTGGTATGAAATCAGGCAAATAAATTTATGACGGCGATAACCAAGTCTGCCTGGTTTCATTTACATTTTCCTCCTAAGGTTGTTATTATTCCCTTTTGACCAAGGTGTGGGACCTGTGTTTTAGAACAGGCACGATGCTGCTTTGTAAGATATCATCAACAGATATGGACAAAGGGCTTGGAAAGTTTTCTAGGAGTATAAACTAAAAAAAGCTGACTCTGCTGTAGCTGTACTCACTGCTCCGTTGTGCTCGCTCTCCTCAAATACTCTAATGTGCTTGCGTGTCCTGGCAGGAACTTGAACAGCCAATTCTTAGTCACTGTCTGAAACAGTTTTCTTCAGAAAATCAATTCCTGAGTGTATGTAGCTGCACTGTAAATCTTGTTTGCAGAGCGGAACTCTTCCATTCAAGACAATGAAAATACTCTGTTTAACCTACGTGCCTGTCAGAGTTCAGTGTTTGCTGTAAGTGCTTGCAGGAAGTTTCCTACAAGTAGCTATTGGCTTAGGCTTATCCTACTCAAGTGGGCATACGCTTAAAAAGTGCTCACCAGCAAATGAGGCATTGAAGGCTGTGTTCAGTTAATGATTTTATTTACTGATTACTTGTGGGAGTTTCCTGTGAGCTGTCTGTGAGTGGTGGTGAGTGAACAGGGCACACAGGGTAGGGACAACTGCACGCTGACAAGAAAGCCAGAGCAGCAATACACTGAATCCTTTCAGCCCAGAGACTCAGCCTTGTGGAAAAACTAGACCCCATCACGCATCAGCAGACCACATGAAATGTTTCTTCATTTATTCATTCACTCAGTTTTAAAGCCATCCTTGCCTCAGCAGCAGATCTTTCTTAGTACGTTATTGACAGGGAAAGGTATGCCAAGTGCCTCCTAGAGCATCCTTGCTTGCCCTTCCTGCATGGCTTATGTAGTTTCTCTGTGCTGAGTCTACTTTTCAGGGGCTGCGTTGTTAACAAAGCTACCAGATTAATTTTGCTGAAATCTACCTTAGCCACCTCATGTGAGCTGCAGAACAGTGACTGCCGAGTGAACAGGGAACCCACAGTGACTTGTGGATTTCGTACATACACAGATTTGCTAAAATGTTTCATTGTTCTGTGTGACCTGTGAAGAAACCCACATAATAGGAAAGCAGCCTATAATTTGTACCACATGAGTGTGCTTTGGGGAAAATCAATCAAATGCACTAAGACATGTTCTCAACTCCTAAACTAATGATCCTTCCTGTGAGCAGCATGAAACACTGGGCAAGTCCCAGGTGGCATAAATCCTCAAGGTTTCAGTGGAGCTGCAACAGTTTGTACTACTTCAACAGTACCCTAATTGTGCTTAAAACTCTTTAAGGTGGCAAGTGGTCAGCATTTCAAGAGTCTCCTTCTTTCTAAGCATTCCCGAAGCTAAACAAACAAGTTTTCCAGTTAGTGAGAAGAGAATGCCATATTTAATTTATAATCTTGCAGAGCTGATGTGCTCTGAAAATCTAATTTTGTCTTAAGAAATGCCAAGCAGCTGCGTAGAGGCGGCTTTCATGGCTGGGATTTGAACCAACTTCTGTTAAGAGAGGAAATTAGGACCATTTTGTTACCCTGACGAAAATGAAATCTATGAGAACAGTAATTCCTTTGCATAAAAATCAATAGTTTCAGCATATTCTTAACATAGCAATTTGCTAGGGAGCATCTTAACAGTAATTCAGTAAATCACTAGTGTTGCATTAAATCAGCTGCTTGCTTTGAATGTGTAAGTACAGAACCGCATCAAAAACATGTAGTCAACCCAGAGAAAATCTCACTGTATCATTAATTCCTCACTCCTAAAGTAATTGTGAAAGATCTGAAAACAGGTATAGGTTGAGAAGCATTGGTTTACATAGGACAGTTACAAACACATCCAAGATCCAAGCCTTCACCCCTGAACTGACAGGAACGTCCAGAAGCTATTTCTCTGTATACCTCAGATTACCCCCTTGGAAAGTCTAGATAATATTATTGGTCAGTGAGGGGGAATTTTTAAGCAGTTAACAGCCATAACATGATCTGCATAGTCCTATAGAAACACTGAGTATCATTATTATTTAACAGATTCTGTGAAACAAAGTACCAGGAAAAAAGGATATTTCTCTGTATTAGTGCTACATGCTGCTTTGAAGACCGAGTAGCACAGACCGTGCAACATTCATCTTGATGTATGTCATTTAGTAGTAGAAACATGTCCTTCACCGTGGCATTACTTAAGTCAGTGACATGCAAAGGGCTAAGAAACTGCTTTTAAGGAAACTTCAAGACAATTCTTAAACCTGATTAGCTTTACATTTAACCTTCTAAAAATGCAGAACAGGAAATCCAAACCCCATAAGGAAAATATGTTTCAAAATTATCGATGACATAATTAGAGTTCATCTCTGTATCCATTTGTCAGGGTATAGAATTTGCAAGTAAATGTGAATATAATAATGCATTTGCTAGCAGCTGTAAACATTCCTGTATGTGTCTGTCTAATCCCTGTTCAGTAATAAGAGTTGTGACAATTCTGAAAATGAGAAACGATGCTCTTCTTCTATATGTGCTCCAAAACACATCCACCAGAAGGTCCACAGCAAAGAAACATTTTCCAAAAGGAGATCAAATAATTCATGTTTTACTTCATTGTAAATTCTCTGTGATGGATGCTGGAATTAATTTGGGGGATGTTACACTCAGCAGCTTATATTGGAATGTATTCTTTGAAAGAGTACTTAAAATCATGCTAGCGATACGTAAACCCCCAGTATTGAATGAACAAGTCAAAGAAGTTTGAGATAACAAAATTCAGTTCTAGGCAGTTAAGTGACCATCTTTACCGTCTTTCATGCTTTTGAAAGCAAAAGTGACCCGCTACAATGCTCAACTCTCTATGCCAAGTTCCATCTGAATCCTCCAGCTATGTCCTGCCAGTTATCGCTAAGTCTATGAGTTTTCAGCCGAACTGCCAAACTGAAACATTGGCTGTGTAAAGGTTATTAACAAAATTTGCCTCTAGAAGGCCACTATCACTGATTGTTACCTGATTCCCATCTAGATAATCTCCAGGGTATTTCAAGTATCTAAGATAACTGGAGATTAGTATGATAAAGCTCATTTAGAGGTCTCGAGGGAGGAGGTGTCCCCTTTCTTCCTTAACCCAGACTAGGGTTGAATATAGCACACTAAATATAAATCGCACAGAATACAGAACAAAACAGTTGCTTTCAGGAGCTGATGTCCACACCGCACATATTTTGAGGGCTCTGCGTTAGAGCACTCAAGTCTAGTTCTGTGAACTGGATGCCTGCAGTGGCTGCATTAAATGAGTTAATATCTGAAAAAAAACCCCAGTAAGCATGCTTGGGGGCTACTCCACAATGGGAATTGAACTGCAATTGAATTGAGCTGGGCACCATTCAGAGACTTGCTTCAACAGGACATGGCTAATCAAAACTCAGATGCTGATGTGGAGGCACCCAAAGTCAACTCTTAGCAAACTACATGCCAAGTTTTCATCACTATTGTGCCTATATTTTAGAGGTGAGAAAAGTGAATATGAAAATGAGTTTGTGGTCAGCACAGTAAGAGTTATCAACACATGGGTTGCTGCTACCCTTGGTGTGTTATAAATACAACTAATTGCTCTAGTGTCTTTATTCTGGGCTTTTCTTTTATGTGAAAATATAATCTGAACTGTGGAGAAGATCCTGCACAAACATGCAGCATCCAGTATAATGGTATTTAGTTGCTTAGCCTGGCCTGCACTAACGCTGCCAAATGCTAAACTTGTGGAGAAATGGAGCAGTAAGGAGGGAGTTAAAAAAAAAGCGGGGAGAAAAATATAAGCAGTAATGAGGAAGGTCCCTTGATACAGAGAGCTGATGCTGCAGAGTCCATTCAAGTTGTGCCATTAGTGAGGGTGACTTCTATGACTTCTACAGACAAATGCCGTATGACTGCAATTACAGACCAAGTTACAGTGCTTACACTCAAGGAGACTGAACCGAGTTTGCAGAGAGAGACCAGGACATTTCCTAACTTCGGAGTATTTGGTTTTCCAAAGTTTTGGTTTTCACAAAGTTGTTTGCTTTATGTGACTATGCACTACTTCAGAAACGGATGTCAGCTTTTCAAATACGCTTTGGGGAAATACATACTTATGGGGAAATGTTCACTTCAAACAAAACTGCACCATTCTCACAAAATTGTCCAGACCTTTTCCCAGTTATGTTACATCATATAAAAAGTTGAAGCAACTCTGGATCATTTCACAGCTCAGCTTATCTCTTTATAGTTCTGCTACTGTGGCTCCATTCTTTCCCATATGAAGAAACTTCATTATTATTTTATATCCTTACTAAATTGTGAATACCATTTACCGTAACAGTACAGAAAATAGCAAATACACACTGTCCTCTGCCAACAGAAAATCCTTAACAGCTGTTTATTGCTCATTTGCAAAACATAAGAGCAGTGGAATTCCATTACTTAGAGAAACTGGCTGTTCCATGATATCCTTGGCAACAAACACCGCACTTATCTTTTTGAACAATAGAGTCTTAAAGTTTCTCCGGCTTACAAAAATAAGACAGTGAAAAATACTTTTTCTTAACTGTAAAATACTAAACAATGGGAACTGACTCACAATCAGCTGCCTTTTGTTTCACTAAAACAAACCTTTTTGTCTCTCTCTTCCCCCCAAAAAAGAAATCTACTCACTGCAAACTGCGAGAAACATTTCAAGCAACCACCTCTTTCACAGGAAGGACTTTTTATTGAGGTCAAGACTTTGGCAAAATGAGAAGAAATTCAGACTGCAATATGAGCAATGTAAGAACTTACAAACAACATGTAGGGAGTTTAGACAGGTTTATAATAAACCATGCAGAAAATGCAGAGCAGCATGTTTTCTAGCTGTTCAAAACTTGGTCTTAAATCCCAAGAAAAATAAAATCATGGTTTACACTACGGATATTTCACATATGGTTTTAACTACATAAATTAGAAGTTTCCAATAGCGTTAAAAAGAGATATCTATGGCATACCAGATAGATGCTAGCTCCTCAAAGTCAGGACATGCACATACCATCCATAATCTGGTTTCTATATTTAGGTAAGAACTATACCTAAAACCATGAAGGTCAGCACTGAATCAAGTCAAGCATATTTTAACAGACGTGCCTTCTAGACAGTGTTTACCATGGCACATTTCTTCTAAACCCACGCTAAACATCATGCCACTTGAAGACCTGCGATGGAACTTGCACTATTAAAAGACAGTGTATTTACATACCTCAATAATCCTGTCATGAATCTGCAGCCCTCCTTCCTTAGCTGCAGGCCCCGTGTCAACTATTTTTGATACAAAAATTCCTTCGCTAGATGAACCATCTTGATTATCCTTTAAGGATGAAAAGAAAAATACATTATTGTACCTTGAACTAACTCTAATTTGCCCTCAGCTAAAACTTGTCCATGTCACAAGAGTGCATGTGATTTGAAAGAAATATTATTATTGATATTTTAATATGGAACTACTTTGTGCTGATGAGACCACCTGATACTCCTATTTTGAAAGCATAAACAAGGAGGAATGGACTTCCATTAGGCACTTTAGTTGCATGATAATGGCTCTCCTCTGACTTAGGCCAGCTCAGTAGTACTTGTCATTGAAATTCTTCTTAACCTAAAATCCAGTGAGATGGCAGCCTGCTTGCACAGCAAACATAAGACAACAGTGCATTTTTCACTTTAGTTGCACAGCTCTTCCCCGAAGGCTTAAAAATAAAACCATGAAAACCAACATATATGAAAATACCTAACCAGATACTTTCATCCTCCTTTCATACAACATTTTGTGTCACCAGCTTCTACCAGTGCAGACCATGTTTCAGAAAACTGAAAAACTCTAACTATAAATAAAGAATAACTTTCAAGTGAATTTATTAGGAATAAATCATGATTAATGTCAGATTTCCAAGCGGCCAAGATGTAGTTCTGAATACTTTCTTAATTACTAGGACAAGGTATAATCCATTCCTTGATCTAATTAAAATCATATGCAGCAGCTCCAGCCAACAAGTGCCCAGAAAAAATACATTAGTGAGTGTATAGCAAAGGAAACATCTGTTGAAATCACAGAATTCAAAAGTAGGTTGTTTATGTTCCATCCCTTCACCTGCACAGAGGGCTGCTTAATCTCTGGTGGGAAGAATAAATAACGTTTTCTTAATGAACTATAAGGGACCTAAAGCTGTGGGCCCTGAACTCGTGCAACACCTTCAAAGCAGTAATGGTCTGAGAAAGAGACACCACGGTTTCACCATTGTGGGAGTGATGCTGCACCAATATTAGTGTTGCTGTAATGATGTGCAAGAATACATGCATTGTGAGAGAAAAAACAGTGTACTTAATAAACATCCAATACAAATCTGAATACAAGATCTGCTCTGAAGGAATCCCAAGAGAACCAAATGCTTGTCAGCAGCATTTTTCCTCTAAGTGTTGACCTACATGCTTTTCCCAACTGGAAAGGGCAAACATATTTTAACAATTAACATACCACGCATGGTCGGCCACCAATAATATTAAATCCAAGAGAGCCAGAGTCACGATGAAGGATGAGAGTCAGTGCTTTAGTTTCTTCACCCTACAAAGAACAGATAAACATATTCAAAACATTTGTGTGCTTTGGTGGGTATGACAGCTAAAAACTTCTATCCAGGTTTGTTGCGTTGATTGTAGTTTAGAGAAGAATGTTCAGAACAACTTTGCAGGAGCAAAGCCAGTAGCTCCCAGCCACCCCACTGTTCTCCAGCAGTGCTTCTCTGTGAAACCCACCCTGTAAGATTTATGTGTATTTTTTATTGAGATCTACAGTGAGACACTTAACAGCAGCAGAAGAGTTTTATATGTAATACTGGTTCCTGCAACTACTTGACCTAGTCATATGTGATGTGTTATGTAAAATACTCCATGTTTCCAGTAGTCAAATTCTTGACTTTTCCAGTGCTGGAGGGTGACTGAATCTTAGGACTGCATTTTTATGTTGCTTCTCTCTAGTGCTAACTGAATGGCATTGTTTAAACAGTATCAAACATAGTGTTATACAACAGAAATTCCCTAGTGAGTTTTAGAAAACAGCAGTAAACAAAACTGCTGTGACTTCTGCAAAAGGCTTAGGGTGCCAATTGCTATTCACAGCGCCTGCCGTGAAGAGGTTTCTTCTTTGGAATTTCAATACTAGCAAACCAGAAATCTTCCACCATTGAAAATCCTTATTCCCTAAAATATGAAGTTCTACAGTGAACAGTTCTGATAGTACAAAAAATGTACCACAAAGATAGATTGGATAGACCCACAGTATCCAGAAGACTGTAAACATGATGTTGTCTTGTCCTCTTACCTCAGCTTGTTCCTAACTACAAACTAAACCAAAATGTCCTTTATGACACAGTGATGTTACTTAAGTCTATTAACTTTCATTAAGACAGAAAGTGTGTGTACTGTTAAAAGACAACTAAATTCTCACAATGTACTAACTACAATCTCAATCAAGTAGGTGTTCTTTACAGCACAACATCACAAAACTATACAAGACACAACAACAGAACACGACAAAAAGCCGTCTGAATAACAACTATAGGGTTGGTATGTTGTGCATCTATAGATATATACAAACCTTGCCTCCTCCAAGATCTTTTTCTTTGTTTTATCCAAAGGGTGAAGCAGTTATGAACACAAAAAAGTTTGAGGAAGTTATCTTACAAGTCTGGTTTTCATAACCAATTAATGACAAAAAATTACAAGTTACATTGTCATTGGATGCAGATGGTTTTAGTTTGTGCGTTTTTCTTCTAACATGTCAACTTGAAGTTGTCAATCACATATTAATATCTATTAAACTCATAAAAGATGTCAAAGTAATCCTGGATTACTGAATTACTCATACAGATTTGGGATGGTAACAAAGCCCAGGTCCCTGCCAGTGTAAACTGGCAGAGCTCCACCAACCGCACGCTCAAAGCTCTACCACAGGGGAGCTGCACAACATACTCCACCTGGAAATCTGGCTTACAATCTTAGTGTCAGTTTGTGATCACTGTCTTTCCTGCAGGTTGATAATAAATAGACTTGGACCTGATACTGAGAAACATGAATGAAGTCTGACCGATGTTATCTGAATTTGCCTGTAGTTGGCATCAGTAAGAATCAGGTACCCAGAAGTGGACTGAAAAATGAAATAAAGGCTATTTCCCTGCAAGCCTTCAGACCCAGACCTCAGACAGGATTTCAAGGAATAAATTTCCAGTCCTGTGAGACCACTTTCAGGGACTAATGATTCATGATTTGAAAGACAAGGACATGCTATTGCCACTGTGTACTTCCCCTATTATGCCTTAAGAAGGCAAATCAAAGGGAACAATGAAGTTATGACATTGCCCTCAAAACACTTCCAGTAATTAAAGTTGAATGTCTTCATTAAAGCTACCTTACATAACTATGATATGATGCTTTTTATACCTACCTGAACAAGTATTAAAGCAGGTGGGTTTGAATGAGTCAAAAGTTGTGTGTGTGTGGAAAACTAATGCAGTTTTTAGTGGGTAGTCCCTGAAAAACATCCATGAGGGCCTTAAAGATACTTTCCAGTCAGTTCAGATGGATTTGTACACTGTCTCCATCTTCTTGGCGGTAGCAGTCATGTTATGGAGCACACGTGCCACCACAGAGCACTAATCCCCCTGCCTGTGCTGAACTGCCCCAGCACCAGGGAGGCTGCAGTGTGTTGCTTTAACACTTGGTTACTTTTGCAGATTCATATCTTGAGTCTTAATGATTTCTTCAACAATCTCCTCTGCTTCATAAGGAGGCCACAATGCCAATGGTTTTTCCAGGGCTCTGCCTTTTTTTCCCCCTCTAACATGTCTCGCGTTCCACAGGAACAATCATCAAACAGTGAGGTAACTGTGGAAATGCAGTGGCCAGCATCCAGCCCTGCCCCGTCATCTGGTTCGGCAGCAGACCTGATGGCTGCTGGCATGTTGTATTCCCACAGCTGAACAGAACTCTTACACATAATTCTTGCAATTACTGTACTTCCCAGCTGAGTGACGTGGAGCTCACAGACCGCCTTTCCCTGCAGGTATTGGAAGTCTCTAATTTCTTTGGTAGTGCTGTGGCTAAGAAGGTCTGTCATCGTCACAGGAGGCGCTTCACCTCCTCATTTACCAGCAAAAGGGCTGCCGGGACCAGTCCAGTGGATCCTGCTTGGGGATAGTCTCAGAAAAAAGTATCATCTTGTAAAGGCCTTCATCTGGCTTTAATAGAATTAAAACTTGTTACCACTTCCACAGAGGTATTAAATACCAGATCATAAACTGGTCCCTGTATGTCTGATATATTTACTGAAAGTTCAGCCCTCCTTTTGGTTGTCAGGGCAGCAGAAGGGCTTCCACTGCTGGCTGCAGCCAACACTGAGAACTGCTTCCGATTCTCCCTGACTCTTTTCTTCCTAAAGGACTTTGATGGCTGTGTACATAAAGGAAGGACCAAATCAGCTTATCAATAGGTGTGAACAGTGGTATGTTTCAGCAAGGATTAAGCATTGTTTGAGTAGCATGAGGTTTTTCTTGACTATTTAGACTTTGATGTTTCAGGACTGATGTGCCTGATCAAAGGAAATACTAATTTCAAGTAAGACACACCACCTTCCCTACCACTCCCTCCTCAAGCTTGTCCACAATAAGCCTCACCTCTTCTCACTGAGGAATGAATAGTTGCACTCTTAATAAACCTTCAGATTTGGCTTTTGATCAAACATCTAGTAAATACACAGTGAAATTAAAGTCAGTAGCAAATGAGACACATGGAAAATACAACTGGAGTCACTTATGGCACATCTATCTTTTAAGGGACTTACAAAACTGTGAGGTATTTACAGATGACTGTGTATAAAATACGTATTTTATGTATATCTTCTCTCAATACAGTTCTGGCAGTGTTAGAAAACTTACTTTGGAAATGGGGATCAAAGTGCAGGACAGCTGGGTGGTTCAACCAGTATCACAAGGGAAGTCTATACTAAGGCAAACCCAGACCTGGGTCTCCAAAGCTGCTGAAGAAGTTTGTGTCAGCCAAAACCCCATATATTTGGGTCTTTTACGAATGGCCTAATGTCACTCAACATAGTATTTCGTCTTTTACTAAGCATTTACACAGAACTATATGTGAGTGTTTCTTCTGTTTTGACCAGAGGATGTCATCTGTTTTATTCTAGATTGGTTCTACATCTGTAGCAACAAGCAACCATCAGGCAGAGAATTCACACAATCATTTTTCTTCATCCGCTGAGAAGCCGGAACTTCCTATGGTAAGTTTTGCAATCACACCTAACCTATGAACCCAGTCTGTTACTGCTAGATGCACTTGAGTTTTCACATAGCCTGAACCATCACATCTTACAACAAAATTCATGAGATATGAATAATGATCATAATTAGTGATATCAAAGGTGCTGCCTGCTTTGAATATACAATTGCTTCTGAGATTGAAATTGACATTAGTTATTCCACATTACCATATGTGTAATCCATGTGGTCAGGGACCTAATCCTTGAGCAAGTATGTATGCCCTGCCGAGTGTTACAGTCTGTGCTGCACAGTGCAGAGTCCCTGCTAGAAAATAACCCCAGAGTACGAACTTGGAAGCATGCCACAACCCCAAATTGGGAAAGCATCTCCTGCACATGGGTCTTTAAAAAAAAACCTCTCTAGTGCACGAGGATGCAAGTTTCCTCATTGTACTTCTTTGCGAGCTGGGCAGAGGAGGGCTGCCGGTGTTGGAAAGCTGCCCAAAATGCTGTGAAAGACACGTAATTGATTGACCGCTAGACCACAAGTCTGTGGTGACATGACACCTTCCAGCTTTCTTCAGATTCAGCCTTGCTTCAGAAAACTGCATAACGGGCTTTTGTAATAGGACTGAAAATGAGCACAGTTGTCTCAGCCAGCTGTATCCATACATTCGATAAAAAGTATTGCTGGAAACTACATACTGTGCACATTTACAACTATTTGTAGTACCTTTCACACTAACAGCAGCTCACTACACTTTAGAGAGTTAAAGCAGAAACAGCATTATCAATACCAGCCACGAAGAAATGAAGGAGGGGCAGTGTGAGAATAAATGTGTGCTGTTTAGGAGCAGATCACAGACGAGGAGGTCGAGGTTTAGTGAGATGATTTCCGACAGCAGGACTGTTTGGAAGGCTTTCCTATCAGCAGCAATGCGAGAGGGAGCAGAGGCAGCTGTGGGCTAAGCTGCAGGAGCAGAAGGCTCTGAAGCATGCCATTGTGAAGTACAGGGGCTGCAGGAAAAGGCAGGCTCACAACTGACATGAACGGGAACCCCCAATTTCTTTTAACAACTGTACTAAGATTTTAAATACCACCATGTCCAGTATTGCCAGAAGTGGAACCAGTACAGAGTACATTCAGTATTAAAATACCCTTTCTGTTTTGAGTTAGCAGAACACAGTAGGTTGTTTTGCTCTGAATTTTTGAAAAGAAAAAAACAGGGGAAAAAGAGGAGACTCTAACACAAAGTTTTGTTTCACTGCAGGGCTTTTAGAGCCTTAACATTACCAAAGGTGTGAATACAGATGTTCGACAGTTTTGAACAGTTTAATACTGCTGTGTCTGTGGTAGCACATTCCAGGTCACAGGGAGTACTCTGAATGTCTTCATTTAAAAGATAATTGGTTTCTAGGGCTTCCCTCGCTGGGGAGCCTCATTCCAATTAAAACTTAAGGATTGTTGTAGCTCTGGCTTTTGATTCTGGTCATTTCACAAATGGTCTCATTCTGAGGGGCTGAAGTCAAGTTAATTTTTTCCTCCTAAACTGAGCTTTTAAAAGGACCCAGTGCTGCTCTGGAAAAAAACCCATGCAAGTCTGCAGCTGAGGTCTTGTATTTGGACATGGATTTTACAAAGATGATGGGCTTCAGATCATGAAACAGCTGCTGGCAAGGTGTCCGAGCTGTATAATAGTTAAACCTAAACATCACATTTTGTAGGAAGCTGTATTGTGGGACGCGAGGTGAGCTAGGAGTCTGGAAATCATTGGGTCACAACAGCCTCTTCCAATTCACTCTGCTTTGTGTTACTCTTGGGAGTCAATTTCTGGAGGTTTAATACCATTTCCAGCCCTGGAAATTCCATTTTTGCTGTTCAGGGTTTTCTTTAGGGAGAGAACCAAGGCGAAAAAAAAGTAACAATACCGAGACCTCGGTATTTTGATGTGTGAGCTGCCATCTGGGGTCCAGATAGTGATGATGGTCACATCAGCAAACATACACATATGGAAACCGGTACATTTCGGCTACTACACCCCACAGCTCAGACGTTCCAAGGGCACAGGGCCGGACGGCCCCTCGGCACGTCTCCCACACACCGACACCGGGTCCCGGTCACCCCTCTCGGGGCCGAGCTCGCCGCAGGGTCCCTCCTCCGCAGGGACACGCGCGGGCAGGCGTCCCGAGGCGCTCGCCCCGCGAGTGGGGAACCTTCTCCCGGGAACCCGCCTTACCTTGCCGGGTGAGGCGGCGCGGGCGCGGGCCAGGGCGTCGAGGCGGGCGCTGTACTGCGTGAAGCGCTTCTGGTATCGCAGCGCCGTCACCTGCAACTCCAGCTGCGCTGCCGCCAGTCGCGACAGCAGCGACTGCTCCCGCTTACCGGCGCGCAGCGCCTCCTTCTTCAGCGCCTTCTCCAGCGCCGCCGCCCGCGCCTGCAGCGCGGCTCCGTGGGCTCGCAGGGCGCGCAGGCAGCCGTGCCCGCCGGCCCGGCGCTCGCCATGGGTGAGCATCAAGCCGCAGCCCTGGTCGCAGAGGCCGGCGGGTCGCGCCTCGCAGCGCTCCCGCATGTGCGCTTCCACGTCGCGGAGGTTGAGCACCTGGCGGCAGCCGCGGTTGCGGCACTTGGCCGGGGAGAAGTCGCAGGTCTCGGCGTGCTCGCCCAAGTGCTGGAGCGGCACCACCGCCTCGCAGCCCCGAGCGTGGTTGTCGCACTTGATGTCCAGTTTGAGGATGAGGCTCTTGAGCGGCAGGACGTGGTTGAGCTCCTTGGTGGAGATGCGCTGGCAGTTGACGGGGCAGCTCCCCTGCTGCACCACCCAGGGCAGCACGCAGCCGGCGCAGAAGACGTGGCCGCATGGGGTGGTCAGCGGGTCCTCCAGAACTTTGTTGCACAGGTTGCATTTGAAGTCGGGATCCACGTCCCCGCTGAAGCGATCCAGCTCGAACCCCATCGTCCTTCCGCTTCTCCGAAAACAAGCGGGAAAGAGAAAAAAGGGGAAAAAAATCTGTATAAAAAGAGCCCGACCAAAGTTACCGAAGTGCGGGCCCGGGGCAGGAAAAGGCGAGAACAGTAATAAATAAGCGCCCGCGGGGTACCGCGGGAAGCAGCGCAGCTCTCCGCCCGGCCCCGCCGCCGCCGCGGGCTGCTCTCCCCGCCGCCCCTGCGCACAGCGCCGCCGCCCGCCCCGGCACAGCCCGGCCCCGCCCACCCCGGGGGTCCCCCCGGGAGGGACGAGGGGGAGAAGCGGGCGGGGAGCGGGCCGGGCTCCGGCCCGTCAGCCGCGGCCGCTGCCGGCGGTGGCAGGTAACCGGGAGCCCCAGGGAGCGGGCGTGCCTCGGGAGACCCGAGCGTCCGGGGCGGGGGGACAGGAGGGGAGGGGGAAGCGGAGGGGAGGGCGGGCGGTGGGTGAGGAGGAGGAGGGCCGGGCGTGAGGTGAGGCAGGGAGGAAGGAGGAGCGTAGTCTGCCCGCTAAGTGTACCTCGCGGCCGGGGACAGCGGGGTGCTCGGGAGGGGCACGGGGACTCTGCGGGGCGGGAGGAGGAGGCGCGGCTGCAGGACCCGTCCTCGGGCCGCTGAGGGACCGGGCCGTGTGTTCTGCCCCTCCGCGGGACATCCTCACCCCACAAGTGGGGCCGCTGTCCTCAGGGGAAAGGGAGACCGTTCTCTGTGTGCATCGCCTGTTAATGCCACGTGGATGTAAGTGAGGGTGACCAGGAAACGTAACCACTTCTGATAGCTGTTCCTGCGGGGAGATGATTTAAAAGCACTCCAGAATCGCTATAAAAAGCTAGCCAGACCACACCTGAAGTACCAGACATAGCGTTAGGCAAAACCAATTTCTCTTACAAGGCAGATATTCGAGCTCTGAAAAAAAAAAAAAGGCAATAAAAGCGAGCAGCTTTGTTCCTTGTGGATGGTAGCGCAGAGCTCTCACATGCACTAAAGCCACACACCAGCTCAATTGTTCTTTTAATAATGTGTTTTGCTTTGCGGCAAAAAAAAGCCCAACTGGAAACTTTAGTTTCAAATGACCTTTAGTATATGCCTATTATATCATGGTAAAATGATTCTCTGAATGTCTGGGATGATTACTTGTCTGTTAG
Source organism: Ara ararauna (assembly GCA_028858755.1). Taxonomy (NCBI): domain Eukaryota; kingdom Metazoa; phylum Chordata; class Aves; order Psittaciformes; family Psittacidae; genus Ara; species Ara ararauna. The sequence goes on from CM054385.1 coordinate 8,361,875, forward strand.
TGACCTTTACCAGGCAATGGACTAGTGCTTACACAACTGTGTTCTCAGTTCAGTCTTGGGCAAGTAGATTTTAGCATTAGGGGTTTTCACTTTTCAATATGAATTCCATCTGTAGTGCTCATTTCATTCTAGCTATTAATGTTCCATAAAGCTTAAGGTTGCTCTTGGCTGTGTAACATAGACCTACGGAAGAAAGTGTGCATCACATATTTAGGGTTATATACCTAGCTAAGGCATTTTTTGAGTATTTCGTTAGGAATTTTCTCCGGATTCCTCTCTTCACCAGTCTCTTTCTTCTCCCTCCAGCAACCCTGACCTCCAGCCAGACACTCTGCTGATTCTCCGTGCTCAGTATGGAATGTCAGTACACTTCACTAGTAGGACACTGTTGTCTCAGTCTGTCACAAAAGCTCGGATAGCTGTTACTAATCACGGCATCTATTTTTCCACGGGCATTTTATCTCAGATGAAACTTCAGATTAGTGGCCTGGGGATGCACATGGTACAAATGAGCAATGAGGGTTCGTGTTCAGTTTCAAAGCTGCTGTATCAGACTACATCCAATGGCGAAATCCATCAGTGCAATTGACCAGGAGTTTATAAAGTGCCTCATGCGTTGAGGATGTTTGTAAATAGAAGTAGAAATACCTTACTTCCTCCAACCATAGATGTAAGCAGTTTTGGTTTAGTTTCAAAGCATTCAGTTTCAAAGGTGTCATTACAGGATGGTCAAGGCCATTCCTGTTGAAGCCAGAGGAAGAGCTTTTGTTGGTATCTGCGTGGATGATGTCAGTACCAGGTTTCTTGAGCTATTTGAAACTATACAAATATTTGGATGGAAAATATGGGCAAGAACTTGAATAACAGTTTCATTTGGAGTCATGGCTGGGCAGACGGTGTGCTGAGTTCTGCGATGTACTTTAATGTGACATTTATGTAGGAATGGATTCTTTATTTATAAATGAAAACTTCTGAAGGCCACTGCAGTCTTGCATTGAGACTACACTTTGGAGTGCTGACAGGGAACTGAAGTTCCTGTCTCCCTGCTGACGTTATCCACGGCAGAAGGCACAAATGGAGCTTTCCCTACTGGAGACACATTTCAGTTCTCCCTTAAAAAAAAACGTTTACAAAGCAGCTTCTCAACATGAGCCTTTAATGTTATTTTCAAAGGCTGAGGTTTGAAACTGAAAAGAGGTTTGGTTTCCAGATATTGCCACCAGGGCTGAAATTACATTGCCACAGCTGAGGAAGGTCCTTTTTATTTAGTCAGTTCTCTCCTCATCAGAGATCATGTACTGGGGTGGGACCATTACTGAACCATTTGGGCTTTGTCATTTAACTTTGCTATTCTGTCATAAGAGGGGCGAGAGCATGTCAGTTTGTGCTTTGGGATGCAACACAAAGTGCCAAGCTCTTTGTGAGAAACTGTGTGGGGTTTTTACATCATGTACTTGCCTTTAAGAAAGTAGAAACCATAAAGTAACACAGAGATAAAGCTGTATCCCTCCCCACGGCAATGATCTGTGTCATTCTTCTACCTTACTTGGTTCTAGCAAAACCCCTAAGGTTAAGAGGGCACATCCAATGTAATATGGTCTTCCTCATGCACCTAGTTCATGAGTTGGAGGTGCTTGGAAACCGAAGCTCACAATGGTCTTGGGCATATTTAAAATATGTTTAGCGTATTTGGAATAAAATCAGAATCACAGAATGGTTTTGATTGGAAGGGACCTTAAAGGTCATTGAGTTCCAACAATATGTGCAGTGTAGTTTAAAATGTATCTAAAAAGTCAAGCTTTTCTCCGCATTCAATTCATTGCCAAGCACTGAAGCAATGTACAGAGTTATACATTTGAACGATTCTGTATTCTATGACATTTTATGACCTTTCTTATATTATGTATGTTTTACATGTTTTTCTTTATCTGTGTAGCTGCCATCATTATAATTCAAGGGAACTTGCCTCAATCCTTTATTTCCACTGCTGGTAGAAGTATAAGTTTGCAGTAATAGAAGATACACAAAAGAGCTGGCACATGTGGCCAAAATGAAATGTCAGTCTTGTAATGGTAGAGCATCATCCATATCAACTGCAGTAGAGATGCTTCATAATGATAATGGTTTATATGACATTTATATTAAGTATTTTATAAAAGGTTAGACTCTGGCTTGGCAATTGAGCTAGGATTTCTGGGTTTTATGTGTATGAGTAGAAGGTCAATACAATATTAAAGTAGATGCTTAGAAGTAAATTTTATATTAGCGACAGAGCAAGCTGCATCAAAAATCCAAATCGAATCCTTCTGTTTCAGAAGAAACACTTAAGCAAGAAGTAGAAGATGGCACATGAGCATCCTTTCTTGATTCATACATATTTTTGTGTAGTTGCTTAAGAGCTATTCCATTGCCTCAGCAATCTAGCTGTTTTCAGACACATACTTGAAGAACTGGCGTCATTTGAGCTTATTTCATAACTGGCTTCCTTCTCATCTCTTCACACAACTAGTCATACTGAAGTTTATATTTTATTTATGAATAATTGAGAGGCAAGGTCCCCAAGAATTTTGGCTCAAAGTACACTTTTCTATATTAATATGAATAAAGAAAAATATAGAATAATGCTCTTATTTCTGGGGCTTTTTAGGAAATTTGATCAGTCAGCTGTGTTGAGTGCTCATTGTCTCAATAGTTACATTAATTCAGCACTGCAACATCTGAGAGTTGAAGTTATTTACTATACATTTTATTTTGAACAAACTCTTTGCGGTAAGGGAGAATTAGCCATATTTTAAAGCTGGGCTTAATGAAACGTGGGATAATGGAACTGCCCGTTGTGATTCAGTCAGTCTTTAGCTGAGTGCTAGAAATTGAATTCTGCTTTTCCTGAGCTGTTCTTCGCTTGATATTGGAGCCAGTTTTGGTGAGCAGTTGCTTTTTATGAGTAAGGCTGTGATTTGAGTACAAGACTGCGGCCCAAATCTGACCACTGCTTGCCCAAAACTACTCAGGGATTCCAAATTTCAGTGGAGGCCACATCCGAGAAAGCACTCAGTATCCAGTGCTATGGCCAGAAAAGCTGCATCTTGAATTTCTTCAGCAATACAAAACGTGCAGTAGATATTGAATTATGATGTAGACGCCACATTCTGTACTATGTAATTTCTTTGTCTTTTCCTCCCTTATTTAAACAACTTAGAGAGAGAGAACTGACATTATATATGCCTAATTCCCTTTCACGCATCTTGCATGTTGTAAGTAATGATAATGTTTAAATCCAGACTGCAATTAACTCAGTGGTAATGGGTGGGACATAAAATGCAAGCCATAATTTAGAGGCATATTCTGTCGGAGTTTGTACAGTGAATTCAGTAATAGTGGAGGTCAGTCCATGTTTCAGGGAATAGAGTGTGCTCAGTGAGCACAAATTGCTGTGGGTCTTTTCCCCATTTTCTATGCATATGGATGTTGCAGACCTGCCAGATAGTACTCACACACGTAGCATGTTGCATGGGTAGGTGTGTTTGGGATTGTATTTAGCTGACAAATCTGAGAGCCTTTGGATTGCGCTTAATTGACAGTCTGGCCCCATGAAAAAAGAGGTGAAGCTGTATTTATATGTGACTGTGTTCATGTATGAGCATTTCCAAAAGTGTTTAAGTCTAGCCCTTTTCTCTTCAAATGTGAAACGTATTCCTGTTTTCAAGAACAGGAATGGAAATTTGTTCACTTTTCATACTGTCAGGACAATTGTGAATAATGTGGAATGTTCTGGTTTTTTCCACTGTTTTATCTCAGGATGCTTTTGTACCATTTCCAAATGAAACAGTTGCTTGCACAAGGTGCATTTGACAGGCAGGGTTTTGTGATCATCCACTATTTCTTAGGAAAGCAGTCGTCCTGCTTATGTATTTAAAGCACTGTTGAAATTTTTATAAACTAAGGAAAAATTCGCTATTAAAACGTGTCTTAGTTCAAAACCAGAAGCCTTGTGGAAAGCCCAGTCTGTTAGGTAAAAAAATCTTAACTTCTGGGTCAGATGAACCCTGAGGTAGAAGGTTAGAAGAATGTTGCTTTGCCTGATGAGTGCTGCAGCAGGATGTTGTAGTGACCACAGCTGTATGTGGGCTCAGGGAGGGCACAGAACATCTTTGGATGGTGAGTCCAGCTGTTACTACTGACCTCTGCCTCTGGAACTATCTAAATTACTGATTGCCAGAAGCTAGGAGAGAATCACTGCAAACAGACGGTGCCATTATCTGTGCAAGATGAGTATCCCCAACTGATTGCTCTTTGAGACAGGATTCTGGGCCTTGTTGACCTTTAATTAGATCCTAATTGAGCTTTTGCCTTTTTTGTTTTTTTGATAGCCAAGGTATTTTGGAAACCTTTTCATTTTGGTGCTCTTGGATTTTCTGTGGAATTTATGTTGCTTTAAAACACAGGGTTTTTAAAAAGTGCGTTCCAGTACTTAGAAATAGTAAGCTCAGATTTCAAAGAGTTATTTCCTTATTTCTAGTTGGGAAGGGAGTTGGGATAAAATGAAGCTGTGGGTAGAGAGGTGTAGCAGGCCTTTGTGAAGTTGAAGCAGGGACCTGACAGAAGCTGCCTGGTGAAAAGAAGCAAATATGGTGAGTGTGTGGAATGAGCCACTTGAAAAACGTGTGCAGGTTTAGAAAATTAATAATAATGAGTGTATTTGATATTCAATGCTGCAATAAGTTTAATCTTTTTAAAATAAACTTTGTATGATCAGGCTGGGATCAGCATCAAACTGGGTATGCAGGTCAAAAATGGCTTGTTGTGGTCTGGACTTGGATGGGAAAGGTTGAGAACTGCTCTTTTGCCTTTGTGCTCTTCCTTCAACTCCTTTTGGGAGTTATATGTTTTATATACATCAAGTGTTAAAAGATTTCATATAGGAGGATTTTACATCAGTGTTCTCTTGGTGTGTTGAGATTGTTTATCACAGCCTACGCAGAGATGTGCAATAACATCCGAGTGGTGTTTTGGAGAAATTGTGAGCTTGGAAGATCACAGATTCCCTGTGCAACAGAAACTGAAGATGTCTGTAGGAAATTTCAACATCAGAAAACCATACAGCTGGAGATCTCATCCCCAAAAACTTCGTGTTTATATTTCAGGGATCCTAACTCAGTGATATTCTTGCCAGGGAAGTGCTATCATCAGGGAACTGTTAAGCCGCTGTTAAGTGTGCAAACCTCTTGATGCAAGTTAAAGTTTTCATTAATATTAATGATCAAAGATCTTAAGAATTTAGTCCCCACTGAATTAGGCAGTCAGCAGATTAGTAAGTCATATGCTAAGAAGCTTACACTAGTTCAGGCCATTGTTTTTCTTATTAATATGCATCAGTGTTTACTCTTAATTCAAAATGGTGCAAAGGGTGGGAGTTGTGTGTGTTCTGCAAACCAGTCTTTCAGTTCAGAGAAAGAAAGAAGGTACATCCTAGCTATTAAACAAATCCAGTTTTGCTATTAAGACGCAAAAGGTGGGGTTTTTGAACATGAGGATGTTTGGGTTTTTTTTTCTCTTAAAAGAACACACACTTGTAGTTATGAAGACTCTTTCTCTTTGCACGAGCAGAGTCCTTTGGGAGCTCTAAATCTCTTTACGAGTCATGGCTGAGTAGGTACAGAGACCCCCAAGGCCTCTCTGCTATGGCTGGTTTATGTAACTTTCCAGTTGTGCAATGATGTGGAGAGTCAGGAGCTTTAAAATCCATGCTTGTGCTCTGAGCTTGAGTGTTGTACTGCACAAGATGCTGCACCAGATCCATTCAGATTGCATTGTTAAATATTAATGTTCATCGCTATCTTGCTGTAGTGAAAAACATTTTGTGGAGCTCTCAGAACTATTTCAGGTTTAGGCTTATTTTTGTTTCTCAAATGCCTTGATGCAGGCAACTTCCAGCTCCTTTCCCTTTTCTTTCTTTTTTTCTTCATTTTTTTCCTATTGTGGTTTTGTGCTACTAAGTCTGCCTTGAAATTTCATCAACATTTTGGACATTGAATGAAAAAGCACAGGTGGTGTTCATGAGATCTCCTCTGAACTCTGACAAAGATTTCAAAATGAAGAAAAGTATTTATCTTTGTATTTTGGCAGTCTCTGCTGCGTTTGCAGGGACAGAATGTGAGCCGCTCAGCAAAACAGGTTTTAGGGTAAATACTAGATCTGACTGGAAAAATAAAAGCAGAATTTTCTGAAAACTCCTTGAAATAGCAAATTTGTTGTCACTGTAAAAATTAAGAAATAGATCATTATGAGGAAATATTGTCCTCATTTTTTTTTACAATTTCTAAATTAAAAATGTAAATTTTCTGTACCATTTTTTTTAATTGTATTGAAATAGATACTTACCGTTTTTGTTTCTGAAATAAGGAGGTTTGAAAAAGCAAACATTTTGTTTACCAGGATGCCACATAGAGAAAGCAAGGAAAATGAGTTACCTGAAAAATTAGCAAAGTAATGGTGATAATACAGCTAGTGCTTGCTCTTAATTTAAAAATAGATTATTTTCAAATATAGCATTATAAAAATGGTCATAACTTTTTCAGTCAAGTCTAATAATACAAAGGACATGTCCCCAAGAACATGAAGGAGGCTGTTTCTTAATTCTTTTTAGGACTTACTGATGAGGCTGAAACTTCAGAATCCAGTCAACAGAGGATGGTCTGGAGCAGGGAGCAGTGGGGATTTCCAAGTAAGTCAAGTTTGAAATGAGGATTGTGCTCCATGTGCGGCATATGGCTGATTTTCCTTCTCCAGGACATACGTCTGTGAGGAGGATTGGCAGCTTTGATCATGGGGGGGATAGAGATGGGGATGGAGATTTCTGTCCTAGGAAATGCTGTGGGTGTCATGTAGACAAGAGAAGGAAGCAAACAGAGGCCCCAGAGGGAGCGGTTGGCATCCTCCAGGAGGTGAGGAGACTCCTATGGAGAACAACGCCGGTCCCAGGTGGGAGCTGTGATGTGTTTGTGTCCTCTGAGATCTGTGTTTGTACCTGGGTTAAATGGTTTCAGGGACACCCACAAGGTCACAAACTCCACTATTTAAAGTTGTTCTTTTTCACTTGTTTTCCTTACTTTTACTAATTAATGTCCTACACAGTTTGTTCGCAAACCTAGTGTATATATGAAGGAGTAGAGACACTTGCAGGACCTGAAGGTAGGCTGAGATAACTGACAGACACATGTCAGAAACAGAGCTGAGGTCCATGATCTAAACATGCCAGTCTCCCAGGCCCACTGTGTGGCTTCTTTGGACCACGCCTTCCTCCTAGGAAATGGCTGGGAGAGGGGCAGGAATCCTTTCAATGTCATATCCCTATTCTTTCCAAAAAGATGTGCTGCGATGGGTATCTCCAGAACTCATCAGAATTGCTCCATGAGCATTACAATGGGAATAATATTTTGAAAATGACCTCAATAGCAGTTCCCCAGGTATTGCTTCTCTTCTCTGGTCTCTTTCACTGCGGCTCATGTTTTTCACCATGTAGCAATAATAGGAGGCTGAAAGTGTAGCAGTTTATTCAGGATCAAGGCTTTCTCCCAGATTGCAAAGCAGAGAATCCTGCTAAGCATCAGGAGAAGATTTAACTAGTAACTAGTACAGGGTGTTATGTGTTTGGTAACAAGTCCCTTTCTGTAGCTGTTTTCTGCTGCAGGCTCTCCTAGGAAGATGATTGTTTCGGTATAATGACTTACGCTGTATTGCAAACTACATTGCTTTGTAACAGTAAGGACATTATGAGATTGCTCCCATACCTTCTCTTCATGTACTGCTAATTCATTTTCCATTAGACAGTGTTTATAAAGGCTACATATTTTTCCGTACTCCAATTAAAATAACTGCTGTTTGTAAAAGGACCTTGTGCTGTGAAGTCGGGGAGACTTCACCTATGGTACATAAGGGCAACACAAAGCCTACTTACCATTTGCAAACAAAGACTATGACTGCTCCCAGCATCCTGCCTATTCAGAAACTTGGTGCAAGGACCTTCTTGACATTTGCTACTTAAAGTTCTGCATTTTGGGGATCAAAGGTGCTTTTCTTACCCAGTCTGTTTTTTGATCATCGGAGCTGTAGCTAAGAGACATGCTGGGAAGAGCAGACTGGTTGTGTCTCCCTGAGACATGTTTATGTAAGACAGTGGTTGCTCTGTGCTGTGTCTTTGGCTATATGCAGTCAGAGTGGATATGTACTACTATAGCTCCAAGTAGCTCAGGCTCCAAAGCCTGTCCCTTTAGCTCCATCTCTGAAGGTTGATTTATTTGATTCTGAAGGCAGGTATCAGCTAAAGATGTGGGGTTTATTCTGCAATAGCTTTATGCCTTCCAATACTTTTTTCATTAGCCACTGTGGAAATTGATTTTTCCTCTCAATGTAAAGAGAAATTCTGTAAGATTTGTAAAGGAAAGTGGGCTGAAAAATCATGGAATAGATCATGGTACGAATGTTTATAGATTATTGAAGCTTGATGAAGTAGGGTCTAGTGACTGATTTAAGTCATTGAATAACAAGATAGGAAGTCATGGAAAAAGCCAAAGGTAACAGCCTTGATGGTAGAGTTAAATGATTTATCTGACCATAGCTATTCTAAAGGCAAAGGTTAGCGTACTGAACTGGTGTTAGGAATTATTCCAGGAGGCATGCAAAGCTCTTTCAAGTTGCTGTAATGTATTTAAGTTGTGCATTTGCCATTCTCTTAGTATTAGCCTCAGTTTTCATAAAAGTACAGTACTGACCTTTACAGCGTAAAGTTAGCACATAGGCAGTTATCAGGAATTTATTTAAGGCAAACATTGAAATAGGACAGCACCAATGGCAACAGTAAAGGTAAAAGCTGTAGGTAACAATGGTAAGGACACAGGTTTATTTTTTATTTAATATATGTAGTTAAGTACTATGATTCACACTTGTGTATTTTTCCAAACATTTGGAGATCATTTTTCTTGTCTAACAGATCCCAACTGCTCAATTACCTCGGTTGGAGGCATCGTACCACAGCTATAGCAGTAATTTGGTCCTGTCTGTCTAAAATCCATTTTTCTCCTTTTTGCACTGACACCTGCCTTCCTTTGCTTTCCTGTATAAGCCTTCCTGTCCTATGCTTTTTCACACTGCCCAAGTCACTTCTCTCCCTGTTGTTGCTTTTTTGTTTCTTCTTTCATTTCTCCACTCTTTTCCTTGTATTCTCCTTATTTTCTCATCTCACACTGTCTACCAGTGTGACTTCCATTCCATATCTTTCCAACCCACGGCATCTGGTTTTACTTGGCTGTCCTTGGCAGGCCTTTTATATTGCTCAAGGGGTTGGCTTCTTACTGGAATATACACCCTTCTGGGGCCTTGACTGGTAAATGTTAATGCTCAGACTGTGCCTGCACACTGTTGGTGGCATTTTGCAGAGTTCTTGGTCTCTGGAGTCGAGTCTGTCACAAGGAGAAAGACTGTGTTCTCAAACACTGATGTTTACTGTGCTGCATAGAAGGGCAACATCTAAGTGATCTAGAGGAGGCTGCAAGATAGGGTCTACATACCTTTAAAAGTAATGAACCTACGGAGACAACTTTAAAGTAGTAAAATGGAAAGTGGTGGAGGCAGGTGCTGTGTTGGGGAAGATGCTTCTCTCTTTGGTTAGAAACGTTGTCCCACATGGGGCAGGACAAGGGTAGAGGGGTGTATAATCCTATTTAAAATAGCTGTGAAGAAAAAATATCCCAAGTACTAACATCTGAAGAGAGAGCTACAACTCTAGTGAATATAAAATGCTTAAATGCTGCTCAGTTCTGCACAACAGAATCCACGCTGTTTTCCTTAAAGCAGTGCATGCATTGTTGAAAATTCACAAAGGGTAAATTAAGGTAATGATATTCCAAGAGGGAGAAAGGTAGGAGAATGGCAGATTTCTTGAAATGTGTGGACACATTGATGCCTCTCATCTGCTGGAAGCTAACAACTTGGTGGGAGTAGTAATGAATAGAAATAGGATTATAGAAATAACAAGCAACTTAGCCTTGCACTCTCCTAGTAAGAAATCTTGTTGCACACAGTGTATTTCTGCTTTAGCATTGATTTATATGGGGGATAAATTAGCTTATTTATTATTTGCTGTTGATTTTTTTCATATGGCTCCACTGCTTGTTATTTTCCCATAACATTTGCCCAGCATGCCTTCAGAAATACCAGATAATGCTCACAAACGCTCCAGAAAAGTGCCAACTAAATATTCCACAAAGTACTTGAAGATCTTGTGCAATGTTTCCCCTGGTTTTTCCCAGCTGTTTTTTAGCATTGATTTAATATTTCCTCTGTGAGCAATTAGCATTTTTGTGACATTAAACATAGTGGGGAGATTGTGTTTCCACATGTGAGTAGAGTGTCTGCTCTGATTTTTCAGAAGAAAATAAATGTTCAGTGTTTGTCTTCATCAGAAATTGCTGCCCCGGCGTGCTTCTGAAGGATTTGGTTTCTTACAGTCTTTTGGGGTTGTCTGTGGCTTCTCCAAAGGAAATAAGGTACTTTTAGTAGTAAAATTCAGACTACTCAAAATACATAGTTTGTGACACTTTGGTTTTCTGCTGACATCAATAGGCTTTGCATCAGGCTCTTAATATTCCACATAACATTTAAACAGATTACCTGGAGTATTTTTCAATCTACCTGTGTGCTAAAGAAGAGATATCTATGCCAGCTGTCTAGAGCATGAGGAATTTAGGTTATAAAGGTATAGAGCCATGTAAACCTTACCTGTCTCATGGAACAGTTTGCATTCACTTCAGCAGCAGTTCTTTTCTCCTTACTTCCCTAGAAGTTGTTTCTAAACAACATGACCCAATGAAAGACTGATGAAACTTAGTAAATGCAAGTTTTGTGCTGTTTCTTTACTGCTGATTGTTTCATTATGAATCCAGTCCTGACTCATAGCAGGACTGCAGCATTGCTTATCACCTGTTTATTTGAAGCCTGTGACTTTGGGAAGCGCAAGAATCGTTATGCACAGTCAGGCCTCTAATTAGACTGGTAACATCTCAGTAATGCAGGATTGCTTTATCAGGGCAGGCAAAACAGTGCAATTTGCAAAGCTTGTTGTCTTTTGAGGATAAACATTTCTGGAACATATTGCAGGCTCTTAAAATCCCATTCTCTGTGAATATAATTGATAGAAATCAACTTGTACCATTCTTTATGGAGCTAGTGGATGCCATAACAATGTTCCAGGTAGATCTCAGTATGATCTTAATGCAACGTTGAAAGGAACTGTCTTTTATGAGATATAATGAGCTCTTCCTTTCTTCTGCTTCACTCAAAAAATGTCATTTAGACTTGGACTATACAGATGTGAAATAGATAAAGTCTCTATGGAAGGGGCATTCAGCACTCTCGTATCTGCTGAATGACCACTTTTCGTGAAACGTTTGAACTATGAGAGTTAAAGTCATCACAGTATTTCAAGCATTCAGTACTTTGCCTATCAGGAACATTTTCTGTCACTTATAAATTTTACATTAGTTACATTATTAAGTTCTGTGATGGATTTCTAGGCAAATACTTATTCGTCCAACATCACATTGTGCAGAAGCTGCTCTATGCACTCTGCATACTCAACTGAAATTCATGATTTCCAAAGTCTGAAAGATACATCTGTGCTCAGACAACTGTGCTCAATCCATCACCTACCACCAAAATCAGCAGTGTTCCCTTCAGATAACCAGTGAACTGTTTTCTAGCTCATTTTCTACGTTTCTGAGGTGGGGGGAACTGGCAATCTAATACGTTGGTGCTCACTATGGGTTTTTGATGGAAGTACACATAAATACAGTGATATGTTCTTGCTCTTGGTATTCAGAAGGTGCATTTTAGGATTAATGAGTTTTTTAAATGATGAAAGAAATTTTATTGACTCTGTCCCAAGACTTAGTAAATGAAAACTCTTGCTACTCTTACTGGTGTTAGTGGAAAGCTGCTGCTGCACTTGGCCCTCTTTCACTGTACTTCCATTGCTGTTGCTTTTGCTTGTAACAAGTCACCATGTTTATGGGTATTCTGAGGAGTGTTGTGTGAACTTCAGCTTACATTAGGATGGAGGCATATAGACATAAATTATGCTTATATTTATTATCTTTTCATTGCTTATCCAAATGCCTGCGAGCTGTTTCTGAGGAGAAACCCCTACTAGTTCTTTATCAGTCAAAGCATCCAGAATATGGGACATTTTGTAAATCCAAATGATGTTTTAGTGACAGTCTTGTCATACTCTAAGACATGTATTGCAGAAGTGCTTTCATGACCATTTAGAATGTTTCTTTTACCTGGGAGCCCACTGATAACATCAAGCTCCTTGGCAGACTTTATTGTTGCCTCTGGGCTTGTCATGTCACTGGTTCAGGCAGAGTGCTCAGTTTGCTGTTACTTAACTTTGCTTCCAGTCACCAATATGTCCACTCTATCTGTCCTGAAAATAAGACCCTCTCCACTAGCACAGTTACACAATTTGTGAAGAACTTTGTCTTGCAAAAGCCAAACAAATAGGTGCTTGATTCATTCAACAGTGTAGATGTCTGCTTAGAAGTCAGCTTTAGCCTGTGCAGCATACATGGTATTGCATTTGTGCTTGGATAAAAACCAAGGCAAATAAGTCAACCTTTTTTTATTGTAACTCTTAGTTGCAAGACTTTTCTTAAGTAATTTTTAGGATGAAAAGATACTGCATTGGAAAAGACATCAATGGCCCCAGAGCACATCAAGATGAGTCATTGTAGGCATTTTTTTTCAGCTACAGCAGGTCCTTCTACAACTGATAGGCCTATTCAAAATTATAACAAATGGATGTCTGTCATTTTAATCTATAACTATTAGTTTCATATTTCGTATGAAAAGATTTCATAATTTCATCTAAGAAAACCAAAATAATGAAAAATACAGAAAGGCATCATTATTATTATTATCCATTTTCAAAATGAGCAGCAGACGCTCCGTGTCAGCCTTCACAGATTTCAACTTCAGTGCCCAGCTTTTAACTAGAAAGCAGCTTTATGGGCAAGGTGTGTGAAATGACTTCTGGAATCATACAGCAGTTGAGTGGAACAGCTTAGTTAAGTCCCAAGTTGCTCGTGTCTAGTCTTGTACTTTAGCCATTTATCAACATTATCCCTAACTTTACAAGAAAATGTAGACCTAGTAAACAAAAAACAACAAAGGCAGAAATGGTAGATGGCACTTTCCTCGGTATCTTCAGCAACCTACATCTAGAAATGCCCAGTTTCAGGAACTAGCACTAAAACCTGACATTACTATTTTCAGCAATAGTATCACTTGAGTGAGCATGGAGTTTGAGTTAATCACTTATACCTGAGGTGCATCCTGTACCTCTAGAACAGGGCTTATGTGGTCATACTGGATAACAGTAATACATAGCAATGTTTCTGTATTAGTAAGAATATATGTATAAAAGTTATAAGAAAATTTAATACTATAAAAAGTACATACATAGAATAAGAATATGTAAGAGAAAGGTAGAGAGAACAGAGTTAATAAATAGGGACTCAAAAATTACAAACTGTTGTAACTGTAATGCCATACCTAAACAAAATTAGAGGTCAGGGGGCAATCCCTGGCTGTAAGTAGTATCTGCAGACTTGTACAAAATCTTTATGAAGAATTGTCGTGGTTTAAGCCCAGCCGTCAACCCAGAACCACGCAGCCATTCGCTCACTTCCTCCTTTTCCTCCCCCCAGCTCCCGGAGGGATGGGGAGGAGAATCAAAAGAATGTAACTCCCACGGGCTGAGATAAGAACAGTCCAGTAACTAAGGTATAACACAAACCACTGCTGCTACCACCAATGATAATAATGAGAAGGGAAATAACAAGGGAAGAGAATACAACTGCTCACCACCTGCCGACCAATACCCAGCCTGATCCCAGCAGTGATCTAACCCTTCCAGGTAACTGCCCCCAGTTTATATAGTGGGCATGACATGCTGTGGTATGGAATACCTCTTTGGTCAGTTTGGGTCAGGTGTCCTGTCTCTGCTTTCTCCCGGCTTCCCCTCCTCCCTGGCAGAGCATGAGACTCAGAAAGTCCTTGGTCAGAGTAAACATTACTGAGAAGCAACTAAAAACATTGGTGTTATCAGCGCTGTTCCCAGGCTGAAAGTCAAAACCACAGCACTGCACCAGCTACTAAGAAGGAGAAAAATGACTGCTACTGCTGAACCCAGGACAAGAATGATTACTGTTGACTTTAAAAATGACTAGTACTGACTCATGCTGGTTTTGAAGTCTCTTTTTTCCTGTGATTTGCTTATTTATTTTCAGTACTGATTCGTTGAGAGGAACCATAATAAGGCAGGCTTCAAGGCTCAGCTTTTGAGTTCCTTAATTCAATCTAGAGAGATCATTGCTCCAAATAAAACTAGCTGTATAAATATACCATTGTATAAATGTTTGAGAGATACTGTTGGACTGGGACAATATCCCAGACATTATTGCTAAGATTTATTGTCTGGGAATCTGAATAATATTCTGTAGAATCTCTATTATCAGTATTAGGCCATGATCTGTGTTACTTTAATTGGCTGGCATCATACACTGCAGCATGTTATTCTTGCTATCTACTTAATCCTAGCAAGAATAAACTAGTCTCTGGAAACAGCAGTCTTATGAAAGAAAATATCAGACTTTATATAAACTAGACTTAGGGTTCATAGAGAGGAGAGCCCTTGTCCTCACTAGACTAAGTAGTTGTTGCATGAACAACCCGTACAGGCATATAGAGCACCTTCATTGTCTTTGTTCTGTGATGAGCTGAAATGAGATGTCAAAGTTAATTCATCTCCTGTTGTGCTCAAGCCAAGGAAAGAAGCGCCTTTTTGTGCTACTGGCGATTATTGAATGTCCCTGGGCTTTAAAGAACACACTGTGTTCTGCAGCAGTCACTGTGCATTTCTTGTTCAAGGTTGATTTAGTCCAGTTTAGTTTGCTGTTTGCATGTTTTGACTTTTTAATTTAGTCATTGAGAACATACAGCTGAGAAAGAGATCCAGGTTGCAGATGACATTGGGATGCCTAAATAAGAAGACAAACTGTTCCGTACTGCTGCAGGGTGATGCCAACTATGTGAGTTCACAGTTAGTTTTCACATTTCACATAAATGTGTTTACATTTAGATCCTTCTGCAGGGAACTGTTTGGCATCCTTGTGTAAACAGCAAGGCCTTCCTTGCCAGAACAGGCTTCTATCCCAACCTCAGCAGGCATCTTATAAAATCTGCAGAAGTCCGAACCATCCATGTGAAGGAACTGCATCCCTCCATAGCTCTGCTTTCCTTGCCTACGTCAGAACAGCTTTACTGTCATTTGTGCTGCTGCCACAACACCTGAAAAGTTTCAGTGTCCAAAAGCAGTAGAGGACCCCCTGCTGCTCCCAGGCACGCTTCCATCGGGAAACACCTTCAGGGTGGTGAGAGCAGGCTGCAGAACACTGCAGATCCTGCTGTCTTCTTAGCCCCATTCTCTACCACCGCTTTGGTAGAGAGCTGTTTGGGGCTACTTGCACTTGCAGGAAGCACATGGCTGTATCTTCGTACTGCGTGTTAACTGCGAATACATAGGAAACTAAATGATGACTGGTGATGGGTCAGAGTTCCTCTAACTAGTTAAGCCATTTAGTTACTTAATAATTAACTGGCTAGACTTGCCCTAAGGAAGAAAACTTTATGACTATTTTTTAGATGGAAAAAGGTATGGTTGCCAGGTAACAATAGCATTAGTTTGATGGGGTTTGACCTAAGCAGATGTATTTTAGGTGGATTTAAAAGCAGGGGGCAGGTAGGAGGATAAGGAAAAGTGAGTTAGTACAGTACACCGTGCACAAATTATGTTCTTTCCGAATCAGTGCAGAGGTCTGCAAGTGGTTAGCCTGTGTAATGCTTGTCACCAAAGACTGGAGGAGAACAGTTCTATGTATGTGAAATCTTGGGGCTTTTGGCATAAGGCCTGTGTGGGGCAGGACTCTGCACAGCGTGTCTTGTTCTTAATACTAGTCAAACCAGAGTTTTTCATGACAAATGCAGAGTGTTTTGATTTCGACTCAGAAACCGTTTTGTTCATAGGCTGGATAGCAAGCCACAACAGACACCTCTGAATTCAGTAGAAACTTCTCATTAAAACTTTTCCAAGAAATAATTTTCCACTGGACCTGCTTGTGGTTTCTAATGATTGCTCCAGCTGAGCTTAGGTGTTCATAATGCAATTCAGGTCCTACTTTCACCAGTGGAAACACGTTCATTGTCGTTTGTCAAAGGAAACAGTCCATGTAATTGCTACTTCTGAGTGCACTCATGGAGGTGTTCTGTGATTTGCAGATCACTTAGAAACCATGTGTGTTCTGGTTATCTTGTCCATTGGTCATAGCCAAGCTTTGTGTAGATACACACGGATTCCTTCTGAAAGTTTGCAGTGTGGTAGGGAGGTATTCATGGTTGGGTTGAATGTTGTATCATTGTCCAAAAAGCAGTGTGTTTGGAGTGGCAAAATCTTTTCAGCCAAGTAATTTTTTGTCTTTTTAGACAATGTAATTTTCCATCTCTTATTAGAGCAAGTGATTTAGTTAGAAAGAACACAGAGTCTTCTGGCGCTCAAGCTGTTTTTAACAGCTTTTGTGGGATTCTTCAATGACACGAAGAACAAATTATGTGCTTCATATTTATGCATTTTTTCACTGTATCATTTAGTCTACTAAACGTTATTACATCTTACAGACCTTGCCTCCCTTCTATTCTTGGAAACATTGCCATTTGCACTCAGAAACCTCCACTTGGGGATTACAAAACCTCACATTACATATCGTACTCATTGCAGAACTTTAAAGGAATCCCTGGAGTCTTACTTGCCACGTTTTCATTATGTTTAAATCTGATTTGTTGTAAAATTCAACAGAGCTTAATTGAAAGAGTTTTAAATTGGATGGAGAGAAGATCCGGGGATTTATCTTTAAATATATTGTGGAAGTTGCTTTATTGGTTATGAGTAAATCGTGGTTGGATGTGAGCCTGAACTCTCAAACAGCAATGCCTTCAGCTGTGTCTGGTAACAAGTTTCTGAGCTGGTGTTTAGTGACCATGGTAATTAGAGATAGTGTAAAAGATCAACTTGATTTTCCAATCATTTTTTTTTAATTCCCTGTCTGATGCTTAAAAATCTCTCCTGGAAGAGCATTTTTTAATGGTTTCAAGTCTTTTTCAGTAATTGGAAACTTTTTTGGGTGCAGAGTTACTCTGGTGTCTGGGTTCATGCTTATGGGTTAAACCCTCATGTGAAACTGGCTTGAAAAACTGATTTATTTCCAGAAGTCATCCCTCTCCCCTATTTGAAAGGGTGTTTCAATCCAAAACAAATGGATACATTTTCATTTGGGGGAAAAAAAAAAAGATTCAGTAATATAATTTTCTGAATAAAATATTGAGATATTGTAAAATGAATCTGAGAATAACATTTCTCGCTCTTAAGAGAAATTATTCTGATAGTTTAGAAAATTCAATCTTTTAAAAAATCAAAAATCAAACCTGAAACATAACATTTTAATTGTTTTAATTTTTCTCTGAAAACAGCGAGGTTTTGTTATTTAACTCCATTTTTTAAGAAGAAAATAGCCCAGAAATGGGAAAGTCAGTGTCCTGCCCATATTAGGGTTCCCTAAAGGATTTCTATTCCTTGTGTGCTGGTGGAAGTCCGACTACTTCACTGAAATCATGACACTAGACAGCAGTAGCATAAAAAAGAATGGTCTCATTCTGGTTTCCCTTCAGGGTATCCAAGAAAACAATTTATATCCATTGCTGTGTCAGAAGGGGAGAAGCCACAAGTGTCAAATTCACTTGCAAAGGACTTGGTATTGATGAGATCTGCCTGTGGTTGTGTTCTGGATAGTTAGAAACAATTAATTGTGTTATTTTCTTTAGTCTCACAATCTACCTTTAGGTAAAGCTGAAGCAAGGCTATATGCACTGAGAGAATATATGCAAGTATCGTGCTTTTAAGGCATATTGCTTGCTAGAAGCACTAATACCAAGGATCAAGACTGCCTATGATAGTGCACAGATCCACCTCACCATGCAGTTTAACTCAAAGGGATCCAATTAAATGGTTGAGTAAAAATCAATTTTCTATTGAGTGGAACCAGGTTACATTAAAGTGGACAAAGTCATTATGCTCAGAAATTTTCCCTTCCAAAACCCCATGCAATAGGTGAATGCTGAGATAGCTCATAGATTTGCAATGAATCATAGAATTGTAGAATGGTTTGGGTTGGAAGAGACCTTAAAGGTCAGCCAGTTCCAGCCCAAGAACATGAAATGATGTGTGGAAATGTATTGCATTTTATGTTTGCTGTGTGACATTTTACTGCATTAAAATATCCTTGTGGCTTCCCCCCCCCCCGCCACCTTTTTTGATGTGAGGCAAATGTGTGTGCCATACTGCTGTGGCCACGCAGCTCCCAGAAAGCTGTCAGCCATTTCCCAAGCTACTAATGGTAGAGGAAAGCTAGAATTACAGGGATATTTAGGGACATTCCTTTCCAAAACAGTAGGACACTGAATGGAATTGATCTGCTGAAGTAACTTAATAAGTTCTTAGAGAACTTTCCTCACATCAGAAAAGCACATGTATGTGGGCACAGATGTGTGCGAAACTGTACACACTGGGAGAGTTTCCGCCCTGGTATTTCATATACCAGTGAGCTGATGATTATATGTGTTCTGCTAATTTCCTCTTGAGCTATGTGGAATACCAGAAGCCTAACTGAGATCTGAAAAATATAGCAGTAATTTCAAAAGCTTTCAATTTTACCCTTGTTTGTTGCTTGGTAACAATACTTTTAGACCAAATAAAACCTGAGGTTTTTTAATCTTTTTTTTTTTTTAATCAGAAAAAAGTTCAGCCTAAAAATAATCCAAACCTCTTTGCATAACTTCATCAGTTTCCCCCACATGCTGCAGGGAAAAAAAGCTTTATCCCTGGCTTGTTCCAGTGGAAAATGTTTGTGGAGTTTGCATGGGATGTAAATTAAAGCAGGAGAAAGTCGTAGGAAAGCTGACAGCAACTTGGTCTGTTTTAAAGAAAACAAAGTGAAAGTCAGTGGGAGCCTGGCTGCCGTGGAATGCCTGCCCCAGTTGTGAACTGTGGAATCCAGATGGTTTTCCTCCCTGCGCAGGGAGTGCTGCTGCAGCCTGGCCAGGCCGCAGCTCACCAGCATTTATACCTGCGCCCCACGCCACATCCTTGGCTGAGGGTGGGTTTGTTCCATATCCGTACTGCTGGACTGCTGCAGAGAGATGCTGGCTGTGCGTGGAGTCCCAGAGGGGTTCAGCAGTGTGCAGCAGCCGTGCTTGGCTCTCTTGGAGAGGAGGAGAAGGAGTGTGATGCTGCAGCTGAGCTTTGGCACACAGGGACAGCACGTTGCAGTCAGTGCCCCATACACTGGGCTTTTAGAAGTTGCTACTTTGAAATATTCCAGATATTTAATAGATGAAATTGTCCTGTGCTGTGCAGAGACTATTTCTGTTCAGTAGCAATATAAACTTTCCAGTGCTGCCAGTATGGTTAAACATACTTGGACATTAACATTTAAGAGGAGATGATTCAGATTTCTCCAGTATCAGGAACTGGATTGTAATCATATTGTTTACTTTGGCCATGGCTAAGCCAACATTGCTCCGTTCCAGGGATGGATGGGGAGGACTGGAGTGTGCTGCACATAGGGATCTCTGGATCCTTAGTGGCAAACTGCACTGTACTTATAATTGGGAAATAAATACGTCATTGTTTTTAGACATATGTTATATCCAAGTATATGCC
This sequence comes from Ara ararauna, assembly GCA_028858755.1. Classification (NCBI taxonomy): domain Eukaryota; kingdom Metazoa; phylum Chordata; class Aves; order Psittaciformes; family Psittacidae; genus Ara; species Ara ararauna. Next base: position 8,381,760 of record CM054385.1, read on the forward strand.
TCCTTTATGATAGGGTGTGGGAAAGAAGGAAGTAGCTTCCTAATTTTGGAACCCTCTAAAATGTTAATGGTGGCCATAGCATAACTGCAGATTAAAGAATGTGCTTAGAGCACTCACTGCCTTCTGCAATTGCCATGGGCCGCGGTACTGCAAGGTCATGTCTGATGCTGGAGATTTTCCAGTATTTTTTCAGAGGTATTGATGTTAATCAGCTTTCAAGGGCAGGGTGGCATGTTTAATATAATGGAAGTGTCTATCACAAGTGCTTTTGCTAGCTATCTCTTGCATGCCTTACTTCCAACCCATCCATCAAGATTAACTAGAATTTACTATGTTCATCTTCCTTTCAAGAGGTGTCATTTGAGGTATATAACCATTTGCAAGATTTATTCTTTCACCTCGAGGATCCCGCACACAGGAAAGGTGTGCAAGCTCAAGGAAAGCACACATAACTTGATTTGGGATGAGGTGAAGGCTTCACCTTATCAGAAACATTGCTTAATGAAGAATAAATATCAGCCCAGAGTGCAGTTCTACCTGACATCAGTTTCCCTCCAAGGCAGGTGCTATCTGGTCGTGATGTAGCTGTGTTTATATGGCTGCTTTTAAAGCAAATTTGGTTGCCACCAGGATGCTCAGAGTACCCCCAGTGCTGCCAGCAGCACATCTTTAACTCCTCCATGATGAATCACTTCTCAGTACTTGATCTGCCATCTCCCTGACCTGACTAGCTTGCACCCCAGGAGCGCCGCAGAATCCCAGAAACATCTCTGGTTCATTTCGGTAGTGAACATATGCCAGAACTGATGCTTCTGTAAATGTTAGGCTTATGATATACAGTGTGCTACAGAGACAATTTGCACATGCTCGATAGATCCATCAGTATCCGTTTACCCACGCATACATCATAGCCTGGCAGTCCCAGAGGCACGGCACTCATTGCAGGTGCATGGTAGAGTTGATCCATATGTGGTCAGGCAGAGCTGCTTGACATCTGGAAGTGCCAGACTAATTTACAGAACCCTCCATTTTTTTTCCCCAGTGACATTTATGGGTGGGAAGGTGAGAAGTTGCCTCATTCATTCATTCATTCATTCATTCATTCATTCATTCATTCGTATGTATGTACCTGCACTTCTAAGTAAGCCTAAGGAGCCAAATGCTAAAATCTGTCTTTACTCTGATGCTAAAATAAAATATAATTTATAAAATAAAAAGGGAAATTCCTTTGAAGGGAATTTAGGAAATGGAGCATTAGTAGCTGCTTTCTTTGTTTCCAAAACTATAGAGGTCTGAATTTAATGCAAGTTGCTTGAATAATGTAATGACTTCTTAGCTCTGTTGAGGAGCTGCAAGTAAAATGCGAGGAAATCCTGGTGTGCTTAATGTCTGCATGACTGCTTGCTGCATTCTCTCATTACATTCATGTTCTTCAAACCACATCAGGGCGTTGGGAAAATTCACTCCGGCCCTTAATGATGCTGTTGATATTCCTGAAATTCCACATACCTGGGTAAAGTTTTGGAAAACCTAAACAGTGCCTGCATCAAGGCGACCTCAAGGAGGCTGCCTGGAGCCCATATGTAAATTATTAAATACTACATGTAATGGAACCCAATATTCTTGGAACATGAAGCAGCAGCTGAATGGAAACTTTGGCTATCCCCATATTGATGTTTCATACGGAAATATTTTCAAGATCAAAGTCGTGTTATTAAAACAATTGTCATAAAAATAACAAAATCACTTTTTGCAAACCAAACAGATTCTTTGTATCTGAGTGGCTTTTCACAGAAATCTTTATTCGTTACAGATTTCTGGGCTGTTCTACTTTGATTCATTCATTGCAATATTTTTAATTTTGGCATGTTGCAAAGGTCTAAATAAAAGCATTTTAGTTACATAAATACAGACTCTGTGGACTCAACAGTAATAGGGTACGTTTGGAAAACTGTCATTTACTCTGAAAATATACAAAGACCCAACCACAGACAGAATTTTCTGTACATTGTAAACATTCTCATAGTATGGGAATAAATATCCCTTTTTTGATTCATTGCGTGCCAGGTCTTCAAGTAAAGAGATAGAAAAAGAAGCTAAAGAAAATAGATTATAAATTTACCGAGACACTTAAAGGCAGTGAAAGCCAAACAAGAAAAGAGCTTACAAAGTTTTAAGACACTGTGTACAGACAGGACCATAAAATTCTAATAACAATGCTAGATAATATAATCCCATATTTGTATCACTTCCATCTGCCAAGACCCCCACAAGCTGTGGTGTATTTAAGAAGTTGTTGTGGAGGTGGTATGCAGTGCTCACTGCGTCTGGTGGGTCCTGGGCAGAGCTGGGCAAGTGTTTGATCTCAGGAGGAAGTTTAAAAACAATTTAACATAGTGAGTGAAAAACCTTCTCCAGTTCGGTGCAGGGAGCGTGTGTGTGTTTGCAGCATGAAATGGTTCAACACCAGGTTACCAATTCTCCTCATTACTTCCACAGCAAAGGCTCCTCCCTCCTACTTTTCAAAGTCTTTGCTGCATCAATTTCTTTGTTTGGTTTATGAACCATTTTGTTCAATATCCTTCCTCTGACAGTGCAGTGTCTCTTGCGTTACAGGGAAGGAAACACACCAGTGGGCAATGATATAGTGTGCTTCTGAAGCAGAAGATTTTCCTAACTTTGGTCAAGTGGCAAGTACCAGAAAACACGAGCACTTACAACATGACTACATTGAGCCTATCTAATGTAGTGGCAGATGGTCTCACTCTGGACCCATGTCCAGTTGCTGATCTGCAAATGATAATATCTCTAATTTCGCAATATCTTGCAGCGAAGAAATTGGTGTTTAGTGTCCAGAAGTACTTAATTTTGTTGGTCAGGGGTTAATGAGTGCATGTAGATTCCCTCTCCTATAAACTACATCCTTTTTTAAGGAGAAGGTAAAGATATGGGCAGTTGTCCTTCCCCCCTGGCTGTATCAGCAGAAGCTGCCCGCTGGCTTCCCCAGCCCAGCTGGGGGAAGCAGAGGAAGGATGTTCCCAGGGCCATGGGCAGGAGGTGGCTGAGGGCCCTGGCTCCCTGCGGTGCTGCAAGACAGGGGACTTGGATAATGCTTCATTTTACATGTAAATGTATGTAAATTTTTGTGGCTCTAAAGTAAATTTAGACCTCAGAAACTAATGATTTTGGCACCTTTTTTTTCCTTTTAAAAGCATGTTTTAATTGTCCTTTAAACACGTATTTAAAAACACACCATTTCATGCCCAGTAGAGTAAATCCTGAAACCTTTCTCAAGCTGAACTCCTCTTAGACTTGTTTGCTCTCCTCCTGGGACAGTTCCCAATGCCTTGATAGCAGTTTTATCTGAGTAAAGCCCTGCGTATTTGCATGACACTGAAGAGCTAAAATTATCTCTAAATGGAGCAAAAAAATTGCCAGTGTGTATTGTTCTGAGAAAGATTGCTCTTTGGTTGGCCCAGAGAGGACATATTGTAAATATGATTTAACATGTCTCTGCTACTACTGTCTGATCTTATCATCAGATGTTGCTGTGGAATTTGTCTACGCAGACCCTAGAAAGGAAAAACAGATTGAGAGCATTAGCTTGTGCTGTGAGAAAATATCTTCAACTTGCTTTGTCTGGCACAAAAACCCCCAACCAACCAACCGAACCAACCAACCCTGCATTAGAAATATGCTATAAAAAGGGAAACAAACATTAAAATGCTGTCTGTCTACTTTGATCGTTCTGAACTTCAAACGTAAGTGCTGCTTATTGATTCTTTGATGTCAGGAAAGTGACATTTTTCTTCAGTCCTGTCTGACTGTTGTGATGAACTTCAGGTTTTCATCTGTCATCCTGACACTAACGGTACAACATGCCTCTGAGCAGAATCACTGCCTGGAATCCAATTACAATAGAGAAGAAGAAAGCACTTTTCAGAGTTCTTTATGTTAAAAATCTTGTATTTGTCCAATAAATCATTAGTCGTCTCACAGATTGGTCTAGAGAGAGGCTGACTTCTTGTCAGAAGAGGGTTTTCTTGGCACAAGCCAGCAGCATATGTCTATATGCTTATAAATGTCTGAAATTAAATGCAATTTAAGAACTTGAGTGTGTTATCAGGCAGAGGTCACAATTAGTTTTGCAGAGCCAAAGCTTTTTATATTTTGTCATTTTCTAACCACTGAAACATAAGGTAGTCCTGGAAAGTGCTGTGTATTGAGAATAATGGTTGCATTTTCAAATTGGCTTAGATGTACCTAAAAAAGACAAGAAGATGATTAGGCATAAAGGAGTATTTCCAGTAATCTGACAAGATTAATAGCATGTTTTCTATTTAATTCATACCTCGGGTATCTTTTTAGACACCAAAGATATGATTTCATAGGTAGAGTACCTAGGACAGGTAATATAATTTCTATGGGTCACAGCAGCATCAAATGCAGGACAATGCAAATTTCAGTACAGACATGCTTTGGATCTGGGGGTAAGCTCAGAGAGCCAACACACATGAAAGACCACTCTCATATCTTCATATTATGTGGCCTATCTTTGTGTCAACACTAACATGAGTTTGCCTATACTTGTCTCCAGTCAAACCTTCTGCTGGAGTAGAGCCATCCTATTGGGGAAGCAAACTGAGATCCCCCCTGAAGGCCATTTACAATTAAGCATCTAATGAACATAAACAGAGAAAAAAATGGCCATTTTTCTAGTTCCTTTTGCATTGAAGATGCATGGTGCATGGTCACTTCCATCCACAGCTTGTGTGTTGTGCAGCTGTGCATAGTGCAACGAATCTCTTGTTGCTCAAAACGTGCTAACCAGGAAAATACTCAGCTTAGAATAGGGACTAGTGACCCTAAAAGTTAAGCCTGGGCCTCAGGTCTTGGATATAGTCCCAACTTCGCCACTTGCCAGCTGGGTGACCACTGGGATTAACTAGGTTGGGTCTACATGTTCTTCAAGCTCATTTTATGGTTCTAGCATAGATAACAAGTGAGAGAAAAGACATAGAAACAAATAACCTGGCCTTGTCTTCCTCACTGGTTATCTGTTTCAAAGACATCAGTTTAGTACAAAGCGCTACCTCTCCATACTAACCTTCTCATAATTCATATGATTGCATAGTCTTACTGAAAGAAACCTCATCAGTTAAGTCAGCAACCAACAATAATACCGGAGCACACAGTAGCCAGAGAAGAGACTGAACTCGCTGCATGAGCTCTGCAGATACATGGCTAAGTGCTTTGCAAGGCAGTGGGGGGGGGGGGGCAGTGTGTAGGCTCGGGACAGATGTGGGAATGAATGAAAACACAGGTTGGAACAGTCTACAGTTTAGACTTTAGACTTCAAACTGCGTGACAGGAGAGGGTACAAGGAGCTTCTATGAGTAGATTTGCAGAATTTAGGAAAATGCTTAGCAGAAGCTGGAGTGGTTATTAAAAAAACAAATTTTACCTACAGGAGCTCTGAGTAAGAGAATAATCAAAACTAGATCTGAAGGTACGTGGCTGTGTGTAGAGCAATGAATGAATGAATAAGCCCTTACAGATTCTATGTAGTCCTTATATTTTTATAGAAAAATATTTATGGTCAAAGGAGTCTCACACTTGTCTAAACAGAAACTTCCATATGGTAAAAATCTTGAAAAGGAGGGAGATTTGTCTATTTGGTATTATCTCAGCTGCTTTTTTTTGCTTCTTTAGCTGCTGCTGCTGCATTCTGTAACTCATCTTTTGTTTCTGACTTGATTCAGAGACAAAGGTGGGATGCAGCCAGTACATTATAAGGACAAAATTGTTTTTGGAGCGCTTCCCAAAAGTGCTATTATTTTCAGCAAAACTTGTATGATCAAATATTTGGAAAAAATCTATCCCCCTGAAGCATTCCACATTTTGGTAATGTACCTAATCCGCTTCTTGTCACATTTTCACTGTTTTATTTCAGGAAAATGGTAGAAATCAGTGAAGTTTTTCTTATTTCCTCCCAGAGAATAATCAAACAGACTAAATGGCAATGATGAGAAAATTTCATATACAGCAACAATTGGTATAATGGCATTAAATTAAAGGGTTGGGTTGTTTTTTTTTCCCTAAATTCTGATTTTAAATTCTGAAGTTATTTTGTTTCTCTAAAGGAAGAATAGGAAGAAATTTAAGTTTATCCCCAGTGAGAGTAGTTTTGAAGTCAGTCATAGTCAGTAGCTGTATATACCTACTCTCTTTTAGTCTGACTATTTTATGTATTTTGGAATGAAGAGCTTATATATAGCGTATCTCAATAAATGCCATTAGAAATGCCCTTTCTTTTATGCTGGTGCCTGTTTTGGAGCAGACTGGAGAATACCAGTGATACGGATGTGTCATTTTGCCTTTTGTTTTATCTGACTGTTTGAATTCTAAATAGAACACGACAAGGGCAAACTAGACTTTTGAACTCTGACCTCTACTTTAAATTGAATGTGAAGTCTAAATATCTTCCTTTTTGGCTGTATCCAAAGAGAGGTTTGTCAGAGACATCTTATAACCTTGTGGCTGCAAGGGTATCCTCTATTAATTAAAAGAAGTTTTCTGAAGAAGTTCTGGCTGGGGAGAATAGACAGGGGGCAAATGTGGGGAAGAAAGGCACATTGTTCCAGGAGACAAAGACAGGGGATCCATTTTCATAAATCTGCATTCCCAAGACAACTGTTCATATCTGGTAAAAGGTCCATTTCTTTGAACTTACATACCAGAAAGCTTTTATTCCTCTGCTCTGCAGCAGACGAGTACAGGTTAACTGTGTCTCATCAATGTTTTGCTTTAGATGATTCAGTGAGGAATTCTTTAGTTTAATGATGGAAGGTACTACCTAGTTCAAGAAAAAAAATCAAAAAGAGAACGAATGAAAGGGTTACCTGTGGTGCCAGACAAGGTTTCAGAAAATTCAGTTTCTCTAAGCTCTCAAAGGCCAGCTTTAGGCTTCATGGTTTTCAATTCCTACGTGTCATAATTAAGGATTTAACATTACTAAAAAATTGATTATTTATTCCTGGAATAGCACATACCAAAATTCTAACCATGAATGTCCACCCTAGGCTGAAATCTTTTGGTTTGGAGTTCTCATTGCTATTTCTTCTCCCTTTGAGACTAAATGGTAGTATAAAATGGCCATTATTTAACCACAGCATAAACCAGACACAGAGCCTCAGCTTCTGTAATTTGTACTGTGGTATGAAGCTATCTTTCACTGCTAACACCAAATCCACACCAGTTACGAGTTCTCAGCAGCATTGCATCAGAATTATGTGCTTGGCCACTCATGCAGAATAAGCATATTTCACCAATTATTCCCAGTGCTTGTGAAATAAAAAGATTTACCTCAGGATTTTCTCCAGTAATTTGAAGATGTTTTACGTATTTGTGTTAGAAGAGCCTCTAGTGGAAAGAAGCCTGAGGTACCTGTGTTCAAGTAAGAAAAGCAGTGCATATGTAATCTAAAAAATGCCAATCTGAAACAAAGTGAACAAAGAACGGAAGAAAAGAGTTAATTCCTAGACTGAAATTCTTTTTGTCTCATATGATGTTTGTTCTGTGTTTTTGCTGTACCTTCTTTCTTCTGGATCCTCGGGTATGGAGATGATAGGATAAGGTTATAGGTAGTGGCGTAACTACAGTGTGTAGAGGATTATGAAGGTGGAGAAATTACTACTGCTGCAGTAATATGCAGTGAAGTCCTAAAGCCCTTATGCTTCTGTTCCCCTACTAGTTTTCAGTCCTTTTTTTAATGTTTTCAAGCATTTTTCCACCAGCAGGAGGGCTACTATACTTTTGTACTTTCCTAAAGATGGTAAGAGTCCTGGCACGATCCCAGTGCTTCCATGGCTGGGACTAGAAGACAGAAAATTCATCAGGATTAGAGCTGTAATTGAGATCTCTAGACACAAGTTTGTCACTGTCAGGACAGAAAAACGCTGTAAGTCATGCTCAGGTTCATAGGACAAACGCAGGAAGAGCCTAACTAGAAGTTAGAATACCAAGAACTTAATTTGAACATCAAGAAATGGATTTATACATTTCCTGATCTGAGTTTACGGGCTGCAGAAATACTTGCATAAAGGGGGTGCAACCTGTGAAAGAAAAACCTGCTGAGATTGAAAAATACAAATGCTTTCCTTCTTCTCCTGTTCTATCCCCTAGCTACTTGCCCACCCTGTGAGCTTTCTCCTCAGCTATTCAGGTGATGGTTCAGCCATCTCTAATGATGTTTGTCTTGAGAACCTGAAAAAACCTGATATTGCATCACCTTTGGATCTTCTAATAGGTGTGCACACCTTAAAGTGTCCTTTTCTTCTACAGCTGCAGGCAGTTGCACCAAGTAAAATGTTTCATAGTTTTTAGACATGTTTAAATGAAGACAAAATCATATCCAGCTTCTTTTTAAATGAATGTAGAGGCCTGCAGAGAAGAAACCAGCATGCCAACTCATTTTTAATCACAGTGTCTGTCTGTAGGAATATATAAACATATGTGCACTTACGATTTAAAGACAATTTGATAAATAGAGTAGCTGATCAGAGTCTTCACTATTTTAAACAGGAGTGGTTTCTTTGAATTAGTGAAGTTTTGACCAGTTCCAGAATTAGCTAATTAAATCCTGCGTCCATAAAATGGCCTGCAATCAGTAAGTTAGACTCTGAATGCGTATTCCTGTATAGCTGTCCTGCATTGTTGGTAATTGCAAATGCTTTTTTTCCAAGGATGAAAGGGCACATTAGTAGAGTGTAGCTAAAATTACACTTCTCACCACTTTAGCTATTTGTCCTTTGATCCTTGTATCATCACAGAACTTTGCACAGCACTTTGAGGAGTCATCCTAATTCTCAGAAATTATTCTTGGGCACTTATTCTTCTGCTTTTTCATATACTTTTTAAGGTTTCTTTCATCATACCCTATCACTGTCTTGCAGCCTCTGCTCGTCTGAAATATCTAAAGAAACGCTGAGGGATAAAATCTGTTCTTTGTTGTGTAATCTGCACACTGGTGCACTAATTTTTGCCCTTGCTCCCCTTGACTTTGGTGAGGTCTAAGCTATTTGAAGTCTTGCACAGGATACTCAGCAATTATCACAACATAAATAGACTGTCAGTTCAGAAGGATCATAGTTTCCTTAGAAAGAACTTAAATTAAAAAAACTCAAGAAGACTATAGCCCAGGTAATGCCTGGATGATGGAAAGTATTTGGAATATTCCACAGGAAAGAAGAAACTCCAAAGCAGAGGATTTATATTGTCTGACTGAATTGTATGTGGAATTGTTATAAATGTTTTTTATCAATAGGAAGACCTGAAATATGGAATTAACTCCTAATGAATTGGACAAGGGTATGCACTCCCAACTGGGGCATGTAACCTAAGCTACAGTGGCCCTTTAATCTTCAGGTTCATAAAATAAGTAATGTGTTCCTGACTTCACATACTAGGTCATCTGAAAGGCAATGATTATTATGTTTTTCATTAGGAAAGACTGAGGGAGATAAAGACGAAGTGAGATAAAGGAGATTCATAGGCCTCGTAGGCTTTAAACAAACAAGTAACTGATTTGTTAAGGGAATATCTTTTTCTTTCTGGACAAAGCAATAAAACTGCAGGTAAGGGAAAGGAAGCGTTGGTCTTGGAAAGTATAAGATGTGTGAAATGGGAAGGTTTCCAGTATAAGAAGGTGAAAGATAAGGGTGTGTATGGTTGCCAATTATTTTAATGTGCTATTGGATTTCATTATGTGTTATGCTATATATAATAGGTACTGATGGGTTATTAAAGTAGCAGGAGGCTTGCTGGCAGATCTAGGCTATATTTATGGTGTGGGTTTCATAGAGAAGGAGCTAGATAAGGTGCAGTAAATAACAGATAAATTAGATTGTAAGAAAGAAAGGTCATTCATGTATTGTTGCCCAAGGACTTAGTATAAATGGATGGCCAGGGCTGGCACTGCTCAAGAAGCAAAGGGGGTAGCTGGGGAGAAGTTAAATCAAGGCTCCAGGCTGCCTGGGGAGTGTGGGAAACCCAGAGGTCTGGAACAAAGGCTCTTACGAGTGTCACAGGAGCTGTTTGTGTAGTTTGTGCTCACTGTATTTGGTGGGGAGGGTCAGTTCAGGGCTCGCATAGCTGGTTACAGATTTTATCCTTCACCCACACACAGTTTGCTGGGCAGAAATCCCAGGATCTTTGTGATTTCTCAGTGAAGTGTGAGCCCGCTGACTGAAGGCTGTGCAGAGCTCACAGGGGAATGCGCTGGTAACTGTGTTTCCTCATGGGCCGGTGTGAGCTTAGCAGGGTCAGGTTTAGTGCACATCTTCCCTTTCTTATTGCCACTCCCTGCTGCTCCCTCTGACATTTGTGGTTCTGAATATGGGAACTGCCTGGCAAACAAAGCCTTTTGGGCAAACAAAGACCCACCATTGTCTTCCTGAGGCCAATACATCATGAGTATGTTGAGAAGGTCAGGGAGTCTTCTTCACGACAGACACAATTGAAATGTTGAAGGCTTGTTAGGAAACCTCTTGGGTCTCTAGTACAGCCCTCTCTTCTGGGCCAGAAGTGACTATAAATATCTGTGTCTGACACATACAAGCCGTGTTAGAATGGCAGCTGTAAACAGGGACATAAAATTTGATTTCAAGGAGTGTTCTGTTCTGGGAGGTCTGCTGGAATCCCTCTGAATCCGTGCTCAGCACACACCCTACAGAAGGGTCATTTCAAATTTGAGACACTCTTAATATGAGGGAGAAAAGAACTTGTGGGGGTTGATTTGGTTTTTTCTTTGAAAATTAAAGCCACAGTTTTTGGTGTTGAAGATTTGCTTGAAGCTGTTGTGAAGGAAGGGAAACTGAGGCATGTTGTGAGTTAAGGGCACAGGTGGCTGTCATCACTCAAGCTAAGCATCCATTAGAAGTCTATGGTGAAGGGATAGCTCTGATCCCTGAATGCTCAACAGCATAATGGATTGGGAAAGCAAAGAAATAACTATGGTAGTAAAGGGATTTGATGGAGAAGGTTTAGTGTATGGGTAAAAGAAGGGAGAAACTGGGTTGATGTAGAAGTGTCTATTTATTTATTGATATAAGGGCCAATTCACACTTTGGTCATATGTATCAGTTCAGAACTGACTGTCAACTCAATGCAAGTATCTGTCAACAGTGGAGTTCTCTTTGTTCCAGTGCACTGAACTACAGCTAGGACTGCTATTAGCAGCCTGTGCTGGCTGCTGGAAAGGGTCCATTCGGATCTCCATTATCACTTGCATTTATGGAATTGACTTACAAGAAATATTCATCACAGAAGATTCAGGTTGTCAAATTCTCGTTAAAAAAAGGCTTAATACTTACCACAATTATTAGCATTTGCAGAGTGAAAGAGTTATGAAATTCCATGTATTTTTTCAGTGAGGCTTTCTTGGCATGATTTTGGAGCTACACTTTCCATGTTTACAGAGAACCTAAGTTTTAGAAAGTGATTTCATAACTCCCAAGGAGAACAACAACATCATGCTTCTGTCCAAGGGAAAATGGATCAAAGGGGTTTTGTTCAGAGAGCAGTCGCATTTCCTCACATCACTTCCAGTTGTTGCAGGGCTGTTGCCACATCATCACTCCTAGATGTGCATCAGGATTGGAATGTGATTAAACTTCGCGTTGTGGCTTGCAAAAATGCATTCTGCTTTCTGCTCTGTGTGAAGGGAAAGAGGGAATTTTTCTGAAACCATTAAAAATATACTCAAAATGATATGAAGGGCTTTTCAAAATGAAATGTTTATACTGAAGTGAAGAGCTGAGTGGCTTCTTTCTGTCTGTCTTAAGTGTCAGAAGCTCCACATTTCCCTGAAATAGGGCAGATCTTACTGCTGTGTGGAATCTATCCTACCTAAGTGATGTACAAACGCTTTCTTCTGCAGAGGTGTTAGAGAAACCCTGAAGGAAATGCTGACTGTGTAGCCTTCCTCTTCTGCCCCAGCTCCAGACCATTAGTCACAGGAGTGGTATGCAGTTTGCAGGGGGAGTTGGACTGGCTGCATCTGCATAACCACAGTCTTTGGCCTGCCTGTGGCTTTTCTGTCTCAAGTACATACTGGCAGTTTGTGCCAGCCAATTCTGGAGCCAGCTTAGAGTCCCAGCTCTAAGGTGTGGGTGTCTTCTTCAATTGGTGTGAAGCTGTGCTGGACTCTAGTGGTAGGAAGGCTTTGGATCAGGTTTTGCCCTGTGCAATTTGTTCCAAAGACCAAGTGAGTTGAGCAGAAACACTGCCAAGACTGCAGGCCTGCCTTATGTGCTCGCTCCATAGGAATTTCACAGCAGCAGCAGTGCTGGCTTTGGCTGCTTTCTTCACAAAACCCCCACACTTTACAGGGCTGTATCTCTGGTTACGGAGGGATTCTGGCTCGTAGGTGAGCTAGAGAGTCGCCTGTCTGTAGAGGGGCTGGAGGCTGCTGGTGCTCCACTGGGTGCAACTAAACAACCTAAGTAAACCAATATTTATCCTGTAAAGCCTGTGAGTAGGTTTAATGGAAGTTGCAAGGAACATTCAGATTATGTGAAACAGGATAACCCTTGCGGTCATGCATTGGCCTGGGTTTTGCTATGAGCGCAGTAAAAGCATGGTTTTTGAAACGAAAAGGTGATGATTTCTACATTTATCATCAATGGAAAAATTGGTTCAAAACTGGACAACAGTATGTTTTGTTTGCTGCTTGTTTCACTAAACCTTAGACTATTTTGGGAGGCCAATAAAGATTCACTGACGTCAAAATGTAATATTAAAGGCAGATGTTTCTGGTTAGCTTATTTATCCTAACCAGTCTTCCTGATTTTTCTTTTTTTTTGGGAGATAAGTCTAGACTCGACAGAGCACGTTTCCAAAGTGTGCTTTTTAGCTGATTAGTTGTTTATTCAAGTTTCCGGAATGAGACGATCCATTTTATTTCCTCTACCTAGTGTCATGATTAATTAAATTAGTATGTTGTATTTGATAAGCCAACAATATTAATGCACTTGATCCGGAAAAAAGGTCTCTTTCACAGCAACAATTATCAGTAACATTATTAGATGCAGATGCAATGTGCCACCAGTATGAAAAATCAAACATCTGGAGAAGATGGCTGTTCAGGTAAAGTGATACAAACGAGCTTTAAGATTTAGATAAAGCCTCAAGATTAATATAAATGAAGAACTTTGTCTCTGTGAACTATTTTTGGTTCGTTCCCTGCCATAACCCCAAATGTATTATACGCAGATTAGTTTCTCAGAGGAGGCAAACTCAGGGTTGGATGTAACAGCAATGTTGCTTCAGATGAGGGTGAGGAAAGTTGTGGAGCAGCATGACATGACACTGCTCTGCCACAGGACCCAGATTCTGCAGCAGCCAGTGCTGATAGAAGAAATATTGCTCAATTAGCTCTCATGGTAAATATGCTCTGGATTGGAAGAGCAATAAATATAAATATAGACGTTGGTTGCTGGAACCAGTCTGGTCCACTTGCAGAAGTAAAAGCACTCAAGGCTGCTTCCAGTTATGCCACCTTTTTTTAGGCAGCTGGTATGGCCCTGTCTACATTTCTTTTCCACTGGAATATGGATGTTTCCCCAACAGAGGTTACAAGAGATTAAGGCAGCAGACAGAGGGATGACAGGCTGCATACTTTCCCTTTGCTTGAGGAGATGAGGATCAGCTGTTGCAGACTTAAATCTGTACCACTGCCTCTGCTGTCCTGCTATACAGCCCTTCCCTCTGCTGGGAGACCACTTTAGGGCCCCAGGACCGCCATGGTCCCCAGGCAGTGGGAGAGCTGTTGCTTCGTCAGAGGGGGATGGTAGGGGAAAGAACCGGAGGACAGAAAGAAAACGCAAAAGAGATAGGCATGTGCTCCCTGTGCTCATGCTCCAGGCAGCCTGAAACACCTCAGACTCTTCATGGTCTTCTTCCCCATCCTTTCCTCCTCAGTGCCTTTCCTTACCTACATCCCCAGCCCCTCCACCTACTTCAAATCTCGCTGGCCTCTCCCAGACTTTCTTACCCCTTTCACCTTCCCCAGGAAGACCACAGTGTCAGCCAGACTTTGTGATACCTTCCCTCAAGCCCCCTTATACCCACCTCCCACCCCAGAATTTGGTATGAATTTTGCCTGTATTGCTCAGCAGCCTCGGCGCTGCTCCTCTTCTCCAAAGCCCATTGCCTACACTCAGCCTGGCTTCACTCACAACCTTCTAACACTTCCCATTTCTCAGCTGCTTCTGCCCATCTTCATCTTCAGTTCCTGCTGGCTCTTTACTGTCTCTTCTTCTTGCTCCTGCTGTCTTCAGACTTGATCTGTGACCATCACAAAATTAAACTTAGCCAATATTTCTGGGAAGCCTTTAATTAGATCTGGGAATAGAAACAACAGTGTCAACCTCAGGCTAGCAACGCATCCTTCTGCACTTGGCTCTAGCACTGCTCGTCTTGCCAGTGTGCTCCAAGAGCACCCCGGATTTGGCTGAGGATATGGCTTGGTCATGGGAATTTTGACCTTTCTTCCTGCCTAGCTTAATGCTATTTTTAAAACTCAGCCAGGATTTTCTCCCTTGACAGCTGGATTTGGCTCAGTATTTCCGTATGATTCCATAACATCTTTTTACAGTCTTATCATATTACTTATTTTCATTTTTAGCCTAGGGCTTCATTTGAGGGCACTGAAGGAGTCATTGTAATAACTGACATTCCACCAGATGTGTAGCACAATAGCCAATAGCTTTAGACAAATATTTTTATGGTTTTTCTGTAATAAACAATAAACCTTCAGTTTATGTGAAGACACATTAATGTAACTTTCCATATGTAATTCAGCTTACAGGACCCCAGAAAATAATGCCTAAGTAGATGACCATGAGCCTTACTGGACATTTAAGGGAATATATTTATTAAAATCTACTTTGGTCATGAGAATTTGCTTGACTTTAAAAAGTAATTGAAATCATATCGGACCGGACCCTGCCAGCCCTGTGCTGTTGGACTGTGCTGTATTCTAACTGCAATCGAGAGGTCACTTCTGGAATCTGTGACCATTTTATCTGAATTTGGGTGCCAGAACTGGGCACATTCTTACTAAGAATTATTTGATTATGTGGAATGTAAGCAGTTGTGTCTAGACATGACCTATGTAATTCAGGTGATGCTATGTTCTCACAGGATTTACTAATTGCTTTCCTACAAGCTCTTTGTATGGGGACTCTGCTATCCCATGAGCAAACTGGGAATCAGGCTGTGGCTGTCAATCACAAGTCTTGTCCAATTTTTCGTACTTCAAGTATGCTCTGCTGATTTAGGAGTGGGTAATACACACTCATCACCTTGCCATCCATTGGTGCATTTTACTCCTTAAGTACTAGGAAACTCACCTCTCAAAAGCTGCTACATTACAGCCCTAGAGATCCTCTGCTCCTTAGTTGTATTGCTCACTCCACACAGTGCTCAGGTTGGTTGGGCAGTGCCCATTTGGCATGCCCTTCAAGCCACTGTTGCTGACATCCTTTTTCCTCTGAATGCAAGGGGGAGAAAGGGGTGAAAACAAGGACCTCAGGGGCCACTTTTCCCCGTCTATTTTATACGACAGAAAGAAACCACTGTATCACTGCAGTGTGGTCCCGTGGTCCTGCATCACCTGAGTGAAAACAGTGGGGATTTTGGACCTCTAGAACTGAGAGGTGTTGAGAAGGGTAGTATTATGAGTTACAGAAACCTGATGGGAATGTCTTTGTAAG
Organism: Ara ararauna; assembly: GCA_028858755.1. Classification (NCBI taxonomy): domain Eukaryota; kingdom Metazoa; phylum Chordata; class Aves; order Psittaciformes; family Psittacidae; genus Ara; species Ara ararauna. The sequence continues at coordinate 8,397,536 of CM054385.1, forward strand.
GTAGATGACTTAAAAGATCGACTGGAGTGCTAATATTAAATAGCAAATGAACTTTTTCTAGGGTCCCTGACTACTCACTATCATTAATCCCATCTAAATAGCCTCACTAAGTGTATATTCCGACTTCAGAAATAAATGCTTTAAAATGCATACTGTAAGAGCAATGTTAAAAGTTTCCACATGATCCATGCTTCTCTGTTCTCTGGAGATGTGTATGGAGTTAGTGTTCATGTGAGAAAATGGCAGGTGGATTTAGGGCGAAGTTCCTGCTAGAATACTGTGCAAATGCTAAGAACCTGAAGGACGAAATCCTCTTTATCACCCTCAATATCTTTTGATAGTCTAAATCTTCCTGAATTAAAGAGGTCTTCCTAACCCAGTAGAGTTCATGTGCATGGAGCCAGGCTTTATCTTTAACCAGCAACTGGTCTGAATACGTTACAGTCCATTTTCTTCCTTCCCATTATGCTATTAGCTAACTGTTGAGTTTTTAGCTTCATGACGTAGCAAACACAGACTGTACATATAGAGTCATATTAGTTTGAGGTTTATCTTTAACTAGTGTATTATCTGTAGATGAGAAAACATTGATGATGTTATGCTCTATATAAATGCTTTGATACTTTCTTGGAGTCTTTAATTTCACCTTTTCTATTTCTCAGAACAAAGAGATTACTTTTAATTATACAGCAGGCAGGATTGTGGTTCTGTATGCAGAAGCAGTATGTGTAGTGTGCACCTGAGTTGTTGTAGTAGGGCTGTATATACTTCACTCCTGCACCTGTATCATTTTAACTTCTCTTGATCCTTCAGTCAAAGAGACTGGCCCTGCTCAACCAATACGTTCCTTTCCTTTCCAGTATTACTTCAATCTTGTAGTTCTTTACCTTCATATTAGGAATGCCAGAATCTGCAGTCTACGGTTAACTGGAGCAGCAAAGGAGTTTTGATTGCAGTAAAGCTTGGGCAAAATATGTAGCATGAAATTATGGGATGATCCAAATAAGTGGGAATTTTGCCATTGGCTCCAACAGAGTAAAGATTTCATGCTTGTTTAAGTTTGAAATCTGAAAAGCTGAAGGAAGTGAAAATACCATGAAGGCTACTCAGAGAAAAAAAACCCAACCAAACCAGACCAACACAAACCACTTAAAAAGGGCTAATTTTCTGTGAAGCTCATTTCTTGATAGCTAAACTGAGCCTTGGATGAACATCAGGGTCTCCAAGTAAGTTGAAGTTGGGCTTGATGGCAGAAGAGTCTTCCAGCAAACATAAAAGAGCTTGGAGAGCTGAACATGGACATTTCCATTCCTTCATCTGTTGATCATTCATAATTTCAGTGAACCCCATTTTCTTACATAGAGCTCTTCTAAAAGGACCAAATGTCAAAGATTAGTGCCTGTGAAAAAATAATGTAAATGTACAGTTGCTCCACTGAAATGCAATACATTCCTTCACATTTCTGGTGATTTCCTTGAGAGCAGAATTTGGTTTTACTTTCTAATCCATCATGTCAAATTCTTTGGCACTCACACATAAATAATCACTCCCAGGCAGTTGTTGAAGTGGGCACTGCACGAAATACTTGTTTATCCAATACTTCCACAGAGCCTTCTATTCAGCTGTAAATTATTAGGGAAGAAGAACGGATGTGATTAGCTATGATAGCTGTTTCTGCTCAGTTGCTGCTCTTACTTCAGTCTTGCTCACCCTTCAAAATCTAAAGGCCCTTCAGCTTCTTGGCTGCTTTGTACAGCTTGTCCTCGTGGTTTTTCATCCATTTCTTTTACTGCTGGTAGTTCAGATTAGGAAACTGTATGTTGTTTTTCAGTTATCTGCAGAATGCTTCATTGGCCTTGAAACACCTTAGAAAAGCTCTTCCAGTTTGTATCCAGCCATCTAACCCATAGTCTCCCAGGTTCTTTAGTGAAGGAGCTGAGGCTGAATCCAGGGAAGATGTGCTGTAATGCTTGAATTCATTAAATCAGTTATGTTTGGGCTGTGTTCCGAGCCTGGGCCTTTGCTCAGGCTCAGCTTTTCAGGTAGAGCTGCTCAACAGGAGCTGCAGACTGGATGATACTTAAGCATGAGGAGACATCTCTCTTGTCTGACAGTCTCATTTCAGGAAGGGACCATGTGTGGATAACCCAGTGCACATTCAGCAGATACTCTGGTCGCTTTGATTCCTTCTGTGCAAACTGATTTTGGTGTAGGCTGTTTGATAAACTTTTGTCTGAAAATGGTTGTTTCACCTGACTGGATTGAAACTGGGAGAGATTTTACAATTCCCTCTTCCACCCTCAATTATGCAACATGAATGAGAAATCTGGGGGGTCTGTTTTCTGGATAACTTAAAAAACCATCTTCTTCCCTATGTGCCTTCCATTTTCGATGTGATAAATCTCTCAGATTTATAATGAAAATTATTTGGTCTGTTTCAGTGGGTGCTTCTTATTTCCAAATTTGCCTCCTTGATGATTCCTTAAAATCTGCTATATTCTCTCTGCTTTCTCAATTCCCATCAGTTCTGCATGTTCCTATTTCCACTGTAGATTTTATCATCATCTACCCTGTCCCAGCTCTACTCATTCCGGGATGGCCTTGGTCTACAGGGGCAGGAAGAACTTGTATCTCTTCCCATGCCAGCAAAGGGATATACAGCTGCTGCCCAGTTTCCTTCTTAGTCTTTCAAACCAGGATGGAGAGAAGTGGGAAACAGAGTGTTTAGGATAGAGGGGGAGTCCAGAGGAGCTACTCCCTGTGCTTGAAAGCTGATCCTTTTTATCTGCTGATCTTTCCCATCTCTGTTCCCCCTCCTTCCTTCCAGACTGGTATTAGGTTACTGATGGGAGCAAAGAGGCATTGCCTGCTTTTGGGAGCATTGCAATTGCTTCGATCCTGGGAAGCACACTCGAGGATAAGCAGCTTGTCAGAAAGGTTCGCTGAAGTTTCCCTTAACTTGGCTAAAGTTGGAGGTTCTCATGTGATGGGGAGAACAGATTCTCCCCCTGGCCAAAACCCACCACTTGCCAAAAATCCATGAGACTTGGCAACCTGGACACAAGTGTTAAAAGCATGAAGGCTGGTACTGTTACACACGTGTTGAGTCTATATGGTCCCTTCTGGCTTTGAAATACAGGAGTTGCTGGGTGATTGCAAGGACACAGCCTTGTTTGTGAGTATGGCTGGTGCTCACGTGTTCTCTCGGCTTAGAGCCAGCAGAGCATGAGGAGCAAAACTGGGGCAGAAATGTCTCCAGATCCTTTCAGACCTCTGAGGTTTTAACACTGCCATTAGCTGCAGCTTTAAAATATCTTCCATAATTAACCCTCTAGCATTCTCGTGTAGATACCCTATCCCTGAATCTACAGTTTTATCAGTATTTCAGACCAGCTGGCCTGTTCTCCACTGTACATTCTGTTCCAGTTGTGAATTTAACTGAAAGCCGTGAAGCCGTGCTGGACCAGGGGGTTCCATTTCACAGGAGTTTCCTGTGATTTCCAATCACTTTCTATTCCAAAATGAGGATGTAACACAGTTTTGAATTCTTGTGGCATGAGCTTTTGGGGGGAAAAATTATTTTAAGACAACAAAAACTTTTCAGTTTAATATAATTTTGATCTGAAATTGATTTTTCTGTTTCATATTGTGTAATGTAAGATTAAAAGGATTGAAAAAACCATACTTCAAAACAGAGAAGTTCCACTCGAAGGAAGACAAAATGTTCAGTCTCAACCTAAGCCCCGTTCCAGCAGTTTTCAAAGCACAACGTCACTGAAACTGACAGATTTCTGCAAACATTTTGCATTCAAGGAAACCAAATTTCCTCCTGGAAGAATGTCCTGCTGGTAAACTCACAACCTCCATCTCGCATTACTTGGCAGACTTCACATTAGACACTGCTTGTTTCCCTGGCCTTATTTAATACTTTTCTTGGAAGTATTGCCAATTTTTCAACCCAAATGTGGAGAACCGTAGCATGTGATGAAATTCACATCAATACTGCTCAATAAAAACCTCCTGAATGCAGTTTGTCTGTGGCAAGTCACAACTGAGAGATTGGAGCTCTGTATTCAGGCAGTTGAAGGCTGGAGTCTGTGTCATGCTCCGCAACACCCCCAAGGTGTGTGTTTTATGGCACAACAGTATGTGCTCCACTGTATATTGAGTACTGCTCATTGTGCAAGTAATTCTTCCAAACCTGTCCTTGCGAGGAGGCTTGTAGGATATTTAGAATAACATTAAAAGCTGGAGAGCCCTTAGAAGATATTGCAGTAATATGGATACTTCAGCTCAGAGAGTTGGTAAACCAGTGACTAGATCTAGTCACCCAGTAATAGCAGCAGCCCCAGTGCTCTTGGGATGTAATCTGTTGGTTGTTCTCTTCACCTGTGGTTTTTCCCCATCATTAAGCTTTTTTTTGTCTTCACCTTTAGCCTTCACAGTAAGCCACCCGTCATAAACTAAAGTTGGTCACCGTCATTGCAGTGAAGACTCTGCAAAGATGCCTGTGCTTGAGCGAGAAAGCCTTCTTCCTCCTTTGTAGCAAGCTGGAGATGTGAAACGAGCAGTGGTGAATGGGGAAGTCTGCTTTTCTTTGGTCTAGGGTAAATCCAGCGTGCACATGTGGACTTCAGTCTGCAGGAGAAATCATCCTGCTCATGTGATGATCTCAGCACAATGTCTCTTTCTAGATGTGCATTCCCCACAGTCACCTCTGCCCTGGCTCCTGCAGCCACTCTCTCATCACAAGGAGAGGCCTTCTTTGACTCTGGTGGTCCCTGCATATCCCTTCAAAATTCAAATCAGCTGGCACTCCTCAAGCATGCCGTTAACACACACAAGCTATGAAAGATTAAAGGGAACTCACGTTCCTCCTCTCCACATGAAAAGGGTTTGTAAACGCTTTCAGTGCTTTTTTTTTATACTCATGGTAAGGAAATAAAGCTGAGTCAAACAGTTTTCCAAGATCTAAGAAAGAGGGCTCGGGGTTATTTTGTACCCTGCCTTGAGTAGCATAGCTAATAACTGATTTCACAATACGCGGTGTTAGGAGAGAGCCACAGAGAGCTGTTGTCAGAGAAGTGCGAAGAAATACAGGAGACTTCAAGAGACACCTTGGAGCAGAGCTGTGAGCTTCTCAGCTGCTTCTTAGCAGCACTGGGAGTGAAATTCTGCTGTGGGTGTTAATGTCATCACCTCCACAGACTTCGCATATTGTAAAGTGACACTTCCTGGAGCACTGGGTGTAGTTGTCTGCCTCCATTTGGGCTTTTAGATGTTTGCTTTCTGTTTTTTTCTTCAGCTTTGAAGTCACATTTTTGATAGCTGATATATTTTGGAGGCCTTTGGGTGAGTGGGACCAAGCCAGAACAGACCTTGCGAGGCCTCTCTAAACTGCTAGATATAAAATGTAACCTCCAGTATGCCTGTGTGAACAAAGGCTGTATCCAAGCCCTGGGACGTTTCAGATGGGCATGTCTCAGGGGTAGACATGCAGCATCCACCTCTGTGCCGGTTGTTGAATGCCCTTTGGATCTGCAGCTCTGTCCACATTAGCAAGTGCTCCCCTGCAAATTAACGAGCCGGGATGTGCTGAGCCATCAGCTGCGCACACAGCATCAGGAGTCATAAAAATCAAGAGCAGCTTTGGGGCATGTCAGCAGGTTGTGTACATGCGTTGTGATTTTGCTCATGGGCCGTGGTACCCACCAGGATTTGTGGCTGAAGGTCCACTGCCGTAAATCCTCTTCTCCAGGCACAGCCTAGGTGTGAACGTGCTCCTCAAACCCCTCTTTAGATCCAAACTGGAGCTAACATCTGAACTTCAAAGCTAAACACAGTGTGTCTTGTTTAAAGGAAACTTTTCAAGTTAATTGTGACGCAAAATTAATCCCGTCACGGTGTCTTTTTGTGGGTTGAAACCAAAGGCTCCTGCAGCAGAATGGCTGAAGTCTGTGATCCCGTCTTAGAAAAGTAACTTTTTTTTAGACTAAACAAAACAAGAAAAAGCAAAAGAGGAAATGTAAGATGATTAAACAGGATTCTGCTGTTTCCCCCCAGTGTTCAACATTTGCTGTTTCTGTTAGGTCATCAGCCACCATGAAACCAACATTTAACTTACAGACTGATTGCAGCAGCTGCCTGAAGCCCTGCTCATAACCTCAGAAACCAAACTAGAAAAAAACCCATCCAGATGAACTTGGTTTAATTTGCTCAGTATATTTATAATGGAACATGGTATTGCAGATGGGCATTGAAGTTCAAGATTTCATCTGCATTAGATAAGGGAAGAAAGTGCTACTTTATACAACAGAAACTATTCTAGGCTTAATTCAATAGATTGTAATCACGTGCAGTATACTGTGTTCGCAACAAATGTCCCACATATCCTGCAGAGAAATACATAAAAGGCTCCACGTCTCCTAGCTTTGGAGTTGTTAATCCTTTTGAATTCGTTTGGTTTCACTTAGTGCAGCACTTGCTGTATTTAGAGCATGGCAGTTGGTTCAGTGAGCGTTACTCTGTTGGGTCACAGCAAAGAGTGTTTGCCTAGTTTTAAGAAAAAACCCATCTATCCCTGGAATACAGGTTCTGCCCAATGAGGAGGGAAAAAACCCCTCATCTTCTAGCTTGTGTTGGTGCAAGTCTCCTAGGTCTTAGTACATATGTCTGTAGATGGATCATTTTGTTATTGTAGTTTCTGAGCGCCTCTGTGTTTATTTTAACAAAACCATACTGAAACACAACTGAAACACTGATTGAAGCAGGCAATGGTGGGGGACTGAGGTGGAGGGGGGTGTTGCAGGAGGCATGTACGTGATCCACTGAGGATTTAAATCCTGTCCTGAACTGCTGCTGATGGGCTGCTGGGCTGTTTTGTTTCTTCCTGTGGCTCAGCAAAATCAGGTGGTGATCTGTTGTTACTCATCTTGGAAGGGGAACGGAGCTGGAGAAGACGGATGGGAACTTTCTCTGTATTATTCCAGGAGAGTGAAAATATACAGGCTCTTTTCCTGTGTGCTGGCTGTTGGACAGGAGCCACCAAAAGTCTTAGCAAGTCCCTAAAATGTGTCCCTGTCTTACTGATGTTTTCCAGGAGATTCATCTAGTGAGATAATCCTTTGCTACACATCCCTGCAACTTATGCAGGAGGGTTATGCAGGGGGAAGACCACTCTTTGGGCAGAGAAATGCTGGGCTTTAGTAGCTGTGCTCCAGTTTGCAGAGCCAGCAGGGTCCTGGCAGCCTGAGCTCCCCATCGCACCGATCCCAGTGCTTCAATGAGGCTGAAGAGGAGCTGATGTGGGTGCAGTGTGGGTGGGGAGAGAGCATGAATCAGAGCACACGGGAAGAGATCCCTCTGCTACTGAGGCTCAGCATCCAGCATCTACTGCTGAGACTTGCTGCATACTGCACACCCTTGATTAGCTACAAAGAGGTACAAGAGCTGTCTTGGAAATCTCCTCCGAAGTCTCTTCCTGCCCTGGCTCTGTTACAGACTGAGGTCAGTGCTGGGGTGCTGGACTCTCTGACTCTTTCCATAAAGTGAAGATTTCTGTAATTAGGATGATTCCAAGAATTTCTGTTTGCCTCATGTGCTTTTCATTGTTTGTTGATTATTTTCCTGCATGAAATTGTGAAGCTGCTCGTGGCAGGAAATGTTTGCATGAACAAATATTTTGCTAGTTGTGCTCCGATCAGGAAATCACCCAGCAGGGACATTGTTTTTAGTTGCTCTCACACTCCCTTTTTAAAAACTATAGCAGAGCTCCGTTACCCAGCATGGGGTACCCGTCACTGGCATTTCAGTGTGAAATCTGTAATGATAACTGAGTAGCAGTTGGCTTTCTATTGAAAGTCATTGAAACATCCCACCTGTCACAGCAAATTTACACATTCATATGCTAAAAAGCTCTGAATCAGCTGGTGTTATGTTTCCTTTCTGAGCCGGATTGTTTGCCTCTTACTCTCACTGAACAGCAGATATGTCCTCCAGTATTTCCACTGGGGTAAATCCGATCGGGTGAGTGAGCACTTGCAAGCTGGTCCTCGGTGATTTGGTCTTTCAAATGTGACATGAGGCAGAAGTTCACCACCTGGACATGGTGTGCTATGGTAGAAGGGTCTAGCTAGTGCTTCTCTGCAAACCCTGGATTCAGTGTTGATTTGGGGACTGACTGACTGACTGAGCCAGATGGTGAGGTCTCTGTGCTCATACAGCTCAGGTTTTCAAGAACTCCTAGGCACTGCTCCACTTCCAGTTGCAAAGCTTGATTGTCTTAGAAACATGCATCTAATGTTCAGGTGTTCCTGTGTCTGGCAGGTTAAGACATTGCACCCTTCACACTGTGCAAAAGCACCTGCCTCAGCTCCCTGCGCATCCTGAACCAGTTTGGGCAGCTTGATGGTTGTGGCCATAGTAATGCATTTTTCCCCTGTGCAGGGCTGGTTACCTGTGGTGAGGCACCTTTCAGTGCAGCCACAGGCTGCCCAGGCTGGAGCTGGCCTCTCTCTAAGCTGGGGTATGGGCAGAGGGGGGCATCCATGGCTGTCTGCACCCTGCAGAGTACTCGAAACTTATTTGAGCTGGGTCTGAGCCTCTAGGGCTTTGGAAGGCTGCAGTGCTTCTACTGTGACTAAACTTCTTCACAACTTCGAGCCCATCAGCCTTTCCCTTGGCATTTGCAGGATCAGATGCCGTCTAACACTAAGGACATTACAGCCACTCACATCATCATGGTGATGTGACCAAAGGCTGAAGTGGCTCTGTTGAGCACAGGACATTGTTGTCCTGTAATTCATCCGCTTTACTCTCAAAACCTCAGCCCAGAGAAGCAGAGAAACCAGTGTTGGTGACTGCCTGTGGCCTGTGGGTCCCCATCTCCCCAGTACTGTGCGAGTGATTTAGGCTTTTTTAACAAAACAGCTAATTCAGTATTAAGGATTTTGGCTGTAGCCACCTGATGGAGGACGGGCTCACGACATGAATAAGGACTAATTAGGCGTCGGATGTGTAATTTGTCATTATTAAAGCTGCATTTGTGCTGGCAGCTGCTGTTTGGAGGCTCTGCTGATGCTGAAGGCGATGGTGGATCCAACAGTGCCACCTTCTGATAACGCAGCAGAAAAGGTACGTGTAGGTTCAGCTCTTGCCGGGACAGACCCTGCAGATCCAAGCTGGAACACACAAGGGGAGCTTTACGGGAGCTGCTCTGCCTGCTCTCGTGGGACCGCAGCGTTCCTGCAGTTCCCCAGGTCAGGCATTACCTGTCTTAAGTCCTGGGTCCTGCAGCATGTCAGCCTGCACAGACGTTTGGTGCTAACTCGTGAGGAAAAATAACAGTTTTAAGCTGTTGGGTGATAGGAATAGACGCCTTTCAAATGTTTCTATTGAAGAACTGTATCAGGAGATACTGCTGATACACAAAACCTAGTTCCACGTATAAGTCAGTTTAGCTTGTATTGGAAAGCCACTGGATAATACAAAGCAATTATAATGAAGATTTGAAATAGTTTTAAGTGGGATTTTTTCATCAGTTTACATGGACTGTTGAGATAAATTGGTCTGTTGATCCAAGACACACTGGGCAATGGCTGACATTTCTTTGGGCTGAATTTTAGCATCAAACAAAAAGGACCAACTGAGAAAAGTTTGGGCATTAATAGATAATACAGCCTGGAAAGCATTCTTGTTGCATCCTAAGTGATGTAGGTTGATGAACTGAAGAGAGGTTGAATGTACTGTTAGTGCTGATAGATTCTCAAAGAAGATGTCCTCTGAGGAACTGTGAGAGTTTGGAATAAGGAACTTCTGATGTGATGCTGGCCTGAGAAATGCTGACATGATAAGTGTTAACCTGCATTGGCTTCCATATGCGTGAGGCCTCTGAAGAGGTCTGTCCATATGTACTTTTGCACATGGATCTGGTAATCTAAAGATCCCTATGCAACCATTAGCACTTGAGAGTGTGTGTAAATTTATGGCATTCCCCAAGGGATTTGGGTTCTATACATTTAAAATACTGGCAGGCTGGGACAAATATAATCCAGCTTCCATGTGTTTCCTAGTATACAAAAAAGAAAATAAGCATGTTTTCTTTACACCCTCATATGAAAATTCAAGCCACTAAAACATCTCTTTTCCATTCAAAGATCAGCAATTCATTTGATACCTTAACATCAGGCTTCTGTAATGAGCAGTTCTAGCATGGTGTTAGCTGGTCCTTAAGTCTATAAGCAAGATGAGAACAGTAAGTGAAATAGGGAAGAGGATGGACTGGTATCTTTGTGTTGCACAGCTATCTTTCCAGACTTCTTGCAGTGACTCGGAGGATGATGCTCCCTTTCTTCCTGAGGAAGAGTCCTCTTCCATTCAGACCTCTCTTCAGTTCCTCCTCTAACCTTCCCACTCTATGTCAGCTTCAGACCTTGTCTGATTGCACAATGAATTGCTTCAATCTTGTCCATTGTTTTTGATGAGTAGCAAAGGTCCTCCTATGCTGTCTGCACATGGGGAAGAAGAGAAGAAGTGATAGCAGGACTCTTCCTTTTCAGACAAAATAAGATATTTGTCAATTTATAAACCTGAAATGAAACAGAACCCTCATCAAGTTTCTTTCATATTGCATTTTGTTTACCTTTCCCTGACCCTCTGGTACCTGCACCACCCTCTGCCTTGTCTTTCTATTGACATCCATTTGCCGAGGTCCCTTTCTCTGTCTTATCACCTACAAGCATCTTGGCTTTGCTTACATGGTGCTGCTGAGACCTGTTGTAGCCTGTCCAGTTGGCCATGCCTCTGTGCTTGCCGAATGGCTGACTCCCAAATGCATATGGCCCACGGTGCCCGTCTCTGTCCCACGTTGATTAGATTCACAGTTGCATTTTCCTCATGGGAGGAACTTTTCTTGCACATTCACAAAGTGCATATGTTCCTTCAAAACTTCCATAAAACTCCCTTTGGTGGTTTGATTCTCACCAAAAATCTGAAGATTACAGCCTGGCTGGATGATCATGGTTACCTTGAATGCCCCGCTGGCTCGCTTGTATCTCTGGATTGTCTTTCATCTTGTTTTAATTGCAAATTGCTTCAGGGTGGGTTTTGTCTCCATTATCTTTGTACAGCAGGTTAAAGCACTTGACCAGAGCTCGCAGGTCCTGTGGTAGTAGGACTAATAAGAACATTCTGGAGGTCTGACAATATTTAAAAGGGTCTCTTTGGATACAAAACATAGCTAAAATTGTTTTCAGATCAGCAGGATTTTGCCTCTCATGTTTGCTTTTACATCATTAAGTTCTTTTGAAATATTTACTGTATTTTGGAGTGATTAAACAAAAAGATTTTGTTTGAGGCTGTTTTTCTCTTTGGAGCATAGTGTTATTAAAGCTGCTTGTATGAGGCCAGACATTGCTATTGAGGAAGGCAATGCAGAGCTCAGTTAGCCAAGCAGAGCCATTACACATGGCATCTCCACCCTGAAGTGCTCTAAGGTGGGCGCAAAGCTGAGTAGCTGATTCTTGGGTGTGTGCTTTAAAAGATGGTTCATTCTTGTAGTTTAAAAAGGGCTCAGCTACGTTTTTCATCAGTCTGGAAAGGAAGGCTGCAATGCCTTCCCGTAACTATAGCCTTCAAAGTTTATGTGATATGAAGTAGTATTAGCAAAGCCAATGGATGTCAACACTATAATCTTGTTAGGGTTTAATTTTTCGTATTTTCTGGTATTCTGATGCTTGAGAATAGCACTTAATGACTCTGTGGGAGTGTTAGGAAGACTCTGGGGCTGGGAGGGTGAAATGCTTATCCTAAGCTGAATTGCCCAAGCGCAAGGAAGTACTCTGGTCTCTACCCACTAGGCAGTGGTCTTAGAAAGACTGTCTGTCCGCAACTGGAGAGGTCGATTGCTTTTGGCTATTGAGATTCAGTCTCAATACAAGGGAACTGGTCAGTGAGAGAGCTGGTGTGTGTGCGTCTCTCATGGCACCAGTGCTGTGAAAAGCTCTTGAGAAGTTGTATGTCTCTGAGTATGTTTATGTGAGTCAGATATACACAATCCTTATGAATACTTATTCCGTACTTGTGCAACACTCACATTTTCAGCTGAAGCAAAACATTTGTTCTTTTCACACAGAATTTCCAAGGCCTGCCGTGAAGATGCAGATTGCTGTAATCTGTTTTGCTAAACAAGACATGTCTGCTACAGAGTAAGATGCAGTTAGAAAGTGAGTACACCCTAATTGCTGCGCCAGCAGTTATGACCAGCCATCCGCCAAGGGCTGCCCTCCAGCTTCTCCATGGATTTGAAATTCAAATCACTTGGATGGCCTTTGCTGCTGTAATTCATCCCAAAACCTCAAAACCCCCAATCCCCATCTATCCATCTTTGAAATGATGAAGGGTGTATTGGTCTGGGAAGGGGAAAGAAATACCCTGAAATAGCCCTGAAGGGAGTCATTACGTGCAGCAGGTAGAGCCAGGATATTTGCTGCTCACTTTCTGTCCAGCTTACCTCCCGTGGAGGGCTCTGAGCATCAGTGACAGGCAATGGCAACATGTTTTTGAAATGAGTGGATTTTGCTGCATTGCCGTTCCTGGGCCTGGTTACTGTGGCTCATCAGATGATCTGCTACGGAGGGGTATGGTTCTCCTAAAAAGAAGTCTGTGTAGCTACAGCTGAACACACTTGCTGGCCTAAGCCAGATGCAGAAAGATATTTAAAAGCATGAGACTTATGCACTGAGATTGGGCTTAACTGTTGCTTTGGGTCTTTAAAAATTTGACCTGAGTTTCTAAGGCACTTGGGCATTATTGAAGACATTCCCTTGGAGATGTATGAATTCTATTTCTGGCCAGCTTTGTATTTAATTATCAGATGGTGGTTGGAACATGTATTACCGTGACCTGGAAATAGAGAATTGCATTAAGTAGTGATGGGGCACTGGGGCTATTTTTCTTGCTGTATGCCAGAAGGTGTTTGAATAAATTGACAGCATGTTTTCTTATTGTTCTTCATCTTGATTTATTACCATTCTTGTACATTCCCCCATTGGAGAATCCAGTTACATTTTTTTTTCCTCCAGAGCTGTACACGGAGAGCCAGCTTTCTACGAGTGGTCTCTAAATATGTGTCAGCAGATTGAATCACTGGTTTTTTCCATTTGTGTGCAACAGATAAGACAAAGACAGCTTACTCTGAAACACTCAATTTTGGAAAGGGAAGGGGAACAAATTTAGGACAAAGACCACCCAAAATATTTTCAAGGTCAAGATTCCAGTGAAAACAAATACAACAAAAATTATGTGCTTCTGATTAGTTACATGTATTAGCTGGTATTGTTCCTCTTCCCAGGCCAAATGATTTATTGTTTTCTCCCACACAGTGTTAAATGTAAATTGGAGATGTGTAAAATTACATTTGACTGCAGAGCACAATATGTGCGCAGTTGGTAAGCAAAGTTAGCCCCATATGTTCTATACATTAAGAGTACATAGTTACAGTGTTATGGCATGAAATGCCAGCTGTTAGGACATGATATGAATGATTTGCAGATTGAGAGCTATCAAATGTATGAATCTGTGACAACTGCATAATGAACATATTGAAAAGATTGTGACATTAGTAGACCAGCTGTAGGCTGCCCAACTGCTCAGTTTTCCTTTTTGCTGCATAATAAAAGTGTTATATTCCTGACTTCAGAAAGAATAGGGTCAGATCTGCAAAGTAAAGAAAACTTTGGGGGGGAAGGGGTTGGCACCAAAATGCAGAGTGGGACCCCCAAGTCTTCTGCACACTCTCTTGCAAACCTGAACAACCCAGGCTTTTGCAGCTTCTCCTGCTCTTGGCTCAGGGTTGAAAGGGTGATCAATGCCAGTTCTTTTCCTTCCCACGCTGTGTGTGTTGGGAAGGGGAGAGAGGGCAGTTTGGAGAACAGCTTGGCCAAGATAAGCATTATATTGCTTGATTTGTGAATCCAGATTGGCTTTAGGATGTAGGGAAGTTTGCCTGTAGGAGTTAGGATGTAGCCTAGTCCATGAAAGGCTTCAGCCAGTTCCCACTGGAGTGAAAGTGGGGCTCTGCTGTGTGAAACAGACTTTCACACGCTACTTGAAGCCATTCAAACAGGAAGAGGGCACACAGAAAAGTGAAATTCATTGCTCAGTATGCAGCTGTCACATCATATGCTTTTAGTTTAACTACATTTTTCTCCCATATTATAACGCAAAACACTGTGACTACGACTGAGGCAGTCATCTTGTACCACCTATTCTTCTCTTTCTTTAATACTGAACATTAGGATTTCATGGTCTAGTGTATTGTGTGTGTGCATGCATATGTACACATACACATGTACGTATGTGTGTACATTTGTCAGTGGTAGCTGAACAAGTCCTGCTATTGCAACAGCACTGCACACCTGCATTTAAGTAGAACGTTTACTGATTGATGACAGTTTTCAAAACATTTCTCTTTCCCATGCATTGGATTTGTGCTGTATGTATTTATTTATTATATAATTTGTGCCTCTTCCAATTCATTCTGTCTCATGTTTTCCTTATCAGTGTCAGTTGTAGTCAATTACTTATGTAAAAAGATTGAGAACCTAATTTATGGCATGATGACATACAGTAGATACACTGCTCCCATTAGAACCTGATGAAACCTGTCTATTTGTCTTCTCAGCGTGCCAAGTCAAGTCACAGAGGGTAGACCTTTGACGAAGAAAGCATGTGTTCTTACTTAGGTCCATTCCTAACTATCTCAACTTCTAGAAATAACATTGGTTGGCCAATGAAAATAATTCCTTGATAGTGGTAGGAATTTAAGATAAAAAGCAGCTGGGTAAGTTTTTTTAGACAAAAGGGAACAACTTTGAACTCTGCAGACAATGTTGTTTAAACCCAAACAGATGTGGTTTAATCTTGGTTTTGATCCTCTTGTAGATTTTCTTTTAAAATGCATGCATGTGTGCAGAAATGATGACTTTCAGGTGTCTCGACATAATTTGTAAAGAGTATCACCTTGGTGCATAAATCTTCTGTGCCAAATACTTCATGTCTTTGAACATAGACTGAAAGGTACCAGAGAGAATTTATGTTGGTCTTTTGGTGCTATCCTGCAACTGTGTCTTATGAATGTAAAGTGTGTAAAATGAGAAACTCAGATGTGTTTTTCTGGTTCCCAATAAATCTTTTTACCATGAGAGCCTAAAGTAACTCCAAGACAGAAAAGACAATATGATATTGACTTATTCCAAATTAGCAAACCCCTTTGATCTGAGCCCAGCCCTGTCTTACTTTGGTAGCTATTAGTTACATCTGGCATTTTCATATGCTAATTTTCCTCTCCTTTCCCCATATATTAATAGAAGTGGAAGTAAACATATAAACAAACTTCTTTTCAATAGATAATCAACTTTTGATGTAAATGTGGTGGTGACACTGTCTTTCAGCATATGTTCCAATCACCATTAAACTTCAAAGCACTGTGCAATCAAGACCTGCTTCTTCCCTACAGCCAAATCAGAGGATTGAATACAGGAGGGCTGGCTACAGATGTGACTGCACAGATGTGAGCATCTCTTTCTCCCCATCCCCTTTCCTTACTAAAATCAGGGATGTGGGACGGAAAAAAAACCAGAGCTGCAGGAGGAAAAGATCAGGAAGCAGCCAGCATCAAGAGCAACCTCTTTTCTGCCTGGGAGAAGTGAAGAGCACTCGGAAAAAAATGGTGTTATGTTGCTGCCATAAACTGAGGTTTGAAAGGTGAAGCAAGTCCCAGTGGTAGCTGAGAAGAAGAGTAACTTGAAGACATCTTTGCAAATGCACACATAGTTTTAGCAAGTCTTATATTTAACCTCAGGTCTCAAAAATATTTAGGCCTTTCACACACATTGAAACTGAGGAGAATTAGTCATTCAAATGCGTTGGTAGTATTTGAACCTTGCTGTGTTTTCCTAAAGTCGCTGTTTCTGGGATGAAGATGTTATGTAACACTCAGCAAGGGAAAATTTTATTTTGCTTTTATTTATCTTTAGGATGGAAGGGAAAATGTTGAATATGTAATGGAAATGTGACATAAACCCAGACCAACAAACAGAACTCCCCCCACAAATTCGTTATCTTAAAACATACAAATTTTCTGATTTCTTTTGGGAAGGTTGATTTGTGATTTTAGAGCAGAATGCAAATGCTATGTGTTTCCCATGTCTTCATCATGTTGCAGTAAATACTTCTACAAATGGCCTTTGCTGCTGAGCCTGAGAGAGCTTGAGGCTTGCCCTGTGCCTGGGATGTGTTGTGCCACCTTGTCAGCAGAGCTTTGAAATTAGCCAGGCTTTTCCTGCCGTACCTCCTCTAACACACTTGCTCCAAGCGCAGGGACCTCGAAGTAAGTCTTTTTAAAGCTAGATATAAAGCCATCACATGATTTCTTACAAGATTGAAAACATAGCTTGCAATAGAATAAATACAGCCAGATATCCTGGCTTTTTACCATGACCTAAGCAATTGTTGTTTTAGCAGATAGCAGGAAGCTATTAGTAACCCGTTCTCAGTGCCTGGTGGAAAAAGGGTAAAGCTGCTGTAGATCTAACTTTTGAAGCTCATCTGGACTCATATGTTATCTGTGTTGCCAGAGGAGACACCTGCTACTGCTCAATTTCTTTACAAATCTTCAGTGTAGCAATGTATTTTGTCAGTATTTCCATTTTCTTCTTATTTATTTGTTTCTGTATAAGTAGTAAGAGTTTATGGTACATAAACGGATTTATTTTAAGTGGCCTTTTAAAATGAATCCACTGGTCCTTTTTTACAAGGATCTTTGCCTTATTTGCTACACAGAGTAGGGGTTACAACAGGAGATACTCACCGTAGAGAGCTGACAGTCCAGGCAACCAAATGGCACACATTGACTTCTGTGCACAGACATGAAAACACCTGGTGCATGGGATGTTGTGAATAAAGCACTCCAGAGTCTCTGAACAAGCTGATACTATAGCTGTACTTTGTAGAACGTGGCTCTCTTTTGTGTGTGGAGGGCTGACAACTACCCTTGAATCAGCAAGAGCTGGGTCTCGAAAAATATATGTCTCTGTGCCTCATGTGCATGTAAAGCATTGTGTTTAATAATCCTGTATAGATCCAACTGTCCTTTTTACCTTCTGTACCTGCAAATATGAGAGCAGATGTGCAAAGTGCTGAAGATTTGTTGGGGTTTCTGACTTCCTGCTTGTAGTCTGTTCATCCTGCGCAGCAGCAGTGTCTTGTGTTAGGTACTTTTTACAGCGTCTTCCAGAAGTGCCAAAACCCTGTGAATATCGTGCATCCCAAATGGCAGCATCGTACACCTGAGAGGCTACAGAGCTGTCATGTGAGCCTCTCTCCTTGTGCTTTCATTTGAGCTCCATCACTTCACAAGCAACACAGAACTGAAGTGTTATTTTGGCATCCCCAAGAAGGGCTGATTGACAGGCAGGTGGAAAAGGAGGATGTAATGAATGGCAAGAGCAGTCATTTGCACAGATGACTACAGAAAACCAGTAATCAATTAATAATTTGCATGTTCAGAATAAAGATGAGTTGAGGAGTAAATTATTAGCTGCAGTCTAATAGCTCCAGCTAGATGATAGCAGATAATTTGCTATGCTTACATTAGCAAATAACTGAGGTAGGCAGCATACATCAAACTCCAAAACTGTTGCAGTGGAATCTGAAATGTGCTTATTCAGCTTGAATAAACCTTCTCTATTGACGTGCCTTTTGAAGAAAAAGAACTTTTCCATTAAAGAAAGTTTTTTACCCATTATTCGTCTCTTACAAAAGTTCTTGCGTTTGAGAAGAAGGAAAAGCCAGAACCCATCAGACATCCTCCCACTTCTCTGCTCCCCCAAAAGGCGAAATAAAAGCCAATGGTATTTGAATTTTGACAACTCCCCCACCCCCCCGAATTTTCTGAATGAGTTCTTTAAACCTGCTGTTATGTGTTTCATGCATTGACATATATGGTAAAGTGCCACTACACTTGACAGTTTTATCTGTGAAACATCCTGCCATGCTCGTCTTAAAGTCTGGAATAAATTTTGTGTGCTCATCAGTGAGACCATGCCTAGACCTTTCATTTTATTAGAGGTGGCCAAGTTCTGCAGCAACTGTTATCTGGTGGCACAAATACAACCAATGGGGGTTTTCTATTGAAAGCTATGTATCAATTTCAGGAGATGTAATTTTATGGCAAGTATGAAAAGGCAATGAGTATATTTTAGGAGATTAAGGAATAAGATTTCAAATAATGGATTTCCTTTTTCTTTTTTTACATTTTCAGGGTGATTTCCCTTATTCTTCTGGTTTGGGGTAACTCAGTTTTGTGAGGCACACTGTAAAATCATAAAAATAGGGATTTATGAAGTAATCTGAAGCATTTAACTATTAAGCAGCTGCTGACTCTATATGGCAACATTAAGTACATGAAGGAAGCCACTTGGTCAGTGTTCTAAAATACGTGCTTATGACTTGTGATTTATGCATCACATCCACTTAAAATTGGTGCTTTAAAGCTTGTCTCCTTGTATGCAGGCAGCACCTACCTTCTGCGTTGTGTTCTTCAGTTTTCTTAATGGTTACCCAGTGTTATGACAATGATACTCAGAGATGCTGGAATGGTTTGAGCAGCCAGATGGTGGGATTGGTGAATAAAATCCTGGAACTGGGATGCAATCATCTAGTGCTTTTCTGATAACAAGTATTTATCCTGCAATGCTTTGCTTTTAATTCAGCTCTTCCTTGCCAGCTAATCAGAGCCAGGAGTAGATGTTCTCTCTGGTATAATGGGCATCAGGAATTGCATTTCATGGGTGAAAGTTTCTCTAGCAGAACTTTCCAGCCTCTGCCATGCCCTCAAGGAGCTTTGCTGCTGCAACATGTGGCCCAGACATCCTGTTGTAGTCACCTTAGGATAATTCTTGGCTGCATTGAGAGCTGAGCTAGCCCTTGCTCTTCATAACTGGTTAAAAAGTGTGTTTGTCTGTGTATACACACACACACACACACACACATATAAATGTATATGTATCTGCATCCTCATTTTCAGATGGATGGTTATGTTACTGAGCCAGAAGTCCAGATTCATCCTTTTCCTATTTTTAGTCTTTCTGATTATCCACCGTTTACAGACTTCTTTCTCTTAGGAATGCTTTCTGGACAATGTTGGCATGGGTAGACTTGCTGCAACCTTGGGGACGCAAGCCATATCAGGCCTGCTTATTTTTAAAGGTAGGTAGCTGCCCTTTGTGTGTAAATGTAGAGGGAAGTTCTGTGATTTTATGGAATTGCTCTTGATTTGTATCACTGTTAGCTAAACAAGCAAGCTCACTGTCTCACATCACCTTATATTGCTGCTGTGTGCTGGTTCACATTGCCTTGCATGACACATTTGGCATGGGCATCATTCCCGCTGCTGGCTGATAGCACAGAGCACCTGGAAAACCGTCTCGCCAGGGTATTTGCAATCTCCACCATCCCTGGGTGACACAACGCTGGCACTGTGGGCTGCAGTCTCCTGCTGGGCTTCCCCCAGCTTGAAGAGCTCAGTGAATGGGCTCTGCAGGGGCTCGGCTGGGCTGGTGTCTGCTCCTGGAAACTTGTCCTGCTCCAGTGGGTAGCTGCAGTGGGGCTGGAGTACTTGTGTGTGTCCAGTACAGCTGCTCTATTGGTGAAAGGGGAGAGCAAGAACAGTGTTACAGAAACAGTGTTTCCTGTGCTCAGGAGTCAGCTTGCAACTGCAAGGATTTGTAAGCTTAGAGGCCTTTGATGAAGATAGGCTGAGAAAGTTGGGGCTGTTCAGCCTGGAGAAGAGAAGGCTGCGTGGAGACCTCATAGCATCCTTCCAGGATCTGAAGGGGGCCTATAGGGATGCTGGGGAGGGACTCTTCATGAGGAACTGTAGTGAGAGGACATGGGGTAACGGGTTCAAACTTAAAGAGGGGAAGTTTAGATTGGATATGAGGAAGAAATTCTTTACTGTGAGGGTGGTGAGGCACTGGAATGGGTTACCCAGGGAAGTTGTGAGTGCTCCATCACTGGTGGTGTTCAAGGCTGGATTGGACATAGCCTTGGGTGGCATGGTTTAGTGGGAGGTGTCCCTGGGCATGGCAGGGGGATTGGAACTAGATGATCTTAAGGTCCTTTCCGACCATAACTATTCTATGATTCTATGATGGTGTTGAGTTAGAGAGCAACTCTGAGATACCTGCTTGGTAATGGCCACCAATTTGTGGGCTTCTCTGAGGTGCATTTTGTGCTGTGGTTTAGATGTTGTTTCTCTCTCATTTCCTACTTGTTGATAAAAATGTTTCTTTGACAGGAAGCAGTAACAGAGGTTCAGGATGTACACTTTGGTTTTAGCTCAGGTTTTTCTTATGATTCAGACAAGTTTGGAAGTAAAGTAAGGTTTTAATAAGCTCCTAAGTGACTTAGGAAACAAAATGGTGTTCTGATAGTCACTGTGTCTTGTTTTAGGGTGCTACTTGTGCCATGTACTCACATTGCAATCAGCAACGCAGTCACTGTGAAACAATCTTCTTCATGGGTGCTGTCACAGTGTATATGTGTGAATTTCCCTGCTGTATAATATTTAGTATTTAATGGTTTATTATCTTACCAGATTGACAAGAATGTCATACTCTGGAAATGTTTGTTCCAGATGCTAAAGCAGCAAAGTTTTATTGCTTTAGTGATAACATTTGACACAATTTTATGTTGCGCTAACAAATGCCAAGTAATTACTTGCTGCCATGGTGATAATATTTGTGAAAATGCTAATAATATTATAAATAATCCAATAGGCTTCACGATGTTTCTTTTTCTCTATGGAAACTATGGGATTTTTTTCCTACACTCAGATTCATTTTTCTGTAAATATGTAGTCAAAATTGTTTGTAGATACACTGCTATGGGTCCTAGTTGGTGTTTTAAAAAACAGATGTTCCAGCACGCCTCTGGAGATGCAGGTATAAACCCACTAACTACCTTTGCATTAACACAGTTGTTTCTGAAGCAACAACACAGATCCATTTTGCTGTTGGAAACTTTGACCACATGACATACTTTGGATGCAAACGTGCTTAGTGACAAAGATCTGGAGTCCCTTAGTCCACAATTGTCCCTTAGGGACAACATTTATATTCTGGTTTGGAGGGCTGTGAGAAGCAGAAGAGAGGTGCGCTCATTTCTCTGCACTGGGAGGGCCATAACAGCTCAGGACCCAGAGTTAACTCAAAACCAGTAAAAGATAGGGTTAAATATCCCACTTTTTCTTCAGCTATGATGAGAGGAGATTTGAGATGCAGCCCTACAGCACTAGTCTCAGTTTCTGGTCTCTCAGTCTTGTGCCATAACCGCTGGGAACAGTGCTGCCTAACTCTGGGAAAGTTAATTCAATTGGTTACAGTCAGCATATTTTTTAAAGTAGCAAAAGGTTAAATCATTAAGTGTTGGGAGATCACCAAAGTGGATTTTAGGGGAAACAGAGGAGTCTAAATGCAATGGGGTGAGAGTCACTGAGGGCTGAAAAACAGAGCCAAGGCTTCTCACAGGAGCCCTGCCTCACACCCAGCTGCTATGTGGCAACTGTCACTTAGCATGAAGGAGCAACAAATCATGTTCATTAGGCTGGAGCATGAGCTCAGAGAGGCACTCCTCCACTGAAAAAGCTCTTACTCCTCCTGTGATTAGGGAGTGTAATTAGAAAGTCTGTGTTCACTGGAAGGAAACAGCTTTGGCCTGCCCTCTGGTATGGATTAAACTGCAAACCAAAACATCATCGTGTTTTGACTAATTGCTGTTGAAACTTTTCAGCAAAATGTCAAAACTTGAAGCGAGGCCACATCTGAAAATTAAAGTACAGTAAGTACATGGCTGGTATTTAAAAAAACATCAAATCGGACTGATAGATCTAAGGGAAAATAAATTGCCTGGGTTCCATCAAATAAAATTCAAGTTCAGTATACTTAAAGACATGTGGACTGTATTTGGACACATCCTATACAAAGGCCTGACAGCACAAATGGAAAAGATGTGGCTGCAGATAAGCTCTCATGTTGAGAATAGAGCGTAGATCATGGATCAAGCATGAAGAAGGAAAACTAAAGGCAGGATCAAGTGTTTGATGACTTCAGTAGGTTTTAGAGAACTCATGGAGTATTTCTTCCCAAACTTGGTGAAGGAATGGCTCCTGTCAGCCTCCATGGACTTTAATTCAGGACTACACTGACTGAATTCAGGACTACTACTTACCAAAGATACCCTGATGAAATCCATCTGCGGGTCCTGAAGGAGCTGGCAAATGAAGTTGCTAAGCCACTGTCAATCATATTTGAAAAATCATGGCAGTCAGGTGAAGTTCCTGACGACTGGAAAAAGGGAAATATAACCCCCATTTTCAAGGAGAAAATGGATGAGACAGGGCACTACAGAGCAGTCAGCCTCACCTCTGTGCCTGGCAAAATCTTGGAGCGGATTCTCCTGGAAGGCATGCTGAGGCACATGAAAAACAACAAGGTGGTTGGTGACAGCCAGCATGGCTTCACTAAGGGGAAATCCTGCCTGACCAATCTGGTGGCCTTCTATGATGGAGCTACGGAACTGATGGACAGGGGTAGAGCAGTTGATGTCATCTACCTGGACTTGTGCAAAGCGTTTGACACTGTCCCACACAACATCCTTGTCTCTAAATTGGAGAGACATCAATTTGATAGGTGGACCACTCGGTGGATAAAGAACTGGCTAGATGGCCACATGCAAAGAGTTGTGGTCAAAGGCTCAATGTCCAGCTGGAGACCAGTAACGAGTGGTGTCCCTCAGGGATCGGTGTTGGGACCCGTCTTGTTCAACATCTTTGTCGGTGACATGGACAGTGGGATTGAATGCGCCCTCAGCAAGTTTGCCGATGACACCCAGCTGTGTGGTTCGGTTGATATGCTGGAGGGAAGGAATGCCATCCGGAGGGACCTTGACATACTTGTGAGGTGGGCTGATGCCAACCTGATGAAGTTTAACCATGCCAAGTGCAAGGTCCTACAGCTGGGTGGGACCAATCCCAGGCACAGCTACAGGTTGGGCAGAGAAGAGATTCAGAGCAGCCCTGCGCAGAAGGACTTGGGGGTGTTGGTTGATGAGAAAATGAACATGAGCCGGCAGTGTGCGCTCGCAGCCCAGAAAGCCAACTGTATCCTGGGCTGCATCAAAAGGAGCGTGACCAGCAGGTCGAGGGAGGTGATCCTGCCACTCTACTCTGCTCTTATGACACCTCACTTGGAGTATTGTGTGCAGTTCTGGTGTCCTCAACATAGAAAGGACATGGAACTGTTGGAAGAAGTCCAGAGCAGGGCCACGAGGATGATCAGGGGACTGGAGCACCTCCTGTATGGAGGTAGGCTGAGAAAGTTTGGTCTGTTTAGCCTGGAGAAGAGAAGGCTGCGTGGAGACCTCATAGCATCCTTCCAGGATCTGAAGGGGGCCTATAGGGATGCTGGGGAGGGACTCTTCATGAGGAACTGTAGTGATAGGACAAGGGGTAACGGGTTCAAACTTAAAGAGGGGAAGTTTAGGCTGGATATGAGGAAGAAATTCTTTACTATTCGGGTGGTGAGGCACTGGAATGGGTTACCCAGGGAAGTTGTGAATGCTCCATCGCTGGTGGTGTTCAAGGCCAGGTTGGACATAGCCTTGGGTGGCATGGTTTAGTGTGAGGTGTCCCTGGGCATGGCAGGGGGATTGGAACTAGATGATCTTAAGGTCCTTTCCAACCCTGACTATTCTGTGTTTCTATGATTCTATGATTTATGGGAGAGGTGGTTGTAATTCTCAGATTATGCTACTTCAGAGATTCCAGAGATGACTGTCAGCAAGATACCTGTGTGACATTTTCTGTTTTCTGTAGTGAGTCAGGCAGTTAAAACTCTTGAGTTTTGCTTGCCAGCTAAAGGGAAACACAATGCTTCCTCTTAACTGGTCTGTGTAGATGGTATATGATGGTACATGCCCTAAACCAAAGCTCTGATTTTGGTTGGTCTCCCTGCAGATCAAGCTTTCAAAAGCTAATCAGGACCCTACAGGTGAAGGTAGAAACATAGTGTTTTTGAATATATATACCCTGCTTTGGTACCAGGTGTGTATCAGAGTTTATCCTGGGCAGTTTTATTGTACCTCATTGAAGACTAGTGAAACACAGCCCTAACTATAGCCAACAGTTTAATGTGAAACAATTGGAGGGAATTGTCCTGTGATTTACTGTCTTCTGGAGACAGGGAAGGGCATTTCAAATGGTCTTTTCTACTGAAGGCTGGTCTCTTGGGATGCTGTCTGTTAGCCCTTTGTTCATAGTCCTCCAATATCTCCCATGACGGCTGGTATTTTTCATTCCTTTGCTTTACACCTGTTTTGTGTTAGCAACCAGCAAAAGCTGAAGCATGACGAAGAGAATTTGTCATATTATTGTGGCTCTGACACAGCTGGGGTAGGATGCTGATCAATCATGTACAGGTGGCTGGCTTGTCAGGTAACACAGCCCGTGCACACAGATCTTGTTGCTGAAAGCGAGTCAAAATCGTCATTGATTTGCAGGTGGATTAAGAGATGTAATAGCATTGCCTTGCTGAAAGCTAGAATGTGGCCCATTAGCAAATGTGGTTGGATGGTTTCAGTGGGCTGTTTTCAATGTCTGTGTTCCTTTTGTTTTTATAACTTGAGGAAAGGAAGAATATTTTGTGTACCACTTGGGACTTTCACTTAGATTTAGGTCAGGAAGTAGGCATTGATGTAAAACCAGGTTGCACTGATCACAGTATTTCCAAAGGAGGATATTCCCAAACAAACAGAAACAGTTCCTGCTGCTTATTTAGTCCTTAAAAACGTATTTTCTTGGAGACTTCATCCAGTACCAGCCATCAGATAAGAGCCGACCCTGCTTGTGCTGGTATTGTCCGCAAATTATATCATTTTAATAATTAATACTGTATGCAGTAGTTGTGTTTCTCACAAATGAACAATTGTCTCTAGAAGACTGAAAAACAAATAGGAAATGTAAGGGAAGGACTCAGTGCCACTTTAGTTTTATTTCTAAGTCAGCAGAATTTCCATCTGATGTGAATTACATCCTGCATTTTATATGTCTTTGTTCTAAACTAGCAGCACTAAAAAAGTTTGGTTCTAGCAGATTCTTATCTTAGTTTTGTACACGTGCATTGTAGTCTTCCATTTAATGAAGGAAACCTGGAAGGATTTAACAAAAATTGTTTAAGAGGGAGTAAATGATGTTCACGAGTTGCGTTCTGTCCCTGGGTGGGAACAACAGGAATGGGAACTGCTGTAGTAAGGGGCAGAACAGGTATTTGGAGGTTTTTGCTTCAGGAGCAGTGGTGTACATTGAACTGTGCTGCTGAATTGGAGTCACAGCTGAGCATTTGTTGCACTGTTTAAACTACATCAGTGGCACTTACCAAGTTTCAGTGTTTTTACCCATTTACCTGAACACTTATACTTCGCAAGTGATAGACTTTTTAAACCTTTTTGTTGCTGTCTGTGTTCAAGTACTGCATGTTCTTCCTGGTACAAATCAAAAAGAGTGCTTCAAATCTTAAACACTTTATCATGTTCAGAATACAATATTTCAGCAACTGATTCCAAATTGGGAAAAAACTTGAAATGTTAAGAACTGTCACAGATTACAAGGGTCACAGGGCCTTATAGAGAGCTGAAACCCCCATGCTGCAACCCCTGTAGCTGCATGCCAAGCTCCTTGGGTACACTGGGTTTCTGTGAGCTGCTTCCCAAAGGGAGGGGTGCTGAGTAGTGGAACCCCAGGTCTGCTTAGCATGAGGATGTGCTCAGCTGCTGGGCACAATGAGCTGATCACTGGCAAGTGCTGAGGCTCCCACAGCTGCAGGGGATGATTAAGAGCTGGACCAGCCAGCCCTGAGGCTTTTTGGAGCTGTATGGCTGCAGTGTGAGCTGTTTGAGGGTTTCTTTGTCGTGTTGGAGGGTGCTGTGAAAGTGTAATGCTTATTTCTGCCTCCAGTATGGCAGGGTTATTTTCTTCCTGGATGCTGCCCATGTTCTTGTCCATGCGGCTAGGTGAGTACAAGGCTTTTGTGTATGGCGGGTGCTGTGTGTGTGGGCTGCCTTGAGGTATATAGGTGCTAGTGTGAGACTGACTATGGCTTTGTTTGAGGAGGAAAAAGGCCTCGAATGGCTTCAAGTGTTAATGCTACTGTAAGCCTAGCTTTGATTCTAGTTGTGCAGAATATATTCTTACTGATCTGGGAGAGATAAGCTTACTAATTAATGTTTAAGTACCCACCTCCACAAGTACTCTGAAATTGCTCTTTCAGCACAGAGTAACTAAGTAATTCCAGGATTTGATATCCGAAGGCCTTCCAGCTCTATTAGTAATACTAACAGGGGCTCTTTCCTTTCTTTCAGAGGTATTTAAAGGTGAAATTTCTGAGATTAGAGTTGAGAATCTCGTATTAGTGCAGCATGAAATCTGGCTGTTCTTGGTCTTAAGCCAGTGCAGATATTTTTTTGGGGAAATACCTTTTCTATTCAATGGAAACTATCATTTTTCTTTGGGGAAAATGGGAATGATTTTCTTTTTATGCTGAACTGATCTGGAGTGTTTGAGCCCTAAACACAATCAGAAGGCATTTAGCATCTAATCTCTGTAAAAACATAATTATCAGCTTTAGAGTAGTACTTCATGCTACCCAGGTGGATGGTGATGTAAATGGAAAGGACTGGTCCAGAAGAATGGGGGATTTATTTAAAATGGTTTTAGACTTCGCACTATAAAATATGGCTCTCTGTCCCCCTGCAGTGCTTGGGGGTGCTCACAGCTGGCTTGTTTGGAGGCAGTGTGGTCAAGAAGGGCTTGTATTCACTCTTTAATGATTTCTTGCCACAGATGTGGACCCTGGAGAAGAGCTGTAACTTGCTTATTTTTTCTGGAAAATCAAATTGTGTAGCTGTAGATCACGCAATAGGGAAGTACTGAGTAGTTGCTTCAGACCAAGGGGTATTCTCATCCTGTCCCAGCCTATCTCATCCCCCCATGGGGCATGCTGGGGTGTGTTATCTCCCAAACAGCCCTTCTCCCTCTAACCCTTCTGGCCGCATGCAACATAATTAGTTGATATCGAATCTACAGGCTTCTCTTATCTCTTGCTGTGTCCCCTTCTCTCCCTCCAT
The DNA here is from genome assembly GCA_028858755.1 of Ara ararauna. Taxonomy (NCBI): domain Eukaryota; kingdom Metazoa; phylum Chordata; class Aves; order Psittaciformes; family Psittacidae; genus Ara; species Ara ararauna. The sequence continues at coordinate 8,424,773 of CM054385.1, forward strand.
CCTCTTGCCATGTATTTTCCACACGGCTGCAGAAGACCCTGCCAAGGGAGGGAGCAGTAATCCCCCTGGGTGGTGGGTCTGGAGCCAAAGGACCCTGGGGCCCTTACTTCTCGGGGACGAGTCTTGATCAATGTTATTGCAGTTGGTTAAGGAAACAGGTCAGGTCTTGGTTCATGGGTTTGGAATTGTGTTTGCAAGGAGCAATATTTGGGTATATTGTCTGTTACAATTACTGGTGTCATCTGGACAGATGATCTTAGGTGTGACCTTGAACTGTAGCCTGTTGTGAGGGAGCAGAATTCAGTGAGAAATGATGCACTTGGAGGCAGTGCTTTGGTTTAAGACCAAAGGGGTTATGGAAGTGCAAGTATTTAACTGGAGTGTCTTCTGTAGAAGAGTGTGGAATGGTAGAAGTGCGGACCACAGATTTTGTTTTTTCCTAAAGCTTAAAAGAATACAAGTTCTCATTATCACTTGTCAATCCTGAATTGGTAAGGCTTGGAAAAAACATTACTAGCTAAAATGAATCTCTTTATCCAACACACTCAGTTGGCTTTCTCAGAATGACATGCAGAGCTCTTAGTAACACTGTGTATGTCTTGTTGGGAGAAATCTAAAGAACCACATCTGGAAATCTGGACTATCCATCAGTGGAGGAAAAATGTATTCTTTGGTTTGCTGGTATTTCTTGGATTTGATTGTTGCAAAGAGGAACAAACAGTGCAAAACCTGGTTATGCTTCTCCACTCGTGGCTGAGAAGCAAGAGCTGTGGCATGCAAAGATTAGAGCGTGCAAATGTATTGAAATTGGAAAGATACTTCTGTCCAGACCTGAAGAAGCATCTGGCTGCATTTATTTCTGCATGCCTTAGCATGACCGCAGGAGCTATTCTGTCATCTAAAGACTGAGCATGGAGCTGGGACCCTGCTGCTGCTGTAGCAGAAACAGAGGGTGCTATAAACAGCAAGACATTGCTGTTATTCTGGTGGCCAACACCAATGTAAACGTGGGAGGTGTAAACAAGAAGAAGATAAGGTACCAAGAAACCTTTTCAAATTGAAATACGAGGATACTTTTGCCTGTTAGCTATGCTCTGTGTGCAGCTAATGAGAATTCAGTCATGCCTACTTTCAGCCCAATCAGTGAGACAGGGATAGAAAAGATGGTTGGAGCTCAGGTGTGCCGCAGCCACAAGGAGCAGGGAAGAAGGGATGAAGCCAGGCAGTGCTGATGTTGATGGCACCCAGATGAGAGCAGCTGGGTGTATGGGACATGTTGTGGGTGTCAGGGCTATGGAGGAGCATGAAGTTTGAGAGAGGGTTTCTGGCATGTGTTTACAGCTTGCTGTGACATGCTGTTAGGGGTGCTCTGCTCTGAGAACAGAGCAGTGACAACTGTGTTATTCTGGCTCAAATACTGCTGATCCTAAGAGCTTCTTGGCATCGTTGCTGTTATTGCTGTTACTGTGTTATTTCCTCCCTGTGGCTCTGTGACAGCAAACTTTTGTCATGCAGCTCTTCAGTGTGGGAACCATCTTCTCAACTAGAGCAGTAGGGAGGAGCAAACACAGTGCTGCCACAGCGCGATTCTGCTGCTTGCAGTCTCTCAAAACCGTAATATGTAATGTAATAAGAACTTACGGAAAGCTTGGTAAAGGTGGAGAGAAAGTTTCCTCTTCCTTTGTTGCTGACCTTTGTCAGGAAGTTCACAAGCACTTGAGCTAAGCTGGCTCCCTGGTGTCTCCTGCGCAAGCCATGGCTTTTCCTTCAGGCCTCTCCCACCTGAAACGTATTCTTTTCCAGGTCTGCTGATTTCCTTGCACTTCAAGGTGCTGACTCTTCCCAGTTTGTGTGCTGCTGTTCTCCAGCTTTGCTCCCTTTTTAGTGCAAGAATCCTCCCGGTGTGAGAGGAGTTAACAGCAGCATTATACAACTGCCACACAGTTTGGTTTCTTGTTCTTGTTAAAGAGGAGACATGGGCTTGTAAATATTCATCTCTGAGGTATGATTATGCCTTAGACCACAGTGACTACAGACATCTTCCTGTAATATATTTTGTCGGGGCTGAGTTGATTAATGAAGCTGGAAGCATGAGAAGGAAAACTCTCGACAACTCCTATGCTGCACTTAAAATATCTCATGTAAATTAATATTTATGAAGCATGTTGTCTGCTTTAAATTTAGGCCCAGGGGAGAAAATATGCTGATATATATGAGTAGCTTGATTTCCTTCCCAAGCTCAGCAAGACTCTGTGCCAGTAAAGGGCAGCAAGAAACTTTGAACAGAGAAAACAGAACCTTAATGTTTCTAGCTGTTGAATGAAAGAGCTGGGCCGTGACAGAAATGACTGAAGGACGGACTATCAGCATCTCAGAAGCCCTTCAGCATTTCCTAATCCTGTCCCTTTAAGAAGTGCTGTGTTGATGTAATGAGTTCTTGAGGTAATGACTTTTTAATACATTTAGGGGAAACATGACCACCCTGATGAGCTGTACTTTGTTTTCAAAAGCAGTTGTGACCACCGAAATGTTGCGATCGCTCAGTTCTGTGGCCAAGGTAGTGCAGGCCTGCTATGAAGCCAGTAATTTTAGTGTTAAGCCTCAAAATTTCTTTCTCGTTTGAGGCAATTTGGCAGCTGAACCAAGTGTAAACATACTGATGCATATCTTCCTAGCGGGATCAATGTCCTGGTAGCTTCAGTGTAAAGACCTTGAGATCCTCTAACTGATACAGGCTATTGGGCTGAGAAAGGGCATGCTGTGAGCATTGAAGAGTCCAAAGCATACCATTATGTTCGTGCTGGGACTATGATTGTTGGCCCTGCCTCTGCAGTGTCCCATTGTCCATCCCTGTTAGCCGTACCGACTGATGTGCCCCTGCAGCTGTACAGCCTGAAAACCTGAACTGGAAAAAGCTGCTGTTGTTTGTTTGTTTGTTAGTGTTTTTTTCCTTCCCCCCCAGTTGGATCACTTTGGAGATCCTGTTTGCCATGAGAATTTATGTAAGAATTTCATGTAAGAATTCCTGTGGGAGAAATCCCCTCAGAAGTTGTGTAACGTGTTTGTGGGGAAACCTATGGAGCAGCCTTTGTCTCAAGGAGAAGTGCACTGAAGCATGTTCTCTCTTAATTCCCGTGGGTTACTCTGCAGAAACTTTTCAGTGAAGTGCTCTTGAGCTACAAATACGGTTGAACTTTAGTTCTGCTGGCCCCTGCATCGTTATTTGAAGATGTTTGCTAATTCTGTGTTCAATATGAGCTGTACTCCTCATGAGCCTCCATGCTCTGCAGTTCTGAGCGTGGTGCTGGGTGTGTAATTTCATTGTCAATCTCCTTTAACTCACTTTGTGTTCTCCCGCATTAATCTTTTCTTGTCAATGTTTTCTGAATCTAATCCAGCACAGCCTCTGGAAAATAAAGCAATTGTTTAAATTGATGGGTTTGAACAAAACAAATAATAAATGAGTACATAAGCTTTGAAACCTCTTTTCATCTAGGAAGTTGGGTTTATGTTATCTCTGGAATGTGATTATGGAGCACAGATTAGAGATCTGGAGGAAGATCGTGCCACCTGCAGGTGCTGGTGAGGGGTGCGTTTCTGCGTTCTCCAACGGTGTCCAGGGCTGGAAAACCTGCAGAGCTGCCTCTCGCTCTGGTCTGCAGGGGATCAAAATAAACATGCTCAGTTTTCTTCCATGCTTCAGCAAATGGAAGGCATGGAATATAATAGAGATGGTTCTTCAAGAATCCCCATATTAATCAGTCTTGACTGAGTGTAATAAAAATGGCTCAGATGAGGCAGGGTCATCAGAGAATAGTTTTCCCTTCTTGTTGCCTTCACAGAAAACAGCATGTGCAGCTCTAGGCCTGAGGTCCCTCATGGCCAGAGCCCTGATGCTTTGGTATATTGGCTTATGTATTAACTGATGTTCTGCTATTAATAGGAGGCTGATGTCTTACAGTTAGTCTGGGTGTTAGACAGATGAAGCTGTATTTCTGCTAAGGGTGCACTGGTACATAGCTCAGTGAAGCCAGTCAGATTTCTTACTGCTCACTGTCAAATTTTCAGCTATTTGGGACTACATTCAGTCCGAACCCAAATGTGTCAGGTTGCAAAACCAGCACAGTGGTGTTGTTGCAAGCCAAGCTGCCTTTCAAGCTTGAAGCCTCTTATAAATAAACCTTGAAATCACTGGGAAAGAGCATGGATGGGAAATGATATAAGGAGAACAAAACAAAGTAATGGAAGACAGCATGAGTTGCTAATTACCTGCCATTCTGATTTCTGAAGTCATTTTTCATCCGTGAGCTACACGGTCAAATACAGAAGCAAACCAGGAGTGTATGTTCTAGCTTGTAGGCATGTTAAATACTGGAATTGACATTATGTCATTGCTGCTGCAGGTCTTCCATTTAGAATCGTTTTGCTGTAGCTTGGGGAGTGCTGCTGGAGCTGGGTAGTTCATCATAAATTGTAATTGCATAAAGATGATCTGCAGTAGCTCCCCAGACTCCATTTCCACTTGTAATTGGCAAATGAAAGAAGACTCTGAACAATTATCTGATATCAATTATGTCAAAGACTTTTTGGATTCTCCTTGTCTTTAAAGTCTCAATTCTTGACATGACCAGAGAGCTTTGTGCAGGTCAAGGGGGAGAGAGAGGGTAATTCTTTCAGCAGTTCTAATCAGAAGCTGACTTGTGCACCAGGCATCATAGAACATCCCTCAGGAGCTTTAGCTCTGGAAGTCTCCTGATCTCCAAATATCACATTGGTGTATTAGGTCAGCAATTATCTGGGCCTGAAGGTTGATACTGGACTTTCTGGAGGAGAAAGCACAGGGCTTAGCGCTGAGCACAATGTGCTCTGCTAGGCATTCACAGACTTCAGTGTACTCCTGCCTGCTTATGCCTGTAAGAAAATTTCATCTCTTCATTTAAACATTTGATGCAGAGTGGGCTGAAAACTAATAGCAGGTCCTGAAAGTTCAACCCTGAAACAAAGTAGTGGTTCCATACCTATTTCAATGAAAGAGGAGCATTCCACAACTAGGGCTTTTATTGGATGATATATGCTGTGAGGAGAAGGGAGATGTGGGTTTGGTATGAACACCTCAAGTATACCCAAAACTTTGAATTCTAATTTTGCAGAAAAAGTATTTATAAAGTTATAGCTACTTCTGCATGTATGAATGGACAGTAATGCAAACCTCCTTTTGGCAGCATGCTTTCATAATGTCTGAGAAGGTTAAAGAGGAGAAATTCTAACGTAACCATACCCTGATAATACACCTCCTCTTGCTCTTGGCCATCCTGTCTGCTGTTAGAGCTGTGTGTGCTGGGAGGCAGTGAAGAGTTCTGTTAATTCCAGAGAAATTCTGGATCAGATAGGTCTCTGTTGGAGGTATGTTACACATAAGATGCGCAGTTTATCTTCTGGGCTTGCGTGGACTGTTCTTGTACTCTGACAGTCCTGATTTCTTTTTAACTTGCCCCCTCTGATGTCTAGTTTTGTAGCAGCTGTGTTACAGAAGGGCATGGAAAAATGTGAATTAATAGTCCCTATGCTAAGGAACTAATTTGCAGTCTGTGAGGGCCAAAGGATGCTTCCTGTCTTGTTCCAGAGGGTGTAAAGCCTGTGGGAGGGTATCAGACATTTGATGTAAAGCTGGAATAAGCCTGCAGTGAAAAATGGACACCAAGTAGAACTCATGCCATGGATGGAAGTTACAAACTGAGTTTTCTTGGATTTTTCACCCTATGGTTCAGTCTGTAGCGGATATAAGGAGTTGGTGCTTCAGCCTCATAGCATGTGGGGCATCAAGTTTAGTTGCTTTAATTTCTTGATTCCAATTTTCATGAATGCTGTCAGCATGTAATATATTTGCCACCTCTACTTGTTCTTCGGATTTACTGAAATCCATTCAAAGGCTTCCGTGCTAGTAGAAGAGGACAGACAGATGCACGTGATCAAATAAAACCTTGTTTTCACAGGAATCCAGGCAGGCAAAGTAGCAGTCAGATATAAATGCATACATCGCTTGCATTGCTTCTGCTTGATCAAGCATCCCACTGCCTGTGGGGCTTCAGAGGGAAACTGCCCACTGAGGGTAGCATGAATAATGGCCTTCGTACCTTTTTCTAGAGGGGTAATAATATGCAATATTTATTGTGTTTGCTTGAATGCTCAAAGCTTGTTTTGCCTGACTGCTATACCCGGCCTGGCCCCTGGAGGGCACCAACAGCCAACATTACATCTTTTTCAGTTGCGTCGCAGCTATTACCCACTGCATAGAGCACTATGAAGATGGCAAATATAACGCCAAGTATAGATTAAGGTGAACTTGCTTTGCCTTTCATAATTTTGGAGATGCTAAAGACCAATTTCTTAGTGTGATTGAAACCCGCTGCATTTCAGGCCTATTCATTGAATTGGTATTCCCAGTTAGAATTCAAATTAATCTTTCTACCTTTAAACAAGATAACAATGGTGTAGTTATATTTATTCAGCCTTTTAACAATTGGGTTCAGTGTAGTTATATATGATTAACTCCACATACACAATTGCAGAAGGTTAGGTCGGGCATGACTTAAGTAGGAAGGCAAATTCACCTCTTAAAGGCTGAAAATCTGAACTGACAGTTCAACACTCAGCCTAATGCCTGAGTCCCTCCAGAAGGGAAAAGTAAAAAGGAAGAGGAGAAAGGCAAAGTGCCCGGCTCAGCATAAGAGCCATGTTGGCTTGTGTATGCTTCCCTCTGGATTTATTTAGCCTGGAGTCATCCTGTTTTAAAGTTGCATTAAAGCAGCTACTGAATTACTTCCATCACTTGTCAAAAAGAGACATGACATCCAAGTGTGTTTGTGGAGCACATCTGTGCATCTGGATTCTGTGTGGGGCACTCAGATGGAAACACAAGTTAGAGGTTTGTGCGTGGAAACATTCAGCTGGAACACACAGTGCTCTGCATCAGAGGCATCTGATGTGGTGGGTGCATTTGTAAAGATCCCAAATCCTGTGAAATACCAATAGATCGGTATTGAGAGCTGACCTCTATAAAGGGAAGGCTAAGGGATAATTTGACCGGTATCACCCTAAATTCAGGTACCTGAGACTTTATGTGGACTCAGCTGGTCTTTAGAGGGGCTTGGACTGATTCTTCTAGTCATAAATTGTGAAATGAGGCAGAGCTCCTGAAGTTCAGGAGAATTTAACTGGACCCACAGAAATGATCGTGCTTTGGCTAACAGAAGGCTTTCCTGTCTCACTAGTACAAGGCCCAGTGGCCAAATGCCCCAAACTGACAAATCTGCAAAAAATGAGGTAAGGAAGCAGCTCATAGAGGTTTTGGTCAAGTCTACATGACTGACAATGTCCAAATGGAGATCAGATACCTTTGTGAAATCTCAGCTCTAATTCCAAGGTTAATTATGGGAATCCCATTCTTCCCTGTGTTATACAGGAAGTCAATATATGAAGAATGCGATATATTTTTAATGCATTACTATGAAAGGGAAGCTGGCAAGGTTGCATCAGACTGGTTTGAGGGCACGCTGCTATAGGGAAACAGATGACTCGTGTGATGGTTCAGCTGGCAATGGCCTTTTTGCAGAATGTGAGATGTTTCAGGGGATTTTTGATTCTTATTTCTCAGAATGGCAGGAAGTGAAAAGATTCTCAGTTGGAATGGTTGATGCTCAAACTAGCACAGCTGAACTGCAGCCGGCTTGTGCTCTCTGACAGAGTGACTATAATCCATTTAGCTGATGCTCTTTCATTGCTAGTGAGCCTAAGTTGTGTTTTCTTGCATTTGCAATAGTCTCAGACCGTGCATGTAGGCAGCTGGTGCACAGTAACTGCTTAAGCAGGGCTTACTTGATTTGTGTATGAGCGTGAGGTTGCATACACAGGGCACCCTTCAAAATAAATGGTGTTAATTGCCAGTTATTTTACCATCGTGAGCAACAGCCGTACAGAGATACCCTGAGGTGGGGTCATAGGTGCATGTTTACGTTGTGCTGTCACAACTTCTTAGTTGAATCTGGCCTGCCAGCTGGCTTCTGCCAAACAGGCAAAAGGCAGTTTTTTCTAGGCAAACAGGCCAAACAGGCAAAAGGCTTCTGCTGTGTGCCCTATCAAACAATCTATGGCTTGTGCTTCATTAACCGAAACTTGCATTCTCACTTATACATGTGCAAGAAGTGAATATTCAATTTTACATGTGTTTCTATTTAAACACTCTAAAGAAGGTTGAAGTATTTCATTGTTGGCTGCTCTGCTAATTGTCCTTACTGTCATTCATTTACAGGTCTGGGCTGAATTACCTCTGCATCCCTCAGCAAGCACAAGACAGGATGGCATACAAATTGTTTTCATTTGCACTGAGGGCTGTCTTTAACTCCCTGAATAAGAAAGCATCTTTACTCCCTGCCTCTAATGAGCTGAGAGCTCCTGGTTTCCAGCTCTGCAGTGCATGTGTGAAATTGGCCAGCAGGATCTGAGCTGGGCCTCAAGGTAAGTGTGAGCAAGTTTATAATGAAGTCATTACGTTTATGTAAGTTGTTCTTTGTTCAGCAGCTCAGATTGGACCATGGGCTTGATATTTCAAGTAGTAACATTACTTTGCTGTTGAAAAATGGTGATGTTGGGTGGGACTTGCCAGTCCTGTGTCTTCTTTGCGGGCCATGAGTGACTGTGTTTTGGGTATGAGAAGAGGCAGGGATAGAATTTGCTTGAGCGATCCCACAAGCAGTCTTTGTGCTGCTTAAAACTTGTGGGGACTAGGTAGGCAGTCACCTGTCTCTAACCTGAATTACTCCACTGTGCCCAGCATAAACTGGAAAGAGATGAGGTTTGTCCTGATATACTTTTCTTGAAAGACTAGCAATTGAGCTTGCTGTGTGAAATCCTTCCCTTGAGTTCCTGAGAGGTTTTATTCTGGATGCCGTCCTGCGTATGTTTCTCAGTCAGAGCCAGGCATAATTCCGGGGAAGCTGCTTTGCTCTGTTGCCTAATTAATAATACATCACTTAAAAAAAAATAAAAAAAAAAATCAATGCATATTTAACTGATAAGCTAGAGTAGCTTCAAAAGCACTGTTTCAGTCCATGAGCTGCATAATACAGTGCTGCGTGTCTCTCAAAATCCTAACTAGAACAAAACTTTGGATGTGTGAGTTTGCATTATGCTTCTGAAGTAGTTGGATGGTTTAATGTGTTGATTTTTCATGACTTCCCCCCCTGCCCTTGGAAAGAAAGGATGGAAAATTCAAAGCACAGTAGCTTAGTGAGCTGAGTGAGCTAGCAGAGGTAAAAACCTCCTTTTGAAAGGGATTTGTAACTAAGACGAAACCTGCAGCAGCAAGGTGAAGTCATAAAGCCATTACCCAGCATTACCTCTTCGTCAACTAGCTGTTAGTCAACTTGCTTTCCAAAGCAGCTTATGTGACTGTTCCCTTCTGCTGAGGAATGAAGGGAAAAATAAGACGTAAAACTAGGATTTGGGAAAGGATTTTTATCTATTGCTGTCACTGTACAGCAGTAGCCAATGCTTTTCACTGTGTAGTTTCTCTTAATGAGGTAAGAACTGAGCTTTTAGCACGAACTTTTGCCATGGTCACTGAAGCTGATTGTAGTAAAAGCTGCTGATGCCTCTATTTGTTAATACTGAGGGAGAAGAAAAATTCATTATTGCAAAGACCAAGTAATTGTGTAAAGCCAGATTGCAAGTTCTTTAATTCGCTCGTGACAGTTATTCCTCACCACCACAGACTTTGAAGAGGAAATTACATGGGTGCAGAGTCCTAATGTGAGCATCCACAATACACAGTTTCCTCTTGTTTGTGGATGTTGTGGGACTTTTTTGTGTGTGTGGTTTTGATTTTGGTTTGGTTGGGGTTTTGTGTGTTTGGTTGTTTGGGTTTTTTTCACCAATCTGCTTTTTGCTCATTACTATGTCAGGGAAAGGAAAAGCCTTTAGGTTTGTTTTCCTCTGGAACTGTGTTTTCAAAATCAGAAGCTTCCTTGATTTCTAGAAACCTTTCCAGAGGTGATGGAAAGGCACTGCTTGTTTGCCTGCCTGTGCCATGCTACAGCCTCTTGCTGCTGCTCTTACTCCCTGACTGCCCAACCTGGTGCTCTGTGTCTGTTTCCCAACCCCTTGTTCCAAAGATGTATGCCCCCAAACTCCCAGGGCACAGGGGATATCCTGTGTTCTCTGTTTTTCACATGAATCAAGGAATAGCAACAAACAGCTATCTTCTCTGATACTCAAGAGTGTACTTCAGGAGACAGCTGTAAACAGGCGAGCAATTCCAGGTACTACTTGTGGCAAAGTGGCGTTGGTGTTAAGAGGTTCAAGCCTTGGGCTATGGTGAGATCAACAACAACAAGGATTGTTTTGATGAAAGCTGATGCTTTGAGTTATTTTGCATGGGATCTAGAGGAGTGGCTTGTGTGATCAAAACATACTGCATTTTAAATAGGCTCACAGAGAGATTGAGCAATGCCAAGTGAGAGGAGCTCAGAGCTGAGACCTAATCGTAACCCATAGCGTGACTGTGCAGGACATGATACTGGCAGTGCAAGCAATTTTTCATCTTCTCGTCTTCAAACATGAGCTTTGAAAGCCTGTAGACAGCTCAGCTCTGTTATATTTTTGCTTGGGAGTAGAGGTGGTGGAGATGTAACTGCATGCCACTCAAGATATAGAAATCTCATGTGCTGCTGTATAGACTTCTGGAGCAGAATGACTGCTTTGATGTGGCTGTACATGAAGTGCTGTCATGGGCTATAATAATGTAAGTCAATTCTAGCCTCAGTTAACAAACAAAACTCACTCATCCTGAGGATGTCCAAAAAGGAATATATTACAGACACAGAGTCCATTGATTCAGGAAACTCTAAAACCCATCTCTTCCCCGTGTCTGACAGATTTAAGAGAGTTCAGGTTGCAGATGTTCAGAAGCACCAGTGGTCAGTGTATACACAGGACAAGAATCATTAGGAGGATAGATGCTTTAAAGTTATTGCCAGTGCTTTCTAGAATACTTTTCTTGGACAAATGACTCCTACAAGCAGAGATAATCTTTATTTAAGAGATACTAAATCTTCCTATTGCTGTGAACCCGATCTCAAAAATGCTGAAGATTCTGTTTTTCAGTAATCTGGTTCAAGGGAGCCTTCTGGCTGCATTAAAGGTGTTAATAACTTACTCAGCCAGGAAATTAATTGATCCTTATGGGTCCCTTCCAGCTCAAGATATTCTATGATTCTATATTAAGCAAGAATGATTTGGGAGCCTTGCCAGTAAATGACTTGGAGGAGATCTTGCATTTAAGTTCTCCAGAATGGTGTTTAAACTCTGTATTTGTTTCGCCGATATCTCCCAGGTTGGGTATCAAGCTGTGTTAGTTAAACCTTTATCACTTCTGTGAAAATTAAGTCTTTCAAGGGGACAACTTGAAAGATCTTTGCATTTCAAGGGTGCTTTTAACAGATATAATTTTGCTGAAATGCTCCTTAGCACAATTGCAACACAGTTAATCTGCCACACTTCAGAACTGGCTTCCAAGCTGAATAATGGAAGTTACCTGAAGGTCTGTGTGTGTTCCCAGCTACCTGAAGATGGTGATTGCAACAGCAGGGAAACCAATAGCTCTGTGGTACCTGAAAATTAGGTTTGTCGTGTACCAGCTGTGAGTTCCTAAAGAATCTCTGAAACAGCATTTTCAGTTATTAAATCCAGTTCCTGATTTTGTGAGCAACTGCATAACAGAATTGTGGTGAAATAATCGGGAAGGACATCGGAGAGGTCGTGTATCATCCATCAGCCTCAAGGCAGGATCAACTATATGTTAATCCTGACAAATATTTATTCAATGTGTTCTGAAAGATCTCCAATGGTAGCGAGATGCTCAGCTAATCTATTCTGTCTCCTCATCTCTGCCATTAGAAAGGTTTTATTGAAGTTTACACTGAATTGTTCTTCTTGTAATTAGTCAGGAAAACTGAGTAACTCGTATGTCTCAGGTGTGGGGAAAAGATTTTATTCTACTCTCTCTGAAGCCTTTGAAGTACCCCCTTGAGTTGTCTTCTTTTTAGGGTACGCAACCCTTAATGTTTTTAATCTTCCTTCAGGTTATGCTTTGCAGATCTCTGATTAGCCTCGTTGCACTCCTTTTTCTCTCTCCAGTCAGTCTGTACCTCTCTTGATCTAGAATATATTTTTCTAGTGCCTGAAATAGCATCCATCACCTGCTTTTGAATCATTAAGAGTGTTTGAAATATGTTTGCTATCAAGCTTGAAATAAACAAGTGCTATGACTTAAATATTACTTCTAACTGGGATATTGGTCTTCCACAGTGAAAGAAGTCCTGGATAAAATTAGACCTAATACTAAATGTTACTTTAGAAATGAATGTGCATTTAGAAATTAAATTGGGATTCTAACCCAGGCTTTAGCAATATCCAGTCTTAGTACTTTGCTACAGTGATTTGGATCCAAACGGCTCCAATGCCAGTTAAAACTGACATTTCCCTACCCCCACTGCTTGTTTGCCCTTCTGTCAATACCCTGGGTTTCAATAGTGATGTCTATTTGTGCGCGTGTTTCAGTTCTTTGAAACAAGTTCCGGATCTTGCAGCCAGTGTGCAAGCACTTTCTTGTTGTGGAGGATACTCATTTGCACACACTCTATGGTATGACAACTTATTTCCTGAGAAATCACATTTGTTGCTGATTTTTGCCCATGAAACTTCTGCAGAGTCTTTTTTCCTCCTCCTGCAATTAAAGCCTGCATCTTAGTTACTGCCTTTTGTTTCCTTTGAACTCATCAGGGGAAGAATATAATCAGATAATATTTGAAATTACAATCTTGGCTAAGAGAAAACATAAAAATATGAGGTAGTCATCACCTTAGATTAGCATTTCAAAGCTGATAAGTAGACAGGCCGAATAATCTGCTCTCATTTCTGAGCAACAATTTAGGATCCTGGGGAATCAGATACTGCACTAAGCAGCTTTGAGGAATATAAGACTCATTTAATCAAGGTGGGAGAATAAAGCTGCAGCAGCTGAAGCTGGTGCGATTTACCAGTCACTCGCAGCCAAGGAATGCATATATTCTTCTTACTGCTAGAAAATTAGGGGTGTGCAGTGATAGAAATGGCAATGGTAACATGGAGGTAAAAATTTGGGATTAAAAGAAGACCATTTGATCCCTTAAAACCAGTCCAGAAGGCTTCAAAAGCTTCTGTCTCTCCCCCAATAAGCCTCACCCCATGCCCAGTGTGGGCACAGTAGCAAATTCCAGACCTTCAGCACCAGTGGAAAAAATCATGATGTGCCAGAGGGAAGCAAGAAATAGGAAGTTCTTCCTGATGCCTTGAACTACTGAATTAGCAGCAAATTTGTTAGCTAAAAAAAATCCAGCTGGTGCTAAGAAACAAGTTGCTTTCCCAACTTCAAAGCCTCTACCAGGCTGTCCAGGGAGGATAATTCCTTCTACAGGCAGTCCATTTAACTCCTGGGTGTGTGAGAGAGATGGACTAGGGGAGCTCCTGACAGAGATTCTGGGCTTTTTTTGTCTCCCCAAAAATGTTTACAGTTTGGGCTTAAGGTGAGAGCATACCTTTTTGAAGGGTTTGTATGGAAATTGCTTCCGTGACATGACCAGAGATAAATCTTCCTGTGCTGCGGCTGCAGAAGGAATCAACCGTGTGAGTTATAGCTGAAGGAAATGTACTTTAGTACCTAAACCATAGTAACTTTCTCAGAAACTTTGTTCTTCAGGATGCATGACGGGCCTTCTAGGAAAGGTTTTTACTTGCAAGCACAGCTTGATTTTGACAAATCCCTCCTGTTGTGGGCCTGTTGCAAAGGAGGGACAGTAAATGAGTTACAAACGTGTGTTGCACCAGAGCGGACAAGGGAGAGACAATTCATAAGGTGACTTGGGCTTAGAGTCTTGTGTTTGTTTCCCCTGCTTTGAGCATGAGAGCATGCTCAAAGGTGCTGAAGTCAGTAAAGTTTTGGCTAAGTTTTGTAGCAGTGAAACTTCCAAAATTGCCTCATCTTTATGCAAGCTGGCTTTCTGAAGCGTTGGCACTCTGTGACATTCTGCGTGCTGTGCTAAATTCAGCAGGGTTTTTTCACGTTGCACTGGAGCTACAATAATTTTGGAGGTCTGTGGCTTGTTTCAGTTATTTACGCTGCAAAAAAGATTGATATAAATCCTCCTTTCCCTTTCATATTATTAACTTTCTTGTCAAACTTTTATTTAAACTGCAGAGACAAAGATGGATCTTTTCTTTATAGCTCTGCAAAGTTAGATTTACTTCTTTGACATGTGATTGAAAGCTAATCTGTCTCCTTTTTATTGGCTTTTGGTAAAGCGTGTATTTCTTTGTTTCCCTTTTTCATTCTGTATTGTCTTGTGAAAATATGTAACTGTAGTTCAGGCTGTAAAAAAATTATCCTCCTACAGTAAAGAAAAAAATGACAGCCCTTTAACCAATCCAGAGAAGGTTTATGTCCTTAATTAGCATCTTGGATTGTATTCGTGTATGATTCAGAGGGAACTAAGAGCAATAATAAAGGTCCTGTGGTTAACTCTGACCTTGCAGAGAAGAATGCTAAAGCCAGAAGGCTTTTTTTGGCTCAACATCAGTGACAACTACTTGTATTTGTCTGTCTTTGGAGCTAACTTTTTTGCCATAAAAAGCATGTAGAGTGCTCCCACTGCAGTTAACTTGCTTGGCCAAGGGCATCGTTTGGTTTGTGGGTTGTTAACGCCAAAGTCTGATATTTTAAATAGTGTTGGACTCCACTTTATAACTAGTCCTTTCAGTGCTCTAATCCTGCAGTGTATGTTTCCAACCCCTCTGCAAGAGTTATTTTCTCTTGTTTTTTTAATGCGCTTGAGGACATAATATGGCTTTTGTGTTATGTCACAATTTTAAAGCTAATGCTCTACTTATAGAGGTTGTTAATGTTTTGCCTTACTCAAGCAGATGATCTTGTGATCATAGAATCATAGAATGGTTTGGGTTGGAAAGGACCTTAAGATCATCCAGTTCCAACCCCCCTGCTGTGGGCAGGGACACCTCACACCAGAGACCATGTTGTGTCCAAGGCTCTGTCCAGCCTAGCCTTGAACACTGCCAGGGATGGAGCATTTACTATTTCTTTGGGCAACTGGTGCCTCACCAACTTCACAGTAAAGAACTTCTTCCCTTTATCTAACCTGAACTTCTGCTGTTTCAGTTTAAACCCATTGCCCTTTCATCATCTATAGTATTATATTAGGCAGATAAAATTTTGCCCCATATCTATGTCATTCTTCTTGGCTTCTGAAGAGCTGAATGAGCATGAGGGTTATATTATCTAGGAATATTGATCCTGGGACTGATGTTGATAGAGAGTGCTGACTCACAGCAGGGACCCAAAATTGATCCATGTTTCCTGATGCAGGAAGCATCTCTAGTGTCTCTAGCAAGCTCCTGACCCTCTACAGCAGGGCTGGCACTTCAAAGACATGTTGCCAGACTTAATGTTTTGCTATTTGCAATGTGTTTGCAGAGTTGCAGGTAGGGAGCACCAATGAAATCTGCACATTTTCTACATGCAGTAGATAAATTCATGAAGGTGTTTTGCTACATTTTCTATTCAATGGCTTTCATTACATCAGAGTGTAAATCAGTACTGTAGCCACTTTTTGCTTGTCTTCAGGGATGAAATACTGTTTCACTGGCGTGAAAGGGGAGGTTCAGGTGCTTGATAGAGCGGTGCAGTGTATAGCTAATATTCACTGCTGCTGTACTGCTGAATGTGTGGAATTGCATTAAATCCAACAGAATTGTAAACAGAAGAGACCAAATGCTGCTAAAATTAGCAGCTGTTCAACCTGCCAGTTAGTGATAGAAAAAAATCTTCTGAAGACCTGTGTTTCACAGGGTTTTGAATATGGTCATTGAGTTCTGTACTTCCTATTTTTGGGTTGAAAGCATATGGGGGCATACTTTCACTGATGTTTCTGTTCATTCTTTAGGTGTATTTTGTTCTGGTGTTGCTGAGGTTTAGTCATGCAGTCCTGATGTCCATTAAATATGTGCTGTTTTCATATGGACTTTAAAAAATAGTTGTAAATTGCAAAGTAATAATGTTTATTTAGCACCTTCACCTTATTTATGAAATCATAATGTATTTTGGTACATTTGTTAGTGCTGTCTACCTGCAAAACTGTATTGCAGTCGCCTGTTGCGCAAAAAGCCCACCAACAAACCTCAACCAAATCTTGTCCAAAAAAACCCCAAAGCCCCTGTTTAAACCAGGCATATTGATGTGGAAGGCACCTAAGTACTGCAGTAACCTCCACCCTGCAATCAAATGGCTAGATAACAGAACCTTGAGGAGCTGAAAAATATTTCAGAGCACAGATGCACATTTCCGAATGAGAAGTTGGGTTCAGAAAGCAGTTATGACAAACTTCAGCATCCAAGGTTAATTCATGAATGCTGAGGGAATTGTGGGGTAAGTGGAAATTTCAGCCTTGTGAAATGGAAGGCTAAGGAAATAAAGCAAAGAGAGAAACTGGTCAGAAATGGATGACAGAAGAACATAAATATTAAACAATAAAAAGGAGTGTGTGTGGATTAAAGCTACAAAGGGAATTCAGCATTTTATTGGTTTAAAAGCCCAACCAACAGAATTATTTTCTGCACTCCTTATCTAGCTGTGGAATTGCAGTGATCATTCACGTACTTTATTAGGCCAAGTGTTAATTTGTGCTCTGCCTTCACTCAGACTACCACCAAAACTGAAAATGCCTATTGGAAAAATTCCCTGTTTAAAAACCTGGTCCTGCCTCAGAACGATGGCAAAATTTGCTTGGTGATGAATTGGGAGCATACTAAGGGCATATATATCTATATTTGTTGTCAGGTAAGGATATACATTTGTGTGTTAATGAATGTATTATAGGGGTCACACCTAGAAGCTGATGTGGTTAGTACTAATGGGCTTTGGAGAAAGGTTGAAGTGATGTGGGTAGTGATTTGAGGACAAGAGTTCATTCTTGTTTTCCTTAAGGCCACTAATGTGACAGTGATTTGCTGCTTCTAAGCTGCATACCCACCTCTTTTTCTTATGTCTGTGCCTGTCTTGTTGGTAATGTTTAATGCCTCTGGGTAATGAAGCACACAGCTAGTAAAAGATTTGGGGTTACTTGTCAGAGTTGATCAGGGTTATTTTAATTAATTTATGGGCTGGGAGTCAACAATGCAGAGTGCCATATAAAGACACAACCCTAAGTATAAGAAAAAGCAACAAGTGGGTATCATTTAGGACAGTAAAACTAAAAACCAGTGCAGTACTTGGAGTGATGATGAAATTTCAGCATCCTAAATATCACCTTCTCTACACAGAAGAGTTTTGTATGGAAGGAAGTCCAAATAAAGTTGGTACTTTGGAATCTATTAAGTAGGAGACATGTTTATGAGACAAAGACAACGTGATGACTGACTAAAGCATTGCACATTAGTGACTGACTGTCAAAGGCCTTGAAAATTGCCTCCATTGACAGATGCTGTTTCAGAAGAGGGTTTGCTTCAGCTTAGGGCTGCTTTTAAAGAGGGGGAATTCTTATCTTGGTGGCACATGTTAATTGAGCAATGTGGGTGTGGGCAAACTGTAAATCTTTGAGTTCAGCAAGGAAAGGCTTTACTGTAATTCTCATGAATTAGGGGGGACAATGCCTACTGATTACTGAGGCTGAGTGACAGTCAGTTATATTAATAGGTGAAACTAATGTTTTGCTGCCTAACCTCTGCCTTCCTGTGCATTGTGCTGAAGTCAGATCACCAGCACATTGACTAATATAACTTGGAATTACCTTGGCTTTTTTTTTTTTTTGTAGCAAAAATTAATATATATTAAAAAAGGCTGACTAGGAAGAGTAAATAAAGAAAACGAATGCAGCCGGATATAGCAAGTCTTTGATCATAGATTACACAGATTATTTCAGTGCATATAAATGTAAAGAGTAATGATGTCTTTGAAGAGTTTGTAACACAAAAGTCTGTGGGCATCACAAAATACAAAGAATCATGAAGGGTAAAGTATTGAGGAAGGGAAAGATAAGACCTCGTGCAACATTAATGAAAGATGAGTAACAGACAAATGAAAAATCTCACTGCATAGAATGACGACTTTGATTCTTTTACTGATGTTTGCATAACACAGCACAAGGATTTAATGAGGATAAAAGCACAAAACTACTGTATGTGTATCACAAAGCATAAGGAAATGGTGGCGACTGTTTCCAATGTGAAAAGGAGTCGAGCAACCTATTAAATTGTGATTCATATAAAGTGAACCATGAATTAAAGCTGAAATCAGATTGTGCTACAGGAAAGTGAGTAAAGCAAGTGGCCATGACAGGCTCTGCTTTATGGTTGCTTTCCCAGTTGGAAGGGCAAAGGGGAGGCTTGGTTTAGTGTATTTGCTGTCATGGTCTGCCTGGGGGTTGTGAGATCCGCATATCTACCAGGATGATGCCTGCTGGCAGCAGGTGTGTTGGAGAGGGGGAGCTCGTGTTCCTTGTTCCTAGGAAAATCCTAATCTACAGCATTGTGGTGCCTCAGGGCTGCTGCCTGACCCAGGGCTCACCTGGTAATGCTCCAAGAGCAGCTTTTTCCTTATTCCCACAGTTCTGTGTTCCCTGCCAGAAAGTTTCTAGATGTAGTTATCCCTGCTTATTTTTTGCTTCACAGTCAAAAGTAACCTACTAAAGCCGAAGGCCTGCCACTTGTCTTTATTATTCAGTATATTGCCAACCCCCTGTTTCAGGTGCACTACATGCATTGCAGAGATCATACCCAGATGATTATTTAACAGTGGCTGTGGGCTCTTATGCCCTATATGATGTGCTACCTCAGAAATATATTTACTTTTCTGTTATTTCACAGCAAGTCTTTTCCTGTCTCTAGGGCAACTTTGTTAAAGATGATTTGATGAATTTTGCTGCCTGTTTATTGCCACCTCTAATCTCTTCTCTGAGGAGCTTTATTGCTTCTGTTTGAGCCAGGCAAGGGGGGAAGGAAGTGTCTTTTTAATCTGTAGACTATGAATCACTGGTGGAATCAATAGAATTTAATCCAAAACTTCTGCTGAAGGTTTTAAGGAGTCTATAAAACACAGTGTGCAAAAAAAAAAAAAAAGGCACCAAGACCCCTGTGACTGCCTGAGATATGAAGTGGGCTATGTTGCCAGCTCCATCTGAGACAGTAGCTGCTCTAAGCCAGTGCTGAATAGAGGCTGAGTTGAATTCTGGTCAGCTTCTCCAGCTCACACAAGACCAGAGAGAGCTCCATCATGGTCAAGTAACGTGGCATCTGTGTAAGTAGCTTTGCACCAATTAATCTCTCATTTCCTTATAGCAAAGGAGTAGGTGGGGAAGGGAATGGCTGTTCATGCACAGGGTATTCTGGTCTGGTGGATGCCTGCATTGACTGAAAGCATCATTGTTGGGGTGTCATTACTTCACAATGTAGGCTAGGATCAGGCAGCTCACTGCTCTACATTCTCTTAGGAGATACTGTGTCTGGCTGTAGCTTTAAGTAATCATCAGAGGGCTCAAATTTTCAGAATATGGAGTTCACAGCATGAGAAATGAGTAGCCTTAATAACTACTTTCTGCTTTTAATATCTAGCACCTGGAAACATAAGTCCATAGTAACTTGCGCTATTCTGTATAGCTATTAAGAGATTTAGGAACACATATGGCTAAGATGTAGGCACTGAATTAAAGGAGTCGTGAAATGCCATCTGCCTGTTTGTATTGTGTATTCTAAACTGGCAAGCAGCTTGTGCTTGGCTTTGCTGAGGTTTTAATCTCATTGTTATGGGTCTTTTTTCTTCTTTATTTTTAACTCTATCTTCAAGCTTTGCTCTTGGCATTGGTCTTGGTTGTATCGAAAGCAAACATTAAAGGTGTGTGGACAAGACACTGCCTTCTATTCCCTCCATTGTACTTTGAGGTGCACGTTTTGAAATTGGTTTTAAATACAACCTGTGATAAAAGTTTTGCTGTGAAACATGAATCAAAATTAGTATATTTTGTACAGAAACTTCTTCTAAGTTGCATAAAAATCATACAAGTGTGCTGCGTTGCATCAGCGCATATGGTTTGTGAATTAAAAAGTATACTTTCTGTGTTGATCTCCCATCTGCTGCTACCTCTGATAAATTGAATGCTTGCTTCCGGATACTGAAACACTGGGATACTTGACTCTGGCATGTGCTTGACAGGTATGTCTCTTGGGCTGACCGTCTTGTGGATGACTACTGATGAAATATGGAAACAACAGGAGGTTTGATGAAGTTAAGCAAGGGAAAGGAAACATGGTTTATTGGTAGCTTTAAGAAAAACCCAGGCCCACAAAACCTCCCACTTTTTTTGTTAGCCTGTTAATGTCTCTCCTGTTATTAATTTATTTTAAAGTGAATTTTTCAGCAGCCTGATAAGTAAATGATAAAGTTGCCTTTGAATCACTGCAGAGATACCGCATACAACTGATGAGGGTAATCTGCTCCTCACTGGTTTTATGGGTGTCTGGTCCAGCTCCTAGCACTGGGCTAAGGGGAGAGAAGGATAAACTGGCAAATCCTGGAGAGGAGACTGGAACGAATGTGGAACTGTGCTGGAACTAGTCCCACTTCTGGGACACACTTCAGTGTTGGTGTTTAACCCAGCCCATGGGAGACACCTCAGTACTGGCAGGAGCTGCTCCATTATTTCTGTCACTGGGTTGCAGAGTGTTCTGGGGAGATTGGTGCTTCCATTCTGGGCAATGCTTTATCCAAAATCAACAACTGTCCTAAAAAGTCTCTGATCTATGATGCTGGAGAAAATCCAATGATATTCTTCACTTCTAAAAGCTGAATGGTTCACTCCTACAAATGTACTTAAGGATTGAAAATGCCAGTGCTCAGGACACAGCTGAATCAAGTCTATCATTTCATTGTGCTTCTCTTTCCTTGCTTCTCCACTGTCATGTGCTTTTGCAGTCATTTAATACCCTGTAGGCTGATTGTAAAATGATTGCAAGATAGAACAAGCAGGTGGTTCACATGGCACTTTGCACTCATTTTAAGCTCTCTTCTTGTAGCTGCAAATGAGCAAAGTACAAAGCAGAGCTGAGTCAGGGCCCCAATCATGTATATTATTAGAAGAGTTTATTTTAAATGTGTATCTAAAGAAAAATATGTGTATTGTAGTAGTACTGAAAATCCCTATAGTGCAATGAACAGCAGAGTAACTAATTCAGGAAAGTTTAGAGTATTTAAGACACCCCTGTTATTGTTCTGTAGCATTTTTTTTCTCTTTAAAATGCCACACAAAAGTGCCTCCACAGGGCTCACATTGACCTCCAAGTCTGAGCAAACATGAATTAAATGTAACGCCAGTGAAAAAGAACATGAGGAGAGCAATTTTCCTCTCAAATATTCCACTTGATGTGCACAGAAGAGGTGAATTAGAACCTCAAGATGTGTGGCATATCATCATAAGCACATGGATTGTTTTTTTTGCTGCCTGGAGATGGTGTTTTGAAAGCTGTAGCTGAAAATAGCTTAGGGCAAAGCCGTAGGAGTTACTAAGTCCGGTGGGGTTGGTTGTGGTTTCTTGGGGTGATTTTTTTTTTGGTTGGTTTGTTTGCTTGGGTTTTTTTAAGTAATTATAATTGTCAGGATTAACCAGAGAATAAAAAGGTTCCCTTTAAACCTTCAACTCTTATTAAGTGGAAATCATCAAAGTAAAGAAATCCCTATGAACAAGTATTGTCCTGTCTGTGTCAATATCTCCAAACGTGTTGTTGTCTATAGCTATTTGACTAGAAATGTATACAGAAGCAGTGGAGTGCTGGATACACAAAATTACTTTGCCTTCAGCAGCCCTAAGATCAGTAAACAAATAGCCATTTGGGAAGTACAGATAAGGTGAAAATACTGAACATCTGTGGTAAATCGGTACCAATGGAACTGAAACACCAGAAAAGCTCTACAATACCTTCCTTTCCTGCAATAATGATGATAGCTTAGGGCAAGCATATAGTTTAAGGGAAGTTCATCTAAGGTTTTAATCCTGAGCAGCTGTCCATAAAACCAGGAGTTTCATGTGCTTTGAAGGAGTAACTTTAAGAAAGATATCTTCCTAATAGACTTATTTTCCCATGTGATAAAGTCTGCAGAGGGGATGAAGGCTGTTACTTAAACAGCATGGGAGCCCAGATTATTACCTTTCAAAACATTTAGGCTATGTCTACTGCAGAGTTCCTGTTGATGCAGTTCTCTGGTGCAGGTACGATAT
The DNA here is from genome assembly GCA_028858755.1 of Ara ararauna. Taxonomy (NCBI): domain Eukaryota; kingdom Metazoa; phylum Chordata; class Aves; order Psittaciformes; family Psittacidae; genus Ara; species Ara ararauna. Next base: position 8,447,140 of record CM054385.1, read on the forward strand.
TTGCTACCAAATGTTACCCGTTTATCTCAGCTTTCATGGTTTTATCCACGCAATTTGAAAAGGTAACAAAGGAATTTTCTTTTCATACAGTTATAACTACATCAGTGGTCTTGTCAACACAGTGTTAACTGTGCTTATGGGTATCTGGTTTTCCTCCATGAGGCAGTAGAGGGTGCAACTTCCTGATAGAGCTCGGTAATGAAGACTAAGCCCTAGGTACCAGTGGCATATGGTATTTGGGTCAGCTATAATAAGCATATCTGTGATGGGTGTGTGATTCCATATACCTTACAGAAGATACGTACGTAATACTTGTGTTATTCCAGCAAAGCTAGGCAACTGAGCAGTACCTAAATAAACTCAAAAGCTTGTAACAAGTAGACAGTCTTTGTACATGAGAATGCTGAGTATGGTTTTTGGATGCTCGAAAGTGCTTCTGAAGGTGAGGTGTGAGACATGTTTCATTGGGTTTGGGAGAATTTCAGATAGGACTTAAAAAAATAAAGAAGTCCTATCAGAAAGAAGAGGATGCTGGGCAACCATATGGATAATCCACCATGACTGCTTCAGTTTGGTGTGGACTGGTGGGAATCTGCAGAGGTGAGTAGAGACTGGAAGCTGGGAAGGGGCAATTATTTAAACTAAAAGGATTTAGCAATAGTCTTGATTTGAGGGTACCATTAGTATTACCTTTCACTATCCAAACAAGTCTTATTTCACCGATTTCACCGTTCCCTTTTCTTCCAGCCACTATATAAATGAACTGTATTTTAGTAAGGCAACTGGGAGAACTGGATGCTAATGCTAAAGTGTTCTGTTAAAAGTTGGGCTTCAAATGATGGAGCACCTGCAATAGGCCTTAAAAAAAAAAAGGATTTAAAAAAGAGAAAATCCCTCTGATAATTTTACTGCAAAATGGATACTTCATCTCTATAGAGAATAAAAGTGTCATTGATCTCTATGATAAATTGTATCAACAGACCTTGTTTTTTTCATTATAAGAATGACCTTGCCTCTATTGTAAATCAAAAACAACTAGGGATTTGTAGCTCTTACAAGATCAACATGGGGTGGAAAAAATGACTCTGAAGCTGCAGCCCATTTGGGAGGTAAGGGCAGAGCTCCTTGGTTACATCAGGCTTACACGTGGATAGATTTCACTCTCTGTTGGATAGATGCTGTGTACTGCCCACTTTCAAAAGTATGAGATGAAAGGACAAGCAGCATGGGAGAGTTTCGTCTCTGGCCGGGAGGGTTGGTAGAGATGTGGCGATTCTTCCTTAATCAGGAGAATCTCTAGAAACATTTTCCAGCCACGATTTGTGTGCCAGTTGTGTCCTGTTGAGTGACTCTTCTGTTTATCCATAAATACTTTGGTGGCACTTGATAATACAAAGCACTTCTTACTTTGTTTCTTTTAGACTTTGAATTAAAACTGAACAGTAATACTTTATTTCTTTTGGTAAATGGAAAAAGCCCTACATAAAGTCTTAAGAATGAAATGGTTTTGAATTGTAGCAAATTTCAGAGCACAGCCGCCTTTGCCCAAAACTGATGCTAGCGAGGCCATGGAGAGCACACTTTGAACTAGAGCCCTAATTGGAAAACCAGCCTGCATGTGTTAAACAATGTTAACTGTTTTACTTACCAGTCTCCAATCAGTTATCTCAGATTTCAACCAAAAAGTGAATTGCCTATCCTCTTTCTTAAATGGAGAAACTAAAGCAAAGAGAGCCCATCCTAGAGAGGGATGGAGGTTAGAGCTGGGATGGGTTTACAGGCCAGTGAGTCCTCCTGCTGCCACAGGACACTGGTTTAGTGGATACTTTAGGTCTGGCTTGGAAGTGCCTGTGTAAGGAACTGTAAGGACAAAACAATCTTGAAAACAATTTGCATCATTGGGCAGAAGCTTCTGCTGTCAAAAAATACTGGCAGGAGAGTAAATCCTTCAGGAGTTTCAATGACAACAGAAATGTCTACCGAGTATGAGACTCACAACTATGGAGGCAGCAACAGAGACGAAAAAGGCTGAGGTTTTTCCTTTAATTTCCTCCCTGGGAAGCAGGGAATCTTTCATGCAAACAGGTAAACCTCTTCCCTGGTCTCAGGTAGTATGTTGTTTGGTGTAAGGTGGTGTCCTTCATATTGTGCACCATCCAGACACAGTCTTGTTAGTTGTTTTTAGAGTTAAGTCCCAGCAGATAATTGAAGTTTAACTAGGGGAAGAGTTAGCACTGGACAGTCTTCTATACCTACCACTGTTTGCAACTGGTCCCTTTGAGATGGATAAGGTTTGAGCTAGTGTCAAGGTAGCAGGTCAGGTAGTTGCTTCCTATTAGTAGATGAGACATGAATTAGACCGGCTTGAGGGGACACCAGTGCCTGTATATGTTTCCCCTGCAATTTTTCCCAAAGGCACAAAAAAATGTAACTCCCAAAATAATGCAACTCCCAAAGTTTGAAATGTTTTACTTTGCTCCCTTGATCTCCATGAAGACAAATTCACTCTGGTGCTGAACTGCCTTATTCGTGAGACCAACTTTTTGCTTCCCTTGCATTCCTCCTCTTGTCATTTGTAAGGATTTCCCATTTCTATGATATAAAGTGATCCTACAGACATCAGTCCTCATCCATCCCATGTGCTGAATAAGGCAGGATCTTAAAATTGAAACTCCTGTTCATGTAATTAAATACATATCATTATGCAGAGGCACAAGGGGCCAAATTAAGGTTGTGCAGTCAATCTTGATTCTGACATTTCCAACTTCTGTTTGAGAGAATGTGATTGCTGCTACTTTGTCCACTGTTTCCTCTTACCCAAGTTAGAGGACAAGTTTGAATTGGCCGATAAACCCTGAGCTGGTAGCATTTTGTAGGGAAGTTGTAACTTTGCAACGTAATACTGTTTCAAAATAAACCTTTCCGGCTTTTTTTGAGGGTTCAGCTCCAGCTACCAGACCACCCACAGGCAATGCATGTGCCCTTTCTTTACTAATCTTGGCTTTTAAGCTGTCCTGGCTAGTTGTTTGGTTCAGTTATTTAAAATCCTCGCATCAGGAATGCTTACTGCTTGTGCCATTAGTGTTTCAGAAGTTAGTTATATTTTTCAGTAGTCTTCAAAGCTACCAAAATACTTCCGTGTAGTTTCAGTAAGAAAGGAGCAAAGATGCAGTGAACCTTGACTTTGGCAGCTTCCCATCAGGAGCCTACAACATGCCTCAGTTGAAGGGGAAAAATACATCCCACGCTACACCAGAAAGCATGGAGAGCTTTTCAGTTTAGGTGGTTATGCTGTGCCCACTATTGCTATAGTATTACTAATATTGCTTCATAATCTGCCCAAGCACTGTCCCTAGAAAATAAATGGGGTTTTGCCCACTGCTGCATTGTCGTTAGCAGGAAGGTTACTGTTGCCATTGCAGGGGGATGTGACTGGCTCATACCAGCTCATTGTATGAGATGTCCTTCACTAAGTGCAGAGAGTTGGGGGTACTCGTGTCTGAATCACTCAGTATCACACCTGCCTACAGACAGGCAATTCCTACTGCTACAGGCATGTCCAAGGTTTGTTCATGGATTCGAACCTGAAATGCAGGATGTCTAAAGAGAAACAATGGTACTTTATATTCAACAGGCATTTTTATTTCTTTTTCAATAAGCTTCTGAGCTGGAAGATTGGGTTGCATCGAGAATCTTGGCAATGACCTCAGAGCAGAAATGGCTCATCGGTTTACAGAGCATGACTGCAGCAAAGGTGTTAAAAGTGCTGTGAAAGGCAAATGGCAGCACAGGGCAAAATGCATTCCAGTCATTGACTCTGTTTATAAAGAAGACTAAATCACTATTCTTTGAGAGTGGCATCATGTATCGCATTAAAAAGAATAACAGTTGAACAGGAACCCCTTTCCTTGACAGTTGATGGTATAATCTAGAAAACTAAACTTGTATTAAAAAGGCCAGAAGAATTTTCCTTCAGGAGTTGAAGGAGTCTGTCTTATTAAGCTGGTTACTGTTACCAAGACACATATTGTTCATATGCAGATCACAAACTTTATATCTTGAATGATAAAAAGGTAAGCTGGTGCTTCTCTGCTATTCTCATACTGGCAAGATCCTTGGTCCCTTGTGGATGATCCAAGTCCTTTCATCCAGCAGTTAGCTCTGTGCAGGGTGACTTCCCTGCTTCCAGTCAAGACACAGCACTGGGAGCATTGTGTGAATATTTGTTTAGGGTGTTGTTGAGAGGTGAACAAATGGGTAGGAAAGACAAAGTTCATTGAAGTTTCCCCCTGAACCCATTCTGACCATGCATCCTGGGGACAGAGAGGCTGGTGTGTAACATCCTTGTGCCTGGGATGATTACTGAGGTAACTGGGGCTGGAGCATGAAAGAAATGTCAGGAGGCCAACACTGTTAAACTTGGTAAATTGCTTTAAGAAAGTAATTCTAACACTTCAGTGGTAGTTTGCATTTATGATGACATCATGTCAAAATCTGCTGTGGTAGACATCTATTAATTCATGGCTAATGAATGGCTATTTTACAAGGCTTGTGCTTAACTGTTTGTATAAAGGGATTTGCGGTTGTCATATAGCAACATTTCTTTTGGATTGTTCTTGAAATGCTGGTAGTTTAAACCATTTCATTGCAAAATGCAGCAAACTGACACAGAGTTTATCTTCTTACTGGGAAAAACACTCCAGTGGGTGTTGGGATATTTATCTGTGTAAGCTAAGTCATTGCAATTTTGGTTGATAGTTACGGCAGCTTCATAATAAGAAACTTTTATTGTTTTCTGTCTGTGGGATCATATGCTTGAGTAGCTGTCTTTGAAATGCGTGTCATAGGGAGTAACCATTGCACTTGTGTCAGTTTGTTATTCAGAGCCTTTTAAGAATATTGGCATAGACTTTTAGAACCTAATTGAATAGCTGCCTCCAGAGCACAGTGCAATAACTTTATTAGGCAATATAAGTAGTGCCATTGAGTTTGTTTTGTGTCTTTCTTATTAAATCAGTTCAGTTAGCTGTTTGTTTTAAATCCCTATAGTTATTAAGCCTCATTCTAGAACAGATCCAATTTTGCATTAGCAAGACTATACAAAGTTTCTGAAGTCTAAAGCAGAGATGCTGTTGGTTGAAATAAGGTATAATTAGGTTCCTTGTGGATGAAGGCTGCTGTGCATCAAGCCTGGTTTGTTTGTCCTGGACTGATACAGGGAATTTCTGTTACAGGTTTTGAGGCACTCACACAGGTTGCCCAGAGAGTCTGTGGCTGCCCCATCACTGGCAGTGTTCAAGGCCAGGTTGGACAGGGCTTGGAGCAGCTTGGTCTAGTGGAAGGTGTCCCTGCCCATGGCAGGGGGTTGGAACTGGATAAGCTGTAAGGTCCCTTCCAACCCAAACCAGTCTGTGATTCTGTGACATTCCTTGTGATTGGCCCTGGCACAGTGACCAACACTCGTGTCCCATTGATTGCTGGTGGCAGAAGTGGCCACTGAAACTACTGGCAGCTTACGTTGGTTGAAGCAGCCAGTCACAGGTATCTGAAATTTTCCTGGTGGCCGTGAGTAGGCGACACGGTTTAGTGCGAGGCATCCCTGCCCATGGTGGGGGGGTTGGAACTGGATGACCTTAAGGTCCTTTCCAACCCTAACTATTCTATGATTCTTTTAGATTCACGACTCACTGCATTTTATCAGACTGACGGCCCGGATCCTCTTCGGTGGGCAGCTGTTCACCTCTGAGATACCTTCTGAGTGCTCTTAGATACAATTTGTAATCAAAATTTGCCAGCTCCAGATGTAGTAGTGCAACAAAGAGCTTTGTTTTGGCTGTTGGACCCGCACACCTTTAGCATGGTGTGAGCAGTCTTTTCAGGTTGGTCGTGAGAAATGTGGGAAGGACATTTGGATCGAGAGGATGTTTGACTTCTGCAGCTTGCCATGAATTAGAAGTTCAGGAGCTTCACATGAAGCAGCTGTTGCTAACCCCTCTACTGCATTGCAGGGAATTTCAGGATGTTTGTGCAGTGGGTGTGGGAATGCTGAGGGGTTGTTGATGGTTATTGGATTTACAGGACATCCTTTTAATGAGGCAGTGAGGCTACTTATGAAGTTTGGACTAGTAATTTCTTTCAATTTTTTTAGAGTAACTTCAGGACTTTGAATCCCATGTTTTTTATGAAAGTCCTATAGCACAAGCTGCATTTCCTTTATTGAATGAAATATTTTTTTTTTCCACTTGGAAACTAAATGTAACAAAAATTTAATAATTCATGAATTGAGCTTCAACATCTTTTAAATAATAGATAGACTGTCATGCCAAGTTCAGCTGAAAACTTACTGAGCATACGTTTTTATGTTTTTTCTTTGACATTTCGAAGAATTACAGAGCTACAAACATTTATTTTGTATTTCTGCACCTGTGGTATTTTATTCTTTTCAGGTTGATTTAAGAAATAAAAGCGACAGTTTAAAAAAAAAAAAGGTAACTAGCTTCAGTTTCTGATGGGAAAGAGAATTGAAGGGAGGGAAGCCTGGGTATATGTTCATAAATGATTCACTGGACTTTTGGCTGATGGAAAAGCTTCATAATAACTTTATTTTTCTTATCAGTGAAATCAAATGTTAAATAGCTCTAGTGGAAAGTGCTGTAAGGGTGACTAACAATTACACCTCTGTCACCTCTGCTGTCTTTGTCCTTTTCAAAATAATCAGCCTGCATTTATTTTATTGGTTATTTCTTCCCCTTCTCCCCCCCACCCCCCCAGTAAATTAGAAGTGGTTTTCATTAGATGCAAGCAAGTCACATTTTGTGGTATTTTTGTCTATGAGGAGGATGGGTAGCCAAAGTAGCCCAAAAGTTGTCCCTACTGCTGATCTATGTGACTTTGAGCCCTGTTGTGGTACATGACTGGACATGCAGTGCCCCAGGGTGGTGGGGATGGAGCCCATTCTGGTGTGTGGTGGCCCTGTTCCTCTGCCATGTGTTGAAGCTCAGTGCTGCCCATGTGTGTTATTTGTAGGGGCACAGCTGTGGCAGGAAGGCCAGGTTAGCTGCTTGGGGCTTTTGGCGCTGTTTCCTAAGGAGAAGGGCAATGTGTGACCAAGGTGCCTGTGTGCAGGTCTGTGCTGAGTGGTGTGCTCTGCTTCTAACCAGCACTGAATCTGCAGGTCAGTTTTGGCTAAATGCAACAGAGGTGGTGCTTTTGGACAATTTAAATTCCTGCAGTTTTTCATGAACCTAAATGTCTGGGGTTTCTGTGCTCTTTTCCACACGTACTCCTAGTCAGGCAGAATCCTAAAACACAGGCTCAGCCTATTAGACAACAGATAACGTACAGTTGAAGGTGATGATATAGATGTTACAGATGTTGCAATCCAGAGGAAAAACCCAAACCAGAACACAAAACTTGTTAGGTCTTAAAGCCTCAAACGCAGCATCACAAACCCACAATGCTTTGCTTGTTCTGTGTTTCATGCACCTACTTTGTAATATCAGTTCAGTGCAGGAGCAGCTGACTCCAAGGTGGTGGATTGCCTCATCTGTCTTGGCAAGACCTTATGAAGTTGTGGAAAGACTTCATGAATAGGTTTCCTCTTCTCTACTACTTTGGAAAACTTGTCAAATGCCAGAAATTGAGCAAATATTTTCCTTCTTTTATTCCCATGAATGTACATCTTTCAATGGTGAGAACAAAAATATGTAATTTTTAATTAGTTACAGTTAAATATATCTTATAGGATGTCATAATATGAATATTGTTCAGAGGTTTGAAGCTTTTGTAACAAATGGTGTTGAACTGTTCTGTTGCACCAAATAAAGAGTCAGGCAGTAGGGGCTTGAATAGAAGTAACTGCCATTCTATAGAGCCATTTGTGGCTCTAGTAATAATTGATTATTATTATTATTTTAGCTTTACTGCTCTGTGTGCAGAGCTGAAGCAGCAGAGTAAGAAGTACTTAAGAATCCAGTGCAGATTATTTGAAGTGGCAGTACCTATGCCTTTGTCTCATACTATTTACAAACTATGAGCTTGTCTTATTAATCAAATGGGAACGATCAAAATTTTAAGAGAGTCATTACCTTTCAACTAGATATTCCAAGTGTAGAAGGATAACATTGGCACTTACAGGGTATTAACTGGCTGATATAATTTGAAACTTCACTGTGATAAATGTTCCCGCTTGTGAAATTACCGCAAATCTACATTCAATTCCAGCTGTTCAACTCCATGAAAATAGTTTGGTAATCTGGGTGGTTACTTGCAATAACTCATCAAGTTGAGAACAGTGTTTCTTGCACCATATGTTATCACTTAAGTCTTGACCTGAAACTTTTACAATTTTATTGAAGGGGAACTTGGTTAATATTAAAATCAGAAGAGTTTGGTTTCTCCTTCCTTTATTTTAAAAACTTGAACATGCTTCTTGGAGCCTGCGAAAATGTGAGAGGAAAATTCCAATCTGCTACCTTTTGTACCAAGAAGGGCTGATGTCACATGGTTGTTTTTGTAGAGAAAGGACAGAAAAAGTTATTTCCTGATTTGGAGCTAATAAATAAAGCTATTCTGTGCATTGCTCATAATTTGGAGCCCTGAGAGAAGAGCTGGCTAAGTTAGGTTCTCAGCTCTATTACAGGTTGGGCTCTTAGCCCATGAAGAACCTCACAGAAGGAAGAAGGCAGTATCTGCCTTGGCTGGGCATTTTAGAGTGGTTTCACCTGAATATTCAGGCTGTAATCAGTAGTTTTGTACCATGATTATACTTAGGATCATAATTTCTGGCAAAGATTTCTTGTACAATAAGCTATTAAAAAATCTTTACTTAAAAAGTAGGTTTTACCCCAAGATTTTTCTAGCATAAGTAGTTTAAGATTCGAAGTGTTTGATCTGGCATAATAGCATTTTGTTCTCCTTTGTTAGGTTATGTGAAAGCTGGGCCTCTGGGTTCACTCCTGAGCATTTATTTTGAAAAGGATTTTGCAAAAAGAAAATCCCAAAAGGTTTTCCTCTGTCAATCTTATATGGAGCACTTTCCACACAGGATGTTTGCTTTCCTCATGTGAAACATTGCAAGAACTTAATCCCAAGGAGAAAAGAGTGCAAATATTCAGTCACGGAAGAAAATAAGTTGAATGGGATGGTGCAATGGTACGAACATTTTGATTAAAAATGCAGGAATATTCAATCATTCTATCTTGCAAACCATATGTACATGAAAAGCCTATCTTCATTCTTATCGTTCTGGGTGCCCATATTCAACGGGATGATTGATTGGTGAGATTCCTATTTCTACACCTTTCATCCATCTTCAGTACTTTCATAAATGTTGAATTAAGCAATATTTGTGAAACATCATAAACTGGAGTGTTCACTGGAAGTGACTGTGACAAAGTGGATTCCCCTTCTCTTGAAAATCAACGGCAATATTGCACAATACATTTATTTCTGCCTGGTTAAAAGCAAAGACTTTTTTTTTTTTTCTTATACATTTTTCACTCTAAGAAAAATTACAGAGAGGGGAAGACTGAAGGGCTTTTGAGAACAGGAAAGGCAAATGTCTTGCACTAAAAATTTTGCTCCTTGTTATCAGCTTTGGAAAGTGAGACTGTTGTCTCTGTGAAGTCGACTTCTTTCTTTTGTTCTTCATGTCATTCTGGTTTTGCCCATTACTGTCTATTTTAGATTCTTCCATGTCTCTGGAACCAGTACAGGTGTTAGGGTTTGTGCGGGTTATTTTGGGGTAAAAGTAAAATATATTAACTTGTATTGCAGGTATCTCATATTAACACAAAACCACTGGTGAAAAAAATCAAGTTGTTAATTCTTATTTGTTGCCTGTGACTGATGCTGGGCTGTAGGGAGTGAAGATGATCTCTGCGCAGATCTGTGGCTGGACAGAACCGGTGGCAGCTTCTTGCAGCTGATAGATTTCCTCTTGTGTGAACCTCATGAATCTTCTGATATTAGAACTGGATAGGGCTCCATTTCCCACTTACCCCACAATGATGTGAATCCACAGGCATGCTCAGCTGCTCAGTGTTGTCGGGCAGTTAGTTTGCTCTGGAGATGTCGGAGCCATGTTACATCACACCTGCTGGTGCTTCTGCTGCTGTGATATTCCATTAAGTATCTTCCAAATTGCGTTTATGCTTTTCCTGGGAAAAAAAGACATAAATGCTTGATTTATGGGAACACATGGAACTTGCAGATGTATCTGTGTCACCGCTTTCCCCAGTAACTGAATTAAATAGCTGGAAAAGGGCAATCAAGGTGGCTGTCACATACCATTGCATGGAAGTTAGTACATCATCTGCTTTGCCTGCTGTTTCAGAAATCACTGGTGCATGTTATAATTGGGAATAGGATCTCTAGTACTTTTTTCTTGTTACTGGTGAAGGCTGTGCATGGGAAATGTTTAAGTTCTGCTGAGAACAGCCTTTTGTAAGTTATGGCAGCAGATTGATATTTCTACCCTGTTCAGCGTTTAAGTTACAAGAAGCTCAGAAAAAGTGCATTTCTCTTTTTCTGTAGTCACTCTGACTTTTATCTTTTCATTGGTTTCCCAAACACCTTATGCTCTTCAGTGCTTGCTCTTGGGACTGCCCCACATTCATTGCCTGATTAGTATTTTGGTACATAGAGCGAGTTAATTGCAGCTATAATCACTGCAAGCGGTTGGTGTTTTGCTGTTTTAATTTGGTATTTTCTCACAGAGCCATTAGGAGCGGATGCGACATAAACAGCTAGTTAAAAGCTGTATGATGCATGGGCTTTCTGAAGGCATGAGAGAAAACTAGCTATTGGTAGCAGAACTTCCAGTTAGAAGCATTTATGTTGCTTCCCTTAGGGAGTGTGATGGGAGGGTAAAACTTTTATGCTATCAGGCGCTTGTAAGCAATTCTCCATCTGGGATTTTAAATTGGAATAGCTCTATTATTCATTTGTACCTCAGAACTCCTTGGATAATAATCTGCATCTTCTTCTAGCTGTGAGTGGCCATAGTCACATGTGCTGCTGGTGAAAGCACAAATTAAACGCTGCTTCCTGGTCTTGGAAACCACAGGCTGTATTTCTTGCACTACCAGATGCTTCCTGTACCATCTTGGGCAGTCTCTTGCTAACAAAATGAATTTTAGATGCAATTAACTCACTGCACACATCAGCAATACTTAAGTGACTTGTTACAGAGATGATTTCTGTACTAGAGTCTGCAGCTGTGATTTGGGACATGACACCAGGTATGCGACAGAGATGGAGGGAAGGTGCTGAACCTCTGTCATCCCTGCCCTGGAAGAGCAGTTCAGAAACTGAATGGTTGTGTAAAAACAAGAGCACAATCTCCATCTCTTTTTTGCATGCTTATGTATGCGTTGGTTTACATATGCATTTGGTATGTGCATTTTCCACCAGTCTATCATGTCCTTCTTTCAGGTAGGCTTATAGCAAGGGGAGAGGATGCTTACTGATAGCTCTAGGGCCCAACCATACTCTGTTCAGTTGCCTGCATGAGTAGAGACTAGGGATAAACTCTTTTTATAGTGTGCCTTTTCATCATGTTGTGTTTCATTGTTTGGATAGTAATGCAGTGAATAAATTGGTCAGTACTGACCTTTTTTGATTCAAGGAGCAGGATAAATCCTCCTATTAGAGACTACATCTATTTAATACTATAGCTGGGCACTGGGGGGAGGCATCACTCACTATTTAGATGTTGGTTTTGACCTGTTGGAGGCTGTTTTGGTATTTTCTCATTATCCCAAATGGGATTGGTAGATCAATGAGCAGCAACTGGAAAACAAACAGGATTCAGTGTGCGTTGGATTTGGCTGCCCTGATTACTGTGGGGCTGCTGACAGCCAGGAGTACTGGCAGCATGAGCTTAAATTATGAACAAGGTCCCTGAATTGGCAGTTCAGTCAGCTGTGAGGTCAAAGACCCAAGTTCAGTCTTAGTATGGAGGTGCTGTTGACTACAGTAGCACGGTGACTGCTAATACTGTGGTTTTGCAGCAAAAGTAGTTTTAGGAGAATCAAGTTGTGCTCAGCTTATCGGTACCACAATTTCTTGTAGAGTACCGCCAGTGGCTGCATATATTGTGTCTCACAGCAAGTGCCTTTGAATAATTTATAACTGACTCATTTTGCAGTCCTGGAAATATGAGTGTTTTCCCACCTAAAATTAAGCTAAGCAGTTTCTCTCAAAGGCAGTTGCTAGTTATTAGATGCCATTGCTGATCACCACTCTCAATGTGTTATAGTGGTTTGCTACCAGCTTCTCATATACTCACCCAGAAAGAGGACATCTTGCTACAGCGTCCTAGTCAGGCTCTTACATTGTGTAAAATTAGTATTTCAACACGTGTGGTGGTTGTATCTGTGTAGTACCCTTCACCAGAGTTCCTTGGTGTGCCCATGAGCAGAGTTATTTCCCTGGCAGAGCCAGCCTGGCTCCCAAAAACTTGGTTTGGTGACTGGAAATGTCTGTGGTGACCCTGAGGATTTTGGATGTTTTCTTGAGGACATTGGTGTCATGGTCTGAGTGTCTGTAAATGAATTACAAATATCCTCAGTAGTACTTAGCTTTGTGTTGAGCTGCACTGGGCAGTAACTGTGGCTGGAAAAGGTTCTTGGCTTCACCCGAATAAAAAGGTAATGAGATGCTGAGTGCTGTGTCTCAACCTCCTGTCTTGAAGAGACGGGTGCCTGATGCTTGTTGAACGGTTGGTTTGCTTCATGAATACTGACTCAATTCATGTTTTTTCTTGCCTTGTGGGTAAGGATGCATTTGTGAGCCTATTAGCTTATGAGCTGAAATTAATCTGTGAGTTTATCTTTTCCCACGTTTAGCACTACAACATCAAATCATTTTTCTCACAATTTAGCTGAACACTGATTCCTCATTTAGTTAAAAATCCTAAATCTTACGGGCTACACAAGAAATTAGGTTCTTAATGGCTGTTTTATTCAATTATTATGGAGATACTCGTCCCATTGTAGTTAATGTTCCATTTTGAAATTGGCTTGAGAGGGAGTGTAAAACATTACTGTTCTCTCCAAGTCTCCACTATTCTCACATGCCACCTTAATGCAATTTTTAACCATGTTAGATTTTTTTGGTAGTTTGATTTTGTTTCAGCATTTGAACCAATAAATTATTAAAATACAGTTTAAATTTGATTTTTTTTACAAAGATTTTTTTCTTAAAGTTTTAAGCACTTTTTCCAAAAATTAATTTTAACAAAACTTCAGTGCTCCTTGTCTTCGGGGGAAAAAAAAAAGCAGCCTTCAAATTCTTTGTTATTTCTCAAGCAGTACTAACAGAAACATTATTGTTATTGCAGTCCTTTTTCTTGATGGATAACATTCTTTAGCAGTTGATTTACAGGGAGCTGATAGATAAATCTGACAGGAGGTAGAATTCAGCAAAGAATTTACAAGCAGGAGGTGGGAGGAGAAGGATTTTAGGCTAATTTTTCAGCATTATTCATCATGACTGAAGGCTCCTGGTCAGTCCTTAGATGAAGAGACAACAACTCCAGACTTTCCAATTTTCTTACAGCAGATGACTAATACACTCTATGTGATAAAAAGGGAAGATTTGATCACATAATGAGTGGAGGTATTGATGAGAAGAGGACCCTAGGAAAATGGAAATATATGCCATGAGATAAAATGGAAATGCATTTCGGAGAACTGCATTGGCATCTTTAAGAAGTGACTTCCATTTAAGTAGTGAGACAGCACAATGGGATCTAATTCAAATAAATACTGAGTATTAAGGTGACAGCTCAAGTACATTATATTTGGTTATAGTGTGCACTGTTAAGAATAGTTTCTATTAAACAGTATTAAAGTGTACTATTAAAATAGTAAAGTGTTGTAGCAAAAATTGAAATCTTTGCAATGCAATAACTAAACAAACTGCTCTGCAGAGTGATACATCAGCACACCCTTCACACCTGAGGTGTCACTCCTGTATTGGCACCTGTAGGTAGAGAAACAGGCAAATTATCCATGTAAAGGTGGTAAGAAGGGAAGAGATGGGTCCAGAGACCAAGGTACATTGTGATGTATTTCAGACAGTTTCCAGGTAGCATGAAAAATACCATGTTGTGTGTTACTTTGGACATAATGAGTAAGTAATGTCTTGGATCTGGATATGACAGTCGCAGGGGTGTAAAAGGGCAGGTAGGAGCCTAGATAGAAGGCTGGGAAGATGATTGCAGCTGGACAGCTCCTTGCATTTCCATTCTTCTTTCTGAATCACCATTAGTTGGTGATAAATCACTGGAATACAGCAGTGGTCATCTCTCTGGTGTATTCCAGTCCAGCATATGGGTCAGGTTTATCCCTTCTGTAACTCTACAGGAAATATTTTGCCATTTGTCTCTGTGGCTGCAGGGCTTTTTGTCCTTTTTTGAATGGGGAGGAAGTATGGATGTGGTGGCTTTGGGGTGGTTTTGTGTGGGTTTTGGTTTTTTCTCCCCCCTTCCTGTGAAGTATACTTTCCCATACAGTGCACTCTGGAGTAGTCTCTGTTCTGTGTGCCAAGAGCCTCCTAGTGTGCTGAACACCTGGAGAGCTGTGTCCTGTGGGCTTGTACCCCAGCTGACAGCTTTAGCACAGAGAGAGTCTGCAATTAAAAATTCACAGGGCTGTTGATTGCAAATGAGGGTCAGCTGCATGACAAAATTACAGGCATCTTCCTACCTGATCAAGTGCTTTGAAACAGTGATTTGTCTGCTGAATCAAAAGTCATTTCTCCGTTGCAATTACAACCCATCAGAGTGATTTCTGCAAAGAGGTGCTGGATATGGAGAAGAGCTGGTGGAACAAGCTGTGTGGAGAACAGGAAAATGGAGCTGCAACCAGAGTGCCTGGGAAATGCAGGCCTGCATTTGCAAAGTGATTGTTGTACACTGGGTCACTGTAATACTTGTTTGTGTATCTGAGAATAACCTAAAGGTGTCGGTGGATCCTTCTGACCTTCTCATTTTCCTTCTTGTGCCTAAAAAGTTTATCTGTTGCTAAAGAGAATATCCACTTATTTCAATGTAATTAGGACAAACCCCAACCTTTTATACTTTTCCCATGTACAAAGGCTCTGTAGGTTGTCCATTCCATCTACTGAATTCTGGCTCCAGTTACATCTATGATACCTAATGGAGTGCTTTTGAGACAGAGAATTACTAAGATGATGCTGTAGTTAGAACCAATTAAGATAAAAACTAAAGATAATCATAAATGCATGTACTGATAACTTCTGAGTTAAATCTTAAGAACTCTTTATGTTCTATACTGGCCAAATATCTTATGGAAAGTTATGTTTTGACATGTATGCCTTAATCTGTGGTGCTATCCCACAGTTTTTAAAGGCTCCTTCAATTGTATGTGGCAATGTTGGCTCATTGGGTTCAGATCACATACAGTAAGCAAGGCTTTTTAAATAGAATTGGGCTTATTGCTGGCCTATTGATTTAATACCTTTTTTACTGTGGAGTGTTACCTTGGCCACCATTGCGGCTTTGACTGAGCTTACCTGTGTGGGAGTTGTGAGATATCAAACCTTTTTATAACAGCTTACGTTGCAATTAATAGTAAAGACTGCATGTAATTGTCTTGTATTAATTTCTTCTGAAATAAGGACGTGTTGTTGAAAGGCATTAGTAATAAGAAGGTAAAAAATGCCTTCCCTCCCTGTCCCTCCATACCACTTGTGGAGCTTTGTGCATGGACAGCTTTTTTTGCTACCTGTTTTTATTTTAGATGGAAGTTGAATGGTTCTGTTCATCTCTTCATGTATTATTTCTCTGATGTGCGTCATATGTATCCCTTTGATGGGAAAGATAATGCAGAAGTTGGCTACTGCCTGGAAATACCCAGCAGAAATGCACATACATATTTGATTATGTATTTCTTTCCATCTATACAGGGAAAAATAACAGCAGTAAATGGCAGGGCTACAACAAAGCAATGTTCTCTTATTTAAGGGTAGATGTTGGATAGCTTATCTGAATGAAACATGGCTGCAGAGAGAAAGTGGAGGAGTGGTGGGAATAACTGTGGAACTGAAAAGAGTGTCTAATGCAAGCAAAAATTGAACATCTGACAGTATTGATCTGAGCATCACCAGTGGAAAGTTATACTTCTTTTAGTAACAATGGTTCTAGCTGTGGTTTATCTTAATTTCCCAGGTTGTACTTATAGAAATAATAATGCCTGCATCTTCTAAATGTTGGGGTTGGTCCATAGACCTATTCGTTTTCAGTTCATTACAGTTTACTTTGAGGGATCAGTCAGAATACTGGCAAGGTTAACTTGTTTGTTTAGGTCAGTGTAGTATCTCTGCTTCTCTGGGTGAATCAGCTTGCTGTGAAATTTCCTCTTGCATACCCAGAGCTCTCGGTTTGGCAGAAGAATTTAAATATAAAGTCTGAAATTAATCTGAGTGCTCTTTTCTGTATCCTATGAAAAGTAATAATGTGCTTAAATATTTACCACACAAAACATGGTATACAAAAATATGTACTGTAGGAATACCAACTCTTCAATTTACTGCATATTACACCAAATAGCATAACAGTCTGCTTTGTCTTATTCTTTGCTTTAGTACAGTAACCTTTAAACCCTGGCTTATTTGTTCAAACTAAATCCAAATCTCCTCTTTTTTGTTAGTAACCTGCTTTATTTAACATACACTTCCTATTTCTAGCCTCTTTGCTGGCATTATCTGCTTGCAAATGGATTTATTATCAAGTAAATCCTAGTTTTGAACAAAATGTCTTTTGCTATCTCAAAACCCCAGGCCCTTCTGTGTTCACTCTTCTTCCAATTAAGTGGAGTGAGTCAATGAAAGCCTTTTCAGAGCATCATCTAAGTAGGTTGTGCAGAACAAAATCCTGATGTCCACTCTGTGGCTAAAGCAGGTGGTGTGTAATGGCTCATTTGAACATAGGGATTGTGAGAAGCAGGGAGGATGGATATTTCTTGCAGTAGATTCCTTTATTCTTTGCCTATTTTCCAGTGAGCTATTCCATCCCATACACGTCTTGTATGCTGTAGCAAAATACCTTTACAAATAAGAGGGAAATTTAATAGCCAGTTGAAGCAGACCTAAGATCAACATGATGCCAGTGGAGGTAGTAGCCCCTCAGCCTTGCTGCATCCTTTGCACTAGGGACTGTGACCACACAGTGTTACTGTGTACCCATTCAGAAAGAACTAATGGTTTAAATACAGTAATAAAACAACCATGAAAAGGTGGGGTTTTTTTTTTGCTGGGTTGGTTTGCTACTAGGTCAGTGTATACTTTTGACAAAGGAGAGATGAGAGGGAGTGAGGAGTGTGACAGAACAGCCCTCTTTAGCAGCAATGTTACCTTAGTTTAGCTTAATTCAGGGAAATTGCTAGGATGAATGTGCATCTTTGTTAACAAACTTTACTATTCCTTCTCTCTCCAGTACACTCACTCTTTGTTTTATCTGCAAACTCTATCTTGTCTTTCTGTAATGGAAGGTGTGTTAGGTCCTTGTGAAAGAGAGAGGGGGAGAGGATTTGGATCTGGTCCCTAGCCCACTGGAAAGAAATTCTGCTGACTTCACTGTATGATATATGAAGCAAATAGAAGATTGTGGGTACTTTAATTCGTTCTGCCTTTCATATTTAACTGTGACCTTCTTCAGCCTTGGGATTCATCACTCTTCACAGAGATGAAAAAGTGTCTCACTTCCATAACATCACCCCTCCCATATATGAGTTGATGTTTACATGCAGTTATAACAACTGAATAATTGTAAGCAGATAAGAAAACAACCAGCCATTTATTCATCAAGTGGTCAAAGGAACTTTATCTTAGGATAAATATAAAAGTAATCCTAGCCTGACAGGTCGGATACTGCAGACTTTTGTCAGAAAGTAGGAGTGAGGGACACAAGATAAACTGAAATATAATCTTAAATTTTAACAGCAATGAACAAACACCATCCCCAGAAGGATCTGTACTTGTTTTTAATTTTCAGTAAACTTGGGCTGATATTTCTCTTTCTCTTGCATACATAGGGAGTACTCCACATACCTGCTTTACCTCAGCTAGCATTTTGTGTATGCAAATATTACATGTTTAGGTGCAGGGGGCTTTTATGAAGTTTCTGAGGGAGGTGGATTGAATTCCTGGCAAATGCCTCAGCATGCAGCTGACTTATTTAGCTGTACTGCCTGGCTTGATTTAGCATTCAGAGAGGTAATAAGCATTTAGGACTCTGAAAGATGCAGTAGAAATTGCTCAGGCTTCCTCTTTAATGTTGTCTTGTCTAGGGGATGATAGGAATTTCATCAAATGAAAGCTACTACAGATAAACTTGAAACCGATGAAAGAAAAAGCATGGTAATGTAAGGCCAGTAGTTACAAGATCACACCAGGTTAAAAGGAAAGCCAAACAAATGTGAAATAGACATCTGAATTTGGGTCTGTTCATTGGGAATGCAGGCTGGTATGACCACTTTTTGTTGGAGTATACCCTGGAATGCTTACATACTCGTGCCTGGGTGCATCTGTTTCCTGACATACATATTTCACATAGAAAGGGAAGCCCTCTGTCATTTAAAGGGGTGCAAGGAAGGCATGGGAAATGGTAGAGCAAGGCCAAGACGTGTTTGGGATCCCCAACGGCTGTGGCAAACACATCTGGACTTCTTATGCCTCATGCCAGAGGCTGCTGTGACTTTAACAGATGTTGAGTCAAGGTTGCAGCCTCAAGGCAGTGCAGTCCCTGCAGGTGATTTCAGATTGTGTTTTTATTTGTTGTGGGTGAGACTGATTTGAGGAGGTTTTTGGGTTTTGTTTTTTTGAATGGGACTTTTAGCTCTAGAACTCTGGGATCGACCAAAACCATCAGTGACATGCAGTGCTCCACAAGAAGGAGTTTTCTGGCTCTGGTCCTTGAAAGCATGCACAATGACAGCTGTTTTAGAAAGTAGTTGACAACCTAAATGTGTTATGCTATTGTACATCTGCATTTTCACAGCTAACAGTCTTCTGTGTCAGTTCACACCCGCTGCTTCTTGCCTAAGTTGTTTTGTGTGCACCTGCAATGAACAAGATCTTTCCAAGCTTTTGAATAGTCTCAGCATCAGCAAATTAAAGGGTGATGATGCCTCATCTGCCCTGCACAAGTTGTTCACTTCTGCTCTTTGTATTAATGTTAAAAACATAACTGAGAGAAATATCCTTCTTCAGCCTCTGTCAGAGCAAACAGGATGCTGTCTTATAATAAACACTTACATGATTGTGTATCATTACAGCATCTTACTTCTGAAAGAATAGTAAAGATATATAGGATGTGCTTTTGTAATTGAGGACAGTCAAAAGTCATAAATGAATCCCAACCTAAATAGACCCCGTCATGAACTGTGTGTAAGATACGATGACTTGGTTGACATTGTGCTTCTAGGGTAAGTCAGATGAGGGAAAGAGTGGATGCTTCTGGCACCTTCTCAGAGAAGCCAGACCCAATACAGCAGCATTTAAATACTTCTGAAAAATCTCACTTGCCTGGAATGCAGAAGTCAGATGAGGGAATGGCATGCTGGGAGGATCTGCCAGTAAAGTGGCAGGTGGGCCAATAAAGAAGAGGGAATGATGCTCACAGTGTGCTGGACCTGGGCTTGGAGAATTACCTGATGAGGAGGAGAGAAATTAATATTGTATAGCCATTCATCACCATTGCAGCTGCATGAAAAGGCAAAGAAAGAAGTGGAGAGCGGTAGTCTGGGAAAACATAATGTTCTTTTAGTGGTGCTGTGGGTTCGCTCTGATGAATCTGTCTCACATCTCACCCAAAGAAAAGAAGTCGGCTAATGATGTGCTTTGCAGATATATCAGTGCTGGCACTTAAACAACTCTATATCTGGTACACAGGTGTTTGATTTTGTTTTTGTTAACGAGCCAATAGCAGGCAGATTTAGGGAAAATGGACCACAGTTACTGTGTAGAGACAGAGTTTCTCTCAGTGCTTATAATCTAACTCCACCATATGTTCAGTGTATGAGCCTAAGACATGACACATCTTCCAGTCAGTGAGCCAAACTCACATCTGGTGGAAGATAAGTGTGGAACTACACCTACCAATGTTACCCAACCTGATACATCGCTCCATAGTTCTGTCTTGCTTTGTTGAGTTAAGCAGACGCCTCTGACAATTCTCCCTGATTATTCCTCCTGTCACAAACTCCTGTCCCTTTTGTTGCTGCTTGTATGCTTTCCAGAAAGCACTCTTCACCGCAGATGTTTGCTAATGCAGAAAGCATTAGAGAAATAGTTGTGAACAGTAGGTTTCAGTATGTTTGGGTTTTTTTTTTCTACCAGGTGCAGTTATTGAATATGAGGATTAATCAAAAAAATTGCTAGATTTTGGAAAGTCTTCAGGTCTAATTAAAATGAAATGCTGCTCAGGTATT
Organism: Ara ararauna; assembly: GCA_028858755.1. Classification (NCBI taxonomy): domain Eukaryota; kingdom Metazoa; phylum Chordata; class Aves; order Psittaciformes; family Psittacidae; genus Ara; species Ara ararauna. The sequence continues at coordinate 8,467,599 of CM054385.1, forward strand.
ATCTGCAATATTTCTGTAGGAATGGATCAATGCAGTGTGTGCCAGAAAGCCTAACACAGGTGCTAATGCAATGTAATCTTTTGAGGGACAGCAGAGAGGATAAATTGAGGCAATGTGTAGGTATTCCACTGGGTTAAGAATATATAAAGTAAGATTTCTTTGCTGAAACTATTAATTAAATTGGGAGGGGGGGAATATTAGTAAAAACTCAGGTGCTTTTTGAGATCAAGTTGTAAAAAGCAAGCATGAGAAAACCAATTGAAAGCATAACATTAAGTGAGTGGTGGGCTGTCTGCTCTTTCCCATATCTGCTAATGCTTGCAGGTAGGCTTTGTTAAAATAATTGTAGGGAACTAAATAGCACTGAGTCTTTCCAGATGTAATAGCTCCAGGAAGTTCTCAGCAGCATGTTCTCTTTACAGGAACTGTTTTCTCATAGCAGCTTACTTAGAGCTGGAGAGAAGACAGCAATCCCTGCTTGTTATTCACCTTGCTCTCCTCAGGTTGTCTTTTTTAAATATAATTTTATTTCCTCTCTTTTTTTTTTTTTTTTTTTTCCTATTTCTTTGCCCTTTTGTAGGAAGGGTTCTTTCTCAGTCAGCGTGTGGAAATGAAATAATGGAAATACCCTGCATCTGCAGTGTATCTTACATTGTTGGGAACCGTAACCATTTCGGTGTTTGTAGTAGTCATTGCTTGCTGCCCTTATCTCCTATCCAAGACTGATTTACAATGCAGCTAATGCCACTCTCCGGCCTGCTGAGCCACTATTAAAGTACACACAAAAAACCACACATGCAGTTTGAGTCACAAGGGAGTATATTGTAAGAAAATAGTGCATTGATTCTTTTCTTTGGTGTAAACAGAGGGAGGGGGAAATACAGCTCGGTACATTGAAGTCACAGGGTGCTCCAGGGGGAATGAAAAGGGGATGCAGTAACAAGTGTGGGTAAACTCATTTAAGAATGAAAAAAACCAAACCCCATGTTCTAAGAAATTCCTAATTCATCATTTCTTTGTCTCCAAGAATTTAACTTGCTTTTGCAAGTGTCATTTTGTCTTGAATCATCATAGTTTCCTGGGAAAGTATTGTAGTGTAGGAGTTAAGGGATGTGCAGTCTGTGTTAAAGTTGTATTTATGATTATGTTCTGAACTAATATCTGAAGTTTTTGTGAGACAAAGTGGCATTTATGAATAATTTATTCGTGACATGGTAAGCAGAACTATAGCAATTTCTTCCCAAGAGTTATTTGGAAGAGCTATTGACAATATGAAAATTAATGTTAGCAAAAGGACATCAGTAGAGAGTGGTTAAAGAGAGAAAAGAAGTCTGCATATAGCCTCTTGGGAATATCTTGGGATTTATAGTTTTTTCTTACTTTTATTAATTTGAGTACTGCCCAGAATATGAAATGTACTTTATATTCCTCCAAAACTCCCCACCCCTTAACTACATTCTAAAATCTGAATGCAGTACTGTATCCCAGGTGTGCCAGCTTCAAAACTGGTTGCCTGTAGCAGACTCACAAAATGACTGAGTCGCTAAAGTGAGAATTACTTGGAATCTCTTTGTCTAAATTCAAAATTAGCACTTGGGAGCAAGATTTGGTAATGGAACTAGTTCCCCAAACAATCAGTTCAATGGCAGCAACAATCAAACTGTAGAAATTATTAGGACAGAATTAACAACAAAAGAGATTTTACTCGTTGCATAATAATTGGTGTTTTTTCTGCATGTTGAATGCTGTGTGAAATGCTGGTCCTTTCTTATGAAAAAGAATATGGAATTTGAAAGGTTCAGGGAAGGACAGTGAAGTTCATCATAGGTACAAAACGGCTTTTGTGTAGGGAACAAGTAGGACATGCATTACACTTCGCACCTCAGCTGAAGTCACAAGGCTAACTTTGAGGTGCTTTGACCCTGTTTTAATTAAGTTCCACTTTCCCTTTCTGTCACTGCATAAGCAACTGGGTGTTAGTGGATACTGAGACACTGCTTGACTCCTTTTCTTAATAACATTGTGCCAAAGCAAGTTGGAGAGTGAATGAGAGTCAGGATTCAGTATCGATTTAAATATACTTTGTTCAAACCTACTTTTCTAAGTCAGCATTTACGGATCTTGCTGCTGATTCATGAGTGGGTTTCAAGTTCAGCTTTTATCTTCTACGTTACTACAGGTGACCAGAGAGGGAGTCCACCAAGATGCCCCTACATAGACAATAAGGGAATCACACTCTTGAAAACTTTCTGGAAGTGTTGGGATGAAGTGGGTGGATGTGCAGCCTGTGCTGAGGCTGACCTGGCATCTGGAGAGGTGCCTGTGGAGTGCTGCTGGTTGGGGGCAGTTCAACGAGTTCACAGCGGGTGTAGTAGTCTGGCATGGTAGAGCTACTTCCCCTGGGGAAAGGGCTTTCCCAGACCTACCTTGATGCAGCTTAGTCCCTGTCTCTCACCCTGGTGCAAATTTACATTCTCTTTAGGAAGCCTGCTGCTGGCTGGCCTGAGCTTGCTTTGCCCATGCTCTGCACTGTCTGGATGCAAATCAGCTTTAAACCAAGAGCATGACGAGCTGGTCGGGGGAAGCACTGCCGGGAAGCTCTGCATTTCCCTGCACTAATTGTGCATTTCTGCAGGTCCATGCAGCTCGGCGCAGGAGTGGAGCAAGCCTCTGTCACTAGACAGCCCTGTAAATAGACCCTAACAGGCAGAGCACAGACTGTCACCCTGCATTTACCCAAGTCACAGGTCTAGATGTTGCCTCCCAGCAAAGTCCCATGCACTGCAGCATCCCATTTAGCCAATGCTAAACATGTTCCAAATCCTGCCTTAGTATTTTTCTTATATTTGACAGTTGTTTCCTTTATTACGTGGCCACTCATGAGGGAGCTATTTCATAGGGATTTCAAATGCCTTATTTGTAAAAACTGCAACTGTTCATATATGCAGGAGAAAGTCTGTTTTATTCCTCTTGTTCTGTTTCATTTTTCCTAAACTAAGCACTTTGCTTCAAAAGGGTGTCCTTGTAAATCTTTGTCCTTTAAATTCAGGGGTCAATGATACTTTCTATATGCAAATTCAGTTGTTAAATGTATTGCGCATTACTACTCCTGGCAGATGGGGGAAACCTGCAAATTTATCATAGTGATGGCTTCAGGAACAAAGTAAGTAATTATAGACACAGTATGACAACTAACCACAGTCTCGTTTATTCTCTAGTATTCTCAGTAGCTTTTTGTATGAAAGAAGTAGAAGGTTACCTTAGCTGTATGTCTAAATCTAAGCCAGTATTACCAGGAACTACAGTATATAGCTTTTATTATTACCCATTAGAATGCAATTTAACTTCTGGCCCTCTAATAAAACTCTTCCCAGAGATGCATTCATAAATACAAGTTTATTTTGTGTTAAACTTTGCTTTGTTTCTTGTACACTATGAGGAATCGTAGGCAGTTGCAAGGGGAATATTGTGCTATTTTTTTTCTAGTCATATTTTGTATACTGGATAATCCATGCTAATACTCAAAATGTATTTTATAAAGTAGCTGGTTTGTGTTTGGTGGTGGTGGCTATGAATTCTACATGGTCACAGGTCCCTTGTCACTTTAAGAGCAGCAGATCACAATCCAAATATGTAGGTTGTTAAAGAGGAAGAGAAATGGAGGTTTGCAATCCTCTTGGAACAGGTGGAGACTTTTGTGGAGCTGCTTACCATTTTTGGAGGGAACAGACTGGCAGGAGAGCCAAGTTGCTCTATGAAGCTGTGTAGTTTCTGCTTGGCTAGGCTGGGCAGCATCACCCAGCCTTCCTGCTGCTGGACTGAACTGGTTGCTTCACTTAGAGGCATCAACAGCAGATGCCTGGGGGCAGATTGTGTTCCTGTGTCTCCTGTCTGCACCCTCTCAGTTTAGATTTGAGCTTCAGTTATCCTTATAAACTCCACCATGTCTGCACCCTCTCAGTTTAGATTTGAGCTTCAGTTGTCCTTATAAACTCCACCATATTTTCTTACCAGCTTGCAGTCAGTTACTATATATTGATCTTTAGCGAATGTAGTGATCTGCACTCCAAATGACTAATTAAATATGCCATAAATCTGCAAGGGAATGAGTACTTCAAGTGAAAGAATTCCTTTTTTATGTAATAAAATATCATGTTCTAACCACAAGTGATTGAAACATAGTTGGAAGTGATCTTACCACTGGCAAACTGTATAAACTGCATTGCAGTGATGTATAAGGAGCCCTGGAGGTTGCATGGAAATTCAGAGGTCAAAAGTCCAGTGGATAATATTCATAAACAGCTGAAGGAAAATACATTATTGGGCTGACACACTGTGTACCTCAGGCGTCACTTTTCTAATGTTTTGGGAAAATCAAAGTAATTCCATTGGTGCTAATGTTACTGGAGAAGACACCAGGTCATGCTTTCCTGCATGTAGCTTAATAACCCATTTTTGGACACAGGCAGAGAGGTCAAATATAAAAGAGCTATGCACTTGTAAGCCATTACCTGGCCAGCTCACTTTGCAATAATAACTGAATGGAGGTGGCAAAATAGCAGAACATGGCCACAGGAGCTTGCCAGTGCTGAGGAGAGGAGTAGATGCCTCCTTGGTGTTAGAGACAGGCTAAAGTCAAGCTTATACTTGGCTTGTTTGAGCTAGTACCCCTGCAGTCTGTGCAGATCATTGGTTTTACAACATCCAAATCCTCCTGACAAGATATAAAACTGGAGCGTTTCTGGTAGTGCTTATCAGGCCACCTGACTGAGTTCAGGGATGTGACTCCTCTTAGGCCAGCTAAGAATTTAACCTGGCCTAGACTTTTCTACCATGAAAGCCTGCGATTGCTGTCTTGCCTCATGATGACAAGTGCAGGTTTCATGGGAAAATAACAATGCGCACTTGCCCATCCTGCCTTTCCTTGCACACTTAATTTGGGTGGGTGGATATTTTGCTTCCTCCCCTAGAAAGAGGCACTGATAACAGAAGACTAACCTTGCTGCATTTAAATTATAGCTGGCAAGCAGAATGCCTTGTACCTCCCTAGGCAGACAGAAGGATCTTCAGGGGAGTAAACTGTCTGATATTTAATGGCTGCAAGTTGTCAGGACTATACTGCGGTAGGACAGAGACTCTAATACTAATTTAGTACTGATTTATTACTGAAGTGAGGTGTGAGGTATGTGGTCTATGGATCTTGTGCCTGCAATGAGGCTTTTCTTAAATGTCTGAAAACAAAATACTGCTCTCATCCCACAGTGCCAACTCAGGCACTCCTCCTCCTCCTCCTCCTCCTCACCTCCATCAGCAGAATAATGACTTTTATAACATGCTGAAACAAAAGTCAATTCCGAAACTCAAACAGATGTGTTTGCAGGTTTAAACTCCCTGTATCTCCCATTTGTATACCTGCATGTGAATATTATACTTGGCATTATTCTAAAACTCATTGAGCAATAATTTAATAACCTTTATATGCCTTTATTGAGAAGCACATGAGATAAGAATGATTAGGCTGTTTCTCGGCAAATCCCCGCGACATGATCTGTGTAGCACTGGACTGGAATTGTGATTTACTGAAAAATACCTGTGTTCAGTGACGCTCAAACTCACGCTGTCACCTGTAAGAGGAGAAACTTGTGATCTCTTGGCAGATCCAACAGGAAAACAGGTGTAGGCACACTGCCGTGCAGACCTGACTAATACGTTCTGTAAGATGGCATAACCTCAGTAACAAGAGGAATCGGATGCCTCATTCCCAGGAATGTGACTTGTCTGAAGTGTAATCACTCCAGGCATATCCTGTTAAATAATGTTCTCCAGTGCAGTAAGCTCCTTTAGAGTACCTCATCTGAAGAATGCCTTTATATTGCCATTCTAGATGCTCTCTAATTTTTTCCAGTATTCATCTTAGAATACTTTTCCACTCAGGTGTGTGGGAAATGACTGCAGCCTCTCTTTCACATAGTTTTTCTGCAGTTAATCATTTGTCTTGAGCAACTGGTACTGCAATATTATGAGACTTAGGATAAAATCCCGAAGGCTAATTTACAGATGGTAAGCTTCCTATCAAATCTGAATTTGATCATTGGAGAATTTCAGTAAATGTCTTGTATCCAATGGTATGAGTTGCCTTTTTTTTTGACTGTATGATACAGGTGCTCAAGAACAGAAAATAATAATCCCACCCTTTCAAGCGATGTGATAATAGGTGAAAGCCATTAACTGTTGGCCCACTATCTCTGAGCTACTTATGCTCTGGTTGTATTCTCCATTTTCAGAACCTCTCACAAGGCGGGTTTGGTGCTAACTGAAACATATATGTGATCTTGCATAATATGTGTTTGAATACACAGTCACCACTCACAGAATAAGCTCAGTCTGACTTAAAGATTCAGGTCTGCAATGTGTTGTTGAACAACCAGGTTTATAGAGCAGTACATACAAGAACATGTAAATAATTTTCCAGGACTTGGAATAGCATTAAAATTTCTGAGTTATGTGGAAAAATCCCAGCTAGCTCTTAAAATGAAACTGTTTCCCATAGTAATTTGTGGTTAAAATGGTGGCTTTCTAAACTTCAGAATATGATAATGCAGGCCTGAAAGAACTTGTACGTAGAAAAACTTAAAGTGTCCTCTTCATCACAGGAATGTAATGGGAACTGCTGCAGAATCTTAGTTAATGTCAGTTGTCTTCAGTGTTCAGTGGGTTTTGTTTTGGGCTCTGCATGCAATTCCCAGAAAATGCAGTGAGAAATATATTTAAATAATCCAAGTGTATCAATTATAACAAATATAATGTATTATGCTGTGAATTGTGCATAAATATGCATTTGTGAGTATGTGACAAGAGTAAGTTTAACCATATAAATAAGTAAAACAGTTGTGAATAGATTTGTTATTTTTGTGAATATTCAAAAAATCTTCCTGGTACTCTTAATGAAGTTTATTCCATTTGCTTCCTTAGATTGTGGTGATTTAATCCAGTTTAGGAGACCACAGACTCAAGACCAAAATATTTCTGCTTTGATATCAATTGTTATGATCTATTATCTTTTTGCTGTAGTTTGGCATGGGAGATTTCTGTCTTTTCAGTGACATTTCAGGGCCCATTTTAGTCGATGTGTAAACGTAGAACTCCTGATGATTGATGCATTTTTGTTACAAAATGTCATGGCTTCAGTGGGAGTTTTAGTAGAGTATAGATTACAGGAGCAAGCTCTCTGAAGCCAAACAGCATTTCCAGAAATACTTACTAAACAATAGAGAATTCCAGAGGGTAGCCAAGCCCCATGTGTGGATGTCAGTGCTGCCCGTTGGCTAAATACAAACTGCTCCTTCTTTTCTGTGTCACCTCCTTTATGTTGTATAATAACACCACGTAGGGTCAGAATGCCCGATCAACACACTAAGTCTTTGCAGTTTGTGGGGGGTTAAAGGTTGAAGAGCTGTTAACAGGTGCTAGCTTTGTCTTTGGAATTTCTTTGGTAAGTGAAATAATGAGGGAAGGAAGTGTCAGATTTTCCAAAGTCGAATTCAGATGCTGCGCAGCAGCGGTGGCTTTGATTTTAATCACAAAGACTCTAAAATGAAAACAGAGCTTTGAAGTTTGGGGAAAATATTAAAATTTGCTCTCTTGTTTCTTCACCAGCATGACTTTGGACGTTCAGACTTAAAAGCTGTTATTGGCACACACAGATCTACTTTAAAGTGGATGATGATGACTGTGACTCTGCTCTTATGCTAAGCAGATTGGAATATAGCTTTTAAAAAATGACCGCACATGAAAGGCAGTTCCCCCCCCCTTAAAAACCATTTTGAGCAAAGTGAATGCTGTTCCATCTCATAAAGACAGATGATTGACATTATATAGTGCATGAAATTCTTCTATTCAGAATCATGACATTTTATAAGAAAAGTAGAGATAATGCTAGGTGCTGGTAATTACACTATATACTCCCCTAACAAAAAAGATCCATCGGGGAAAGAAATGAAACAATATGTCTTTGCAAAGAATGCAATTAAGTAAAGCTAGATTAGAGAAACCACTGAGGATAAGCGACATGCATTATTATCTCAAATGTGTAAATTCAATTTTCTTTTTTCCTAATAATTCTTATTTCACCAGCATTTTTTTCCTCACTCCATGGAGATCAACTTGCAACAGCTTCATTTTCCTATTGATCTGCTTAATATTTTTCCATTGTGAGTAATAAAACACTAAACAGAATTTGCTATCAATGTGCAAACAGCCTTTCTGTCTCAAAAGAGAAAGAGATAATATTGTTGCAAAAATCTTATCCCTGGGGTGGATGATGACATTAACATTTTTGTTAGGGGAGGAGGGCCTCAAAATCAAACTTGAAATTACCAGTATTTATCAGAGCCGCTCACAGAAGTAGAGGGGAAAGGTGAGATGGTTGAGTAAATACCATCATCTCTGCATCTCTAAAGGCAATGCTAAAAAGGCATTAAAATAAGGATGGAAAGACTCCCCTTAGGAATATTTATCAGAGGTGCTTCATCCTGGTGGCAAATCAAGACAAGACTTGCATGGTAATATCTGTTGATGTGAAGAGTTTCTTAATAACAAGTTAGGTTTTCTAAAAGTGATATTTTATCCCTAGGACAAAGAATATCTGTTTTTGTAAATGAAAGGATGTGTTGTAGATCAGTTCTGCACAACTGGGCAAGAAAAGGAGCATCACTGCCTGCTAAATAAGCTACTTTTAGGTAAAAATTCTGTTAATGCCCTTTCCTTGATAAAAAGAAATTTGTATGTTTCTGGAAAACATACAAATAGGGGGAATGTGTAAGGAATTATGTTCTAATCGGTAATGTTCACAGCAAATTCAGGTTGTAGAGAGGTTTGAAGATTGTGTCCCAATTGTATTCAAAGACCTACACGTGTATGCAGTAACAATAACAACTTTATTCATGATCTGTGATTCTACGAGTTGCACAAGGTACAGTTCCCTGTTCTTCAGTTTGTCTGGGAATTGCTTTGGTGCATGGACTTCTGCTAATTATGAATGCTGCACATTCAGGCATATCATTGAAAGGGTAAGAGAAGACTTCACAAATGAGATTTGTTTAGGCAGCATGTTGTCAAACTACCTGATAAGTAGGGACTCATCGGGATAATGATTAGGTTTTATGTACTATTACAAGGATTGATTTACTAGAAAAGCAATGAGAAAAATCCCATATTTTACAGAAGAATTTATCTGGCTGAGCAAATTACCTGACAAGAGATGCAGGTCCAAACTAGGCTTTAAGTTATCTGTAAGGGCAAGATTTTGAGTCCTTATCCAACATAATATGTATTTTATGTTGTGAATGGCTCCACTTATTTTGATCAAGTTATTTAAGGAGGAAAATAATATAGTTTCTACAAAGATATCTGACTACTTTCAGTGGACGTCTTTGTTCAGGGGCTTCTTTTGCATTGGGAGGTTCTCAGTAGCCACATTTCTGGTCTCTCATTACTTCAGTAATTTCTTTTGGAATGTAATCATATACTCATGAAAGTCAAAGGCAATTTTTGTTCTGGTTATAACTGTTTATGATGTGGGCCTGAATTTGCAACCTTAGGAAATCTTCCATTTAGGTAAACAGTTGGTATTATCATAATGCAAATATTTTGCAGGTGAAAGTTTATTTGGGTGTAGGTGACCAGCTAATTCATTATTGATCAGCTTTCGCTTTCTTTGACTTCATAACAGAGTGAGCATAACTATCTGTGGTTTGTGTATTCTGGAGTTGTGGGTTATTTGTTGTTGGGTTTTTTTGTGTTCCAGGGTCAGAAAAAACCAACATTATTTCCTTTAACTTGACTTTGGCAAAGTTCTATTTATTTGTTCCTTCATGTCTGTCTTTGATTTTCCAAAAAATACGCAATATAAAGAAGAGCTGAGTGAGAATTAACTTGTCTCTGCACTTTGAATTTGCAAAGGTAACAGAAAACAGCCACTGATTTTAATGCAAGCAAAATTATAGCAACGTGCCACATCCTTCAGATTACACTCTGTTTGTTAAGGGTGCTAACGGCATGCTAGGAAGGCTGTGCCTCAGACTTTTTGTCTTCAGGAATCCTGCAAAATCAAAACTGCCAACTTCTGTCTGATTCCAAATCTTTTGGAAGAAATTTGGCTTATATTGTTATAATAGTGTGTGCAATTTGAAGCTTCTTTTTCACTTACTTTATGGACTGATCTAATATAACATGAATTAGTGAAGTTCCATTAGCAAACACTGGTTCTGTATTAAAATGACAGTACATACCATGTTTATATGCACTATTGTAATATGTAGAAGTTTTATTAATCAAAGTTGTCTTTTTTTTTTTTTTGCACACTGATTAATGAGCCTTTCCTTTGCAATCATGAATATGAATGTGAATCCCATGGAAAAAAATACACATTGAAAAGCCCACAGATATTCAACTGGATGCTGCATGACTGTAATCTGTCCCAAAAAGAAGGGGTATTTTATTGAACCAGCTCCTAAAAGTCCACAGTTTCCTTTTATAGTACTTTATTTCTGGAGATATGCATACATGAGCTCTGCAGCTTGTAGATTTATGATTGTGCTTGCCAGGATTATACAAGGAATTATTTCAGTAGTGTGTATGTTGTGATCAATCATACTCATGCAAACTTTCTCTTTAAAAGAAAAGCCAGGTCTGAGGTGGAGCCATGTGTCTGCCAATGCGTTAATGTAAATAGGTATTTGAGAAATTAAATCTTACAACTGTATTATTTACATAGGGTGGGGGACTTTTATTTCTGCTGCTGTTGACCTTCTTTTTTTCTCCCCTCTTTGTTTCTGGTTTTCTACCTAAATTTGCCCTGTCCTAGCAGGGTGATTGCGTTCCCATTTCCCACATCATGTTGTTACCTCTGTATTTTGCGTTTATCACAACCGTCTGAGGTGTAGGCACATTTTGGGGTACTGAGCAACCAACCCTGGAGGGAGAGGGCTTTGCCATCACACTCATGGATTTTTAAACAGTTTTGTATGATTTTCTGACTAGTAAGCCCACAGTATGTGCTAACATCTGAAAAAACTCCTATTGTGTGTACTGTTTCCCTCAACTATGTGTTGACATTAATGCTACAGGCAGGAAGGAAACCCTGAGAAATGAAAATAGGATTATTGCAGGATTGTGCTACCTGGGCACTACTGGTTGGGGAGAGCTTCAGCTCACTCTGGCTGGGGCTGGAGGGAGAGGTGAGGCAAATGTTTAGGCTTGAAAGGCTTGAAAATCAGTGGTTTTCCAAGGTTTTTGGTTGGACTTTTGATTCAAACTCTTTTGTGGTAATGAGGACCATTGCTATTAACTTGAGTAAGATCTGTATCGCATTAAAAAGCCTTAATTCAATAAACGCCAATTGAAATAGTTGATAATTGAGTTTTTCAAAGGCTCTAGAATGTGAGCTTCATCCCCAAATTGCACTTTGTATTGGATTCAGTATTGCCTTTGCCGTCTCATTTGCTTCAGTTCAGTTCTTTTTACTGTGTAGAGCTCTGGAAAATCTGCATTGTGTTATGATAGTGTTCTTTTGATTCCTACTTGCAAAAAGCTGAAACAAGCATGATTAATTTGAAAGGATGAGATTTGTCTCAACTTAGCAGATGTATTTGCAACCACTTGTAAAACTACTGGAGGCCTTGAATGTAAATGGCTATTGCAAAGATTCTTTGTATTTAAAATATAAGCCTAGACAGGTATTAATAATGAAAAAGGCCAATAAATGACCTTTTTTCACTTTTATAAAGTAAATGCAGCATCGAATTTTTCATCTGTTGTTTTCTTTTGAAATGTGAAAGATCACACAAATGAAAGCAGGTGAATTGGATTATATTCTCTACAGACACAACCTTGATGCTGTAACTGTTTGGATAGATGAGAATTATTTGTTCATTTATTCTATGTGTTTTCTTGATCTTCACACTGTATTACTGCTTCACATTTTCATGAGTAATATTTTAATGCCACCTAAATTTATTATTTTTTTACTAGTGTAATAACATTTTTTGTTTGTTTTTCTCTAAGATTTCTGTGTTGTCATGCCTGTACTCCAGAGTTCATTTGTCATGCGGTCAGTGGGGCATGATTCTCCAACTGTCCCGATATAAACCAGGAGCAACCCTGAGCAGCCTTAGAAAAGAAATAAGTTTGTGGGTAGCTAAAATGGCTGCTATCATGTTATTGCCTTACAATAACAAAACATAGATCCATGCATTAAAAGTGGCTCCCAGATTAAATATCAACACTGGGGAGATGCGGGGTGGGATCCTGAGCAGGATGAGAGCAAGTGAGCAAAAGCAAAGGGACAAGGATTGGGCTGATGTAAATCATAGAGTCATGGAATGGTTTGGGTTGGAATGGACTCTTAAAGGCTATATAGTTCTACCCTGTGCCGTGAGCAGGGGCATCTTGAGCTAGATCAGGTTGCTCAAAGCCTCGTCCAACCTGACACTTCATGTTTCCAGAGATGAGGCATCTGCAATTTCTCTGGCAACTGGTCGCTGTGTTTCACCACTCTCATCATAAAATCTGTCTTCCTTATATCGAGTGTGAATCTATCCTCTTTTAGAAATCTACCAGGCTCCTTTTGGTCAGACCAGTTTCACACTTCCCTGAATTGTTAGCCTTAGAGATTTATTTCTGAAACGTGTATTATTTGTAACGCTATCAGCAAGCTGCTAAGTGATAATGTTGTACAGTCAGGGGCACTGCACCCACCTTAACTAATTCATCTTTTTCTCCTCTCAGTGGGGTGCTGCAACTAACAAAGGAAGAGTAGTAAAATCTATGGTGCTTTGGCTAATGAAATGATCTACAGTCCTGTGGAATAAGTTGCAGTAAGAAATAGAGGTTGGAGTGAGCTAACCCTTGTCCGGTGACAGGGTTTATAGCCCCACACTGTCCACAGTGCTGTGGGCTGGAGACCAGAGCCCTGTCTGCTGTGTGCCCACATCTTGGCTTCACTATGGCATTCAGCCTGTTCTGTGCTGCATGTGGCACGGCCCTAGGAGCTGGTGGGATCTGTATCCATCAGGGAGAGAAATGGAGCATTTTAAGTAACTTTCCTACAGAGACAGGCTGAGTTGGCCAAGGTCTAAGTCAGCTCTGCCTGACACAGTGGACTGAGTTGTCTTAAAAATGCCCTGACCTCCACCCTGAAATAACCCACACTGCTGGTGAGGCAGCCTTGAGGTGCTGGCCTGTGACCTGAGCCCAGTCAGTTCTGCTTTCCAGCATTGTGAGGCTCATGTGTGAGGGGTTAATGGGTCTTCTGTTTTCCTCAACACAGGGCAGGGTATTTTGCCCTGCTGTAACTAATTGTATAAGAATTTGCTCAGCTTTTAGCTCTTTTATTGCTTTGTTATTTCCAAGACATTAAAATGCTCATTAGCATTGTTTTCCTTTACTGACGCGTCTGAGCGTGGCAATTCCTGTGGGCATCTCTCCAGCCCCACTGACAGAGACAAAACCCTCTGGGGGAAGGAGCAGATGGGTGTGAAGCCTCTTTCCATGCTTGTCATGCCTTTTCTGCAGTGCCCGTGTTACGGTTCCTCAGGGCTGTGCATGCAGCATGTGATTTGCTGACAAGTGCTGGTCAATAGGTGAGGAGCTTCGATGCCCTTCCTGAGAGGTGTTGAAGAGAAACGGAGACCCAGCGAGTGACTCTGCATGAAACCTAGTGCTTGCTGTGGAAAGAAGCCTAGAGAAAGGATATGCAGAGTCTGCTTGTGCTACCTGTCTTGAAGGCTGAAGTCTTCTGCAGGCAAGGTATTAACCACAAGTTGGAAGCCTGCACCCTGCAGTGCACTGAAAAGCTCTATCAGGAGCTGATGCTAATCTCAGTGCCCACCCTGCAAACCAACAATATAAATCCCTGTGATTTTTATTTATTGTCTTTTTTATTTATTCTTATTTTCTTTTAAAGCTTCAGTTTCTGAACTGCGGGAGCATCGTGGTTCATATTTAGAAATAAAACACAACGCACAATAATTCTTTGCTGGCAGCAGGAGAAAGAAGTCAGCCTTGTGAGCTGCGCTTGAGCAGAGCATTGAGTAAATGCAGGGGAATTGGTATCACTGCAGAAGCATGAAACAGTGTGTGGGGCCAATTTCTTAATTTCTTTTAATTTAAATCTTGTGTCATTAATGCTATCCTAGCTGGGGAAGTGGAACAAGGGAGAGAAATTTAACATAACAAGCGCTAGAGAGCTGCAACAGAGCCTTCAGGTCTCATGGTCATCTTAGCATCTTGTAAGACCGGCGCCTGGCAGGTGAGAGGGGTGAATTCTGCAATCAAAGGAAAAAACAGTTCCAAGTGTTCCCTCTAGTGATGGCTGAGAAAAGCTTTATCAAGGTATACAAACTAAGTAATGAAATGAAAAGTGCTTATTGCAGTTGAATTCGTGTGTAGAAGAATCCAAACCCAAACAAAGCCAATGAAATGGCTCCCTGAGCTTCATGTTTTTCCCACACCCAACACAACATAGTAACTTTCCAAGTGTCAGTGAATGAATTCCAGTATCTTTGTTTACACCAGCTAATTGGATTCTGTGCTGTAAGCTCCAGTGTCAGTGATAAGTCTGCAGAGACCAGTGTTTGCCAACTTATCACCTCTTTATTTGTAGGTAAAATATTCTCTGGTGATTCATCCCATCACTATAGAATGCTTTTCCAAATAAATTGAATTTTGCTTCCAAAAACGCAATTCCTTATTTCATATTCTTATTGTTTGCTTAGTTTGTCCTTTATCAAGTGGCTTTCTGCAGATTTCTTATAACCTTCATGTCCTCCATTATAGCTCATGCATTCCATCAGTGTGAGAGAGCGTGCTTTGCATCTCTTGTGCCCTCTCTGCTGGTTGAAGCCAAAGGAAAGGATTCCATCTTCTGTCATACCTGTTATCAGAAAATCAAAACTTGAGCTTTACAAGTGCCACTGACAGATAAGCAGAAAGGATATAACTTCTTTTGATGTAAATCCCACCACCAGCAGAATATTTGCTTGTTCAGAATAAGCTGTTTCAGCTTATTTCCAGTGTCTGGAAGATGCTTGAAAACAAGAGGTTTACTTCAGCAGTGAAACAGTTCAGACAAAGTTGTTTTATTTGTATTAGTGTTGTATTTTGAGTTGCAGTCATGGACTTTACATCCTAAGGAGCTTCAAAGATAAAGCACAAAAGAAGTTCTTGCTTCAGAAAGTTTAAAGTTTTATCAGAAGACAAGAGAGTGTACGCATTATAATGCACAACAGAAACCATAAAGTAACATCAGTCTGAGTGATCTCTGCAGTTTCACAGCTGTGAAGTATTTTAAAGAAAGCTTTGTATGAACACAGACGTTCTTTGCTTTGAGATAATGGTTCATATTTCTTTGAAACTTAAAACTGACTCTTTTCCTTGGAAAGGAGGTAGATAAAAAAAAAATAATTAGTTTTTGGGGGTATCTTAGAGTTGACATAAAAGCTCATTTATTATGGTTGTCCTTAAAATTTCTCTAGTTGTCAAAAGATAACTATGTCTGTATTGTGCTTTATCAAATATCTATTTTATGTGATTACAAATGCTGCTTATGGTTTTGGATATCAGCAAATTATTTTTATGATACTTACCTCATCTTGGGATAACAGCTCAAGCCTGCTGCTGAAGTGTAATTAAAAGGTGATGGAGGCTGCATTCCTGTAGCTATATGCTTGCGTGGCACTTGGAGCATCTCCAGAGAGCTTGCTGCATGCTTGGGTGACATTCTCCTCCCTCTGTCACTAGAAATAAATTGCTAGAATGCCATATAACATTTCTAACACCTTGTTGAAAAACAAAGCTCTATATTCCCAGTTAGTTCTTATTGCTTTGAACTTTAAAGAAGATGTAAGCAGCTACATTCCTGTGATAAATAGCCTCATACCTAGTTTTACGATGACTGAATTATTGAAGGAGAACAAAAGTGGTGGGAGGATTCCAGCAGACCTTGTCCAAATGACTGCCCTTCAGTGTCTGTATAGCTGCTTGTCGTGGGTGGGAACTTGGAAAGCCTTCGAGTGGTAATAATGGAAAACTCGGGGGAAAAAAGCATTTGATTTTTCTTTTCTCACACAAATTGTCTAATTAAAAGTTATGCACAGAAATGCTGCTGCTGTTTCAGAATATAGGAAGTGTGTTTTTCATGAAGCCATGACCTCCTTTTAATTGGCGGGATCGTATGATGTTACATGAAAATCTTCAAGAACTCATTGTGAATGTATTGCCCAGGTCTCACATAAATGTCTCTGCTGAGAAAACACGTTAATGCTCCATGCATTTATTTGTCTTTCTGTGTTAGGTTTAGTCCCATTAGCTCTGGTGAGGTAAGTGGGGAAGCATATGGAGAATTGGCTGCTTAGCTGGAATCAGATGAAGTTATGAATGTTCATAGTCTCAGCAATGGGCCTTGACTTTCATTTTTACTGTGGCTTATTTATACTGTCCCATCTGTAATGAGAAAAGCAAAGCAAAAAAGAGAGCCTTCAACTGTATGTACCATGGTACAGCTGCTGCGAGCTCTCAGTACCCCCTGGTGCTGTACCCTGGACACTAGAATTAAGTCTGAATTGTCTGTTACGAATGTTTGAAGTGAGTTACAAACATTAGACTGACCAAAAGAAAAGAAAAAAGGAACCTTTCCTAAGCTCACAGCAGCTGGTTCTGTCATTCTTTCCTCCATTCACTTAATGCTGCAAGATAAAAGTGTGCTCTTAACATCAGCATTAGCATACTCCTACGTGCTCTTTCATCTCATACATAATCAATCTACTTAGCCACCAATAGCAGCAATGAAAAAGCAAAAGCTTTAACTTAACTGAATGATAGCAACACACCAGCACCAGCTATAATCAGATCATTGTGGTGATTTGTGCAAACAGTGATATTCTCCACCTTGCCCAGAGCAAACCCCCTTAACTTGGAATCATGTTCTTCGTACTACACAAGAAGTAATTGAATGTCCAAATGTTTTGTCAGCGGTAGTTGTACAACTATAAAGAGACCAATTGTAAAGTGTTGTAAATGCTTCCACTTCTGATGAATGCTTCCACCAAGCCTATAACCAAAATGAACCCAATATAGAGAACAGAAAACTAAATATACATCTCTCCTGTACGTGCTGCAGGCACTGTCTCAGCTGCTGTTTCACAGAGACGAAAGGAAACTTGGGTGAAGTTGTACTTGTTGGCAGTATATCATAACATGGAAGTGATGCTTCTGGGAGGACAGAACTGTTTTGAGACACTAGCCAACATTGTGACATTTCCTTTTATTGAGAGCATCTGCTGTCGAGGTGGTACCCAGCCTACATTTGTTGATTTCAGTAGGATTTGTAGTTGCTCAGCAGATTCTTAGGATCAAAGCCAAATTGTTCAAAGTTTAGATCAAATAAGTTAGACTCCAAAGCTAAAATGTTGACATTAATTTCTCCAGCAACACATTTGATATAATTATGCTCACTGAAGTATGTAATGGCAGTGGAAAAAAAAAAAAGGGCTAACTACATATTCATTGTTATTGCAGTTAAACTAAAGAGAGGAGGCACAAAGTTTCTTTTTCTGGATTATTTCAAGGAAGAAAAGACTTAAATGAACAAAAAATGGTAGCTGTAAAAAAAGTTTTACAGCTTTCCATCTTAGCATTGCCATTTTGGTTCCTAAGAAAATTGTGATGTTATTTATTCACAGCATTTATCTTCAAGCACTCATGTTTTTTGATGAGATATCCCAATGGGGAACTAATGCTCTTATGAGGACCAATTTAAAACCCTGAGAATAACTACAAAGCTGAACCCCACAGTACAGATGCAATGCTATACTTGAATGAAAATAAGAAATAGCTCCAAAGATCTTTATTATGTATGTAGCTGGAAGCCTGCACTTAGCTGGCTCATTTCCTGGGTAATCAAACATGCCAGTCACAGCACTCGAAGCAAGACGGGCACCCTGCC
The DNA here is from genome assembly GCA_028858755.1 of Ara ararauna. Taxonomy (NCBI): domain Eukaryota; kingdom Metazoa; phylum Chordata; class Aves; order Psittaciformes; family Psittacidae; genus Ara; species Ara ararauna. Next base: position 8,485,600 of record CM054385.1, read on the forward strand.
CACCTTGAATGCAGGTTCTCTGGTCTCAATAGAGTACAAAAAGTTCTGTATCCTGAAGAGCTTCTGAGGTAATGAAGTCCTTACCTAGGCATATTGGTTTGTAGCTCATCTTTCTCTAGGGAAATACATTTCTGCAAGGCAGAGTACAAGCATAGATGCTCCAAGATCTGTTGAGGAGAAAAAGATGCTGAGATGTCTGTGATTCCAGGTGCAGAAGCTTTTTGCAGTATAACAAGTAGCTAGGAAAAGGGGAAAACAGAAGGATGATGATAGCACCCTGCTATTCATTCGTTATGTGAATCTTGTGAGACTGTCTCCAAGGAGGATATAAGAGCCGCAGGAAGGCCAAAGGACTGATTTGTTATTGCCCTCCTCACACTGCCATCTGTTGCTTTCTTTTCAGAGGATGAAAAGCAAGAATTCAGAGTTATTTTTCACTCTAAAAGCTGTACTACACCTACCATGAGCATGATAATTCAAGTATCTGAATGTGCTACTCATGTTGCAGTATTGGATCCCTGTACAAATAAAGTAGGCAGTTCTGTGATTAAGATGCAAGGTGATAGTGGTGGCAGGGTTTGTAATAGAATGAAAATGTAGATAAGAACTAATAGATAGTTACTAAAACTTGTAATTCTTGAAAATTTCTCAAGCTGCAATAATATATTGTGGAGAGAGCCACGGGGCATGTAGCATTTTATGTATAGGGAAATATAGCCTGTGCCTGAAGTATTGCAGCTATACTGTCACGTGTGTTATGTGTCCAGTTGCTTTCTGGCACAGTGGACCATCAAAGTCCCTGTAATGCTCCTATTTACCCTGACACAGAAGTCATTTGGTAGTGTTGCTATCTCACTTGGACAAGTGTCATGAGTCACAACAGCAAATGACCCTCTGTGGCATAAACACCTCTGTACTGGTCTTGTTTGCAAGTATAGCTTCTAATTGCAGAGAAGTCCTCAGGAGCTATTTGATTTCACTTATACTTGCCCTGGCCCTTCTTAATTTTTCAAGGCAAATAAAGAACAAAGGCTGATATTTTACATCTATTCTTTACACTTTTGTTTATTTAAATGTCATTAGAAGTGCCTTATGTGATCTCCTGGTAGAAACAGCTAGCATGTGTGCTTTTGGCAGGCAAAGCTGCTCCAACTATCAGCACAAACTGCAGATGCTATCAGAGAATGTTTTTCTACACCTGATGATGGGTATCAGGAGATTTAATGTGGAGAATCCTTCCCTGTGCACCATATGGTTATGGCTCTGATGAAGAGAACACTGTTGGTGCTAAGAGGCTGAAGGGAGAAGGTCCTGCGTTTATTGTGTGCCCCTCTTCTAATTTCAAAGAGTTAAATGGGGCTAAAGGTGGGGTAAAAGCCTTGAGCATATTAATTACATTGTGAGTTAGATGCTGTCTTCAGCCTGCACCTTTCTACTTCATAGCAGCGGTCTTCTCCGTAGCAAAGGGTCCGCTTTTGTCCTTGCGTGCTTTTTGCATTGAGAATGAACAGTATTTCCAGGGAACGGCACAACCATGTATAGGATGGAATAACAACATTGGCAAATAACTGCTGAATGTATTCAGCTCCTGAATAAAGCCTCACATGTTATCAAAGGGATAGAAAATTGGAAAGGAGCTGTTTGGCTAGAACAGGCACCGGTGCTGGGCAGCCACATGCTGTTTCTTTGTCCTTACTAAGCAGAATGCTTTCTTGTACCGTGGGAGCTTTGCCTGTGTCGGGACTGCAGCATCCAGCCGTCTTGGGCACAAGGGGAAATCTGAAAAAGCTGCAGATGTTATTAGTCCCAGCACCCAAAGGCACAACAGTAGCTTGTGCATGTTTTAATTTTGTTAATTAATAATTGAATAAGCTTTTACGGTAGCTCCAGGACATTGGAGCGCTTCAAATCTCCCCGTCACATGAAATGCCCAAGTTGCCCAAGCTGGGATTGAAACGGTGGCACGGGGAGAGCACAGCTGTATTTGGAATAGGCTGTCCTAGTAGAGTCCAGTTGCATGCACTTGGAAAGTCTGTTTTGAGGCTTCTCAGAACTATCTATGGCTCTGAGACAGCTCAACATTTGCAAAACAGGATATGCTGCAGGCAGCCAGCATGTCCATGCTGTTTGTGTATTTGCTCCTGGCAAAGAGAAGGCAAAGCCTGTCTCTGTGAGCAGGGTTTGGGAGGTTGTAAGAGATACTTGTTCTGGGACCTGCTTGTTCCTGGTGCATTTGGCAGAGGAGGAGATTTTCTGTGTGATTTTATACTGCGTTTCTACTGGTCTGTGATGAACAGATATAAGAACAGAGACGTGGATATGGCAGGAGGAGGTGCCAGAAAGGGAGTATTTCATATAGATTGACCCATGTCTCGCTAGTGTGAACCAGTGGTTTAAACTGTCATCAATGGAGTTTAGGGGACTAAAGCCTCTTATGTTCAAGACAGGTGTGCTGACAGCTCCTACAGTAGCCCAGTGGACAAGTAATTATCAGCTGATCTACTCGTAACATCTTAACAACCCTTATACCCTGGGTTTTGCATCATTTTCTGTAACCAGGCGATGAACTGTGCTCTGCAGAGTAGATTCTGACGTACCAGAAGGGTTTAGCAGTGTGTGATTTCCTACAGCATTAGACCATAGAAAAAAAAATGGTGCTTAATGTAGATTTTGGCTTTATTAGCTTCCTTCCACACTTCAAGAGACAAGTGTATTGACTAACATAAACCAGGGCTTTGAGACTTTAAAATGTATCTCTTCTCCAGCCTCCCCTATGGGAGGGAAGGAGACAATGTCTGGCAAAATATAGCTAGTAGAAGATGGTGGAGAAAATGTGATTTTCTTAAATCTGTGGGAAAGATTCACAGCATTAACTATGAGGTCATTTGGTTGTTCCTCCTGAAGACACCCTGTGTGGTATCCCCTCTCCTCCTTCACAATCTCCACAGCAGTTGTTAAGTGTTGTGTGTATTCTCCATCAAAGTATTTTCAGGGGTGGAGCTTTCTGTACCAGTGATAAAATCATTAATCTGCCTGATTTGAGGAAAAGTCGAGCAAAAAAACCTTTGCGCAGCAGCCCCAAACGGGTGTCGTTAATCAGTGATCATTTCAAGGTATTAATTAGAGCACTGGGCTTTTTGCCTAGAAAGCATACTTCAAGGCGTTTTTTACACCAGTGAACTAAGTAGTTTTCATTAAAGGGCAATTAGCAGAGAGGCAAAAGCAGGGAAGTGCTCAGTCTGTTTCATCAACCCCATAAACAAGGTGCTGCCACCATTTCTTCAGCCTCAGATGACAAAGGCTTATGAATCCCTCTATTACCTGTATTATCTGTTATGGAAACTTGGAGATGAACCTGTTGAAATTTAGGTATTTTTGGGGCTTGTCCTGTACATGCAGTAAAAAAGCCCTTTGTGGTGTTTATTCAGAGTTTCTAAGAAACATTTTAATGATGTGAATACAGAGAGGGGTTTAGGGGAAAATGCAGAGTTCAGAGTCAAGCAATCCTACCGAAGCCTCTTACATACTGTTACAGAAGGACTGCTGTGCATTTTAATTGTGTTCACCATGCTAACAAACCTGAATTTCTTTTAAAGTGAGCAGTGCAGCACTTTTTGTCAGCCAAGCCTCCGCAGGCCATTAGAGATCCTTTGAATTCAATTATTTTTTTCTGGATTGGGCAGAACTGAAGTCTGATAGCTCAGAAGTTGTTTCAGAAAGATTTGTGTGTGTGTCTGTTCAATCCTCCTGGATATAAAGTATGTGCTCCAGCTTAAAAAAGGCAGATTGAGATGCGGAAAAGCAGGACTGATGCTGACATTTCTCTTCTACAGCTGCTCTGAGCAGCATCGCACCTGCTCTGTTCCCCTGACACTGCTGAGGGTGCATCCTCATCCTCATAGGAGCCTCTGCACAAAGTGAGGCTGTGTCCTGCACTTTGCACAGCTCTGGCTTGCAAAAGCTTTTTCTCTGGTCTATTTTATCAGTGTTGCAGGCACAGGGAAGGTATTCATTTGAGCCTCTTGTTTCTCTGCTTTTCAGGTGACTTCACTCTTGAGACTGTGCTATTGGTAGACACTGCAGTTGCACTTGGCAAAAAAAGCTAGAAGGGTTAGTGTTTGTTGGTTTTACCTTTGGGAACCTCTGTGCATAAGCTGCTTCATGATAGCATATATTGAAAAAGCAAATTAGCTTTGCTGAGAAGTGAACAGCATTCTCAGCCTGGGTTTGAACTCAGTAGATTTCCCTGCCCTAGGAGACAGAAGAGGAGACCAGGTCTGGGGCAGTGAGTGGAAGAGAGACTTCTGTATCAGCAGTGGGATTTATCTTTTAAACTTCATACACCAGCCCTCTGTGCATAGGAGCAGGCAAATTTCACAGGCGCCCTGCTTTTGATCTTTCAACTCCTGTACTTCTTGAAGACTGGCTTCTTTGCATGTGTTGGAAGTGTTTATATCTAGACAGGGCTGAACTGGTCAGTGTTGAGGACACAGCTCCGTGACATTCTTAATTGGATCTAAATTAGCATTGCTGTGATTTTGCACTCTGCTCCCTCTCAGTGGTTGTGTATTGATTTACTGGGTTTTATTCTGCAGCTCCTAATTCAGACCTTTGCAGTGGGTGAGGAGCCTGGCTGTTGAACTCAGCACTGCAAATTGCCACCTGAAACCCAAGCAGTGCCATACCCAGCTGTGTCCAAGGGGTACTTTTTTTGTTGTTGAAGTTTTGGTCTAGTCCAAAAGGGACCAGGAATGCACTCTTGATCTTTGGATAGTCCCCATTTACCGTGCTTTGGCTCACAGTGCACAGCTGTTTCCAAGTGCAAAAGCTCCATGTTCCTTTTGAATGAGACCAAAGCCAGAAGAACTTTAGCTGCTAACAGGCATTTACGCCATGGAATGATAATAGAAGGTAAAATCCCTGAAACAGGTACTGAACGGGTGCTGGGATGGTGCATGCCACCCACCGTGTTGCTCTGTAGATCTGCTCCTGTTGTGTTGCACTGCTTGCCAGCATAGATACAGCCCCTGAGACTCTCTGTGAAGAGCCCTTTGGTTTTGAGAGGGGACATGGCTGTACTGGGTGTACTGGGTAATTTCTGGGAAGAAATTGTCTTCTTCCCTCCCATAGGGGAGGCTGGAGAAGAGATACATTTTAAAGTCTCAGACCTCTGGTTTATGTTAGTCAGTACGCTTGCCTCTTGAAGTGTGGAAGGAAGCTAATGAAACCAAAATCTACATTAAGCACCAATTTTTCTTTTCTGTAGTTTAATGCTGTAGGAAATCACACACTGCTAAACCCTTCTGGTACGTCAGAATCCACTCTGTAGAGCACAATTCATCTGGGTGTCCCAGTACATGAGTACTGGGTATCCCTCAAGGCAGTGGGAACACAGTAGTTTAGGATGTTGTAAGAATGAATTAAATTCTGTCCTATAACATCACCAAACATGAAGAGTGTATGTGTCGTAGGTGATGTCTGCAAGGTGGACTCAAATCCTTAATTTGGTGGCACATGCATGAAGTGTGTCCGATCGTAACACCTTGGCTTCACATCCTGGAGGCAGAGCAGTGGCACACAGTAACACCACCTTACATCTCTCTGCAGCTCTTCAGTGAGTCGAAACAATAGGAAAGGTTCATGGTGCGTGTTCTTCAGGGATCATTTTTCTTCTAGCAGGAAGATTTACTTCACACAAAATGAATCTGGATATTTCCTGTTATTTGAAAATAAATATAATGTTCAGTATGAGTAATCTTAGCTGTTATCTGACAGATGCCAATCATTTATTTGTCCTCATTCAAAATGAAGTAGTAAGGAAGCTAATGCAGTGATTACTTTCCTCTAAAAGAGGAAGTATATGCCTGAACCTTGTTTCACTCAGACTAGGTGGTGGCAATCATCCAAATGAGACCAGTGGAGCATTTGAGTCTGTACTTCCCAAACATATTCATGTATACCCCCCAGCTCTCTCAGCTCTCATCTGCTTTGCTTGATTGACATGTTCAAGTCTCAACACTTGACACTGAGAGAGGGAAAGGCAGATTACTGGTATGGCAGAACTGCTTTGAAAGCTCGTTTGTATCGTCCCTTCTCCTTCATTGTCATCTTGCCCATCTCTCTGTATATTATGTTGTCTATGTATCTGCATGAACTCTTGTAAACCAAAGAGATAGCATTTCGTAGTACTCTAGCTGATGAGCAAAACACCTTCATTTGTCACTGTTATTTTGACAAAACATTGGAAGTTGCGTAAATGGCACTTGTAAATCCCTGCCTGGCTCTGCAGTGCACCAAAGTTCTTTGTAACCTCATGACATTTTCCTGAAAATGACTTGCTAAAATTAAAGCATGAAGGTTCATTAGCGTTTTAGAGGATTTTTCTTAATGTATCGTGGTTACCCTCATTTTATTTGCTCACTATAATTAAGGTTGTGATTATTCAGACAGTCCCACTGCAGTCTTCTTCTGCTGCAGAATAAAATTGATGGAGGACTTTCCTGTCTTCAGGAAAAAAAAAGTGGTTGGATACAGCATGTCCTAGTGATTCCATAATGCATGATTTGTCTCATCATTTTTTTTCCCTCCTGGTCCCCAGTATGCACTGCAAAGATTTGGTATCATTAAGATTGGTTGTCTGTCATACAAGAGTTATTAAGGGGGAAAAAAATCCCGGTCATTTACTGATAATAGCATTGAATTTGAATGGAGAAAACAAAGTCATGGGTAACAATGTAGGATCTTTTATAGAAAAACACTATTCAGAAATATTTAATAATAAATAATATTATAAATAAATGTATAGGCTATTTCTCATACAGAGAAAATTCACTGACATTGTGCTTGGCAGGAGGGAAGGGGGATTGCACAGCCAGAATCCCACCTGGACCTGAGTATCTCACACTGAATCGACTCCTATCCTATATTCCATTATGCTGACATTTATAGAACTGCACTTCAAATATATAGTGAGGTTTTATTCAGCAGTAAGTCTCCAGGTGTTTAATGGGAGAAAAACCATAGTTATGAGTTCTGTAACGGGAGTCAGAGGTTTGACAAACATCAGCTTTATTTATAAATAGTCCTCTAGGACAAAAATGATGGCCCCTACCTGGAAAAGTGTCTTACATTACCACGATGTATAGTGGTGAGCAATGCATAGTGCAGCATTTTCTGCAAGATTGTTCTCTAGATAAAGCTGCAGCAAACAATGTATCGCCAGACAGGCTGCCCTGCTTCCCTAAGGAGTCAGGGATTTGCTCTCTAATCTCTTCCTGCAGGACTATTTTCTAGATGCTTTTAATTTACAAAATAGATTAATAAGACCACAGTGGAGCTGCCTCTTCTGCATCTGTCCTGTATCCAAAATACAGGAATGTAAGGTGGTTTTCTGGGGTTGGAGAGAAAATTGAAGTTAAATCATTGCTGTGTGACCATTAAGATTACTGCTGCATTTTGGACATTTTAAAAACATGCTTCTTGTTCTTCCCTTTCCATCCCTGCTGGAAGGTTGGTGTTTTTTAAACTAAGATTTTGATATCTGTCTCAGGGCTTTAGAAAGCTGTAGATTACTTGCTGTCTGGATGTGAAGGCTCCAAGTACAGAAGGAATTGCTTTTAGGCTAACACAAATACTGACCCTGTTTTATGTTCTTTGTAGAAATTGTGTACAATAGATAGGAACACAGAGAGGAGCTCTGTGTGTCAGGAAGGCGGTGTGCCAAACCGTAAAGGCAGTTGAAATGTAAATGAGTGGAAAGCGGTGGAAGTGAGATGCCATAGCAGACTATGGAAATCACACTGACAGATCAAAAAGAGGCTGAACCAGGCATGAGAGAGTGAAATTTAGCTGAAGAACAAACATATTGTTTGATAACAAGGAATTGCTGAGAAACGCAAAGAAGAAAACACAGTGAAGAGCACAGACCCCGGATTCAATGAGAGGCTGTTAAAGGTTTCCTCTTGAATGAATGAGGGGGGAAGTTGTACCGTGGTTGTGTGGGTGACGTTAGCAGTGGTGTGAAACAATCCCCCTGTTAGATGGAGCAGAGGTATCAAATTATTTATGTTATTAGTGGTCTACAGAGCTGGTAGAAATTCTTTTCCCTGAGAGATGCATCTTTGCCAACTGAAAGGTGATCTGTTTAAAGCGGCGTTCTGTGTGGTTTGTGGTGTGAATGAAGGGACTGACTTTGCAGAAGGGTCATGTAAATACAGAATCCTGGTGAAATTCAGGCATCCATCTGTTCAGCTCCACATAGTGCAGTATGTCCCTGAAACCAGCAAGAATTCAAACACATTCCTAATGTGTACGTGCTTGGATAAGAGATGCCTAGTTGCTGTGTTGAGTAAGACGTAACTGCTGCTGAAATTTGGAATTGAAACTTTCTTACCTCTTCCCACTAACTCCTTAAAAAGATTCACAATCCAGCAGCCAGGTGCTTATTATCATGTGTGTGGATATGGATACTGGTGAACAGAGAACCTCGCGTTTGAAAAGCGTACTTCAGTTTGCACCTAGTCAGAAGACTTGAGTGAGCAGTTAATATCTTTGATCAGTGGCTTGGAGCAGTGTTTGCCTCTTCTTTTGTTAGATGAGGTGAAGTCTCACCCAACCTATCCTGGCAGCTTCTTGCCTGTGAGCTCTTCCAAAGATGCTATAAGGAATACAAAATGAAGTAAATCTGAGGCAAACAGAAGAATAAAGTATGATGTTACTGTTACCCGCACCATGTTACCGTTCGCTGTTGCTGCTCAGGAAGCAGAGGAGGTTAGAGAATGACGTGCAAGTAGTTAAGTTAAAAAAATAATAATAAGGAAGTCCTGTGGGAGAAAAAGTGAGAATAACTTCTGTCCTTTAAAGGAGGAGGTGAGCTGCATACTCATTCTCTGAATGTAGGTCCCTCTTTATAGTCTTGCTTACTGTGATTTTTTTTCCTTCTGAAGACTGTCTTTTGACTAAAAAGAGACTTTGCTTCAGGCCTATGCTACTTCCTTCTGCGGATTCTAAAGACTTTTATGGTTTTCTTGAGCATACAGTATCAGAAGTTTTTATTAATAGAAATATTACTTGGGAGTATCCAGCAAGTAGAGATCTTTTAAAACAGCTTTTAAAATGGTATCTTTAATATTTCTACATCTGGTAATGAAATTCCAAATGGACTGAACCACTTCAAAGCTTGCAGCACATCTCACCAGACTGCCTGCAATTTCGTTTCTAGATGTTTCTAAATCCAATAGCTCCCACAGTGCTTTTGGTTCCTTGGTGATTAGCTCCAGTAATAGAAAACTCCTTTAGAAAATCTCTGAAGCAGTTTGCTTCTGTACAGGTCTTCAGTGCATCAGCTTTTCGCATATCAGCTTTTAAATGGCTCAAAGTTCTTGATCATCCTGAAAGGAAAGAATGACCTGCTTTGCTTCACTGCAGTGCTCATTACTTGTGTAACTCTGTCAGTCCTGCCAGGAATATTTACAAACCAAATCACATCTGCTTTGGCTACTGTCAATCAACAGATGAAAGAAGGATCTTTGCATCTGTTCACCAAAACCTAAAAAGCAGGGCAATTAGAAGTTTTTTTGAGTTTTCACCTATGTTTGTACTTTCATTTCACAGTTTTAATAATATCTTCTGGCTCTTTTAATTTTGTAACACCCAGGACAAGTAAAGGCTCAGGGAAAAGATATGATCAGCCTATGGGACTTTCTGGTACTTTCTGTTTTCTATTTAGCTACATTATATTTGTGTTATCACACTACTTACTGTAATGGGTGCTGTACAAACCAAAGTTATTGTCCTGTTCCAAAGAAAATGCCATCTAAACAGACAAAAGGAGCAGTGCATAAAAAAAGCTAGGATGTGATTGTCTCCATCTCAAGGGTGATGTGTAAAGAATATGGATGTACTTAATCCATATAGTGTGGCACTGTGGAGGTTTCTCAGCTAATACTATGATCCAAACAAGTCCTGATTTAGATCAAGCTCATCAGCTCCATGTGCTGGACCTGGGCAAATAAATTCAGATGCCTAAAACCAGCTTGAAGCTTTCTCAACTACGGTGTTCCTTCTCAGCCTTCCAGGTGTTTATCTACTAAAGCTTGTGCGAGGCAAAGTAGTTTATGCAGCCATTGGGTTTTGTGCTTTCATGTGTTTCAGCTGTGGAGTCTGGATGTCATGCCTGTTTTAAGGTCATGCTCTTCTGTCTCATATATACACAGCAGATGCTTAACTCCGATCAGATGTAGGGAAGCACATCAGCCTGACCCATTTAAAACTGAGACAAACTCTAACTCCCTGCTGGTGCAAATTGAACTACTGCTTTGAAAATTGCAGAGGGGCATGCATTTACACCAGAAGAAATTGGCTTCTTGGCCTATCACAGTATGCCTTGGTACTTTAGATAAGGGGAGAAGTAAACAATTTTGTAGCTGAACTTAACTCTTTGTTGTTAGGTAAGTGACTAAAATTGCCCTTTAACATTTTTGATGAGTGCATTCATGCAATAAACAGTTACAAGGGTTCTGGTTGCTCACCATGGGCTTGACTTACACTGGCGCTGTTTCCATTAGCGTCAGCTGCCTCTGGATCAGCCACAAACTGCCTTTTTCCCAGGTATTCCCAGTATTACAGGTTGACATTCAGGCTGTGTGATTAGCCACCTAAATTGCATGCTATTTTTTCCTGTTTCATAATCGGATTTCTGTAATATTAACAAATAAAAGCAGGAGCTGAACAACAGTAAAGCTTTAATGTGAAATGAGCGGAGAGGGAAGAGATCAGCAGCAGGCAAGAGATTTAAAAATATAAAAATGCTAAACTGATTTGTTTCTTCCCTCCAGCTGGAGCATTGTGTTAGTTCACGTTCACAGATCACAGGTGTTATGGTGGAGCTTCCATTTTGAACAAGGGAGGAAGGCTGAAACTCATAAACCAGGGAAAGTCAGATTTGCTGGATTTTTATTTTGAGCTCTGTACACAAAGTTGGAAGCTTTTTTCTTGCCTTTTTTCCTTTCTTTTCCCTTGATTTATTGACATTTTTGCATGAACAGGTGCTTGATTTATAGAGAAAATACTCTCTTTTAGAAGTCTCACTGAATAATATGCTCTGTGCCTGGCTGAGATGACATGTATTGAGCTTCCCTCTCTACATTTGTTCATGCTTTATGAATGTCCTTTAATGTGGATACAAGTATCCTTGAAAGTGAATGAAAGTATCTAATGAAAACAAGCAAGTTATGAAATGAAATGGGGTTTAACATTTGGCTACTCTTCCCTTCTGTGTAATTGGAGTTGGCGAGGAGGCTGGACAGACAGCAAAATGACCACTCTTGGCCCAAAACCTTGCAGTATAGTGTGAACAGACCTAAAACCTCTTACTAAAGTATGGATGACAATTTACTGCTCATAGATTGTCAGTCTTGGAGCAAAGGTGCTGAGATGGTGTTTTCGGTGGGATTTTTATTGCCTCCCAAGGAATATGCTCTTTCCACCGCGGGAATGAATGATGGTGCTGGCAAAGTGCTCCTATTTTTCATGAGTAAGCAGACACTTCCCTATTCAGCAATTCTTGAATTAAGTGTGAGGAGATTTACAGTCTTTAAACCAATAAGCATATACCCAGAAAGAGAAAAACTGTCAATGTCCAGGTTAAGTACTGATCTGTGCGTGTGTGCAGGCTGAGGATGCTGTGTACTGCCTGTTTTCTAGTGACCACAGTAGTTGTGCTTGAAATACAGGATGTTTACATAGCTCAGGCAAAGGTGTAGGGAAGGGGGAGCAGTAGGGCTCTGGTCTCCCAGGGCATCGGTGGATGCTGGAGCATTGACTGAGCAGGATGAGGTGTGAAGGAACTCTCCTAGGAGTGAACACCTCTACAAACTTCCTGGCCTTCTGCACTATATGAAAAGTGTTTTCTTTGTTTGCCACCTGTGCTGTAAACCCATAGGCATGTTCCTGCAGAAGCTCCAAGTGTTACCAATTTTCCACTTACCCAATTCTCTGCTGTTGCAAAGGTCAGAGCAACGGCATCACCTTGCTGAGAGTGGCACAGAACAGTCTTCATAGTACAGACTATGCTGGAGAAGATGTTGTGATCCATACTGTGGGGAGTGTGTGTGTGTGTGGGGGGGGGTGTTTTGTACACTCTTTTGCATTAAATGTTTATGATGCTGTTGGTTTGCAGAGAACAGGAGCTGGCATTCAGTAAGATGGGCATGAATAATGTCAGGAGGGCTCAAAGCAAGAAATACAGAATGGACCTTGTCAGTTCTCACCAAGGTTTGTGAGAGATTGCTAGTGAATTATGAATTTGAGTTCCCTCCCATTGGCATGAAGTTCTTCCATCTTTTTCTTAGGAAAAGTGGTTAATGTGTATTGCTGAGTGTTGATCATGTTAAAGTAACAATGCGCCAAACCTGGCTTATGCCAAAATTTCCCCAAAATTTCTCATGGATTGGACTTACGTTTTTTGGTTGGTTTTGTTTGTTTTAATAAACATTCCACAAAAACTGCTTTCATGCTCCTGCTAAGCAAAACTTCAGCATAACTGTACAGGGTTGAGAATCAAAGGGGGCTGATGAATTATCAGAGAGATGCAGCAGGAGGAGATGGCAGGAAAAAAGCTAAACTGTTTGACATAGACCTGCCATATAGATCGCTGTGGCTGCAGGAACTGAGGTTTCTGTTAACTTAATGAGCATTGCATTTGTCTGTGTTTGTTATAGATTATTTTTCCACAGTCCTTTGCCATAGTTATTGAAATCTCTCTCTACAGCAAGTCTGTTTTATGTTGGTTCGGTGCCTATTTAGTAGAGCCTGGTTTCTGGAAGCACAAGGAGGTAACAGACCACTTAGACTGGATCTTGCATTATAATCTCTTAAATGAGATAATTTAACAGAATATTGATCCCACATTGTTCACTTATTGTAGCCTATTGAATATGAAGTGCTGGAAAGCTGTAATTTAGTTGGAGAATTAGTCAAGTAGACTATCATTCCTATTCTGTTCTTGCTGGAAAAATGAGCTCTATAGAAATGTTTCTGACGTGGAGTATGTTGACTGGTGGCTGGTAGGTCATCAGTCCTAGTTTTATCTTAAATTTATAGATGATTAAGCATAAGATTTGCGGTATCTTCAACTTTACAGCAGTAGTTGCAGTTCTGTTTTCGTACTAAGATCTTCTGATATTTAAATTTGAGGACATTTCAAACCCTTCAGGAGCATTTGAAGGTGGTGTCATGAATGCTGGGCTACTGTTTGTAACTACTCTAAAACCACTGCATAGTTAGTTTATTTAAAATGAAATTTTAGAGAGTTCATTTTATTAATCTTGCTATTTAAGGTAATGCAATTTTATAGACTAAGAGATAATCTATGGCCACTGCTGCAGATTTCTGCTTTTCATCTCCCAGGAATTAATTTAATTTTGATTTTGGACATTAAAACATTTTCTCAATTCCCCATCCTCACCCACAGAAGACCAATTTCTATTTTTGTCACCAGAGCACAATATTAATAGGCAGCAGAACAACTAAGAAATTAAGGAATATTTTCACTATCAATATGTAAACCAGAAGAACTTAGGAGGTAACAAGTTATGAAGCTTGATGTGCTTTACAGGAAAAAAAGGGGAATTTGTTCCTGGTTTTCTTCTTGATATACAAAATATCTTGATTTTTAATAAGTATTACCATTTTGTCCAGAGAAATTATGTCGTTCCTTAGAGGACAGATGTTACAATATTGTGATCACAAATGGATCTTAATCTTAAACAGATGAAAGAGGAAAAGATATTTCATGGTTTTCTAAATAGCTGATTTGGATAAATAAGAATTTGTTCTCTCTGAAAGATTCAGCAATTTATTTTCTATTTATCGAGAGAAGGAAAACAATTGCATGTAGTAATTTTTCTCTAGTCTTTCAACAAGTCCTGTAGGAAAAGTAGCAAAGATGAAATTTGAAAGTCTTAATGCTGTTCTAGGATTAAACCCATCAAATTTTAAATACATTCTTTAATGACATTTTAGTACATTATAGAGAAGCAAAGAAGTAAGCTTCAGTTTTTGTTTCTCAGTGTCCCTTTATTTCTAGTAGTGCCTTGAGCATCTAATTAGGACTTTGTTAGTTGTCAGACAAGTTGTTTAGTTATGTAAGATTAAATACAGCTATCTACTAACAGCAAAACTTATCTGTAGATAGATTCAGTCTCCTTTTGAGAGGCCCTGACTAAATCGTATATCATGGTGACTCTTCAACCTTTTTACTTGCAAATGTTTTATTGTATTTAAGGGGAATTGCTCCTAATTCCAAAAACCCAGTGATGCTCTGACATTTCAGAGGGCCATGTATCAGCACAATACAATGGTGTGTTGTGTTTGCTAGAAAATGATTACGGACAAGGAAATGATATGTGTTAATGACTTCATTGAAGAAAAGAGTGCAGCAGTCCTAGGCAGGAAGCGGAAAACCCTCTGGAGATCTTTAATACCTCTTGGTCTTCTTTAATGAAATCCAGTCATGTTAATAGCAGGTAAATGTTTCACACAGAGCAGGGGATAATGCTGAGGTGATGGGTCTTTAAAGCCAGCATGTTACTGGAGACAGCTACTCTGCATTTGTGGTATTATTGGTAAATGTTTAAGAAGTGTATAATCTATGTTAATGTTATTTCATTTCTATTACACGGTACTTTCTCATAAGAACAGTGCAATTTCTGTCTTTCTGATGCCCATAGTCTCATGCAACGCAAAAGACATCTGGCTGTTCAGCTAGGGGAGGGTTGCTAGCAGGAGTTTCATCCATCCACCAGCACTAATCAAGACATATTACAAGAAGTAAATACCTGAATAATATAGATTTTTAATAATTAGCGTGTCCTTATTTTGACTTGATGTAGGAATAAATGCCGAACTCAAGACTTCCTACAAAGAGCGCTTTACTGTTTCCCAGTAAATCAGGTGCTTTAGCTGAAGTGTCTTAGTTAATCACAACAGCTCTGTTAGTTCATGGGCAGACAAAGGCAAGAATATAGCCCCCATATAACAAGTGCTTTGTAATGAAAATTGAGTTTGTGCATCAAGCTTGCTGGTAGTTAATAGTTACCAATGTAATTGTTGTTTTGATTTAATTGTTAATCTTAACTGAAAAACAAAACAAAACTAAACCCCAACACTCTTTCATTTGTGCCGTGAGTATATTCTCAAGCTATTTCTTCTTATGTGTATTCACTATGGACTGGATTGTCCCTGGTGTTAATCCTGTGGAAGCCACCTGCATTACAAAATGAATGAATGGGGCTCAAGCAGTCTAATCTTTCTTATAACTTTTCTATATCAGGGACAGGAGAATCTGTAAAGATATTGATCCAGCAGAATGGTACATTATTAAGTTGCAGTGATGGCCTTTGTGACTGACAAGAAAGTTGTAATAAGCAAATACTTATCAGCAATCAGCAGGATGAAGGAAAGAGACATCACGACCAATGACAATGTTCTGTCCCGGAAATCGGATTTCAGTCCCTGTTCCCGTAAGGTCCATTATGTGATGGGTCACATATAATGTACTGTGAACTCTGTAGCTTGAGCACAGGTAGTTACTTTCTATTCCAGAATACCTTTATACTGTGATAAAAGTAGATGGATAGGACATTATTATCTACAACTGCTTTACCTTGGTAACCACTCCTATGCTGCTTATAGGTTCTCCTTTTTTCTAGCTCATGTGGCCTTTTCTAATTCCTGACTCTCTTCTTGATTTCTATCCCCTAATTTTTTCTGAGAACACAAAAGAGTTGTTACCCCTTGACTCTGAGAACTGATTGCATCCAGTTTCATATTTCCTCAGGGTGTTCTGTACCTTTGTTCGTTGCAAAATGAGGAAAGAAAACACAACAAAAGCCTATTTGGAACAGCATAAGAAAAATTGTCCACATGACCCTGTTTCAATCTGAAATGTATTGCAGACTATAAAAATTATGAACAGGTGAACTATGCCTGTAGTACTGTGTGCTGTCTGCGCATGCAGTGGTAAATACTGACCTCCTTACTCTATAAAAATCAGAATTTCAGCTGTATTCATATGTAGTGAGAAATGATGTTCTCAGAACTGTCTCCCTGTAATAGGGAGCACATAGTTCATATTGAACTGACTGCTGCAGATACCTCTCCCTATATTGGAGCTCTCAGATGCTATCAGAGCACAAGCCACACTATTACATGTGTGGGCTATGCAGGCGCTACAGAAATGAAGTCAGACTTTATGGGAACTAGGAATGAAAGGCAAATAAAGCCAAGATGGTAGTTAAACATCCATTTATTCAACTTGGATAATTCCAGTAGCTGAAGATGAGATCTACAGCTGGTATGATTTAAGAACCCCATTGCCTTTGGAGACTATTTACACTAACTGTGGAGTTACTTGTGGAAATTTAACTCTTACCTTTGCTAGCAAGCATAAATCAGGAGCTCAGTTCTGTTGTTGGTTGCTGTCATGTAGCCTTATCTTAAAAAAAACATGTTTGTTTTGGTCTAAATGGAGGCTTCTCTGTGAGGAAACTTGGCTAAATGGCACTTGGGGTGTTCCACAAAGCCATGAAGAGCTGAACACTACGTAGCCCTTCTGTTAGGAATTTATGTAGAAGATGGTAGGTTTAATGGTATCAAAGTGTACAGGTCACCAGTAGCAAGGGTCTTGTAAAATGGTAGTCAGAATATTTGGAGAAAATGAAAGTTTGGTAAGAGCTTGCTAGATTAGTAAATACTTCCAATTTGCTTTTACCACTGTTTTTCCTTCTCCTGGTTATAAATATGCAGGTAATAATTTTCTACATCTGAGGATGTGATAATTAGTAGCCTGAAAGCAGCTTTCAGGGCTCGGAATGATGAGACCTGGCTCCCAGGCCAGAACAGCCAACTGCCAGCATGGAAATTATTTGTTTCTGCAAAGTGAATGTTTCCTGCGACTTGCTGTGTTTGCAGAGAGAACAATACAGCAACTGTACCCAGTCTCACCTCACACCCTGCACACACTATCTCGCTTTTCTGCCTTGTGTCTCCTAAACAGTTCCAAGTTACACTTAGAGGTGAGAATTGTATGTTTATCAATAAGATTACATATATACTATTAATCTTGGTTTTTTTGGTATATTAAGACACTGACTAAGCGATAATCTTTCAAGCTAACTGAAAAACAGTAAGTTCTAGGCAAGGAGCAAGTGTGGGAGTACCCTAACTGCCATTTTCTCCGGTCTCTGGAATTTTGTCCATTGCTATATATCATCACCATGGCTACAGTGGTAATGTCTAAGAGAACTCCAATGTAAATCTGACAGCACCTCCTTAGTGGTACTTAAAATCATGTAATTAAGTAAGAAAATGCTGCTGATTGAGGAGGTTAGAGCTGCCTTGCAGAAGATTACAGCACATGTCATGATTAACAATCAGAACACTCTTTTCCAAACCTCTATCTAATTTAGCAGACTAAGGTTTTAGCTGAGAGTAAGACTGCTCCTAGTGCTGCAAAAAGGAGGGAGAATGGTAATTTCCCACCATTTCCACTGGTTTCCTGATGTTTACTCCAGTGACAGCCTGCATTCTAATTTTGCTCTTTGGGTTAACTGAGTTAGCAGAAGTACTGAAAAGGCAGAAAGGTCAGTGTTGTTGATAACAACACTTTAATACACTTCGGTCTTGTGGCATTTTATAATTAGGATGGAGGAATAGCATAAAAAACTCATTTTAGTGACACAAACTCTGCACCCATCAGTTAATGTGCAAAAATTAATCTTTTTCTCTTTGCATCCCTAAAATTATAGGTTGCTTTCAGAGATAAACTTGTGTTTACTTACAAGCAAATATACTTCTGTGAAACTATATAGTTAAGATGCTTGCGAGGAAAAAACTAATTAATATATAGCATATAGAGATATTATTTAGAGTTTTAAATAGAATATGCTAGTATTGTATATGAATCACAACTGGTCATAGCAATGAAAGGGGTCCCGGTAGACAATTGCTGTGTTAAATTGTCCATTGGGTGATGGCATTTTCTTGTGAAATTGCTGGGTTTGAAACCATTTACAGTGAAAGGAAAATGATGCTGATAAAGCAATTCAGTTTCTCTTCCCCCTCCATACCTGCATAGACATTTACAGGTGGGATCATCTAGGGAAATATGTAGTTTGCAGACAAGGTAAGGTCATCTTGAGGAATGTCTAATGTGACTGTGGCAGGGGTAAGTTAGGTCATTCTCAATTGCATAGGTTTGTGTCAGATACTTTTATCTTTTGTCCTGTCAGTTTCTGATATATTATTGTTCATGTTGTTCTGGCTGCATTCCCTAGGCTTTGTTGTATTGTATTTCATTTCTTTTTATGTAAATATGTATATAAATATATAAATTGCCTACCTATTTTCTTGGCAGCCTTCAAGAAAAGCTTTGCTATTTCTTGACTTGCATTGCCTTCCATCCATGTTAACTTGAGACCATATCAACATGCAGATGTCTTTGGGGAGTATTTGGCTTTCCCTCCATCACTTGGCAAAGTGCCCATATGCCTTGAGTTACAGAAACAGGAAATAGTCGTGTTGCCTAATTCCTTTCTGTAGGCCCTACACTGCCACTAAAAATGTTGTGGGGTTTTTAGTGTAGAAGTGTGATAAGGATTGGAGAGAAAGTGAATGTGCTGCATGTAAAGTTAAAAAAAAAAAAAAAAAAAAACAACCAAACAAAAAAAAAACCAAACCGAAACCCAGAAAATTTTGTCTTTTCTAAAAACAATATTTCACAGAATAAATGCCAGCTGCATGCAAGAGCAAAAGCCCTGGAAAAAGGAGAGTCGATGTGTACATCCATGGAATTAGGACTTCTTAGAATCATAGAATAGTTAGGGCTGGAAAGGACCTCATGATCATCCAGTTCCAACTCCCCTGCCAAGGACAGGGACACCTCCCACTAAACCATGACACCCAAGGCTATGTCCAACCTGGCTTTAAACATCGCGAGCGATGGAGCATTCACAACTTCCCTGGGTAACCCATTCCAGTGCCTCACCACCCTTACAAATAAAGAAATTCCTCCTTATATCCAATCTAAACTTCCGCTGTTTAAGTTTGAACCCATTACCCCTTGTCTTATGACTACAGTCCCTAATGAAGAGTCCCTCCCCAGCATCCTTATAAGCCCCCTTCAGATACTAGAAGGCTGCTAGGAGGCCTCCACGCAGCCTTCTCTTCTCCAGGCTGAACAGCTTCAACTTTCTCAGCCTATCTTCATATGGAAGGTGCTCCAGTCCCCTGATCATCCTCGTGGCCCTCCTCTGGACTTGTTCCAACAGTTCCATGTCCTTTTTATGTTGAGGACACCAGAACTGCACACAATACCCCAAGTGAGGTCTCATAAGAGGAGAGTAGAGGGGCAGGATCACCTCCCTCGACCTGCTGGTCACGCTCCTTTTGATGCAGCCCAGGATACGGTTGGCTTTCTGGGCTGCGAGCGCACACTGCCGGCTCATGTTCATTTTCTCATTGACCAGTACCCTCAAGCCCTTCTCCAGGTGTAGGACCTTGCACTTGTCATGGTTAAACTTCATCAGGTTGGCATCAGCCCACCTCACAAGTGTGTCAAGGTCCCTCTGGATGGCATTCCTTCCCTCCAACGTATCAACCGAACCACACATCTTGGTGTCATCAGCAAACTTGCTGAGGGCGCACTCAATCCCACCGTCCATGTCACTGACAAAGATGTCGAACAAGACCGGTCGCAACACCGATCTCTGGTTTCGAACCAGATCCTCTCCTACAGTGGGCCTAGGGTCTTCATTCTCACTGTCCCTGCGTCTGCCTGCCAAGACTTGGGTGGTGTGGTCAGAGCATTCTCCAGTGAAGACTGAGGCAAAGAAGTCATTAAGAACCTCAGCCTTCTCCAAATCCTGGGTAGCCAGTTCTCCCGATAGCTTCCGGAGGGGGCCTACATTGTCTCTAGTCTGTCTTTTATTTGCTGCCTACCTATAGAATCCCTTCCTGTTATCTTTCACATCCCTAGGCAAGTTTAATTCTAAGTGGGCCTTAGCTTTTCTAACCTGATCCCTAGCTTCCCAGACAACATCCCTGTATTCTTCCCAGGCCGCCTGTCCTTGCTTCCACCTTTTATAAGCCTCTTTTTTCCTTCGAATTTTCCTCAGCAGCTCCTTATCCATCCAAGGAGGTCTCCTGGCCCTCCTGCAGTACTTCCTTCTAGTAGGGATGTATTGCTCCTGAGCTTGCAGCAGATGATCCTTGAATATCAACCAAGAGTCTTGGGCCCCCCTGCCCTCTAGGGCTATATCCCATGGAACCTTACTAAGCAGGTTCCTGAAGAGGCCAAAGTCTGCTCTCTTGAAGTCCAGGGCAGTGAGCTTGCTGCACGCTCTTCTCACTGTCCTGAGGATCTCGAATTTGACCATCTCATGATCACTGCAACCAAGGCAGCCCTGGAGAGTTACATTTCCAACCAGCCCTTCCCTGTTGGTGAGGACGAGCTCAAGCATGGCACCTCTCCTTGTCGGCTCCTCTATTACTTGCAGAAGGAAGCTGTCTTCCACACAATTGAGGAACCTCCTGGGTTGCTTGTGCCGGGCCATACCATCCCTCCAAGAGATATCAGGGTGGTTGAAGTCCCCCATGAGAACAAGGGCCTGCGAGCGTGAGGCTGTTCCTATCTGTCTATAGAGCCCTTCATCCACAGAGTCCTCTTGGTCAGGCGGTCTGTAACAGATCCCCACAATGATGTCTCCCATCGCTGTTCTCCCTTAAACCCTGACCCACAAACTCTCTATTGACTGCTCACCTGTCCCCAGGCACAGTTCCATACTCTCCAGCCTATCCCTAACACAAATAGCAACTCCCTCTCCACGCCTGCCGGGCCTGTCTTTTCTAAAGAGCCTGTAACCTTCCATTCCAACACACCAGTCATAGGAGCCATCCCACCGTGTTTCTGTGATGCCTATGATATCATACACCCGTAGACATGCACACATCTCTAATTCCTCTTGTTTGTTCCCCATGCTATGGGCATTTGTATAGAGGCATCTGAGCCAAGTTCCAAATGAAGCCGGCTCATCGGCTGGAGCAGCTGGAATATCTCTACATTGCTTCGAGCATTTGTTACGGGTGATAATTGCTATTTATCTGTGATATACTGAAGATTTAAAGGAGTGGGAAAGTTTATGCCATTCCACAAAACCCCTTTCTTGAGTCCATGATGGACTGTATATGCCCATACTTAAAAGATCCAGATTTGTCTTCTGAAGGTTTCTTTAGGCCCATGTTGGTTAAACCACAACTAGGCAGTTCCTCTTGATACCTAACTTGCCTGAAAGAATAGAGTGGCTGGGTCTTCCCTCAATTGTAGCTGTGAGTTCTTTTTGGTGTTTAGCAGTTGTTTGCTTTCCTTCCCTTTACTCCTGTAAGAACATTTAATGGACTGTACTGAGTTCATTAAATTCTGGTATATGAATATGTAAGACTCACTGATTTTGTTGATGTAATGATGGGAGGGCAAATATTTACCATAGGATGGTGAAGAGTCGTTGGCAAGCCTTGTATTTGTTGGTCTGCCGGGCCTGGTACTATTGGGTGCAAATACACATACAGAAAGTTTGGCTCTGATCATGAACTTTGTGGTAAAGGGATTATTAAAAAGCTAGGGAAGAGGGTCAGAGAGAAATTTCTTCCATATACATTTTCCACTACAGCTGGTGATGTGTAATCATCTTCTGTATAGATTCCAAGGCATAATGCTAAGCCGCTACAGGAACTTGTATTGCCGCAAGATCTTGCATGTTACTGAGAGATTTTACTGTTTCTCTGGAGGAGCAGTGTTCTGAGGAATACGTTTTGAACTACCAGTAACATGCACTCTCCTTATTTCAGACGCAGTGATATCTATATCTAAGGGCTAAACAGTACATGTTTTATTGCATGTTGCAGACGGTTGCTGGTTTTAAAACAAATAGATGTTAGTTGTGTCTTCTTCAGTACATGCAGCTTGTGGGCTGCCATTTGTTATTGAGATGGATGTTTAAGAAGTTGCTATTGATGAAATGGGTAATGAAAAGCTAACTGCAGCAGAGCTCTGGACAGCTAGAATTCTGCAATTCACTGGATTTCTTTATCTTTACTAAATCTATTTTTCCAATGAAAACTGCACCAAAATTACCACTTTTTACATGTACTGCTGGCATCAGTTGCTATACATACATGCTCAAGTTACAGGTGACATGCAGTCATTATAGTATCAACACAACCTCAAAACCAGTTCCTCTAGAGAATTCTGTTAAAACACGTTTCCATATAGCAGGACAAAGGGTTAAAAAGTATTATTCAAAGCAACACAACCTCTTCCATGCCATTACTCATAACAATACATTGGACATCAAAAATTTACAAATATGAATCCCATTTAGCCAACTGCTACCTCTGAACTAAATTTCAATGTTGACTGCTTTTACAGTATTTTTGTAGTTACTATTAGAATGTCAAAAACCTCAGCCCCCTGAATTGATTCTGAACAATTCCAAGCACATAAGTTACCTTACATCTGGGAACTGAGGTACAAACTCGGTGGCAGGCAGAGTTGCTGAGGAAGATCTGTGAATATCTGGCAGAAGAGGCTGCCAACGTGGCCTCTGGAAGAGGTGGCTCCATCAAAAATCAGGGCTGACTCATATACCTTTTTAAGGCTCACAAAGGAAACCCAAGTATTTTGATGACATATACAAAAGAAACAGCATTAAAATGCAAGACAAGGGAGGGCAAAACTGGAGAAGCAAAGGGGGGGAGTTAAAAAAACAACTGCAGCCAAAAGGAGATAGGAAGATAGCACCAACAAAAGAATGCACTAGAGAACAAAACAAACCTCCTTGCACATGCTGAAAGACCACAGAAAGATGGAAAGCAGGGCAGGCAGTAACCAGAAGAGCTTGGAAAAAGGGCGCTGCATGCAGTAGCAACAGAAAAACTCCAACCCATCTCTTCATGGGAAGAGGAAATGAAAAAAATATGTTTTCCTGCTTTGGTTCCTCCATTCAAATTTTACGTTAGTGACGTTTTGATGCTATAAGATTCAGAAGAAAACTAAAGTTGAAAGGCACTTACTCTAAATTCTTGCTCCCCGACCCTTTGAGTGAACAGGTTACTGATGTTGCCTTACATTTGTAATCAATACTCATTTCACTTGCTCCTTCTTTTGGCTGTACCATGCAAAGGTTTTGCAGTCTCTTGGAGATTTTTATTGCTTTCACATGACAGTTAATAATTGGTCATGGAGCAACCCAGGAAGTTTTCCCACCACAGGCTGTGCAGTACAGTACAGGCTGACATTTCCATCTCCTTTAAAACATGGGAAATGCCCTGTGTTAACATCTTTATTCTTATATTTCCAAATTCAGCATGCTTGGTCGAGAAAATTACAATTAAAAAATAGATTCCTGAATCCTAGAGGCTTGGTTTGAGTGTAAATATTGTTGAAAAAGTCCTGTATCTGTGTCTGCATATCCCACTTGTGGAAAAGATGCTGATGAATCAGACTTTTTCTTATAAACCTTGGGGACGGGCTGACATAGATATCATTAATAGCATATGTTAAACCACAGCAAAAAATAGTCTTTACTTAAGCAGCTACTGCTGGAGTGATTGAATATCTCCATTGCTGCAGGTCAGAATGTGCAAATTAACACAAATATTCAAGTGTTAAATTACTCCCAGTGAAAGGCAGGAGGGTTTACAGAAAATGCAGGCTCTGTCATGTATCTATCCACCAGCCCAGCTAAATGACAAGATGATATGCAGTCCAAAGGAATTATTGACTCAAAAGATAAGAACATGAAGCAGGCATTTGAAATTCAAGTCTGCAATTAACTTACCTCAAAATGATGTTATGGGATTTGTACTACCAGTTGTTGGGATGAAAAGCTGTAATTTTACTACTGAGCACGCATCATTCAGGTACGTAGTTAATCAGAAGAGCAAAACACTTCAGTGTTTGGAATTGAGATACTTGGAATAAAATGAAGGAAAAGAAGCTGCAAAACAGGGTATGTAATACATGGTATCTGACTCTGTGTATATTGAAGGTGGGAAGGACCTTGTGTACTGTCAAGTTAAAGCAAGAAAATGAAAACTTTGCAGAAAGTTCCTTACTGTAAAGAAGCTCATACTTTAAAGACAAAAATAGATTGATACCGATGGAACTCCAAATTATGCAAGTTCCTTTAGTGCAAGGATTTCAGTCCTTTTTGGAGCAGAAAAACTTGATGCTTATATCTGCTCTTTGGGTTACTCTATGCAACCATAATTCTGCTCCCTCGTATGATACAATCTTTAACTTCAGCATATGCTGTTTCATCCTTTTCTCTCTGGTGTGTTGCATTTCTTGGCACCGTTTGCTACTTGTCCTTTATCTTACTCAGAGAGCTGAATGTCAGGGAATCTGAAAGTAGCCCCCCCTACAAGGGTGGAGTTGAACCCTTGTGCCTCTGCTGCTTCAGTCTCTGTCCAAGAGGAGGAAGGGCAGCAAATTAGATCTGGGTTGCATACAAAGGAGAAGCAAATGAGATGTGGGCTTCAGGGTGAAGGAGCTGGTGTTAAGTTCCTTTGATTTAACAACCCAAATGGGGTGCACAAGGCATTAAATGAACTCTGCTGTCGAGTGCACCTTTCTCAGTAGTGCAGCCATGTACATAGTTTAATGACCTATGGTGGGGCTGGGAGGCTCTCACAGCACCTACCTACCCAGCTGGACATTACTTTGCCATTAAGACAAATGTTCATGTGGTCAGACCTTTCAGCAGAGTGTTCTGCAGGCTGTTCAGGCACAGTCTGGGCCACTTGTGATTTGATTACTGCATTTCCAGCAGGATTTCCTTCAAAGTGGTATTTGTAGCTGTAGCAAAGACTATATAGGAATGACTACAGTTGGTTTTGTAAAGCAAATTGAGTTTAGGTTCCAGCCAGGAAATTTATTTGAAGGCATGCAAATGGTTTAGTACTGGATGATGGTTTTGCATGTTAGTTACACTCATGCTTTGCTTACCCAGGGCTTTAATGTAAGTCAGGTCAGGAAAAGCAATTCTAGCAACATGTTGTGTTCTTGCTCATGTGTCCTGGGTTCAGCAGTAGCAGTCATTTTTCTCCTTCTTCGTAGCTGGTACAGTGCTGTGGTTTTGACTTTCAGCCTGGGAACAGCGCTGATAACACCGATGTTTTTATTTGTTGCAGTAATGTTTACTCTGACCAAGGACTTTCTGAGCCTCGTGCTCTGCCAGGGAGGAGGGGAAGCCAGCAGAAAGCAAAGACAGGACACCTGACCCAAACTGAGCAAAGAGGTATTCCATACCACAGCATGTCATGCCCAGTATATAAACTGGGGGCAGTTACCTGGAAGGGTTAGATCACTGCTGGGTTGGGCTGGGTATCAGTCAGCAGGTGATGAGCAGTTGTATTCTCTTCCCTTGTTATTTCCCTTATTATTATTATTGGTGGTAGCAGCAGTGGTTTGTGTTATACCTTAGTTACTGGACTGTTCTTATCTCACACCATGGGAATTACATTCTTTTGATTCTCCTCCCCATCCCGGGGGGGGGGGGGGATGAGACAGATACTGTGTGGTTTTCTTAGTTATGGCTGGGCTTAAACCATGACACTCATGGTATCTACTTCCTCTGTATGTTTGCAGCCCCACCTGTACCTGAGAAGTACTAGATGGAAATTTGACTTCCTAGAATATGGGAAAAGCTATAATATTGCATAGCTTTCTCATACAATGACCCTATTTGCCTCCTGAAAAACAAATGCTGTTCAAACTCTACCTTTATTTCAGGCCACTGAAGATGTATGGACCTGTAACATTTTTTTCCCAGTGTTGCCTTTTTAGTTTAAAAAATCTTGATAATATATTTTCAGAACTGAATATTGCAGCATTCTGTTTCAGATGTGTTGAAATGTTTTATTACAGCAGTAGTAAATAGCTCTCTGCAGTTTTGAAACAAGATGCGAATTCTGACATGTTTCTGTGGTGCTTCCATTTTGATTAGTCAGAATTACCCAACAAAAAGTATTCTGCCAGGAAGTTTTTGGTCGCCCTGTTTGCAGTTTTTTGAGTATGATTTTTCATTCGTCTGACTCCTGCAGGGTTTGTGCATCTCATGCAACTCACGCAAGAGTGGCTGACTTTGAAGTATTTCTGTTTCCAGATGGGCTGTCAGCCTGGCTGTACTGCAGTCCCTAGGTCAAGTAGTGAGAAATGCAATTTCTGACCTATAGGTGCATCTCTCAGAAGAATAGCCCAGGGACTAGGGAGAGAGGGAGGGAATGTGATTTTAAGCTATTTTTAGGACTCCAGGGCTTTTTTCCCTGAGTGAAAGTTAGACTAACCCTGAATATGATGGTTCCAGTCCCTGGTGTGCTTCCTGTTTCCTCTGTTTCTTTCGAGAGGTTCATGAGGGGATGGTCATGGTCATTTTACCAGCTCTATCCCACTGTGGGATATCTTTTATAGCTAAGTGAATCCTGAGAACAAATCAAGCCCTCATTATAACCAATGTATTGAAATTTTGTTGGAAGCCTGATCCCCAAGTCGCCTTCTTCATTCAAGCGAGTCTAATCTGATCTGATATTTCTGAGGTTTGTATCTTAGTTACATTCTGAATTGTTTCTCTGGGTACTTTTTTACTCAGTATTGCTACAGATAGTTAGTTTTGAAATGTGAATGAAATGACTCTTCTCGAATAGATGTGTAACTGTAAATAGGATATGCCCATTTGAGTCACATTTGAATGTAGAACAGCTTGCGGTACTCTTTTGGGGTATTTAATTATCCTGGCCAGTTTCCAATGTGCTTAAAGTGTGCTTTAAAATGTGTGCTTCTGTAAGGAATATATCGAATAGCATGTTCCAGGACAGTGCATAGACTTGGAAACATGCACAAACCAAAGCTCTGAAAATTTACAGAAATCCAGGTATCTTGAAAGTCAAAGTCAGAACTCGGAATTGGGCAACAGTGAGGTTGAGGAACTGTAAGGGATGCTCAGATTTTGTTTTTAGCTGAGTATTTTTGACACATACTAAAATTGATATGAAATACGTAGCATTTACAGTTAGAAGCTTTGTTGATCTTTGTGCAACCTTCACTTCTGTTTGCAGTTCCACTCCTGAAGTAGTGCTAAGCAGCTGAATAGTCAATAATGAGAAAAAACAACTTCAACACTTAGTATTATTGTCACTACCAGGTGAGGGTCAGTAACCTCAGCACTCCTTTCTGTTTTCCAGAGCCTGAGAGTGACAGATTTATCTTCCTGTCCTTTTTAGTAATATTATTTATCTCCCATGCAGACAAGCTGAGAGAGTTGGACTTCTTCAGCCTGGAGAAAGCGCAGGAGGGACCTTATAACAGTCTTCTAATACCTAAAGGGGGACTACACGAAATCTGGAGAAGGGCTTTTTACAAGCGTATGTAGGGACAAGGTAAGATGTAATGGCTTTAAACTGACAGAGGGGAGATTTAAGTTGGACATTGGGAATAAATTCTTCCCTATGAGGGTGGTGAGGCATTGCACAGGTTGCCTAGAGAAGCTCTGCATGCCCCATCCCTGGCAATGCTCAGTGCCAGGCTGGATGGTGCTTTGAATAACCTGGTCTAGCGTGAGGTATCCCTGAACATGGCAGGAGGCTTGGAACTGGATGATCTTCAGGTCCTTTCTAACCCAAACCATTCTGTGGTCTTGAAATAGTGATATTCTGTAGCTTGTTATTCATCCAGAAATGGCTCAAGTGGCTTTTAGGGGTAGAAATTTTGGTCAACTGCATGCTTATGGACAGTCTCTCCTGCTTTGATGAAAGTTTGACAGCTGACTTGATTGTGCAGCTTCCAAGTAAACATAGTATGTGTATTTTTTCTAGTATAAGAATAGGAAGTCTCCTTTACATATACTTGCTAGGGAGAAAGAGAAAAATGTCATTTAGGTCGTGGCTGTGGAGAGTGGACCCATGAGCAGACAAACAAGTTCTTGCCCACCAACTGGCTTGCTGTAACTCTGGTCAGTCTGCACCACTCCCTTATCCATTCAGAAGTCTGGTACATTACAGTTAAAATGGCACACAGGAAGTAAAGAAGGAAGCTTTGCATTTTGTAGTTCATCTGCTGATCCCACTGATTGAGGTATAGGGTTGTATGTGCCATCTCCCTGACCTAAGATCCCCTGGAGCCTTCTCCAGGCTGGACAACCCAGCTCTCTCAACCTGTCTCCATAACAGAGGTGCTCCAGCCCTTGGAGCATCTTTGTGGCCTCCTCTGGACTTGCTTCAAGAGCTCTACATCCTGCATATGTTGGGTGTTCCAGAGCTTGATGCAGAACTGCAGGTGAAGTCTCATGAGAGCAAAGCAGAGGGGCAGAATCCCCTCCCTTGACTTTCTGGTCATGCTCCTTTTGATGCAACCCAGCATATGGGTAGCTTTCTGGGCTGCAAGTGTGCATGTGGGGTCACATTAAGCTTCTTGGCTACCAATCTGCCATCATCTTTGGACTGACAAAACTGTGGGCAGACAGTGATTTACATCGAGAAAGCAGGAATTTTGTGGCTTCCTGCTTCAGCTGATGTCTTCCCCTCTAGGGGCTCTCCACAATGATCTTAAAAACATGTAAATGAATTGTTAGTGCATTAAAATTACACTGAGAGAGGGAACTCAACTGCAAAAGACATTTTGCACCCCTTCCCCTGGTTTCTGCTAAGTGGAAAAGTGCTGCAGACTTTTCTGAGGACCAGGTATATACAGAGACTTGAAAAATCATGGCAATAGCGAAGCAGGAAGCAACAGTTTCCTTATGAATGGCATTTCATTACACTTTCCATGTAGCCTCAGCATGGCCCTATCCACAATGCTATTTTAGCCAGGTGTTAGCAAGAGGAACTATTGCTTGTTTCTAAGTGGCTATTTCCTACCACAGCCATCAAGTACAGACGGTAGGTGGGTTTCTTCATGAGTTTTTGAGAGCTATAAACCAGTGAACTGTTCAGGAACAAAACCAACAAAAATCCCCAAAAATCAAACATAAAACCCCAGCAGCCATCTGGGAATCTTTTTATCATCCTTTCCTGGTACCTTTTGGTAACAATCAGAAAGTAAACTTGTTGAAGGGTCAGAAATATTGAGTTAAAGAGGTAATACTGTAGTAGGTTTTTGATTACATTCTAGCACAGAAGTGAAAGAAGTATTGTATGAAATTATTGTCATGATTTTGATTCTTGTTACCCAAAATGTCTCATTAAACAGCAGGCACATCTTTTCCCTCAAGTCCCAGCCTCCTGTGAATGTGCCTGTGGGAATGTGATCGCAGAGCCGTGGCCTAGGTTTGTGTCTTGTGGAGGCAGGACTCAGTGCTGCTGTGAAAGAGTTAGACAGTAATGGCAAATCATCTGCCTGTGCGGAGGATGCTCTCCTACACCCTTTGTACCATTGGCACAAGATGAAGATTTAATGTTCTTTCAGAGGTGGTTATTTAGAGGGTTGGTAATAATTCACATAATTCTGTGAAGGCTTTTAGGAAGATGGAGTTGCAAATCTTTTTTTAAAGGTTCTATTTTAGTCCTACATCTCTGTATGCTAATGTGTCAGGCTGGGAGTCACAGGAAGCCTCATGTCAAGGTATGGTCTGGAACTAGCTAAAAGCTGCAGCCACCCGAAGTCCTGCAAGGGAGTGGGCAGTAGTTACATTGTGCGTGCTGAAAAGGTTGGGAGAAGCATCAGAACTGTAGGGATTGCTGAGCAAACTGAAACTCCTGCAATGTAATACTCATCACTAGAAAAGTGGTTTCTGCTTGTACATAGTGATTTTTCTTATTGGCTTGATACAATACACAATACATAGCCCCAAAAGTGTTGCTCATGGGAAAAAAACGCAAACACCAAAACAGCAAACTAAAAAGGTGTGCAAATGTTACACAGCAGAGGAATGCTGTTCCCCAAAGTGCCTTGTATCTGTTTCTCCAAGACAGCGCGTCTGGTTGTCACTTTAATACAGCTTCATAGCAATATCTAAATTCCTAAATTGCTTACATAGTCTTTGCTATGATAGAAGTGTAAAGATGAGAGATGAGTTAATCAGTGAGTTACTAATTTACATTTAATCAATAACATCCTTAATAAGTACATGTTGTCAATAGGAAAACCATAAATCCCTGTACTATATCCTCTCACTATGCACAGCAATCAACATTCGCACTGTTAATAAAATAGATTGAAATTTTATTACCATGTCTTGAAGTAAACTTGTACTCACCTTTTGCTTGAGTTATTTCTGTTGTCTTGAACTAATATAACAATGGGGACTCTTTTCAAGGCCTTTGCATGAAGCTTTTATTTCAGACTGGAAGGTGAATTTAATCGATGCTTTCCTGATACTCAGACTTGCCTCATCCATGTGGTTTACACATGAATTTTGAATTAAATTTCAACCTCAAATGGGAACAGCCACAAATACAAATACCTTGCTGAAGCTGCACAAAATGAATTATGTGGATAACAATAATTCACCAGGCTTGGAACTTGGCTGTGTTTTGTCCAAAGCAGTAAAAATCTGTAAATCAATTGCTAAGTCACTGTAATATTAATGGCTTCTCATCCTTTAAAAGCAGGAAGGCAAGTGGACAGAGGAGAGGATTTCCTCTCATGTTGGTGGAATTTTTATTTAAGCCTAGAAACAAATACTAAATTATTCTTCTTCAGATTAAGTAATTTTGAGTTTTTTCTGTCTAAGATTTTTGTAAAATACAAGAGAGCAGTAGGATTAGCAGAACAGCCTCTGTACTTTGGGATCTGTCTCCTTCCTTATTGTAAGACACTTTTGGATTGGGTTGTCAATGGAGCCAGGTGAGGCTCAGATGTGGCAGCAAAGAATGACTTCTTGAGCTAAACTCGCTGCCATTTGCCCATTGGAGTAGAACCTGCCAAAAAGCAAACTGGAATAACGAGGCTGTTCCCAGCATGGGAGTCACCATGGCTGCTGGAGCCAGAAGATAACTCAGACTGGGATAATTGCTTCTTCAAATGACTTTTGTTTGCTTGGGGCAGGGATATGACAAGAGTTGGACTTGTGGAGTGGAGCCTCAGCTGGGCTTCTAAAAATCTACTGGTTTGGCTCTGGTGCCCATGTGGCAAGAAATCTTTGGTTGGTCTGGAGCAAGGTCTGTCGGGTGGTGACTATTTCTGAATTTCAGAGAGGCAGGAAGGAGGAGCTGCACAGGAAAAAAAACAAGAGTTGAATAAAGTGGCCAGCCTTGCTCACCCAGTACTGCTGGCTCTGCAGGCACCCAGGTTTTGGGTGGAAAGCACTCTCTTCTCCATGGCAGTGGGGACAGTCCTTGTGGAAAGGAGGAACAGGAGGCCATGCCCTTCTTGCTCCGTATGCTACAGTGAGAAAAGCAAAGTGAAGAGCCTATGAAGGCTGAGTTCATGAGTCCTTTGGCAGAGGAGCCTCTAGTGAGAGCTAGTTCCCTCTGGCTTTCTGCTCCCTGGATTTTCTATTCTTTGTGGGCTTTATACCCTGTGATTACTCCTGGCTGTGGTGTGCTTTGAGTCATTGTTCAGAGTCTCTTGCAACCTTTGCGTTCAGCCAGCAGCTTCAGTCAGCTCTGCCATGATCAGCCGTCCTGGCTATGACTCTTTTTCTGTGTTTATTGTCCTTAAATTTCTCCTGCTTCATCCAGCTGGCCTCATTCACTCTCATTAGCGCAACAATTGTTCCCTACTTCAAGCAGTTTTGAAGGATAAGCTCCAGAAACAAGACAACTACAAAAATAAAAAGGAAAAAAGAAAACCAAAACCCACCCCTCCTGATATTTTGAAGCATTTTGGCCTTGTTTTTCATTAACTGTGTTTCAGGTTGTTGTAGCAAACTAATCTGAAATACCTGCATGTAGGCTGCAAGACTCAGAAACTCTCTGCATTAGCTTTCATTTACTTCTTCCCATGCTGATAGCAGAGGAAGTGTTAACCTTGGTTTTTGGGGGAGGAGAGCTGAGTCCAGACCTGAGCTTTTGAAATCTGTAGTATTAAAACCCTCCGTTGGGCATATATACTAAGTTATAGCAGGCTGCCTTGTTGTAGTTAGTTCAGTCAATTAGCAGCTTGATGTTTATGTTTTGTGCAGCTATTAGCATGCTATAATAAATAGGAATAATATTGGTAATATGATTTTCTTGAAAGGTTTCAAAACCTTGCGTCATCAATAATAATCTTTTCCTGCTTTTTCTGATCAGTCCTAAATTCAATGAGGCTTCTACAGGAGCCATTCCGACCAGTACATGATTCTACATCAGACACACTTCAGTTGTCATCTGCCCATCCCTTTTTTGGATGATTTCCTGAATTGACTGAAATTATTTGGGTTGAGGTTCACAGGACACAGCTTCATGTATTTTCTAGAAATTCTGATCAATGTTTTCTTGGTACCTCCTCAAAGCATTTCATCACTAGATTCCAGCCTGTGTTTCTAAGGACTGTGTGCAATAAGAGCTGTGATGTAGCAGCAACATATGGTTTTGAATGTATGATGCAGACTCTGGATTTATAGTGGAAAAAAGTGAAGTTACTCATAAATGTTGTACACCAAGTATTTTCCGTTCTCATATTACAAATTTACATTGGCAGCTAAGTGGATTGCAGTTGTGTAAATGAAGATGTATTCAACCCAGTTTTGTTTCTGTCAGCCCACTTATCACAGAAACTTAGGGCACAGATGAGGGTATTCAAATATGATGTAGGGGATGTCATTCTAAACCTGGAATTTGCAGTGGGAATCCTGCTGCCACCTGCTGTCAAACAAGGAATTGGTTGTGTCTCTCTGTGGCACAAGCAAAATTGTGGTTCTGACCTGTTCTTAAAAGCATAAACTTTTGATTTCCAAATGCAAACTATCATATTTCAAGCTCTTTGCGTTCTCTGCCTTAAGAAGACATTAGTTTTCTAACTTGTATTTCTAATTTGTTTTCTTATCATAACAGGTCTGTAGAACATCTGTTTGGCATTTAATTTTTAATATTTCCATAAAATGCAAGTGTGGGTAAATTGCAGAGTGTTATGCTGATGGCTTGCATTTATTGTAGGCAGGCTTTGGGGAAGTGGAAACCTCATCAGCAAGTGAATTTGAGTATATGATTTTGCATCCGAAAGCATTTAAACAGGGACTTTAAAACAGACAGATGTTGATATAGATGGAGCACTTTGAACATGACCAGAAATGTTTCTGTCTGCAGTTATGTTCTGGGCTGAAGGATCAGCAGTGTAAGTGCCTCTGGGGTAGGTGTCTGAGCTGTTGTTATAATGAGCAGTGTGTAGTGCCAAATTTTCAGAAGCACATGGTTGATGTATAGGCTAAAGGGTAACTCTACTACCTTTTATTTTGAGTTTAAGTCTGAAGAGGAATCTGTACATGAGTTACCCAGCTACAGAGGGTGCTAATGTAACTTTAAGTTCCACTTTCAAACATCATCCTGATGACTTTGCCTGTTTATAGAGGTTTTGCTGAGTGACCTTTCAAAGCACTTATGCTTTGACCAGTTATGCTGCTATAAAGGTTTGTTCAGGAGGTGCAGGTTCTCTGAACAGGCACAAGCTGTAACAGGGAAAGTGCTTTTATGTAGCGGGAAGTTCATGCTAGAGCTCTGCTATAGCTTCACTTTTACGTGATTACAAGCTGCATCATTCTAATCAAAACTGATAGACATTAGTGGTTATAAACCTAGACCAAGTCTAGCTTTATCAGAGTTAAGACTCTTGGATCCTGATTCACTTGTTTTTGAAAATAGGAGTTATGTTCCTCAGGCTCGTAGTGACTTTGAAATTATATGCAGAAAAGCATAGCCCTGAGTTTCCTTACAGTCCAGAACTATTGGGGCACAGTCAGTTGGAGCTGGTCAGAATTTGTTCCTCTGACCACTGTTACAGAAAAGTAATGCTGTCCAAATCCCATGCCAGAGCTGTTGGAAGTGTCCAGACCTATGTAGACGGGACCCTCAGTGCCACGGGTTAGTGGTGGCCTTGGCAGTGCTTGGGTAAAGGTTGGACTTGCTGATCTTAAAGGTCTTGTCCAACTGTGTTGATGCTATGCTATGATTCTAAGTCTCATAGATGAGAGTCACATTTGGTCCACTGCAAGTTGCCTTCTTGATGTCTGTTTGGAAATATTTCCATGAACCTGTGAGGCCCCTTGCTGGAGTTGAGGGGTGCTTCATCCCTCAAGCTGAAGGTTTTCCCTCCCTGGCCAGGGATGGTGCTTCTGGCTGCCAAGCAGAGAGCTGTGCTGGTGGGTCATCATCCATCAGCAGTGCCCATGAGACTGCTCTTCATGATCAGCTTCCTGCTGGCTGCTGATTGGGTAGGGTTTTTCTTTGTTTGTTTTGTTATGATGCATTAGCAGTGTTTGGTCAAATTTCTTCTGTCTAATGCGGTTGTTAATCATTGTTTTCGGAATGACATTGAAGCTGCCCTGCTGTGCTGCTGTGGGTGCTGTGCTCCCACTAATGGCGCCGATTGCACTGCTGCCAGCACTGTGTTTGCTAGTAATTACACCAAGGGGCTTTTTCTTACCTACAGGAAAGTGGGTCTTTATGGAAAGATACAAATGTAGCTGTGAATGCATGCAAACTGCGTCCTTGGAACTCCTGCCTTCAATGTTCGCTCTCTGAAAAGTCTTGACCTGCCTGTAGGATTGACTTTGGCTCTTACGCAGAGGAGCAAAACTGCTTCTCTGTACCAGTGATCCAGGGAGTAGCAGGAGTCAAGGCTATTAATTTCATGTGTGCAATAGTTATCTTTTATTCAATACAGATGTCTCTTGCCACAGTCCTCACTACATTTGGATTTAGGCTTTCCTGCCCTTTGCCACAGCATCACATTGAGTAGCAGTGGGAGTGCGGCTTCTGTACCAGCTCATGCACAGGAGGAAGCTTATCACTTAGAGGAAGCTCATTTACCGGCAATGATATGTGCTGCTGTTTGGGTGCCACTGAAGATTGTGCTAGTTACAATTCTTCAACGTATTTAGCCGTATGTTTTTCATGTGACAGGGTATCTAAAAGTGGAAATGGCATATCTAAAATAAGCTAAGGCTTAGCTGAGTGTGGTAACTTGCAGTGGGTATGTAATCGGTGCAGATCCCCACTGGGTAGAAAGGAGAAGTCTGAGTACAAGCAGTATTTAAGTTTAATACAGCATTACTGCTAATGAGCGGTTATCACCGTTAAATGTTCAGGAATTGTGCACCTGTAGTAAATGGGCACTGAGTTTGCTTAAGCTGCTTCAGGTTTACGTCTCGGTGAAAGCAGGATACGGTTCCTAGTGTCTTCCACATTTTCAACAGTAACAGCGAACTCCTGCACCAGGGCCTGGTGCACTTCTAGTGCCAAGTAGGTTGAGTTCATCGGTCACATGCATATACTGTGTTAAGGCTGTTAATGTATGTTTTAGTATTCCTGTGTCTCTGGTCAGACAGATCTTAAAGCCTGTCATTTAAATCTTGGCTTGCTTTTGTCTTTTCGCACTAATGCCCAATACTAAGGAGCACTTATTCTGTATTTTAAGCAAAGAAGTGGTACCTAAAGCCAGGAGATGAAAAGGGCATGTGTTAACAAGTGAGATTCAGTACTGGTTTTATCCACAAGACTGATGAATGTATGTATATATGTCCCGCTCTGCTCATAGCATCGGTCACTGTTCTAAGCAGGGCATCAGCATATCTCTATAGTGGGGATTTTAAGCTAACATGAACTGTGAAGTCCTTCAAATCTGTATTGAATTCATCTTTGAGGCAGTGTAGGCCTGATCTAGAGCTCCTTGAAGCCATTGAAAAGACTGCCTTTTGACTTCAGCAGATTTGGATGGACCCTGAAATCTGGAAGAGCTAAGTTTTGTATAGTTATCCTAACAAGTAAAGCTGAAACAGAATAATACTGCCAATGTTACAGTTGGAAGGTACTATTTAAACAGGGAAAGGATCTTCTTTCTCCTTGCCTTTTTTGCTCTGATTTCTGATGGTCACTATAGCAACAGGAGCCAAAGAGATGAAGAACTGGAAAACATGCACTTCACTATGACAAGTTCAATTTACAGCCAGCTCAGCAGTGTAACAAATCTATGTCATACTTAATGAGTGTCTGTGCAGCACGTAATGGATAAGTGTAAGACTGAGATGTGCTATGAGATAGGGAAACCTGAGTTTGACTGTATATGTTAATGAGTCCTCCTCATTCAGGAGACATGGGTGAACTGAAACATTGTAATTTAGCCTGAACTTTTGTCAAAGCAGCCCCAGTCTGTCATGAATAACATGAATTTTACATTTAATTTCTTTTAACTCACCTGGTTTTGACACTTTGGGGTGTCTCTGGGTATGACAGCAATGGGGACGTGGGGCCCTGGACTGCAGTGCAGCCTGGGGCATGAACCTGAACTTGGGCTCAGACAAAGCTCCATGTGACTGGATCCACAGCTGGGATCCCACAGGGATCACAGGCATTTCCGGTTCCATTTGTACAAATAACTAAACTGCAAAAACATAGCTTATAGGCATCACTTGCTTTGAGGAAGAAGTCAGTTACAACGCACACCTTGAGTGCTGAGGCAGCTGTGGACTCCTGGTGCAGGGAACGTGGCAGGGACTGTCCAACCAGCAGGGTTAAGAGCTTTGACCACACTTGGAAAATCTGGCTTAAGTTGTCTTTTTTGTTTTTGTTTTTGTTTTGTTTTTTCACTTGTCACACTTTGATTTATTGTACAAATTTAAATGGAGAGCTCTTCAGTGTAGGAGCTGTGTCTCACTTCAGTAGATACACTCTCATTTTGATACTCAGCCTCTAGTAGGCCCATGGTTCTCAAGTAGTTTGTGAGCATTTAGGTGCTTTCTCATGTTAAGAAGATATTGTGTGACGTCAAGAAGGGCTGTGGTGGTATTAGGGCTGCTGATTTACAGCAGCTACAGGAAGGTGCAAACTGTCATCGGAGTGTAGCTCTAGGAACGTGCTTCACCCTCCATCCCTTCACTGTCTTCCAGTGACAGTGACAGGACACACAGGGAGTTCTGAGCATCTTCTGATCTGGGCTGAGCCTGGAGCTCTCCTTCCACAGGACCTGCATGGACATGTCTTTCAACTGTCAGTTGTATGAATATTTTTGTAGGCACGTAATGGGATGGTCAGCCTGAGCAAGTCTATGGAAACAGTTGATAGAAGAAGGAAAAAAGCTAACCCTAAACCTGCTTGTTTTAAGTGAGAACTGCTTGGTCTTGTGTTCACATGCATGGGGCTGTTGGGAGGGTGCTCGTGTGTAATGGTTGTTACAGGGCCACTCAGAAGCACTACGAAGGTGGACTAATGCATAAAAATGTCAACAGAGTTGTTGACCTGTGGTAGAGAGCAGCCCCCTTAGATAGCAAGATTGTCAGAGCTGTTTAGTTAGATGATATATTTAGTATACATGATATATTTATTTTATATTTATTTATGATATATATATTTTTATATACATGATATATTTAATATACACGATCAGCAAGCTTGCTGATGACACCAAGCTGTGTGGTTCAGTTAATATGCTGGAGGGAAGGAATGCCATCCAGAGGGACCTTGACATGCTTGTGAGGTGGGCTGATGCCAGCCTGATGAAGTTTAATCATGCCAAGTGCAAGGTCCTACACCTGGGTCGGAGCAATCCCGGGCACAGCAACAGGTTGGGCAGAGAAGAGATTCAGAGCAGCCCTGTAGAGAAGGACTTGGGGGTTTTGGTCAATGAGAAAATGAACATGAGCCAGCTTCAGTGCGCTCGCAGCCCAGAAAGCCAACCGTATCCTGGGCTGCATCAAGAGGAGTGTGACCAGCAGGTGGAGGGAGGTGATCCTGCCCCTCTACTCTGCTCTTGTGAGACCTCACTTGGAGTATTGTGTGCGCTTCTGGTGTCCTCAAGATAAAAAGGACATGGAACTGTTGGAACAAGTCCAGAGGAGGGCCTATAGGGATGCTGGGGAGGGACTCTTCGTTAGGGACTGTAGTGACAGGACAAGGGGTAATGGGTTAAAACTTAAACAGGGGAAGTTTAGGTTGGATATAAGGAGGAATTTCTTTACTGTAAGAGTGGCGAGGCACTGGAATGGGTTGCCCAGGGAAGTTACGAATGCTCCATCGCTGGCGGTGTTCAAGGCTGGATTGGACATAGCCTTGGGGGGCATGGTTTAGTGAGAGGTGTCCCTGGGCATGGCAGGGGGATTGGAACTAGATGATCTTAAGGTCCTTTCCAACCCTAACTATTCTATGATTCTATGATAGATAAGGTTTAATTTCATACTGGATATTGTATAAGAAAGGTCTTGCCCAATAATATTTTCTTTTTTTTTTTTTCTCCCCTTCCTTCAAACACCCTGATTTTTACTCTGCTGTTTAGGCCAGTCTGTGCGTTCTTTTACTGTTCTCTCTAACATGTCTCTTCTGTCTGTCCTACCCCTCTTCCTTTTTCTTTCTCCGTGTACTCCCTGTTGCGAATGTGAGCACTACAGATCAAGAGGACAATCAGCTGAAGAACAATATGACAGCAGGAGGGTATTATTCTATTCCCTCAGCTGTGACTCAAATATGTGTCAGTCACCAAACAAAAACCTGTTTCAGCTTTAGAGGCGAAAATAGATTGGTACATGGGTAAATTTGCAACAATAGATTTACTTTCCTCCCTCCTTCACAAATCTGCATTTTTTTCTCTAATGCTGCTTTTATGCTTCTGACTTCTAGCAGCTGTTACTTCTTTTCCTGGTGAATGTACATAGATTTAGTTCAACCAGATCAAGCACTATTGTTGTAGTAATTACTGTGATGGAGCAGTTCAATACTGTATATTATTATGTATAATATTACGCCTTACTAGTAGGACTGTACTTGTGTGAAGTCTTTCTGGGGTGAGGAGTATGATCAGACGATAGGAGAAAGGGATTCTGTTAGAATTAGACAAAAAGAGGTTTTAAAATGGTTTACCAGGAAAGCAAGCTTGCCTTCAAATCATCAGTCTATCAGGTGTGAGGACCTGCATAAACTGGATCAACCTAATCCCATGTATAGCCTCTTGTTTGCTGTCTTAACACTGTCATAAAATTAACATTAAGCTCTTTCTGAAGCTGTTCTGGGTCAGAAGATACACACTGGTGTCTCTGTGCATTTTAGGCTCGACGCTGGATGAGGGAAGAGGTGATAGCATACCACTGCGGTGTCCAGTGTGTCTGGGAGCATCTCCTTTATCTGTGCTTTGTAACTTTGGGTTCTTTCTGTTTCCATTTCATGTTTGTCCGTGCAAATTGTGCGGTTTTCCAAAAATTCTGGCCTTTTTTCTGCCTATATCTGTGCAACCTGCTCTTCCCTTACGCTTGGATGTCAGCGACCCCTTCTCAGAAACACCCAGTATGTCAACCTCTCTGTCCTGCTCAGTGGAGCTGCCAAGGTGCTTTTCACTCCGGCTCACCTTATCACCTTGTCTCTACTTATGTTTTCCACTCCAACACACTTTGACTCCTTATTCTTCCTTTTATTTCTCTTCAAAACTCTTTCCTATTTGAATCTTAGAATTTATCACATCTCCTGCCTTCTCTTTCTTCCTCTTCATCAGTGCTGCTGCTTTTTCTCCCCTAGAAGACTTCATACTTTGCTCAGCAATCCTCCTCTTTCTCATTGAATTAATAGTTTGATTTCCTTCCTCCTCCCTAGTCCATCCCCTGGTGAATATTTGTTGATTTTACCTTATCTAATGAGGTTTGATGTACTTAAATAATCACTAAAGCATGAATTGGGATCCCATGGCTCCCCTTTCCTGGATGAATGCTCTGAAGAGGGGCCAGATGATGTGATAAATTCTCTCTGAATGGCACAACAAATCTTTAGGTATCCTGTACAAAGCAGAATACCTTCAGCACAGCCTTCAGGCTGTCAGCTACGGCTGTCTTTTGGGGAATGAAAAGTATTAGAGTCCAGCAGTGGGAAAGAGAAAATGGAGCCCAAATTGCTGAGCTATTAGATGAAGGCACATCTGCTGTCCTCTCTCTCCTCTGCTGTAACACACTGTCATGGTTTAAGCCCAGCTGCAAATCAGCCACACAGTTTGCTCGCTCACTTCCCCCCTCTTTCACACCCCCCCTTCCGGGGGGATGGGGAGGAGAATCAAAAGAATGTAACTCCCATGGGTTGAGATAAGAACAGTCCAGTAACTAAGGTATAACACAAACCACTGCTGCTACCACCAATAATAATAATAATAAGGGAAATAACAAGGGAAGAGAATACAACCGCTCACCACCCGCCGACCGATGCCCAGCCCAACCCAGCAGTGATCTAACCCTTCCATGTAACTGCCCCCAGTTTATATAATGGGGATGACGTGCTGTGGTATGGAATACCTCTTTGGTTAGTTTGGGTCAGGTGCCCTGTCTCTGCTTCCTTCTGGCTTCCCTTCCTCCCTGGCAGAGCATGAGGCTCAGAAAGTCCTTGGTCAGAGTAAACATTACTGAGCAGCGGCTAAAAACATTGGTGTTATCAGCACTGTTCCCAGGCTGAAAGTCAAAACCACAGCACTGCACCAGCTACGAAGAAGGAGAAAAGTGACTGCTACTGCTGAACCGAGGACACACACCACTGATCCCTCTCCTCATGTTTTAAAGAAACATGTTTGCTCCATTATACAAGAAGTTGGCTCAGATCTGCACATCCTGAATGAAGCAGTTGGCTCTGTGTGCTCCACAGGTACCTAAATGCTTTTCCCTGCTCAATATTCCCTCGTGGCTAAGCAGGCAGCTCCTGCAGGTCATGTTTTTGGTTCTTAGATGTCCCTGTAGATGGCCTGTGTATCCTCCTTGTGAGTAACTGAGGGCTGCAAAGCCCCAGGGAGTACCCAGGTGACTGAAATCTGTGTTGTGCAATGCCTTGCTGTCCCTCTGAGTGCTGTGCCAAGTTTGTGTTCTGGATTCAGGGGAGGCTTTATAAATACTAAGTGAGTCTCATGGGTGCAAATTACCATGTGTCTTCCTTTACACTGATGTTGGTCAAGTCAACTGGCTGGGTGGATATTATTTCCTGGCTCTTGATCCCAAGGAACCAGTGCAGGGCTGGACACCCAGAGGCTTTCTTGTTGTCTGCAGCAGTATCCTCTGCTCAGTACCAGCATTACTACCTCTCCCCACAAACCCAGCCTCATGTCTGTAGCTGTGTGATCTTTGCCTAGTGTCCATTTTCCCTCCTGGGACCAAACCCGGTTACTACTTTACATCTGCAATGGGATAAGGAAGGTTTCAGCTGTAGGGTTTGGCCAGCAAGGCTGGTGCCATGCACAGCATTCTGAAAATCCACTTCTGGCATCCTGTGCTTTTCTTTCTGCTCAGTGTTTTCCCTTTACCCGCATTGTTATCCTCAGCCTAAAATAATTGCAAAGCAATATGAACTGTCTTGCTTGTCTTAGTCCGAGAGTAACATTGTGCCCTTTAATTCTGTGAGGACTTGAGGGCAAATTTTCTCACAATACTCCATTTTTTGGGTGAGCATTATGAAGTTTTCTAAGGTGTCTAAAACTTCTGATTGCTTTCTGCACTCTCCAAGCAGGTGCTCATGCAGCCCTCCAATCTTCCACTTCTTTATGGGATATCATCTTTGCGTCTCTTCTATTTTAAGAATCTTTAAAAGCAAGTGCTCCTCTGTTGTACTTTCATCTTGCCAAAAGCTCTCTGCATCTTCTGTCTGCCTCAGGCTCAGGGATTGGCATGCCTTGGTTTTGTGCGATACCTTTTTTGGATCGAAGTAACTTTGCATTTAAAAATGGAATAGGCACTGAATTTGTTTTATTCCTATTGAGAGAATTTAGAAATAATAATCCAAGCAGTAATGGAAATGGAACATTGCAGTGAGTTATGCTAAATGTCAAGATTATGAATTTTTGTCCCATTTCAGGAAGAAAGAATCCAAAAAGTTAAATTCTCATGGAATAAGAAAAGGTTTTGGATATTTGTTTCTGAAAAACACTTCACTAATTACATGTATGTTTTACTTTCCTTGATTTTTTTGTTTCTATCAATGGGGTGTATCAAAAGGAGCATGACCAGCAGGTTGAGGGAGGTGATCCTGCCACTCTACTCTGCTCTTGTGAGACCTCACTTGGAGTATTGTGTGCAGTTCTGGTGTCCTCAACATAAAAAGGACATGGAACTGTTGGAACAAGTCCAGAGGAGGGCCACGAGGATGATCAGGGGACTGGAGCACCTCCCGTATGAAGATAGGCTGAGAAAGTTGGGGCTGTTCAGCCTGGAGAACAGAAGGCTGCATGGAGACCTCATAGCAGCCTTCCAGTATCTGAAGGGGGCCTATAGGGATGCTGGGGAGGGACTCTTCATGAGGGACTGTAGTGAGAGGACAAGGGGTAATGGGTTCGAACTCAAACAGGGGAAGTTTAGGCTGGATATGAGGAAGAAATTCTTTCCTGTAAGGGTGGTGAGGCCCTGGAATGGGTTACCCAGGGAAGTTGTGAATGCTCCATTGCTGGTGGTGTTCAAGGCCGGATTGGACATAGCCTTGGGTGGCATGGTTTAGTGTGAGGTGTCCCTGGCCCTGGCAGGGGGGTTGGAACTAGATGATCTTAAGGTCCTTTCCAACCATAACTATTCTATGATTCTATGATTCTATGAATATGTCAGCAAAACCCATGACTTTTTTGTTTGTTGTTGAACCTTGTCTTCTGGTTGAATTTGGTTTTAGCAAGATACTTTAAGCCATATATAGTAATATATAGATGTCTTAAGATACTTGGTGCTCCATAGTAACAACTTTACAGTATTTACCAAAGTAAATTGCCTCCTTACTAAAAATTAAGCCAACAATTTTGGGTGTGATACCTCAAGAGTGTTTTGGTTAGTGGTTTGTTTCTTCATTTGCCCCTGGCTTATATTCGGCAAAAATACAAAACTCCAGACTGATAGGGGATGAAACTGGAGCAGTGGTTACTGTCTCCATCTCTTCTCAGTTTGATGAAAGAAAGATCTGTCAGAGCCTGCATCTTCAACTCCTAAAAGTGTGTGCGCAGTTTGATCTCTTATGGATTGCTGCTTTTTTTTCTTCTTTTCTTTTGGCTTTTTATTTAGAGATGGTTAAGCAGGATCTTTGCTCCCTAAAGAACATGTAAAATGGAGAAGCTTAAAATGAGCCAGGGAGCTATGAAGTGG
This sequence comes from Ara ararauna, assembly GCA_028858755.1. Lineage (NCBI taxonomy): Eukaryota > Metazoa > Chordata > Aves > Psittaciformes > Psittacidae > Ara > Ara ararauna. Next base: position 8,528,850 of record CM054385.1, read on the forward strand.
AATAGCAAAATGGTGAGGTTTGTTAATCACAAATAAAAGTACTTAGGAGTGCAGGAAAAAGGCAACTGTGTAAAATCAATCATTCAATCAACCAAACTACCATGTGTTTTAGTGGCATTCATTCAGAGTCACTTAATAAAACTGTAAAATTAACAACTCAAATAATAATAAGTAAGTCACCTCGAACAAGTGAGTTTTCAGCAGCAATGTGGATAGCTAAAATAAGCTCAACACAGCAACGTATTGCAGCTATGAACAACCCAGTCTAAGAGGAGCAGTGCCTCTAACCCTTGAGTTGCTGGGAACTGCAATTACACTGGTCTGCACAGGGCCTTACGGACCAGGGGTGGAAATGATTTCTGGGCTCAGGAGAGGAAGCAGCTGTGGAAATGGTATGAGATGTAAGGAAAAGCCCAAGGAAAGGGCTGGAGTCTCTGGACACATCAAAAGCACAGCCAAGAAGCGCAGAGCCATGTCTTTGCTGCGCATTGCATGGTGTAGTCCAAATCCTGTGTGGAAGTGAGATGAAGAGCAAGGATGGGAGAGTACTTGGCATGTTACGGAAAAGCAATAGGCACATAGGATCTGCTACATCAGCAGGCTTCTCTGTGCTACGTGTTGCGAAGGCAGTTTAAAACTGGCTCAAAAAGGGGCTGAAATTCAGGAGAATAATGACAGGTATTTTGGCTACTCTGCTTGGCATATGCTCCTGCAAGGGGAGATGAAAAACCTGGAGGTTTGACGGAAAGAGCAAAAGTTTAAAAAGAGGAGAGGGAATTAAGGATGGTTTTTGGCAGAAAGTCAGTGCATTTGGTCAAAGTGTGGATACTGGTAGAAGGGAGCAGAGGGGAGGTGGTGATAACCTTCGGTGACTTTCCTTCAGTGCAAGGACCTTGTGAAACAGTTTTGTGCTGTCAACTTCCATATGTGAGTTTGAGCCATGCAATACCTTGCATTTTCTTAATGCCTGTGTTCTCTGACTCATGGGATTGGGTGAGGAACTTGGTATTATTTTTAAGCATGTTTCCAACTCTCATAACTGGCAAAAAACTGAACAAGGTAGTTTAAAGGCAAATTTAAAGAACTGGAAAAGCATTTAACTAAAATCCTCATAATTTGGGGCTTAATTCTTTATTTGCTTTTTAATACTTGTCTCAAGTATTTAATTTCACCCCTTGGTTTTTCTGCTGCCATCCTGCTTTACCCATGCAGCATCCATTTGGCTGTAATTATAGTCATGTCGTTCAGCTTTCATACACCCCCATACATTCTTTTGGCAAGGGGGATTTTAAATGTAAAGTGAGAGTTAATCAGCAGCCAGATTGAAGTACTGCAGAAAGATACTGAAACTGCTTGATATTCGTAAGAACTCTGGTGGCTGCTTTATGTGCGTTTTAAACATGCTGTGCTTGATGACCTTGTAATGATGGAGTCTGAAGGGAAACAGAGACTGAATCATCACTTCTGAGATTGATGGTTTCAGCAGAGGCTGATGCTCTAAGCATGGTCACAGAAAACGAGCTGTTGTTCAAAGGTCAGTATATGTATTTGGCACAGGGCCCAGATGCCTAAAAACATCTGCAAAGCTGCTGTGATCACTGCTGATCAGCAGGATGCAGGAAGAAGTGGAGATCTGGAGCCAGATGTGCTCATTACCAGCAGCTTTGCCCCTGAGTGGCTGTGTTTGAGAGACCTGCTGTTCCCACCTATGGCTCTGAGCATGTCCAAGGAGTGACATTAAGACAAAACCGGTGTCATTAGCTGATTGGGTTGAGATTACTACAGAAACTGAAATAAGAGGCAGTGTATGTGTGTTGTGTTACAGTAGGAAGTCGAGGAATTGAGTCCCAAATCCTTGCTGAGGTTCAGGCACCCAACCCCATGTGATTTAGAGGTAGGTCCCAGCTCCATTGTGAGAGCAATGCATTACCCTAGATGCTCTGCCTGCAATTTTCTTATGAGCCCATGGCACTTAGCATTACCCATGTGTCAGGGTAGTGAGACACAAAGGTATCAGATGAAGCTGAGCCTCAAGCCAGCCGTTGATTCTGATATCGTTGGGAGTTTTTATGTTGCTGAGTGCCACACTCCCCCGCATCAAGAGAAACGGCTGCTTTATCCTGGACCACAGGCAGCAGCCTTGACCTTTCCTGGCATCTAACATGTTCCTGGCATCTTTCAAATCTCTCCCTTGAGCTGCTAAAATTGCCTGATGACATGATGCTGCCTCCAAGCTCTCTGCCAAGCAGATGATTTGCCAGCCTCCCAGGTGCCTGCCTAAAGGCTGTACTGTGATGCCAACAGCTCCATCCTGTACCCCTGAAGTCCAAACCCTCGTTGCTTCCTCAAGCCCTGTGCTGGGGAAGCTTTGTGCATGCTGAGCACTTGCTATCTGGGCCTAGACCCAACATGAGTGGTGGGGTGGGCATTTGGGCAGGGAAGAGAATTGCTGGTGTGGAGGGGCAGACCTGGCAGTATCCCAGGGAGAAATGGAGGGCAGGGAATTGGGAGCAGAGCCCTCACAGCTGCCAGCAATGTGCCTGGAGGGAGAGCAGCTGCTTTGATGAGCAGTGGCCTGCCAGCATCTCTGGGGAAGGAGTCCAAGCCCCAGACAGCCACGGGGAAAGGCAAAGATGCATGATCCCAAAGGCTTGTCTTTGGAGGTGCTGGCTGCTTTCTGCTGTTGAAAAGAAACAGTCTGGTTTTTCTCTTTTTCAAAAGATAACTGAAATATTTTGGATACTCAGTTATATAATTAGTTTTTAACTTCTCTGGATGCTGTGGCTTAATTATTCTCGATTCCACTGCTAAATAATTAGAGTTGTCTTTTTTACTAGCAAATTTTCTGTTTCTTACTCTGGGGTGATTTGTTTTATATTAAATTAAGTACCACAGGGAAGGAGCATCAGTGTCCCAAATGCCAGCAAAGAATTGGTTTTGCTTGTCTCTGGGCGGTTTTGGATGTTTCCACTATGGACACTGTCTGCCTTTTGGTTTAAAATCCCTCTCTTTCCCCAAACAAGAGCTTTCTTCTGTTGCTGTTTTTTTGTTATCATTGCTTTTTGTTTGTTTAGTTGTTTTTTCTGTTTTCTCTTTAATTCTGTGTTGCCTGGACTGTACTTGGAGTTACTTCCAAGCTGAAGTTTGACATAAAAACTTCGGCTTTGCCCCTGCACCACTTGAATAACACACAATGGGATTTGCTTCTCCCTTGGGACGTGTGTTGTTGGCTCTTCTACCAATGCATTGAGTTGACTGTTTCTTTTGTCTTTTGGAATCACTATTGCAGCCACAGCTGCTCAAAAGCATTTTGAGACTTGCAGGGAAAAGAGGGAGGTAAAAAGAGGTCCAGGGGTTCAATTAGCCAAGAAAGTCAATGGCATCCTGGCCTATATCAGCAATAGTATGGCCAGCAGGGCCAGGCAAGTGATTGTTACCCCTGTACAGGCCAGGATGCCATTGACCTTCTTGGCCACCTGGGCACAAGCTGGCTCATGCTCAACTGCTGTCAGCCACCATCTCCAGGCCCTTTTCCACTGAGCAACCACTTTTCCCCAAGCCTGTATCATTGCATGGGGTGGCTGTGACCCAAGTGTAGGACTGAATTCTGAATCCATGCCCTGTTAGGGGAAATCATTTTGTGGAGCTCTGTATGCGCCTCCTTTTCAGGCTGGGGACGCACATGTAACCTAATCACATGTAACACTGGTAGGCATTGGGCTCTTTAAGCCTCTTCCTATCCTCATGCCGAGTCAGAGCAGTCATTAAAATATGAGTAGTTTTTGAAGAACCCATTTTTTTTGCTACCCAGCCAGTTCTGACTACAGCTCTCTGTTGACAAAAACTGTACATTTTGTCAAGAACATCTTTTATTTTAGATGAAGAGGAAAACAAAGCAAGAAGGGAAATTGGCTCCAGAGAGGCTTGTGTCCCTCATTTCTAAAGGTCTGTGCAGAAAACGATGTGAGAATAATGTTACCACCCTTTTCTGCTGAGGTTAGAAGCTAGGCTGTTATACTAACTGCAATAAATGAATTGAAGACATAATATTGACATAGTGGATTAGGAACAAAACCACTTACAATGCCATGTAAGACTTTCTTTCCCTCATAGTAGCCAGCACCAGCTACTTCTGAGAAAACCAGGGAAATCTGTAGGGCTATTTATTTTTCCCTCCCACATGGAAATTTATGTCACATATTATTTATTTATTTTAAGTCATCTGCAGTATCTATTTAGATGCCTGCGAAGTGGGAGGAATGTGCATCCTACTCCAGTAAGACTTGGCGAGGACTTCAGCATTTCATAAGCAACGTGCTTACTCAATTATTTTTAGCACATCATTACCAGGCTGCTTTGGTTTATTTAATGTATGATACTGACTCCTTCCCCATCCAGCTGTGAAGCTGCTCCCACTGCCTGTCATGCAGGCTGGGCTTGAGGGGCTTTACTGGGGAGAAGCTGCCTGCTCTGGGCTGCTGCCAAATGCAAGAGCATAACCAATGTCTCTTCTGCTCTTTGCCACTAGGCACTGGTGGTGACTCTTCCTTGATCTCCTGGAAGAGTTTTCCCACTCTCAGATATAGATATCTGGTTTCTGGACCCTACTGATGTAGTTGTCAGAGCTCTCAAGCAAAGTCCCAGAGAGTTACTGTGTCCCTGCTGAGCCGCAATAACTGATTGTTTGTGTCCTCTGCCTGTGACAAATACACGTCTGTACCCCAGTGCAATAGGTTTATGCTAACACATTTTTCTTAATTTGCATTGGACTGAAAGTGTTGGTACCGTCAGCTTAGTGAAATGTAGTTGCTTGTTAATCCATGGCAACTTAATCATGTGTCTGGGCACTAGCTGCACTGGTTGGGTAATTTACCATGGCAGATAGTTGTTGCGTTTATGGTTTTCAGTCAACTGATACTGTTCAGCTGGAAGATAAACATTTCAAAACGACACAATGATTTAGGAGCTGTGGACGAAATGTATGGGAGTTGGGTATCTAAACTCATTTAAAGATCTCACTGCATATTCCTATTTCTAAAATGTGGCAGTGGGCCAGTTTTCATCAATATTTAAATACTGACAGATGCACTCAGAATAAAAATCTGACGAGGTGACTATCTGCATCCTTCAACTTCTAAATACTTTCATATATCTACCATTTAAATGCTTAATTTTCCACTCCCATTTGCTTAAAATCATTTAACGAGTCCGTATTGCTCTTAACAACTAAAGATCTTGGTTAAAACAGGTAATTCTGAAAAAAAGTTAAGTTTCATAATCATTGGGAAAAGACCCTGAAATGAAATATATTTGAATGGGCTGTTGGAAAACAGTTCCCCTTTCTGCAGCAGGGAAGTTGTTAAAAGTACAGCTTCATGGAGTGATACGGATAAATAAAGAAGTTTTCTACCAGCTATGTGGCAAAATGAACAAGGTCTGCTTTTCTCTTAGAGCTAAAGTGCTTGGGCAGAGATGCAGGAGCTTGAATGCTTTCTTAGGACTCTCCAGTGCCAGTGGAACCATCCCTGGAAACTTGCCATGGACAGAACTAGGATGAGGGTGATGCACCCCATGGGATATTTATGGTGGAGGAGCATCACTGCACCCCGGCACAACCCAGAGCTGCTGAAATTGCCAAGGCTTGACCCAGTGTTGCAGGAAACTTTCTTTGCATTTGCTGCCAAGAGGAGGATTTGCCCCAGGCAGCAGGGAAAAACAGATTAAGTTGAAGAAAATGAAGTGTTTTGGGCTGGGTGGTTTTATGTGTTTCTTCTGATCTGTGGGGCTGGGAAAGAGCTCTCTTTAATGGCATGCTATAAACTTCTGCAGAGTTGTGTCTGAATTGCAATAGTGTCATGGTTTAAGCCCAGCCATAACTCAGAACCATGCAGCTGCTCTCTCAGCTCACCCCCTTTCTTCCCCACCCCCCCACTCCCGGAGGGATGAGGAGGAGAATTGAAAGAATGTAACTCCCACGGGTTGAGATAAGAGCAGTCCAGTAACTAAGGTATAACACAAACCTCTGCTGCTACCACCAGTAATAATAATGATAAAGGAAATAACAAGGGAAGAGAATACAACTGCTCACCACCCGCCGACCGATACCCAGCCCCCAGTTTTTACATCCTAGGCATGGTGTGCTGTGGTATGGGACACCTCTTTGGCTAGTTTGGGTCAGGTGTCCTGTCTCCACTTCCTCCCAGCTTCCCCTCCTCCCTGGCAGAGCATGAGACTCAGAGAGTCCTTGGTCAGACTAAACATTACTGAGCAGCAACTGAAAACATCGGTGTTATCAGTGCTGTTCCCAGGCCGAAAGTTGAAACACAGCACTGCACCAGCTACTAAGAAGGAGAAAAATGACTGCTACTGCTGAACCCAGGACAAATGGATTGTTCCTAACACTAAGTAGAGAGAAATGTGACTTTTTTATTGTCGTTTATTTTTTAATCAACCCTGTGTTAAGCCTGTGCGTACATCTGTCATCAGAGATCCTCTTCCTTTTGCACTTAACGGCATTTCTCCTGCCAACCTGAAGATTGACTGTACAGGGCTGGCAATTTTCCAGTGTCAGTTTTTCTTGTTGTCAGCTTTTCTCTTTCTTTTTTTCCCCTCTTTGTTGACAGTATTTCTTTGTTTAGCTTCTTTCCGTGCTAGACTTTTCCACACTGAAAACCCTGTGTAGGGACTTCGCTGTGTATGCTAGGGAGAGATAGCAAAGCATGCTTGAAAGTTGCTTTAAATACTCAAACACATGGGAGACATTAGCTAGCAAAAGAAATGTTTTACTGTAAAATAATCTTCAGTTCAATGGATTTATGGAAATAACTTTTCAGGCCAAGCTTGCAGTTAAATTATAAAATCATGCTGGAAGGAGGGGTTCATCAGAGGAAAACTGCATAAAATGACTACTCCAGAGAAGGAGGAGAGCAGGTTACCAGGGCATGAGGATACGTGGCATGGATTTTGTTGTCTGTTTCATTATGCATTTGTACATGGGATGCTATTCTTTCATACATCAGGGTCTGGGCTTCCCCCCACCCTTGCCCCTGCTTTATATCAGCCATAGCAGTATTTGCTGTTGGACTGGTAGCCCAGGCAGCTCAGCTTTTCACAGCTGCTGATGTCTGTACAGTAGGCTGAAGTATGTTTGCATGTCCTGTGGACCTACTGTCTTCCTGCTGTATTGTTTATGTGACAAGCCTGGGATTAGGACATGATGCTGACAGAGGATCTGTCTCCTTTGCAGGTCCTGGATGCAGGAGGTTTTTAGGGTCTGTTAATTCCACAGGGCTGGAGTGTGTGTATCTGGCTTTTCTGCAGCCCAAGTCTGTGTTGCTGTGTCAAGGCACAGAACATGGGGTTTTGCAGCCTCCACATCATCAGCTGGGACAGAAACCTGATGTCCTCACCATGCGGAGACCACTTATCATGAGGATAGCAGCTAGAAATGATAACAAGGCATCTAGGAGAAATGGAAAGTGAGAGCACCTTTCAGGTTTTAAAGATGACGGGTCCGAATAGCGCTTGTACCCAAGCTTTTCTACTAGCTTCAGGCAAGGCAGCGAGCAGGCTGACAGCGTGAGCTCAGAAGGCCCCGTGAGCTGTCGGCATGTTAATTCACTCAGACAAAAAAAATTCCTGGCTTGGATATTTGCCTCAGACCTTTCTGACTTCCTTCTATTCCGCAGGGCAGCCTGTCTGAATCTGCATGGATCCAGCACCGTGTGTGCTGGTTCAGGCTCAGCATGAGCAGCTGCAGCTCTATTGCCTTGACAGAGTTTAAGTTTTCCTGTGATCAGATCTGACCCCAGCTCTGTGCTGTATGAAAGCTGCAAGCAGGGGACATGTGGTTTAGATGACACCAAATTGTTCTCTAGGAAAGGTGCTGTAGTAAGTGCTAGCAGCATTATTGCTAAAATTAAATGTATATCATCCTAAATGATGCCAGTTTGTAGGTCTTTACTTTGGCACATTATGGAATTTATGGGGTGTAAAACAATTTCAGAATTGACGGCGCAGAGATCAGAAAACACTTGTGCATTTGGAAATGCAAAGCCATGTGTGTGTCGCACTGGGAGAGGTGCTATTGGCTCCTACCCCAGCTGTAAGGAAAACCAAAGCTGTTGCAACAAACAGTGATAGTCCTGGTTCTCTGTCAGCTCCAAGTGGAGCAGCTTGGTCAGTGCCTGTGGATTATCCAGTGAATGATTCAGCTTGGGTGCAAGTGCTTAATAGCCCAATACAGTTATGTACATATTATGTAAACAGAAACTCCAGTAATCAGAGGTAGTAGTAGCAGCTATGATTAGATCATGTTTACATCACTACAGCTCATTGCCTGAGCTCTAGATTAGTGAGTTCACACCCGGCTTGAGGGGTCTGCACACCTGATCGGTCCCAGTACTAGCAGCTGTGATGGTTGACAGAAGTTGTGTCTGCTCCCAGGTTGTCCTTCTCCATCAACTTCTTCTTGTGAAGCCAGTGTTGAGGTTAGTGTTCCTCCATTAGACGCATGTGAACCTGTTCTGGAGGCAAAGGCTGGAACCAGCGGAGTTTGCAGCCCTTGGAGAGCCTGATTGTCTCCTCCATGCTGCTGCTCATTTGGATGATAGGGATGGGGCTGCCCTTAGAGGGGAACTGAGGGATCCTGGAGCAAGGTGTGCTGGTGGGGCTGAGGCTGGGACACCAATGTGCCATGTGTCAGGGTCAAATCCTGGTTGCCAGGTTTGGTTGTGACTCCCATTCTGTCACCTCATGCCTTTTCAGATTGCTTCCTGTTCTTGTCCCTGTAATTTAGGGGAGAAAAACAATTATGAACTAAGGAAGATGGTTTGAGTTTGGCCTTTGGGGAATAAGGTCTTTCTTTGCTGCCAGTGCTCCTGACAGTGGGAATTTCTTTCTCACACTTGTTTTTATTCAGTTGATAAAGCAATGATTCCCTCTAGTACTGCATGGACAATCATCTCTTAAAGAGTGGAGCTTTCCTTTTGGCAATAAAATATTTGAAGTCCGTCAATTAATGGAAAAATGGGAGTGTTTAATTCAGATAGTGAGAACTGACAGCGGTATATGGAAATATTTGGCTTGTATTTTCTTGTAGATAAGAGCAAAGATAGATTGATTTTCCTTAGTGTCTGTGGCAGGAAAACCTGTTTGGAAGACTTGCTTACACGCTCAGAAACTTGGAGATGAAAGGCTTGCAGAATAACTTGGTGGAGTCCTTGCTGTGCCTCAGAGCTCAGCAGATGGGAATGGGTCCTGGTGGGGCAAGGGAGAAGGGTGAAACCAGTGGTGTGTACGTGGCAGAATGGAAAAGATTTAAAGAACTGCTGATATGGGAATGTCTGTGGGTTTATGATGTGAACATTTTGGTATTAGTGGAGAATTCAAAGACAGTTGCTGGCAGGAAGAAACTTAAAATAGCCCAAACTGGTAAAATTAGCAACAGTAGAGGAAGCAGCAGAGATTTTAAAAGCAGGCACTTGGGAAACAGGGACAATAAAACTCAGTAAACAAAATGCAAAGCTGTTTGGAAGGTGGTTAGGCTCTTGAGAGGTGTTTCCACTGTGGAAAGACTCATTCTGCATCTGTTTGCACATCTAAAATGGCCCAGAGCAAGACTCGGAGGAGAATTTTAAGTGTTGCAGCTTAGTTGAATGCAACAGAATTTAAGCCTTGGTAGAAATCACATGCCTATGTTGAGCCTATAACTGCCTGCTGTATGTGGTGGGTGAATTTTCCTTAGATTTATTACATTTAATTGTAATTAAAGGAATGAAAATGTCTCAAATTTTCCATGGCTGTGCTATAGGCCACCTTCAGTCTTCCATTCTCAGTAGAAGAGAGTCTGGAAACATGGAAGTACTGCATTTATTGTTCAGCTTTATCTCCCTTTCAACACAGCACCTGTAGGTGACAGCCAGCCTGGCAGGAGCTTTTCCTGGGTGAAATCTCAGCTCAGAGTTTTCTTTTCTCAGAGTGCTCCATTACCCCAAGGATTTACCTTGGAGAAGAAGCTAAAGAACAGCTTCTTTCAACTTCTGGCAGTAAATAGGTTGCCATATGGAGAATTTTTAATGCGAATAAATTATTCTAGTAAAAAGTCTACAAGAAATTAAGTTGGTGTTAAATGTGGATGAACTATTATTCGAGGGTTTTTTTAATCCCTGTTTACACTATATAAGGAAGAGGCTACCCCCTGAATGTGAAAATTAAAATGCGTTTCATGTGTGTATTTCATGATGGGCTTCAGTTGCTTTTTCAGATGCATGTTTTCACCTCTCCTTTACCCCAGTATCTACATTTGTATTTGATTTCCCAGGGCCAGCTGCCCAAGCCATATCCCAGGCTTTGCTACCTTTCGTCATGCAGAGCAGAGTCTGAATTCCTGAACTGTCCTATCCATTCCACTGAGGCAGTTTATAAAGGAATTGCTGCACAAAAAGTCTTTATTTTCCCTGTCCATCCAATTGCCTTTGTGGAGAAATTGTTTTGGTTTGGTTTTTTTTTTTTTTTTTTTCTTAAAGTTTTGGAAATAATTTAGGTAGTACTTTGGTTGGGTTTTGATTGTTTTAAAGCTGTCATCTCGAAGATTTATAGAGAAACCTAGAGCTTATTCTTTTCCAGCAAATTGTCCCAGGCACAAGTCCGTAGTTACAGCCCACAATGAATTATTCTCCAAGTAATTGTGGAAATAGTCTCACTGCCTGGCTGTATGGGGTAAATATAGTGTTTAATGTCTCAATTGTTTAAAATTATTTGCATGGATACACAACCATATCTATATTGCACTCACATCAGGGGAGGCCTAACGAGGGTTTGCCATGCATTTCTATAGGTGCTTGCAGCATGAGCTGGCTGCTCTTGGGTGCTGGACAAACAAGGTTGATCCTCTTTTCACCTTCATCCACTTTAACATGTTTACGCCTGGTTGACAACATATTACAGAACATTAGCTCTAAATCCAGCCCTTTCTCTGAATTCCAGCTACTGCCTGGATTCTCTTTCAAGGCTTCTCAAGCCTCACCCTCAACATGTCCAAACACCAGCATGCTTAAAGAGGACCTCTACGAGTGCACTGCATGAGCCCCTGAGCATGCGGCGAGAAGGTTAAGAATTGCATGCTTGCCTTCGATTCAAGGTGCGTTTCTGTAAGGTCATGGCTGTGGTTATCACCATGGCCTCCAACCAGCACATCACATATCTGAGAATTTCCTTAAGAGCGTTCTTCACCTACAAACAGGTACAAAGAAGTCTTTGCTTTCAAGAGGAAGAGACGTCACTTTACTGAGTGCCTAGCTGGAAGTCGAAGGGGTTTTGATCCCTGCATTGAAAGTGGTTTAAGCAGTCCAGGTTACAAGTGAGTCCAGAAAACTTCACAGTGATTCTGCTGTTGCAAATGTTATATTGCCTACATTAAAAAAATCTGTAGTTGCTCACATTTACAACTTAATTACTTGTTATGTTAAGAATTAGTTGCGTTGCTTGAGAATAATGTACTTAAATTGCATTACAAGCATTATTTTGGCACTGATTCTGAGGTCTTTTTTTTTGTGTGTGGCCAGGTAGTTTGCTTGAATTTAATCAGCTGTTTGCTTGAGCACAGACTTGAGTTTCGCAGAATCAAACCCCGCATTTTTGTTGTAGGCTCCGAAACTGTGACATTGCTGTATGTGTTGCATGGCAGCTGTCATTTTTATCTTAATAGGATAATCTATCAAGAACTTTGATACAAACACTGTGGTTGATGTGTTTATGACAAAGAATTGTATGTAGGATTTAGTGCCGGAGGCTTTAGCACTGTGTCTGAGCAGCAGTTCTCTAACGTGCCCATTTATTTCTCCCACGCTGATGTTTACCTTGTTTTCCCACATCCTGAAATGTCAGGAGCTGCACACCTCAGCTCAGGCCGCTGCGCCTAGCAAGATGACATTTGGCTAATATGACTAAAAGCAAATTCCTGGGTGAAAGTGAGGTCTGTGCTGGTGCTGCTACTTTTGAATCAGCTGGTTTTACAACTGATTTTCCTGATGGTGTGTCAAAGGATATTTCAGCATGACTTTGAGTAAGGTGTATCTGGCTGGTGTCTCAGCATGGACCCTGGAGTAACTTAGTGTGGCAGAGCTGTGAAGCTGCAGTGTCCCAGTGAGTTGTTGCTGGTTTGGTAGAATGGCAGGAAGGTGAGATCTGGGTAGGACACAACATACTGATCCCCTTTTGAGTGTTGTTGAGAGTGGATGTGTAGGAAGAGTGGGGTCAGGAAGGAAAATGTTGTATTTTCTGTAGTTACACTCATGTCTGACCTGGATCTAGGCTCAGGCTTGCTCACCAACTTCTCACTTGCTATGTCCATTAAGCACAGGCAGGTCTGTAGGCCATCTCTCTAGAGCCTACAGGTCCCAGTGGTGGAAGGCAAGCCAGCCTGATGGGCAGCAGGAGCAGAATAGCAACTGTGAGATGATTTAGGAAGCTGCTTCTAACTAGCCTTTAATAGAGCTGCCACTTTGGGATTGGGGAGATGGTCTAACTTCTGAAGGGATGTGATAGCAGCCGCAGCCAGCGGCTTTCATGGCAGAGCCAAGGAAGACACTGAGACAAAGTGCTTCTAACAGTTCATCTGAATTCTTCATACACAGTGGCAGTTCAAAAGCAATTAGGATCCCTGCCAGAGCTTGGCTGCAGCGCTGCAGAGGGCACTGCTGGGGAGGTGACAGGTCTGCTGTCCATCTGTGCCCCACCAAGTGGTCACCAGGCTCATGGGGAGGAGCCGTGGCACACTGTCCCCATCTAACCAGAGCCCAATTGTGGAATGCTGCTGCTGTGCTTGATCCCACCATTATAGCATGGGCAGGTAGCAGGGATATCCCCCTATCCCTTGCCAGGAACGGGAAAGTGCCCAAGAGGAGCAGAGAAATATGTAGAGACTTGACAGTGTGTGGCATTCCAAGTGCACCGGGCAATGTAACTGTGCTCAGTTCTCCCATCATGTGTACTGTTTCTGGCACTCCCTCCAAAAAAGTGTGTCTCAAAGCAGGGGCTCACAGACAGTCGTACCATCTGTTGGAAAGGTCATTAGCTCCATTTGCATGCCCTCCTGCCTAATTTGCACATGTAGAATAGTGACCCAGTTGCATGCAGGTGAGACTCTGCCTTTGACTTTTTCCAAATGAAGCTACAAATGGCCACAAATTTTGATGGTTCTCCAAAAGATGTGCTCTGTTTGTACCATCTTGGTGCTGGGACTGGGAGGGCTCATTGGTTTGAAGAGGGAGTTGGTGCTACAGCTGGCTTGGTGTTACACAGCATCCTGACCCCAAACATGTGATTCTTGTTGACAACAATGTCAATCAAAATTGCTAGTTTCTGCAGTACTGTAACACCTGCAGCTCTGTTTGGAAATAATCTACTGACATGCCAAGTATAGGTTCCTAATTCAGAAGGGAGTGAAAGAAGGAATGGAAAATTTTCTTTGTGCTGGATTTAATATTTACATCTCAGACTTTGCCAAATAGGTTTGTTATTTATAGCAGTAGCAGCAGTAATATTCATCAGTTTCCATGGACATAGTAAGCTTACCAAGTACAACAGTGAACCACAGTCTGCATGGGAATAATTTTAAAATGCTTTCATGCTGAGTGAAATAGTTTGTATTAAATGTAAGAGCTAAATGCTAGGTTTCTCTAGTGCCATTTCTGGGATTTCAGATATAAAACTGAAAGTAATTTATTGGAAATATAAGGGGAAGGGCAGTGCTGTATATAGGAACCCTAAAGAATTTAAGGAACTAGGTACTGGTTAGGGTCACCATTTACTGTGCTTAAAAAGCAGCATATATAATGAGAACATCTAGAATTCCATTAATAAGGATGTATTTTTGATGAACTGAAAAATTAGATGGAAAAATAAGATTTTGTATGTTACCTCTTAATAGAAGCACATTTAGGGAGACAGTTACTGCCTTCTGCGTTGCTGGCATCTTTATTTAAAGGGGTTGGTCGGTGTGTCTGGTGTGTGAGATTAATCAGGCATGCAGACCACTGCTATATTTGAATCCTTCTGTTCTATATTTGGGGAAGCAGTCCTCATTTCTGAAATGCCAGACCTCCAAAATATTGTGAGAGATGCAATTTTATCTTTCTTGGGATAATCTGGGGTAAGAAAAAACAGAGCCATTATCCAAGACTTTCTAGACAGACTGTGAAAAGTGTTGAATCTGGGCAGGGAGGTCTCTGTTGATATTTACTGGTTATCCAACTGAACCTGGCCTTCGCCTTCCCCAGCCCAAAGAGCAAATCCAGCAGTAAAAGAACAGCTGAAAGCTGTCAGGTTTTATACCTATAGATAAGGTCATTCCTTAGGGGATACTTGCTCAAATGCATAATAACATAACCAGGAACGGTAGAAGACACTGAGATCATAGAATCATAGAATAGTTAGGGTGGAAAGGACCTTAAGATCATCTAGTTCCAACCCCCCTGCCAGGGGCAGGGACACCTCACACTAAACCATGACACCCAAAGCTATGTCCAATCCGGCCTTGAACACCGCCAGCGATGGAGCATTCACAACTTCCCTGGGTAACCCATTCCAGTGCCTCACCACCCTTACAGGAAAGAATTTCTTCCTCATGTCCAGTCTAAACTTCCCCTGTTTAAGTTTCAACCCGTTACCCCTTGTCCTCTCACTACAGTTCCTCATGAAGAGTCCCTCCCCAGCATCCCTATAGGCCCCCTTCAGATACTGGAAGGATGCAGTGAGGTCTCCATGCAGCCTTCTCTTCTCCAAGCTGAACAGCCTCAACTCTCTCATCCTATCTTCATATGGGAGGTGCTGCAGTCCCCTGATCCTTCTTTGGACTTGAGGTCTCACAAGAGCAGAGTACAGGGGCAGGATCACCTCCCTCGACCTGCTGGTGACGCTCCTTTTGATGCAGCCCAGGATACAGTTGGCTTTCTGGGCTGCGAGCGCACACTGCCGGCTCATGTTCATTTTCTCATCAACCAAAACCCCCAAGTCCTTCTCTGCAGGACTGCTCTGAATCTCTGCCCAACCTGCATGTGTGCCTGGGATTGCTCCAACCCAGGTGTAGGACCTTGCACTTGTCATGGTTAAACTTCATCAGGTTAACTTCATCAGCCCACCTCACAAGCATGTCAAGGTCCCTCTGGATGGCATTCCTTCCCTCCAGCGTATCAACCGAACCACACAGTTTGGTGTCATCGGCAAACTTGCTGAAGGCGCACTCAATCCCACTGTCCATGTCACCGACAAAGGTGTTGAACAAGACTGGTCCCAGCACTGATCCCTGAGGAACACCACTTGTTACTGGTCTCCAGCTGGACATTGAGCCTTTGAGCACAACTCTTTGTGAGCGGCCATCCAGCCAGTTCTTTATCCACCGAGTGGTCCACCTATCAAATTGATGTCTCTCCAACTTAGAGACAAGGATGTCATGTGAGACAGTGTCAAACGCTTTGCACAAGTCTGGGTAAATGACATCAACTGCTCTCCCCCTGTCCATCAGTTCCGTAGCCCCATTGTAGAAGGCCACCAGACTGGTCAGGCAGGATTTCCCGTTAGTGAAGCCACGTTGGCTGTCACCAAGCACCTTGTTGTTTTTCATGTACCTCAGCATGCCTTCCAGGAGAATCTGCTCCAAGATTTTGCCAGGCACAGAGGTGAGGCTGACTGGTCTGTAGTTCCTCGGCTCATCCATTTTCCCCTTCTTGAAAATGGGGGTTATATTCCCCTTTTTCCAGTCGTCAAGGAACTTCCCCTGACTGCCATGATTTTTCAAATATGATGGACAGTGGCTTAGCAACTTCATTTGCCAGTTCCTTCAGGACCCGCAGATGGATTTCATCAGGTCCCATGGACTTGTGTACGTTCAGGTTCTTAAGATGGTCTCAAACCAGATCCTCTCCTACAGTGGGCCCAGGGTCTTCATTCTCACAGTTCCTGCATCTGCTTTCCAAGACTTTGGTGGTATGGTCTGAGCATTTGCCATATATTAGAAGATAAAATAGAGCAGACTGAAGTTCAAACACAGGAAAATCTAAGCTTTATATGGTGAAAGCTAAAAATATTTTGGCAGATGAGTGGAGGCTTTTGAGTGAGGAATTGCTTGGAAGACCTGGGAGGCTGGTTAAATCTTTGGGGATGAGAGTTTGAAGACTTAGATGATACAGATAATGGAAGAGGCAGGTTGGGAGAAGAGGCCCATTGGAGGTGAAAAATCAGCTGCAGGAGCAGGTCTGAAGCCATACCGCCCTGCTGCAGTGGTTGTGATGTCTGAAATGTCAGGAGGGACTGAAGCATTGCTTTGGGCAAGTGGAGGAGCTGCCGGTAACTGGGGAGCTCTACAAGAGTAACCCTAAAAAATGAGGTTGAACCTAGGATAAAGCCTTTTATTAAAGTGGAGATTTGGTCATGGCATGGCGCTGATGGATGAGGCTGTCTCTGAGGCTCTGGGTTTTTTTTCCAGTAGTTTGCAGTATTTTGTGCTAAACGGATTGTGGATAAAAGCATCCCTTTTGAAGGGATTCTTCTACTGCATCTTTTTGGATTAATATTACTTATTGTTGCTTTTTGTCTTTAACTTACCCTTTTTCTTAATGCAGCATCACATTGCAAATCCCCTCAGTGGGACTATATTTTGGCCTGAGCCTGGTCTGAAAGCTACATCTGAGGCCAGTGCATGGTTTGATAATGTGTCAGTGCATTCATCTCTGTTGGGAAATGAGCCTTATGCTCACCAGGTTTAGCTGGCATGCTGTAGTTAAACCCCTTCACCATGGTGTGTGTTTGAAGCTAGTGCTGGATTTTCATACCTTCTTAGTGGGTTTATCCTCTCCTGTGACTTGGAACAGGTCACATGCTAACTCACCCTGAGTTTTGCAAGGCTGTGTTCTTGAATGCATTGAACAGCCTTTTGCATTTAACTTGGTATTTGTTTGTGCAGAGACCAAGAAATTACAACCTGTAGTGATGGAAATGGGGCTCACCATTGCTGCAGGGATGACGAGCATTTGCTCGTGGACAGTGGATAATTGTGTCAGCAGTTTGTAGTCAGGACATAAGTAATGTTGGAGGGAAATCTGATTTCTGAGAGAGCTGAAGGCTGCCAGGACCTCTCAGCACTGGGATCAGTACGGGTTTTGCTTTGGGAATGTAGTAAAGGAAGAATCCAAAGAGGAGTGTTGCCAATGAAATACTTATGCTTAGTCTAATGTTGTATGGTTCAAGACACAAAAGTGATTATGAGCCGGATTTAGTGAAAATGGGTTTCTTAAAAGGAGTATTGCAAATGCAGTGGCAGAGTGTTAGAGCCTGTAAGTAAACTTTTGCTACTGGCTGAGTGGTGCAGTGGCTTTGCAGGCTGCAGATTGCTCATGCTTGTATCCAAGCTCTTTCCTGCTGCCAGAACAGCACAGGAGCCCATCCTTCTGTAATATTTTTCTCTTCTTTACATGAATAGAGGCTTGACATATCTCAAATAGACTTAGATGTACTGCAGATATTTTATAGTTTTAGCATGTATTGTGCACAATGTATAATTGTATTTACTTGCTGGCAATAAAGAAGTTGTAGGAATGAAAAAAGCCCATGTTGATGCTGTATTCTCTCCCTTTTCATACAATGTGGTGTGGGAGAGATTACTTTGCTGAGATAAAATTGCAACATATGAAATCCCACACTGAGCACTTCAATGCATTTTTTTGTACAAGGAAAGCAAATATGAAAAAGAATGGAAACAAAAGTCACTGTTGCTTTTCTTCAGTTTTGTTTTTTTCTTAGTGTGTTTTTCATGCACAAACTTTTGCCAAACGAAAGGGATGTGTGAAGTGAAAATCGGAGGGAGAAACCTTAAAATCCAGTATGTTAGTCTTTCAAATACAGTTCTCCTCCTTGAAGTGCAGGGCAATGTGGCTGAATAAACTCTCTGGATTATTTATAATCATCAGAGCCATGGCATTAGCAAAACAAGGAGAAAACACAGTGCAAATGATCCCTCCTTCACTGTGCTAACTGCATCTCATGAAAACATCATACTGCATTTCAGGGTGTCTTTGTGCAGTTGAGGACTCCAGCAGGACAAGTTTCACACCTTTGGTTCTGTCTGTAGCTATTCTTTCCAAATATGTTTTGTTGAGATAAAGCATGCTTTTGACTCCAATTTGAGAGTTCACCTACTTTTAACTATCCTCCGATATTTAGCATAGCTTTCTGAAGGCAAGGAAACTCCAGCTGTGTGGAAATGGTAAAAATGGGTCCTGTATAAGCAGGGATGCTTTAACTTAGAAACAAAAAAAGATTTATTGTCAACCTCTCTGGAAATAGAGGAGTCGTCAGTGAGGTCCATGTGCATGCCATA
Organism: Ara ararauna; assembly: GCA_028858755.1. Classification (NCBI taxonomy): domain Eukaryota; kingdom Metazoa; phylum Chordata; class Aves; order Psittaciformes; family Psittacidae; genus Ara; species Ara ararauna. Next base: position 8,547,223 of record CM054385.1, read on the forward strand.
GCTTAACACAATAGCAATGTTTTGTATTCAGAAAGCTTAGCTCCAGCTATTGCAGAAAAGTTGGGGAGTTATCATTTGTAGATAAATCTTGTGTCTAAATTGTACTTCTTGGTTGGTAATTTTACTAATTAAAATATCTATCATCCACACATGGCCTCAGACTAATTTCGAGTAGGAAGATGACTGTCTTTAATTTAATGAGGAGTTGTACATGAACTGCAGATTCTTATCCGAATGGCTGTGCTGCAATTTATCACTGTGTTACGGCCAGGACATTCCCACCGCTTGAGAGGTGTTAAATGCGTACTGAGTGAATTTGGACAACACATGTACTGACAGCATTACCTCTGTTTGGTAATTCTGTCACTGAGCCACTGGGTGCCATGCTGTGTTGGAGGAACCTATTTCAGTAGGGCCAGGGGTAATGGTTGTTTATGGAAAAAGGGTAGATTCAGACTAGCTGTAAGGAGGAGATTTTTTTTTTTTTATGGTGAAGGTGCTGAGCCATTGGCACAGGATGCCCAGAGGAGCTGCTGCTGCCCCATCCCTGGCAGTGTTCAAGGACAGACTGGGCAGGGCTTGTAGCAACCTTGTCTAGTGGAAGGTGTCCCTGCCTGTGGCAGGGTTTGGAACTAGATGATCTCTAAGTTCCCTTCCAACTCAAACCAGTCTATGATTCTAATTCATGCATTTGCTTTGGAGCTTCAGACAGTGAGATCACAAAATGTACCAAGTATAAGATGCCCTTCACCTCAGGAGCAGGACATGGTTGGGACTGTGAGGGTGAGGCCATGCCATTTCTCAGCGGAGATTTCCGCACAGGATCCCCGCTTTTGTGGTCTTGCTGGCATTAAGCACTAGGAAATCTGTGTTTTCTGCATTGTCTCTGCATTGGAATGGGAAACAGCATTCCCTGTTCACTAATGTGCATCATCAGTCTTTCGAAGATGCTTGATTTCTGTTTGATTTTTAATTATTATAATAGTTAAGGCACTTAACATGCTTTAGTGATTTACTTCATTTAATTGGATATAGTGATTAGAATATCTTTTATATTACCCTCACTGCGGTTTTAATTTAAGATTATAATCTCATGTCTCTTTTCAGATCCTCCAGCTTCCATTGAGATACTGCTTTTTCTTTTCTGATTTCATTTTGTTTATTCACTTTTCCTGCTGATTCAGTAAACGTGCTGCTAGGATGATTTCTCAGGAAACCTGAGTGTGGTTGTACATTCTTTCTTTCAGTGCAGACGCTAATGAATTAAAACAAACGAAAATGATGCATGAGGCCATTCTCAGCCTCTGGAGTTGTGTGTCGATTTTTTTCAGTCATTTATTAGGATTAAAATAAAAAAGAAATTATTTTCTTGATGGTGCCTAAAGGGGACATATAAGGAGATGGAAAAGTCTTCATGTGTGGCATGTCCTGCTTTAGTAGATGAGTGATGTACAGGTTTTAGTATTTTGATGCAGTGTGTCGTGTTACCCGATGTAGGAATTACTCTGGTGAAGGGAACTGAAGTCCAAGGTCCAGTCGTCACTGCCCTGTGCTGGAGGGCACAGAGGGAAGAGGATGAAGAGAAGAGGGTCCTGGAAGCCAGGCTAAAAACCTAATTCTTTATAATCTTAGAAACAAGCAAGCACTTCTCCAGGCTGACAGTGGTGGATTTTCTAAATTAGTTTGAAATGTAGAATAGCATGTTCTTTTTTCGTCTTGGTGATGCACAGTCACAGATAATCCGGCTGGCTTGTCACTGTTGAAGTACATAGCATCTGTATTTTGTCTCTGCTGTAGTGCTAAGTCCTAAGTGTTCTTTCATGGGGAAAGGGCCAGTGCAAAAACAGGCACGCACAGGAACTCGGGGAGTTTACAGATCCGTTAGGAGAGAAGCGGTTGCTTTGTGAAATTCCTATTTGTGATTAGGCTCAGAAAGCCCAGAGGTCCAAGGTAAAAGGCTTCTCCATGCTCAGAGGTTTGGCCAGCTGAAATATATGGAAGTAGTAAAGCATTTAATCTGCTTTCTCTTCTCTTCACCAGCACAGATGCTGTTATTGCAGCACCAGGGCTATGGCTTGCTTGAATTCTGACACAGAACTGCCATTGCAAAAAGAAAAAAAAAATCGTTATCATTAAAACATGACAGTGATCGTGTTCAAACAGAATAAAGGATGAGGTCCCCAGTGCAGTGCTCCTGATCCTGCCCAAAAGTGGCCACTTGGAGAAGAGAAATGGGGCTCATCACCCGCCATGCCCCTCCAGCAGGAGCTGGAGACCAGATCAGACCAAAGGGCCTATTCCTTTTTCTGTCCAAGACAACTAATTAGGTGAAAGCCATGGGAGCATGTAGGGCTTCAGAAACAGTCTTTGATGCACTAGTTATTTAGCCTGTGTGCATTTGTGTACCGCTGTGCTGTATCACCTTTCCAGGTCATGTGAATGCACCTTCCAAGACAGATCCTGGTGCCTTTAATCACTGTGAACTTTATTCTGGGTTATATCCCAGTGAAATCAATTAGGTTTTGTGCAGAGGAAGGGGCTACTGAACAGAACTATGAGACCAGAGCCTGGCTCTGGGTGACCACTGCATCTGCTCTGACCATACCAGAGCATCACGGCGCTCAGCAAGGAAAGCAGGAACTGTCGCTACATTAGCATGAATTATTAAAATGGCTCCAGTGTTTGGAGCTGCCAAGTATCAGGCCTATCACACATATCCTAAAGCAGTCAAACTGTTGTTATGAGTGTAAAAATACTAACAAATCATTGGTTATTTAAATGGAATCATTTAGGGCTCATCTGGCTAATGAGGAAGAAAAAACTGAACACTTCTTTTCAGTTTGAGAGACATACAAGATCAGCTTGTTCACTGGAAGCTATCAGTGTACATACCTCGTTAGCTCCCTTGTGTAAAATTCCTTATCTGTGTCTTATTAGTCTTTCATTAATTAAAGCTACAGAATTCTGTGGGTTTTGTTAGCTGTTCTCTCAGCATGAAATTTGGCTTCTTCTGCTGGAAACAAAGCTCAAAGATTGAAGTTTATTCTTATTGTGTTCTTTGAGTTATTTATTTCATATTGCTGTCATGCACGGTTGAATTTATATGACGCTCTGACGACCTTTAGAAATTCCTCTGATTAAATGCTGTTTTACTTCATTATGACATTTCTGTACTTGTACTACCAGATTTGATGTGTACAGCTTAATAACATAACCAGATATGAATGCTAATAACTTTACAATTCATTGCATTGCTATTTTTTAATGTGGATGAATTTAAAAGCAAGTTTCTCTTGCTGCAGGCTTATATGAATCATATAAATTAGAAGGTAACAAAAGAACATATTAGCATTTGTTAGCCTGGATGCACAAATTTTGTAGTAACCATTTTAATATGTACTACAGCTTTTCCAGCCTCAAGTTTAATATGTACTACAACTTTTCACCCTTGATTTTTCAACCAACATCATAATTGAATTGATTTCCTTCTTGCCTAAGGATAATGATTTTACACTGATGGAATCATTATTAGATTCTAAGGATTATACTGATGTTGCCTGGTTTACATAGAGCTAAAAAAAATCAAAGTTATTCAACTGTAAAATACTTTTACACAAAGGCTGCTGTAAGTCTGAGATAGATGAACTAATTTTTATGTTTAGAGTTGTTAATATCTAGCAGCCGTAACTGGAGCAAACCTCTTGATATAGTGGATGTAGAGTGCTTTTGGACACACGGCCCCATTGCATGTCCTTGAAGATTGGCAGGTGGTAACTTGCTGTTGCTGGCATGGAGGTGACGCTGTGAAAGCATGTGTTCATCAAAGCAGGAGATGGCTCTCTACAGATGTTCACAGAAATTACTCTGAAACCTCCTAATCTACAGACACATCTGATAGTGGGACAAGAAGCAGAGAAAAGTTGGAAGAGGGCAAAAAGGAAGATACTCCCTGGGGGACAAGCGTCTTCAGTAGTAGGGATCTGGTTATCATTTCAGTTTGTATCTGCAAGATCTGCCCATGTCCCATCACACCTTCCTAGGTGTTAAGAAAGTGTTTTAACTGATCCAGAGCAGGTGAGAACCTGCATCTGCTATTTTCTGTCTGCACATCCAAGCATTGCTTCTTGAATGTGCAGAGGGAAAAGATAGTCCAGGTTAAACATAACTGATGAATTTCTGCTATCCTGAAAAACATTCCGTGGGTAGTTGCACTTCAGACTGCAGAATTAGCTGTTGAATTAATTGATTTTACAGTTACTTCCTCGTGTGCAAGTGGGTGTTGGTCTGAGTGGATGTGTCAGAAGTCAGGATAAAAGACATTCACCCATATCTGTTGAGTAATCAAAAATCAGAATACAATATAAACATGTGCAATGTTTAATCAGACAAAAGAGGAAGAAAAACTTTCTTATTGCCCTTAAGTGTATTAAACATATTTTCAGTTTTTACTTGTCAAATACAGGAAACATGACTGCTTGCTTACTGTTATGCTTCAGTCAGTTTTACTCACTACAGAAAACAAGAGTAAGGAGCAGCACCGATTGTTAACTTGCATGTACTCAATTAATTGCATAAAGTGATCAATAGATGAAATCAAATGCTATGTCCATGCTGCATTAAGATATTACCAAACTACTGTTCTTCTTGGCTACATTAATATGGTTTAAGGTATAACATACCAGTTCCGTGTGGTTCAGTAGTTTCTTTAAGATGAGATGTAAATGTGTCTTTAAAACAAGAAAAAACAAAAACTAGGTGACCTAATGGTAATAGAGCTGTATGGAACTCATCTCAAATACATGTTAAATTTTCTTGACACCATTACCCTTTTCCTTGGGAAACTTCAGAGTGCTCTTGGCTCATCCATTATCAACCTTCTGCTCTTTGTTCTGGGTATTCTCATCAGACACAAAATCCCATCAAGCTTCTTTTCAGTATTGCACAGGGCTTTATACTATTTCCTATGCTCAAGTTTTTGCCTGTAACAACAAAACAAAATAATTAAGGTGGTTCTAGCACAGTTAAATCAAGACAATAACAGGAGACGAGATCTTTGGATTCCAACTCAGGCTCTGCAACTGATTTATTGAACAACCTGTGCTAAATTGTTGAGCCTATTTGCTGCCGATTTCCTGTCTTTAAAGACATGTTGCGTCTTACCTATGTGTAACATCAGTCACAGCACTTGTTGACTTGTTTTTGTGGGGTGTTTTTGAAACACAATGCTCTGTAGCATTGCAATGAGGTGTGTGGACCTGCTGAGACATGAGAGTACACAGCAGGGAATTGGTCCTGGTGTGGCTTTGTAGATCTTGGTTTCAAATCCCTCTTCTCACCCCATCACGAGAACAGGGGATTTGGGTGCCCCACTGGTGTGTGCCTGCAGTTGCATGGTGTGGTGTGAGCTGCCGTATTCCTCAGGGAAGCACCAGTCCCAGGTGAGCATCTCCTATCATCTTGGCTGAAGGTGATGTCCTTGGGTAACCCAAGGGAATATGTCTCCTTTTGACATGGACAGAAATATCCCTAGCAAATCCTGGGGCTGTTTCCAGCTGCTTGGCAGTGTTGCTGTGGACATGGCTTATGCTCTGTGAGAACAGAGTGATACCGCAGTGCTAAGTCCCTGGTGAAGCATTAGCAAACTTCAGCAGGAGGAGAATTCACCCACTGTCTTTTAGTTCAAGGTCGAAATCCCTGTCTGCATGGCTGCTGGATGCAGAGCAGGCAAGAGGGCATGGTCTCACAGCCCTAATGTCTCTGCTGCTTGTATCATTTTCATGACTGGTGTCAACTTGGGGGTATTTTAGTCCCCAAAGCTTGAATTCTAAAAATTGACCAGATTTCTGTAGATCTCTAGAGGAAGAGTAAAATCTGTTGCTGTTTCAATAAAACCTCATTATAGACTTGGTGTTACATTTCATAAGGGATCAGTTTGTGAAGCATCTGTTATTGCTCTGCTGGAGAAGGTGGAGAGCAGAACAGCAGAGAAGCTTTAAGTTGAGTTTGGGGGATCAGACATAATTAGCAAGTTGCTAAAGACTTGCCATGTGCTGTAATTAAAGGGCTGCTGTCAAAGGCTAAGCAGGCATAAAAATGTATGTTCCTCTGCTGCTGTCCCCTCTGGTGAGTTCATCTTAATTTTCAGCATTTGATGGAGAATTGAATTTTGAGATGGAAAAGGGAATATCTTATTTTAGCAATACTTTGATAACTCTTAGTGCTCCTGTGTGGGCATCCCATCTGCGCAGGCATGGGAGGAAAGGAACTGGGTCCTTCCACATTATCATATGGGTTCCCTAGGGGATGTGCTGGCAGCAGGCTGGGTAAGCGACTGTACCCTCGGTAGCTGGACTTGAACACCCAAATACAATGTACCACTAGAGGAAACTTGGACCGCAAGCTTGGAGATGACCTTGTCCTTGGCACAGGTTATTCCAATGAGGAGATGTATCAAGTATGTCTAATGGATGGAGGTGTTCCTAATGACACATGTCAACATTTGGCAGATCCAAGCTCTGATGGTGTTGCTGTGATTGCAGTTTAGATATGCGTTAGCTTTGCGGTAGCTGGCTGGGATCCTGCAGCAGTTCAGCTGCAGTGAGGCTGAGCTTGGTGCACTTGCAAAGTCCATCTGAGAACCTTTGAGGAATGGCAATGTTTTATCAATTTCTTCATCCTACAGCTCTATGCTTGGGCAGAGAGTGTGCTATTGCTAGCCAAAACTAACTTAAAATTGTGTGGGGCTGACAGAGATTGCTCTCATGGGAGTAACTACAAGATAGATACATCCTGTAGCTGTCTACCCCCCTGGTCAGACCATGCTTTGAGTAATTAGGACACATTCTGGTGGACTCGGTGGTCTCTCTCTCCAAAGAACAGGAATAGGTGTCAGCAGTTATAAAAAGCTAGAAGACAAGGTTTGTATTTTCTGTTGTTTTCTTTCTAAACAACATCTCATTTGGTTCAAATGTTAATATTGACAAGTGTATTTTATAATTTGCAAATGCACGTTAGGCTGAGATGGTGCATTGGTTTTTAATGTTTAATGCACATAGTTTAGATTGGATGCATTAATCATGTTCCTATTGTCTTTGTTATGTTAATGGGAGAAATAAGCTTTCTTTTTTTGCATAAAAAAAGAAAATGGGTTAGACTTTTTTCTAAGATGCATTGTATATCAGCAGCTAATGAAGAGGAAATAATGATGACTCTGCACTGTAATATGTATTAGAACACTAATTAAACTATAGCAAAACTGCTTACGGATGTCTTTTAAACACCTGCTTGGTTATTTTCAGCCCCATGTGTTACTCCATTTAGCAATGCATGCATGATGAGAAGACAGAGTTAAGACCGAAATATGAAGCACAGTACATATCAGCCCTCGTTTTTGAGATGTAAAAGGGAATGTCTTATTTTAGCGATACCTTGGTATCTCTCTTGTGTGGGTGCCGGTCTGCGCAGGTATGGGAAGAAAGGAGCTAGGTCCTTCTAAATTGTCATTACAGCCTCTCTAGGGGTGAGCTTTACGTATATTTCAAGAAAAGGATAACATGGAAGGTCATTTCATGGTCTGGGCTTTCTGTTGCCCATTGCAGGGATAGGGAAAAGAGTCAAGATACGTTGTTTTCTAACTTTGTGACTTGATGAAGCATGTTTTTAAGGCAAGAGTTCCGATTTGGGCTGTGGTCTTATATGTATATTAGTCCAGAATGTTATGTATTGTATCTCCAATATTTGCTTATCGTTAGTTTTGAGTGTGTCTTTTCAAAGACTGTTAAAAGCTGTGCATCTAGAAATAATATTTGCCTTCATTTTGAAAGCTATGCTTTGAAGTAGTCTTTTACTGTAATGAGAAACCACAAATATTTCTACTCTATACCCTATTTGCTTTTACATTTTTGCCCATTATGTAAATAATTGAATTATGAACATGAATTATAAATGCAGACCCTCAGCCTAATAGTCTATAATGAGAATAATAAAAAATCCCAATTAGAAAAGCAGTTCCCATGTTTCTGTAATGGGCAAAGGCTTTATTTGTGGGCTTTGAACTTGCACGAAAGGAGCTAGATATTATCAGTAACTTGTTCATGAGAATCTAAGGCTAGCAAATCAGGAAATGTTTACATGGGACATCTTTATTTGTTTAGGCTGGAGCATGTTGGCTGAGGCTTGGGTGATCCCTGCATTTCAAACAGCAGGACAACGTATATGCAGCTGTTTTCAACCTAAGACCGAGCCTTTGTTAAAGGCTATTAAATTTTGGTGGCTTTATTCCAAATGATAAAAGTTGTTTTAAACTGATGATATAAAAATTGCCATAGAAAATCAAGGATGTGCAAATATTTTGGTGGTGTCAGGCTAATGTGTAAAAGCACTGTTTCAGTTTGGGATTATTTTTTTAAGCTTCTGTAACAGATTAATGGCTCCTAGTGAAGTTTGGTTTGCTGGTTATCCAGCACTTGCTGCAGTGCTTAGCAATATCTGGTATGGCTCTACCAATAGGTAGAAGCATGTTTATTCCATGAGGACCAGATCACGAGGGGAAAAGCAACAACACAGGTAGCAAAAAAATGCCAGACTGAGAGGAAAAACCATTTGGTGGCAGTGCCTGTTATCGCCCTGCAGAATGCTAAATCAAACTTTTTTTTAAATGAAAAAGAAGAAAGAGATGTGGAGCAGTACTTAATTACAGGTTTTCCGCAGAGAAAACCAGGATTAAACATTTTTGTCAGTTCTCTCTCATCCTCTTGTAACCCAGGAACACTTTTGCTTCTTAAATATTCTATTTTAAAGAATTTGGATTTTCCTGTTGAAATTGATACCTTGATAAATTTGTTTGTGTAGACCCACTGATGACTTTTCTGCTTTGTGAATGCAAGAGATCATTCAGAATTGCATGTCACTCATGTGAGACTACATGGAAAGGGATTAACAGTAAGGTTGAATCTTCAGAATGCTATTAACAATACTATGATCCACTTTGCTGTAGTCCATGAGGGTAAAACAGGGTTATATTTGCTAGGAAACATGAAGGAGAAGAGGACTTGCCCCAAACTGTATATCCAACAGACAGCAGGCTTCTTTACTCCATGCCTCCTCACTTAGGCTGCATCGAAGCTGACCATAGGTTGTAAAAAATTCACTTACATTTTATGTGAAGGTGCAAACAATGGCTACATACTTTGCAGCCGCTGTACCTGCTCATGTTCCTCACCTTAGAGCCTGCCTTAGAGAGTGACTGCTCAGTATTCCCCTGATACTATTGAGTCTTCACAGTGATTCAGCTTCTTTTCTCTCACAACTCTTCCCAAAGGCAATCTTCCCTGACCATACCGTTCACATGCTGAAAGGTATGGAGCTGTTTGTGCCCAGAGCCTGAGCAGACCCCAAATGAGCATGCTGAAGGTGATCAACTCAGATTCAGAGCTTTTTAATTTTTATTTTTTATCTTGACCATGAAAATTTTTTAGTGATGCACTAAATCCTGAGATAGTTACACATTTAAATGTAGAATGGCCACATTTCTCATAGGGTAATGTATTTAAAATTAATAGGCAATATTTCCATTTCATAGATCTGTCAGAATTCCTTCTCTATTTTGAAATTTTTTGGTACTATCTGCAATTTTATATAACCCTATTTCAGGTGGCCATCGTGAGCTATGAATGTTTCCATCCTGTACATAAGATCAGTTTTGCCTTACGTGGATGCTACTGTGCTACGTAACTTCTGTTTTGTACCCTAAGTGTATCAGTGAAGCTTGGGGTAACTTAATGCAACATAAACAAAGAGGGTATAGTTGAAAAGGAAAAGAGTGCTGGGGAAGTTCAGTGGCATGCACTGGTATGATTTGAGTCCCAGAAATGGTAACAGATTTATGACATACCCAAGGGCCAGATGAGGTAAGAGGTGAATGCAAAGGGTGCCAAGTAGCATCAGATGCCGTAAGCCAGCACGATTGACCAGGTGTAGATTTATTGAAGGAAGAGAGGGAAAAGGAAAATCTCTTCAGACAGGGCAAACCACCAAGACCTCACAGAGTCTAATATTATTGTGAACAGATGCTCCAGGGACTGCAGTAATGGAAGAAGATGCCTTTGGCTATGAGGTTTGCAGCAGAAAGTAGCAGCATACTCCAAGTGTAAGTCAAAGGACTTGCCTAGGTACAGCAAACAGCTAAAAACCCCTGAAAACCCCAAGCAGTTTTGTCATGTGCATCATTGGGGTAAGTAGTGGTCTCAGCATAGCAGGTACTTCAGCACCGTCAGTGCTTGCGGAGGCACCAGAGCAAAGCGTAAATGCATTTGTGCAAAGGAACTAGAGGGCCAGAAACTGAGTGTTCCAAAGCCCCAGGGGGGTGTTCAGCCATGCTAAGGAAGCCTGCTTGCTTGGTGACACCAACTGTACATACCACTGCCCCTCTTTAACACTGGTGGTACCCCTGAGAGTAGCTGCTGTCAGCAACTCTCTGAAGTCACCCTTCAGTGAAGTGCTGAACAAGTACATTGAGAATTTCTGAGTAATGCGTACTCATCTTTACAATTATATTCTTCTGAGGTTAGGTGCTTTTCCTTCAGTTATGTGAGAAATTGTGTCTCAGTACTGTGAAAGGAAGATGTAGGAGGGGAAGGAAGGCATCTTGAAACAGGTCTTTTTAAGCCCTTCTACGTGCAGTTGTGCTGGGAAGTCTGGGGGGGGGTTTGGCACAGGTCTCGGGGCTGTGTGTCACTGGTGTGACTGTGTGAGAGCAACTGTCCCCACCTCCCTCCCTTGTGGCTTCAGAAGTTGTGCTCCACCTCCAGAGGAGGTGAGACCAGTGTGTGCGAGATAAATGATAGTCCAGAAGAACTGAAATAATAACCCTCTGGAGGGTATCTGCTCCTTTCTGGGGTTAAAGCAGTCTCTCCATGGGTCCTTCCCTACTGGCTCCCCAGTGCATTTCAGGTGAACCCAGAGATCTTAGCTTCTAGTGCTGTTTAACTGCTCATCTATATGAGCAGTATACTTAGGCATAAATCATATCAATCTAATCACAAACCCAAACAAACCAACAATTAATCAAGTCCTTTATTTGTTAGCAGGCAAAAGCAAGCCCTCACATATTATCCATTCTGCATACATACAATTTTTCTGCAACCTTCATCAGCACCAGGAATTCAATAGCTGAGGACAATTTTTATATCAGTAAATCCAATATGTATGTCTTCCCCTTTCCTGAATATTTAAATACGTGGCTATATCAGTGCTTCTCATTTGAAAGATGATAAGGGTCGTAATTTTACTCTATCTCCTATTTCACCTGTTCCTGAATGCTGAAGGAAGGGTGGAAACTGTACTGGGGAGTTTGGTGGTGTTGATGACAACCTTGCAATACTCAACCATTTGTTAGGCCATGATGGGAGGATGAGGAGAAGCAAGCATCAGCTGAGCATCCATGCCCTGGTGAGGTGGTACCGCTTATGATGGTGGTGAGGAGATGGTGGGTGTTAGCCCTGCTTGCCCCTCCAGCCACGTGGCACAAAGCTGAAGAGCAGAATTGCCATATCAGGTAGGAAACCTACAGCCTAGTAAAAAATAAATTTCATTTCTGAAAATGAGAAAGGTTAAAATTGAGTTTCAATGTCTTGAACTGCCATCAGGGCTGTGTTTAGTAAAAAGGACGTGGGGTTTCATTTGGTTGCTTTCCGCTCGCGCTGCATTTACGTGCCTAAAAAGGTTTAGCTGTCATAGCCGTGACAAGTGCTAAAAAAGTCTTGTTAAGGTCACTGATATCAGAGAAGTGTCTCTCATACAACATCCCAGTATCAGGGCCGTCATCACTGGGAACGGGGGCTGATGTCAGACACTGTTGGCTACAGACAGGATTGTGACCCTGACATCCCGGCATGGCTGAGCTGGTGCTTCCCTCGCTGCTCTTCCTATGGAGAGCTGTGTAATGCTGTTCCAGCTAAGTGCAGAAAAAACTCTAAGCATTCATGACCTTTAAATTCAGGCTGAGGCTGAAAGATCTGATGCTAACTAAATCTGGGGTTGCTTTCATGTGTCTGAGCATTCAGGGAATAGACGTAGCTTAACATGCAAATGCAGGGCTTCCTGTGGAACAGCGCTGCTTTTCAGGATCTCTCATTTCACGCTGTTACAGCTCTATGCCCTGCTGTTTCTGTGAAAAGAGGCTCTCTGAGGGAAAGTTTCCCACAGAAATCCGAATGATGTGGTAAACACCTCCCCCCCATCCCTACAACTTAGAATGTAATTTCTAAAATGTGTGGTGTCCATCTGCAACCTGGCAATCAGCATCTTCTCTGCTGCTGGTGTTCAAAAAACACCCCCCTGCTCCCTCAGTTTTCTGTGTCTATATGTTTGTCCTCATCTATTTAAGTGAGTAGATCTTAAAGTCAGGAGCCAGAGCCTCCTGTCCTGCCATAGGTGTGCAGAGGAAGATTTTCTCTCTGTGAACAGTGATGCCCAGCAACCTTTGGCACATAGAATCATAGAATAATTAGAATGGAAAAGGACCTTAAGATCACCTAATTCCAACATTCACTTTTCTTCTCTGCATGTAAATTACGGTGCTCACATAACTTAAGTGTTCTGCGCACACAGAGAAATAGATGTCCAACACTTTGTTTTCCTATTGCTAATGAAAAATGCTGATGAAGCCCATGTACCGCAGCTGTCTGGCAGGTCCTTTCCCTAGAGGTTCCAGGTGTGGTACACCACCAGTGGAGTCTGCTTGCTGCTGTAATGTCTATTTGGCACTTCAGATGTCTTCCCTGAGCCACCTCGACATCATTGTCTTCTGTCTTTAAAGCAATGTTTGATGCACTATTGATCTGTGAAATACTGCTAATGTTTGACACTTCTCCAATGCCTTACATTTTTATTCTCTTCTGGTTTTGAGTATTTCCCATTCTATGCCACTACCATATAATTCAACATTTTAAGTATACTGTTCCTCACTGTGTCTACTTATATTTTTTAAGCTTGTCTGGTTATTTTGGCAACAAGAGAGATTGTAAGTTATGTAAGCAATTTCTCCCCTTACAAGTTGATCCCAGCCCTGTGCTGCCTCAATAAGAGCAGTGAGACAGAAGCAGCTTTAGTAATGGCAGGACTTGTGCAACTGCGCTTCAGCTGTGCTGTGAACAGAGAATAGAGCACATGACGTGCTGGAAATGAATTGAAACTACATAGAATAAGGGTTAAAAACAGATCCAAGCCTGGCTGTGGTCTGAGACTCCTCTGCAATTTGGGAAGCGCAGTTTGTGGCAGTTTAGTCTTGAGGCTGTGGCTGTGACCATGCTATGGGCTGTATGTAACAGCCCAGTTAGCACATTATCTGGGTCTAGAAATCATGGTACCTTTATCTCTAAAAGCAGGGCTTTTTATCCCAGGCATGCAGCTGGGAGTTCAGGTAGGTGTAAGGGAGGGTTCTCATCCATGAGGCTTCAAGAAAATCTGAGATGTTGGGTGAAAACCCCTTGGACAGGGGAGGGACCTGAACCTATTGCACACTTTTTAGCACATACTCCAATTAAGTAGAAAAGCGGCCACAAGCAACAGCATCTCAGTTCTTGAACTCAAGGAAGAGCAAGAGTCCTGCCATTTCCCTGCAGGAAAGGGAGATGCTGGGAAGTGATGCACTGCTCTTTGTCTCAGTACCTCAGGTTTTATTAGACTCCCCCACGATGTTCCTATTCAGGGGTCAGCCTCCTGAACTTTTAGTCACTTTTTTCGTATAAGCAGTCATTACAGACTAATGATAATCCTGATGACTGGCAGCAGTTATCGGGACAGATGGCCTTTGCTGGGAAACCTCTGCCTGTGAAAGCTCCAAAACATGACGTAAGTCTCATCTTTTCAAGACAGTCTCTTCCAGATGGGTCTAATTCAAAACATAGCCTTTCTCATTTCTTCCTGGAGGATAGCTAATTAACAGCAGAGCAGATAGCTCTGCTCCTCTGAGGGCAGGGGGCAGGCAAAAGTGGGTGTTTGATATTAAAATGTTGATGGGTTTGGTTCTAGTGCATCAGTGAGATGATGAACTCGTTAGAATAAATATTGATAAGTGTGTTGAACTTCCCATTATTCTGAATTTACTAGAGCTGGCCAAAAAGAGGCCAATTCTTGAGAAATATGTTACAAAAAAGGTCTCTCATTTCATTTTTATTATTGCTCTTCAATGACTAGCCCTAAGTCAACTTGTGTTCTCTCTCATCAGTCCTATTACTAGACTGCTGCCAAAATTTGAGGCCACAGCTGTGGAGCTCAGAGAGCAGCTCAGAAGAGGATGTTGAAATGAAGCTCTTGTCTTGCTTTCCGAGGGCTGCCTGCTCGAATCCAATTGTTTCTGGCAGTCATTTCCCAGTTGATAGTCAGCTTTATCATTTGATATGTGAACCTTTGGCTTATTTAGCCAGGCTCCTTGTGGTCCTTGGTTTGCTGCTCAGAGAACAGGTCAGCCCCAGGCTGCAGTGGGATACTTTATTCTCTTTTCCTCTTGAGCATCAAAATGGCTCCAAGGGATTCTTCTCCTTCAGGCAGGAAACCCTGGAAACTCTCTGTCTGTTAAGTTAGATGCATTACAAACTATGCTAATTGCCAGCCTTTTCTCTCTTCTCTCGCATGAGCTATAAAATACCTCTTTTCCTCCCCTCCCCAACTGCACTAAAAGTGCTCTATTTTTATATGCTTTTTACAAGCATGTCTGTGTGGTAGAAATGAGGAGTTCTAGCTTATCTTGTGTTATGTAAATATTTCTGTGCTTCTAGAATGAAATATTTCTTTTCCTTTGATCCAGCTTTCTTGCAGTCAGTTTAACCTTAAGAAAGAGTCAAAAGAGATTTATGGAGATTGCCAGTGGCGGTATTCTTGAGGAAATTGGAGAGAGAAATGAAAACTCAGAATTAACAATATAGCTCATTTGGAAATGGATGGCTAACTAAAGGAAAACATCTTGTGGAGACTTTATAAGCAGGTTTTTTGCTTAAAATAGCTGTGGCCAAATGTAAAAATAGCATTTTCTACGTTTGCATAGTGTTAAATGATGAAAGCGGTGCTTTTCCAGCAGCCTGGGACATGGCTGTGCCACATCCATGTGCTGTGGGCAGGATCGCCAGATTCTGTCCGCTGAGCTGTGGTGGAGGGACAGGGTATGGCCAGATGTGGGATGTCTGCAGGCCTGGATCTGCAGCTCTCCCCAGCACACACACACACACTGATCTGTGGGGACCATCAGCAGTGTGCCATGCGATCCCTTTCAGCTGTAGCTGTTGAGCAGTGTCAGCAGAAGAGAGGGACAGTTTGAGTCTGGTTGTAGATGATATTCTCAACAAGTGGGTGTTCCTGGTGGATAACTTTGCTTAAAATGTTAATTATGCTTCTTCAGAAGTAAGCAGTGAAGCAGCTCGGGAGGGGAAGAAGCTGCAAAAGACTTGGGAGAAGTTGCATCCTCCAGTGTGTTTTGCTCATTAAGCTCCAAAGTGGAGGAAGCAGTTTGAAATGCTGCTGGCACATTTTGCCTACAAGCACTGAAATTAGGCTTCCACTTCATATATATAAATGCCAGTGCTCGTGGGGCAGAGTACCTTACAGGGACATGGCTTGATGTTGGCCATGATGGTCTTGGTAATCTGAAAGGTCTTTTCTCACCTTAATGATTCTGTGGTTCTATGAGAGCTTGTATATATGATGGGAAAGCTGTAAGTGTGGCTGGAATTAGATAGTCAGATACCTGGGGTTAAGAGGTGAAGTCATCTTTGTGTTTCTGGCTGAACTGTGCCCTTTTTAGTGCCAGCTGATATGAAGGTGAGGCTGGAGCTGGGTCATGCCTGCGGAGACAAGAAGGGGCTGGTGTGGATGAGTGTGCCTATCACACAGCAGCAGGGAGCTATGTGCTAATATGGCTTTACTGTGCCCCTGCTATACCTCAAAGAAGCAATCGGGAATGCTGCAAGGTCCCACATGCTTGCACTTGCCCAGGCTGTGCTGTGGGCTCCTTCTCTGCCCATTGCACACGCTTACCACCTGGCTACAAATGGTGGAGCCTCTGGCTCTGCTGTTTCTCCATGAGGGTGCCCATCTTTGAATGGGCTGTGTGGCATGTGAGATTTCAGCCCATTTCAGCACCTATTTAATGAAATACACGTAGTGGTGTCAAGTACTGCTGTGTTAAACCCAGCCCAAATCTGAAACCAGATAATCAAGGTACTTTAGCAAAGATGGTCAACCTTGTGAATGTGAATGAGTGGAGAATAAAATTATGCTTGGGTTGGTAGACAAAGATTAGTATTCACTGGAAATGAAAGAGAAGGGACACTTTGCATAATTCATAAATGAGAGGGATTCCTGGTAGAAATTGAGAAGATTTTACTGGAATTACTTTTATCTTTCCTTACCTTTGTGGCTGGAGTTTTAGCTGATGGCTTTGGGCTGTGACAGGGGATTGAACAGTCTTTCCAAAACAAAATTTTAGGATAACTTCAAACTCCCTTAAGAATAGGTTGATTCTAGTCTTCACTTATTTTGTAGAGATGGGAGGAAAAGAAGCAAACAGTGTGTAGTTAAAAAACATTTAAATAACTGTAAAAATGATTGTACAGAAGATATAATAGTAGGGACTTTGTTATTTGGCAGTAATTTGGGCAGAAAGAGCTATATAGCAGAAGTTCTGCCTTGGTCCTCCTTTTGTTTTGAAGGGCTGATAGATCAGTCAAGGCTTACTGAAACTGGGGTAAGGGTTTCGTTAGCCTTGGATCAGGCCCTCAGCACTGGATACTCTGGTTGCTTGAAAACAGGTAATTAATAGTGCTTTATCTTTCATGTTTCCAAGGCAACACAGAACCCCGAGACACTGTTTTCCAGTACATGAGCAGAAGCTTTTGGCTGCAGCAGAAGAGTTCCCCTCTGTCTCGTATGAAGCCACTGTAAAGGTACCAAAGCCATATTTTCTGTTGTTATAGTCAATTTACATCCTACATCCAAAAAGTAATGACAGTCAGATGCAGCTGATGAAATGATCTGTTCTCACTGCAAAACAGCTCATTCAATCAGCTGAGAGCTCTGCTGTTCAAACAGATAATTAGTGTTGTGACAAGTGTAACTTTAACTGCCTCAGTTTGGTGGCAATGTTAGGAATTGTGACTACAATTAAATTATTTGCCTGGTTTAACCATGGCCCTCCTCGGATTGCTAATGAGAGCAACTCTTGTTAAACACACGTCCCTTTTGATAGACTCCTTTTACAGGTCTTCAGTTGGGAAAAGTGATTTATTATTTGTATCATAGAGGGAATGAAAAAGAGGGCTTTCCCTTATTTTCTCTGACTCATTTCCTTTTATGTCTTTAACTGATGGAACAGGTCATTGCTTGTGTTCCAGCATAAAACTGAAAGATCCCCTAAAAATGAAATCTCCCGGGAGACTGATCCCAATGAACACCTTTCCTTCCTGTCAATATTCCTTCTAAATTAATGGGCATGGGTAACGTATTTATATGCTCAGATCTCAGGAGCACTCGCAGTACTTTCCCTGCAGTGACAAAAGAAATCAATCTGCCCTTCTGTTTTGGGCTGCAGAGCAGTGAGCTCAGAGTGCCTACAAACGGGTCCCTATGTGTGCTCTGAAGTGCCCTGATGTACTGAAACTGTGTCCGAGGCCCCTCCAGTCTCAGAGCAGTAGGGTGCTGCATGCAGTCACTCCGGAGCACAGCTGCCAGTTGCTTTCATTCAAAAGGCAGTGTTTTTATGTTTGCATTTTCATTAATGGTCAGATGGTTTGGTAGCTGGTTTCTGGTCCCATCTCCTACCAAGGGCATGTGAACTCGCTCTGTGTGCAGCTGGAGGATTGCTGTCCTGCACCCTCACCCAGCGATGGAGCAGGAGAAGCAGTTCAGTGCTCCTTCTCCACTTGCAGCTGGGTCATTCTGAATCCCGAGGGGAATGGGGTTTGAGCGGCTGGAAGCTAAGTGGGCATCCAGGAGCCGAAATGTCTCAACAGTTGCTCTTTCCTGATGGATGGTTCTGGGCTGTGCCCCTGCCCTAGGAGATGCTTTGAGTTTAAATTACCATGAGCTGATTTAATGAACATCTTGGAAGTTATATCCTTTCTGTTGGTGCCTAATGGGATGCTTTTGATTCTTCCTTTTTCAGCATTTGCCGATGCCTTGATGTTCTCCTAGCCAAGGGGAATTAATCGCCAAGATGGAATGAAGAGCACAGCACAGAGAACAGCATGGTCCAGCTCTCACAGGACTTATTATGCTTTTGAAGGGTAAGAATGTAATCTTAGGTATGTTGGGAAGAAAGTGTCTTAGTAGCACTACATAGGGTTACTGGCATGTCTCCTGTATTTGTGCATTAAGAGACTTTCAAAGATACTTCCTGATCTCAAGAAGATCAGCGAGCAGTTCAGAAAAAGGAATTCAGTACCAAACGAGTTTATGAAGTTTTCTTGACCCCTAAGGGTGGGGAAGACGAAAGAAAAATGCACAAGGTCTTATGAAATTCTAATAGGAAAACTCAGTCACAAACTGAAAAGTCTCAAACCAGAGTGTTCAAAACCAAAGCAAATGAAAAGCATGGTGTATATTACAGCAAGTACCACTGCGGATACTGCAACATGTCAGTTAAAGCTGGTGTAGAGGACCTATGGAAGGAAAGGTGAGTGTCTGTCTATCAAAATGCCAAACACTTGAGGAGGTGAGCTTTTTGATGCACCTAACAAGAGGCAGGACAGAGTCAGTAGTCTGGCAACACACAACCACTGTCAGCAAGAGGAAAATATGAAAATAGACTCAAAATTGGTGACAGGCTGGCGCTATTTTTTACTGCCAGTCTGTTTTTATGGCAGGTGTATGCCCAGACAGACACATCTACTCTGAGGCTATCTCCTAGAGATACATGTATTCCTCTTGGAAAGATGAGATGCTACCTGCTGGTCAGACCCACTGTGGGTGTCAGAAGTAAGCAGTATGGGCAAGACACCAGCTGTGTAGGAGGAATGAAGGAGAGGATGCCACCAAGGAAGTGTCGGCCACAGCCCTTCATCCTGCAGCCAGCTGGTGCAGCAGTGACCAGTCCCACTGGCACTATCGAGGTGTCCACATCCTTAGCTGACCTTGGGAAACACTTCCAAGCCAAAAGTGAGACATTAATAGCACCTCTGAGAAACAGCTCCTACATGCATAGGGTGCAGGCAGGCTCCGCTTGCTGAGGCAGTTGAAATACCTGTGAAGTTTGGAAAAAGATAAATATCTATCCCTTTCTATAGGATTCACATCTTGCTTCCTGGTGAGACCCAGCTGTATGCGCACCAGGGAGGCATCTATGAACTGTGAGAAGTCTTTGCAGAAAAGCTCTGAGAGGGTAAGACTGGTATCTAGAGATACACATGAAGTGGCGTACTTTCTCCCCGCCATCATGTTGCAGCTTGCATATGTATACATAAGATTGAAAGCAGTGCCTCTTATAAAGCAGGCTTGATAAAACAGAGGTAACACACATTCAGTTATATCTCTGCTAAACATATCCTTTTTTCTTGCTTTTCAGGAGTTCAAAGCATTAGCATCAAACAATTGAGGAGGTTGTTTTTCCTAAGAGAGCAAGTGCCTGTTTACAAACTCATTTTATTTTCACTATATTCCATTGTTACTTTTTTTCAGACAGAAAGTTGTCAGATTAATGCACTCCCTCATAACATATATAACCTGACAGTGGAAGGCAGATTAAGGAGAAAATGTAGATCTCCAGTACTTTTTAGGGCTAAAGTGATATTAGGTTTTAACTCATTTGGTATTCATAGAGAATCTTGCGTGTTCACAACACATCTGACAGAGTAAACTGTCCAAATACAAAGTGTGGGTGCTTTAATTCTTATACCAGCTACCTCTGAGGAGGTCAGACTTTGGAAGCACAAAGAGGTGACACTGAGACCCCTCTTACGAACAGTTGTCAGGTAAGAATGGAAAAAAATCACATTTTAAGCACGATAAACCCTTTAGAAAGCAAATCTTGGGAGAATAGGGGTGCAGGGTGAGAAACTTTGAACTTAACCTCACAAACAACCCTTGCCCTCTAGACCTTCCAATCCTAAAGCACAGCATGCCTATTGCCTCTGGTGCCGGCTTCCCACGAAAGCCGTTCTGGCTCCCAGAGGGGGCACACACTGTTGCAAACATAGATATTTATTTTTAAGCTGTTTCAATTCCTTTTTTTTGGAGCATGTATCCAGTTGGTGGCAGGACTCTTGTATCTTTTCTCCTTTCCACAATGACTGTTTGAGCCATTGACCAAAAAACACCCAGCGGGTTGCCCAGTGTTGTGTTGCGCTTAGTTTGCAGAGAAACCCTGTGGATGCCTCTGTGGTGATGCTGCTGTGGGGGTGTAGCACCCACCTCTCGCCCTACAGGAGTCAGAGAAAGGCTTGGATCATCCGTCCTGGGGTTTGCCTTTCCCACTCCCCCCAGCTTCTGGCTTTGTGCTTTGGGAGCCTCCAGTGTTACTGCCCAGCTTGGAGGAATACAGCTACACTTCTAGGTATTGAAAAGAATATACTTTACAGTAGTGTTTGTTTCCCTAAAAACTATGACTCAGTCCAACTGTTCTTTCTTACTGGATTTCACATAATAGCAATTGTAAGTGATAAAATGTTGGCTATTTTTGGTGCAAATACAAGAAGAATGGCAGAAGTACCTTCCCACCATCTGCAGTTCCAGTCACACAAGTGATGTTACTCACATTTTGCATTAGTGTTGATTCTTTTTCTTTCTCCTCCCCAGGATCTAATTGCAAACCTTGGTTAGTTACAGCAGCTGCTCTGGAAAAGCCTGCACACAGTAGACTGGCTCAGGAACCTCTCCCCTCATCCTTTATTGGCTCTTCACCTTTTTCCTCTATCCTTTCCCAGTGACAACTTACTTTTACTTACAGAATCAAGTCTGTTATTAATTACCACAAATAAACATTGACCAAATTAACATAAGGTGAGGAACAGGGAGAGGTCAGCTTAATGGAAGACTAATTTGAACACTGGGGGAAACAGAGTAAGGTTGGTGCCCACCAACAGCCATCTGAAAGGTGAAACCCTCTTTACTCAAGAAAAATTACTTCAGTCTTGCATATACACTTGTAAACATGTTGGGATTGCTATTAACCCTTACTGCAGCATTTGGATCAGCTCCCTATTAGGTGGGTAGAAGCAATGCTCTAAAAGCTTGAAATATATAGTTCGAATTTGTCTGTGTTCCCAGTGCAAAGGTTTTAGTGCTAGAAAGTCTTGGGCTTTAAAATGGGAAGCTGCAGTATGTAAGGAATAGGCAATCTGCAAGGGAAAACAGGCCATACAATTTAATACTAGAGAGTGAGACACTAAGTACATGATTATAAAGAACTAACTCCTCAATATAATTACTTACTTTTTTTTCATTGTAGAGTAAACAGCCTAACTGGATACATGGGAAAGAAGTGGCTTTTTGTCCAGTGCCGCAAGCCTGCGGGCAGAGGAAGACCTCATAAGTTCAAGCATAACCTTTGGTCTCTGCCCTGTGCCTGCCTCTGGGACAAGATCGGGATGTATTTACATCCTTACTCTTCCTTTCTTCTCTCCTGCCCCTGCTTTCTGTACAGGTAGGAGTGGGTATATGGGTTGGGATTTTAGTCTTTTGGCAGGAAAACTACCACAACACAAGATCCTATCCTGCCAAGAAGCACCAGTTAGCAGAAATATCACAAAGATGCTGTAAGTATCATTTTTAGATGCAGTAAATCCTATGTGTGGAAATACAGAATCCAAACAAGCAATAATACTTTGAAATATTAGAGTATCCCTCAATGTAATAAATATTTTATTAGAGTAATAGAAAAAATGCATACAGATAACCATAGGATACACACACAACTGGAAGTTTAAGGATAAATTTCAAACTTTTCAATATGAAACAAGGTACTCGGTACATATCTCATGGAGATATATAACTAGAAATTAACTAATACAATGTAAACTGCATGAAAATGGCAATACAGGAACTTGGACTAGAATTTTGTGAAACAAGAATAGAAAGAGTCACCCTTTGTTGCATGAAACATAACTGTATACTTACTAGTAACACCTGGTTTTCTATCTCCCACCCCCCCCCCCCCCCCATTTGCAAGTGTCTGAAAACATCACTGGTTAGCCACATTGAAAAGCAACTAGCCATTTATAACTATGTATGTACAGTATATACAGATCTTGCTTACTTCAACAGTTATCACTTAATTTCCATCTGGATGTGATACTAATAAGGTAATTTACTATTTGGATGCATATACGGTGTTTTTATTCTACAGTGCTACTGTAATTTGATTAATCCTGGTTCTCTCCCTTTATAGTTCTGTGTGTTGTAATAGTACTGTGAGACTTTAAAGAAGAGAGATAAGTAAGTGTTTAAAAGGATATGGTTTATGTCACATGAACACCTGTACTCTGCCATGTATGTAGGCAGCTCTCTAAAAGGTGTCTCAAAGGCTGATTTGACTAAATTCACAACTATGGAAGTCAAATGGACCAGGTTTAACATATCATTGATGTATTGCTATGAAAGAAAACATACAATTTCTCCATAACAGCAAGCCTGAAGTGTCCTTGTGTTATTTTTTATTATAACCTACAGTATTGCCACAAATTTACTAGAATCATATAACATTAATGGGGTGTATCAGAGTGCCAGACCAGGTGAAATATTCTGAATTAGTTAAAAAGCAGCAGGAAGGGGAGTTATGAATGAAACACTGAATTAAGGATGTGGTTACAGTGTGGTGCAATAGACAAAAGAACAAAATAATTCAGGGCTGCATATATTTGGAAGCACCACATGACAAGGTAGGGAGGTGGTAATAATTCCTTTTCATAAGGCCATGGTGCAACTGCATTTCAGTAATGCTTACAACTGGGCACTTTTGTTAGTGAAACACACCGACAGGAGTTCAGAAAAGGGCAATAAAAATGATTCTGAAGTAGGGGGAATTTGGTTATGAATAAAGAACCTGGTTAAGAAATACAAGGTGGGGATATAAGTAAATTAGCTTCAAAATCTATTGATGGAGAGGAAGGTTAGGTGTCTGAAAAGGTACATAAATATATGCTGTGATAAAGCAGAGAGCTGTGAAATCATTTCTTAAGAGCAGTAGTGGAAGCCCTGCCTCTCAGACATCCCAACTTGGACTGTGCAAAACTAACACCCATACTGTGATTTTTCTCTATCTATCTTCCAGCTTTGATTTCTTGCTATAGTTAGAATTACTTATAGAATGGGCAGTAGAAAGACTGATCCAAACCTACTGGATTATGACATTGTCTTAAGAACAGCTGCCTGGTGGACATGTTTGTTACTATCTGATTGAAGCGCTGTGTCTCCGATTTAATCTTTTGTATGTAGAATGATGTTATCCTAACAATGCAGAACATACCCAAAACTGTGTCACTGCAAAAATGGAGTTTCTCACAGAGCTAAGCTCTTCCCTGAAACTCTGATCACAGTGCCACTGCTCTCCCTCACGTTATATCTGAAGTATATAATATGTAAACTGCTTTGGTTCAAGTATTAAGGCATTTTAGACTCCTCTTTAAAGGATTTGCTAAACTTTACATGGTATTTTTACTTCAACCTACAGTGAAATATAAAGAATTTAAAAACACGTCAGGATAGAAGAAAAACATGCATTAACCACTGCAGGTTTCTTTCTTAAAAAAGCACTTTTCTGTAATAACCAATTCCTTTTTTTTTTTTTTCCCCAGCAAATGAAAATGTATCATCACAACACTAAATTAAGGGTCCAGGAAAATAGTATTGGAAAGAGGCTGGATACACTGAAGATACTCAAGACGGATGGACCCGAACCTCTTGCATCCATACCTGTGATAAAGGAAAAAAGTATGGGTTAAATGAAAGCATGAGTTTCTGCTGTGCCAAATTAGTATTCTTGCTAGATACTAAGCAAAAATTAATTGTAAATTTTTATTTCTGACAAGTAATGGAAATTTAGAATAGATTTACCAAAACTACAGTAAATATTGTAAAACTATAGGAATGCCTTGCAAAACACTGAAACTGTACAAATGATCCTTACTTCCAAGGTAATACTAAAAAAGGGTAAAAAATCTAATGTTTTTAATACCAATTTACATTATAATTTACCAGTTCAGTAGAAGGAAGTTTGTCATATGTAAGTGCATGAAAACCCATTAACTGCTTTTCTTTTTAGTACCTTATTACCATACAACATACAAGTATTCTTTTTTCTCCCCATCAATAAGGACTGAATTCCTGCAAAGACAAGCTGCGACAGCTGCTGGGTGTCAGCTGCACATTTAGTAATGATTCACTATGCTAAGGCAGAGATACATCTGTACTATGGCTGGTGTAGAGAAGGTTCTGTCATTGGCTGTAACCTACTAGCTAGCCTGGGAATCAGGATCTGATCGCTGCTCATGCCATCTCCACCCTCTGTTGTTGCTTTTACTTCTATAATGTAATCTTCATTAAACTGGAGCACAAGTTCAGCTGTTGTCTTGTCCGTGTTCAGCACGTTCATATTGCTCTGACTGATGGTCCTGTACAAAACCTGCAATACAAGCAAAGAGCTGTAGTGTGACATCTCTTCCAGTAGGACCTGCCCTGCAATTTATATTTGTTTCTTAGAAACAAGATTTCAGGCATTAAAAAGATGGGATGAGAGAAAAGATCTGCTTTTTGGTTAATATGTATACTAGGGTGGAATTGCATTTAAAGAAAGAATGTAACATCAATCAAGTGCTTTTATTCTAACTTTAATAAAAAATGGCACAATGTATAATGACAACATATATTATTTCATTATATATTTTATATAATTTGTTGGTTTTGTTATTATAATTATTATTGTTATTATTAAATAATGTAATATAACAGGTGGTGAGTCACTGGCACAGATTGCCCAGAGAAGCAGCAGCTTCCCCATCCCTGATAGTGTTCAAGGCCAGGTTGGATGGGGCTTAGAGCAACCTGGTCCAATGAAAGGTGTCCCTGCTTATAGCAGAGGAGTTGGAAATGGATGAGCTTTAAGGTCCCTTCAAGATAAGTGGAATCTCAAGAGCTGGCAACAATACCTGCAGCTCCTAGTTTTGTTTGTGTAAGGAGAAGGTATTAAGTATATCACTAATGGTAAAAGAGCCACAGCTTGCGAGACATTGTTAGAACATGATGTAAAAATCTATAAAAAGGAGACACTACTGAAGCAGTTTAGATGTGGTATAGTGCATCCGCTGAACTTGCTGCCTTGCAAAGAGACAAGAACAAGCAAACTGTGGATTGCTTTCAGGTATTTTTGGGGTCTATTTTCACTTACCTTATACCCAGTCACTTCAGACTCATTCTCCATAGCTCTTACTTCTTCCCAGCTGAGGATTACTCTGGATTCGGTGACATTCCACACAACGTTTCCTGGCGGTTGACTGGGTGCTTCAAATAAACACATAATAAAAGCATGACTAATTTAATTGGTATCAGTTATTTATTCTACAATAGCAAATAATAGTTGAGATAATTGACTGTTATTGCATGTCAGATTGAAAAGCAACTCAAAGGCAGCCTTCGTTTGTAAACTGTCTGATTCAGAGACTACATTGAAAAAGAACAAGAAGGAAAGAAAACCAGAATGGCACATAAATGTTATTTCTGAAGTTGCATTATCTATTGATGATCCTTCATTAAATACAGCCAGATAAAAGCATGTATCTTAAGACACGGCTGATCAATTAGAACAAACTCTAGTGAAACACGATGGTAAAAGACAATTTGTACCTTTAGTATATTGTCAAGAATAAGCAAGTACTTCACAATAAATTATTAGACAAATGTAGTCTTAGTGAATATTCAAATCCCCACAGTGCTGATTTCCTGTAACATGTGTCTAATGTAAAAAATATCTGACAGATTTTTTTTGTTCTTTTAACTTGAGGCGTGATTTTGAAATGCAGTTTGTACCATTTCTGTAGCTGCAGTTTGAGCAATAGTGGGCTTTGTCCAAGTACATCTATTTGGGTTTTTTGTTCATTAACAATCTGAGACTGTAATTTTCAAGGAAAGTAGCATGCCTTTGGCTGTACACTTTAAAATATCTTGAAGTTACCTTTGCCTTCCCTGAAAGCTTGGCTAATACGAACCTCTTAAGATGCCTTGCCTGGGTTCAGCAGCAGCAGTCATTTTTCTGCTTCTTGGTAGCTGGTGCAGTGCTGTGTTTTCGATTTTGGGCCTGGGAATAGCGCTGATAACACCAGTGTTTCGGTTACTGCTTAGTGATGTTTTGGTCTGGCCAAGGACTTTCTGAGTTCCATGCTCTGCCAGGGAGGAGGGGAAGCCGGGAGAAAGCAGAGACAGGACACCTGACCCAAACTGACCAAAGAGGTTATTCCATCCCACAGCACATCATGCCCAGGATGGAAAGCAAAGAGCAGAGACCTGGAAGGGTGGGGGTGCACTGCATGGTCGGGCTTGGTATTAGGTGGTGAGAATTGTATTCTTTCCTTGTATTTGCCTTATCATTATTATTATTGGTGGTAGCAGTAGTGATTTGTGCTATACTTTAGTTACTAAACTGTTCTTATCTCAACCTGTGGGAGTTGCATTCTTTTCAATTCTCCTTCCCATCCCTCCGGGAGTGGGGGGAAGAAAGGGGGGGAAGTGAGTGAGAGAACGGGCTGCGTGAGTTAAGAGAGGCTTAAACCATGACATGCCTCAAGTCTGTTTCCCAGAAAACTGGTCATTTCAGTGACACAATCAATGATTAAAAGATTTTCTAAATGCATTAAGGAAAACAATTTACTGTTGCTGTCACCTAGTGGAGGCAACTGCTGCTTAGGTGGACTGTGCTACGCTTTGATGCTGAAGGTTCCAGCATTTAACACTGACTGCTTTTAAACACCCTGTGAATGTTATTATGTTGTTTTTTATTTTCCCTCTCTCTTCTCCCACCCTCCCCCCACCCCTTACTTTAAACTCTTTCGCACAGGGTAGTTCCCTTTCTTCTTTCCTTGAGTAGTCAGATCAAACCCCACCTGATTATACTTCACAAGACACAAAACTTTTAAAAGTGAGACTTAAAAGAATTATTCTAAAGTCAAATGACCACTCACAGGTATTTTTTTTTCTTGCAATATTTGAGTTGTTCTGTATACAAAATAGGATTTAACCTGATGCACTAATAGCCACTTTTTGTAAATGTAAGTAAGTTATTTTTACTTTACACCTGAGCATTAAGTATTACAGTGTATAGAACAGTTTTCACACTGAGATGTTAAAGCTGAATTTCAAGAGAAATGAGTCATTCTTTTAAATCCCCAAAATATTAATAAGAAAACTCAGTGCCTGTAGCCTGTATAGGATGATAACAAGTATCATTCTGTCACTAAGGACTAATGCAACTCAGATTAATTTACATTATCTAGAATTTTGTTTATATATACACACATGCACATATATATAAACTCTAGATTTAACTCAGATTAGCTTACATTATCTAGAGTTTTTATATATATAAACTTTAGATACATATATCTAGATATCTGTATCTATATAAACTAGATATATATAAAAATATATATACATATATAAACTCTAGATAATGTAAATTAATCTGAGTTAAATCTAGAGTTTACATATCTATATCTATCTTTTAACTTTTTTAACTTAGAGTTTTCACTTAACTTAGAGTTTATATATATATATATAAAGATTTTATATATATACATATCTAGCTATACTCTAAATAACGTAAGTTAATCTGAGTCGGTTTAGTCCTTAGTGAGAGAATGATACTTGTTATCATATATAAACTCTAGAGTTTATACATATATTTATATTTTTATAAACTCTAGATATATATATCTATCTAGATCTATATCTATTTGTATTTATATCTATATATCTCTAGATAGATGTAGACATCTAGGTGTATATATCCAGGTATCTAGATATATATGAGGTTATATATATATATATAAACTCTAAATAATGTAAATTATTCTGAGTTCATTTAGTCCTTTGAATGATAATTGTTATCATATATAAATCACATATATGTTACCTTATGTGAGCTCTAAATTTATATATAAAGGGAGGATTTATATATATATAAAAAACTCTCCTTCTCTATATATAAATTCTAGATTTAACTCAGATTAATTTACATTATCTAGAGTTTATATTTTTATATCCATATATAAACTCTAAATGTATATGTCTAGACATACATATCTATATATATACATATCTCTATATATAGATATCTAGATGTATATCTGAGTGTTTATATATAAAAACTCTAGATAATGTAAGTTAATCTGAGTTCATATAGTCCTTAGTGACAGAATACTTGCTATCATATATAAACACATATACGTTATCATATATAAAATCTATATATATGTCTAGAGTTTTTATATATGTAAACTCTCTCTATATAATCTCTGTATATAAGAACTCTAGATATAACTCATCCAGAGTTTATATATATCTATATATGTATTTATATAAATATCTTTATATATTCTAGATATAGATAACTAGATATACAGATCTGTATCTATATATATCTATATATCTCTATAGATATCTATGTATCTATATATATAGATATATATAGATAGATCTGTATCTATATAGATACATATGAGTTTATATATATAGATACAGATATCTATATATAAATATTGATATTTTTATATATATATAAAACTATAGATAATATAAATTAATCTGAGTATCTGAGTTCATTTAGTCCTTTGTGACAGAATGATTCTTGGTTTTGCATATATTAGCATCTGATCAAATAGTTTATTTCATAATACTGAGGATGTAACTACTTTGGTAGAAGGATTTTAATGACTATTCCAAGGAATTTGACCTTTCAGACAGATTTAATTGTACATTCTTGTGAGCCTGACAGAAATACTTCAAGATTGATGACCCTGATTCTGAGCTGTATTACAATATAACAGATTCTGAAAATATTTCCGTTTGTAGAAAAATTAGTGCAGCCTTTGACAATCTGTTCTTTAGCTAAATTCTCCTTAATAATAGTAAAGTTGTGATTATTCAAGGGGAAACAATGGACATGAAGGATTGTTTTGCAGGAATTGTATGAGTGAGTGAAGAACACTGCATTTCAAAAGCCATGCCCTAGAGAACTTAAAAATATGTTACAAAACCCTGAAAAATTCGGAAGTCTCTGGGTTTTTTTCCTTCCATATAACATAAATTTTTCTTTTAAAATTCTTTTAGTAACCAGAAAAACAATAAAGGTTCAATGCAGAAATTCTGTATCTATCTTACCTCAGCTCCCAGCTCAACTGGCACTGTTGACTTTTACTTACTCATCCTGTTTAAGTCACAGAGGGTAGAAAATAGAAGACCTGTGCTCAATTCAATTGTAAACCTGCCTCCTGTAGTCTGTATGAAAATTTAGGTCACTTACACATATTGTGATTAATAATTTTCATTTACCCGAAAGTGCTAACACACCTTTATGTCTCTCCACACTTGAAATTCAAGATACTTACGTGTCTTTTTTGTGGTAGCATTTACTGTGGCACTGAAGGGACCTGCTCCAGCGCTGTTGTAAGCACGGACAGCTGTGTAGTATGCCAAGTTGCTCTTCAAACCCGTTATTCTTACTGATGTCTCATTCCCTGCAGCTTTTACTCTGTTTGAAGATTCTTCTTTTTCACCATTATTCCAGTACCTAACCTAGTAGATGTAAACCAAAACCATGTAAAATCTTGCATCAAATAGACCATTCATCCACAGCACTGCATTTGACTCCTTTAAGTGCATTTTTTTCTCAGCTGAAAAAGGTAGAAATACATTCAAAGTTCAGAAATGTTTACTGTGTAAAAAAATAAATTCTTATCCATCTGCTTCTCACACTTACTGCTCTTTTAGTGTGATGGTAGGAAAAAGGAAACTGATATATCAGATGTTGCCTGGATTAAAAAGTGGCAGGAGGAAAACCATTTCTTTATCTTAAAAAGTAAACAAGTGAAAACTGTTTTGAAACAGAAACCTGTACCTGACAAAACAGTTTCTTTGGAAGTAAATGTAATTCTGAAAGAATGTCAGTTTGAAAATACTGTTGGACAGACGCATGCACAGAAAGCAAAACACAATTTCATTCTGTGCTCTTTGTTTTCAAAGATACTTGGAAGAAAATATCTTTCTTCTGGGTGCAGGTGGAGCAGGAAGAAAGCACAATATGTGCTAATCTATTGTAAATTTGTGCTGCTGTCCTGCAGCCTGCACAACCCTTCTGGCTCTTTAGAAATGGGAATGTGTTTTAAATGAGCTTACCTCATAGCCAAGTAACCTTCCACTACTCATCTTCCAAGGAATGGCAGTCCAGGAAACCTCAATGACTGAGGATGACAGACTGGTTGCAGATACACCGGAGGGTGCTATGCTAGGCTCTGTATTAAAAAAATCAGTAAATGAGAGGTGATCAGCAGCACTGGTGGCTGTAGAAATAAACGTATCTGTATTCAAACTGATCTCTTTAGCTCAATAGAAATCTGTTAAATGTTTCTGGACTCTCTGATGAAACATCTCAGATTAAATATCTGGAAGTAACTCAATTAGTCTGGAGATAACTCAATCCACATACCTTCTTCAGCTGAAAAAACAGTGGTTACTGAACTAAATGGCCCTTCTCCTTTGTTGTTATAGACACCAACTTTGACTTCGTATGGTGAAAAGGGCAAGATGCTTTCATTCCTGAAGACATATCTTGGTGTATCAGGAGAGGTGACCACAGTCTGTATCCACGTTGTGGTGCCAAAGGGGCGGAAGGCAACAACATAGCCAAATCCTTCTCCATTTTGTAACTCTTCAGGGATGGGCTGTGAGAAAAGCAGCAGATGACTGAATCTGTGATACGCCATCTAGCACTGAACATGTTCGGCAGAAAAGGAAGTACTGACAGACAAACATACATGATAGTGACCAGATTCTGGTACTGCATTTGGGATCTTGCCCATCAGCAAATTAACTCTGATACTGCAGAGCAAAATGTGTTCCTTTGAACCTAGTTTAAGGTTTGCGTTTCAGTAAGAGAACAACTTTCAGGTATATTCCTTATTTTCCACTAAGCAGCCTGGTTTAAGACACTCTTCAGTAACTACAGTTTTGGTTTTTTTTCAATTTCACAATCCATAGTTCTTAAAAAATGAATAATTAATCACTGAGTCAGCTCTTACAGAATCCTTTATAGAGTGGCTTAAAATTTCCTCTGATGTGATAAAGACCAGATAGCCACACAGAGCAGTCAATGTTAGTAACAGAATGCTAACATTTTTTTAGCTCATTAAGACAGGGATACATAATATAAAGTACTATCTGATTGTACCGGCTAACACATGCATCCTGAGTTAATGGTAGAAAAGGCAAGAACTGCACATTTGCACTGAAAAGCATAATTCAACCTTTGAGCAATATCCCTTTTTCTTCCACGCTCTCCTGCCCCCTTTTAGCATTAACATTTTTTTGAGGACAGGCACAATCTCTAACTGAATTCCCTACTGATTGCCACCTAGCACACTAACACATGAGAGAGGGAAGGCAAACACACAGAGCTCGCAGTACAGAATGTTACTGAGCACATAACATCCTAGCTGGGAAGCTGCTGGAGCCATGGAAATTCATCATTTAAGAGTTCAAATGAAAACAATTATTCTCTGAAGGAACTTGCTTGCCAGAAAACTTACATCCCATGTTATGACCAGTTCAGACCTGCTGCCTCCTCCCCCACTGACTTCCGAGGGGGGAATTTCAGGAACTGTGAAAAGGAAACATACAGCTGTCTATACAGTGTAGGTACAAGACATGACATAATATCATATAATGTTAACCCAGTGGTACTTGTATTGCTTCTGCAAATGTAGGCAGGGTGGGCAGTACTGGAAATTGCACTGCCTGTCCTGCATTCCCCTTGCTGCTCTCCACCACCAGGCAGGCCAGTGCTTTACTGAGCACTCAACCTCGCTAGCTCACAGACTATTCCGTTAATGCTTATGAACTTCTAGAAACTGCAGGCCTGCTTCGTTTTTTATTATAAACTTAAGCAGCAGTATTGGGCAATGGCCTTAATTCCAAGTAAACTCCTGGGGTTTTAACTGATGCATTCTTCTGAGCCACCTGCTTATTACAGGGAAGGTGTACACTGATCAAACACTAGGAATGAAAAAAACCCATCAAAATTAACGTCTTTCCATCTATTAATACCCTCAGACTCTGCAGCTCTGCCTGAACTGACAGGCTTTGGCATACTAAATAGTTTAAATATATTTAGATGCTATGCTTCTGAGATGTTCAGTAATGCAACACAAACTGTCCCACAGCTAAATGGAAAAAATCACAAACTAGTTACAGGCTTTTATATTCAGTGGCATTTCCAAGCTTGTTTGCAAAGAGCCAAGGATATGAATGGTTTTCTTTTTTGTTAATATTCAAGATTCTTGAATTAAAAGCAAATAAAAGAACCCACTAACCTGCCTCTTCAGTTCTTACTTTTTCTGAGGGTAAACTAGGTTCTCCACCTCCTATTTTGTTACTGGCAACTACACGAAATTCATATTCAACCCAAGGATTTAAATCCACTACTGTGGCTGTGAATGTTTTCCCATCGATCACATCTGGAACTATTAAAAACAAAAAGAAAGAAGAAAAAGGAAACTAAGCATATAGTGTCCTCAGTCAAAAGCACTGCAACAGAGCCTGTGACAAAGATTGTGTTTTACCTGTTGTAACTCGCTGCCAGCCAACTGAAAAGGGCGTCCTTGCTTGTATGGTGTAAGCGGTTACTGGGCTGTGGTTATCTGTGCCTTCTTGCCAGGAGATCTGAGCTGTGGTATCAGTTATTTCATCCACTTTCACGTGTTCAGGGGGCCCAGGTAAGCCTAGAATCAAATTGAAAAACACATGGTCTTTTGTAAAGCCAGTACCCTGGAAATCACTACAGAGCAGTATGGATTGCCATTGTATCAGCGCCATGGGAGGAAGAAAACAATTCAGCTTGGAATAAGAACACTTGTAATTATTGTTTTACATTCGCTAAACTTAACTCTGATAATTAAATTCTGAAATACTCTGAACTGCAGCACAGGCGGCAGAGTTTTGTTTTTCACAAGAACCTTTGTTCAGCCTGATCCCTCTATGTTCCCTTTAATCTACTAATACATCTCTGCAGTCTGCCAATTTGTTATCTACAGCTGCTTTACTGTACAATGCACTGGAGCAATTGTTCAGCACAACATCTGATCAGCACCCTGAGCAGCAGTTCTGTCAGGCAAGCTTTCTATTGCCTTCTGGAAAATCTCACTACTGGGCATCCTGGCAAAAATGTCTCTAGCAAAGGCTGAAATAACTAACAGTACATCAGCAATTAAAAATATCTGGCATAGTTTAAAATATACTGAATAAGTGTCAATCATAATGTGCTTTTTCAAAGACCAAAGCTTTTCTCTTGCAATGCAGCTGTATCATCAGCAAAGAAATCTACAGTTCTAGCTTAACTGTGAGCATTCCAGCTCAGAATGACAAGAAATAAGCCTGCTTTAAACTACCCCATGCCCCTAGGACAAAACCTCTCCGAGGCTCTGGCACCAGCTGCCCAATTCTGGGCAAGATTTGGGAGTCACCAACCCCAATGGTTCAGTCTGCAGAGGCAGCAACTCATAGAATCATAGAATAGTTAGGGTTGGAAAGGACCTTAAGATCATCTAGTTCCAACACCCCTGCCATGCCCAGGGACACCTTCCACTAAACCATGCCACCCAAGGCTATGTCCAATCCGGCCTTGAACACCACCAGTGATGGAGCATTCGTAACTTCCTTGGGCAACCCATTCCAGTGCCTCACCACCCTTACAGTAAAGAATTTCTTCCTCATATCCAATCTAAACTTCCCCTGTTTAAGTTTGAACCCATTACACCTTGTCCTCTCACTACAGTTCCTCATGAAGAGTCCCTCCCCAGCATCCCTATAGCCCCCCTTCAGATACTGGAAGGCTGTTATGAGGTGTCCACGCAGCCTTCTCTTCTCCAGGCTGAACAGCCCCAACTTTCTCAGCCTATCTTCATACGGGAGGTGCTCCAGGCCCCTGATCATCCTCGTGGCCCTCCTTTGGACTTGTTCCAACAGTTCCATGTCCTTTTTATGTTGAGGACACCAGAAGTGCACACAATACTCCAAGTGAGGTCTCACAAGAGCAGAGTAGAGGGGCAGGGTCGAGGGAGGTGATCCTGTCCCTCTACTCTGCTCTTGTGAGACCTCACTTGGAGTATTGTGTGCACTTCTGGTGTCCCCAACATAAAAAGGACATGGAACTGTTGGAACAACTCAACTTGCTTGCAGCTGCCAGCACAGAGTTCCCTCCTGTCAGTGATCTGAATGACTGTCAGTGAGAAAAGATGTGTAGTCAAAATTATATCCTCCAGCCCTTAGTTTCTCTGGGAGAAATTAGGCTTCCAATTAAAAATTGAGCTACAATTCTCCCTAACTGCAAGGCAGAATGACATAATTCACAGTCATTCATCAGTAATTCATGAATTGGGTTTGCAATCTGTATCAGTTGTTTCTGTAATCTACAGTATAAAAAAGCTAGAAAATATGATTCATGGTAACTGAAGCTGAAATTTACCTCGGACGATAAGGTCCGCTGCAGATGCTACGCTATCCACTTCTGTCTTCACCATACAAACGTATTTTCCACTATGTTTCAGCTGGATGTTTCTAATCATTAAATCTCCCGATGTACTCTGTTGAAAAACACAGTTCTTATTAACATATATGTAAAAACCTTGTAATTTAATATTAACATTGTGTTTGTAAGTAGAAAAGAAATCAACTAAAAATGTGGAAGATAAAGTTGCTCAAAAATTGCATTGGCAGGCAGCCTGCAGGATAGCAGGTTATTATCAGCTGCTCCGCGGTAGTTGTCTGTAGGCATTTGCCTTATAAACATGACACAGAACTCCTCTTTTAGGTGAGAAGCAAGCTACACCATGGTTAGCTCGTACCAGGAATGAACCTCCTGACTGCTATTAGGAACCATGAAGAAAGCCACTGCCCTCAGACCAACCATTTCTCTTAAAACTCTTAAGAAAGAGAAAAACCTGGTTTCTACGACCATTAACCAGTTTTTACTTCTAGACAGAATTTGCATGTCTAGTTATCACAGATTTTTAAGGAGTTCAAATGTGTAAATGGCAAAGCTGAATTTGGTCCATTCCACAGGCTACTGCAAGCACATCTTCATTTACAGGTTGTACATTTTAGGCTAAATTCCCCATTTTATAGCTCTAAAGTTCTATTCTTTGCTCTTCATGGAATAGTTATCTTTGGTTATTTTTTCCCATCGACTTATGTCATGGCATATGGTTAATCTCCTGAATCAAGGTAAACATCTGTAAAACTTGCATAACTGTAACTTCATATCATGTTAAGGCTACTTGTATACTATTTGTTTCCTTTCAGAGGAAATTCTCTCAGATCTGAATGTTAAAAAGTTTGGTTGTTTTGTTGGTTTTTTGGTTTTTTAATTTTCTGGGGAAGCAGCATTTCACTTGAGGACAGAACCCTGGTTTGCGGGTATTTTAAGCTACTCCAGCCACATGACAGATTCTGGGGTGCAGAGTAGTTTGGGAGCAAGGGGAAGACATGCATCCGGAGTTTATTTTAGTCTTAGAAAAAAAATGCCAACCTTTCCAACCATTTCATTATTTTTCTTTGTTTAACACCCATTATTTCAACAGTACAATGCCTCACTCTGTTCAACACAAGCTGAAAACAATTCTGCCTGATCCCCTTCCACGTGTGTATAAACACAGTGGCTGGTCTGTGAAAGTGCAGATGTAAGCATCTGCAGGACAATTGAGCACTGATTGTGTACAACACATTAGAAGTTGGGTTGAAGAAAATCTAAATCCATCTAACTAGATTGGAAGGGGATATTCAGGCAATGACCAACAGCAGCAATGCATACTCACAAGCAAATCATGTTCTACATGAACTTACTTTAGGAAACCAAATCTAAAACATCTTGACAAAGGTGACTGTCAAATAGAGTAATTTTACTGGAAATAGAACCCCACCAAAATATTGTCACTGCATTTAAATTATTTGTGGACATTTTGGGGAAGAATCTCAAAGTACTGGGGAAAACACAGAGACCTGCAGCAGCAAAAAGCTCCAGTGTAGCCAGCACCCTCACCTCCCATGGCTCTGCAGACCACAAGTGATACCTGCACTCCTGCCTAGTCAGACTGGATCTCTGTCAGCATGGACAAGTCCAAGTGACAGTAAGATCACCCTCCTTTCTCCACACTACACAGAATACAAATACAGAGAAGCCTATGCAGTATGAACAGCTGCTGAAATTCCTTTTGCTCCTCCAGACTGCGTAACCACCTCGCCATTGCTGGGCTCTATGTGCAGGTGATAACCTGAAACAGTTTAGAGGCAGTCTGTTCAAAATTTGGCATCTGCTTGACTTGCCATACTCTGTGTGCAAATCATGTGTCTAACGAAACAAGAAACAACCCCAAAAAAAGAGCAGTAAGACAGTGTTACATCCTATATTTTTCTGACCATCTGGAAGACCAGGTGGTGGTCCTGTAACATTCCTGCTAACTACTACATGTTGGAGACTTCAGGCATGCATGACAGGGACTTCCAAGACATCACTATGTAGAAATCTATCCACAGAAAAAATATTTTCCTTTAGCCATGTTTACAAACAAGAAAGCTGAGGTTATGTTTGCAGAGAGACTTTCATTTAACAAATGCACACAACAACTATTGGAAGGGTTAGACTATATTTACACTTATTTACTTACCGTGACCCACATATAACTCCAGATGAAATTATTCTACTGACCCCAATGCGATACAAAGCCCATAAAATATTTTTGTGGATCTCTGGGTAACCTATTTTCTACTAACAAGCTTCAATCCCTCTTTACACAAATAAGAGTTTTACAAAAAACCCTATGATGTCTATACTTCATTTCTATATGTCCCTTATGACAAACTTCCAAGTAACATGTTCTAGATTCAGAGTTCTGAGTCAGGCAATACTCACCCTGGATTTTAATTCAGCACTCACTGAGGACTGAGGTGGGGGTGGGGGGATGTGCGGTGTGGAAAAAAGCCCCACACTTATACAAGACCTTGATTTGAAATTATGTCTGTGCTTGTTTTTAGGAAAAAGATGGAACTTGTAGTGAAACAAAGCACTGCATTTTCCAATCAGCTTTTGAAGCCTTAATTGAGCCAGTAAAACTGTCACAGTCAGGTTTTGGTATGTTTTTAACCTTCCCTATCTAATATTACTATTTGTGTACACAATCAGAGTACAGCTGGGGGGAAATATTACTAAATAAATAAAGCCTATGTAGCAATACTGCGAGGTAACAGGCTATGAAATCGGAGCATTCCCATTACAACATGACAGATGGTCAGTTCCTAATTCCCAAAACATTTCTGTGAGAATGTACATGATATATGAATATCTCATGGCTCCTACAAGGAAATCTCATCATCTCCACATGCACTTATATATAATCAATTGCAAACGGCAGAACACTCTGTGCGTTTGGTGCCTGCTGATTAAATGCTAAATCTTTCGAGGTTTTACAGGCAAAAAGAGTTAGGTGCTGAAATGTCAGTTTCAATGGCAGTAGTGTCTAACTCACTGCTATTCCTCTGTAGCAGGAGAAGTCTGGCAAGAATATGCGAAAGGAAACTTTATGAAGGCTTATAATGGCCAGTTTCATGCTTATTTTGTTTTCATTTGGCCATGGCTTTTTGTTGCTCAAGATCTTTTGTTGTAATTAATTTCATTCTCTTGATACATCCTTCATCTGTCTTAAGGGTTTACTTTTCATCTTTTCATGTTTTGATTAGAAGGCTAAATTCTAAAAACCATTAATGTCACCCTACCTTCCACAGCATCTCTGCACTGGAAATACTTAATGAGATATATAGCTTCTCACCTGGGGAGGCTCAGGCAGAATACTGAGGGATAAAATAGTGATGCAAGTGCAGGAAAAATAAGGAAAGATGGGATGGTTTTGTTCAGATTTAGGCTGAAGTTCACAAAGTCTATCAAGCTCCTTAACTTCTCAGTGCTGTGTTTTATGTGATCTTACGGAAAATCATGTGGGGTCAGATGCACAAAGAGAGGTAGGAACTTATAATACATCAGGTCTATAATACCTGGTTTCTGAACAGTGGGTTACGGGCAGCAAGCTAGCTCAGTGAATGATTTTCCTCCAACACAAAAGAAAATTCTACAGGCCCGAGAGAGAAGAAACATCCTATTTCTACTGTGCTGAAAAAAGAAAAGTATCAGGCCTTTCTATGCTGAATACATCCATAAGGCAAATGAAGAGAAGGTGTTTGCAACTTACCCCTCCAACCTTCTCAAAATGGGAAGCGTCCTTCTTGAAATCAGTGAGCGTCCCATTGAAATACCAGGTGAAGCTGATATCCAGTATAGGATCATGCTGAACCTGGCAAGGCAAGACAACGCTTTCTCCGACAGTGACATCCATGTTGGAAGGTGCCAAAATAATCCTTGTTGGCTCTGTCGAGAGCAGAAATATCAGTTACTGGATTCCTGTACTGCTGAGCTTTGATTGCTACTAATATCCTACCAAGTCCTTCAAATCTGATTAATGACAGTCACTTCAAATTATGCAGCTGGGACCTAAATACTGCTGCCTGACCCCTCTTGTTGGAGCATCGTGGCCTTGCACATTTACCAGCAGGAGCTACTTGACATTGAAAAGGCAAATTTTGACCTGCTGTGTACAGGCCAATATACTTTACAAAGCTAAATGCACTGTAACCCACAGCAATAAAACTGCCATTCAAGAGCTTGTGTGGTTCTCAGCAGTAACACCCACATTTTGGGGCAGGAAGCTGCAGCAGCAGCCACTGGGAAGATTAAGAGGTGGGAGTGACAGAAGAAGCTAATAAAATCTGGAAACTGGAGGAAATCCACACAGGGTACAATGCATTGGATATTTGGGTCTGTAAGTAGAGTCATTAAGAAAAGCTGCTTGTTATTCCAGAATCACATTAATGAAGAAAAATGTCAAGGACTGTAAATACTGGAAATAAAATTTAATTCTAGAGTTCCTTTGTACATAATTCCATTATTTGTACAAAATGGGACATTAATCATTTAGGAGCACAGTCTGAAAATGTGAAGCTGTTAATTCAATGAACAAAATAACTGTTTGGATCTACGAAATAAATAGGATATGTAATGCAATAGGATATTAGATCATTCTGAGTTTGGAAAGTCTTTCGGATATTCCAGTCTTTAAAAAGAAGCTAATGAGAAAAAAATGTTTCAGATAAACTTCACAGTCTACTGGTCCTTTCAGTCCAGTATCTCAGACAGCAGCAAGTAATGGATGATTTATAGGAAGGGAGAAGAACCCCTTTGAAAATTATGTATACAATTTG
Source organism: Ara ararauna (assembly GCA_028858755.1). Taxonomy (NCBI): domain Eukaryota; kingdom Metazoa; phylum Chordata; class Aves; order Psittaciformes; family Psittacidae; genus Ara; species Ara ararauna. Next base: position 8,586,766 of record CM054385.1, read on the forward strand.
CTTTTGAAAGACTTTCTGTTTTACTGCTAATGGAGTCTCTGAATGCTCCTTGCAGCTGGAGTTTCTACCACATCTTTTTCCATAAGCAAATAGCTTACAGTTCCTTTGGCCTAAACAGATTTTGGACTGGAATACAGAATTACCTCAAATATTTTTTTTATTCCCGTATTTCTTTCCCCAACAAATTAAAAATCCCCCAAACTTAAAAAGCATAATTGCACTATTTAGTACTTAGATAAGGGAGAGAAGGGAGGAAAAGTCTACAGAACAACCTCACATCTGAGATGTACCTTTTCAAAGAAAATCCCACAGTCTCTTTCCTCTCAACTAATAAAAGATTCCTAACAAAGATCTTTTTATATTGTTAAATTCGCAACTTCTCGGTCTTTACTTTCCACCACATTTAGTACTTTTTTCCAGTAAGCAAATGCAGACTCTACACACACAATTGTGCTGCAGAGTTTGCAGTTCAGTTTACAACACCTCTCAGATGACCCTCTGTTCCAGTTCACCTACCCGTAACTATTAAGTTTGTTGAGCCACTGGCTGTTCCAAACTGGTTTGTTGCCAGGCATGTGTAGCTTCCAGCATCAACTTTGGTCACGTTGGCTATTCTTAGTCCTCCATCCTTTAATAACTTGATTCTACAAAATTATGAAGAGATTTTAAAAGTTTCAGCATTGGTTTGTAGACAAAATACTTTATTCCTCACACTGTGAAACAGATGTCTACAAACTGCATCAATCACCAACCTGATGGTTGGCAATCTAAAATCCATCTGACTAGATTGGACTGCGTGCCTTGCCCAGTAACTTTGAAATAACTGTTTGCCATCAGTATGATGATGAAATAGAACTGTTCATAAACAATCCACATTTTCACTTTTCAGGATTCACAGATAAAGCCTAACTCTGACTGCACTGAAGACAATCACTCATTTGCACAACTGACTCTCTCGGCTAGGATTCTGCCCAAGCAAGTAAAATCCATACTCATTTAGAAAGCAAACTGAGACTTCACACTGCTGCAGACTTGTCTCAGTTTACCAGCTGTGCTGAGCAGGAGTGACCTGCAGACATCATAGAGGTATGCTTTGTGGAAGGACTGGAAGGGAAGAGAATTCCCTTCATCCCACGTAGACTCTGCCAGTGAGTCATGCCTAACAGACAGACAGCATGTAACAAACCAGAAAGATGTTTAAAATGTGGACAAAATAAGACCCACAGTACTGACACAGACAGAAGAGTGCCAGCATCCCAACAGCAGAGATGACATCCTAGACAACAGCACTGGAGGAATGCAAAGGTAAGGCTAATTTGACTCCCTCTTTCCCTGTTTCCAGACCTCCCATCTGTCATATCCTTAGATGCAGAGCCTTCTATCAAGTCTTCCCTAAGATAACCTGGAGCAGCTATATAACTAACTGCATATAAAAACATCCAGATTAATTAACAAATAAAAGTAAACTTTTTCCTGACACACCGAAGTCAAAAGAGCTTCAGAGCTTCCCTCTCAGAACCCATCACTCCATTTCAAAGGCACCAAGTGAATCCCAGTGACGCCATTATGTCAGTTTCCTAAGCATCTTAGCTAAAAGGTATTTTGGAAATGCCCCAGACACCCACATCCAGCTACACAGAATCAACAGAACAGCAAACATTAACACTCCAGGCAAACCTCTAACCACATTAGTTGCAGTCTTACACAGCTGTCAGAGTAACTATCAGCTGAGAAGGCAGCAAATGCCACAGAACTTAACATTGCTATCATCCCTTTCTCAGAAGAGTCAGGAAGATTTCACCTTCTCACTTACATGTACTTCATTATTAACCTGCTTCTGTATTCAGAACAAAATTAATTAAATACACACCCCTGCTCCTTTTTTTAACATACTTGAGGCAGATGAGTATTAATGGGTCTCCATCATTTGTCCCAACTGAGATTCAGTTCTCTATAGTTAAATATGTACTACAAAAAGTAGGTGGGGAAGCCTGCTGTGTTAGTTGGGAGCTCAGATCACTGCCTTTCTTCTCAAGGCTTGTCCAAAGCCCGGGAAAAGCAGAAGGCTCACTTGAAAACAACAGATCCCTTCTGATCTTCATGCACTGTAACTAACAGTCCAGTGTAAGCAATTCTCCATGCAAAGTTCCACATATGCTGTCGTAGCTGATGAAGGGTAACACAGCTCGAAACTGCTGCAGGGCAAGCCTGTGAAGATGGGCAAGTAGCACGGCTAGGACGGACCTGGTGAATGTGCCATCTGAAAAGTTAATTGCATTCCCAAAATAAAAGTTGGCCCATAAAAGGTATATGCTTCAGTAAGCTGCATTGCCATTAATTATTTATGCTGGTATGTTATAAATAATACAGTGTTGCAATGTTGGTTTTTCTTTTTTTGAAATAGCAATTCAGCTGAATCTGTATTTCAGAGAATGTTTAAGCTGGTAAACAAGGGCAGCAGCACATGACTCAAGTTTGATGCATTCAGTGATCTTGTCTTGCACCCTTAACTTCTCTGATCCTCCAAAAACATGTTCACTAACTGCAGACCACAGCAGTGGGAGTCTATCATGGCTCTGTAGTTATGCTGCTCCCTGCCCTTAACAGCAAGTTCACCTAAGCCTTACAGCCACATGGAAAGTGCATTTTTAATGGATTCCTTCCACAGCTGCACTGATCTTTAAAATTAAACATCCTCTAGGTATAAATGCAACTGTGAGTTGCTTTTCTTAACTATTCTGAATTTTGTATTCCCTTAAAAAAAGGTGTTGCAATACTTCATGCTGTAGCTGAGACCCACTTCCTTTGGGCAAAGGTGATGCAATAATGACATTAACAGATGCAAATTACAAGATATAACAAGTTACCTGTTAGAGCAACAGACAAAAGCATTTCATTTGGGGGAGAGGTATAAATACATGGTTTAATCATTTGCATTCGGAAGCAACCATCTTTGAGTCTTCCACAGTACTGAGGTACCTGAGCCAGCATGGTGGTGTTTGAAGCATATTTGTAATGTGCTTCGCCAGTCTCAGCACAGCCAACCTTCCTCAGGCTCATTAACTTACTTTAGAAAATACGTAATATTTGGCTGCACTTTATATTAGATGGAACATTTTAAATTAATTAAATCTTACCATATGCTTTATAAGTATTTTAAATGTGTTGGAGACATGATTAATACAGGTAATTATAATGACATCCATAAAAGGTGTTAAAATGTATCAATTACGTTGCAAGCAAGCTACTGAGTTGGACATTTTAGCTATCTGTATGCTTTGCAAAGGCTTGTATTGCAACATCTACTTTGAAGCAGTTTCTAGTAGAAAAAATGCAAAACCCAATAAAACCTCAACAGTGCTGAGAAAGCCTGAGATCCAGCAAAGGAAACACTGGGATCAGGGTATAGACCAGAAAATGTCTATGTTTATGTCTATTGTTTAATTAAACCAAATCACATTTAGAGTGCTCTGAGCTATCTGCAAGTGTCGCTTTCCTAAAATAATTAAGCAACAAGCTTATTGAAACCAAAATATAATTAAGACTCGAGTTTTCCCAAAATTGAAACCAACAAAAAGAACACAAACAAACAAACATCCCCCCCCCAACCAACCACCAAATCAATCCCAGAAAAAAAACATTGTCAAAATAAAATCTTTGCTGGTAAATTACAAAGAGAAATGGTTTACTTTTTCAATTACAAAACAGTAAATGCAGCACAGAGCCTATGAAAACACTAAACCCAGAAATGGCTCTACCCCTCCTGCTGAAACATTAGGCAAACCGGAGCTTTTAGTATACTTAAAATTATTAGATATTCGCACACTGTGATAAAACAGATGTACTGTGGCTGGCCCACTGCCAGGAAGCGATCTACATCTCTTAAAGAAAATAACACGTCCTTCGGTGTTCCCTGTATCTGCAGTCATTTTTCCCGTACATTTTGCTGAAGGCCGGCAATTCTCAAGCTGAATTCTATTTCCAAAACCTGCACATTTTTGATGCACTGGTAAATGGCAGAAACTTTCAACCCTGTAAACTAGAGATAACTGATGGAGTAATGCTTCGGCACATATCCATTTGCACAATTGGAGACTGATTTAGGACCTGCTCAGTCATCAGATCAAATCATTAACAAAATCATCTCCCCCTAACTCTGGAGCAAAATAATCTTTGAGAAGACTTTTTTTTCCCCCAGTAGTCAAAGGGATGGCATAACTGCCCCCCAACTAAAACTTACAACAGCCAAATGTCTCAACTCGTGCCCATGATCTGACTGAGAATGGGAAGAGGGATTAACCAGCTTCACGGCTCCTGACACGAGAGGCCCATGTTGTAATTATCAAAGTCTTCCTGTCCCACCCAAACCGGGAGAATGTATTTTGTATAACAGATCTTCCAGACTGCTGAGGGACTTCCATAGGCTCACACTCTCCATTAATTCTGCACAGCCTGTCAGGTTTTATTCATGACACTGTAATTTGTTATTAGTTACCTTAGTCATAACTGACCACAGAGAAATCCAACTGTGAAATGAGTGCATGTATTTCTCATACTGATAAATTGTTTTACTATTGTCAGAACCTGCACCAAATTTTCATATTTGCAGCTATTGAAACAAGTACGATTTGGTACTAGAGAGCAAGCGGTGCTCCAGAATGCCAATCCAAGATTTATCAACGTTAGTATCTGTAATGTACGAGTCTTCAAGCTATTCTGCATTCACTGTCCCATATCCACTGGTTTACAGAGCAGGGACCTATCTATAGGTTTATATAGTACTACCTTACCAAAATCCTGTTAAATTGAATTGTTGGTGCAGTGCAATCACAAGCACTGCTAAGGAGCAGAATATGTCTCAGGATCCAAGACCACAAGATTGTCACTTGAAATTTGGTGTCATTAATTAAGCTGTTAATGGATGAAAACTTGTTCCCATTGACAATGCCTTATTACTAAAATAACAATCAAACTAAGTAATCACTGCCTTTTTTATTTGACCGATTATTCAGCAGAAAAGCCAAATATTTTAGATCCTTATTGATATGATAATCAACACAAACGTATTGCTTTCCAGTTCATAACACTTCAGTACAAAGGAGCAGTGGAAAAGTGGGGTGAAACTGCCTTTCATATACCAATCAAATTCAAACCAAATTAAACCAGATTAAGTAACAAGAAAGTCAGGGGAAGGGGAAAAAAAAAAGCTCCCATTGAAGTACTGGTAAGTAAATGCATTAATTCCACACCACAGCATTTTAAACTCCAACACAAAATGAAATGAAAATACTTAATTCAAACTGTAGCGAAGATAAATCCAGTAACTTATACTTCCAAGAATCATGCAGGATTTTACGAGGAATTATTTCTCCTTTCCCTCCCCTCCCCCACCCCCCTTCATTTGGCATCACCACAATTAAAGGTGCTAGAAAGATGCTGCTTTTTAAGAGAATTATGCTGGAATGTCTCTCAGAGAAGTTAAAGTTTTCAGCACCTTTTTGTCTTTTTCTAGTCTTGGTAAATCTAGAAATATCTGGGAATAAAGGTGGATTTGTTTACAGCTGAATCACTGCTCCTCCACATGATCTCAAAGTCCCTTGTATTAATCTGTGTCCAGACAGGTATTAGAGCCAAGAGCACAGGATCCACTACAGCCAACACACAGCAACTGTCCAGTATTACAGATCAGCTAACAATCATATACATATATAAAACAAATAAATCTTTTAGGGGGTTATCTAGGTTGCAACACATTTTGATATGTCTTCTGGTTTTCATGAGTTAAATGAGCACCAAGTGCATTTAACCTTGGTTAATTGTCTAATTTTCCTTTTCTGGAGGATAAGAGAAAGTTTATCCATCAAGAGATATATGTGTCTTAGGCCAGCTTTTCGTGACAGAGGAACATACAGGAAGGCAACTATGGTTTGCATCCTTTGTTCTCTACCTGGAGACCCTGGGGACTATAGTCTGCTATCAGTAGAAGCTACTCCAGATTAATTTGGAATAAACAAAGCCTAATTGCGGCTTAATGATTGCAGATAAGAGACACTTCAGAGAAAATTTTTAAAGGTTTTATAATACGAGATGCTTGGCAAAGAACAGCCTGAGACAAGTACAAGATGCTCCAAGTATACACAATGTAACCATAATATGGGGCAATAATTGACCTCTGCCAGGTAAGAGAAGAGAATTCTTGCTAATTCTTATTATGCTCATTACATCACCCCAAATTATTTATTTCAGAGGCCCAAAGCTGCATCCTGGTGGGAAGCATTTCTTCCTTCAGTAGGCAATTAATTTCATTCCTATTTTCTGTCTTTCCTTCTGCTTGTTCTACAGTGACTCCTATGCTTTCACTTCTCCCTACATTCCACTGCTCTTCACTGTCTAGTTTTCTTTATTCATAATATTCTAAAAAACACCCTGAAAAAAAATCTGTCCCCTTACCTTAAAGAAAGCAATATGCACGCACTCTCAGTGCTCACATACAATGACAATTAAAAACCAGACAACTCCACCAGCTAGAGAGTCCTCAGAAAGACTTTACAACTATTTCAATCTACAGACAACACTACTGCACTAGAAGACAGAAGCAAGCTTTTTGTAAGATTAAAGCAAATAAACCAATGTAACTTGATACCTTTCATTTTCGTGTAGCTGCTCACCTCCCTTCTTCCAGGAACTTTTGGCCTTAGGGAAAGCTCTGGGTTTGCATTCAAAATCAACTGTGCTGCCTATTTGAACCTGAATCAGTTTCTTCATTAGATTCTTGGAAAAATCTGGAGCAGAAGCTAAAAAGAGAAGGTACAGTAACAGTGAAATAGAGCATCTTTAATAGTATTAATGCTACTACTATTCAGAGCTTACATGACACTTCTCAGATTCCATACATAATTAAAAACTTGAATTAGTCAGTTCAAACAGACCTTTCTATTGGAGATTTATGCATTTCTCCTCTTCATACTGGTACTAAATAAGGGTCTCAGTTTTGCAAAGTATGTCACCTAACGAAGCCTGCACAGATCGCAGCAGCTTCACCTGAGGTGAAGCTCAGTGAACCCAATGAGCGTTAAGCATGTGCCTAACATTATGCTTTGCTGAATGTGTGCATATATGAATTAGGTAAGCCCAGGGAGGGCAGTCAACACCAGCAGTCCCATCAAAACTCAAGGTACCGGTTTGTGTAAAACTGCATGTCAGATCAGGTACGTTAAATGACATAAAATGACAGCGCAGCACATTCTGAGTGTGTATAGTTTTCATTAACAGTTAGGAAAAGGCACATGGCTTCTACCTATACTAACAATGAACTTCTAAAGGAAATTCAGTATTCTAGGGTAACAAGGCTGAGGGAGGAGTCTGCTGATTGACTGTAACTGTAACGATAGAAAAGAAATAACTCATGTCCCCAAAACACACTGCTCTTACAGGCTTTGTTTTGAAATCAGTCTACATTGGAGGTAGAAATTGCACGAGCATATGAGCATTTAAGGCAGTCCCAAATTCAGGGTTTCCCTCAAATGACTGTCACTATTTTAGACTGAAGCATATGCCATTTGAATGACTGAGCAACAACCTCTTGTCCCCTCGATTGAGAAAGGCTGCACACACGAGCAACCTATTGCTTTTAAACTGATGTGGCTCCCTATGAGCGAGCACTGGAACTGCAGTGCAGGAGGTGAGCGCAGCTGACTTATGTGTCGAGTCAGGGCTGCCTCCAGCCCTTGCAAGCGGATTTAATCTTCAGGCCCGTGTCCAAGCTCTCATCTCTGCTCTTCCCCTAATGAATAATTTAGCTGCGTTCTGTTTTAAAGCAATGAATGATTGGACTGCAAATCCTCTGGAAGCAGATGACACAACTCCTTGGCACTGCAGATAAAGATATTAGGTTGACAAAAATGTTTATTTCAGTGATAGCATCTGATCGAGTTAAATTTGAGATCATGATGAGGTGGGAACATGAGGCAGGCGGAGGGGGTGTGGAGTGGGAGAATGAGGCTTGTGTTAGAGAAAAAGGAAAATCTTACCTACAACCCTGAGCTCTGCACTTGAATAGATGACACCATGTTTATTTTCAGCTATGCATTGGTATCTGCCAGAATCTGTCAGATTTAGATTTGATATTGTAAGTGCACCATTTTCAATTTGGATCCTTCCCTGAATATCAAGAAAAACATCTTTATTGATGATATATTTCCTATGGAAAATTTAAATTAAGTAAGAAATATAAATAGGACAGCATAAACACACACAAAAAAGGGGTAAATATAACAGCCTAATCATGACAACAGTTCTAAAGAAATGACATGACTGCATCATGGTATGGCAATGGTGATCAAATATGGAGACTTGGCAACACAGTATGAAATCGATTCTTCAAACTTGCTCAGGTTCAGAGGCTTTGCAATTGCAAATAGCCTTGTATTTCCCCAGAAATATGAACAAAAATTAGACTAGGTTCCTCATGACAGACCAGAGCATCCAAACTGTACAGATGGCACTGGCATTTTGTACTATTTAGAGATTTCACACATGCCATTTGCTAATGAGCTCTCTGTAATACTATGCAGAAAAAATTCCAACAGTCATTAAACACATATTTGAATGCTTTAGAGCTGACAAACCAACTGAAGAACAGGGAACTTCTCACCTTGTTTATTCTTGGGAAGCGTTATGAATTATGGTAAGAAGTGACTAATTTGAGGATGGAGTGAAAGGAAATGGCGAGAAAAGGAACCAGTGACAAAGACAAAACCAAAGGAGCTTCTCCTTTGAGGAAAAACGGAGAAACAATAACTGACAAAAAACCAAATTATTTGCTCAAAAAACATTTTTGAATTATTCCTTTTTTTTTTGTGGATCTAGGCATGGCTTACCAGGCCTAATGCAATGGTACTCACTTTCTGCCTTTTCCTAAGGGCATGTACTTAGAGCTGGCTCCACAGCAGAGTGGCTCTACTTTCTATAGGTAGACAGAACAGCTCAGCTCGGCTCCTTTCCTGATAAGTACCCTCCCAGTTTAGTGCAAGGTGCTCAGCCACTTAGACCACATACAAAACAATCCCAAAGAGGAACAAGCCTGAGTCTTCATGTCCTGATCATCTCTTTCTTCCTTAGCAAAGATGGAGAAGGGGAGCTAAGCAGAACAACCTCAGCAGATTTTGGTGGTGGAGACCCAGCATGAAGAATTATTGCACTAAAGGAGCTGAAGAAAACTGATCACTATACACACAGAACTCCACTCTGACATCTCCTCAATACCATCTTTCAAAGACTTAGTTCTACAGTTTATGGTCCTTAAATATCTCCAGAGTAAGCCACACTAATGCCCTGACATCATGCCAAAAAGCTAAACAGCAATACTCAAAAGTGGAAAAATGGGAAGACTGAAAAAGAGAAGATATTTTTGTACTTACCAAGGTAAAAAAGCACATTACCCTAAGTGACGCCATAACAATGCACTTAATACTCATTACCGAGATGAGATTTTGTATTTAACCTGTCCACAAAACACTACTATTCTTTCGAGTGAGCATCTAAGTATAACATTCTGTCAGGAAACATTTTTCAGTGCTTAGATCAAATGTCATAACCGTCCACTAAATTTACTGGAACAGTCACTCTTTCTTGTTCACCTGTGAGTGTGAATATTGAGGACAATGCACTGGCCAAAGGCAAAATGCCTTCCTATGATGGGCTACTGCTCATAGTTTATATTCCTGATAACCTGAACTGGGCAGATTTAAAATCAATACGGGCATCAGATGCTTTTCTGCATTTCTGATTTGGGAGACCAAGTACCTTATCTTCCAAGTACAACATCTTTTCCCAGTCACCAAATGCATTACTCTCCAATAATTTACTTTAACAATTGTATTTAAAAAAATATCTGTGTTACACTGAAGTTTAGATTTCATTCTTTGCATCAAGTAATTGTGACCTTGTGAATTTTTAGGATATTTGTCTTTTTTCATCAGGAAGTTTGAATATGTTTTCTCATTACCTTTAACGAAACAACAGCAAGTATAATAAAATCATTTAAGTTCTCTATTGATAATTCATGGTTCTTAAGGTATAAATTCAATTAAACTTCCCTCTCCAGTCTTTCCCTACATACTTATTTTGATGTTTCTATCGTTTTTGAATCTGATTTTAGCTGTCATATTTTTGTCCATCATAATTTGTCTTTGTGCATCTGGTATTGCAATTTTTGATGTTTCAATCTGGATGCTTTTAACAAACATACAAACCCCAGTAATTTGACTAATTACGTGGACCCCTGCAAATTCTCACATGAAGTATTGTTGATTTTACATAGCATCATGCTTTCAAAACACAATGTTACCTCTATTGACAGTTGTTCTCCATTCTTCAGCCACCTATATGATGGTTTGGGCTTCCCACTTGCTCTGCAGTCCCAGTATAAGGTGTCCTCTACAGCAACTTCGGTATCTTTTATTGTCTGGATCCAGTGAGGTTTTGCTGCAGATGAAATACACATCCTCATCAACAAAGACCCTAAAAAGCTATTGTTCCATATGAAAATCAAAGGGTTAATTTACATGGCATTCATCAGTTTGCTGTGTAGACTGGTTTATACCAACAGACATTCTCACTGGTTATGCTTCAAGTCACCTAAAGAAACAAATTACTCCCTGTTCCTAAGTTCTTATTACAAGCAATAAGACAAAAGAAAACTGAGATTACAGATCACTAAAGCTGAACTAGTGAAACCAATACTGAAATCACTCACAATTAAACAACACGACTGTAGTGAGAGGACAAGGGGTAACGAGTTCAAACTTAAACAGGGGAAGTTTAGATTGGATATGAGGAAGACATTCTTTACTGTAAGGGTGGTGAGGCACTGGAATAGGTTGCGCAAGGAAGTTACGAATGCTCTATCACTGGTGGTGTTCAAGGCCAGGTTGGACATAGCCTTGGGTGGCATGGTTTAGTGGGAGGTGTCCCTACCCCTGGCAGGGGGGTTGGAACTAGATGATCTTAAGGTCCTTTCCAACCCTAACTATTCTATGATTCTAAATATAAGATAAAGAAATTAGTGGTGATACTCGAATTAAATAAGTGATGTAGCTAAATCATCAAAATAATGCTGAAGAGAATCCTTTAAGCCCTAAAAAAAAAAAAAATTAATGGCAGGCCAGCCTTAGGTCTAAATACCATTTAAATTGTTTTCTAATTCTAGTCAGTACTTAACTGGATGAACATGTGGATATATGAGACTGTTCTAGAAAGCATTAGTTTTACCACAGCATTTCAGTGATGCAAACCAGAATATGACCTTTACAAAACCCATTAAAATAACTAATTTTTATACAAAATATTGATCTATTAATAGCATACAGCCTTCAGAATTGCCTGAAATACAATTACAACTATAAAGTTTAAAACATCTGTTACAGCTTTTGTAGGGTAGGGAAAATAAAAAGGTCATTTGGCAAATAGGCATCACTGCATGAAAGACGAGAGTATTCCTTTAGTGCTATTTCACACAAAAGCACAGTACTGTTTTATATCTAATTTGTGTGAATTTCCTTTGAACTTACTCAAATTACCAAGAATTATATATATCATATATAGATATATAATACTTATATATGTTATTTCTCCAAGAAAATGGACACTGCATATGGAGAAAATGGATAACAAGTAGCATGAAACTTGGTTGAAAATATATAGCTAAGGGCAAAAGAATTTGACTACCTGAAAGATCTTCCTAAACTGGTAATTTAGGAAAATCTCCTAACACTCATATCAATATATGTATATAACACATACACATCTATATAATGTATGTATCAGTATATAACACTCATCAATACAAACACACACACATATGTGTGTGTGTGGGGGGGAATAACTGGTGATACATTAGGAAAAAACATTATTTTACAGATGAGTTTTGGAAGCACAGAAGGTCAGATCAATCCCTGTTCAACTTCTTACTACTATGGAGTCACACCAGCAATTATTTCAGACCAGGGAAATTAATGACTTGCCTATGGACACAAGGTAAGTCTGCAGCACAGCTGACAGCTGAACCTGTTCCATCGCTATAGGTGCAAGACCAGCAGACCAAGAGTTGGATGGGGGATGGTATTAACTTCATCAATAAGGATTCATTCTTTTCTAGTATATGATTCTTCTCTCCATCATATATTCTGCAATGCAGCAATAGGATCTCAACATCGTCATGTACAGTATCATACTTTTAGAATATCAAGGATTAATATTATTTGTGATTTATGTATACATACTTAGGATTATCTTCTCATAAAAGAACTTACTAAAATGTATTCATTGAGATATCAATTTAGGAGGCTTTAGAACTCAACCAGTATTTGCTGATAGTGAAACCTTCTGTTCTTTTGCTCTGTACATCTCTTATGCCTCATGTGGGTTAACACCTTTCACTGATTTTCGGATGATCTTTATCTCTTTATCAAGGTCAGGCCTAAAAGAATGGATAACCTGATCTTTGTGTCAGACAAATGTAGTATCGTACTGATGTTGATTCTGGTTCAATCTTGAAAGTTACTGTTATAACACTGGAGCTCAAGAAAGAGCCATTGCTTTATCTCACATTGTCATTTGCCCCACATGTGTCAAGGTGAGATAAGCTCAGGACTCCACGTCGGCATGCTTCCTGCACTTTGCATACCTAAATATTATGCAACAAGCAACAGTGCTTGAATTATAGATGAATCCATACGTGTGCAGTATTTCACATCTGCTGTCTGTCTTTACTTGGAAGTAGGTTAAATATAGTCTATTTTCAAGTTCCAGATCTTGGATTCCATTCCATTAATAAGAAAAACATTGTCTACACCATAAATCTTCATTTTAGGACTCTTCATGTCAGTCTCCATAGGAGGGTTTCCAAGGTCTCCATGGTACATATGATAAATGGAAAGAGTGGGAAAGACAACCACTCAAAGCAGAAATGAACAGAGCTTTCTAAGCCGCAGTGTGAGAAATTTATGGCACTTGTTCATTCGCGAGAGTGTTGATGCAAACTTCAGTGATTTTCTTGAGGAAGGCTCTTTTTCTCTTCAAATTACTGATGACAGAATTCAGTAGAAAGAAAAATACCCTTTTGAATCTGCCACATCTCAAAGGTCTTTAAAAAAGGCTGTAAAAGTATTAGAAACTCTTCGAAAAAGAACAATTCAACTAACCAGTTCAAAACTGAAAAGGCAGCTAAACAGGAGCAATTCCAGCTGGGAATATTGCACTGAATGCTCTGAATCTTGGCCAAGATAAAGATATCTGGTCCACTTTGTAGCAGCCGAGAAAAGTGCAGACAGGTCATCTATCAGTAGATCTATACACCCTCTCAAAACATAAGCATGACATTCCATGCCCAGCAATGTTCTTTTTCTTGAGCTCTGTCTGACTGCACCTAAATGATTCTGAATATACAGCTTTAATCCTCTCGAGGTCTAGTCATTGTTAGTCACATGTGCTTAGAAAATCTGGTTCCACCACCAGTGCCACATCTGTGCTCCTGAAGGAAGACTAATGACTTGGTAACAAAGCCTCATTCTCTCATGGAGCTACTGTGCTAGCTTGTAAGTTAGATCTTCCTGAGGAGACACCATTCTCCCTTATTAAGCAAGTAATATGCAAGCAGGTAACATATTTTCATTGAGATGAAAAAAAAGATGATATCCTGTAAGTCAAGAGGTTGGAAGTTAATGTCAGTTTGTAGTGCAGGATCCAAGACAGTGACAGGAATCCATATTGTATGATAATATTAAGAATTTTTAGGAACCTGCTGTACGAACTTCATAAAAAATTCATATAGAGTTCCCTCAGGATGAAATACTTGTAGGTAACTGATTTTCTAAAGGAGGTTAGCTGTCACCCTCATGGTCAGTCACTTGGAAAAGCACCAACCTGTATTTTGCTTCAGTTGCTTTTGCCTAATATATTCCTTGCAATACTCGCGATCCCACTGGCAAGAAGTGATACAAGTATAACTTTGTACAATTTATCCCAGTGAGAAGTTTCAGTCATCTTGTTTTTGGTGGCTACAATCACCCTTTTCTTCCAGTTAATTAGACCGGGCAGGTCTTCCTGAAGAAAACAAATGTTGTTGTTGCATTATGCTCTAGGGCATCCCTGTAGGCTATAAGGAAGCATCATTTTTTCATACTTTTAAGAAACCTTTTGCAATGACTGTTCAAGGGGGTTGATGTGAACGAAGTCCAACTGCAATAAGTGACTGCAATGAAGTTCTTGGAAGCAGCTGAAGGAGCTGGTGTCAAGATTTAATTTGCAAATAGCATGTGGAGTACCATGCACAGTGCACCTCAACACGTGGTTTTATACAGGATTTCCTTCAGAGTAGGAAAGTCCAATAAAAATCTCCTTTTAATTCTGTAAGCCATAGAACAGCATGAAAAAAGTCAGAGCTTCAGGCCCCTGACTTTAGTCTAGGCACTGTGCTCTCCCAGAGAGTACTGAGGTCTGCCATGCATTTGCTTGGAGGCAGAGGACTACGGGAAGTCTTTCCAGAACAGTCCCTAATTGGGGCTTGCACATAAGATGGAGTCTGCTTATGCACATACCTTTACTTTGAAATTTACAGTATGAAAACTGGACTGGAAATCTCCTTTGAAAATACCTTTGGATAGCTCAGCAGTTGGGCAATAAATCAGAGTCAAAAGGAACTTCCCATAGCTCAACAGAAAGCAGCTATGAAGCATACTGGGAAAAAAAACCCAACACAACCAGAAAATTTAACCTTCCTTCTTCTGTGCAGCGTATAAGAAAGTCAGGCTATGACACTCATACCGATGCTTACAACAGTGATGAAACTTACCTTCAAACTCTGAATGACTTTAAGCATGAATTACACTTTTCTAATAAAAGTGTGCCTAGGGAAGTATCTAAAACATCTCTGAAGATGTCCATTATGTGTATTCAACTCAAAAATAAGAAGGTCTCAAGTTACAGGTAATTGCTACAGCATTGAGGAAAGTTCTAGTGTGTAAAAAAAGATGTAATATTTGTCTCTGTAGCAAGGCAATTAACTTATTAGACAGAATCGACAATTAAAATTTATATTGATCAAACACAGCAATTCCTTAATATTATTTAGTAATTTATAGCCTTGTAGTTAATGTTTTGAGGACATCTCCACAAACAACAAAAATTACGTATTTCTGGGGGGTCTGCCTCTGCTATCACAGACCACAGCAGCAGAACTTTTTTCTCCCTGTTAAACATTTTGCCTTGGCAGTGTCAAGAATGAGTTCCATTAAAACAGCACATGCTAATTAAGAATGTCTTCTCTTCAATTGTACTTTAAATTAATTGCCTCACATATCTCTAGCACATTACATGTTTAACTACATCATAAAATACAAAAATGTAATTTTTTTTATCTCTTCTCATTTTTCCATGCCATGAAACATGTCCACGGAGTCTTTCTTCTCTTATCTCCTTATGGAAAGGGCTAATAGCAATAACAATGGAATATACTAATAAAGTGAAAGCCAATAATTTATATATTCAGGTTTGTCATGGGTTCAGCAGTAGCAGTCATTTTTCTCCTTCTTGGTAGCTGGTGCAGTTCTGTGTTTTTGATTTTGGGCCTGGGAACAGCGCTGATAACACTGATGTTTTTAGTTACTGCTTGGTAATGTCTTGGGTTGACCAAGGACTTTCTGAGTCGCATGCTCTGCCAGGGAGGAGGGGAAGCTGAAGGAAGCAGAGACAGGACGCCTGACCCAAACTGACCAAAGAGCTATTCCATGCCACAGAACGTCATGCCCAGGATGTAAAAATGGAGGGCAGAGATCCGGAAGGGTGGGGGTGCACTGCTTCGTTGGGCTGGGTATAGGTGGTGAGCGATTGTATTCTTTCCTTGTATTTGCCTTGTCATTATTATTATAGGTGGTAGCAGTAGTGGTTTATGTTATACCTTAGTTACTAAACTGTTCTTATCTCAACCTGTGGGAGTTGCATTCTTTCGATTCTCCTCCCCATCCCCCTGGGGCTGGGGGAAGAAAGAGGGGGGAGTGAGTGAACGAACTGCGTGAGGGGCTTAAAGCACTACAAGGTTTTATATTAAATCAAAGTTAGATAATTTTTCCAATTTTTAGCACATTCTGAACTCCCCGGAGGAGAAAATGGGCATTAAACAAATGTTGGAACTGCACAAAGGACAAAAACCTGAACATTTGATGTTCGGCTTTTCTTGTTAAAATGCTTCGTAAGAAAAAATGAAAGATTAATAGCCTGTTAGTTATGTCATGAAAGAACTCTGAATACCTGTTTTAGAGTATCTATTTTAATGATAGCCTTCAGCTATGGGTTGAGAGTTATATTTAAAACCAACAATAAATTAAAACAAAAACCAACCCCACAACCCATTCTATTTTGATGAGGAGAGTTACAGATGTGCACAGAACTTCTAAACTGAACACGTTTATACGCATTCTTGAGAAAATTACTATGGTCATGAATAAAGTTGAGCCTACGTTCAAGTGATTTGTGGTTTCAAGACCATAATTCGTGACTGGAAGAAGTGGCAGGACAGCACGGCAAATATAAGTGGTTGTTTTGTTTGTTGTTTTTTTTTAAATAAAAAAATTTATGGCCTGAAAAACCCAACTTTCAGATTTCAAATTATACAGCTTCAGCTCATAAAACCAATCAGGAGAATAAGAATGTTTTGCTTCACAGCAGAGCAATAAGATGTTTCTAGCTTTTGTTTAGGACTAGCTTTGTGTTTCACTTACAAAGAATCTTACAAATCTGTAAAGAAAGAAAAGCATTCTATTTTTCAGTCACATGGAAAATTTTTGTCTTTCTCTTCTCACCCTATTTTATATTTTCCACATTATTTCACTATGACAACTTCGAAAATGTTAACCCCAATTCTTGACTCTTTTTGGGTAAGCCAGAAATGTGCTTTGTTCTGCTGAGGACAGGAAAATAAATGATGTCACTGTTCAAATAAAAAGGCGTTTGTCCATTTGCAACGCTTGTATTTTTCCGTATATGATTAGCAGACATTAGTCTTGCACTTCTACCAATAAAGTGTTTTAACAGCAGCCAACAACCACTAACATTACCAGACAGATTTCTGTCATCTTTGCCAGTATTGGTACCCACTTTCTGGCAGATGGATATTTTTTAGTCTGAGTCTTCAGTATATTGCATTAGTTTCCCCAAATCCTCATCTGCTTTTAGAACAAATTCCTTAAATATTTATCTTTTACTGGAAGACTGAGTGGCATATGGTTAAATTTCTTTACCAGACAGATTTCTGAGGTTTGATAAGAGGTGCCGTGGTAAGCTATCAGAACATATTAACTTCAGCTATACATTAATCTACAGACAGAATTAAAATCCTCCAAATCAAAAAGTGTTAAAAAGATCCCATCCTGAATACTGACTTGTTGTCATCTTATCTGCAACAACAAAGCAAGTAACAAAATAAGAAAGATTACTTAAATCTACTTAATTCTGCAGAATGGGTTTCATTAAGCAGAACAAATGAAATGAAACGCTTGGGGTGCCATTAATGCCAGTGCAGGCCTCATTATTCTTTTTAGAATGAACATCCATATAAGGGATGAATCTAATATGGGTAGACATTTACACTGGAATATGAACTCTATTCAAGGGTTCAAATCCCTTTCTGGATTTGTAATGAAAATGTTCACACTGTCACAAAACTGCAACTTGCTGCTTTTAGTGATTAGCAACATCCTTTATTTCAGGTCCTTTATTGAGCAAACAGAAATTGTGAAGCAGGACAAATATCTCAAGCTTGTGCACTATTGTAATTACACCCCAAGGACTAATGAACAAACCTACTCTATTTTGCATGTAGTTAACACTGTGTCTTATAACTGCCCTGATTTAAAACTTGGGTAGAAATACTGAGCCAGATATAAACCACAACTTGTTTCAAACTTTCAAGTAGTTAATAAAAGTCATTTTACAGACTCAAATGCACAGTGCCAAGTTTGGAATGACAGATGACAGTGGCAGATGAAGCATCTTCAGTTTTTCGCCCTATGTTATTAATAGGATTTCTCAAAAAGCAGTAATTGCAATTAGTATATTAAAATTTCAGGCCACTCAAAAGTCCCCTGTCCAACTCAATGATGAACCATTCATTCAGTCTAAATATTAACTGAGAAGTTGGGAAGTCTTACAACCTTATAAACCTTATAAAACCTGCTGTGCCTTAAACTAAAACCTTCATTGATAATATCTACATTGCAGAAGTCTCTGTGTTCTAGGAAACAGCAGCTTCCCATACATATGCAGTAAACGAAAAGCACATTTGCTCAGTTGCAAAGTAGCTATGCTCTGTGACTTTTTACACAACATAAAAACCATCTCTTTGCTCAAACATTCCTACATGAGGGTAACATTTCAAAGCACAGTCTGAAACACTTAAAATTGCCATTTACCTAAAGAAAATTGTATTTGCTGAAATCTGGCTTTAACAAAAATTGTCAATTACCACTTTGCTGCAAATCACTCTAGCTGTAAAACACTACCGGTGTGTTTTGCTAATACTCATTTCACTTTATAGCCTTAAATGCACAAGAGACCATGTTTTTTTCCCAGTTATTAAATTGCATATTATTTAATTTTCTATGCTGGATTGTATTATCTCTTTATTTACTAATTCTAAAATAAAGTTGGCATTTTGAAAGCAAAGAATTGAGAATATCTATCAGTAACCTTTTCCTAATGCAAGAAAAATTTGCATTTCCTGTAAACGTGAGGCCTAAATGATCCCTCAAATAAATCCAATTGAGTGAAAATCTAACAGTTCACCAATATACCAGTAAGTCTTTAAAATAAAGTCTTTCCATCACAGAAAAATAAGCACGAGCACTTCCTGCACTACACTTGGCAACCCTGTTGAGCCTGAGCATTTATTAGAAATGTTATACAAAAACCTGGTGCAGAAGTTTTCATTCTCTGCGAGTAGTTAAGATGCCATGGATTTTTAAGCACAAATGCTTGGTAGTATTGCAGAAGCTATACATCCCAAAGTACCCTAGGGCAGTTTATATCTCTTGTGCAAAGTGTAGGAGAGAAGGAGAAAGTTTCCTACCATAGTAAGTGAGACGCCCTCTTGCAATATTTTTTCCTCTTGAGTTTTCAGTAATACATTCATATAGTCCTGCATCCTCCTGCTGGAAATTAGGGATTTCAATCATGCCATTGGATTTCCTCAGCTTTATTTTACTTGGAAATGGCAGACCATCGGTTCTTCTCCAGTTAATCTGAGGCACAGGGCTAAAGGGAAAATAATGGGATTTTAAACAGCTTTGCATAAAGTATGTGATTGTCAAAATTAGATTCTTAACTCAGAAGTGACTAAAAGCTTGTGTTAAAAGTGGTATTCACACTGGATATGACAGATGGGCAGACACTGGCAACAGATTTGCATACACCGGTTCTGTTTCATGTGCTGTCATTTGTGACACTGATTGTTTCATGAATATCTGTGTCAATGTCCAGCAATTTCCTGTAACTCTGCAGTGGCCTCCCCTAAAGACAGGTGAGAGTTACCAGTGACTGCCATGGAAGGAGAATCAAGGCAAGTCTTTTGAAATTCCTATCCTACAACAGTCATTCATTCTCCGATTCTAAAACCTTCACTCACCTAGCTGGGGAACCAAAGCAATAGCATGTGATCAAGTTATCAATCTGGCACTTACAATTACGAACATCTGACAAAGCTGTCTGCAAATAAACCACAAAGTGGTAAGTAAATACATTTACGGTAACATAAATGTGTTCTCAGATCATTTGTGAAGTAGAAAAGATATCAATTGCGTGTGAAATATCATTCAGAAGTGAAATGCATTTCAGCTATAATGGAAGAACAATATTATGACAGCATCAAGTACATTTAACAGTAAAATAGAGACTTCTCACAGACTTCATCACCTTCTATGCAAAGAAAGTTGAGTTAGGTCAAAGGAGGTACGCAAAACTGCACTGATATTAACTCAAAATAATTTACAATTAAATGTAAATTTCTGGATTGCCAACATACACAGTTCTAAACAAAATCAAGAATTACTCCAAAAATCTGCCCTCTCATTCTAAGGCAATAATTATGATGACCAAAATATGCTCTTCAGACCATATATGACTACCAGAACTCCACATCTCTTGTGCAGGTGAACCCTTATGTGCTTCAACTTTCAGTAAGGATGAAGTTGAAAACTTACTTTCCTAGTGCAAAGCATTCTAGCTTCACAGTTGAGCCTTTAGCTGCAGGAAGTGTCTCAGGAAACTGAACTTCTATTTTGGGTTCGTATTCCCCCATCACACCTATAGAAGACAATTGAAAAAGGTATTTTTTAATTTTAAAAGCCTTTTTTCTCACTTCAGTATAGCATCACATTAAAAATCAAGTTTACTTCTCTTACACTCCAATCAGAGAGGGAATCATACGGACCTGCAAGTGAACTCACTGTCAGGCTTCACAGAGAAAGAGAAGCATGCAACACAAAATACTTTATCTTCTTATAAAGCAATCAATATTCTGAGAATGCATGAAAAGTTACACTGTAGGAGACAAAAACATTCATAGATGACAACTAGATGTGTTATTTAGTCACAGTGCAGAAGGGAAGTCATACCATCAGTGCGCAGCACTAGAGGAGTTGGTGACCCAAGAACTTGGCTGTTGGTCACAGTGCTGGTTACAACACAGGTGTAATTTCCCACATCTGATGGCTCAACTTTGGCGATGTAGAGGTGACCGGTCTCTTGAGATACAAATCGCCGACTGTCCTCTTGTACAAATGATGGGTATTCATTGAAGATCCAAGCAAATGACAGTTCTAGTTGGTAATAAAAAAAGAAGTAAAGATGTTTGGTACAGTTTTTCACATTTTTCCTTCAAAGATTAGGCTTTCCTTTATAGTATTTTACAATACTCTGTTATATACAATACTGTACTGTGCAACAAATAGAACCAGACAGCTAATGACTGTCAAATCTGTATCTCCTCCAGCAAAAGAAAAAGGTAAAAGTAATGCAATGTTTTATGCAAGGATAATTATTTTTTATCTACCTTTTAATACACATGGAAATAAAAGCAGGCAGCAACAATGAGACCAAACTTGGCTAAAATGGAAGCATCATTCATTTGAGCATTGAAACTAGATGATCTCATGGTCCTTTCCAACCCTAACTATTCCATGAGTCAGTAGCTACTTAACAACTTTGCTAGATGCTTAGCAGATAGAACAGTGTAGGTGTATGCAAGTGAAAGGAATGTCAAAAGAAGCATAAATTTCCAGTAGGGCTCAACACACAACAAATCTGTATTTTTAAAATTATGTTTTAGAAATCTCTGTATATCATGGCAAAGCAGCCCTCACTCCCGCTCATGGTCATTAGAAAGGAAGAACCACACTTCAAAAACATAAAATAACATTTGGCAAAAACAGCATTAGAACTCTGAGCTCTATGTGTCCAATTTTAATTGGCAAAAGCCCCTTCCTGTGTGAGGCCATGTGTTTGTCGCATTTATATCCTACATAATCAAAGGAAATTAATCTTTAATGGTTTTCCAGGCAAGACATAATTTTTCACCTAAGTGCCACTGAGTTGAAAGTTTATAAAAAGATCACAGCTTCTGCAAGTGCTAATTGGAGACTGTTACAGCTTGATCGACCTTCTGTCATGTTAAAATATCTTGTAGCATTTGCCCTGCCCCTACAAAATGGAGATGACCCCTTTTTGCACAGGTTTTAATTTGAAAGAGCATAAATTTGTGTGCAGACATGAAATGGAGAATAAGCAATTTCCTAACCATCAGTGTTGAGTATGAATGCAACACTTGGGAAAGTGCTAACAGGATGTCACAGTTTTAAGCCCAGCCGGCAACCCAGAACCATGCAGCTGTTAGCTCACTCCCCCACCCTTCCTCCCCCTGGCTCCCAGAGGGATGGGGAGGAGAACTGAAAGAATGTAACTCCCACGGGTTCAGATAAAAACAGTCCAGTAACTAAGGTATAGCACAAACCACTGCTGCTACCACCAATAATAATAATGACAAGCCAAATACAAGGGAAGAGACTACAACCGCTCACCACCCACTGACCGATACCCAGCCCAACCCAGCAGTGATCTAACCCTTCCAGGTAACTGCCCCCAGTTTACATACTGGGCATCACGTACTGTGGTATGGAATACCTCTTTGGTTAGTCTGTGTCAGGTGTTCTGTCTCTGTTTCCTCCCAGCTTCCCCTCCTCCCTGGCAGAGCATGAGGCTCAGAAAGTCCTTGGTCAGAGTAAATATTACTGAGCAGCGGCTAAAAACATTGGTGTTATCAGCACTGTTCCCAGGCTGAAAGTCAAAACCACAGCACTGCACCAGCTATAAAGAAGGAGAAAAATGGCTGCTACTGCTGAACCCAGGACAGTATCCACCCCTTATTCCGTACCATTCACATCATGCTCAGATCCCACATTTTCAATATACCATCACTCTTATCTCATATATATACATACATACACACACAGATCATTCCGTAGTGCACGGACCAATCCCTATGAAGCTGCTGAGTCCATCTGGTCCATGATGTCAGGCTCCATCTCTTGTAAGAGTCTTTCAGAGCAGGAGAGGCTGTGTGCAGTGTTCTCACTCGTGAATAGCCTGGGCAATAATGTCCATTGCTAAGTCCACCCCTCAATCATGACTCCATCTGTATGCTGCATCTCTGCCCTGATGGCCTGAGGTGTCATGGGCCCCACCAGGCTCAAAATAATTCACCCTCCCCTTCAGCAGTTTCTGCAGCTTGTCACTGGGGACTCCATACAGCTACTTTCCATCTCCGACGCTTCCAAAGCGCTGGAGGGGCCCAGTGGCCTAGATACTCACCCATACTGTCCCCCACACACTGCCACTCATGGCTGTCCAGCCTCGGGGAAAATCTCTTGATCCTCCTATATTGTTGTCTAACCCTAGACAGGAAAACCCAAGCACAACCCAGCTTAACTTTTGAGATCAGATGAAATGGTCGTGGGTAAAACACACTCTGTATGCGTGCCAACATGGTGATCCCCATCACAAACAGTAAGCAGGCCTCAAGGGTACCCAAAGGCCATTCAAAACCTTCAGAACTCTCAAATGATGCTGCTGTACTCATCACTGGGTCTGGAGTTACTGCTGTGCTTGGAGCTGGAGTAGCTGCACTGTCTGCTGCGGTTGGAGTTTGAGTAGCTACTGTACTTGTTGCTGGGGCTGGTGCAGCTGCTGTGCTTGGAGTTGGAGTAGCTGCATTATCTGTTGCAGTCAGTTTGAGCAGCTGCTGTACTTGTCACTAAGGTGTGTGGGAATGCCTCCCTCATAGGCTGACCACCCGAGGAGTGGAAACAAGATGTGTAATTGCTAAACCCTTCTACTATATTTTCGGGGTTTAAGCCTCTATAACTCATGCAGTTTTGCTCACTCACTCCCCTCTCTTTCTTCCCCCTGCTCCTGGGTGGATGGGGAGGAGAATCAAAAGAATGCAACTCCCACAGGTTGAGATAAGAACAGTTTAGTAAAGTATAACACAAGACCACTACTGCTATCAACAATAATAAAAATGACAAGGCAAATACAAGGAAAGAATACAACTGCTCACCACCTAAAACCCAGCCCGACCACGCAGTGCACCCCCACTCTTCCAGGTCTCTGCTCTCTGCTTTCCATCCTGGGCATGACGTGCTGTGGTATGGAATAACCTCTTTGGTTAGTTTGGGTCAGGTGTCCTGTCTCTGCTTCCTCCCGGCTTACCCTCCTTTCCCAAAATACAGAGGTGGTGACCACACTGGGAACGCAAGCCACTTCAGTTTCATGATCAATGATTCTACTGTATTACAAGTCATTACCATAAAGTACAATGAAACAAGAACCTTAGTCCAAGGCCCGCAGCCGATAAACACTAACACAGCAAATACCAGCTGTAAGTAAGGTACAACATGCTGAAACTCAGAGATCAAGAGCAACAACTTTGAGAGCCAATAAATCAGCATTGTGACGAGTGGCTATTAATCCAAAACAGTGACTGCTTATCACAAGTATGATTAGACACACTCTGGTCAGATCTGTCATTATCTCAACCCTTCATGCCTCACGTTGGGTGCCAAAATGAACTGTCGTGGTTTAAGCCCATCCGGCAACCCAGAATCACACACCTGTTAGCTCACTCCCCCACCCTTCCTCCCCCCTGGCTCCCAGAGGGATGGGGAGGAGAACCGAAAGAATGTAACTCCCACGGGTTCAGATAAGAACAGTTTAGTAACTAAGGTATAACACAAACCACTGCTGCTACCACCAATAATAATAATGGAAAGGAAATAACAAGGGAAGAGAACACAACCGGTCACCACCCACTGACCGATACCCAGTCCAACCGAGCAGTGATATAGCCTTTCCAGGTAAGTGCCCCCAGTTCATATAGTGGGCATGATGCACTGAGGTACAGAATACCTCTTTGGTTAGTTTGGGTCAGGTGTCCTGTGTCTGCTTCCTCCCAGCTTCCCCTCCTCCCTGGCAGAGCATGAGGCTCAGAAAGTCCTTGGTCAGAGTAAACATTACTGAGCAGCAACTGAAAACATTGGTGTTATCAGCGCTGTTCCCAGACCGAAAGTCAAAAAAGCAGCACTGCACCAACTACTAAGAAGGAGAAAAATGACTGCTACTGCTGAACCCAGGACACAGGACAATTTAACACAAGGTATGATTGTGCAAATGAAAAAATCATACAAGAAATAGAAGTATTAAAATATTTATGGACTGGCTAATGCAAAAATGGCATTAATAAAATGGCTTACCAGAATTAATCTTAATTCTCTTCTATCAATATTTAAACTCCTTCTATTAACATAGTTTCACAGGGACCGCGTGTATGAACAATAACAGAGTCAGGATTTTTCTCAAGAGTTTAACTTCTGTTTTGTTGGGAAGTATTTCTATTGAAAAACAGCCATCTACCCTTTCAGACTTGCAGTGTGTCTCTTCAGTTGAAAGTATGGCTTTTACCAAAAGTTCCTTCCTATATGACAAGAGAAGTATAATTTATTTATGGTAAGGAAGGCTAACAAGGATTTGCCAAGTAAAGAAAGGGTAAGTAGCACAGTGGACAGTAATACCCTAGGATCTAGCTTGACTGCAGTCAAACTTCTGAGTTGTGCCACAAAAGTCACATAACAAGTCAAAGAATATTCATACAGTCACCACCACCAAGAAAATTTGTACATCTGTTCTCCCATCTTACAATACAAACACCAAGATGTAGTTCTCAATGGTTTGCTGTTGAATGGAGAGGGCATGTTGAATTAGTGCTGTGCAGCAGGGAGATGGCATCTGGGCATTGCTCTGGCTGTGGCCTGGCATTATCCCATATCTACCAGCCAGTTCAAATTAATTAAATAATAAATAATAAAATAATAATAATAATGATAGAGTACACATGAAGAGTTTGAAAGGGACTATGACCTCTTTGACAACAAAGATTATATGGTCTTGCTTTATTTTCTGGTCTTGCCCATTTAGCATAATTCCATTTCTCCAGAGCAGCTGGATGAAGAGTGTGAGCACAAGGCTGAAGGAGAGGCTGTAGACCAAGTTCAGTATCAAATCAAGAACTGTAATTAAAAAACAAATAACTTTACATTTTCAGCTCTAAATCAAGCTCAGACATCCACAAGACACAAACGTGTGGGAAGCCAGGCTTTATTGGTTTTGGTATTTACTGAGCTACTTGTTTTCCTTAGCTCAAACTATTATTTTATTCTAAAAAAAAAAAAAAGAAAATAAAACAGAAGACATAATTCAAAGCATTCAAAGGGGACAGACATATCTGGATACACAGCAGGAAAAGAAGCAGCTAGATTTTGTTCCTGTTATATTGGGTTAAGTCAAGAGTAAACTCACTGAAATCAATCATTATGATTATGAAAGCCATGCAAAGTGTATTCCAGTTTAATTGGATTCTTCAATAGCCTATGAATAGGCACTCCTGGAAACCTAATTTCCCATTCAAGATATTTTCATCAACTCTCTTAAAAAAGGAGGAAGGTGTTTCTTTACCAGTACCCACAGCCACTCCCTCATCTTATATTTATTGTACTTTACAAAATTCTGTCCTTATTTTCTAAAAAAAAAAAAAAAATTCATATTAAACAACTTGTTCTGTGATTTATTGTGTTTACACCATTTGCCGATTGCTGATCCTAGCGCACCTCAAGGGACATAAACTCACTCCCTTTCTGTCAATTACAACTTTTCAGTTGATTTCTTGTTATAAATGGAAGTAATATGTCTCTCCTGGGCTTCCTCAAAGATCTAAGCCTTTGCTTTCCAATGCTTTTTTTCATTATTTGGTGACCATAAGTGGATAAGGTATTGGAAATTACAGTTATTACTCAATTTTTATTTGCTTACTACATCTTGGTTGGATTTTCCTCTTTATTTTGCATTATTTGATTATTATTTACTGCGCAGTCTACAAGCAACAACACAGCAGGTTCATATTGTTCTAGGCAATCTGTTCCCCTAAGTGTTCAACTAAAAACTGCTTATAAAATCACCCGTCATTTTTTAACTCAAATTATTATAGAATTCAACTCTTAAATCAGCAAGGCCTTTGAGGTCTGCCATGGTCATTGCCTGCCATCTACAAGCCATAAGAAAACAAAACCCAACACATACCTTAATTTCCTATGTTCTTAAAGCAACATAAGGGGGTAAGCCCCACACATTCAGTTTTTAACTGGGTTCAAAGTTAGGCTTTAAACTCATCTCCATGCTTTTGAAAAGATTGCTTTTAACTGTACTACACATTTTCTCTGAAAGGCTGCAACACATCAGTTGGAGACTGCTGATAGAACCAGGGCAATTTCATTACTGTAAACAGAATTTAAGAGACAACAGTAGTTAATGTAAGCCAAAACTGTAAGTGAATTCAGGAATTCAGCAAAGCAAAAGTTTGGGTGTGAGGGGAAGGCATACAGACATATGACCTGAAGGAGAAGGATAAAGTTCCATCCACCAAATACACAAGTTTTGAAGGTCATCTCTTGCTCCTTTTGTTCCAGACCATCATTCCTATACACCTGCTTAATAGTATCTGCTAGCCCCATAATTCACATCTAAATTAGATTTCTAAAATAACCAAAAGTAAATGCTGTGAATAATGTTCTTCTGAAATAGATTTAAACTTCTGTTCAAAACTGACGGGGTTTCAGTTAGTAAAGCAGATGTTTCCAAAAACAGTCCTGAAAAGAAATTAAATCACTAGATTTTGAATGCATCAAGCTCACTGAAGCAGAGGTTTTATGTTCTATTTTTTAAAGAAGTTTCATGTCAGTCATTGATATCCAACTCTATATTATTTCATACAGTTCTCCCATTCAGATTTTACTATATTCTGTAATTGAGATATAGAGGCAAGCCAAAATATCCTAGTATTTTCTGTCTTCAACTGGCACTCTGCCTAACTCGCAGGATGTTATATGGCTCCTTAAAAACTGTGTGCAAGAAAGCAATCAGATAAAATTTAGCAATGACAGAAACTGTAATTAAAGACATGGAAATTGGTAACAACCAGCTCCTTTGAATTCTGAATTATCTACCTTAGAGTTAAAAGTAATGGAAAAGTGACGCTGATTTTGAGAGGATAATGACAGATTTTGTAATTAAGGAAGAAACCAATTAGCTCATCATTTGGTCCAGTTTCAGCTCAAACTGTGATGAAACGTCAGAAAATGGATAAAAGCCTCTTGCTTTGTGGATGAACATCACTTGGGAAAGCGTAAGCTCTCAGGGCACAGGCAGGAAGCAATCGGGTACGGTTCAGTGGGGCAGCCACACAGTCAACACTGCTGAGGACAGCTCCTCACGTCTGTCTGCAAAGGAACCCCTAGGAAAGTGCCAACAAAGTATTTAAAAGTAGGAAATTAATCTGCATGAGGTGAAAGCGCATCGAACTCCCAGAGGATGCTCTTAACCCTGATGTAAACCGGACTTAGTTCACTGCAGCCTAATCCTCAACAGGATTACACTATATTCTGTTTTACACACACTAATTTCAACATATCATTAACTACTTTTCCTACTTGGGCAAACTCTAGCTGTTTTATTCCACTTAGTTCTTCGCCTCAAGTAGTCTATCCTTCCTTTGGCAAGCCAGCACAACCAGCTGCAACTGGACTTTAGCCAAGAAAATAGGTAATACTTTATCTCTGCCACAAAATAAATCACATCTTTGGGGTTTTTTGTGAACATTAAAGGATGTTTTCAAATAAAACTGTTATGCACTGTAGGCAAAATTCAAGGTTAAAATAGGTGTAATGTCTGCCCAACTTGGGGAAAATGATTTGGAAATTTATGCATGCTTCTGAAATTCATCCCCAAGCCCTTTAGAACAATTCCCTTCTTTTGGCTGAAGATGTTTTTGTTCATACAAAATGTAAATTGCATGATGGGAATCCAAGTTCAGCTACAAAAAGTGACAAATGTATCCTGAGAAACTCACTGTATTCCATAGTGTTATGGAAAAACTGACTGGAAACTAACATATACCATTGATCATTTTGGCATAAGAGGTGAATTATCTTATAGAAAAAATACAAAAGATCAACATTCAGCATGCTCTGCAGGTAATCAGGCATTAACTTCTGTGTATGGAATAACCCAAACCAATGAGAGCAGTGCAAGATCTCTATGTAATATAATGCAATTTCAATCTATGCACTTAATGAGAATATTAAAATGTTTTAGCTGAAATTGCAAGGTTCCTACTTCAGGCTAATACCTAATTTTCATTTTTAAATAGAATGTGGTCAGAGTCCACTCATTCTCTCATCTTGAAATGAGCTGGTGCGATGTAAATAAAGATGTGATTCTTTACACACAGCTGCAGCATAAAATGTGTTTATCTTTACTGCCTCCTACCTACACCACAACCACAGAATAATTGCCCAGCAGTAAAATGCTCTGCGACCTGTCACTGGCTGCCCTGGTGGCAAAGCTCTGGTGATGTAGAACAGCTCACTGAAGGTCTGCCTTTCTCTACACTCGAGTTTCTACTAAGTCTGTCAAAGAAGCATCAAAAGCAAAGCACAGCATTCTAATTAAAACATAAACAATTCTAAGCTCATCCTTGTGAGACACAGATGTGCCAGCCTGGCAATGTTGTTTTGTTATTAATACCACAAAACCCCTCAGGGTAAATAGATTTCCAAACAGCATATCCACTGGAATAGCATCTCAGTTACACAGCCCTGCCTGCTGTCTGCCTTTTCACTCATGCTCTCCTGTCACACAGGGGATTTGACCATTAGCCAGTGTTGTTTCAAACTGAACTTGACCTTCTAACATCAAAGTGCCTCTTAACTGGCAGGTTAAATGTTCCTTAGTGCTCCAAAGGAAATCCAGATGTTAATGGGAAAGTCAAAGAAAATGCTTTTCTACATTTAGTTTTCAGTGTTGTATAAAAACTCATATTTGCTTTCCCTGTAGTTGTGCAGGATGATGATGGATTAGATTCTCTTTATCCCACCTCTGAACTAATTGTTTCAGACTAGCTGCATCATTTAAAGTATACAGGCTCCAATCAAATCGCCTGTACTTTGGAGGTATGCAGTAAAGTAAGAAACTGCCGTAGGAAGCAATATTTAAATACATACCCATTAGCCATATCCATTTCAAATGACAAATTGTTCTTTTAATCACCTCCCTAGAACTATATATTTAATTGCTCAGAGCTTTTCTAACAACTCTGTTGTGCTTTTTCAATAGTTGAAAGTATTTCAAAACTGCTTCCTGCCTGCAATAATTTTGAGTCTAAAAAGATCACAGTTTAGTTTATTGCTCAACTGATTTCTTCTGAATGCTAAATATTAAGAAGATAAACTAAGGGAAACTAATGGAAATACCCAAGTGTAAATTTTCAAAGGAACTCACTAATGTTGATAGGTGGAAGTAGTAATTAGTGACAAATTTTATTTGGTAGTCTTGCACTGATTTAGGCGAAGGTACTTGGTAACCCCCTGCAAAAAACAAAAATCACTTTCAATACTCTTAAGGAGTGTAATGATCAGCTACGGCTGTGTGCTGGGACCACAGCCATCTGCCTTCTGCTCTTCCTCATCAAATTACTCTGCTTCCAAAGAAAAACTCAAATATTTTAGTAGAGAAAATAAAGAGCTGGAGGAGAAAACCCCTCAGAAACAGTTTAGTATAAAAATAATCTTGGTAGAGGGCCAAACCCAGTTATTTTCTACAATTTCCTCCTCTTTTTCCCAAGGTATACTTAAGATACCTGGGATGAGCCAAGTGAAAAAGCTTGACCAGAATTTTTTTCTTGCAATTTAGTTCATCCTAATCTACCTGTCCCTCTTTCTTTCCGTCCCTAACCCCTTCTTCCAACAAACACCCCAAAAGCAAGTTTCCCATTAAATTACTCTAATCCCATACTGATGCTTCTTTCAGTTTGTTCAGGAAAGAGGGCTAATGACAGCTGGCCTCAGCAATAAAGTGCACACCCCAAAATCTTCTGAGGTCTTCTGGAGCACCCATAAGCATTTTGTTGATGAAAATTGTACAGTATTATTCCCACAAAAGCCTGCGCTACTCTTTGCTCGCTCTGATAACAGATACATTATACATGATACTACTGTATGTACTTAACTCTTGGTGCATCTTTAGTGGAAATCAAATGTACTGCAGACAGGAAAAGCTGATCCAATTTTATGCAAAACTCCTCCCTGGGCTATCAGTGAAAGTGGAGCACAGGTTTATCAAAAGCAAGTGTTTTGGAAAGACTGCATTTGATAAAGTACAGAATAGACAGAGAGTCTCTGTAGCATTGGTTTTTTACTAGTGGTGAAAATAATGCTCTGACAGATAGAAATCACTGTAAAACCCAGCTGTGAATGAGTATTACTGTCCCTCGTATGGACAAATGTAAGTGTCTCTTGGGTACCATTTGATTTCAAACTGTCAGCTGAAATTTGTGCGGATGAGGATGACAACACCAGCAGGACTATTGCAAAATATATTTTTAAATAAAAATACCATTTCTCCTTGGCAGATTGAGAACAGCTCGACAACACGACAGAACCGTTTCTATGGCCATTGCTTTTGCAATATTCAGCATACTAGTCTCTTTAGAATCCATTTTTGTACAAAGACCTCATAATATGCCTACTGGAAATATGATTTATTGCTCTTGCCTGGATAAGTGTCATCCACAATCTACAACAAAACAAAAAGTGGAAAATCAGGCTGTCTTCAACCTTCTGAAAACACACTGATGGGCAGCTGAAAAGAAATCGTATTTTGGAATCCTATCAGTTTGATTTTGCTTTGCTTTAAGGGTATGAACTGCTTCTAAAGCCAAATAAAGTACAGTTAATTCAATTTACAGAAAAAAAACCCAAACATCAAAAAAAAAAAAAAAACCAAAAAAAAACAAAAAACCCCAGTATATTCAAGAGTTGCAGAAAAATAATCAAAGCATCAAAATATTTCTGGCACATGAGATACTTTCCATGCCATATTATTCATGAAGGGCATAGTCTTGCTGGAACATGTAGGTCTCCAAATGGTGATACAAGAGGCATTAACAAAAATTTGCAAGTCTAAATACAAATTTGCAAGAGACATGACATTATTCATTGAATGATTTGTCATACCAAACCGTGAGCAATAAATTGGGTCCTAGGTTTTCATGATCTAATATTTCCTGTCAGCATGTCACAACTTTAAAAAGATATGCTATAAGCTAAATTGATCCCTATCCTTCAAATACGGCCTCATTTATTAATTAGGTCCACATTTATCAGGGCATGGTAGTAAGATGGAGCACACATTTCTGCTTTGTAAGTAGAAATATCCTGGCCATGTATGAAATAAGAACACTGAGGCTAATCATGAATATAAGATAAGTAGAATTTCCTTGCAAATTTTGAGCAACAGCTTGTCAGCTCCACAATGTTCTTTCCATTTATTGAAGTTCTTGTGGGTTACGCTCATATTCCACATAGTAACAAGGTAACAGGGAGTATATCCACCAACTTAAATCTAATGCCTGTTTTTTCCAAGCAAGCCTTAATTCCTTGAAATATCCGAATAACTACCAAACAAATCTTCACTTCTACCATTAAAAAAAAAAAACAAAACACCATCTTTTTCTCTGTATATAAAGCAGCTCTCAACCCACCAAGGACAAAAGAAAAGGACTATGCCTCATTGCTTCCTCCCCTCCCCAAAAGCATAATATACCTCTGAAATCCAAAACTCATGTCAAGATCAGCAAAACTGACTGTATTAAACAAATACAAATCACAATATATAGCAAACAGAAATAACTGAAGACGAGCTACATGATAATCAAGATAAAATGCAGTAGTAACAGTCGGTAAAACACTAAAGGAACTTGCAGATTTGCTTTACTCTGGGCTTTGTCACTCCTTAGATACTGATTTTGGAACAAAATCAATATCAGAGAAAATTCATTTTTAGATCTCCATATGTCTAGCCTTCTCTGTTCCTGGCAGGATGGAAAAAATTAGCATCGCATGAATGTTTTTTAGCTGGCTGCATGTTAAGTGTGTCCAATATTAAGTTTTGTATGTTGAGATGTTTGTTACAGCAACAGACCTTTAAAACCATCAAGACATAACAGCAACCCAGTAAAAAGTGAAAATCGCTGTAGAGACTTCAGTAAAATTTAGTGGTTATAACAACTGAAAAAGATGGCAGGAGTTCTACATAAGTCAATTTTAGATGTCAGATTATCTTTTGAGTATGTGGGTGAGATGATTTACTGATTGTGGAGATCACAGGGTATTTCAACAGGTTCTCTGTGACAGAATTAAAATTATATACAGAAGTACGGTCATGTAGAACGATGACAGATGACCATCTTAATTATCCAAAACTCACTGCTTAATTATAATACACCACTATTCAACATAAAACCCAGTTGAATTAGTAAGACATTTAGGGCGGAGTGTAAACACAGAGCCAGTCATTTATTCCATCTCCCATACAGCAAATTTCCAACAAGACTGTTAAAAAAGGTGAAATTCACTAACTCTAAAGAAAATATTCTTACGGTTTGCAATACAGTTCATGTTGAATGGCAGAAATGCAAAACTGATCTGAGCACCCTCAACTGCAAATATTGAGCACCACCTTCCTCCCATCGTACACAAACAGCCAACACAGAAACAAAGCTAAAATACAAGCTCAGCATGTAAGTTGACGTGTACAAGCTTAAACAAAGCTTAATTTTGGTTTAAAGGGTAGACGTCCATACCCTGATAGAACTAGAACTGCAACCTTCAAAAGAACAAAAGTACGGCTAACTGCACGAACAATTTGCTCTCCACTGAAGGGATTCCTAACACTTATGTAAATACCTGTGGCTAAGATAAGCAAACAAAAACAAATATGCCAAATTGCAGAGGGGAAGCAGTTTCTTTTTTCCATACTACAAATTGGTATTTCTTTTGGGATGAACATGGGTCACTATTGTAACTGGGATGCTGTATATGGAGGAATAATCCCAATTTCATCCATCTCTTCTTGAAGACTTCTTACTAAAAATATAAATAATAAGTGCAATTACCCTAGCAGGAACTTAGAAATTGCATGAACATGACAGAATATTAAAGAAAAATATTTTGGAGGCTAAAGGGAAAGAGAAAACAAAGTATTTGAGAAAGTTTTTACAATTAGTATTAGCTGAAATTATTCAATAACTCCATTCAAAAAATATAGAATCAAAGAAAAAAAAAATCTGAGCAAGGGTCTGGAAAGGGCTGAACAGCCCTCAGGCCAGGTCAGCTGTTCCTAAACCATTCCTGCTATTCCTAAGAAACTAGCTTTGCTTAATGGATGGATATTTTATCTAAGGCTTACTGACCTGCATTCTACCACACCAGATCTAAAGGTACTCTACGTTTGATGTCACTGCTGTAGGTATACTTTAGTAAAGAAAGAAGACGAAGGAATTTTTCCACTTGGCCTCATATCTCCTGAAAACTTCACTGGTTAATCCTCCATCCCTCACAGAAAACCAAGGACCTTAAATAATTCTGGTACCAACCCTCAATTCTACTTGATAATTCAAGGAGCCCTCAGCTCTCTCCCTTTTTTGCACAAGTAACACAGTGTGGGGGTGTCAATCATACCCCATCTGCTGACTGCAAAATAAATTCTCACCTCTTCCACATGTTGATTTAAACCACTGTTCTTCGCAATGTGAGCATGTTTTATATCACCTCCCGCTCAAGACTTCAAACTTGAACATTGCCAGAGTCAGGCAGAGTTGTAGTCAGTTTGGCAGTCACCTCTGGGTATATACCCATGCAAGAGACATGAGTATAAGAAAGGGTGGGGTAATATGGTCTTTAGACTGCACAGAGAAGCAAATTCAATCATTCTAATTCTTATAGATAGCTGGGAGAATGACCCATTTTCTCTGCAACTGAAAAGACAAAGCTGTTGCAAGGTTATAAAGATGATTTAAGAGTACGTATCAGTTTAGAGCAAGAAAAATTCTGCAAGCTCAGACAGTTGTAAAATTGCCACTTTATAGCTGTGTCTGCTTGGACTCCACCAAATTTAAGAGGCCACAATACCTATATTATTCTATTCAACGTTTAGCTTATATTACCTTGTTTTTGCAATCAAATCAAATATTTTAACATCACAGCCCTTCAATAATGAGACTCCACATCAATTAAAAACAAATAAACCTAGTTCCTTTCAAATATCATTTGAGGCTCAATAGCAATTAGTCAAAGACTGGAGATGCAGAATGAGTGATAAAGTGTACGGGCAATTTCTGGTCCAGCAAGTATCCACATAGGCAGTTTTCTCATCCCCCTCAAGACAGCAGTGTTTTAAATTATACCAGCATCATTACATTACACCAACAAATGTCTTGATTGCAGGAACACAGGCAGATACTGGCATAATTAAAGACAACAATCTACTCTTCGCAATTGTCTAGACATAGAAAAAACTAGATTCATTGAGGCTTGGTAACTGTGATTGGGCAGAATTTAATTCCAGAAAAAACTCAATTAATTACTGGAAATATAAAAATCAGACATGTTAAGTGCACAAGAATTACTAGGAACTAGAAAGGCATTTCCAGATATAAGTAAATCCTCCTAAGTACTCCCCTCCCCCTCTTTTGGTTTTATTTTTCTTCTCTGTATTTACTTCACAAACCAGATTTCATTCTTGCTCTCTCTGAAAGATCTCCCTTCTGCATTTCCAGGGAGATATTCCACTTTACAGTCAATCTGCTCTGGTTGAAGCACAAAGCCTGGAAGGTCCTTACCTCCCGCCCGGGGTGGTGGTCCGCAGAGCAGCACGACTCCCTGCCCCTCTCGAACTGACACAGCACTTCTCATTTTCGTCCTGGAGCTTTCAAGATCTGTTTTTGAAAGAAAGGTGAAGTGCATATTAGGAAACAGAAAAGACTTAAATATACAGGAGCTTCAAGTCTCAAATCCCAGAATCACATCTCCTTGTATGCAACTAAATTCAATAGCATCAAGAGCCTACTGAGCTCTTCTAGCCAACCGTAAAATAACACAAAGACTACAGCTATTCAGGAACCAGATATTTGTCTTTTAAAACAGAAAACCCGCAACCATCTCCCTTCAGCAGAATCCCCATAACATTGCTAAACTTTGTGAAGGCATGGACTTTGCACACCATCGTACTAAACAGCTCTCTGTTCTGCCTGGCTCTAGGTCTTCTGTGATCACTTTAAGCTGTAAAAGAGGAGAAACAAATGCTACTGTGTGTACATAAAGGCAAATATTTTATCACAGACCTATACTAACTTTCCCTTTAACTGGTGACTCAAGATCCAAGAAAGTATGGCCTCATTATATAGCCCTGAATTAAGCTAGATGTGACATGCAATACACACAGAGATCAAGATTCTACACTAAGATTTTTCCATGAATAAACCACTTTTTTATAATAAAACCAAGGAGAAGAAAATCTAAAAAATGCCTGTTTATAACCTTGTAAAGGACACTAACACATAGCTTTAAAATAAGGCTGTCTTTATAGCCAAGCATAAGAGAAGTAGTGAATTGACCACCAGTAGCTATTTCCCAAAATACAGTATATTTTAATATTGAAAAGCAACAGCTGTTACAGTCAGAAAACTGAACAAGAGCAATTAGAATTTCAGTGCTTCATTTAAAAAAATACATTTAATGCTGCAATGAGGTATTGCTGTATTAGTCTTTGTTACTGCACATAAAGCTCATAAGAGGGTTTCTTAAGAAGGCTATTTTCAGCTTTCCATCTGAATTTCTTTGCAGGTAGGTATCAGAGCCTACATTTTCATGCACAGAATAAATTGTGAACCTTCTGCTAGACATGTTGTTGAGGTCACATACAACCACAGCCAAACTGATTTCACCAGATCAAAATAGCATGCCCTGCAATTTGTTTCAGGCCCTTAAGCATTTTTTCTCTCCCCTCCATAACAATACAGATTGATTACCCACCCCAACACAATTCCCCTGAGTCAGGAAAGGAAGAACCAAGAGCTGACAGTGTCCCAGAGGACACACACTGTTCTATATTAGGATGAAAAAAGCTATGCAGTTTGGACTTTAAAATTTACATAAAGAAAAAAAAAATCCATTTCACATACACAATGAATTTCGCCCAAATTTTGCCCCCTCACCTCATAACTACTGCGAGCCATAAATCTTGCAGAATATACATAATCTCTGTAATTAAAATGGAATTTTTCATACCACTGCTTTCTAATCATGTGTTCGTTTACTGCAAATATAGACCTTAAGAAACACAGATGTCTTTGTGCTGCCCAACATAGTGTATGAGCAGGATGAGATTGGGCTGGGAGCACCTCTGGAAGGAATGTGACCTGAGAACATGACGAGGCATTCAGAAAGGCATATCCTTATCATCCCGCAGGTACTCCGTGGGACCAACCACAGCTCTGCAGTTTGATCTGTTGCAATGTTGTACTGCAGAAGTTATTAATCACTGATTGCAGATGAAGGCTGCTGTCACAGGGGAATAGTTTTTTGGGAAACAAGCAGCAATTCAAAATCTATCAGAAAATGAAGAATATGAGCTATGCTACAATGAAAGAGTAATTTTTTACTAATTAGCAGGAAGCTCTCCATCCTACCTTCTAAGGCAGTGCAAGTACCAGACTAATCATGCAGCTGCAGAAATATCATCACTTAATTCATTTATACACTTGTATATTCTCTTGACATATTGTCTGGCACCACTCTGAAAATAACTAGCAATCACCACGGAAAATAATAATAGAGTTAATTCTCGACTAGCATTATACAACAAAGTCCAAACCTCTGACCTTGGAAAGTACTTGCTGCTTACTTGTAAGATTCTAGTCTGATTTTCAGGCATCTTTGTAGCATATTCAAGTATTAAAGGTCAAAGCCAGCCATGTTTGGTACAATAGCAGGAGAGATTATTTGGTTCTGGGGTTTTTTTTCTTGTATTTTTTTAATTAATAAAGCCAGTGTTCTAACTGCAGTAACACCAGAGAGTAGTGCTGGATCTTCTAACAAAACTTGGCATTACATGAAATCATTGGGAAGGAACGTTAAGTTCTCAGAAAACTGACAGGGCAATTAAAATGCCATAAAAGGTGGGCAAATAATGGAAATGACTATTTACTTTTCAGAGATGGATTTATATCTCTGAAATCAAGAGGCTCTTACTCTGCTGAAATGTCTTAATAGACAAAATAAAACTGGAAACAAAGGATAAGGATAAGAACAGAATAGAAGATAGATTTGAGAAGTGATTGAGTGACAAAAGGACTTGTTTTCCAGCACCCCAAGTGGTAGCAATATTCCATTGTTCTCTTTGAAAGAAAAGTGCAAAACCATATTTTATATATATACACACACACACACATGGATTGCCTTATCAGATGTTTAAATTTCTTCTACTTTCTCAAACTGGTCACCTAAATAAAACTTTTTCATTAGTTTCTCTTACCTACACCTTTTTTACTTCTTGCTTGCAAATTTCATCTGAAATGCTGCCATTCTGGGAGGAAATGAGCAACTTTATAACTACTTAACCTGGCAAAGTCTCTAATCATAACACTGAAATTATTTTGGTAAAAATGTTACAAATACCTGACTACACTAGGAGGAAAAGAAAAAAATCAAAACATCCAACTTAAAATCAGTCTAGAACTGTGTAGTTTGTAAATTAAGTGGTTTTATTGCCTGGTTATAGTTTGCCATAGAGAAGAAAGTTTAAAATTAGCAACTTAAGACTTTCCTGACTCCTGAAAAAGCATTTTCTTCTCCCTTCCCCTGCATATTTGCCTTATTTCTTTAGCACCAAGTACATAAAGTTACATCAACTGAAATACACATGCCATTGCAGTAAAATGGGAGCAAGAAAATGTCATTCAGCTTTACTGAAAAGTCTTCCTTTTTGCCCAAGAAGGAAAACAATAAATGTGTTCTTGCACACACAAACAGCAAGGATATGAAAACCACATATTCCAGTGGGTTCTCTCCTTCCACTTTGTAAGTTAAGTCTCAAGCTCAATGCTAAGAACCATTTTGAAATATAGAGTAACAGTAACATTAGCACTGTACCCTCTAATACCAATTTTATGTATTTGGAACAGAAGCATGTAAAAGTTCATGTGATACTCATGACAATTAAGAGATACGGATTTGTGAATTTAGGAGGGGAAAACAATACATTATGTAGAGCATCTGTACAAGGTAAAACAGACCTTGTTCTCATCCAACATCAACATGTGAGAAAGAATTAAAAACAACTTCTCTTCATCTGCAGAATGCATGCCTGCTGACTGCAATCTCTGAAGTTCACTGCAAGTACCTTCTAGAACATTTCTGGCTTCTGTAATCTTGCATAATCAAGGAAGGTAAGCAAATGGTTCACACAAGATCAGATCAAATGTTATGCCTATGCTTTGAAAAGACACTGAATAACCTGTAATGAAAAATCCAGAGAAGTTTTGATTACAAAGCTGCTCCAGACGCATGACTCGCAGCTTGTGGCAGCACTGAATTGTATCACATTTCCCAAGTAACCTGCGCGATGTTCTACCCCTAGTTACACATATCTCTACATATGGTCTTCAAAGGATTAGTAGAAGCTACTAAAAATATACCAACTTCTAATTATTTGGTTGTTAAAGTTTAAGTACTGCACATGACACATTCACTCCCTGGAGAGAAAGAGGACTCGGTAGGTTTCCAACTCCAAGCCCAGTGACATTCAAGTGTCTTACTACACTTACATCAATTGATATGCATTGTCAACACACTTTTGTTAGCAATCTGACCATGTTTTGATAATTGCAGAACAAGGGTTCATGCTCTACAAATATGATCGTCCCAAGAGCCACTAAAATATTTATTTCATTACTTCATTAGACTATTATTAAAAGCAGCCAACATGTTAAACATACTTTATGTATAATTCTGCACTGGTAGGATGTTCAAGTACCTAAATGAGTCAGACAACCAATTCTTAACTGTTTTCCTGAATAAACAATCCTGATGCAGGGACTTCGTTTGATGTCAGCACATAATGAAGTACTAATTCACAACCTGCTCACCCTGGTAAAAGTCGCATTATTTAAAAGAAATTAAATACCAGTCTCTCAGCTCTTATGGAAACATAACAGCCTCAGTGTGCTGTAATACCTACCTTGGTTATGACAACTTCTGGAGAAAACAGAGTAAGACAAATTTGTTTCTTCACCACCACCTAAATTGCATATATGCATAGGAAATCTTCTTCCCCACCATTCTACCTCCCCAAATTAGCTATACAGAAGCAATTCCATGGCTATTTATTTTTAAACTACTTTAGACAAATACCAGAAACTGAATGTATACTTAGCATAATTATAAGTTTCCTAAAAATACATGTATCCCCTCAACAGACCAGTTGGAATACATGGCCTGTTAACCCCAACACATTGCCTGCAGGCATAGAGAACTTGGAGAAAGCACAGAGCTCACATGGAGCAAGTGAGACTCTGCTGCTGCTTTCCCTGAGCTTCAGATCAAGCCCAAGGGAATCATTCTGGGGTGGGAGGGAGGGAAAAGACCAAAAATTATCTCTGTAATCATCAATTGTTGGAGGTAGAGACAAGAAAAATATTATCAGTGCAAAAGTGAACATTACTTAAAGTAAGCAAGGAATGAGGATGATTTGTCACTTGAGAAGAGATTCACTGGCTACTGGAGAACCATCTCCAGCTCCATTTTTGTCAGGCTGGTGTTGCAGTGAAATCATATCATTTCACAGCAACCTCTACAAAATCTCTCAATGCTGTGACACACTGCTGAACTTCCATTTTATGGTACAACATTTATCTGTATGAAGGCAACAGTACAGCAGGTTACACACACGCAGTGCAGTGTATTTTTAAAACCCCATCTTGGAAAGGGGAATGACTTCTGCAGCTCACAGCCAGCAGCACTGCCCTGTGCCTACAGCCAGCGATGTCAGAGCCATTCTGAGCCCCAAAAGCTCCAGGGCAGGGCAAGCAGAAACAACCTCCCACCCTGAAGGCATGTTTTATTCACAACCCACTACTTAGACAACCGAGTTTTTAGTTTGAAATACTGCTCCTGTCTCTGCTCACATGACACTAATCTCATTCAGCAAAGCCCATCCAAGACTGTGTTCTCACATCCATAGAAATATCGTCAATAAAATGCAATAAACTTCCACATAGAGAATACAGGTGAAGGAAGAGACCCTGCAGGTTGTTTCCATTGCATGAAAAGCAGAAATCTAACAAGTGAATTGTTCAGGGCTTAAGGGGCTGCTGGAGCTCTTTACAGGGAACAGCACTAAGAACTTGCAACACTTTTAAACTCTTCACCTCCCTTAAATCACTTAGGGTGCAGTAAAAAAACCCACGAAAGAAATATAGTCTTATACCAATTAAATAGGAATCATTTGACAGTCACACAACAGAGCCTGTGTTGTATAAAAACAAATAGGAAAAGCTAACAAGAAACTGGCACAGATGTATCAGAGTGCTTCTGTGGGCTGTGTGGAACTGAAAGAAGAGACCAGAGAGAGCAGAGAAAAAAAACCCATTAAAGGAACATGAATAGCACGAAAGTTGAGTCAACATCTGATGAGCAGGGAATTCTTTTTTTAAACCTGCTTTACACTAGCAAAAATGACCTGAACAGAACTGGAAAAAAAAAAGAATGTTACAAGGGAAATGCATGTTTTGAAAGAAAAACATTCTCCAATAGGTATTTCCAAAAATATGCCTTCCACAAATTCATACTATCTGAGAATTGTCACTCAACTCCAGGCAAACACAGCACTGAACAAAGCAATTCAAGGAATTTGAGAAGTATCTCGGGAGGGAAGGATAATTTCCTTGCTCAAGGAAATTACACCACAGCCAAGTTCCCAAATGCAACACAGATTCCCTCCCCCTAACACTTGCCTAAAACAAACCCTAAGAATATCCTGCCAGGCTACAAAGCACCTCCATTACTAACCACTCCTGGCCACAAAGCAGGTCCAGTGCTGAAGAAGACCAGGTTATTCACGTTTTAATAGGTAAACTGATGGCCAAATGCTTTGCCAGATCAAGGTCTAATTACGCAAAGGTTTGCTTTTTTATTAAATAAGTGGCAGTGTTTCCAAGAAGACTTCCCTCTATAAATAAATAAATCAATGAAAGCCATTCTGTAACAGTTCATTTTTGAAGCACTGGGAACATGCTGACAACAACAGGATTTTTTTTTCCTGCTACTGACTTCACTCCTTTACCTTTCCCAAGACAGCCACCTTCCTTAAAGAAATGGATGGACTCTCCCACAGATATTACAAAATATTGCTGGGTTGTCACCCGAAAGTATTGCCAGGATATGGGTAACCAAAGTCTGTCATTTTCCCCATCTCACTTTGCACGGAGCACCTGGCAAAATGCCCCACTGCTTTGATTAGGACCATGTGGACTATAACAGATGTAATGATGACAAATAACAGATACAGCAGATGACTAAGTGTCCTATCAACAGATGTCTTATCACAGCTGCTACTTCACACATAAAAATACACTAGCTTGTTAGTCAGCATAAAACCCCAATATGCACAGACCTTCACAATGTTTGTAATTCTCATCAAAATGTGTCCCACCTAGGTTAAGCAAAATAATATGAAATGCACAAGTTTATATACAGCTACAAATATAATAAGTGCCCTTATCTCTAACACAGCTAATTAAAAACACAACCCCTGGAGGAAACTATACCACCTCTATGGAGCTGCTCCAGCTTTCCTGAATGAACTTCCAGTTTTCAAAGCCTGGACGTGGACCACCTCTTTGAGGACCAGCCTCTCCCAACACTTTCAGCCACCAGGCATGTCCGATACCAGAGTCATTTGCCTAGACAAGAGCAAACTTTAACCCATGACCTGCCCTGCTAAAGTCACCTGTGCCATTTTCTTTCCAAGAATTTGCTGGATTTTATTTCTAGCTCCAGCTATTTTTAACTTGGCAAGTTGGGAATCCTGAAAAGCTAACAACCAGCAGATTTGGTTTCACATTAATAGTTGTCCAGTTTATTGTTCCTCACACTAAAATCAGGGGGGTTTCTCAGGTACACACCTCTTTAGTTTAATAAAACAAATACAAGGGATCTCAGAGAAGACAACTAGATCTACATAAATAATTTCAATAACCTCCTTGAAGTAAGCCATGAAGAGGATACAGCAAGGACGGTAATTAATACTGTATCAAGAATAATATTTACAGAGAAACTCTGAGCAAATTAAAACTTTGATTTTATAATCTGAGTTCCTGGTAGATGAAAAATGCAGACGCAAAAGTGATACATTTTCATGGGGACACATTTGCCTGGTTCGCACACAGGAGGAACAGTTAATTTACTGTATTAACTGTTCACATCACAATTTTAAGAACGAGGTAAGTGAATTTTCACATTTGACAAATCAAATAATTCAATCTTAGCATCCTGAAAATAGCATATAATACTGACATTAATTGCTTCTGTGATGTTCAAATCTAATACTTCTGCACAGGGATATAATACACTCTTCCGTGGGTGCTCCACTACAACTGCAGCAGTATGTAACAAAGACATTGCCACAGCATAAAACAGATCCTGGAAAACTGCTGCAAACATTTATGACTATAAGTCTCTTGGGTTACTAGCTGGGATTAGACTACATTAACAGGCTCAGGAGGACAGGACAGATAAGAAAAATGATCTATTTCTTATCCAGGCACCGTACAACCACACTAAAGTTGTAGCTTAAAGGATGCTCAGGAGCACATCAAAGCAAACCAGAATATATTCTCTCCATTTCTTTCACAGTAGCCGGAAGTGGCTAAAGCAGATGGTCTGAAGTTGCTTTCCTTACAGACTCCAGGGGACAGGGACGCAGTGAGATGCATTTCTTACCACGATGTCATTTGCAGCTGACAAGCAAAACTGGTATTTTCCGCTGCAGATAAGGCAGGAAAAAATTAAAGAAAAACCACACCATTGTGATGCTGACAGCAGAGATGTTTAAAACAATAAAAATTTGCCAGGTTTACATAAAAATGCAAAAATGAAAGATAAAATTCCCTTCAGGAGACAGGGCATTGTGCAGTCCAAGTGGCAGAATAATTTCTTGAATGCTGAAGATGAAAGCCAAATGACTAAGCTTTCAATGAAGCCATATCTCCACCTCGCGCACAAGCACAAGCTTTTAAAAAACTTAATGAAAAGCCAAAAACCACTGCATAATGCAATTCAGTATTCTTGTGCAAACATATTGCTCTATAGCTGCTAATAAAGTTAAAAGAACATATCTAGGTTGAAAACTCAATTATTTACCACTATAAAATGCCAGAATTAAGGCTGTCTTGGCTCATAAATATGAGCAAAAAACCCCAATCCAAATCCCCCCAAGAGGTAAGA
The DNA here is from genome assembly GCA_028858755.1 of Ara ararauna. NCBI lineage: Eukaryota > Metazoa > Chordata > Aves > Psittaciformes > Psittacidae > Ara > Ara ararauna. Next base: position 8,630,814 of record CM054385.1, read on the forward strand.
TTTCAGCGCTGATGGCTTAGATGGGAACATGTGTCGGTCCCCCTTGGCTGGGGACATGCTGCAGCTGGGAAAGGCACTAGGGAGCATTTGCCTTGATTTTAGGAGAGAAGGCACCAGGAATATTTCAATGCAGGTCTCCATGAAGCAACCACCCAGAGCCCTGAATCCACCTGTTCCAGGGAGCTCCAGTCCCAGTGTCATGGTTTCTCATGGGGTCTGGGATGCTTTCACTTGAGATGTGAGGAATGGCAGAAACATGTAGGAACCCCATCACCTCCGTTCTGTCTCCTCTCCCCAATAGCTTCCCTTCAATCCCTGCTCCCCACCAGTTCCAGTCTCCTCAACTCCTACCAAAACTTAGGCTCAGCACATTCCTCAACTTTTCTCAAAATCCTTTTATGCCCAGTCTCGTAAAACTCACTCCACCCATCCCTTATCCCTCAGTTATGATCATGATATTAATTACAATTGATTAAACTCTTCTATCTCCCCCTTTTACTTTTCTTCCAAATGGATTTCATAGGTTTTGCTGCTGAGTATCTGAACACAAGACAGATCATCTGATCTCAGTAGCAACGCCAGATTCCATTAGGTGAGTGTTACAGAGAAATAGCAACAATTTGTTGCAAGGGGAGCAATCCAGACTTCAAATGGAGAGGAAGACTGAGAAAGGGATTTTCTTACCTGTATGTAAGATAGAGAGGGAAAAAGATGCTGCAGTGAAGCTGGGAATCTTCAGAAGCAGAATCTGATTAAGGTGTTTCTTAAATAGCAAATACTAAAAGTCAGTTCAACCAAAATAGCCTAAAGGCCATCTGGTCTCATTTTGGAGCTGCTAAGAACAGGTAGTTGATGATTTGTACCAGAGTTTCCTGCTATTAGAGCAGCCAGTTTCTTGTCTTATCTGGAAACCTCCCCTTCCCTCAAGTGCTGCTGAGTATATTTAATTAGTTTTCAAGCCTGGATATTCAGCGGAAGGTGTCAAAGTATTTTGCACGTATAGCAAGCTGCAGCAGGCAGAGTGCATGGCAGCTCTTGCTAAGGACTGACTATGTGCTCCTGGTAGGATGTTTAAAGGAACAATGAGCAGCTGCAACTAGCAGTTGCTCCAACACACACAGCAAGACTCACTGCAGCAGTCCTACTTACAGATGCTGAAATATGATTTCACTGTAAGCAACTTGCTTACACTTGTACCTTCCCATCAACAGACTCACAGCAGTCAATAAAAGAAATCATTTAGAGCGAAGGCACCCTGGGGAGTAAACACTACCAGGACCTGCATGCCAGTCCTGGCTTCGCAGAGGCCCTCATAGCCTGCTGCCTCTTCGCGTGCCTACTGCGTTTTCATAGGGATTTCTCATGGTATAATTTCTTAGGTAAGACAAACCCAAAGGCTGGAGCCAGATAATCTCAAGTTAGCATTAAAAATCCAGACAGTTCAAAAGAAGCTGTAAGTGCATACTGGATAAGGGCTTAATACAAGTGTTATGGAGTAAAACTGTACTGCAATATGCAGGAGGTCAAAACAGATAATCTAATAGTTCCTTGTGATCTTTCAACTCACAAAGACATGAATGCCTATAGCATAGCTTATTTTCTCAAACCTGAAGTACTGTAAGCACTACCTTTTATCCTGGTGAAGAACCACTCTTACACAGCTACACGAAACACATCCGTCAGCCTAACCTGAGCTATAGACAAAGTCTGCAATTAAGACAAAATTTAATTTGCTCTGTCACACATTTACTTTGGCCCCTCATATCCTCTATAAAATCAGAATGGCTTTTTCAGTACATATGCCAGGTACAAAGCCTCTCTTCCAATACTAATTGTTTCGACCCAGATAAAATAGACACATTAATAGAAAAAAAAGGCAGCAAGCAAACAAACAAACCAACCCAATGCAGTATAATCTCCATGCAGATAAACAATCCCATGCTTTGGTTTATAAAAGCAAAGAAAACAATCGTTATGCAATTAAGCAGAGGGTGAATGGGTGATAAAATCACATTCGATCTTGCTCAGAATGAGCTGGTATCTAACACTGTGTCATCTGCAGGTAGAACTGGAGACCCTTGCAAGCCTGACTGGGAATAAATTAAATTCATTGCATAAAGCAATGATTTGTGGTAAGAACTCACTCTAATGATCACTTGGACACCTTGTATAGTGACAAATCAATGCAATTCGGGGTGTGTGGCAGACACGTACCACAGCATAGCTAAGCGTCTGGCTTTTAGCTGAAAACAGTGGGATGCATAGCAGCCTTTTTTCAGCCTCCTAGACCAAGAGACACTGGGATGAGAAAAATCAATTTTACCCTTGCTATAGTCAGTAAATATTGGAGTCTGGAAGTATGTTTAGGTCCCAGTTTAGACATAAAGCTCAGAATTGGAATCTCTAGACAATTTTTCAGTAGGAGGATTTATTATCAGGCAAACAGGTTTCTAAAAGAAACAAGATAGTAATTCCATTAAAACCCCATCAGAAAAGCCGAGAGAAAGTACAAGATGGATAAAACAGCAATGGCTTAAACAGAAGCTACAGTTACCTTTAAATGGAAGTGAAAAACGGTTATAGAGAAACGGTAAATAAGAACATAGCATATATTATTAAGAGCTGAAGTTATGAAATCCTGAGGACAAAAATGCCAGATTCTGTTAACCAAAAAAGTTGAACGTTCAAAAAAAATTCTTCTGAAAACAAACTAGAAAGAAAGCAGAGGTTCAAAAATAGCTGTGTTTAAAGGAGCGTGAGCAATTGATAAGGAAATGCAAAACACAGCAGCTACTATCAGATCATTAATAAAAGCATTGTATTGAACCTCTTGGGTACTTGGGGAACCAGCGAAGAAGCCTACTAGCAAATCGCAAACCAGAGTTCAGAGAGCTGATGAGAAGCTGTGGCAGTGTAGATCCAGTCTCTAAACCAAGAAACCCAATAAAAATTACCAACCCATTTGATTGTTTAACTTCATTACTGGGTAAAATAGCAGTACATACAGAAGAAGCAATCAATATAAAAGCATGAGGAAAATACAAATCATTTGATGTTACGACCATAAGTTCATAAAGAGAAACTGCACTCACTGACATGACAGCTGCTGCCTGACATGCCAGGTTTTGAATAGATGTCCCCAGACACCAGTTTCAGCCCATCATCTACAAGCTCTTTCTCTTTATCAGCTCTGCAAGATCACAAGGAAACCCACACTGCCTGCAAAGAGCTAATATAATGCAAACATTAATATGACATTGAGAGGATATGCACCTCTGTTTGTTTTTTGAAATGGTACCGCCTGTAAATGCCAAATGTTTGTGGACAAAACACTGATTATACTAAAGTCTTCAGTTATTCTCACACACCATTAATATTTAAAAGTGGTTTAGCTGGTTTTCAGCAGAGATTTTCACTTGTTTATTTCCACAGTAAGTGATATTAGCAAAAAATTTGCATAACCTTTTAGTAAAAAGCTACAAAAATGAAAGTGGAAACAAATGGGGGGAGGGGAAAATGAAACAAACAAATGAAGGCATTTGAAATTCAAGTGGTAAAGAGGGCTTCCACTTAACTGTTGAATCATTCTTCCAGTTTACTCCATCCCCCTAAAGCTAGCGCAGCTTATCCAGAACACCTCCTTTGCTCTTCTTGCAGCAGGAGAGCGAGAAAAAGAAAATGCAGGGATGATTTGAACACATTAACCTCCTCAGAAGAAGAGGGAACGGGACAAGTTCTTTAGAGAATTGCTTTCTGTCTGTCTCCACAGTAATGGCATTACACTTGAATGAAAGCAAAATTATGTAGAAGACTGTTAGTTTACTGAAGGGTCAAAGAGATGGCAGCTGTGGCAGGCGGCAGTAAACCTTTAATATGGCATGATGTACCAATGTGCACATCCTTCAATGGATGAATAAATGTGACTGAACAAGGGATTACACCTGAGCAAGCAACTGCACAGATTAATACACTCAGCATCAGACCACTCAACAACAGAAGCTGCAGGAGTGGAGAAAACAACTGCCCAGAAACACCTATCTGCTCTTCGGCTATGCTGTTTGTAAGAACAAGTACTGAGGCATGTACATAAGGAGAAAACCCTCAAAACACAGTGGGACCTCAAATCATGCTATTGGTATCTAAGCAGAATTAAGTGACAGATGCCCTGTGTGCAGGCTGCCAAGTTGCTCCACATAGGGTGATGTAAAACCTCAAAAGTGTATCATGAACTACAATTTAATAAGAAGACATAGGCTGAAAAAATACAGGTTCATTAAAAAAAAAAAAAAAAAAAAAAAGAAGATCTCTCACTGCACAGGGCTGAGACGTAATAACAGGAAAATAAAGAACCGGCACTGTACCTCTTCTGGCAAGCGACGAGAATTTCCTCTGTTATTAAATGAGACTCCTCACAATTCACAGCCTGTGCTCTCTGTCACTGCTCGCTACCACATTCTACTACAACACTTACATAAATATATTATCAATACAAAGATAAAGACAGAAGCAATGCAGTCTAACAGGAGTTCTGCTAGTTGCATTGCTTTGGTTAAGATACCTGCTTTGCTTAACAAGTAGCTATACCGACAGTAAACATCAGGAGCAAGGTAGGCAGCTGAGAGGAAACTGGAGCCCTGAAAAAGTATATTTAAAGTACTAAGATACACAGTAAGACATTTAAATAGTTATTCTCAATCCCTCCTAAATCTGACATTTATTGTGTTGCAGCCATGGGTTACTTACACTCAAAGTTTACTACGTATTTATATATTCATTGAGTGCTAGTTTAATTCGTTATATCACAAGACAACTGCACCTGTTATACACCTTTTATCAACACTATTCTTTATCAGACCTTGTTGCTATAATATGCATTCAGAATTATTATTTTAAGTATTTATTCAGTTTAAGAAGGCCCCTAATCCAATAGTTTTAACCATGAAGGGTGAAGTATGGCAGAGATAACACAGATGTGTTTATGTTAACTGAAATGTTTTAATGTTGGATTTTCTAAGTTGTACAGCTACAGTAGAAAGATCAAAGCATCAAATTCCTGCTGACCATTCCTATCAACATCAATGAGCTTTAGATCAGGCCCTCAAGGGAGTATTAATGTAATATCCATGTGTTTAAGCATTATCTTAGTGTTACCTGTAGAATGCTAAATGGGCTAATAAGACCCCATTAGGCCAATTATGGCAAATAAAATAAGGCCTGAATTAAAACAAAAACATTTTTGTTTAGAGCTTTACTGGGCATGGTGGCATGCAAGAAATGCCAAAATTATTACTTACTTATAGAAATTCTAAGCACTTCAAAAGGCTCCCGTCTAAAAGATTTCAGAATTCAGGCATAAAGTCTAAATATCTAAAACTAGAACATATCATATTGGTTTAATCTTTATGTATATTGTGTGACTGAAAAAAAGCTTTTAGGTTTTAAAAGTATTTCCCTCTGAAGAAAATCTAAGTTAGCAGAATTATTAAGCCATGAACAATTATTGCCAAAACGTAGATACTTTAGAGAAATGAACAAGAGGAATTACAAGGATGAAACATGGATGGAGTAATAGAGAGCCCATTCCTCACCCACTGACAATAATGCAGTTTTGAATGCATACAGGAAGTTTGGTGGCAAAGCTGCTCTCAGCAGGACTCTGGCAGTAATCAATAAAAGGTTGTGGACAATCAAAATCCGGCAAATATCAAGCTGCATGCAAAACAGCAGCTCCAGAAGACCCTTCTTTCTTTGCGTCAGTACTAACGCTGATGCAACTGGGCTGCATCTCTGGCTCACAGTAAGCTGTCACTGCCAGAACTGAGGAAGCCGAGAGTTAAAAGTATTTCCATTACACTTATAGAAAAAGAAATTTTGATTCAGATCAATTTACATAACTATCTTCTATTGCACTTCAGTTCAGACACTCATATTAAGCAAGCCCAATCAAGTGAAATATGTAATATGAGAAAAAGATGTACATAGATGAAGCAACAGCTGCTTTTTTTCAACCTCATTGAGTGTCTTAAAATGGCAAGTGGATGCAGATAACAGAGGATGTGAACCCTTTTGTACACACTGGTTTTACACTCTCACCTGGTGTGATAAGGAGGATTCAAAGACCTGTTCCAGGCCATCGTATTCCCAGCTATGGAGCTTTGAGCCACCAGTTATGGACCAACCGGCAGAAGGGCTGGTGTCATGGGTTCAGCAGTAGCAGTCATTTTTTTTCTCCTTAGGAGCTGGTGCAGCGCTGTGTTTTTGACTTTTGGCCTGGGAACAACGCTGATAACACCAGTGTTTTCAGTTACTGCTTGGTAATGTTTTGGTCTGACCAAGGACTTTCTGAGTCTCATGCTGTGCCAGGGAAGAGGGGAAGCCAGGAGGAAGGAGAAACAGGACACCTGACCCAAACTGACCAAAAAGGTATTCCATACCACAGCACATCATGCCCAGGATGTAAAAACGGAGGGCAGAGATGCGGAAGGGTGGGGGTGCACTGCTTGGTTGGCTGGGTATAGGTGGTGAGTGATTGTATTCTTTTCCCTTGTATTTCCCTTGTCATTATTATTATTGGTGGTAGCAGCAGTGGTTTGCGTTATACCTTAGTTACTAAACTATTCTTATCTCAACCTGTGGGAGTTGCATTCTTTTGATTCTCCTCCCCATCCCCCCGGGAACTGGGGGAAGAAAGAGAGGGGAGTGAGTGAGCGAACTGTGTGAGGGGCTTAAACCACGACAGCTGGGCACAAAGCCGGGGTCAACACAGCACCAAGGTAAATCTCTGCTTGCACCCAAATGTCTTCCAAGTTACATGAAGAGCAAAATCACAGCACTTTAAGACTTTTCTTTGCTGAAAGTGGCAGTTTTCTTTTGTTACATAAGCCGTAAAGTTGCAGGTCATTAAATATGTATTTTTGGCTGGGCTTGTAGGTTGGCCTTTGACTTTTTGGAAGAATTTTGCCCAGACAACCTACTAAAACTGAGTAAGTTTCAGTCTTCATGAAAAACGACACTGAAAAATGACGTAATAAAAATCTCTGAGTTAAAAAGATTTGTATAGAGAGATATCTCTCTCCAAAACATTCTTTCCCTTATTTCCTGTGCCAGAAAGTCTCTCTGCTCTCTCCTCACCACACACTCTCTTCCTTCACAAGCTATTCATGCATGAGCTTTGAAAGTAAAAGACAAGCAGATTTACATCAAAAATAAAAAAATGAAAGAAAAAATAGAGAGAGATAAGGTTGCTAGGGCATTAAGACAAACTGTTACTTAATCCAACATAAAAGGATGAGACCTGAAGAGATCACCAATGGAACTAAAGCCGTCAAGTTAACAGGTGAGGTTATGCAACATCATTTTTTTCTCCCTCATTTACTCTTTGCTTTTATGTAATTTCATTTTCTCCTCAGATACTAATTTACAGAATACCATAATTCATGTTAAAATTCAAAAAACTTTACAAAACAAATCAGTAGTAGTAGTTTCCAGTATGTTGTCCACTACTGGCACTCACTCAAACTTTAAAAATCTGAAATACGCCCACTGTGAATCAATGCTACGGATGCAGATCCAGAATTTGGGATTAACCTTCCGATTTCATATATAAAATATACATTAAAAAATACATTTAAGCCACGTAACTTCCTTTTAGTCTGTGATCTGCAAGAAAATTTTATATGGGCTAGTAAGTACATTTGGATATTCTCCCCCCCCCCCCCCCCCCCCCAGCTGTAATCAGAGGCAATTCTTACAAATTCTGAGGGTAGAAAGAGCTGTCACATTCTCCCTCACCCCCTCATCCCCCAACAAAAAATGTCAAGGCACCATTTATGTCAGTAGTTTATCTCAAAACCCACTGTCTCTTATCAGAGGTTGCTGGATTCACTTCCCAGTAGCACAGAACATTGTAGGAAGGAATGAATTTGTCCCACTTTTAAGCTGTTGATAACAGGATGTTTCTTGGCATTTTGAAAAGTGTAGGGAAAATGTATTTCCTTCCATTACACATCCCCATAGCTGCCTTGACTCATTAAATAACATATGATCTCCCTACACAGCAAACCTTAAAAATGAGAAATGTGATAAAAACTTAAAAGACCTAATTTATAAAGTCTCTACCAATGGATGATCTCTGGAAACATAAAGACCAGAAAATAATCTCCAATGAACTAGCTAAAAAACGTCTCAAACATACAGCAGAGCTTTAAAAGATCAGTTTTTAATTGCATATCAGCCCTTCTAAGCTACGCAAAGGTCTCCTAACAATGACCAAGGAGCAGATTTTAAGATGCCACTGCGAGATTTATGTTGGGGTATATTCACATCAGTGTGAATCAAATCCTATGTTTGGTTCTAAGGCTGATAGTGTCATAATTTGCCTGTTATCTTCAATATAATAAAATTTGCCATTCAGTTGTTTACCAATAGCAACATCTTTATCTGCTACCTCTGAAGTATGGGAGAATCCTTACCTGTACCTAACATTAAACTACTTGGGGATTTTCTATATAGCTTTCAGAGGTATAAATAGTTGTATGAGGAACAAGGATAAAATATACACTAATTACCCTGGATTATGCAAATTAAGATGCTTTTAATTCACATTTAAAACCTTGTGAAGTTCTCTTTGCACAACCACCACCAAAGACAAATCAACACTACATTTTTCTTTGCAGTCCTTTGCCTCTTGCTGCAGAGCACCCCAAGATGCAGTGAATTATTTTACAAAGTGCCTTGTGTGCAAGGCAAGATGGGACAAGGTGTCATTTCAAGCCTCTCCAGTCTATGATGGTGGAGGAGTGGCACAGGAGTCATGAAGTGTTCTGCTTTCCTAAAATCAGCTCCTGACATACCCCATTGCCTCTGCTAAATAAAAGTGATGCTAATCCACTGATTCCTCACACTTCGTATTTCTTAACAAAATGTCACTTTAGAGACAGGAGCAAATCCTGATGCATATTTAGACCACCACAGTAAGTTTCAGTTTTGTGACTCTTCACACAGACCCTTGTGACTGCTCAAAAAACTTGTTAAGTGTCAATATGGCAATCTGAATGGAAACAAGCTACCTGGCACAAGGTCACAGCTATTACAGTTGGCACTCAGGTATCCTTAAAACCCACACCCCTTATGCCCATTGCATGAAGCTGTTCCAGGTTTCGCATTTTACACCACAGGGTAACAACCAGTAGGCTTCTGTATAGCGAGTTCCTTACTTCATGTATCATGCATAAAGTTATCCCACACCTCCCCTACTTCACTAACACTTTCTCTTCCTCTCAGCTGGATTAAAACACTACAAATACTTGTAGTGGCTGGTTCAAATCAAGTGGTTTCTATGTTCAAACGTTCCTCCACAGACTACTCAGTTCCTAAATGTCTGACCCTCAACTATACAAAAGTAAAGGATAGATAAGCACAAACGTATTTACTTCCATGTCATCTTCTACTTTTCTTCCAAGAGAGCCAGCAGCACTTACCTAGAAAAAGGTTTACTTTCCAGCCAAAAGACATGAAATGCTTTTGACTTTAAGACTCCTAAAAAGTCAATAAGAAAGTTGTAACTATTTTTTTCCATCTACAACATAAAAAACCATCACGCTACATTAGACAGCTATATTTTAATATTCTGTTTATAGTTATGGAAATTTGGTTCATTTTAGCATCAATAAGTTCTGATTGTGCTAATCAGAGAAGAATATAAATGAGCTTTTATTTGCTTAGGTTTTTGAACATGTACAGTAGTATGGTTGAGCTTAAGGTTTTGCTTTACAACTTTGTGGTTTTTACTGAAAACCCAGTGTGAAAATTGTGTTCTAATCCCTGAATCTCATCACTGATATGTACACCCTGTACTGGAAATGTTAAAGGCTAATATTATCCCATTTGTTACTGGACAAAAATCTGAAAGTTTAATTATGGCAAAAATAAAGCTTTTGTCCAAGAGACTAGCAGCTGCTTATTACCAAAAATTAAAAATCTAACGCATTCATTTTGAATGTTATCATTAAGAACAACAAAATCAGTCCAGTTTCTTCTGGAAGGCTTTTTAAAATACACTAAATGTTTATTCTCCGTTCTGTTGTTTTCCTGAATATCTGCCACATTATTCGTTTAATCAATTAGGATGGCAGATAAGCAAGCCTGGGATACTTCTGTCTAGTTTGCCATCAAAAGGTAGAAGAAGCAATAGGATGCCTACTCAGATAACATGTGAAAGCTTCATCTTCATTTCATTACAAAAACCAGCACACGACAGGCAGTTGGGGTGGAGCCAGCAACAACTTCAAAGACCTCAATTCTTCTGAAGCTCAAGAGTTGCCAATGTTGGACCATGCTAACCCAAAGAGCACCTGCAAAGAAGCTTCTGTCCTACCTTCACCACATGCGGTATGCTACATTGTGCTAAGGTCTCTGGAACAGTAGGCTGAAGACTTACAAGTAAGTAGCCATATACTAAATACCAGTCAATTATCCAACAAGATATTCAGGAAATATAATTCCTAAGCACTAGAGTTATCACCAGTCTTATTTAATAATTATTTAGGGTATAGATTTAAGTATTCTGTTAGGGGTTACTATTCAGTGCAACCAAGCTCTATGAGCTTTTCCAAGAAATATATTGGAATTACTTGCTATATTGTACTGCACTTTAAACTGCACTAGGCAGAAGCACTGTATAAGTACAGATGTACAGCCTTCATGCTTAGTAATATTTGCAGTAACAGAATTTTATTGCAGGATAAAGCACTTCAAAATTTATTCTCTGTAATTTACGCAAAAATCAGAAATGTAACTAGCTAAAATGTCTCCATTCAAATGTCATAAAATTTGCATTAAATTTAATTAATGAAGAAAAAGACAGCATTTGTCTGTGGCAATGAAGCATTAGTTGTCTGGAGGTGAGGATTCAGCTTTAAGGTTAAACTATCTGCATCAAGAAGTAGCTGTTTTTCAAGAGACGGTTTTCTTCAGCTTGGAGGACAAAGAAGAAACTAAGGAGACTCTTCAGAGGTACTTAAGGTCTCTTCAAAAAGAGTCTGAATACCACAGCAAGTTCCACACTTACAGAATTAAATATTTTTACTGATAGGAGTATGCCCACCATCAAAATACAGAGTCCTGTAAATCCACTGAACTTGGAAAGAGTCCATAACATCGATGACAGTATTTTCACCAACTTGAACCACACCAGGTTTATATATAGCTAACAACAAAAGAAACTTCAGATCATGACCATAGCTGGTCTGGTGGAAAGTGTCCCTGCCTGTGGCAAGGAGGGCTGGAAAAAGGTGAGCTTTAAGGTCCCCCCAACCCAAACCATTCTATGATTCTATGAACAAGACACATTTATTCCCTCACTCAATTTCAAGTGAACAGATGAGCATCATTCTCCACCACTCGCCTTACTGCAATACTGATAAGGAACGAAACCAAGCCTTAATTAAAAAAAAAGAAAAGGCCTTTCTCAAAACAAATATGCTCCATTGGTAGACTGAAAACAGAAAACTCACAATGCTAAGGCATACACAGAAGTGTACAAGACAACTACACAAGCTGTAGGAACCACAACTACTACACAAGCTGCAGAAAGGCAGAAGAAAGATTTACACTGGCTCATAACAAAAGGTAAAACTGGGTCTCCAGTGAGCTACCAACATCTGTCAGTTTATAGGCAAAGATGCCTGCAGCAGGGCAAATCTCTTGCCTCCCAAAGCAACATATCATGCTTTTTGTTATATCTTCACCATAATAGAGGAGTAGTTAAGGCTTGACAGTATAGAATCATAGAAAGCTGCATTTAAGTACAAAGGGTTATCTACAATGGGTGCCTTTTCATATTTACAGCAGCAATTTTGTTACCAGGTCTGTATGAAGCACCCATGACATTAAACAATTTATAGAAAAGCAGAACTCTAGGATCAGTTTCTCATTTTGTAACTAATTCAATAAGCAAACAGAATTTTCTATCAGTGTAATGAATCTTGTCAGCAATATACAAGCAATTCAAGCTAAACAATTCTGACAGTCACTATTGGCACAGATGCATTTTAACGTTATGACTACGCATGTGTAAAGTACAAAAAGGATATTACTATTAATATGCAAACCCATTATGCATTAAGATACAGACTAGCTCTGTCTGAATGCTGTAACTCTTAATGAAAGCAGAATTTTAACAAGAGCAGTGTCATAGTGGTAGAGTGATGATAGCTATTTATTTTTCCTACAAATGGGTTCTCACCCATACAGAAACTCCTCACCAAAGACTAAATCAAAATTACTGCAAGTTTCTAAAAGCTATATCTGTTTTGCACAAGGCAAGGCATTGTTGACATTCTGCCAACGTCCAACAAGCCTACACTAGGAATTACATTTATGCCTGCAAATATACTCCTACACGGGATTATTTTCAATACAAGAATTCACCAGAAATGCAGGAGTTATTTCCTCACCAACATTAAATCAACAACATGTTGATATTTAGTACAGCCCTTAGTTTTAAGAAATAATAAAGCCAAAATTAAATAAATAAAGAAATAAAAAGCACTCCTGTGCCTTCAAAAGACGCTTAGCCACAAAGAAACAGCATCTCATCATGTGAGCGCATACCAAGAGGAAGGTAACAGATGCACCTATGTGTATTCAGGGGAAAGACTCTCTTAAACAGATAGCACACATAAATGCAAGGTAGCACAGAAAAGAGGACCCGTATCACACTGTTTTTCTGTAGGACTCCCTTTTTATCTCTCCAAATCAATATGGGTCAGAAGATGTAGGGTCAAAACACTAACATGACCAACATCTTTTGCACGTGCTCAAGCAAGTCACCCACCGCTTTATAAAATGGTATGCCAGGTGTGGAAAGCCAAGCTTTTCCTCTGAAGAGGATACTGCTACCCTCATGGCATGATTTAATAGCAACAATACATCAGTAAAAACATGAAAGGTTTCTTTTCATTCTCTTTGGAAAATAAAGGAAGAGTAAGAATCAAGGCTTCCCTATTTCATAAGTCTCCTAAATTTAATACTAAGAGAGAAGAGTTGTGGATCTGAAACATGACATTGCTGAGCCTGAGGGTTTAACAGAGTTGTTCCTGTATTAGGCAGAGAAAAGAAACAGAAGAAAAGATGAAAACAGTGAAAACACCTGAATTTACATTAAGAAATACATAGCACATGGTCTACTTTTAAACTCAAATAGGCTATCAAATAAGGAATTAGAAGGAAAAGCTCCCTGCTGGCAACTGTCGGTGTAAAGGGACAGAATAAGAACTAGGCTTCAACGTCCAAAATACTTCCTGTATGCTACAATAGTCTTTTAGATGGCAGATTTTCGGGTGCATTTCTTTTATTTTGTTTGGGGGATTGTGTTTTGCCAAGGCTTGTAATGGCTCGGGGAAAATGTTTGTTTGGGGGTTTTTGTGCTGTTTGGATAAAAATGCAGTCAAGACAAGAGTTAGGATGCAGTACTTGTGGTGGCAACAAGTTAGAAGTTTACCATAGGAAGTCAATCAAAAGGGATTCTACAGATCTCACCCTGGTCACGTTGTCTGCGATATGCCCTTTCATCTCCTGAAGAGCAAAATTTTCATGCATTTGCACACATAGTTCTCCTTGTTTCATTTCTTTGAACTTTATCCAGAGCTCCCTTTCCCTTCTAACATCATACAAAAGTTGTTTTTCCTCTTAATTCTCAGGAGAAATTTTAAAAAGATGCTTTTCCAGGGAGAACAAGAGCAGTCAGTTTTAGCAGTATAAACCAGCTGAAAACAGGAGAAAATCGGGAGAAAGCAGAAGAAACTAATGCAGTGCAAGCACAGGAAAGAGGTGCTGCTGTGAAAGGCTGGGTGAGCAAATGCAGAGCCCTCCTGCCAGCCAGGGCTGCTGGAGGCAGCACTCCCCATGGAGCTTCCTGCTTCCCTCAAGCTGAGCAGTGCAATAAGCTGTAACAGGAAAATTAAGCCAAAATTAGCAAGAGTGGTAAGAAAAGCCAGCTGTCATGCAGACTGCAGAGAAGCAGTTGACACGCTTATGTGATAGATGTTTACAATAATTATCTTCAATGTTCACCATATTCACCAGTCTCTGTAACAGCAGCACATCCCAGTCTGCAGTACACTTATTCTCCTGCATTCCGGAAACACAAGCAATGCTACCCAGTTCACCAAAAGAGTAAATAAAATCAGGTCGGGAGGGGTGAAAGTCCATACAAGCACCAGAAGTACCACACCCAGAATCAATTCATTACTTCAACAAAGAACATGGCTTAGTTTTGCACTTCAATTGTTCATAGTGTTTTGCATGTTTTATTCATTTTTATCTTTGAAGTTGTTCTTCAGAGTAATTTAAACATAATATTACTGAAGTATGTGTTTTGAATTTCCTTTCCTAACCAGGTAGGCATTTTGAAACTCCATATATATATACATTTAATGCTAAGTAATCATATTTTTGCTCCCCAAAGTAAATGGACAAAAATACTGCAGGATCATTAGTAATACAGATCTAAGCATACATCAATAAACAAAAACCCAAAGGACATTTTTTTTTTTTCATTAGGTACTATCACATCCCCACTTTGATGAACTATGAAGATGCACATTAGATAAACAGAAAACAATTCAATATAGGCTACTGCAATAACGGAATTAGTCTGAAATACATTATCTGCAAGCACAGAGAATGTCAAGGTTTATAAGCCAAGATCAGCAGCATCTCCATTTCTGTAGCTATGACATTATTTCATAACACTGAACTTCAGACACGTCTTAAAAAGAACTATCTTTTTGCTTATAAGCAGAGTATAAAACAAATTATTTTCTACAGAGTGTCAAAATACCTGCTGATCTACCTTAATGATAGGCTAAAAGTAAAATGCTCAAAATTGTTTAACTTGTTTTATATTTACAGTGTGCTCTTACTAAAATGTCTCAAAATAAATTCAACTACCACATTCACAAGTGGATTTTAGAAGCAAACTGTTCCAAAGGTCCACTAATAATATTCAAGCAATTGAAACAAACAGGTAATATTAGCATTAACTACATGCCCAGTCTCCAAATAGCAGAAGATCTGTATGTCAGGATTGAGAACATCCATGGAATTTCAAGTGAGATGTGTAAGGCAGCTAGAAATGCTCAATTCAGGCTGTTCAGCAAATTACACCTGGCTCAAACTCTTGTCTCTGCAAGTACTGACTGTAACTCCAAGCAACATTCTCAATGAAGGCAATATAACAACATCAGGTCAGGGATGTATATCGATTATGGGCACTCAAGGCTTCCAAGGAGTCCTGCTCCGTCAAGCCATCTGGCTTTTGGCTATATGAAAAATATCTTTTCCTTGACTTAATGCTGGTCCTCCTCCCCATGGTTACTAAACTGCCATTTAGGAAGTACCCTAATTGAAGGAAGATGAACTGAAAAAGATGCAAAGAGCTAGCAGGACGAACATTGAAAGACGCATTTGCACTTCAAATTATTAACAACATCTTCCTTCCTACTGCAGTGGTCATTGGAAATTAAATATTCACAACTAATGAGCTAATCAGCCAACATTTCTCTATTAGCAAACACAATGGTAGTCAAGGTAAACCTACATTAAGGTAGCCAACTTCACTACTGAAAATACTGAACTTTGAGAGTGGCCAAATACTGAATTTGCAGTTAGCATGATCCCTTTCATTCCATGTCTCTTTGTAAAATTACATTTCATAAAATCATAAAATAGTTAGGGCTTGAAAGGACGGCTCCTATGACTGGTGTGTTGGAATGGAAGGTTACAGGCTCTTTAGGAAAGACAGGCTTGGAAGGCGGGAAGGGGGAGTTGCTATTTATGTTAGAGATAGGCTGGAAAGCATGGAACTCTGGGGACAGGTGTGCAGTTAACAGAGAGTTTGTGGGTCAGAGTTAAAGGGAAAACAGTGATGGGAGACATCATTGTGGGGATCTGTTACAGACTGCCTGACCAAGAGAACTCTGTGGATGAAGCACTCTATAGACAGACAGAAACAGCCTCACGCTCACAGGCCCTTGTTCTCATGGGGGACTTCAACCATCGGTATCTCTTGGAGGGATGGTACGGCCTGGCACAAGCAGCACAAGCAATCCAGGAGGTTCCTCAATTGTGTGGAAGACAGCTTCCTTCTGCAAGTAATAGAGGAGCTGACAAGGAGAGGTGCCATGCTTGACCTCGTCCTCACCAACAGGGAAGGGCTGGTTGGAAATGTGATGCTCCAGGGCAGCCTTGATTGCAGAGATCATGAGATGGTTGAATTTGAGATCCTCAGGACAATAAGAAGAGTGTGCAGCAAGCTCACTGCCCTGGAATTCAAGAGAACAGACTTTGGCCTCTTCAGGAACCTGCTCAATAAGATTCCATGGGATAAAGCCCTAGAGGGCAGGGGGGCCCAAGACTCTTGGTTGATATTCAAGGATCACCTGCTGCAAGCTCAGGAGCGATACATCCCTACTAGAAGGAAGTGCTGCAGAAGGGCCAGGAGACCTCCTTGGATGGATAAGGAGATGCTGAGGAAAGTTCGAAGGAAAAAAGAGGCTTATAAAAGGTGGAAGCAAGGACAGGCGGCCTGGGAAGAATACAGGGATGTTGTCTGGGAAGCTAGGGACCAGGTTAGGAAAGCTAAGGCCCACTTAGAATTAAACTTGGCTAGGGATGTTAAGGATAACAGGAAGGGATCCTATAGGTACACTGCAAATAAAGGGCAGACTAGGGACAATGTGGGCCCTCTCCAGAAGCTATCAGAACTGGCTACCCTGGATTTGGAGAAGGCTGAGGTTCTTAATGACTTCTTTGCCTCAGTCTTCACCAGAAAATGCTCTGACCACACCACCCAAGTCTTGGAAGGCAGACGCAGGGACTGTGAGAAAGAAGACCCTGGGTCTACTGTACGAGAGGATCTGGTTTGAGACCATCTTAAGAACCTGAACATGCACAAGTCCATGGGACCTGATGAAATCCATCTGCGGGTCCTGAAGGAGCTGGCAAATGAAGTTGCTAAGCCACTGTCCATCATATTTGAAAAATCATGGCAGTCAGGCGAAGTTCCTCGACGACTGGAAAAAGGGGAATATAACCCTCATTTTCAGGAAGGGGAAAATGGATGAGCCGGGGAACTACAGACCAGTCAGTCTCACCTCTGTGCCTGGCAAAATCTTGGAGAGGATTCTCCTGGAAGGCATGCTGAGGCACATGAAAAACAACAAGGTGGTTGGTGACAGCCAGCATGGCTTCACTAAGAGGAAATCCTGCCTGACCAATCTGGTGGCCTTCTATGATGGGGCTACGGAACTGATGGACAGGGGGAGAGCAGTTGATGTCATCTACCTGGACTTGTGCAAAGCGTTTGACACTGTCTCACATGACATCCTTGTCTCTAAGTTGGAGAGACATCAATTTGATAGGTGGACCACTCGGTGGATAAAGAACTGGCTGGATGGCCGCATGCAAAGAGTTGTGGTCAAAGGTTCAATGTCCAGCTGGAGACCAGTAACAAGTGGTGTTCCTCAGGGATGGGTGTTGGGACCGATCTTGTTCAACACCTTTGTTGGTGACATGGACAGTGGGATTGAGTGTGCCCTCAGCAAGTTTGCCGATGACACTGAGTTGTGTGGCTTGGTTGATACGCTAGAGGGAAGGAATGCCATCCAGAGGGACCTTGACATGCTTGTGAGGTGGGCTGATGGAAACCTGATGAAGTTTAATCATGCCAAGTACAAGGTCCTCCACCTGGGTTGGAGCAATTCCAGGCACAGCTACAGCTTGGGCAGGGAAGGGATTCAGAGCAGCCCTGCAGAGAAGGACTTGGGGGTGTTGGTCAATGAGAAAATGAACATGAGCCGGCAGTGTGCGCTCGCAGCCCAGAAAGCCAACTGTATCCTGGGCTGCATCAAAAGGAGTGTGACCAGCAGGTCGAGGAAGGTGATCCTGCCCCTCTACTCTGCTCTTGTGAGACCTCACTTGGAGTATTGTGTGCACTTGTGGTGTCCTCAACATAAAAAGGACATGCAACTGTTGGAACCAGTCCAAAGGAGGGCCACGAGGATGATCAGGGGACTGGAGCACCTCCCGTATGAAGATAAGCTGAGAAAGTTGGGGCTGTTCAGCCTGGAGAACAGAAGGCTGCGTGGAGACCTCATAGCATCCTTCCAGGATCTGAAGGGGGCCTATAGGGATGCTGGGGAGGGACTCTTCATGAGGAACTGTAGTGAGAGGACAAGGGGTACCCGGTTCAAGCTTAAACAGGGGAAGTTTAGATTGGATATGAGGAAGAAATTCTTTACTGTAAGGGTGGTGAGGTACTGGAATGGGTTGCCCAGGGAAGTTGTGAATGCTCCATCACTGGCAGTGTTCAAGGCTGGATTGGACATAGCCTTGGGTGGGATGGTTTAGTGTGAGGTGTCCCTGGGCATGGCAGGGGTATTGGAACTAGGTGATCTTCAGGTCCTTTCCAACCCTAACTGTTCTATGATTCTGTGATTCTGCATGCTATTTGTAGTAGAATGAATGATTTCCTTATGTTTTGTTGTTATGTTAGTGTGGTTATGTTAGTGTCAGTTGAGTATTGATGCTAAAAAAAGAAAGGCTCAGTTTTTAATTGGTTAAAAATTTCTTTCCAGTTTTTGTGTTAGTAAAAGGTAAGGAAGATAAGGATTAATTTTATCTTACTGAAGTTTTTAGTGACATTCATTCAATTTAATAGTAATTACCCTTTGAATTTTAATATACATCTGAGATACAGGTAGTATGAGGAAGAAGTCTGTAAGGCCCAATATTTCATTCATAAATAACATACATTAAAATGTTCTTTTGAAAAACATCACTTTGCTGAAGTTGTATCTTTTTAAATTGCAAAGCATGCAAATCTTCTGGTATGATGTGTTGAATTTCAATATGTTCTTTTTCAAAATGGAATAGAATTCTTTGGGATTTACGTGAGACTTACATCCAGACCCAGCAGGGGAGGCTGACTTTAAAGCACAGGGTCCTCCTGGTCCCCCAGGCACTGCTGATCTGTTATGAGGAGTAATATGGAGAAGTCTGTAAACATCAGTGTTTGGAGAGTTGTAAACAAATATTTGGAGTGTGAGCTTCAACATGTGCAGAACCCCCCTCAAAGCTTTGCTCAGATTGCTCAGGCCGTGGTTTGTGTGGAGAAGCACATAACCTCCTCCTACAAGGATGAAAGATTTTCACCCATCTGTTGAAGGGTTTTTTTTATCCTTTAATGTCTTAGATTTTTATGTCATCTCAGTTCTTTTAGGTCATATTTAAAAGCAACTTAGATGAAAGCAAGTTTTGTTTTGTTTTTGCTGCCTATGAAGAAGGGAAGTCTTAAGGACCTGGGATGAATGGGAAGGCTCCTTATGTTCAGATGTATTAAACCAAATGTACCAAACAATTTCCTGAAAAGAAATCTAGCCATGAGCAAGCGGTTCTGCGCAAATCCCTGGTAGTGTTCAAGCCCAGGTTGGATGGAGTCTTGAGTGACATGGTTTAGTGTGTAGTGTCCCTGCCCATGGCACGGGGGTTGGAACTAGATAGAACCATAGAATATAGTTAGGGTTGGAAAGGACCTTAAGATCACCTAGTTCCAACCCCCCTGCCAGGGGCAGGGACACCTCACACTAAACCATGCCACCCAAAGCTATGTCCAATCCAGCCTTGACCACCAGGGATGGAGCATTCACAACTTCCCTGGGCAACCCATTCCAGTGCCTCACCACCTGAACAGTAAAGAATTTCTTCCTCATATCCAATCTAAACTTCCCCTGTTTAAGCTTGAACCGGGTACCCCTTGTCCTCTCACTACAGTTCCTCATGAAGAGTCCCTCCCCAGCATCCCTATAGGCCCCCTTCAGATCCTGGAAGGATGCTATGAGGTCTCCACGCAGCCTTCTGTTCTCCAGGCTGAACAGCCCCAACTTTCTCAGCTTATCTTCATACGGGAGGTGCTCCAGTCCCCTGATCATCCTCGTGGCCCTCCTTTGGACTGGTTCCAACAGTTGCATGTCCTTTTTATGTTGAGGACACCACAAGTGCACACAATACTCCAAGTGAGGTCTCACAAGAGCAGAGTAGAGGGGCAGGATCACCTTCCTCGACCTGCTGGTCACACTCCTTTTGATGCAGCCCAGGATACAGTTGGCTTTCTGGGCTGCGAGCGCACACTGCCGGCTCATGTTCATTTTCTCATTGACCAACACCCCCAAGTCCTTCTCTGCCCAAGCTGTAGCTGTGCCTGGGATTGCTCCAACCCAGGTGGAGGACCTTGTACTTGGCATGATTAAACTTCATCAGGTTGCCATCAGCCCACCTCACAAGCATGTCAAGGTCCCTCTGGATGGCATTCCTTCCCTCCAACGTATCAACCGAACAACACAGCTTGGTGTCATCGGCAAACTTGCTGAGGGTGCACTCAATCCCACTGTCCATGTCACTGATAAGGATGTTGAACAAAACCAGTCCCAACACCGATCCCTGAGGGACACCACTCGTTACTGGTCTCCAGCTGGACATTCAGCCTTTGACCACAACTCTTTGCATGCGGCCATCCAGCCAGCTCTTTTTATTGTCCTGAGGATCTCGAATTCAACCATCTCATGATCGCTGCAATCAAGGCTGCCCTGGAGCATCACATTTCCAACCAGCCCTTCCCTGTTGGTGAGGATGAGGTCAAGCATGGCACCTCTCCTTGTCAGCTCCTCTATTACTTGCAGAAGGAAGCTGTCTTCCACACAATCGAGGAACCTCCTGGATTGCTTGTGCTGGGCTGTACCATCCCTCCAGGAGATATCAGGGTGGTTGAAGTCCCCCATGAGAACAAGGGCCTGTGAGCATGAGGCTGTTTCTATCTGTCTATAGAGCGCTTCATCCACCGAGTCCTCTTGGTCAGGCGGTCTGTAACAGATCCCCACAATAATGTCTCCCATCACTGTTCTCCCTTTTAGCCTGACCCACAAACTCTCTGTTAACTGCACACGTGTCCCCAGAGTTCCATGCTTTCCAGCCTATCCCTAACATAAATAGCAACTCCCCCTTCCCGCCTTCCAAGCCTGTCTTTCCTAAAGAGCCTGTAACCTTCCATTCCAACACACCAGTCATAGGAGCCATGCCACCATGTTTCTGTGATGCCTATGATATCATACATCCATAGACGTGCGCGTATCTCTAATTCCTCTTGTTTGTTCTCCATACTACGGGCATTTGTATACAGGCATCTGAGCCAAGCTCTAGTTGAAGCCGACTCATTGGCTGGAGCAGCTGCAATATCTCTACATAGCTCTGAACGTTTACTAAAGGTGCTGGCAAGTGACTGGATGTGTTGGGATGGAATGATGCCCCCCGCCCCCAATACATCTAGTTTAAAGCATCCTTGACCAGTCTGGCAAGACTGCTCCCAAATCCACTCTTCCTTTTCTTTGCCAGACCAGCTCCACCAGCCCCCAGTAGACCTGGCCTACTAAACTGAGCCCCATGTTCAAGGTACCCAAACCCCTGACTATATCACCACCCTTCTAACCATTTATTAACCTGGCCAATCCTCCTAGCCTTTTTAAGGTCCTGCCCCATATCCTGGAGAACTGATGAAAAGACAATCTGAGCTCTAGAGCCCCTAACCACCTCTCCCAGAGCTCTGTAGTCCTTCTTTATGTTCTCAGGGCTACTGCTATCTATATCAGTAGCACCCACATGGATCACTAGAAGTGGGTAATAGTCAGTGGGACCAACTAGAGCAGGCAGCTTCTCTGCAACATCCCTGATCCGAGGCTCTGGTAGGCAACACACCTCCCTTGAGCTTGGGTCAGGCCAACAGATGGGTGCCTCTGTTCCTTTCAGAGCAGAGTCCCCTACTACTACGACCCACCACTTTTTCCTGGCAGCACCAGTAGAGATCTTCTTTACCAGTGCATCTGCCAGCTGTTCCTAGTGGGAGTATGGTTCCTCATCAGCTCCCTGCAGGACAGCAAAGCAGTTCTGGATGGGAACAACAGATTTAGGAGGAAGCCCCTTGCTTTTAATTGTCCTCTTCTTCCTTTTTTTGTTGTTTTTTTCTGTTACCATTTCCCAGCTTCCTGGGTTAGCGGCCTCCTTTCCCGCAGGAGCGACAGTAGGCTCTTGAGGCCCCTGCACAGCCTGGTCCTGGAGCAAGCAGGGCTGTTTCCCCTCAGCTTCCCTGACACCTTTCAGCCACCAATATCACATGAGAATTATTCATAATTTACATTGCAATACTTAACTAAAATATGACAAAAACCATACCCAGCAGATCACCACCAGCAAGGCTACACTCTGAGAAAAAGTTTTAGGTAGCTAATGATTTTTAATGTTTCAATCTTACCTGTTTGTTCTTTTTCCTTACAGTATCCTTCATTACATCAAATAATCACTTGAAAAAAGTTTGGCTTAGTCTAGATTTAAATTAAAAATAATCTATCTCCTTTGAATGACAGCTCGACTGAACAGTCAGCAGAAGTCCAAAATTACATATGAGGGATTCAGAAGCACGTACATACATTCTGCAATAACAAATCATTTTGCTGACATTTATAATGTTGAATTTTGCCAATTCAGATGTGCAGTGGCTAATTGGCTCTGTAAGTAACTCACTAACAATAACGGAGGTATAGTGGTAAACATTACAGCGAGTGGATTATTTCCTCCAAGACTTCATTTTAAGAGTAAAACCACATTTTCAACTTCATGTATTTCCAGATACAGCCCAAAAGAGAGGCAGAGCCCTGACTGGGACATTTGCTGCTACAGGATAAGAGCTGGAAGTACATGAGTGGCATCAAGAAGTGCAATATAACACTACCTTTAATTCTCCCATAGGGAAACAGCTCCCTGTCACATTCTCCCTCACTATTTTGGAATTTTCACAGGCTCAAAGGAAATCACACTTACTGCGTGGCTTTTCCTACAGCAGCAGGATGGGCCAGACTGACACAGGCAAAGCATGCACCCTGCAGCAAGGCAGGATCTACGCAGAAGTAATACTAAAAAGGCAGCTTTCCTCCCAGCAGTTTAAAACAGAGAAAAGCAAAGCCCTTCTATTTCAACCAATAATTCCGTGCAAGTCTTGTATGACTGTTTCAGTATCACAAATGGCCAAGACATCTTTCAGAGAGCAATCTGCAAAGTAGTCCTGCAGGAAAAATAATTGATATTTTTAAGTCTCTCAGGATTTTCTTTTTCTGTAGAAACAGACAGAGACAATATTAGTGCCTTTCGCTTTACAGATTGGTTTAACAATGTGACTGCCTTTTCTTCAAAGTTTTTTACTAAGCCAGAAGCAAATCCTGGCCTTCTGAATCTTCATATAAAGCTAAATCCACATACATTACTTGGAACTGTGTTTCTGAGCATGTCATGCAGGAATTCAATCCTCCTGAAGGCAGCCAGAACACAAGCACTGGTTACAGGAGGAAGAGGAGAGAGGAGGCTGGCACAGCACAGGCTGCAGTATCAGTAATCACAGACGGGTGACTGCACAGGCCAACCACAGCAATTCTCTATCCATCCCTGCATTAGAGTTGTTGCAAGGAAAACATATCTATTCATAACAGACTCAGGCTATGAACCATTTGATTGCAATGTAAATACATGCACAAGTACTATCCTCCTTCCCAAAGTAGTGCTGGCCATTCTGGGGAGATGCATGTAGGTAATTTGGGCACTATCAGTTATACCTGCTCTTTGCAACCCTGCAATGCCAACGTGCACTGAATAACAGAGCCAACCTCTGAGAGCAGAACAGGGGCCTCTCCTTTCCCCCTCACACATGCTTTGGCATTACTAGAGGTGCTCAAGCAGAACACATGCTGAATGAAGGGATCACCAAGGAAAGCGAGGGGCTTTCTGCTGCTTCTTTAAGCATTGACCTCAATAAGGTAAAGAGAATTACTCAGAAGAGCTAATGCAGCAGGAAAGAGAAGACCTGAAAAGCAGCGCAAGTTCCAAACACAGAAATGTCTGCATAGTAGGACAAGCAAACCTCTGAACTGCTGAAATGGTGCAGCAATAACACAGTGCTACTCCTTGTGAATAAGCCCATTTTAGAGTAAACAAAGTTTTGACAAAAGCGGCAGCAATCCTTCCTAGTTCCAGCGACAATTCAGTTTCCAGTTAAAAAAGCACATATCACAGCTATTAAATTAACATACCTACAATGCATGCATTATAAACAACATACTCAATGTATTCAAATATCTTCTGCTTGCTTTGAAAGCATATCCCTATGTAGTTATTTCGGAACAACACTGCTATTTTAATTCATTCAATGTTAATATTTTGCAGTAAGATATCTATTGCACACTCAGTTTCTAAACTGAGTAACATTTGCATTTCAAAGCCTCCATGATTTTATTCCTCAAGCACAGCTCAAATCTGGAATCTGGAAGACTTATGCATGGCTCTAAACTGAAGTTAGAGATTATTGTACATTGTTACCTCCAATACAGCCAACAAATGATGCCAGGAACAACTGTTTCCACAGCAGCAGCATCTTCAGTTAGCCAAATTCAGTAGTTCTGGTCCAGTGTCAGGTAAGCTGTATGTGTAGTCTTTCAGGAGGCAAGGTTTAACCTGTTAAAAAACCCAAACATAAAAATGAATCCCTTGATGATCCCCAAGAGCTTGGTTGTTAATGCCATTTTTAATAATTACAAAATTGACAGATCATCTGATGTTCCTCTTTTTTCCTGTGACTTAACCCTCCGCAGAAGTGTAGGTGTACGTATCACCTTTAGGCACGTGCATCAGATGGCAGACATTACATTGCCCAGGAGGAGCAGAGCTGATAGATAAGTGAATTTTGCAGTTCCTACCTCCCACCAATCTCCAGCTTTTATTTATCTGTAAAATACACTAGTTTTAAAGGAAGACAGAGTACATGAAGTGCAATCATACACAAAGCACAGTAGGTCAATGCATTTGTTACAAGAGCAGCTTTCATTGCACTTGCACATGTTCATGTTGTAGCTAGTATGGTGTATCCAAGGCTATAACTGATTTAATTAAAGCCATGTCTAACCCCTTCCTTTTATTTTCAATACTGAATCTGTACTTGATATAAGAACGGCACTGCGTAAGTCTGAAGAGGAAGAAAAACTGATGCCACCACCAGTGAACACATTGCACTCAAGTGCATCAGGTATAACAACATGCTAAGAACTAATTTACCAGCTTCCATTTCTACCTTTGTTACTGGCTAGATGACAAACTGTTTGCTAAGGTCTACTGGCCTGGGTGTGACATGTTATTTTACCTTTATTTTTTCCTAAAAAAAAAGCTTTACAGTGAGTTTTCTGAAGCTGTATGAAAACTGCAGCCTCTATATTTTGCGAGTGTTGCTTCCAGAGCATCCTCTTTGTTCAGAGAAAGAGCAGCCAGTCAAAATGTGAGGTTCTGCAGCACATAAACCAGACCAAACAGTTCCTTCTGGAATTAGCCTGCAGACAATGCACAGAAGTATTATGGTCAAGAAAGCAAATTCTGAGGAACCAAATCTGAGATGCCTGAACTTGATATTTCCATGTATCAGTATTTCACATTACAGTTACAAGTGTTTAACAATTCTGTAAACAGAGTGTCTGAATTTCAAGCTAAGCACCCCAGAAAAAGAGAACACAGAGAGGGTCTCCTCTGATACATTCCCACCCCATGATTCACCAGCAGAATTTAATCTCCCCCAAAAAACCATTGCAGGGCCCTTTGCCACAAGAACCCTATCTTTTCTCATCCCTGCCTCACCCCGGGGGCACTATTGGCTTCCACAGCAAGAAACACAGCACTGGCAGCAGCATCCTCTTCCCTGTAATGTCAGAGGTATCGCTTTCTGATTTTCTCATGCGTTTCTACACCAGAAAATAAGCAAAACCAAACCCTCACATTTCTATCAAGTAATAGGTATTGATCTCTCAGCAGGTAGCTGCTGCCAGCAAAGAGGAGAGCTTACTGTAGGGGTACAGCAATTCCCAAGTACCTAAAAAGGGAGGGAATAGCCCACCCCTAGGCAGCTCTCAGGGTTAGACTGTTTGAGCAGTCACACAGTTCTCAGATATAATATCTGAACAAGTTCTACCATACGCAACTAACATTATTGGTTTCCAAACAGTCATGCAACTACAATCAATTCAGTTAAGTCTGCATGTTAAAAACACCATAACAGTGCTTTCGCAAGATTATAATTCATCTTTTCCTGGAGTAAAAGATCCCTGGAGGTCAGATGCACATGCTTGAAGAGAGCACATACAGTAGAAACCTGCTTTGTGTCAGATCCGCAGTTCAGGATTATTTTAATATTTTTTAAAGGAAAAAACAAATGACCAGCAAAGAAAAAAAAAAGAAAAGAAAAAAAAAAAAAAACCCCAAACAAACAGAAAATGAGAAAAAGTCTTTTGGCTGAAACTGAAAACTCGTGTTTGGTCATTCCCTGCCTTGTGTTTTCAGGACAGCCACAGAGGAGCAGCCAGACAACTAAGCACCAGCCAGGACACAGCCCCAGATATTCCCAACAGCCATTCCAGTGCCACACCAGCCTGATGCAGGGACATGTCAGGATACCCCCAGCTTTGGGCTGCAATACTGAATCCTGCCCAAGCGCCACGATCCTAGCCCAAGGAAACCACTGATTTTAGAGCTGCAATGTCTGCCGTGAGCAGTGAGGATAGCCAGAAGGGCTAGGAAGAGGAGAGGTGAAGAGGTAATACTAAAGTAAGAATACTAAAGTAGGTCACTCTCCTATGTCAGCTTTCTTGCAGTCTTACAGGGAATTAATGAAAAAAACCTAAAACCATGGAAGAGCTCAAATTAATTTAATTTTGTTCTTTTAGTGCTCTGGGCAAAGCAGAAAGCGATAGATTCAATTCAGACTGGGGGAAAGGGGGGGGAAGTGCTTTGGTAGAAGCTAAAAAAAACTGAGATGTTTAATATGTGGATATAAAATCATAAAAATACATCCCAACCTCTGCCTGCATTATATGTTAATACATTTTAATATCTAAAACAGACCATGCCAGTTACCAGCTAGCAAACATTGTAAGATTTAAATTACTTAAAATGCTTTTTCGCTCCATTCTGAAAGATTTTGCTAATTCCTGAATACTAAAATTTCACTTTTAAACCATGACACTTAGTAATGTTCAGATTTATAGCTTTAAGCCAGATAAACATATTTTTATGCTTAATAACACATCAGTTCTTTACAAAGGAAGATGCAAATTCACATGCACAGCCATGTAACACCAACCAGACACCAAAGTATAAAAGTCTTGATGTTTATCCTCTGTTTATTGTTGAGTAACAGCCTTCCCATCGAAGAACGGACGCCAAAGGTAATTTTCTCTGCTGACACCATCCCAGTGCAGCGGATTTGCTTTGCAGCCCTTCATGTACCTGAGACTCACCATGGGCTCCCTGCCCTCCCCTTGGCACCAAGATCACCTCTGACACAAGCTGAAGGATGGTATGTGGCTGTTTATAGACCCTCAGAGACTATTTGTAACTGGAGTAAGCTCACTGCTTTGAAATTGCTCCAAAAAAAATCATGTATTGAGTAGCACTGCAGCTCAGCTTTACTACAACCACTTTAGAATAAAAATTAAGAAAAGTTACTGTGTTAATTTAAAAATTAGATACCCATCAGAAGTAACAGAGGAAAATCCATTACAAAGGTTGCAGTGAGTTACTGTTCGTAATATATGTATTCCAATTTTCCAGCATGTGAAAATAATCTGCATCAAAGTTATTCATTGCCAATGCAGGGATTCTAAATCAAATGACAATGTTGAGCATCTCTGCCACCTTCAAAGCTGCTTAGACAATCCTGGTTTTATTTCAGATCATCCACATTCAGAAAGTGGTGAGGAAGAGTACAAAAAAAAAAAGAGGTCCCAGCTCCTTTCCACTTGACTGTAATGTTTCAAATATATCAAATCTTACAAACGGAGATTAATGTAGTATTAATACCAAAGAACAATTTTACCTCCCCTAATTTTGCAGAGCCAAAGGGGTAGATCCACATCATCATTTTGGTCGTTTGGAAATAACCGGACTTAAAAAGTTACCTCCACAAAAATTCAGCACTTGGTATGTAAAGGTGAAAAATAGAAAAGGCAAGCAGCACCTACTGTGGTTGGAAACGACGGTAAAGAAACAAAGAGAGGAACACACACAGAATACATTAAAGGAAATATAAATATATTTTTAAAATTAGAAAGATTTCTAGTATTGAAAAGTGACCTGGTTTCAAGAAAAGCCACAGATATTTCAAAAAAGTAAGAAAGCAAAACTGCAAAGTGGTGAGATCACAGCAGGAAAAAATAACAGATTTAATTTATTATACATTTTTTTGACTTCCAGAGATAAGTAAATTCTCATGAGTTTCTCTGAGCTGTCTGTTGAAGACAACCACCGCAGGATAGCGAGTAAGAAAAAAACCCAAATAACCAAACAAACCAACAGACGAATTACATACAATGAACACACGCACACATAAAAACCCCATAAAACTAGCTGTCCCAAGCCTATGCACTTTCAGATCATACAATATAGCAAGTGATGGAGAGGAATGCCTGAAAGAAATGGAAAGTTCAGGAAAGGTTCAAGAGTCAGTAATTTTATTCAGTGACCTTAATTTGTACTACCCAGAGCCAGTGTAAAAAGCAGTAGTTCCCTATAGGTGGAACTTTTATCTCTATATATAGTAATGGAACTCATCAGATCTAGCTGCCAAGTTCAAGTTAAAGTTTGAGTTTGAGCTAGGGGCATTTGTAGCATCACCAAGTCTAAATTTATCAGAAAACCCTGGAACTCCCAGAGTACAGAGACCTAGAATTTCTCTGTATCGACCACAAACACACCACAGAAAAACTGATGTACTGACACTAGAGGTCAGCCTATCTTTGCAAAGGGAAAGAATTATTAGAACCTCATCTTGATAAATTATGAGATTAACACTCCAGTAAATGACAGTCATCTCCATAGGGCATGCCATGGGTTCAGCAGCAGCAGTCATTTTTCTCCTTCTTGGTAGCTGCTGCAGCACTGTGTTTTTGACTTTCAGTCTGGGAACAGCACAGATAACACCAGTGTTTTCAGTTATTGCTTGATAATGTTTTGGTCTGACCAAGGACTTTCTGAGCCTCATGCTCTGCCAGGGAGGAGGGGAAGCCGGGAGGAAGCAGAGACAGGACACCTGACCCAAACTGACCAAAGAGGTATTCCATGCCACAACACGTCATGCCCAGGATGTAAAACAGAGCGGAGAGACCTGGAAGGGTGGGGGTGCACTGCTTGGTCGGGCTGGGTATAGGTGGTGAGCGATTGTATCCTTTCCTTGTATTTGCCTTGTCATTATTATTATTGGTAGTAGCGGTAGTGATTTGTGTTATACTTTAGTTATTAAACTGTTCTTATCTCAACCTGTGGGAGTTGCAGTCTTTCGATTCTCCTCCCCATCCACCCGGGAGCGGAGGGAAGAAAGAGAGGGGAGTGAGTGAGAGAGCAACTGCGTGAGTTACAGAGGCTTAAACCACAGGTTATCATAAAAATCAGATATACTGATTACTGTATAACAACCCTCAGCATCTTCAAGTGTCCCATTTCTACTTTTTTGGGGGGAATATACATTGTTTCCCTCAAAATTAAATTACTGGCGGTGAAAAATTACCCAATATATTGTGTTTTGATGAAGAATACCTACATGGTGGGCTCTTATCCTCCGCATCAGTGGATCAAGCCTCTGCCTCCCATAGTCCCCACTCTAAGACTAAAAGGAACTAGTGCCATGATGAAAATATTCTAGCTTTGTACGGTAACAACACACTTTTCTATGCTTGCTTAAAAATAAATAAATAAAAATGCTACAATTGTAGGCTTTTGAAAATCCAAAAGGAAATGAAAAAAAAAAAAACAACCCCAAAAAAACCTACAGAAGTATTACATTTGCACGTAATTTATCAAGTTAGTCTTTCTTTAATAATAGCTAATCTCTAGTCTGTTTTAATGCTAAAATAGCCCAGTTCACTTAGATCCACCTCTGTGGAGTGCAAGTTAAGAGTGCTAAACATATATAGAAGCATCAAGTCAAGGGCAGATTTATCCAATGCCAGAGTTGACCACAAATTTTATTATTTTTAATTTTTTTTTTTTCAAACCTGTATCTGTTGTTTATTCCATTGATGCAGACATGGTGCCAGCTCAAGAGATCTCAGAAGGGATTTTTATCACTTGAAAGAAATAGTTAATTCAACTCTGACATCATCCAACAGGCAAATCTAGAGAGTAAGTTATCCGAGCAATTTGATGTTAGAGATTGGAAAGGCTTTTGAAAAACAAAATATAGAGGAAATATGGAATATTATGGAGCCAGCACTGGCAGCATATTTCTGAAAGAAACGCAAACACATCTAATTTACCTGAAAGACTGTAAATAAGTAAGAATTGACTTGTTAAAAGCTAAAAGCAGAATGATAAACAATGGAGTTAAAAAAAGAAACTGCTAAGCAATACCATGGCTTGTTCCAAAGAAAAGCTTAAAATGGTGCTCCAAGGAAAACTGTGGTTGCTCTGACTCCTTTGGGGTCTCATTAAATCCTTATTCCAGAGCTGCATGGTAGCACCACTCATTAAGAAGTAGCCTTTGCAAGTAGCAGTTGTGAGGCTGCCTGTGGCTCTTCCACAGCCTTCCCATCCCTACAGGGGCATCAAAGATAGACAAATCATTCTGAAGAAGCTGGACTGTAAGTACAAAAGGAGGAAGAAAGTTTTAGAGAAACTTCACCATTACCAAGCACTAAGTAGGACTAAATTCATCTCCAGTGTGTCACTAGCAGAGATTTCATTAAAGGCATTATTTTAAACAAAATTGATTTACAAAAGCTTAAAATAGAAGCAGCATGAACTGTTCTGTTGAGAGTTGTAATAAAGCTTCTCTTGTCTCACTGCATTTATCAAGTTTTTCAACCATGGTCCCCTGCTTCACCTGCCCATCCAACCCTGGCATTTTAGATAAATCTCTCCAGTACATGGACCACGACGGTGGTTCTGGTTTACAGAACATCTTCCCTAGCCCTATACTTATTTTAGTCCCTCCTTTGCTCACTTGAACATCGAATGTTTGTAGTAACTGAATGCCCACTCTCCTTGTATACTAATCTTTCTACAGGGTCATAAGGCATGTCTGCTTTATACCTCATATTTGTTACAACCTTCTCTGAATACACCAGAGTTTACTGAACTCAGTATCTGCAGATCTTCCATTTAAGAGCTAGAACCACTGCAGAAAGCTTTAACTCAGCTGAGCTTCTTACCACAGGGAGTTATTTAATGTCGACAAAAGCAGCAAAGTTGCAAAAAGAAAATAATTAAGGAATGGCATCTATCTTAAATTCCTCAGGAATCCTAATTTATTTTAAGGCCACCACCTTCTACAACCCTGTATCAACAATTTGAGAGGCTCTTTAAATCTAGCCAGAGGTCTTTACTTCCCAACACCTGCAGAGACAGTCTGCCTCAATCAATTTTGGGACCCCCATGGGAACACTTCACAGAAGAACCAGCTTTGCATTTTCCCTTAAGACTACAGGGGAAAGTTTATCAGAATCTCTCACCTTTTTCAATTAAGCCAATTACGTGATACAACTTAAAATGAGAAAGTCTTTTAAGCATCAGCAACTTCAGGCCCAACATACACAGAATGCAGTGAATCAAGTTTGATGATACGTTTAGTTACTGTCATTGAAAACTAAATTGCACCTATTTTTGGTGTTGGTATAGTCAAGGCTTTACACTGATAAGGTAGATTAATTTTGCAAATTCAAAATACAGGCATTAAAACCCAATTATATTGCTCTGTTCCACATTACTTTATGAAACTTCCACACATCGGTAAGTATGAAAGTTGATGAGACAAAGCAGACTGGCACATACATTCACTTTTGAGACCTTAAAAATTTAGATGCTATTTGCCTTTTCTATCCTGCCAGTCAGCTTGTGATTAACCAACTTAAAAGAAATAAACAAAAATATTAGATGCTATCTACCCATAATACTTTGAGTTTTAGCTACATTAGCTGCTAGCATTAACAAACAAACAAACAAGACCTCGCCTCACAGAAGAAACTGAATTAAAGACATCTTTTAGACAAAACACTTGCTATGACAATGTTAACTTCATAGCCATCAGCCGAGACGTTTGATTTCAAATGGAAGAACATGGTCTCCGTATGGATGCAAGTGCAGATTCTGTCCTTGCTGTTGAGGAATGGCTCTCATGCCCCAAGGAGCAGACTTGTGGGTTTGCTGCAGTGTTCATCTGCATACAGACCTGATGTGCCCTAGTTACCATCAAGCTCACTTCCAGTTTCCAAGCAAAATCTTACTTTCAGTGCCAAAGCTGTACTTCCAAACCATATAGGAGGAAAGGGCGTTTTACAGTGTGCCACAACATTCAGGCTGCAACTTCTTGATCAAATTCTTTACCTACAGTAATCAGGAATCTTGTCTATTTAGCACAAAGAAAAGTTGGAAATTCCCTACAAGTGTGATTAAAACTTAAATACATACATTCATATTCAGTCATTGCCAAAAGCTAACATCTGCTGCTACTTTAAATACCTCCATTTATTACCCTTATATAGACACATTCGTCTATACTTCAGTAGGTTATTAAATACCTTCCCAACCCATGCTACACAATGTCAGTGCAATAACCACTTGCATTTCAAAACCCTATGATTAACGTACCACAATGTTTAAAATGGCAATGCACCCTTGATGACATGACCTGCGCTCTGTCCATTAATTCTTCCTTTATTGGAATAACAGTATTTCAATCCAATAGCCAACTTCAAAAAGCCTTTTTCTTTTTCCTCCACAAGAGTGACCTGTCACAAATAAAGTATTTCCGTTACTTTCAGGCCCCTATGCCTATAATTTGTATGCTTGAGGCTTTCCCCCGTAACTCACCAATTTCAGACACCCTTTTGATAATACAATTGGGTCATCACCTTCAACCAGGCATTCCAAGACAGGTGCTTTCAGAGGTCAGAAATTCTTTGAAGCCAGATCACAAGATGTCACAAATCACTTCAAAATAATCCAAGGCTCTAGAATTACAATAAATATATCAAAGCTATTGGGGGAAGGCGGGGGGAGGGGGGAATCAAACATGAAGTAGGATGAACTACGCCTTGTGTATCTGCAGTGGGGGGAACTGACTACCTGTCATGGCTTAACCAGTTTCTACTTCCATTTCCATATGATTTCTATTTCCATAATTTGGACAACTATGCCTGCATTTGCATTACTTCTGGACTACATGCTGACCTTTACCATGACAAGCCTTAGGATGGCAGATGTTGCTGATGAGCCATTACTTAGTGTCCTAGAATAAGACTGACCTTTGGCAGTGAGGGTTACTTTTATTAGTCATTCCTCATTCTCACATAAGGAGTCTTGGTATTAACATATGCATAGCAGTCTCTGGAGAGGTACAAATAATACATTATTTCTTTCAAAACACCTTTGGTTCCATCTCCTACAAATCATAACTTCAAAAGCTTCTTGTATGCTGGATGGTTGCCCATATATAACTCATCACTTTCCACTTCATGTATAATTTCACTTTGATACTTCTTGGCCAGAGCAAAGTTGATCCTGCTGCAGGGCAACGCCTCATCTGGCTGCAGAGCACCACAAATGCTCCTCAGGTCTTGCTGACCTGGCTCCAAGGGTTATCTACAACAATTTGTCAGCAGTTCCCTCTTCATCAAAAATTTAAAGACTGCTGAATTTCAATAATCCTACTGCCCACAGCAATACCATCTTGTTTTCCCTCCTATTTCTCCCACACAAGTGCAGTACCTACATAAAATCAGTGTATAGGACAAACAATGCTCATCCTACCCTTGAGGCGGGCTTCAAATCCCAGTAACTGAAATTCAGGTAGTTCCACTTACCTGAACTGAGGCATCTAAGAAGCAAAAAAGTACCATAGAATAATAATAGACTGTCTTCACCCACTTGCAAAACCAAAACAAAATCCAATACAACCCCCAAGCATTTCCTAATCACTGTCTCAACACAAACATTACAAAACAAAACCACAGATAGACCAATAAATGCCACCAGATGAAATACTAATACAGTCAATCCACTTATAAAAAGTCTTGACATTATTGTCAGGACACTGACAGTACAAAAGCATATAAAAATCAACACAAACACTCTCAACACCAGACTGCACCAAAATTACTACCAACACTACCCAGTGTTTACCTAACTTTTCCCACGAAGTTACTCAGATCTACAAAGCTTTCTGCAACAAATATTGCGGCTTTTAGACCCCCAAAACACCCATTAAAATGTGTGCTTTAGCCTTACTGCTCTCCCTCACTACAGGAGACCTTAAAGACACTCAACATTTCTGTCCTGTTAGACTTGTCCTTAAACTGAGACTTTCACCTGCAACACAGGATAAAAGCCATTCTGCGCCCAGTAACTTCACAGCTGACAAACTGAACACTCAGTTGCACTCTGGGCTTGAAAAAACTGAAGAGATTTCTAGGTTAAACAATAAAACCTGTTGCTAGCTGTGTATATGTATAGATAGATACAGCTAACTATATATATAAAGAATATGTAACAATCTAATAATATATACTAAATAGACAATTGTAGACAAATTCCTTCCTTCCCACCCTCTTTCCTCCTTCATTAATATTCAAGTACCTGTAAGAAAATTTCCTCAATTTTAATGGCATTTTTGATATATGCATAACAATACAGGCAAGAAATCCTCACTGCACGACCACTTCTATAGTTACTCAAAACAATCAATTCTTAAACCCATGACCTGTGCACAGCATTAAGCAAGCATCTCCCAGAAAAAACAATGTCGTTACTTCTGTTTTCATTAGAAAAGGAAACCAAAAAATCCTAATTGAGATTTGAGGACAAGAGCCTGTACATGCCTGGGCATCACCTGTACCTCTCCCATCTGAGTACCATCAACCACAGGCTTTGCAGCTTCCCACAAAGGTTTGGACTCAACTTTGTTTATAAATGGAAAAAGTCTTCAAGATTTCCTACTCAAAAGTCTTTAATAATACATTTTAATGAGGGCTTTTATGGCCAACTTACTCAGCAAGAAAGAAGAGCCTTTCACACACTATATTTCAGAGGTCTTAAAGTAAGGTTTTCTGCAGGGTTTGGTTGTTTGTTTGCTTACTTTTGGTTTTGTTTGGTTTTTTAACCACTAATTCAGCTT
Source organism: Ara ararauna (assembly GCA_028858755.1). NCBI lineage: Eukaryota > Metazoa > Chordata > Aves > Psittaciformes > Psittacidae > Ara > Ara ararauna. The sequence continues at coordinate 8,666,107 of CM054385.1, forward strand.
TTTACATAACTTAGCAGGGAGACACTAGAGCACAATATGTCAAAAACCCAAACCAGCAATTGTATTACAGGACTCCAAGGCAGATGAATGTCCCCTACATGGTCCTCTGGCACCTTTGAACCACTTGCACATAGGTGTGAATTTAACATTTTACTATTTGTATTTACTATACATTTGTTTCTTATTCACTGATATGAAGAAGAGAAACTCCCTAGACCAAAACTGACATAAAATTGATGTAAACCTGTTGGTGAGACACACTGCTCCATATAAGCAGTGATGGAAAGTTTCTCTTCTTTCCATAAGCAACACACAGAGGACTCTTCCTCTGAGCAAGCTAAGAGGAAGAGATGACCTATAGGCAAGCTGATCTGAGACAGACCCCACAGGCTTGTACAAGGATGAGGCATCATACACATCACAAAACCAGCAATAAATCCTTGTTTTTAAGGTCAGCAAACATCTCTGACTGTAAGAGTCTACAAGCTCTGGACAGTTTTTATTGAAAATTGCACTCAGTGTTGAGCATGGAGAGTCTGGGTGGGGAAGCCAACAGCAACAGGGTCCTCTGGACAGTCTTCTGCTCCAAACCTCAATGCATTCTTCAAACTACCTCCAGTGATGGAGAAGGTAAGCATAACACTGGGAATAGCACTATGTCAAGGCAACTACTCACAGGGAGTAACTCGCATCAAACCTTCTTACATGGTTGAATGGCCAAAATCAGCACTGGGTGATGCACCATGGCATTCCCCCAAGCTGAGACCTCAGCTCACAAGCTGAAGGACCAGCCCCACTCCCTACAAGCTCCAACCATAACATTTGTTTAAATTCTGACAACTGACATACAGCGCATAAGGAGACGTTTTGTCTCCGTTTACTTGCAAAAGAAAAATCAATTCCCAACAAGGGCAAAACAGCATAAATACTGCAGGTATATAGGTAAACAGAGGTTTAAAAATGGGAAGTTTATATTTTATATACACTTTCATCAACCTTTTCTTGTTATTTCAAAATATCTATAACTTGGAAACAGAGGAGCTAGATAGAATTCACCAATTTTAGCAAGGAACTGAGCTTCCAGATATACAGCCACAGGTACCCTTAATCTAGCCTGTCTGTGACTATCTCACTTGAAGTCACATGCAAGAAAATAATCCCCTGCAGCATAGAGCACTGATGTGAAAGGAAAGAAAAGCTCAAAGTCACAGCTGAATGGTTACGGCTGAACCCATTTCAGTAGGTTTTTTCCCCTTCTACTTCTTACTTGAGACCAAGGCAGCTTAATCTGCATTGATGTCTATGAAGTTTCACTTTAAAAGTTATTCAGCCTGAGAGACTTTCCTCTTATGATTAAGAAATAAAATGCTCAAATATTCTTATGCATAGCTTTAAAAAATAAAGAACCATGAGATATTGCCTGAAAAATTAAATGCTGCACTTCACCCAAATTTCATACTAGTAGCAGAGATATTAACCCCAACATGAGATTTTAACAGAAATTAACCACTTAAACTGACCAGCAGGCAGAAAGAACAGCCACTGGAGAATATGATAAAGCCATTACAGATGTTCAGTTGATTAGCACCGCTGATTAGCTTGCACACCACAATGCACTGTTTAACAGAACCAAACCATTTTCTGGTTACTATTAAGACCACAGACTGTGGTATTTCAAACTATAATTTTTATTTTAATAGAACACTTCTCCACTTCTTTCCACTCCTCATTTTCTATTTTGCCCCTCACACCATGCTCCCCTTCATTTACTGCAAAAGAAATCTCAGTATTAGCTTAGATACATGCTTGTTTCCTTCACTCACCACTAAAAGAGGACCTCTATGATGGAAAGTAAAATAGAAGGGAAAAACACAATGAAAACTAAAGTGACAGGAGGTAATCTCAGTTTTGCATAATTACTTGTGTCTCCAGGCAGAAAACCAAATCTCAGCATAAGACCATAAAATGGAAAAAAGCAGAATACTAAAAGTTAAAGACAAATGTTAGGGTCCATTCCAAGATTAATGCATGCAACCACAGTTTCTCTATGGCCACAAAAAGCAGTAAAGGACCTACTAGACTTGTTAGCCAAGCAACTGTGAAACACCTTTTAGCCTTCCCACGAAACGAGGCCTCATTTAAAAAAAAGGCCTAGACAAAAAGCAGTGTTTAAATTACTTAGCAAGATTTCTTTAAATGGCAGTGCAAGGTTAGATTTGATAAACACTACATTGGCTTTACTGGGTAAGTGTGATAGCTTTGGCTTAAAAAGAGCCCAAAGAAAACTGGAAGGGGCAGAGCGCTACACTGAGATAGCATTCAGAGGTGATGAACCCAAGAATATCTGAAGTACTGAAAAATCAATTTCTTAAATGAGGGACTAAATTCAAGTAAGGAAATATCTGTCCAACAGAGGTTTGAAAACCACTAAAGGAAAAGAAGATAGGAGGAGATTAATTGGCTTGTAAAGTATTAAGAGCACCTTGATACATGATGCCCTGGCAGGAAAACAAACCTGCAAAAGAGTCATCCACAGAGAGTATGCAGCATTCACACCAGGGAGGGGGATGCAGAAACAACCCCAAATCTAATTTTTGAGGTTCAGAAATTTTATTTCATTATCATAATACTACTATTGCACTGACATAATCCATTGCACCAAAGCAAGTTTGAAATACCAGCTTCAGGAAGCCTACACTTGGAGCTTCGCTCACCAAAAAGCTCCATTTCTCAAATGCACTAGCTTTTCTTCAGACAAGAAAAACTCTTTTCTGTTGAGTCTAATAGGAAAGTAGCAACCAGTCCCAGACCCCAGCAGATGCTGGTTTTCTTTCTGATCCCCAGGGTTCACTTCATGTCTTAACACGCTTGGAACTGCTCTCACTATTAATCATGTACTGCAGACTAAGAGATGGCACTTTTCCAGAAATGACCTCAGATGAAATTCATAATTAAGAACCAATAAACCCACTGAACCAGAAAGTTCAGCCTTTTGCAGTGGGCTATAAGCAGCCAAACTGCTTTACTCCCTACAGCAAGATTCACTACCACCTTTCATTTAAAGCACCAAGTGAAAACTGCCTGTATAGTTTAACAACATACCTGTGTTTCGAGCCAGAAAAGGAAGGAAGAGGCCAGAGGCAACAGAAATGATTTATGCACAGCTATGCTAGACACACTACATAACTTTGATCTGTCACCAGATTTGTATTTTCCTGTGCTACAGCCAAAGAAGCAGAAGCTCCTGGACAGTCCTACCTAATACTTTTTTTCGAATCCTCTACAACATAGGAAAGCAACCCTTAGCACTTTCCAAACATTCTTACAGAAATCAGTATCTTCAGCATTACATTATTCTGGAGTTACCCTCATCAAAAGGAAACATCCTCTATGAGGAATGGGTATGTGTGTGTCTCAACACGTTTTATATATGTGTAGATATATATTCTCTCTCTCTCTTTCTCTCTCTCTCTCTATATATAAAAAAGCAGTTCTTACTCTTCCTTGCAGGGAGAAATGATTCTAAGTTGAATATGAAATCTGAATAGTCAGATCTATGACGTATGGCATGAAAGACTGCAATTACTAAAACATTTAGGACATCTCTGCATCCTTCATTTTACAGCAGAGAGAAGGTGAAAATTGGAATTTACGCTGAAACAGAGCCTTAAAGAACATATTATGTCTGGCTTAATTGCTATCATTAAAGCAAGAAAAAATATACTTATCTGAGAAAAGCCTTGTACAAGAGTACTTGAAGCTGTGCCTACAATGCATATGTTTAAGTCATGAAAAGTAATTTCAATTTTACAAAGGCTTTTGGAGCCTTTTTGACTAACAAGACCATTAAAATTCACCTGACCGCAAACAACGAATCCAGAAAGCAAGATTTTTCAAAGCCTAACATTAAAGGGAGCTTTCAAGACTTCTTTCACATTCCTATAATCCTAATTGGATCTACACATATTTGACATAGAAGAACAAAACCATAATAGAACTTTGACAATTGATAAAGCCTTTCTGGGATTTTGTTTCTAGAAGCACCAGCATTTTTTTAGACAGACAAGTCTAAGGTATGTAAAATATATCGTAGTGAAACAAAGAAGTTTTAGAAGTCCTCCACACAATGCAGAGACAATTTGTGGAATTTATCAGAATAATACATCACCCAGGAGGATTCATGAAGGAACCAGGTAAGTAACACAAATCACAAATGCAGGCAACTAAATTCTGGGCTTGCCTGTTAAGTAGACAGGGGCTGGTGCCACCACCTGGCAGATGCCAGAGGCAGAGGGAAGAACTAGCTATGTAGAGCAGCAGCTGTAGACCCAGAGACCCTCATGGGTAATGTTGCACCTTCCTCTAGGTGACTGGGGTTGGCTGTTGGCTCAGAACATCCACCCAAATACCAGGTGTGACTCTGCGTAACTGAGACTTTGACAGCAATGATGGCAAAAGGCAATTCAAAGATGACTGGGGAAAAAAAAAAAAAACCACTGCTATTTTTGTTGACAAAGCAAAACTTGACCTGGTTAGGGACAAAAAAAAAATCAAACACTACCATTTTTCTACCCCCAGTTCAAGTAACACAGTGCATTTCCATAAGCCCATTATGGGTTATATTTTACAGGTTAGATATAAGGAAGAAGCTCTTTACTGTGAGGGTGGTGAGGCACTGGAATGGGTTGCCCAAAGAAGTGGTAAATGCTCCATCCCTGGCCGTGTTAAAGGCCAGGCTGGACAGAGCCTTGGGGGACATAATCTAGTGTGAGGTGTCCCTGCAGACGGCAGGCGTGTTGGAACTAGATGATCTTAAGGCCCTTTCCAACCCAAACCATTCTATGATATGCAAAGTGTAAAAATCTGCTGCATCACAACATTGTTTCCTTTGTGCAAATTACAAAATAAATAAATAGAATCAGCTCTGTGCTGCCATATGTTTGTATGTCAAACAAATGTCTTTCACAGGTGCCATTTAGCTGATTCAAATGACTACGTAATACTACTGCACAGGAAGTACCGGGATAAATTAATCCATTAGCACCTTAATTAGGCTTATTGGACAAGTTGCTAAGTCTTTCAGAAAGGAAAAATGTGGATCCTTACGAATTCAGGATGTGAGGAAATTTAAATTAGAATTGCACACAGTGAATTGTCTGCAGTGCTTATTCCCCAGACTTTAAGATTTTCTGAAAATACGGCGGAAATGCTGATCCTTTCCCTCCCTGCCGCAAGGAACCAAGGGCTGGGATAAGACCGCCTTAGTTACAGTATTGTAAAGGGTCATAAGGATAAGTGGAGATTTCTTTCTTCTGCTTATTTTGCCAAGATACCTGGCAAGAAAACAGGATTTTCCCCTTCCAGATGATGCTGTATGCATCAACTACAAATTACAAACCTGGTTCTCTCAAAAATGTCACTGCAGACTGCTATCTGCTGGAAAGAGAGCATCCTTGGACACACAAGATAAGTATGCCTAAGTTATTAGCAGTTTATGTATGTGAGCCTTTTATGTAATTCTTTTCACGCTGCAGTGTAAAAAAAGCTTCAGGGAGCAGTTGGAAACTTCTACCATGACAGTACCCGAGGTTCTCAGAGAGGCAGCAGATACCCAATGAGGAGTTAAGGGGATCAAAAGACCCAGACAAGAACTCAGGCTTACTATGCACTAAGTGATCAAGAGTCCATCTAAGATTGAAGGCAGACTGCAGAAAACTTCAGGTAGAACCTCACCAAACTTTACTATTATTTTCTATTAGTTTCACATATTTTACCAATATATTTGGGTTTTTAAATCACAACTACATGAGAAGTCTGGGAGCTTTTTTTTCTTTCAGGATAACATATAAGCATGAGCAGCTAACTATGCAAGTTAGCAAAATCTGTAACATTAGGATGTTCAGATGCTGGGGAAGAGAAGATTGTGTGTTAAAAGAGCTCAACAGTAGGAAGCACAAGGTGACAGAGCTTTGCAACTTCTTTAAGCTGCTTAGCTTCAGATAAGGAGCTTATGCAACTTTAACTCTGGAGTACTTTCAGCAAGTGATATCAAAATAGTTTTCAAGTTAAGTTATACTTGGGACAGATGCCTCTTGAGTACTGTGTCATTCTGCCCTCTTGCCAATGAAAGCAGCCAAAAATATCAAAACCTCACCCCCCACCCCGAAAAAAACCAGGAGACACTCACTAAAAGGTAGGCAACATTTAGTAGAGGAGGTAAGCGCCATACTTGTTTTCCTTGTTATTTCCTTTGCCTGACACAGTACATCTGCACAGAAGCCCAGCTTCTGAGCTTTGGCATATGAGCAAGAATGTTTCACAGTTTCTAAATGGACCTTGACTACAAAGAGGCTGCTTTACAATCATCTGTAAATACTTGTAGAAATGAGTATAAATAGGGCAGCTATTCTAGTCAGAAAGCAGACTTACAATAAGTTGTTAAGAATTCTTCATCTGAAAATAAACCAATCTACCCACAATGGACCTACTCAAGAATATTCTTGCGATGGGATAGGGACAAGGTCAAAAATCTTACAACAGTCTTGATTAAGTTCCCTCAAAGCTGAGACTTGAACAACGAGCATGAAAGAGATGCTACACTGCTTTTGGAGGCTGTTGAAGAAAACATAGAAAAAGCTGAGTAAAGCCCATGATCCTCTTCTGGACCCCAGCGCCTTATGAAAAGGCATCAAATACCATCACCACTTCCAGAGGAATCACAACAGTGATGTCCAACACCAGGTCAGGGCACAGCACACACCACAGCAGATGCACAGCGGCCAGGTCTCAGAAAGGCGGGGACCACTCGCCTCTCCAACCACGGAGAGTCCTGACGGCTGTGCTTTTGAAAATGGTGGTGTGTTTCTTGATGAAGATTCCCTTATTTCAGCTGTTTTGTAGGACAGATCAGCAGAACGGCTTTCCAGTCTGCAAGTACACCTCATAGAGCTTTCTAGTACCTGGATTTTGGAGTGCCAACCACAGTTACACGGCACCGAAGAACTTACAACAAAACAAAACGACAAGCAAGACCCACAATCCTTAATTATTGTCCAAAGGAGAAGAGAGGAGGAAACCCTACTTGTTCTTCAGTAAGTCACAGAAGAATAGCATGGTTAGATATAATATCATACCTGTTTACTTTTTGAGCTCAAGGAAAAAGAAAGCTCCAGTAGACTAAACAGCTTTTAAAGCATTCAAAGCACCAGCTCTTCATACACAGCCACACAAATTTTAATTTTCTTTAGTAATACCACAGCAACAACAGTCAACATAAGATTCAAAATCCAATAGGTACAACAATTATAGTGAGAAATTGATAAACTGCAAGATCTATAAACAGATTAAGCTAAACATATAAAAGGAAAACTAGCACATATATGCAACTACTTCAGTAATTGTATTTGATTCTACAAATCGTTTACCAGTTCTCTGCAAGGCTTCATAGCTTTTTTCCCCTGCAGTTTCCACAGAGTTTTTAGGAAAGGAAAGATGCAAGAGTAGCTACAAGAGGAACAGTGCTATGTGAGAGGCAGACCCTCAAAAGCAGAAGAGGAAAATAACTCTTATTTACATTAATTTAGCTACTTCTGGGACAAAAGCTAACTCTTGCTTAGTCAAGAGTAGAAAATAGACAACAAGTAAATGTCCAAGAATGGAAGAAGTGTTACACATGAGCAGCTGCTGCCCTTTATGTTGTCAAGAAGAAAAAGACATTTCAGTGCACTTCCACTGCAGATGTACAGCGATAGCAACAGAGGTCACCAGGGCTGCATGCAGTGGCACTGGGCTCTGACAGCTTCTGCAGGCTTCAGCACCACTCCAAGTACAGGTCCAGGTAAACTATTACCCAATCTAACCCTAACACTAGAAAAAAGTTTTCAGCATTAATTTAGCCAGCCACCTTCTACCAGTTTTAACAGGGAGATGTTTGGTCAAGTAAATGTATATGCATCTTTCTTCTTTTAGTATGAACCATGAGATCAATAGTCTACAGCAACAAAACATACATTTTTCTCCGGTGTAAAAAGCCTGGTATACAAACATAGGCTTTTCTAATGACAGGCACACAAACCTAATGAGCATCTAGAACATCTCTGTAGAAGTAATAAATCTTTAATTGGAGGAGGTGCACACTGCTGAAAACATATGCTCAAATGCTCAAACAGAAGCTAGGAACTACATGGTTGAAGATCTCACAGGAAGGACTACAAACCTTAGGAGCTTAAGGACTTCTGATCTTAATAATAGAAGGGAATGACTCAAAGCGCATGCACATACATGACAGTGTATATGCTAACAGCTCTTGATCACTGTGCTAGGTTTCTTGAGAGCATTTTTGTTTTCAAAAGGCACTACAAATATTTTACTGTTATTACTTAATTGTCCACCATGTTCCCACAGCATAACACAGTTAGTGGGAAACAGTTACTGGCATCAGTGACCTAGCAGAAATGCAGTCAACCTATGCTCTGCTTAAACATTACCCTAATAAAATATACACAAATATACAGCCATTTTGTCATTTGCAACCTATATCACCACACCTGGCTGATAAATAACCAGGCTCCTGAAGAAAGCTTTCCTCTCACTGGAAACCTCAGCTTCTGACACAGAACCTGCACCAGACTTGTAGCAAAAGGCACCAAAATGTTACCATTTAAATAAAGTCCCCACAGTAAACAGTGACATTTTAGTCATGAGTTTTTGATGTGAAAACTGCACGTGATCCTGCACATGTATGTTCTACCAACACACAGTACCAACACCCAGGAGTATTACTGTCTTGCATCTACAAGTTCAGGACCATCAAGGGTTACTACATGCTTCAGCATCTAATAAGCATCAACCTCACCCTGACACTTGTCCCCTCCTGAAGTGAGGGCACCAGCAAGTGGTTGGTTGTAGCAAAGACAGACCCAGTTTTCACGATTTTAGCAGACTATCCTCAACCAGCAGGACTCACACACATCCAGGTGACTACAATAAGGCTTAAGAAGCCAGGAAGAAATCAAAACATGATTGTATTCTGGAAAATTAAATTATGGTTTCTGCATCAACCATGCGAGTCCAATTTCCCAGTTTCCCTACGTAAAATATCTCCACAGTAATATGCCATTAAAACAGTATTTTTCATCTTGCACATTTTACTGGAAACGCTAAGAGACTCTGACTTCAACAAATGGAGTGTCTTCAAGTACAGAGCTGCCCGATTCTTCTGTAAATGCACTATGAAAATCAGTATGCTTGCAAGCTAAACAAAATTCATCATTTACTGACCCGCTCTGGACTGGATTAGATGGGATTGCTTCTTACGCAGTCAAGTAGCACAATACACTGAAAATTATTGTTGTCCTGACCTCAAGCACAGGCAAAAGGCATGCTGGCCACGCTTTATATTAAGTCAGATTGTGGAAAACCTGTTGATTTTCCCCACCAATTTACTCCAAAGAGAGGTTTACACCTACAAACAGCTGTAATTTATTAGGTTTTAAATTTCATAAAAGACTTAAACATGCTGAGCAGTAATACTCTTCAGAACAGTCAAGGCCTATTGAACTCAAGCATACTCCTAAATTATGAACATGGCACTACAATTTCAGCAGTGCTAAAGAAATAACACAATTTTTTTTTATTTTTTAAATTAGTCCATACACAAAAAATGGGAATAAGGAGAAGAGCATTTTTTAAGAACAAGTAATGCCAGGGTGGGCCACTACTGCTTGCATTAAGATATAGATGGCAAAGTAATCTGGATTTAACCATAAGTCTTCAATGAAGCTCAAACTACTTTTTTAAGGCTACAGGAAAACTCAAGATTTCTCCATTATAACTGAACATATAATTATCTTTCCCCAATTATATATCTCAAATCCAAAGAAACACCATTTAGGAATATATCTATAGCAATAGATACAAAACCTGCCCATACCTGATGCCTCTGGTGCTTCTTATGCTGTGTCCACCTCACTGAAACAAAACACGTCTCAACTCCACAGATTCCCTGTCACCGTGCTATACAAGTGACTTAATATGGTAAAAAAGACTTTTGCTGCAAACACACTGCAATCAGAGGATCTGAGACACACCTGCCACAAGCAGACACATACCTGGGTGGATGTGCACCATAAGGGGCCTTGCTCCATCCTCAGCTGCAATGCATTAGGATGTTCTAGCACAAGCCCCAGCAAGACAGGAGGTTGGTGACAGCTGCTTGTAAGTCGGATTTAACTTGCACAAAGATTTTATAAGCTCCTTCATGCTCACATTTATTAACCCCTTTTCGTTATAACATGCATTTCCTCCTCAAACAGGAAGTCAGAAATTTAAACAATATGCACTGTATTACTGGGACCCTCATGCCGGCCCTCCGCCCATCACAGCAGCACACGAGAAGGAACAAACCTTCAAAGAAAAACAACTTTTCCACTGTGTCTTTACATTGTTGTTTCAGCACCTGCAAACATACAGATACATCTGAAGTCATATTAGCACTGCACAGCAGGTGATCTGATGGTGGGAGACCTTTTTTTGTGGGTGGAGGCATACGTGGGTTTGGTTTGGGGTTGTTTTTTGGGTTTTGTTTGGGCGTGGGTTCTTTCGGGGTTGTTTCCCCCCCTCCTCCATTTTGTTTTGCAGATTGTTTTTTGTTTGCCTTGAGGTTTTTTGGGGGCTTGGTTGGTTGTTTTTCCCTGGCATTTGGGTTCAGCTACAAGACTTCCAGACAAAAGAAATAAAGCAGATAACAGCTCAGGGGAAGAAAAAAAGACAACTCAGTCAACTGTTAAATTTCAATAGCACGCTCTTCATAACCGTAAATGTCAGCCTTTAAGTCTGGAATTAGTCTCTCTGACAACAACTTGCTTATTTCCAGTATTAAAAGAAAAAAAGAAAAAGTTAACCTACTGCTGTGAAAGTACTAGTCAGAAGAAATACTGGCCTGAGTTTGGCGCAGGGGGTGTGAGTTAGCAGTGTAATTCTCAAGGAAAACCCTTGAGGTCTATCCTTGTATTTTGACCAATCAATAAGAACCTTCCAGACAAGTCCCATCATCTCGTTTTCTCTTCCTATTATCTGAAGCACTTGTTCAAAAGCCTTTTCCAGCCCATGTTGCTGGCTCATTTTCTGAGGGTCCACCATAGTGGTTGCTCTGCAGTACCTGTTTTAAACGTTCCATGATTTACAGTCAAACACAGACAAGGTTTCTCCTGTGTACAACCAGGATTAACAACACACCAAAAGACATATCTAGTCTCAAATACTGTCCATTCTCACACAGTTCCTCCAGGTGAGCACATGTAGGCTTCAGATGTGATTGTTCAGGGCTGAGCACAACTTCAATAGCTCTGACTGCAGTCTGGCTCAGCTGGAAATGCAGCAATTTTGCCAGTTAATTATTATTGATATTGATCAACGATACATTTTTCAAGAGAAAAATACTTAAAAGTTATAGTTCAGGGAAAAAAAAAATTCCACATCCACTATGAAAAATTAAAGTATCATTGATTTTTTTAAGGAATAATACGCTTCATTACACTTTAAAAGTGAAACTTTAAAATTATAAAACTGTTCTTTCAAATAAAGCCAATGCTATATACATTGAGTTGTACTTTAAGTGATCTTTTCTTACACCAGATTTCAATATGCACATTTTAGTTTGACACAAGTTAAACCCCTATTATCTGCATTATTTCATCAGCTGTCCACTGCCTTCTCTCTTCATTCGATCAAGTACAAGACTGAGAATCCACTGAAATTTTTGGAACTCTTGCCACCTCCCTTTATTCTACATTAGCTCCTCTCTTCTTTATATTAAAGAATACACTAAACCCAAAACCAATGTACAGTAAATTTAAGTTGACTGCAGTCAAAGACCTCTCCCACTTCTCCTCCCATTTTTGTTATCCAAACAGTACCCTCCCTGGATACACTTTCATTTAAAAGGCCTTCAACTTTGATCTGTTTTTCAGCTGTCTCAATGGACTCAAGAACAGTGTGGCCTTTTGAGCACTGAATCAGTACCTGTAAACAAGAAAGTACTTCTCGGTTTGTGCAAACCTGCAGCCTTTACCTAATCCTTTCCTATACTAAAGCACATTACAATGATTCTTTAATTTTTTTTCCTCTAATGCATTCTCCTAAACAACACGCTATAAAATGTGGATATTCAAATCTACCTTGAGACATTAGGGCTATGACTCTAAGTAGTTTCACCAAATCAAAGGTAGCGATGTTAGCATAAGGGAAGACTGCAGCGCTGTCAACTTCATGTTTCTGCATTTTAATTGTTTTTAATTGGGATAATCACCAACTGATCTTTCCCTGGTTGGGCTGAAAGAAGCTGGCTCTGAGGGAAACTTAAGCAGTAGAACTGCAAAGCAAAACAAAAAAACAAAGACCTGGGAAAGGACTTACTGTCACTGCAGATGCCTTGTGTTAAGAAGAGCAGCAACAGAGTAACTGTTTCAGAGCATGAGCATCAAGGTGAATCTTCTGCTCCACCATTTCCAGAGACAGTTACTGTGGCACATTCCATTTTGAAGAATTAAAACTATAAATTTCTAAACTTCTTTAAACAAAAGTTGATTTCAAAGTATCTTGTTGTTTAATACATCTTGACACCACCCCTGTACAACAGGAGCTTAAGCAATGCATTCATCACAAAAGCACCTTGAAGAAGTCATTTCCCATCCCTTGTAACTCTAGTAGCGTTTCACTTCAACACATGCACATGGCTATAATCGAGTGCTTGCTAGTTTCCAAATACAAACTAGAAGGTTACATCGTCAATATCAGAACAAGACAGACCTAGCTGCCAAAGTCAGCACATCAAGGATGAAAACTACACACAAAAAGTAACGACTATACAGATGAACAAACCTCCCATTTTGCTTGCATTTTCCAGTAAATCAAGCCCCATCTGTAATTATTTCTCAAGTCATCCAAACTGTGCTTTATACTCAGAAGACATACTCACCACCAGCCATAGTCATTCCTCATCACTAACAACTTCTTCCCTCTTTCTGTAGGCTTGCTGGCTTCTCATACAGCAGCACCACAAAACTGTGCCTTTCATAATTTCAAATGCATGAAAATCTTGTTTGCAGATTGCAGTTAATCTGTGTGTTCTGGTATCAAAGTAAGACCCAATAATTACTTATGCTCATATAAAATCAGTACCTTATGCCACTTGGAAGAAGCGGTCTCTTCCAGGAAGAAGAGTAAGAAGATTGAACTTATCTGTAGAAATTCTCCATTAGAATACCACAAGAAAAGAGAGATGTGGCACTAAATGAAAAACAGTGAACCTTGCTCAAAAAATGAATCCCAAAACCAAATAAAAACCCAACCCTCAAACCACCAAACTCATCCCCCCCTGCACAAGGGGGTGGAAACTCTCATTTATGAGGGGGGAAAACTCCAATACAGACTTCATAGAAAAGTAACATGAAAACGTGGCATCCCTATGTAGCTCCAGTGACTTGCTCTCCAGGAACATAAGAAACAGGTTGTTTCAGTACTCCCATAACTCACACATTCACAAGTCCACAAGCGCAGGGATTTGCAAAGCATGCAGCCAACACACACGGATTTCTTTGCAAGACCCCAACTTGCACAGAAGGTCACCAATATCAGAACTGAGCTACCGCCAGGGCTACAGGAGCTATGCGCAGGGCCAGAGCTTACTGCAGCGGATCCAAACCCCACCGGCTCTCTTAAAAAACCCTATTATTTTTAGTGCCCTTAACAGACAACATACCAAGTTGCAGGTTAATCAGACAGCCCCTACCTGATGTGCTATTCATTAGGCAACCAGCCACAAAACCAACTTTGGAAAAATCCAGCAGCAAGCCCCAGTGCCAACTCGCAGCTCCTCTGCTCTGACAACACGGACCCGAGTGGCACCTCCTACTGCTTTACACACGCCTTCAGCTCAAAGCCTGTCGTTCATTCCCACAGCAAGGCAACGCTAGGAGTAATTCAGAGAAGTAAATACACTACAAAGCCTGCAGGAGCCCTGGTGAGCAAGGGAAGAGCCTGCATAGCAGGACAGAGAGCTCACAGCACAGGGAAGAGCATCAACATGCCTCTAAACTGCAGACCCGAAATCAAGTCAGCAGCTTTCTTTACTAAGAATTATACACCTGCACTAAACCATTTTCCTCACATGCTTTCCTAAATTCATTTGCCATATTAGTATGGAAAGTCTCTCGCATGATAAATAACTCCCTAGAATAATTCTACATGGAGTAGCAATACACTTGCAATGCTTAAAAGTTAAGCCTTTCCATTACAATTTTAATTATTTGCTTGCAACTTCGCATATATATTAAAAAACTACATCACTGAACTAACCTGGCATGCAGCTTCAGCTCTAGTTCAAGCTTCTCTCACAAAATACTGCAGTCAATACTTTCTAGAGTTTGGTTGTCCTTCATAACATCCTGATTTTTATATTTTTGCACTAATAATAAAGATACTGATATTACTTCCCCCTGTGTAAAACCACCACTTTGACACACACGCGCAAAATCACCAGCGTACTGATTTCCAGCTATCCTCAATGTCATCAGTAAGGTAATCACGACTAACCAGTTAGCACCCAAGGCCATTGCTGGCTCATTTCACATCTGAAATGGACTGATCTTTCTGCAATGCATGCAACAAAATGGTGTTCGGATTTAGGTTAATCACAGCCAGGCACCACACTTAATTGGCAACAAGGTCACAAAGTGATACTGGGGACACCGGCAGCTCATACCCAGTAAGGTAAGGTACAAATCAAATAAAACCCAGAAAGTTCCAAACGAGAATCCAAGTCACTAGTTAAAGAACGAACACAACAGAGCAAAATAAACCTGCTGAGAGGCTATTGCAGGGAGCTACAGAAGCAGAGGGAGAACAGAGCCCTAAGCCGTTCACACCACCTTACCACCGACAATACCGAGAGACCCCTAGGAAACTTCGTGTCTGGCTCAGTCCTTTCCCCGTGTCTGACGGGAAAGTTCTGGTTTAGTCAGGATACAGTCAAAACTGAACGGTCCCGAATGATGCACAGAGAGAGCACCGTTATTATCCAAGAGGAAAAGAAAAGGCTTGCAAAAGCCTTCACTGGAGTGTTGTGGGGTTGTTTGGTATTTTTAAACCAACATACTAGCATTTCCACCTACTCGCAGAGAGAGGAGAAAAACCTGGCATACTCACGTTCCTGAATTTGAGATAATTACGAGTGCTTAATGAAAAGCAACGGTCGAGAAGCACGAACTTGACTAACTCCAGACTCACTTAGAGCGATGCTCGGGAAAGAACGAGCACGCAGACAAGCGGACGTTCCGCGGTCTCAGGCAGCCGGGTCTTGCCGAGCAGCGGCAGACTCCCGGCCCCGCAGCGATCCGACTCGAACGCGGCTGAGGAGCCTGGGGGGTCTGCACCCGGGGGGAACACTCGAGGAAGGAAAAGAGGCGCACGTTGGGAGAGCTGCCTCGCAAGTACGATTAGCAGAAATCAATCAGGCGGTGCGCTCGCACCAGAGCTGCAGAAGCACCGCGCCTCACCTGGAAGAGCCTCATTTTCCACACCGGACTGTAGATGCGCGCAGCGAGGCAGCGCGCAGACCGCCGCCGTTCCCCCAAGCCAGACGGTGCGAGTAGCGCCCGCCGGCTGCGCAGCCCCGCCGGATGATGCCGGCGACGATCGCAGCAGGGGCCGCTCTCCCCAAGCCGGCAGCCGGCACTGCCCAGACCGCGGCCCCGCTGCCCCCCACAGCGACCGCAACTTGGTTGCCCACGAGGCGGCCCCACGCGCGGCGATGGCCGCGGTTCCTTCCCTCCGTCCCTCCGCTTCTCGGGGCGGGAGGGCTGAGACAGCCGCGGGGGGCAGCCTCCTCCACACCGCTCCCCTCAGCCTCGACCCCGGGCTCCCCCGGACACTCAGCCCAACTTTGTTCCCCGAAGTTGCCCACCTCGAACCGAGCCCTTCCCGCGGAGCCACCCGCCGTAATCCTGCGGCTCCCGAAGCGCTCCCAGCCGAGTCTGGAGCGGCGAGCGCCGCGCTTCGGGCGGCGGGGCGGGGCAGGCACGGCCCGGCCTCCCGCCCACTCGCTCCCCTGTTGGCCCGGGGGCCGCGCTGAGCCCGGCCCAGCCCGGCCTAAGCCTGCCCAGCCGCGGTGCCGGCGGGTCGCGCTGGGGCTGATGGTGGCTGGACCGTGGGGGGGGGGAATAACGGCAGCTTCCATGAGGGCGCGGGGAGACCACCACAATCTACCTGGGCCTGAGGGGAAGAGCGGGTGACAGCCGTCCTGCAGCGAGGGCGGCCGTGTCGGGCTGCCCCTTCCTGAGCGAGTTCGTGGCTGGGGGAGGAAACTGACAGAAGAGAGCTTAAATAAAAACTCCATCTAATTTCTGGGCTGGAAGCCCAGGAAAAGAATCAGGTTCACGTAGGTCTCTGTGCAGAAGCCGGATGGAGGTTTTATTGAATCTGGCTCCATCGGATCACAGCATTATAGCTGCGGTGCTGTAATTAAGGCTAAGCAGAATTCCTCCAAGTCCCTTTTTATTTTTTTTAGCAGGTTATATAACAAATAGTAATAAGTTTCCTGAAACCTCTATTATCTTTCGGGATCCAAAAGCACAGGGGAAGTATTACATTATAATCAAGTGCACATTAGTCTGCTCGGCCTCGCTGGAAGCCACGAATTACACCCAGGATAGATTTGGCTTTGCAGCCACAGTGAAGCTGTTTGATGCAAGAAAAGAGCTTGCAGACTCCGCCCGGCTGCACAGAGGACTCTTAGGCAGGGGTGGTGATCTCCTGGCATGGAGGAGGGGAGCATGGGCAAGAAGAAAACAAATCTCCTGCAACGAGTACAGGTTAAGTTTCTGCCACCTCTGTTTCCCTTTCTGGTTTTGCGGTGAATTACGGAAATGTGCTTGCTCGCTGGGAAATGGTGGCATTTCCTCTGGGGACTAGTAGAAATAAACACAGCATGTGTTGACCCAGACTTAGTGTAGGAACCCTGGCCTGAAGAGACATCTTCTCTTTTCTATGCATGTGCAAGTCTATAATTAAGGAATATCCATCCCTGAAATGTAGCCACTTCTGTAATAAACTTAGGCAGCGGTCTGATGAAGGGATGTCAGAAAATAAATTATCTCAGAAAAAACAAGATACATTTTTAATTAGCAGAGTATGATCACACAGGACTCATAGAGTTGATAGAATAACCGTGATTTAGCAAGTTACTGTACATGAGTTGGGTGATGAGATTCATACTAATATAGTTCAGCTCAGCTTTGGCACTGAGCAGGAGGGTGCACTCAGCCTGTTAGTGGAGCTCAGCTGGTGTATTACAGTATAGTAACTCCATCACATCTCTTAAACTCCACTTTGGGCTTTTGCCCGGAAGATAATATTAACTTTTTGTTATTATTACACAGAGCCTTATGGTAGACTAGGGCTGAGCCTTAGTTTTACAGCAGACTCAAGCACAGGTAGGAGTGCAGTGGCTGTGGACACCTCTGCAGGGCATAGACTGAGCATGAACCCAGGAGCAAAGCCCAAAATGCAGATTTGGCTTCCTCAGAGGGCTGCAGTTCACGTACTGACTGTACCCGATTCACTTGGGCTTATGAGAGCTGACAAGGTCGTGGACCTGTGGCGCAGGTCTGCACTTGGAAATACCAGCTTTAGCTGTGCGAGACCGCACTAGAAGGATAGCCTGTATTTTTATGCTTGACCGACCACAGGAGCTGTTAAAATTTTGAAAATGCATTTTGCAGTTTGCCCTCCCTGCTGTCCTCTGTCACCTGCAGCCCAGCCCCCATTTTATCTACTTTGGCCAAGTGATAAATCTCTTCAGTTTCAGTTAAGTGAAGGTCTTCAAATTCCTATCATAGGTATCACATTACACCAACTAAAAAATGCTATTTTTTTTTCTTAGTTTGTCAGCAAGGCACTTTATGAGATTGTGAGGTCAAACAGATGACTCTAATCTTTGTGATGACAAGTAAAAAGGGACAAGAAGCACTCTTCCCCTCACCTGTTCTATAGCAACCCTGGCACATGGAAATAGTGTTTTTGTAAGTGCTCTTCCTGTATTCATTCCAGAAAACACAGCAGACATGCAGTTTCACCATGTACTTACTGAAGATAACCAATTTGTAGACAGTACATTCTCTGAGGCTAGGTGGTATTTTTCTACACAGTACCTGGTACTGGTGATGCCGTCTGCCTTCTGTGGCTGTTGGATCAACTGTAATACACATGTTCAATAGTAACAGCTTAATTGCAATTCTCGCGCTATTTGCAGCTAATGATAAAAACAGGGATGCTTCGACTCTAATGTCTGATTAATGCTTCCTAAGGATTAAAGTGGGAAAAAAACACCTTAATTCATGAACAGGTGTAAGCAGGCAAATAAATATGATATTTAAAGTTCTCAATAAATAATTTGTTTGGAAGACCCAATTTAACCCTGTCCATTCTGGTGCCAGCTGGTGTAGACATAAACTATCGACTAAGACTCAGATCCATCATAATTTCCTCCAGAAAGATCAATCATCTCTTGTTTCCTGAATGCTTTTGCTTTCAAATGCTTTCTCTTATCACCAACAGAAATACAAACTATCTCACCTCAATCTTAAATTGAACTTGCTTTGCAAAAGACCTGTAGGATGTTGTCAAAAGGGAACGTAGTCAATCGGACTTGATGGACCATTAGTCTGGTCTTACTACTGAAAATCACTGCCATCAGTTTCTTTGGAGGCTGATAAATCAAATAATTTAATCTGGCGCAGCCACTAGACAGTAGAATATTAAAAATAAAATAAACAAAAAAGAGTTGGAAATTCAGGTTTTTGTCTTTCTATGTGTAAGGGTTGTAGTAGCCCACCTTTTCCAATCACACTTTCGGGCATAATAATGTCAATGATGAAAATACATAATGCATTGGATGCAGTTAAATGAGTAGAAAATCTACTTTTCCTAGTTATGGGAATTTTATTTAAAGTCTTTAATGTAAATTTAGCCTTTCTAATTTTTAATATTTTAAACTTCTCTCCTTAAGGCAACATTGATATCAACTTATCTGAGGCCTTGATCTGCAGACATATTTAATAGATTATGCATTTCTTTCAAGACCAAGGTCAACTGTAGTAACTAGATGGTATTTGAATATGATTATCGCAAGAAAGCATGCCAGTTCTTTAAAGCAGAGGGAGATTCCTTGTTGTAGTGGTGTCAGGGGATAAGCCTCATTCACTATTATGCCTGGTCCAGCAACCTGATCTAGTGAAGGTATCTCTGCCTGTGGCAAGGGATTGGAACTGGATGAGCTTTAAGTCCTTCCAACCCAAACCATTCTGTGATTCTAAGTATATGCCCATGGCGGGGAGGTTGGAACCAGATGATCTGAAAGGTCCCTTCCAACCCAAACCATTCTATTGTTTCTATAGTAATCCTGCTCTCCATAAGCCTAGGAGGCATTATGTTAACAAAGGTAGCAGTTTTAGAAGCATCCAGCAATGGCTGAATTTCACCAAAGTTAAAAGGTAACACTTCTTTTAGCATCAAATAAAATCAGTTAGATTGCCAGCATCTTAAACTGTCCATTTCACTGTCTCCATGAGCTCCTGTTGATGCTAACAAGAGGAGAGTATAACTCATGTTTGGAGAAGCAGAAGGAAAGGACTGGGAGGGGAAGGCTAATGAGAGGCTCTCTCTGTAATAAGAAATTAATAATGTGACTGGATTAAACTGCTGCACTGAAAGCCTCACTTTGCCCTGACATGGACTACATGCATTAAAGATTTACACTGCTGTAATAGCTACAGAGGTGGTGTTATATGGATGCAAATTTCCTTGATGCAGGCAGGACTTAGATCAGACCACAGTGATTAATACAAAACCAATAAAAGAAACTGAATTATATACAATTGTACTGGAAAGCGTGATGCAGACAGAAAATGGTAATAGGAAGGTTAAGTGCCCGGTGAGTGCAAACTGATATACAATATTTTGAAATCACTGAGAAAATGAAAATGGTGAAATGATGTCACATATAGGTAGATGGAGGCATAAAAGCAATCTATGAACTATGGGAGGGAGGACAGAGAGTGAGCAGGATTTTTTCAGATAAACAGCTTTTGCCTATTAGAAATTAAGAAGTGATTGAAGGCTAATTCCAATAAACAAACAGTTTTGGTTTTCGTTTTGTTTAACGGTTTTTTTGGCTCTGCTTTTATGTGTCATTGAAATATTTCTGTTTTAATAGGTACTCATTTTAATAGCATTACAGTAATCTGAACATCTGCAGCTAGTAGGCATTAAAATACAATTACTTTCCTACATTTGAAGTTATTTTTGCAGTACTTCTGCATGATTTTGTCATAAGTATTAAAATGCAATGGATCAGTTCTAATCATTACCTATTAACTGGCAACCTTGAGCTGAAGTGTTAAGCAGAAACAAGCCTGATGCCTGGAAGCCTGGCTAGCAAGTCACTGAAGGCAAAGACATTTTAAGTCTGTCCTGAAAGCTAAATGACAGGCTGTGTAACTTTCCTTATCAAATAGAATTATATACAAAATTATATTCCCACCGCCCCTGCCATCCTTTGTTCAAACAAATTGCCTGAATGTACTGTTCAACAGTTTACTAAATATAGAACATTTTGTAGATTGGAGGTTTTAATTCTACCAAAAACTCAGCTTAGTTGTCCTGGGTTCAGCCGTAGCAGCCGTTTTTCTCCTTCTTAGTAGCTGGTGTAGTGCTGTGTTTTGACTTTCGGCCTGGGAACAGCGCTGATAACACCGATGTATTTAGTTGCTCAGTAATGTTTGGTCTGACCAAGGGCTTTCTGAGCCTCGTGCTCTGCCAGGGAGGAAGGGAAGCCGGGAGGAAGCAGAGACAGGACACCTGACCCAAATTAACCAAAGAGGTATTCCATACCACAGCATGTCATGCCCACTGTATAAACTGGGGGCAGCCACCAAGAAGGGCTAGATCACTCCTGGGTTGGGTTGGGTATTGGTTGGCAGTAGGTGAGTGGTTGTATTCTCTTCATTTTTTATTTCCCTTATCATTATTATTATTGGTGGTATCAGCAGGGGTTTGTGTTATACCTTAGTTACTGGACTGCTCTTATCTCAACTTGTGGGAGTTGCATTCTTTCAATTCTCCTCCCCATCCCTTTGGGAGTGGGGGAGAGAAAGGGGAGGGGAGGGAGGAGTGAGCGAGCAGCTGCGTGGCTGAGTTGCCGACTGGCCTTAAAACACATTAGTTCATTAGAGAAATGAGATACCTTGTTTAGAGTACTGAGGAGCTCTGACACAGCATGAGGGCTCTCTCAGGATGAGAAATGATTCCTCTCCTGGGCTCAAACTGACTGTTGAAGAGGTGAGCACCCAGGGGATAAGTGCATCCAAACCACGACTGTGTGTTTGCTGTTAAGGGTTAGAAGACAGAGACCAAAGCACAGGCCAATAAAGATACGGTTAGTTAATTTTTGATCAGCAAAGAAATACTCCTTAAAAGTACTCTGAAATATGATCACTGTCACTATCATGCTAAAGGGGAGTGGAGGAAACAGCGTGATACTCCTCCTTACTTTCTTCTTAGTGTTACAGTGATTTTTCATTCTAATCAAAAGAACTTTAAAGAATCCATATTTTAAAAGTTATTTGGTAGTGGTTCAGTATTTGGTTCCAAATGCAATGATGGATTTTAGTCATCTCCAAAGCTGTGAAATTCATGGTAGTCATGACTCTCTTCATTGTATCAGCCATCAGCTAGTGTTTCTTATGCAGTACCCTCCATGCATTCATGGAGTGGTGCTCCAGCAACTTAGTTCAGTATGTAGAACTGTAAAAATCACCTGACATTTTAAATTTTAATATGATGAAGTAGGTTTAATATCATGCAGTTTCATTTATGAGTTAGCTCAGACATCCCAAACATGTCCAGGAGTAAAAAAAGGTAAGTGCACTTAATCATAAACTGTGTCAGCAGTATCAGATGCAGCCAGATAAAACAATGAGCATAAATAACACTGGCTTATGAAGAAACAAAATGAAAACCACCATACTCAAAAGATGAACAAGACAAAAAAGTCCCCCAAGAGCTTCAATTTCCTGAAGTATTTCAGCCAGTATGTATGTTTGTCTCTGTATAAATATATGCTTTAATTCTGGCCTAGGTTAAGAATACTATCCTAAATCCAGTACTAATAATTCTGCAGATCTATAAATACCCTGATGGGAAAACTGTGCATCTGTAATGAATACAAATGACCCCGTGCAAAGGCACTTTGAAGAGAAAGAATAAAGAAAACAGTATGTCAGTGACCTCCCACCAAAATGTTATTGCATCTCAACATGAGGGCAGCTGTGGACCTTAACATATTGAAAACAAATTTAAAACTCTTTAGAGAATTCTAAAATAAAAAGGAAGAGTCTGAGAACATTCAAGTTGCCAATATTGTTGATTACCAATCCCCCTCATGCTAAATGGCTGGAAATCCTTAAGGGTGGTATTGTCATCCAACTAACACATGTCCAAATACAAATGTAATTCAGACTCTTGAATCAGCACACAATTATTTTCTTTTTAAAGCTGCCAGTTGCTTTACCTTCAGTGCTTTACAATTCTACTAGTTTCACATGAAACCTTCTATAATGTGAATGTTAACGAATATTAAAAAGGGCAGTAACTTGGATGTAAGCCATTATATTTAAGGAGAAGGTGTTACCACTCCTGCAGGTCACATAGGAATTTATGGCCTGAATCTAAAGGGATGATTCTTATGAAATTGGATAAGATCCTCTTTGTAAGCAGAGAGCTTCTTTCAGACACAGGGAGACCATTCCCATAGTGCGTGACTCTGAATAAAGCTGATCCTGAGGGGCTGGGGACTCTGACTTCTTAAGCCTGCTTCTTTTGCCAGTTACTATCCTGATAAAAAGCATTTCCAGGAGGGAAGAGATGCACAGACAGTTGTTTCTTAACTGTTTTCAAGCTAACATTTGGAAAGTCATTGTAGCTCTATCTAGTAAGGGCATCTGAAGATCTCTTTCTGGATGTCATCTATGATTCTGCAATTCTAAAATTGAGGGAATTTGGGGGTGTTGGAACTCACATTTATTAAGGATGCTATTGCTAACTCTAACTTACTCTGCTGCTCACTTAGCTACATTGAATATTGTAAGAGCAATTGCATGCGCTAAGAAATATGCTCTTCATCTGCAGCACACAAGCAAAAATAAGTGATGAGACAAAAGGAATAGTTTTTAAATTGTGAAGGGAAAAGGTTCGTAACTGAAAAATTACTTAGAAAAGTTTGCACAGTCCCTGCTAATGCTAGCTCTTTTCTAGTACATGCATTATTCACTCTCCGTCTATATATTATTATTATCCCTTCCAAGCTCACCTCAGAGCCAAGGGTCTCTGGCTCAGTTCCTGGCATCATGCTGAATGATTCAGCCTTCCATAGGATGTCTTGGTGGGGTCTTGATACTTTTAGCTATGTTGATCTTTCTTGTGACCTTATCACAAACAATAATTCTCTCCACAGATGGCACTTTCCCAAATTCTTCAATAACTTTGTCAAAGTGTTGTTGACAGCAATGTGCTGGCTGGATAGAAGATAGCATCTTTAACTTCAGGGTTAGAATAAATCAAATATTAGGTTTTCTACACACTGAAATCTTGCACATAGCTATCTTCAGAAATTTACAAATATCAGAAAGTAGAAGAAAAGAAGTTACTGTTTTTTTCTGTATTTTGTTAAACTTTGTCCTATTGGATACTTTTCCTGTTAATTAATTTTTCCTTTACAAATTCAGGTAAGCTATTATTCTGTTGAATTGAGGATGTTTCAAAGCCTTTCCAGAAATAGGCACTGGAATGAAAGTATCATGCATATCATAAGACATGCATGAAAAGCTGAATTGTTTTGTCATTTTCAAGCCCATGGTTTATACTAAGTCTTCTCTCATTCCCATCGCATGGATGTCAGATGGAATAATACAATGAAAAACTACCCAGAGATTTGGTTTCCCATTGTAGAGGTGTTTTTTTTTTTTTCTGTAAAGCTTACCAAGTTTGTATATAAAATTTTTATTAAAAAATCCCAAACCTTCCAATCCCTATAATTTAAAAGCAGCTAATCAGTGGGGTTTAGGTTTACATCAGTACTGGTTTTATACTAATCATGCATGACCATCTCTTTATCTTTTGTTCCCTTAATCCCATTGCCCAAAATACTGCTTTCTGATTGTGAATACTTCAGAACCATTCAAACACTCTTGCACTTCTGGAATGCAAAATTATTTAAATAGCCTTCTCTTTGCTATTAGCAGTTTCTGGGTAATGCAGTCAATCTCTACAAAAAAAGTTCATTATTAGAAATAGATGTATATTACTTTTTCATATGAATTTTAAAATTACTTTTATTGTGTCACGCTGTGTATGAAATAAATGTGGTTTAAACAGTTGCGCCCTCTACTGGCATAAAGGAAATAATGAAAAAAAAAGGAGGAAGAAATACCTTGTTTCCAGAAGTATCAAACCACAGTGTCAAAATCAACTTTTTGTTGTTGGGTTTGTGCTTTGTGGGGTTTTTTTGTATTACGTGTTAGTCACTTTTGAAGACTGGATTATTTTCAATATTAAATCTTAGCACATTAATTATTTTTAACATTTAATCTCAGCAGATTCGTTGCTCAGAGGTTTTTTTTTTTTTATTTTTTATATTTTTTTTTTAATAAGAAGAACCATTTACACTGTTAAGGCAGTATAAGATGGCCTTGCCATAGATGAACACGGTGGTGTGGATGGTCTGTTAACGCAGTTAAGAATAGCTTCATTTTTATGAGACTTTTAAGTC
This sequence comes from Ara ararauna, assembly GCA_028858755.1. NCBI lineage: Eukaryota > Metazoa > Chordata > Aves > Psittaciformes > Psittacidae > Ara > Ara ararauna. Next base: position 8,690,987 of record CM054385.1, read on the forward strand.
AGCTAGTGAGTATGAGAACAAAGCCGAATGACAAAATCCCTTACAAAGTTCAGCAAAACTTTGGAGCTTTCAACTATTTAAGAGAAAGTCTGTAGGAGTTGATGCATAATGTGAAGTAGAATATAGAATTTCATATAATACAGGGGCATTAAGACTTCACCTCTGCTGAAATGCTTCTAGCCTATCCTTCATCTTCCATTAAAAAGAAAGCTTATAATTTTCTGTCCTATGCCCCACTATTGAAGTTGTCAACCAGCATTACACTTGAATAACAAAGAAACAAAAACATACCCTTTGGGAAGAAACTTTCATACTGCACATTCCCAGCGTGGGCAGGATCAGTCACTGAAGCTAATTGAAATACTAATTGACATATTTATACCATCATATAAAATCCATTCAACACAGTGGCAAAAATGTTCTTATCTAAAATATCTGTAGCATCCACGTGTAGAACAGTGAGAGACTGAAAGTCAGCTCTGTACTTATCTTTTATCCTAATAGGAACATTTCAGGTTCCTCATTTTTCACCTTTTATAAAATGTGGTAGCTATGGACTACAGATTAAATGGATACCAGACTCCATTGATCAGAGAAGGAAAAAGAAGAAAAGTAGTTGCCTTCCAGAAAACTTAGTAATTAGCAGATGAAGAGGCCAACATACTCTTAGCCCTTCCTTTGGCTCCAACATTGTCCCTCTGTAGTGGAAAGGGAGTTTATTTACCAGAGGGAACAATCTCTAATCACAGAATTAAGTTATAACATACCCTATAACTGGCTTTATTTGTAAGTAACTGCATCTGGAAATGAGATAGGTACAAATAGCTTGGGATCAGCCTTTCAGAAATCTCAATCCACTATTAAGTGCTTCATTGCCAGAGAAAACTACACTACCAAAATGAGCTGTAATCATACATGAAAGGAGAGGATAGACTCTTGTGCTTATAATACAATTCTTTCTGCCAGCTTCTCTACAGAACTGTGTTATAATAAAAGTAAATATTAGTATCTGAGGCATGACTATTGCTTTGAATCACTATGTGTTTCTGTCTTGTGCTTAAAGCTAAAGATGCAGCAGTATGGGTAGGTAAAACAAAGGAGAATGGCCCAGAGGAGAAAGCAGGAGGACTAGGCAGAAAGAAACAAAGTCAGAGGCAGATAAAGGGATTTTAAATGTTAGGGGCACAAAATGGAAAACTGCACCATGCCATTGGCACCCACAAACACTGCCACAAAATTCATGTAGGAATGCTGCAGATGGACAACTTTAATACATTTTGTATGAAACTATAGGGAAGGTTTTAACTGAAGTAAAAAAAAAAAAAGGTGAAGGGGATAAAACTGGAAGAGGAGGTACAGAAAACAGCTGTAGCTCTGCAGCTAAGAACCCAGGAAGCCCATGTACAGAAAAGGTGGAGAAGAAAGGTGATAAAAAGGGATGTCTGTTCAAATGGCACAAATAATTGGCAACTGCCAGGTCTAATGTGCTCTGTGCTTCTTGCGAAGTGACAGCTTGTACCACCAGTCACCTCCTGGACACTCAAGGTGAATGCTGCCATGACATATGCATTAAGCACAAGAAAAGAGAATTGGACTCTGAGAACCAGGGTCCATTATTGTTCAGACTGCTGCATAAAATGCTCAGGACTAAGAGCAATGCCAGCCAACCCTGGGCACCAGGGGAGCCCTGCCTGCCCCAGAATGGGTACCTCCTATAGCAAGTAGAGCAGGGGATGTCAGCCTGGCTGTGACCTACTCTGCCCCGAGCGTGGAACACCAAACCCTCCCTGTCTCTAGACAACTTTTGCAGACAAGTTCAGTTCTTGCTCTTGAGCTTCATGGGACGATATGAACTTCATTAGTGGACTCCAACTTATTAATTGGTAGCAATAATTAGCCAGAACACCTAGGTCTTTAGGCACCTTGGTTATGTGTATGAGCTGATTTAAGTCTTATACATATTCATGCCATTTCATCCAGCCAAGAGCTGCTTCCTCAGCCGTCTGTCTGGCTCCTGCTTTCCGACACCCACTCAGCCCACTGTGAACCATGGGGGAAATAAGTTTCTTTTCTTTTCACTTCCCATTGAAATCAAGTATTTGCTTTGGCTGTAGTTCATGCAGTAGAAATGCATCAAAGCACATCTGAGATGGAAGTGCTAAACTGGCCTGGCCAAGCCTTGCTCATGCGCTAAGAAGTAGAGAGAGACCATGCTGGATCCTTCTCTGCAGACACCTGGCTCAGTAAATTAACCACTGTGATTTACTCAGATGGCTTGATGGGCAGAAGCACCTCACTTCCAGTAGCAGACTCACCCCACAGGGCCATCTATGAGATGACTCCTCTTATCTCCTGAATAATGTATTGTGATTTTTATCTCGCACTGTGATGAAGCTGGAATTGCACCACCTCAAATATCAGCCACACTCACATGGTCAGTGAGGGCAGTGCTAGGCTGTGACAGAGGCCCTGGATCAGCTCCTTAGAGCATACACCTCTCAAGGGAGCTCAGACGAACCTAAAACCTACAAGAAAACCTAGACCCCCATTTTGTGATCACCCAAAAAACAGCAGATGAACCTAGAAACCACTGTTGTGATTACCTGAGCAGCCTGTTGCACTGACCTGGTGCCTTAGGTGAGCTTCAAAGTGCCCACTGGCACTTTGGACCTAATGGCAAAAGCCTGCAGTATGCCATAGCAACTTCTAGCACGTTATAATCTATGACTGGTAAACCTTGATCTCTCAATAACTTAATTCAAGTACTCAGCTGTCTTCAGCTTGCTTTTTTCCTCTTTTGTCTGGTTCTTGTTTTATAATTTTTTCCCTTTCTGTTGCAGTGATTTTGGCTGTTACGGGAACTTTGCAGAAGAGAAAAATAAACAGATCAGTGTTTGATGTTGTGCTTTCTGTTTAGAAGTTTGTTTTCCTTTCTTCTTCCATTGCATCAATATGAACATGTTGATTCATAAGTAAAATAAATAAAGCCTATAAATACATTCTTTTTTCTTTTTTTTTTTTAAATCATGAAACCTCAAAGTTACAGTTCCCACAGCAACTGCACAATGTGCACATACATTAAAGGCAGGGAGATTACCACCCAAGGCAGCAATCAAATATGCATGAGGGACTTACATTACACTTGGAGAACTGTGCAAGTTTGAAATCCCAGAATCATGTCCCCTCAGTTCTGTCCATGTTAGTATGTTGGGAGATGTCAGTCCCTGTGGGCACAGTGGAACTGGATCTTGCATACGCTGAAGTGTTTAGGGAATAATAGGGTGGTGGTACTTTTACTATTGAACCAACTGGCCTCAAAGTCACTCTTGAGCTAAAGATACCCTGGATAAAATCATTACTGTTAATTAGCTGAAATCCACAGCCAGAAGGTGTCATAACAACCAAAGAATTATGAACAGAAATTATTATTCACAGTCCTGATGATCCTTAAATGCTATGAATTAATTTCTTGCAGTTTGATTGAATAGAAATGAAGAGTGTTCTGTACATTGTTGAAGTTCATGCCATCCCTTTGCTGTATCTTTTACAATCCATGAAATTATTTCATTGAATAAAAGGATGCTTTGCTTCCTGGTTTCTGAATCTCCATCAACTACTGCCTAATCAAAGTTTATTCTTCTAGGTCATGAATTCAGCATCTCAGCACCTTACCATCCCTGGCACTGTCAGACCAGGTCTAAGTTTGGACTGTTGTCCGCTCCCTTATAACTGATGTTCTCTTCTCTGTGCCTAGCAGTTTTAAGCCAAAGTTTTCAAACTGTATGCAGTGCTGTTATTGTACCCTGAGCCAGGAATTCTGTCATCTTCCTTAGCAAGTCTAATGTTGCTTGGTAATCAAATGCATGCTTCCTGCTGGCTAATGAAAAACAGCCCAGAGACCCCAGTTCTCTGCAAGGTGCCTTCAGTGAAGAATAGTGAATTCAGATTTAAAAATTTAACAGCACAGATTATTTTCTTTTCCTGGTCTCTTATGACAAAGAGTAGGAACTGTGGGCATCAAATTTCAGTGATAAAAAGAGAAGCAGCATGCCATCAAGTGACTAAGTGTCTTGGTACTGTTAATCTCTTACAAGCTGGTAATTAAAAGTGACAGGAGGATCCCAGAATTTGAAAAGAGCAGCCATTAGCATGTTTAACTGTAAGGAGCTGGATATTTTATTGGAAAAAGTGGGCAAGTGGTTAAATGTCAAGACAGGACTTCCAACACTTTGAAGTGTATCTATTCCAGGTGTCTTCTTGGACAGGCACCAAGCTGCTTAAAGAACAATTTCTTTGTCATTTCATTGAAAATTTAGGAAGTGCAAATGAAGACATCATATATACACAGATTTTTAGCCAACTTAATCTTTTCACTACTTGAATGACTACTGGATTTGGCTGTTCACTTTGTGTTGTCAACAAATATCAGTCTCTAAATCTGAAAAATGATTAGGTTCTTTTTTTTTTTTATTTCAAAATGAGGACATAAATGAATTCACAGTGGGCTGAGGATTAAGGACAATTAGTTTGCCTTGTTGCTGTAGCTTCCACTGTGAATAATGTTCAATTTAGACTTTTCCTCTATGTCAGTCTTCAAAATGAAAACCCAGAAATTTCCATAAAGTCTATGCCTTTAAGACTTGCTGCAAAGTTTGTTGTCTTTAGACGGAATAGAGAAAGTGACACTGTGAAAAACAAATAGGTACACAGAAATCACTGTGACAAATTTGCCATGTACACACACACAAACACATTTTTTCCTCATGGACAGCAAGAGAGAAGAGCACATACAGGAAGTCAGTATTGCTTGCTATATTTTCATGCTTGATTTTTTGAATTATTAGCGTTCAGGAACCACGTGTGCATTTGCATACCATCTCAACTGCAGTACGTCTACTCTGGCAGTATTCCTCCAGAGCACGTACTCAAGAGAGAAAGGAGAAAGCTATCTTGAACTGCTACCTTGAACTTGCACATACGAAAGGGGTTTTGCATTATCATCCATATTATTATATTCAAAATCGACATCTGCGATGTTTTGTGAGAATATAAGAGTCTATGTTCTGTTCAGTAGAGAACATATAAGATTTGTTTTGTTAGAAATAAGTGTGGTTAGCATAAATTGACCTTAACAACAGTAACAAAATTTGAAAGTAATTGCATCCCAGCTCCATCATTTTTCTGGAGAAAGTTTTAGCTGCGCTGTGAAATATGCCTTTTAAAATGCCTTTTTTTTTTCCCCCTCTGAAAAGCAGCAGGTATTGCCAGCCAGATAATTTTTCAAAAACGTTCCAGGATTTCTTATGGATATTAATTTCTGTTTAAGTCTTTCCAAACTTTGGCAGAAAGACAAGTTTCATTTTTCTTTAACAAGTCCTTTAGTTGTGCAGATGTTGTAGCCAGATTGGCAATAAATTTTGCTGTAACAGTTAATTCAACTTAGGGAAAGATGGTGTTATTTAATATTCTTATTCTGTGTCACCTTTTGAACCTTAATTTATAGGTGATGTATTTTATAGTTAGCATTCTGTAGAAATCTGACAAAGCTATTAGATTTTTATGTTCTCTGCCAATGAAAGTCTTATTGTTCTAAATAAGTATCCTCAAATTATGAACATTACCCATTGTGTAAAGTGAAAAGTCCGTTTTGATTACACCTCTCTAATTTCAATTTTGTCTCTCCTTTATTGGCCTGATTAAAAGCTACTGAAATGAGAGAAAAATGAAAATTCTCATTGACTTAAGTGGCTTTGAAGCAGTTTTAAAATAGTTGCTTCACATTGGTTCCTTATTACACTTGAGAAAAGATGGTTTTTTCCCCTCAATTTCCATTTTGCCTTGTCACCAGTATTTTGCCTAAAGATCAGGAATCTATCTTTGCACTCTCATAACCTCCACCATCTGCACTAGTAACAGCTCATGAACTGCAACAGTTCATTTTCAGTTCAGAAAAAGACCTTCTGACTTCATAAAATACATTTGATATTCTTATGAAATGGAGTGTGGCCTTTACCCTGGATGTTGTGCTTGTCTCTCTAAAGTCAGTTTGGGCTGTGTTGCAAGCAATGCTCGAGATTTGCCTTTTTTCTCTTTTCCAGCCATTCAGCAGATAATCTAGGTCAGTGATTTTCATCATCTGTTCCACTAACTGTTGGAGGTCTGCGCATGACTTCTCAAAGCAGTAAAGCAAACCAGACCTGCTCCCGTTTAGTCAACATTCACTATACAGTGCTCTGTGTCCTCCACGGGATGTATTTGGAGCGTCATTCCCAGATCCCCAAAGTGCTATTCTGGCTGTAGTGTTCCTGCCAGACTCTGCGGGAGTGCTTCCTCCAGTCTTGGCATCTGCTGTTGGCTGATGCACAGCTGATGAAGTTATGATATTTAAGCTGCCAGTGTTGGCAGCTGTCTTCTGTAATTCAAAGACTTTGAATTTGGGGGTTCAGATATTTAACCAGCAGTAATATAAAATGACAAGTGATTGTTATAATTGCATAATACTCATGACAACTAACATTTTCAAAGAGCACATCAGAACCTTTACATCTGTAAGAACTGTATCAGGGTTGCCAAGCGTGCTTATTTTTAATAGCTGGTTTTGCTGCACCAGCCAGACTTACTGTGATCTCAGGGAATTTTGTTTTACTTCAGTGCTTCAGTAAGTAAAGGATCTGTCCCAAACACAGAAAAATAACATTCTTACTACAGAAAAGGCAATCATGTTGAAAGGGGGTGTTTGCATTCTAAACACAAGCCTTTCTGCTGGAGGAAATCCCTGTGAGATTTTCTGTTGTATGAATGGTACTGAAGAGAACGATGCTGGAGGCACATAGATCTGGTTACTTGCAATCAGGTGTTATAGTCCCAGGCTGGTGCATGCTTTCCTGGGTAGGAACCTTGCTTTGTCCAGGTGAGTAGCTTCCTCTCCCGTTCCTTTCCCCTACTCAGGCTTGGACCTACAGGAAGCTCAGGTCTGTGCTCCCCAGCTCCTCTGCAGAGGAGGTCTCTGTGATACACTCACTGGTCATTAAATACTAGTGTTTATCTATTCTGTGGCATCTCTTTTTCCTGCACCTTTAATCCTTCCTGCCAGGCTGTCCAGCATCCCAGATGACTGTATGATCTCAGAGCACAATGTTCAATTGAAGTTTAACCAAATTTTGCCTAAAAGTCAGGTGTATCCAATGTTCAAGATATTAAGACTGTGGGAAGAACATAGGAGCAAACCTAGAAGTTTATATTCAGCTATTGCTCTCACAGTTATCAGCAAAAACTTGCTCAAGGGGAAACAGCACACACCAATAAGTGTGTAAACAAACTCTCAGCCCATAGAAATTAGGAGGAAAAGAGAGATATAGTGCTGCTGCAGTCCCTAACCAAGCTTCGCTTTCCTGAGGCTCAGAAAATAGCAGTTTCTTGCCTTAAATATTTGTTTGTTCTCACAGGGATTTAGGGAAGCTTCCATGCAGATTCTGAATTGGACCTACTATTCACCCTTGCAAATTTTTGACAGTCCTTTTAGAAAGCCAAGCTGAAAGAAAAATAGCTGAAGTTTTCTTACATGGCAGATCGCTTTCTGTTGCACTGCAGTAAAATGGTTGGCACTCAGTGAAGCTAAATTAATAAACTTTTTTAGTACGGCTTGAAGTTACAGCTGCTATATGCTGGAGTAGACGGATAATTGGAGTGGTCAGAGTTGTATCTGCAGTGCTGTGAAATTGATGTAGTAATTCGGGACCAGAAATGGTCTAAATTTAGGAGAAAGCTTGAGTATATGCATAATGTATCTTCCTGAATTCTGCTGAGACCTCCAGGGAATTGGATTGTGAGTTAATAAACTGTTAATTAAAATTCACAAAACAAGAAAAAAATTTCATTAACTAGGTCTATTGACAACTTCCATGATAAGGTAAACAACAGTCTATAGTCATTAACAGATCATGCAGAAACCTGCATGGGTTTGCTTATATGAGTTTTAATAGGGCCATTGAAAACGAATTACAAATACAGGCAAAAAAGGACATAGTTCTCATATGTCACTTTTTATAGAGTTGATTTGTATTTTGATTCCTTTTGCTGTGAAGGTTGCTAAGAGTTATGGCTGTCTGAGGGTCAACAAATTTCAGAAGGAACTAGCCCACTCCATCGGCCTGAAAAAAATCCCAAACCCTTGAGCTTTGAAATTCATGACACCCATATGGAAGAGCATCATTTACAGTGATTTATTCTGACAGTTACATTATTGGGTGCATGTTAACCAGGAGAAATAGCTGTACAGGAGAGGAGTACAAGGAGCTGCAAATTATACTTTTAGAAACTTTTCTCTGTATGGTATGCTGATAACAGAGAACAGCCAATGGCTCTTCATAGAGTAAGGTTTCATCAGCAAACTTGCATCAATCACTCTTGGCTTTACCAGCCGTAAATAAGTGGACCATACCAAATCCCCACTGCCAGACCTTTACACCAGGCAGCCTTTACACCAGGCTGTTCCATTGGGCTCCTAAAAGCTTTAACTACGTAATAAGTTTGAATGCACAGAGAGCAGAAATAGCAAATATTAATGTGGTGTCACTGTAGTCTCTTTCATTACTTCCTCCTTCAAGGCTATTGTGTAACCTGGCACAATACAATACATTGCTTTATATTTCCTCTTGTACAAAATGTCCCTTTATGTCAAATTTGGTTTGCAGACTTACAGTCATAGGGCAATTCCTCTCAGAGAAACAGTCAGTGAGAATGTGATGCTGTTGGCACATCTCCAGTACCATTGTTAACAATTATGACATGACTGTCAAACCTTGTTACCAGCTTTTAGGAATCTCTGTGAGATCCTGAAAGCACAGCTGTTTGGCTTTTCTCTGAAACACTGCTCTTGGAAGGCAAGAGAAAGAGGGAATGCGTTTTCCCTTTAGGAGGAATTGTTGAATGCTTGCGCAAAGCCACAGTAGTCAGGTTTTTTTTGGGGGGTCCACCCTATCTGGTTATTTTGTGGTGCTTTAGCTTTGTCCCCAGGCTTGCAACAGCTTGGTTGCTTTTTAGATCCCTACAAGAGGTGTTTTGGCAAGTGGCTCATAGCAGCAAGCCAAGAAATGATGCTGCCCCAAATTGAAATTTCCAAATTGGAAAGGAGGCGGGAGCAGAAGAGAAGAGGGCTGGGAAAGGGCTGTGCAGTGTTACAGTAACCTGCATTCCGTGCTTTGACCTGAGTGCCCTGGTGCTTTCCATCCCATAAGGCAGAATCTACCTTGTGTGCGGATGGAAGCGAATCCTACCCTTGGCCCCCATATCACACCTTGTCTCACATTGCAGAGCACTCTTGCATTGCATGAATTGGTTCTTCTCAGATGAAAATAAACTGGAAAATGTCCCCACAGGAACACACCTAATGCACACCTTCAGGTGAAAGCCATTCAGCCCATGGGATGAAACTAGCCCTGTTTTACAGTAAAAAGCCCCAGGATGATGCAGAGCAAACATTGGGTCCCCCCCACCAGCTACAGATCGGCCCAAGCTTCTGGTGAAGACCCAGCCCCATGGACCAGAACTTGTGATGCTTAGCATGACAAGAGACAGATCATCATAGTGAATGAGTAAGAAAACAGCAATCCTCATGTTGATTGGTGGTTTCAGAACATAAACTTATCCATTATCATATGTTTTGCTGCATTACATCCAAAGGGACATTTAACAAGAGGTGTGAAAGGCTGCAATGAAGAGGTGTGAAAGGCTGCAATGAAGAGGTTTGAAACGCTGCAAAGAAGTAGCAGTGCAGTTACCTACTGAGCAGAGTGGTAAAAGTCTGCAGACTCACCAGACAATGGAGAGTGATTATCACATGCTTGCATAAACTCTGAAGTATTTACTTTGTATCACCACTGCTAACCGGCCACTGGAGAGGTATTCTGGAGTTTTAAGATAAGATGTTCAGCAGGCCTCTATCTCACGCCCTAATGGCACAAAAAAATAATAGATATTACATTTCACATGCTGTTTCTTCGAGTCTGGAACGTTCCTCTCCTGCTGGCCTTATCAAAACTCCTGTCGTAATTGGCAAGTTTTCATTTCAGTGGGAATCTTGGGGGTGCGGGGAAGGTCATTGATTTCTCACAACAGATTCAATCTTTTTACATGCCTGACTGCCCTAAATCACTACAAGTAGGAAACTATTTTCAAAATTTCTCAAGAGCCCTGAATGTATTGATTGACTCTAACTTTGACTTCAGACATTAAACTCTTTCTTTTCCTTGAAAAAAACAACCCCTAACCTTTTATAAGGCTACTTGGTTTTATCGGGCAATCTGTTCTTGCTTCATTTATTTATGCTTTGCTCAATAGCATTCAGTTTAAAACTCGGATAACGTGTTCAAAATTTCCTTATTATCTTTTTCACATTTGCCAATGAAAGTTAAGTTCGAATTTTCTCTCTTTGTGTTGGTTAAATTACTAGCCCCAAACAGTTGCTTTATTTTGTGCTAAATAGTAGCATATTGCCTGTGTAGTCATATTTATAATTATTTCTCCTAGATCCCACTATCCACAATTAAACTGCAAAAACTTTGAAACTCTGAAGTTAGTTAATGGGGAAAAAACCCTTCACTGTTGGATAAATCTTATTGGTAATACCCTCCCCTGCCTTTATAAATATATTCTGAGAGTTAATGCAGTTAGCATGAAGATTAATAATGTTTTACCTCATTTCCCCCAATCTATTGCAGTGAACAGTTCTGTTAGAATTGTAGATGTGGTCCATCACTTTAATGGCTTCCAGTTTGTTTTTTAAGCCATGCAAGTGCTTAGGATGCAGAACATCTGAAGTCTACAGTGTTCCACAGCAAGAAGGCTTAGAGACTCAGAACTATGTGTTTTGAAAACCAGATTAACTATATGGAGTTTACCTGGAATACATGCAATAATTTACAAAATAGCAGCAAAATATAGAGGAAAATTAATTCTTTCTTTCAGTTAGTCTAAAGAACCCAACCCTGTTGTAATGTCTTTGTCACTCAAAAAGTTGCAAATTGTTCTCCTAGTCAGTAGTTATTTGCAGGGAAAAAAAAGGAATGCCTATTATAAATGGCAAAAGGAACAAACATTGAAGAAAGCCTTCCATATGGAATAGAGAGCTTTGAGTTGGTCACATAAATTATTTTTTTGTGCCCGCTCTTTTGAATGGAGTTAAGCCAAATCTCAATTATCAGCTTTATATACAATCTAAAAAAAGCAGATGAGTTTAAAAAACATTATTTGATGCTTTTTAAGAAAAAATAGAAAACATTGGATAGTCAAAGGCTTCTTATAATATGAGGGAGAAAAAAAGGAAGATTTGTGCAAATAATTTGAAAATGTGAGGAAATACTGAGACAAGGAGGCACCAAATGTAATCAGTTCCAAGTAACTGTAAAATCTGGTGGTTTTGTAATGGAAAATAACTGAGACGCTTGATGGTAATTGACTTTGTTTTAGGTCCTTCGGACCTTAGTACAAAATGTAGAAAAGCAGGATCTAGGGATGGGGAGTATCCGGGACCAGCAGAGGTCCAGGGAGGGAGCAGTGAAACTGCTCAATAGAAGGGCAAGATGATTGCTATGTCGGTAATGTTAATTAAGCTGGAGCTCCAAAGACTGCCAGTGGGTATGAATATTGTAAACCACTCTCAAAGACCATCATCACCTTTTGTATACCTACGGGAAACTTTCTGGAAAATGATGTAATCCATGTGTAGCCTCATGAATATGTATGTATGTCCAGTGACTGTGTAAGGACGGCCTGTGTGGCAATAACGGAGGGCCACTCTTGGAGGAGCTATCCCCCGTGTCTCCCAGCGCCGCAGTAAAGAATACCTGCTTGTCAACATAAAACTTTGTTGGTGAGTTTGTTCCTGGAGTTTCCTCTGAATCAATACAAAGCTATTTCAGCAGACAGCACTAGTAATTTTTGTCCTCCTGTGGCTTCCTTTTGTTCCATGTACTTGTGCCATGCTTTAACCCTAGTTGGCAACTAAGTACCAGGCAGCCACTCACTCACTTCCCTCTAAGTGGGATGGGGAGGAGAATTGGGAAAAAAATGTAACATCCATGGGTTGAGATGAGAACAGTTTAACAAGTGAAATTAAGTAAAATATAATAAAAGCAACAGCAATAGGAAATAAAAAAGAGAGGAATAAAACCCAAGAGATGCACAACACAATTGCTCACCACCATTGACCGATGTATAGCCCGTCCCATCCCTTAGCAGCAGTCAGTTCCTTCCAGCCAACTCCCCCTAGTCTCTATACTGAGCACGATGTTCTGTGTTATGGAATATCCCTTTGGCCAGTTTGGGTCAGGTGACTTGTCTCTACCTCCTTCTTGTGCCCCTCCTCCCTGGCAGAGCATGAGAGACTAAAAAGTACTTGATTAGGGGAAGCACTACTGAGCTACAACTAAAACATCAGTGTGTTATCAGCACTGTTCTCAGACTAAAGCCAAAACACAGCACTGCACCAGCTTCTAGGAAGAAAATTAACTCTGTCCCAACTGAAAACAGGATAAGGTGAATCGGACGTAAAATGCAACCATAATATTTCTTCTGCCAACAGCTAGTTAAACCTACCCAGGGAAAACAAATGCTTTCACCTTGCCAGTATGTGCACTTTTGTGCCACACTCCATTTCAGCACCAGTCAAGTCTCTGACATCTCTTAGCGTTACTGCAACCAGAGACCACCACAGTGGCATTATAAACAGCTGTGATATTTGAGCATGAGAACTATGTCATCTTCTAGATGACAGCTTCTCCATGTTTAGCAGTGAGGATGTCACTACTCCTTCTTGGTACCAAGCTTTCATGACAGTTAATAATCAGATCTCAAAATGCAATAAAGCTGTCTTGTGAATAATGCTAGAGAGTGGCCAGTTGAAATACAAGGCATCAATTACTGCTGTAGCAAGCTATACTTTCTGCTCCTGGATCTGCAACTGGAAACAAAGGAGATTTCACAATGTTTTGCTCTAGCTTTGACAGGCTATGAGCACACACAAAAAAATTAAAGCTGTCAGAGATGTAATAGCAACTTTTTAATGGTGGTTATTTTAAACAACTCCGTGAAACCCAGACACTGAGCAGAAGGAAAGAAGAATCAGAACAATTATTCAGATTTCTTCCTTTTCCCTTCATAATCACATTTTATATTTTGTTTTGGATTAAAGGTCACTTGAATAATGCAACTTCTTTACTGCTTTTGTTTTGGTTTCAGAGTTATTTTGTTGTTTTGTTTTGGTTTTTTTTTTTTTTTTTGAGATAAGCTTATTAGGATGTGAGGTTTCATCAGGAAGAAAACCGCAAGGGCTGCAGTATTGTCCAGAGTCTGGGAAGACACACACTTTAGTCTCTGCCATGAATGCTGGCAAATCTCTTGAAACTCATATCCATTTGTATCCACTGTAACAGGAAAGGAATGGATCCCAGTGGTGAGCACTCACTGGACTCTTATCTGTAGCTTCAGAAAGTCAAGTATCGTTTGCCACTCAGGCAATTCCTTCCAGCAGTGAATTGCACTATTTGTATTTTGCACATTGCTTCAGTTAGTCCTAATATAATGAGGAAGTGGAGAGGACAGAGCATATTTAATGGCACTGGATGAATAGATTTTATCTAATCACTTCTGTCTCCTCCATACAGGAGCAGATTTTGGAGAACATCCCTCCTGTATGCACATGCATGTGTAAGGCTACAGCCATTGTTCAGGTGTAGTCCCAAAGGATTGCGGGTGCCTTTACATGCAAATAAAAGCTATGAGCACACACTGCAGTTTACAGTGCTCATATTATGGTGAAGCGTGAAACAGTCAGACATCTTTTCAAAAACTGAGTCCCCAGTGGGAAACAGTCCTTGTGAGTGCTGTGTAGAGTGCCGTGACATGACTGAATGGAGCTGCAATTGAAAATTGTTCTGGTAACTTCGAGGCAGAAGCATGAAGCCTGTAGGAAGTTGAACTTCATAAAAACATGCACTTAGGCACACAAACTGTAATTTCCTCTGAAAGTTAATCTTTTCTATTACTCTTATTACATTTGTAAATGGAATGCTGCTTTGAATTATGGCCTGGTACAGTACAACTTTTATGCTTCAGTAGTCATTGCTTTGGTATTTCAAGTATTTATTGTAGAATCTTGTCAACTCTCATTCATCATACACCTGCATACCAGTCCTGCACAAGGATAGTTTAGGACCACAGCAAACTTACTGTTGGTATATTTCAAGTCAGCATTTATTGCTTCTCTGTGATAAATTAATTACTAAAAAATAACCAGTGAGTAGTTAAGCATGCATTCGAGTCAGTGGCATTACTTACATGCTTAAATGTAAGTACTGTTTATGTTATAAGCTGAATCTTGCCATAGTCATAAAATATGTTGTACAAAATTGAATTTGCTTACATATATGATAACATTGATACTATTTTTATGATGGATCATCTGCATAAAAATACAGCTTCCTTTTCATGCAAAGTTTTTTATTCTGTGGGTACTATGGTGAATCTTTAAAAAGATTCCTGCTAGCTGTCAGTAACTGGTAGCAAATCAATGTAATCTGCATGACAATACTTGCATCATGACTTTGAAAAAGAATTTCTTTGGCTGCCTATGCATCCAGAATCACTTTAAAGATTATTTATCTTTAAAGATACCATTTCTGACATTCAGGGTTATCTTAGCTTTGTTCCAATTCATTTCATTGTAAACTGAATGCAGGACAGCAAGAGCAGCGAGCCAACGACATCGCGACTGACACCTTCCATTCATATTACACAAAATACACAGTAGCACAAACCATGTCCTTGCATCGGGCTTGCAATCTAGCTATGTTGCCTTTATAGGAAGGCAGAAAGGGTTAGAACTAGTACTGTATCATTTAGGTGTCTACAGGGTTGCTAACCCCGCATGAAAAATCCTGCATGATTCAACAGGAAAGCACTCCAATTTATCATCAGTCATATTTTAGAGGCTGTAGGAAACTGTTCACTGTAGCAACAGAAGACAATAGTGTCACATACTACAGATATTAATATCCTCCCCAAGCCCTGGAAAAATGTAGAAATGTACTTTCACGTGCATTCTGTACTTAAGACCATCCAAGCACAAATGAAACAATTTGTGCAGTGTTATACTGAAAACAAAGCTAGTTGTGGAACCCAATAGCTAACATACGCCCTTAAAAAATCTCCAGCATACATGAAGGTCCTCCAAAGGCAACCCCTCTACAGATCTTGTCCCTTAAGTTGGATTGTTGCGTTGCTGCTCACACATCAATCTTTCATACAATCACTGTAACATTTACAGGACATTTTAGCAGGTAATTTTTCCAGTTTCTGCTGCTTGATGATCTACATGAGGAGAACTTCTCCCTTGAAGCAGACAGGGCTGAGCATCACATGAATGAAAGCAATGAGACAGCAACAGTCAGAAAGACCCAAATGTGTATGAACCATTCTCTCCCCTGGAAATTCCTCTATTCTAGAAAACCTCATTCAAGAGCTTCAGGCATCCCATAGCAATGCCTAATTGATTATGTAAAAATATTTATGCCTTTCTTCAATTACTTATTATTCTAATATCTCAGGAGCTTTAAGAGTCAACACTTAAAAAGAAAAAACATTCACCAAGTTTAAGATTGGCTTCTATGCTGGAAATTTCAAAGTGCAGGGGAACATCGTATCAGCCACACTTTTGAAAGAGTAGGCATTTCTGCCAGCAGTTTATACTTGAGACTTCACATGAATTAATGCATTAAGGAAATATTTTAGTGGAATAAAACACAGTAAGTAAAGCTGTCCCAGCAAAATAAATCCTCAGATTTCTTTGGTGAACAAACTAATCTTGGCCTTTCTAGCACTGGCGACACTGCTATTGCTTCCATAAAGACAATGGGATAGAATATTTTTTTCTATATTAAAGTGGATTTACTGAGGCTGAAAACTTTCTATTGTCTGTTCATGGACAAGTCAAATGTATTAAAATGGTAATTCTTTCCCATATTTTTAATCCTCTCAACATGTTTCCTTCACTTATATACTGTGAACCAAAGATAGCAGGATTTAAGAGAACAAGTGATCAAGACCAGGTTTGACGGAGCTTTGAGCAACCAAACCTTTGGCCTAGTGGAAAGTGTCCCTGCCCATGGCAGCGGGGGTTGTAAGTGATCTTTAAGGTGCCTTCCAACCCAAACCGTTCTATTATTCTGTGATTTGCAAATTTTATTTTGGCATATTGCGTAACACAAGTTCAGAGTAATGGAATAAATTACAGATCCTTGAAGAAAAGAGAACATTATGCTTTCTGAAATTGAACTATTAGAATTGGGCACCCCAATTATGTATAATCCTTTATGAATTAGTAACTACAATAGTTTCACCGAATAGGTCAAAACTATTGCAAAGAAACAGACTTTGCTTGGCATTGATTCATCACTGCTTTTAATGAAACCACCATGAATAAGTCTGGCCCATTATTTATGAAGTTACCTACTTATTAATTTCCTTTAATCACAATTTTCAAACCATTTTGTCCTCCCATGATTTCTTCTACCACTTATGTGGCAACCTTCTCCATATGCCAAAACTATTCATTCATATTTCTTGATGTTTAGATTTTCCATCCTTGCTAACGTTTCCACTTTACACGAAACAGCAAACTAGTGCATTTTATCCAACATGATGAAACTGTGGTATGGATGTAGGACAATACCTGTTCCTAAATAAAGCACATAGAACACTTAAGCTTGATACAAAGTCTTTGGGAACCCTCGTCCTCTTGAATAATTCATGTTTTGTTTGATTCTATATCAAGCTGTCTGAAGAGATGACATACAGATGTCTTTTTGGAAAATGTGATCTCAGAACTCTATGTGCTAACATAAGGCTGATTGTTCTAAAATGTAAAATTTGCTTCTTGAATATCATTTTTATTTGAAATTTACTAGTTGCAATGTCCAGCCTTTTTGTAGGGCCTATGTTTTCATGATCTTGCACATTCCTAGTGGGAAAGGCAAGAAACTAAATATTTTTCATTGGATTCTCAAACTCAGGCTAAATGATATACAGATGTCTTTGCCAATGGCAGAATAGCAAGAGTTATGGGTATTTGCAGCTTCTACTAAATTTAAGAACCTAAGGTGCTGGCGTGCACGATTCATAGGGCTCAGACTGCTGAAAGCCCAGATTCTCTCTCTCCTATGGTAGATCCTGAAAACTGCTGCCATCCCATGCCCTAAAGTGTCCTCTGTTACTTGGCACAGCGATACTGCCACTAACATGAGGAAACGCTCGTTAAGAGTGTTTTCTCCAAAGTTGACTCCCTTCAACACACTTTCATATGGTAGCCCTACCTTACCTTCTGCACCTTGAAAGATCCAATTGGTGCTTATGAAATTATGAGGATCAAAATGCCCTAAGCTGTTCTTTTCATGTTTTATTCGTGTTTTCAACCTCTCATTTTATTTACCTGATACACTGTTTGCCAGAAGTAGTTTTTGGCAGAGAGCAGATAATTCGTTTTGTGGACATCTGCTCAAAATGTTTTGTGAATAATTAGAGAAGTCTGTAGGGTCTATTCAGTGGGATTGAGCACTGACAATATCAAGGGATTTCTGATCCTCCACTCCTCCTCTTAATAAAATAAAGATTTTCTTTTAAAAAGGAAGTTTCTTCAGTATTTAAACTATATTGTTGTAACAGAGCAAAAGAACTTATGTTATGAGCTGTTGGGCTCCAGTCATCTTTGTGACACATTTCACTGCCTCCACTCTGATGATGAAAGAGGGAAAAATTCAAAGCTATATATGAAAGAACACCTTTTTAAAAAAGGAGTGGGAGGGAAATAGCTGACTGCTGTTCGAAGACGATGCCACATTTTAATAAAAGAAATGCTAACTTTCAAGTAAGTGATGAACACACACTTTTTCATTACTGTATTTTACTTGCCAAAATAAGCAAATTACAGTGAAGTTTTTCAATATATTATGTGCTTACCTATCAGTGCAGTTATTCACGCTCATTAGGTGAGGGCTATCCAGAAACATCTGGTGTAGTTTAAATATTTGTACCATATTTGCTCCAATCCAAATCTATCTGAAAAAATCACTGTTTGCGGCTGGTGATCTGTTTCCATTTCAGTAGTCTTTGTTTTATGGGAGAGCTCAGGATAGCTATCTTCCACAGTATTTTAAACTGCATAAAAGCACCCAGTCTCTGAAAAGTTTTCAGATATAGCATATTAAAAACATATGATTTCAACATCTTGAAGCTTTAATTTTTAAGATTTTTTGGCATGTTTTAGAATACTCAGAAATAAACAAAATTAGCTATTTAATAAGTTATTCTTTTCCTTAGCTCCTCAGCAGAATAAATATTTCAGATTGTCCTCTATTTATGTTTCTTTTGAAAAATATTCTCTTCAAAAAGTGATAACAACATTTAAATCTTACATAATTTCATACAATGTGCCAATGACACCAAATGCTTCCTTCTCTTTTTTACTGAGCTGTACTCAGGCTCCCATCAGCCATGAGACTACTTTTGAAGACAGATCAGTTTTTGTAAATGGTATTCCAGTTGCCATTTCAGCAAATAAAACTTACAGTTTTGGAACTGGAAGACAATCCACTTCCAGCCTGGGGTTTATGATGGCTGTATACGCTACACAAACATTCCCATCATTGTGGAAACACATATCATAATCACAAGCCATTAACTGAGCCTATAGATGAAATTATGATATGGTTGTCTCCTATATCAGGCTTCTGAATTGCCTTTCAAGGGTTTTGTTCACAGCAAAAGGCACAAAATGAGCCTTCAGATAGTTAGCAATGGCATTGTTAACTACACTTTTACCTTGCAGCAAAGCAATGTTCATATGATAATCAAATCTTCATTTTCTCTTCATCAGTACATTTCTTAGTTTGCCAGGGCTTAAATGAGCTATTCTGTAGCCATTAATTGAGTCTGTCTGTCTTCTTTTTTTTTTTAATAGATTTAACTGCACAAACTGGAAGTTCAGGAACAATTTCATGTATTTCATAATTTTATTTGCTTCCGGAAAAAAAATTGTGATATTTCTGTGTTCAGTTGTAGTTTATTCACAACAGGACAGAGTACATTGCAGCACAGGGCAGCTGTTCTATCAAGGCCATTACTTCAAGACATTGCAGGCAACTTATGAATACATTTTTAATTCTATAGAAACATTAGTATGTTGCTTATATCAGGGTAATCCAAGAATTAAAGAAATACAAATAAATACTATATTGAGTACTTGAAAGGAGACAATTGACCTTAATTCCTCACAGTGAACTGCTTTGCCATATGTCCTGAGACATGATGCCTATTTTGAACTCTGCTGTTGACAGCTCCTGTTAAAAACTTCCTTCAGACGCAAACAGGTTGCTAAATCTGTTACCAGCAGTTTTATCTGAGCTGCTTCCTATTCCTTTGTCTCTTTCTGCTTTTAAATTATCTTTCTTTTTCTGCATCTTACTACATGTATCTTTTATATATATTTACTAGTTTATTTTTACAAGTGCTATAAAAGTGGGAAACAACTATCTGGCCTGGAAAGGGGAGTTGATAATTTGTTCTGGATGTCACCAGATAGTTCACTTTTCAAGGTATTTTACTGCCTGCAAACCTTAAATATTAACAGTGGGTGTAAATACTGAAGAACCAAGATTTATTGCAACATAAATAGGTATCAGATATAAAAGGAACACTGAAAATATCATACCTGTTATTATTAAGAGAGTATATGTGGTCTTTTTGGACATTTCTAAATTTCTTACTGAATAAGATGCCTGGTTTTCTCTTTTTGGTTTACACCTGAAAAAAAATAAGGCAGCTTAAAACCTAGTAAATGGCATGCACCAAAAGCTTTGAACACTACAGTGCTTGTATTGTTTGACGCAGTCTACTAATAGAGAAGATTTGCAGCAAATTTTAAACATAAATGAGGCTTGCATATAATGAATTGCACCCTTAATAACTATATTGTTTTACAGTTATATACAGCTAGCTTTTATCAAAGATTATGGACCTGGTTATCTCTGTAGCTAAAGGACAAAAACCTTTACTGAAAGCAACTCATCTAGCATAAGAAAAGCTGTTGGAGAGGCAGAACAGGGAGAGGACTGCATTTTACAGCAGAAATCTTGATGCTTAGGCAGACTGATAGTCACATGTAACCAGGGGTGCAGCATGCTGATATAGAATCATAGAATCATAGAATAGTTAGGGTTGGAAAGGACCTTAAGATCATCTAGTTCCAACCCCCCTGCCATGCCCAGGGACACCTCATACTAAACCATCCCACCCAAGGCTATGTCCAATGCAGCCTTGAACACTGCCAGCAATGGAGCATTCACAACTTCCCTGGGCAGCCCATTTCACTGCCTCACCACCCTTACAGTAAAGAACTTCTGTAGCTGTATTTATTATCTTGATAATTATCTTCTATTTAAAAGAACTCCAAGGGACAACAGCACAAAGTTAAGTTGTATCTAGTGGCTGGAACAGATTCTTGCAAGTATTGTGGATTCATGCTAATTGTAAAACAGAAGAGCATATGAGAGTTTTCATGGGAGGGTTCCTCCCCCATACCTAGTGGGCATTACAAGCATGCAAGTGAAAGAAAGCTGGAATAAAACACTACTACTAAGGATTTACTCAGCTCAGATGTCTCTATACAAATGCCCATAGCATGGGGAACAAACAAGAGGAATTAGAGATGTGTGCATGTCCACAGGAGTATGATATCATAGGCATCACAGAAACATGGTAGGATGGCTCCTATGAGTGCTGTGTTGGAATGGAAGGTTACAGGCTCTTTAGGAAAGACAGGCCCAGTAGGCAGGGAAGGGGAGTTGATATTTATGTTAGAGATAGGCTGGAGAGTATGGAACTGTGCCTGGGGACAGGTGAGCAGTCGACAGAGAGTTTGTGGGTCAGGGTTAAAGGGAAAACAGCAATGGGAGACATCATTGTGGGGATCTGTTACAGACCACCTGACCAAGAGGACTCTGCGGATGAAGCACTCTATAGACAGATAGGAACAGCCTCACGTTCGCAGGCCCTTGTTCTCATGGGGGACTTCAACACCCTGATATGTCTTGGAGGGACGGCACGGCCTGGCACAAGCAATCCAGGAAGTTCCTCAATTGTGTGGAAGACAGCTTCCTTCTGCAAGTAATAGAGGAGTTGACAAGGAGAGGTGCCATGCTTGACCTCATCCTCACCAACAGGGAAGGGCTGATTGGAAATGTGATGTTCCAGGGCAGCCTTCATTGCAGCGATCATGAAATGGTCGAATTTGAGATCCTCAGGACAGTGAGAAGAGCGTGCAGCAAGCTCACTGCCCTGGAATTCAAGACTTTGGCCTCTTCAGGAACCTGCTCAATAAGATTCCATGGGATATAACCCTAGACGACAGGGGGCCCAAGGCTGTTGGTTGATATTCAAGGATCACCTGCTACAAGCTCAGGAGCGATGCATCCCTACTAGAAGGAAGTGCTGCAGGAGGGCCAGGAGACCTCCTTGGATGGATAAGGAGCTGCTGAGGAAAATTCGAAGGAAAAAAGAGGCTTATAAAAGGTGGAAGCAAGGACAGGCGGCCTGGGAAGAATACAGGGATGTTGTCTGGGAAGCTAGGGACCAGGTTAGGAAAGCTAAGGCCCACTTAGAATTAAAGTTGGCTAGGAATGTTAAGGATAACAGGAAGGGATTCTATAGCTACATTGAAAATAAAAAACAGATTAAGAACAACATGGGCCCTCTCCAGAAGCTATCAGGAGAACTGGCTACCCTGGATTTGGAGAAGGCTGAGGTTCTTAACAACTTCTTTGCCTCAGTCTTCACAGGAAAATGGTCTGACCATACCGCCCAAGTCTTGGAAGGCAGACGCAGGGACTATGAGAAAGAAGACCCTGGGCCCACTGTAGGAGAGGATCTGGTTCGAGACCATCTTAAGAACCTGAACGTATACAAGTCCATGGGATCTGATGAAATCCATCCACAGGTCCTGACGGAGCTGACAAATGAAGTTGCTAAGCCACTGTCCATCATATTTGAAAAATCATGGCAGTCAGGTGAAGTTCCTGACGACTGGAAAAAGGGGAATATAACCCTCATTTTCAAGAAGGGGAAAATGGATGAGCCAGGGAACTACAGAGCAGTCAGCCTCACCTCTGTGCCTGGCAAAATCTTGGAGTGGATTCTCCTGGAAGGCATGCTGAGGCACGTGAAAAACAACAAGGTGGTTGGTGACAGCCAGCATGGCTTCACTAAGGGGAAATCCTGCCTGACCAATCTGGTGGCTACGGAACTGATGGACAGGGGTAGAGCAGTTGATGTCATCTACCTGGACTTGTGCAAAGCGTTTGACACTGTCCCACATGACATCCTTGTCTCTAAGTTGGAGAGACATCAATTTGATAGGTGGACCACTCGGTGGATAAAGAACTGGCTGGATGGCCGCATGCAAAGAGTTGTGCTCAATGTCCAGCTGCAGACCAGTAACGAGTGGTGTCCCTCAGGGATCGGTGTTGGGACCAGTCTTGTTCAACATCTTTGTCGGTAACATGGACAGTGGGATTGAGTGCGCCCTCAGCAAGTTTGCCGATGACACCAAGCTGTGTGGTTCAGTTGATACGTTGGAGGGAAGGAATGCCATCCAGAGGGACCTTGACACACTTGTGAGGTGGGCTGATGCCAACCTGATGAAGTTTAACCATGCCAAGTGCAAGGTCATACACCTGGGTTGGGGCAATCCCAGGCACAGCTACAGGTTGGGCAGAGAAGAGATTCAGAGCAGCCCTGCAGAGAAGGAGTTGGGGGTGTTGGTTGATGAGAAAATGAACATGAGCCGGCAGTGTGTGCTTGCAGCCCAGAAAGTCAACTGTATCCTGGGCTGCATCAAAAGGAACATGACCAGCAGGTCAAGGGAGGTGATCCTGCCCCTCTACTCTCCTCTTGTGAGACCTCACTTGGAGTATTGTGTGCAGTTCTGATGTCCTCAACATAAAAAGGACATGGAACAAGTCCAAAGGAGGGCCACGAGGATGATCAGGGGATTGTGGCACCTCCCTTATGAAGATAGGCTGTGAAAGTTGGGGCTGATCAGTCTGGAGAAGAGAAGGCTGCGTGGAGACCTCATAGCAGCCTTCCAGCATCTGAAGGGGGCCTATAGGGATGCTAGGAATGGACTCTTCATGAGGAACTGTAGTGAGAGGACAAGGTGTAACGGGTTCAAACTTAAACAGGGGAAGTTTAGATTGGATATGAGGAAGAAATTCTTTACTGTGATGGTGGTGAGGCAGTGGAATGGGTTGCCCAGGGAAGTTGTGAATGCTCCATCACTGGCAGTGTTCAAGGCTGGATTGGACATAGCCTTGGGTGGGATGGTTTAGTGTGAGGTGTCCCTGGGCATAGCAGGGGGGTTGGAACTAGATGATCTTCAGGTCCTTTCCAACCCTAACTATTCTATGATTCTCTGATTTACTGTAATGCCAAAAGGAGTTTAATTACAGTTGGCTCCAGGACTCTCTCCCTGTAATTGTGCATTGGAGCTTTTCATCAACTGCTCATCAGCCATATATTCAGCAAGAAATAGATATTATCTTACTTTTCTCCTTCACATAGTGAATTATCTGTAGCTAGTGGAAAGCATTTACTGGACTGCTTTATGGAAATTTCAGGTTAAAAGTGATATAACTTCTTTCCTGCCCAGTGAAGTATTAGTGGACCTTTCTGCTGGGCTGTTTGGGACCTTTCAGCTATGCATTGCGTTTGCAGGAAAGTTCACATTGTTTTCACATAATCTCTTAGAATATTAAAAGACAGAGGTGGAGACAGTCTAAAAGCAAACAACCCTATTGTCATTTCAGGTCTTCTGAGGTCAGATTGTACCACTAAAACAGTGAGAGTCCAGGACAGCTTTTCAATAGGAGTAATGGGAGCAATACAGCCCACCACATCTTAGGATGGGACAGCACAATTTTATAAGCTATGGTTGCCAGCCTAGCAGGGCAGAGTTTATCTTAATGCACAAGGTTCCTTCCAGGCCATATCCATGTTTCTGAAGAGACTTAATGCCCCCCAGAATTAACAATAATAATAATAAAATCTCAGCTATTTCCTGTGCTGGGACTGGCAGAGAGCATGTTGGTGCAGAGGCAGTGGTGACTACTCTGGCTGAGGAAGAGGGGAAGCTGGCAGTACCCAGACAGGGCAGCAGCAGGGGCAGAGCTGGCTGAAGGCAATCTTCATCAGGCAGTTGAGGAGCCTCTTTAACCGCTGATGACACTGGAGCATCTGGACATCTCTCATCCAGCCCCTGCGTCAGGGACTGAAATGCAACTACCTGAAAGATAAACTGCAGTTACTGTCTAAAAGCACACAGATGGTTTAGTACAAGAAAATGAAGAAGAGTCCTATCAATATCAAACTGAAAATTGACATGTGAATTTTAAATGGACAGAATGCAATTACCCAAATAGGAACTTGGCTTAGGCTCCAAGCAATTGAGGGTTTTATATCTGTATTTTGGAAGTTTTATGGGCTTATGCAGCCATGCCATGTAAATAGCATAAACAAAATAATAGCTGTACTAAGAGAGCTGCTCAGACTGTGCTTTTATGTAGTGATACAGTGAAATCTCCCTACTTTAAAACTGTGCTGCCATAGCACAGAGACTGAAGCATTCAATTTGCTTTTTGCTGATTTAACAAAAAATCAAAACCAAAACAACAAACTCCAACCTAACAACTGTATGCAGACAGTGCCCATCCATCAAGACATGAGGTAGCTAACTAGTATTGTAAACCTGATATATAACTCTAGACTCCTAGTGCAGTCCCTGTTAAAGCTCAGTGCACGTATCTGGGGGAACAAGTGTCCAAAGCAACCTAACAAGCTATAGTACTATATCACCACCTCCTGCAGAGACCTGAGGTTCAGCTGCCGTGGGAAGCTTCTGGCTTTCCCTGGCACTGCTTTGAGCAGGGTCACTGGGGAATGCTGACAAGAGAAATGCCTACATGTGACTAAGGCTGCTTTGCTCGGTCCTGCATTGCTTGATGGTGAATGTTCACTTTTGACACAAGGGATACTTACTGAATCACCCATTTGTTGCCTACAAAAAAATTAAGAAAAATTCCTTAGAGCTCTTATCATAAAAAAATAGAAGGACACTGATATGATTCAAGCATACTTTTTTCTTTTAGCTCAAAAAAGAATATAATGCAAGATAGCATATTTAAAGGGGCACATTTTGTCTTTATAGTTTCATCTCTCCCCCTTGCACTGCCTTCGTAGCATCCCAGTAGTGCTGTCAGATTTGGCACTGATGCAGAATGATTTAGCTGTCTGCATGGAAGGAATTTAGTTAAGAAATGACACAATTCCCAAGCTTATCTGATAGTTGTCCAAATTATTAGCTCCTGCTTCTTGTCTTTATTTAGAGAAAAAGCACAACACAATAGAAGTAATTTCTATTATGTTCTTCCTAACTACCTTCAGCAGCATTGTTGCCTCACCTGCCTAAAGTTTTAAGCCACTAAGTACATAGCTGAATTCTCATTACACAATTTCTTACCCAAGTAATTAATCATAAGAATTTTAAGTAATCCTATGGAGAGATCCACTTCTCACGTAAGATCTGTCTCAGATGGTAATTCCAGTTCTGACAGAAGCTAAATGCCATAGCTTTTTTCTTCTGTCTTTCCTCCACTGTAGCTTTTTCTTGTGTTCCCACCAGTGTTGCCACATGGGGGTTTTTCCCCTTCTTCTGAATGGGGTTTAAGTACAGAAGTACTGGACAGGCTGAGTCTTAAGATAATAACCTTTGAAGGTACCCAGAAGAAATCACCAAATTCTGAAGTGAATACTTAAATTTATGTTTTTCTATCCTGTTCTATGAATTAAGCCAAGGTTAACATACTTAAGTCCCATTGCCACACTGTAATTCCAGCTTATATGGGCAATGCTTTTATTTTCACAGGAAGCCTTCCTAAGTAATAACAGCTAAAACAAGTAAACACCCTGTCTGTTGGATATATGCATTCGTTTTAGGACAAAAATTGCAAAATAAATATTGGTTGTAATCCAGAGGCGACTCTTGATAGTTTATTGCATGATGCTGAGCCGAAGCAACTTGCAACCTGTGTGCTGCTTTAGAGGTACAGTTTGGCTGTTCTTGACTTAGAGGTTGGTACTTGGGAGCTGTGACTGGGAAACCATTCATAGTTACTAATCTACTCTAGGGGCCAGGGTTAGTTGAAATTTCAGCAGCTTTCCTGCCTGCAGAATCTGTTCAACCCTGTAATACCAGCATACAGAAGGGGGCCCTGAAGTGTTCTGCTACAAATAACAGGATGTGTAGAGCATCATACAACCTAGCTCATAAATCAGGTTTTTTCTTATGTTTATATGTCATTTGTAAATTCTGTGAAGAGCTCAAAGCAAGCTAAATGTCATAAATCTTGAAAGAAGCTAGTAATGCTTAGAAGTTTTGCATCATGAGAGGTATTGAGTAGAGTCACTGAGTTTTAAGAGGCTGAAAAGGGAAACAGCCTGAATCCTAAAACCAGAAATGGACGCATTAAATGCGATGATAGATGTTTTGCCATGAGCTGAGACTGTTCACATACTGTCGCCAGCAGCCCCAGTCAGATGTGATGAGCAAAGAGCAGAGGGCAAATGAAACAGGCTGAGACGTGCCACCCTGGGCAACAAGGAGCAGGTCACACCAGCCTCTAGAGCAAGGGAGCAGAAGGAGTTGCAACATCAGGCAAAGTAAGCAAAGGCAGGCTTTACAGGCTTATGAGTACTGGCTAAAGAGGGTCCCCAATGCATTTTTGCTTTGTATAACACTGTTCTTTACTACAAATCCATGGTTTTAAGCAAATGCAACAAATCTATCAAATATACACAAGTGCTTAATGAAACTGTTTTTCAGAGGCGCATAGTAAATATGCAAGGAACCTGCCATTTTCTAAGACTGATTCCCGAGTACTAAAGATCATAGCAAGTACAGATGTGTAACAAATTGCTGATTTTGGAGACATTTGCTTTTGACAAGCAGAAAACTTTTGGTGGAGGACTGTGAGACTGAATGACCCACAAGGTAACCCAGCACACAGACTCACAAGCTAGTGTTAGTCATGATTCTGACCCAAAACAGAAATACTGAAGATCCCCTAGAAATCTCCAGTGGAATAGGAAGCAGGGGGAAACCCCAAAATCTCACTAATGAAATCTACTCCATGCAAGACATTACAATCAGGAATAACAGCAAAAAGCAAACTGTGCTTCCTGGAGATCATAAGTGTTTTGGCAGGTTTCAGGCTGCATCAGCATAGTCCTAATAGCCTGTAATTAAGGGTGGTTACTAAATGATGCAGCAACATTGGGAAAAGTAGGAGAGAGAGGCTTGAATAAATAAATAAAATCTTCTCACTTCTGACAGTGTTGCACAGGTCATCAGAAATAAGGGGTATCAATGCATTAGTGCACCCCTGAGAAGTCCAGCACTACCTGTGTCTGTATCAGACATAAAGTATCTGCCTAAATGTAAGATATGATTTACCCAACAGCATTTCAATTTACAAGCATAGGTGTCGGTCAAAGTGAGCAGCAAGAAGACAATATCTGTGATGAGAGTCCCTCTAGAAAGACTGTAAGGTAAGGTCTTACTCCTTCCTAAATTAATTTTATAATAAGAAAGCTATTTGAATTCTCCGAAGGTTCCTCTCAAAATAACTAAAATACAGCAGAGTTCCCTACACTAATTAATACTTTACTAGTAGGAAGGAGATTCATGACTAAATCCTTCCATATTGATACTTAAAGATCAAGATTTGTTTGCATACAATGAGACAGTGGTTCCTTACTGAGGATTCAGATTTATCAAATAGTAGTGTTTAACCTCTGCAAGTCCCAGGACTGAATCAGTCCTTACCAATCATGAGTTGGAGACAAAACAAAACAAGTGGGGGAAAAAGCAGAGTGGAACATCTGTGGACTGTGTAGAGATTCAAAATTTATATCAAAATGGAGGCACTGATGCCTCTTTAAAGTATCACAAATCTACACCTAAGCCTGGTGGGTGTCAGAACACACCATCTGTTAAATTAATACAGTTTAATTAATCAAAGTTAAATGTTCTTACTTTTTTTTCACTTCTGTAGCTGAAACCACATTAATTCTACAGAATAGTGTATATCCTGCAACCGGATCCGTGAAGAATGCAGGATGATTAATGTGTTTACGCTGAACATCCAGCCAATGCAAATGTTGAATTCTAAGAGATATGGCAAAATTTGAAAAAAAAAAAAAAAAAAAAAGCCAAACAGCAGCAAATATTTAATGTACCATGTAAGGCAACGGACAAGAAGGCCTGGCTATGGCTGCTGCTATGCAAGTGACCAACATGGACAACATCTACATTCCTTGAACAATCCGCTATGAAAGTTTTTTCCATGTGGAGAATGACCAGGTATTATCACCTGTAACTGTCTTCAGCTCTTACGTAATATTTACTGCTTTGGGATAAAAAGAAGATTTTCTAGCAGTTCTTTTGAAATGAGTACAAGGGAGAAGACCTGTACTGAATTAGGTCCCGTACAGATTTAGTAACACTGGGCCAACTAGCTTTGAATTCTCAATCCAATAACTGTGTTATTTGCCTTGAACCAGCACAGTCCCATCCTGAAGGGCCTCATGGTGTGACATATATAATATAGACACCTGTCCTCATTGTCCCATCCCACAACAAAGGTTTTCCAGGTAACCTCATATATGGTTAGTAATCTTTTTGTTTTATATATCACTGCACTTCCTCACATTGCTACTCAACCTATGCTATGGTTTATCACAGAAAAAACACCTGATGAGTTACCAGTAGTTCATACAAAATAGCATAATTAGAAAAAATATACATAGATGCAATCTACTTTCTGCAAGCAGAGTTTTTTTGCATAGCATGGAAATCAGATAATATTTTTGAAAAGCTAGATTGAAGCAGGGGATTAATCTTGTCAATTAAACCAGATGTTGGTGTTTCATAGCCACCCCTCAGACAGTTCACAGGGCCACTGAGCTGGAGAGCTGGGTTGGACACCCCTGCACTGAAAAATGTGTCATTCCTACAAGAGATTAGGATGTGAACAAAGGGTTTTGTCTTCTTCATTGTGAACTATGCCAAAAGGCTACTCAAGGGGACAGAAAGAGATTAAATAAAAGGAGGAAACAGCCATAATTATGTTATCAATAAGCAAAAAATATGAGCTGAAGGCTGAGAGTCAAATTTTAAAAGAAAGCAGGTTAAAGCCCCAGAGGATCACAGTAGAGAACTCCTGGATTTGTAGTTAGAACCAAACAGAGAGACCATGAACAGCCCTGAGCGAGGGTTCATCCTGGAGCTTTGCAGCTTCTCACATGAACACACAGTCACCACCCCTGCTGCTGAATTTGGAAATTACTGGGAGGAGACCTTCTGCTCAAGCAAAAGGGAGCTCAGAATTGAACAGAAGGTGAAGAGAGGGAGGAAAAAGAGAAAAGGAATGGTGTAGCTCTGCATGTGTAGATGCCTCAAGTCCTCTAAGTATTGCAACTCAAAGAGTTTGCATGGTTTCTGCTGCCTTGCCACCTGCAATGGCTGTAAGTAGCAGTGTAATAAGTTTTCTTTGTTAAGCCTACATGTGTGCAGTTCTGGTGTTCCCAACATAAAAAGGACATGGAACTGTTGGAACAAGTCCAGAGGAGGGCCACGAGGATGATCAGGGGACTGGAGTACCTCCAGTACGAAGATAGACTGAGAAAGTTGGAGCCGTTCAGCCTGGAGAAGAGAAGGCTGCATGGAGACCTCAGAGCAGCCTTCCAATATCTGAAGGGGGCCTATAAGGATGCTGGGGAGGGACTCTTCATTAGGGACTGTAGTGAGAGGACAAGGTGTAATGGGTTCAAACTTAAACAGGGGAAGTTTAGATTGGATATGAGGAAGAAATTCTTTACTGTGAGGGTGGTGAGGCACTGGAATGGGTTGCTCAGGGAAGTTGTGAATGCTCCATCGTTGGCGGCGTTCAAGGCTGGGTTGGACATAGCCTTGGGTGGGATGGTTTAGTGTGAGGTGTCCCTGGGCATGGCAAGGGTGTTGGAACTAGATGATCTTAAGGTCCTTTCCGACCCTAACTATTCTATGATTCTATGATACATAAAAGCAAATAAGACAACAGAATTTACTGAGTGGCTGCACACAACAGAACTAGGCTTTATATATATATATATATATATAAAAAGCAAAAGGTAAGATCAGATTATGCAACTTATTTTTCAGGACATGTTTAGCTCTCTCGCCACTGGTCCCTTCTAGGGGACACATGGAAAGCTTTCCTGCCAGACAGAAACTGCACTGATGCTTCTGCTTCCTATGAGCACTCCTTCCTACCCCACCATGACACAGCTAAACAGTGCATATCTGTTTCTTACCAGAGAGCTGGGAAAAATCCATGATCCTAAGCAACTGGTTTTTGCTTTCCTGTGTTTGTTTACATCTCGTGCTTGTAAGATCACTGTCACCATAGAGATCTCAGTGTGATTTGACAGAAGTTTACATAGACAGCACCAGGAATATCAAAAGAAATGGTAATTAAATTCCCCTTAGGTCAGCAGAAATCATCTACCCGTGCGCTATGCCTTTCATCGTGCTCAAGGTGGGCATAAAAGGGACACAGAGTGAAAAGAAAAAGAGTAATATCATTAAAAAAAACACCAAAATCAACCAACCAACAAACAACCCCCAAAACCCAAAAGAAAGATACAGAGAATGCTCTATCTTTCCGTGGGTGAATAAAGCCAAACGTGGTGTCATAAGCTCCCACCTCCTCTTGCCCCACAGCCGGCCTGTAGCTGCCCAGATGTTTCTTTCTCTGGGTGCTTCCAAACAGCCCCCACACAGCACTGACCAGCACGTTTCCTTCAACACGCACCAGGCCAAGCTTACATTTGCAACAATTACATTAGCAGAGATTTAATCTGGTTACAAATTGTTCCCAGGATCAATGGAGCACACAATGTAGTTAGCTATTGAAACGAGGCCAAAACTGCAAAAAACCTGAGAGCTGGACTGCTGCAGTCAGACTCACAGTTTCAAAAGCAGCTCCATGTTTTGCCAGACACATGAGCTTATGCAGGTACACTTGTGACCACTTCCTCAAAGGCAGAACAGGTAGATCAGGCTTTTTATCCCACTCTCTTTTCCTGCCCCATTGACTTACACACCAAGAAGCTGAGGTCTCTCTCTTCATCTACCACATGTCTCAACAGTGCCATCACTCATCTCAAAACCAGCTGTCTCTAGCCTTCAGTTCAACTCTTTATCTAATTGCAACCTTATAATTTCTCAGTTCTTAATTCTAGGACATTTGGGGAAGCCCAAATCAGCTCCTGCTGCCTGCAGCCTTAACATACAGCCTCTGTGTTGAGCCAACACATTACTGCAAGAAGTGAGGGTAGAGAGTACACGAGCAGGATGAAGAAAATGAGCCATGATTAACATCAGTAAGAAAGCAAAATTGTGGATATTGCCATTGAATAAGGTGGGGTTGGAGCAGTAGCCCACTTAAATGCTATATATAAATAATAATTATAATAAAAAAGCCACAAAACCCCACAAAAACACTCTTTACAAGATATAAAGCACTGGACAGATAGAGGTGCCTAGCAGGCTAATTGTCAGGCCACTCTCACTTCACCTTTCAAAGTACAACTGGCTTCCCCACCAAGAGTGAAACACGTGGTTCTTATTGCCATTGTAATCTACATTTACCTAATTGTGAAGAGGAGGACCAGAGTGGAAAGCACTTGAGACAGACAGATGATGGTGATTAGGACAATATTCTCGGAGATGAGATCAGATTTAAATTTCTTCAGAGAGGAAAAGGAATTGAAAATATGTTTCTCTTTATTCTGCATAAACACCTGCTGAACTTCTGCTTAGGTAGGGACACATTCCTGGAGCAGGAATGTTATCCCCCCAAAACATGTCATACAACTGAATTCTTCACTTTGGTGAAGAAAAAGAAGTGAGACTGTTTGACCTGTTTATTTTTTTCCCTGTGCTTTGTGTTTTAGCTCACCTTATGAAGCAATTTAGATAATAAAGTCAAGCAGAAAACAAGTGCTTGACTTCCACTGTGCTACAGCAAGCAGGAGCAGATTCAGCTGCTCATGCAGCCATTGCTTTCCACCTTTTGCACCTGTGAAAACTGTGTGCAATAATACACGTGCCCCAGAAGGGCAGCATTTTGTATGTACTGAGCATAGGCACAAACGACAGCTCACTGCTCAGGGCCGGAAGGTATTTGCTTTTCTATCTGTTTTCCTCTGTGTGTGAAGAGGCTAATTCAGAATACCCTTGATATGGTTGCACAGATCACTTGGTCAA
The DNA here is from genome assembly GCA_028858755.1 of Ara ararauna. Taxonomy (NCBI): domain Eukaryota; kingdom Metazoa; phylum Chordata; class Aves; order Psittaciformes; family Psittacidae; genus Ara; species Ara ararauna. The sequence goes on from CM054385.1 coordinate 8,723,454, forward strand.
CTACATGTCAGAGACAATTAGTAGAAAAGGGAAGAAGGCTTTCCTTTGGGGACTCTGAAGGCAAGTAAAGGACAGGTGTTAGCTGAACAGCGTGAGTCAGGGAGAGGTTGTTCTATATCTGAGTTGCAGCTCAGCTTCTTTTAACCATAAAGTTATCAAAAATACGATGTTGAATTTTGTTTGGGTTAGTGGTTCATTCCCAAATGCTTCAGTGATTTATGGCCCTCAAACTGAAAAAAAAATAATTGCTTTGTCTTCCTGTTAAAACTCTGTCCTTCTGAGTCAGAGGGAAGAACAGGCTATTGGCTAGGACACAGGTTTGAGATCAGAAAGATCTTGGGTTTTCTCCCTTTCCATGATTAACATCACATGTGACTTTTGAAATTTGTTTTCACTTGCATCTCCAATGTTATCCAGGTAAATAGTTTAGATTCAGAAGTCTTTGTAAAAGGTAGAAAATCGCTTCTTTCCTTTGCTGGGGTATGGTGAGAAGGAATACATGGGATTTTGAGTAGCTCAGCTACCAGCATAACAGGTGGATCAACAGCTGGACCAGATTCAAGCTATCTGTTGATGGATGGCATGAAGGGATATACCAACAGAGTTCAGCAAAAGCTTAAGGGAGCTTTTGCACAGCAGGACCTAACAGCTATTATCACCTCGCTACTTTGTGCATTCATCAACTGATTTTTGAGGTGTGGGGAGGAAAAAGAAAAAACAGGGGTTTTATTTTTTTTTCCTGTTTCAAGCTGATATCCTGATTAAATAACCAATTTAATTGTAATTCAATTGCTGAGATTGTGTGCACAGCATTCCCAACTGCTTGTCTCATTATGCTAGAGCACATTGCTGAAGGACCAGAGAAGGTCTCCAAAAGCAGACTATGGTCCTTGAAAATTACAGGCCTCTGAAGCTCTCCTCCTGAGAGAAAAAACTGCTTGTTTTATCCGGTTTGAGCAAGCTGAGCTAGGAAGCTCTAGAAGTTACTGGTAGCTGAACTGCCAAGAGAACAAGGCATTTTACTCTGCTAACTGCTGAGCAGATTGTTACAGGGTAAGGTTCCTTGGTCCCTTGTTACCAGAGATGGTGATGCTCCCATTGCTCAGTTTGTTACTATTCATTTGCACTGTGCTAGAGAATGGAAGACCATTTAACACAGGCAGACACAGGGATGGATTCAGACAAATTTACCAAGGGAGCATGAGACAGTAATTGTCACCATGATAAGCAGCAGAAGGAAATGACCATTTTCACTTTGACTCATTTCAATTGCCAGCAGTTCAATAACTTAAATCATGAAAGTTCACATTAGGAGATCTGCAGCAAAGCCTACAAGGCATTGCAGAAGTGGGTGCTGCTATTAGGATGTCCTGGGAGCTATGACTATATTTCACACACTCCTGTGCTAAGAGAAGACTGAGCTTCCTGAGTTTGGCATCCTTCTATTTCATCACTAGTGCTCCTTCCCTGGCCTTAAATACCAGGGATAGTTTCTCACTTCCCAAGATACCAATACTCTTTCCCAGATAGCTGTTGAAATGGACATTGATGAAGGTTATATTGTGATGATAGTATGGAAACACTAGTGTACATCAACTTGAGCCTCACTTTGCAAGGCCTGTGATGCCAGTTAGATTCAGAAATCGATTCTGCTAATTTTTGCCAGCTCTGTTAGTGTCTTTCCCAATGCTACTGCATGGCTTTGGGTAATTTTTCCCTGGTGCCTCCTTTTCCTGATTTCTCATTTTCTCTGACCAGAGAAATCCAATAAGTAGTACTGAAAGTTGCTAAAATCTATGGGTTTTCACATTTGCAGAGAACTGTGCCAACTCTGCAGAACTTCAGGATGTATATGTATAAGTAATCATAACTAGATATGCATGGATACATATGGGTCACATGAGCAATGCATGCACACACATATATATGTGAATACACTTGTCCTTTCAAAGAGAACTTTGCTTCAGTTTGCTAATGTGTACACCACTTATATTCTCATAAATTTTCCCTTAACTGTATTTTGTAAGAACAACAGCACATTGTCAAGCATAATAGTTTTTATCAGCAAAAATAAGTTCACAACTGTAATTTCCTTTTGAATACTGAATCAATTTCTTTCTGGTAGTTTTTGTTCCAGATTTCTCTCTTAGTGACCCTCATTTAATTTCAGAATAGCTTATTGCTGCCATGCACTGACTTTAGAGAAAATTTTGTAAACTATTTAAAAGAAAATGGATGTCAGGCTTTCTTGTTCATATCAACTTTCTTCCTGAAATTCCCATATAGATAGCATTGCCTGCACTAGGTGTATATAACAGTAACTATTGATACAATGGAAATAAGTAAATTTACATTTGAGACTATTATTCCTATTCTTGTCAATTTGTGAATAACAGAAACCCCAATGTTTCAATTAGTACTCAGGGCCCTAATTTTTTTTTGTTTTTCACTACTGTAGGCAGTGGTAATGTAGGTAATGTTTTTCATTACAGGGAGTGTTTTTCACTACAGTAAGTAATGGTAACTATGAAGAATATGTGCATAGTGGGGGGAAGGGGGAAATATCCAAGCAATAGCCTTTTTACCTGTGCTTTGAAAGTGTAACTTTAATTGAATACACATAGTTAAGCAAGAAAGACCTTTATGTTCAGGTGAGAATACCCAAGGTTGGGTAATACCAAGTACTGAGTTGGTGTATAGTACAGCCTGTCGCTTCAGGTTTGCTTAGGAAGTGTTCAGGGCTGACCTCACAGCAAAGAGCTGTGTGGTGACATCAGGTATTATCTGCATCCAGCCAGCCTTGGAAAAGCACCGTCAACTCAATCCCTTGTGCCATAGTTACTTGGTCTGTGTGATTCAGCCACATCTTATGGGCAGATTCAGACTCAGTAGCTGCAAAACCCAGGTGTCTGTTCTATGTTCCTCATGATCATCACACCAGCAGAGTAAGCCTGTTCCTATAAACCACTTTTTGGGCACATATGGGTAAAGTTTTCAGAGTGATATTGAACCTCTGTGAATTCCAATGTAATCAATAGACCCTGGATGCTTAACGTGTTTACTGCTTTAGCTAATATTAAATCCACTTGTACCCTGCACATAAGGGAAAAGTGATGTATTAAGGCAAGCCTGCTTTGTAGTCTTTAGAGTAGCTACAGTTCTCTCAGACACACACTTTGATTACGAAGTCACCATTAAAATTACATTATAGGATGTGAATGGGGTCAACAATACTAGTAAACAAGAAGTAAGAGCAACCATTAAAAGACATTTGCTGGTGGGTAATCTTCGTAGTCTTAGAGGAGGCCAGGTAGGTCTTCAAATGTGAAATTGTGATATCAAGAAATAAAATAAATTCTTAATTGTCATAATTTATTATTTATTTCCTCAGTGCTGCAGTTTACCCAGAGCCTTATAGGCAAACAAAAGGATCAGAGTATTTAAATCAAACTTACATTCTGACGTTTTAGTTTTGTATTATTTATAGGCAGTTGTTGTATCATAAATTTAGGGTGATATTCGAAGGACACTCAAGTCAATGGCAAATCTCTCTTGTAATTAAAATAGTAGCCAATTAAGGTTCTCTAATCAACTTTATTCCTACCATGCCAGCACATGACTATGTCTACAAAGCAGATTAACCTCCTGGCTTCCAAACTGGTTTACACTTCTGTACTCAGCAGTACTTTTGAAGGATATATTCTATAGAGAGGATTTTAAATTATTTTTTACTTTCGAGGCATTGTCTGGAAAACTTGTTCCCTGTTTCCCATGGGGACAGAGCGGGTGGGTAAGTGCTACCTCTGCAATATCCGTAGTTGTCTGGATTAAGGTAGTGGAAAATTAAAAGCAACTCTTGGATAAAAAAATGAGTTATTTGACCCCATCCATTTAAGCTTATGTTCATATAGATATAGTCCAAATTAACAATCACCGTAGTCTTAAAAAACTCATGTTCACATAAAGAGTTTTAATCACAAAAGCAGTGATGTTCAGATCTACATCTTGTCTTCATTTGGTTCAGGCTGATATCTTGGAGATGTGTACACATGCACACACAAGCATGCTTTTACCATCCCTTTGTGGGTAGGGGTGAAATGAAAATGAAGGGAATATTTCCTTTTGATGGACACAAGCAATTCATACCTGGTGGAAAAAAAATAATTATAAAAACCTAGGAAAGGACAATTATTTTGCAGGATTGAAGCCTTGGAAAATGTTGCTCTATATTGCAAGCTGGATTATAGAGGTTTAGTTGTATGTTTTCAGTGAAATCTGAAGGACAGGAATTTTGTTAAGCTTTGCCTTCTGTCAAAGACAACTAACCTATCCTTTTATTAGTGGTGAAAACAGCTTATATTGAATGATAAAGACTTTAAAAAATCTACCATTCACTGATGTTGTTCCTTACTCATCCAAGACCAGCAATTCACCTCATGTATTACATCAAACTAAGGACCTGTTAATTTGTTCAGCCACAGTCTGGACTAATGTAAGTTGGTGGAAGACTATTAAAAGAGAGTACCTCAGTGGTCTCATGTCAGCAGAGAAAGCACATTGTTTTTACACATGAGATGCTGACAGAAGGCTGACAGCCGCAACTATGAGAGGTAAAATGCTGCAGCAGTAGATGTGTCTGTTATTTATCTGTTTAATTAAAGACTGAATTAATTCCTGCTTGGAGAGCAGGAAACATTTGGCATCCCCAGAATCTGATGCCTTAACCCCTTGAGAAGTAAAACTCATTCAGATACATAAAATAAAAGCCAAGTACTAGGCTTTTTCAGAGTATCTCTGAGGATCCAGAAGCTGGAGGATGTTGCCCTAAAGAGTGTATAGTGCCTAATATTCTATTTCTGTAATCAGAACTAAGGTATTAAGTCATACAAAGTGGATGACTTAACATTAAAATGCTTTGCATGACAAATAAAGAGGGAGTCAATAACTTTATTTCTAAACATAAGTGTGAAACAAAAAGGTCCAATATTCTTTAGTTATTAATGAGACCTTTGCTTGTTTTTATGAGTCCCCTGTACTTCAGAAAAGTGTGCTGGTGATGGAGCACATGTTGGGTATTTACAAGCTGAGAGAAATGAATAGCCTGTCTGATTCTGACAAATTATCCTTGGAGAGGAAAATAACTCCATAAGAAATATAGTTGGCGTTAAACTTAATAAAAACAGACCCTGATGGACTCCCCTTGGAATTGTGGCAGACCTTTCCCATGCACTCTATCCCTGCTCCTGTCAGAGAGCCTCCATGAACTTATAATAGGTATGAAAAAAATATTCTTTTCAGCCATTAAAACATAATTACTTTTCCCTTCCTCCCAGAAAAAAAAAAAAAGAAAGAGAAAAAGAGAAACTTGCAGGTAAGGTCCTATCTGATAGTGGAACGGCTGGATGAAGAACGCGCAATTCTAGCTAAAATAAGAGGATCTTAAACTACCTATTTTTTTTTTCAAGAGACTCAGCAAGATATGTTAAGAAGAATTTGCTGCTCTAGTGGGAAATCCATAGAATTTGCTTACCTCAAGGAAAAACCGTGCATACTGTCCAGCTCCATGAAAAAGCATTTAAAAGGGTCATGCTACTGCACACATTAAACTTTTTGAAAATATGTTTATGTGGATTACATTGAATGCTAATCTCTGTCCTAAAGAAGATGCATCACCTTTTCAACCTTTTTGGTGAGCACTTTTCAAGCAGCTGGTGTGTGCTGGGACTCAGAAAGCCATTACTCGTCCTTAGGAAATGAATTGCCTTTCCAGAGAGACACCAGGCAGGATGGAAAAATTAAAGTTACTGCAATACACAGAGAGATATGGGGCTGGCAGTGAGAGATGAAATCAAGGTGTCCTGGGTTTGAAAGCCACAGGTTGTGTTAAAAATGTGCTTACTGGAAAGACCATCAGGAGGAAGCCAGATCTTTCATCTGGTCTGTCAGGATATTGCTGTAAATAGGCAGTGTGACTCAAACTTGAACTTACATGCAGTTTCTGATTTTGGGGTTCAGGGGTCACTTTGCAACAGCAGATGTGACTCTGTGGTGGTGGTTTGGGGTCTTCTTCTGCACTACTGCCTGCCTGGTGCACAGGAGGGTGCAAAGGTCCCTTTTCTGTGTGGCCAAGGCGCAGCAGTGCCTGTCTGCTATAAGCGCTGAATTATTTTGTGGTTGTAGCCACCATCATCCATAGATTATATTAAGACCTGTTAAAACTGTAAATTTAACAGCAAGTGTGTGGCAGTACAAGCCTCTTTTGCATGGTTTATGGAGGTCTGGAAAGATTTATTTCTTCCCGGAAAATTTTTTCACTAACACTCAAAGTTTTACAATCCCCCATATCAGGAAAAATTCTACTCCCAGCTTTATTCGAATATCCGTTGATAGATCAACAGATCTTTCTGCTATGAAATCCTCCCTTTGCCACTTTCACCCTTGTCTGAAATGTGGATTGTGTGGGCTCAAAAGTATCTGATTCCTATAGATATTATCTTTGGGGGGGGGGGGGGGGGGGGGGGGGATAAAAGAAGGAAAAGACAGACAGATAGAAAGTCAGTTGATTTACTTTCTCTATAGGGCGCATCGCAAAGGTTGAACATTGGATTATGTCTACAGCAAGGATTCCAGCTTAAGATGTCTGATGTTAACAGACTAATGACATGTTATGGAATTGATTTTCCATCAGCCTTTTCAGGGGTATCACTCCTCTTTGTTCTTCTAATAGACAACATCACCTTTAGAACCTCTCTTCTCTGCATCTATTAACTGGCATGTGTATTCCTTTCCTTTCCCTTCACTATTTCATATGCTATAACTTGATATGAATCTAGCTTTGCAAATGGCTAATATCTTTATAACAGACTGGTGAGATCCAGATATGAGCATTTTTCAAAAAGAAGAAAAATTGCTGGGCTGAGGCTGATGCTTTCACAATACAGAAAGAGCACTGGGCATGGTACACTGTAGCCACAAGCCTTGGGTTTGATAGAAAATTACAGTTTAGTGTTTAGAATCTGATTAAGAGAGTGTCTCAATCCAGGGTTTTGAAATTATATCTAAGCTATTAATTCCTATTAGTTTCTCTCAGATGCACTGGTATTAAAATATGCATTTTAAGTAAGAATATAAATTTTAAAGTACATCCTGAAAGATTTCTGTGGCCTTTGGGTTAAGCCTTAATTGATTTATACCAGTTAGATACTTAATATCTTTTAAATCATACAAGGAGAGAACTTTTCTGGGACATGTGAATCCTTGCAAGTGAAGAAGTAGCTAAGAAATGGTGGAAGATTTTGAAATGTGTTATTAATGTATCTTACAGGAAAGGGAGAAACAAGCTCCAAGTATTTTTTACTGGGAGATTTTTGGTTACATTTCAATTGCCTCTCTGAACCTCTAAGTGCTGTACTTACCTCTGTGGTAAACATACTCCAATATACGTGGGGACATATTTTATGTTGAAATTAGCAAGTTGCTGAGTTGATATCACCTGGTCCGTCTTTGATGTATTCTCCTCTGTTTGCAATCTGTAATACCATCCAGAGTTATGCAAAGCTGACTGAAGGTTGTGCCAAGTTCAAATGAAGTGTCTATTTATCAATGGTAGGTTTCCTGCTGGAGCCCAAGATGTTAATATCGAATATGCCTAATAGCATTTTTCAAACTCAAAGAGTCCTGGCTCATTGCTGAGCATTTTGAAAAGGAAATCTCAACTGATATGGGCACTCTGCATTAAAAAATGCCTCCCCAGCTTTCTGTAATTATGTGCTTTGATAATACATGGCTCTCCCCATAACATTAACCAGAGAAGGGGACTGAGGAGTCCAGGTTGCCTGCAGAACAGAAATCAGAGTTTAGTTTTGTATGACCCAATGAATACTTGTTAACTATATAACGGCTGCATAAAATATTGGGGGCTGTTAATTATTTACTTGTCTTAGAAGTGTAAATTCTCACCTGTCTTGGGAAAGAAGTGAAAACCACTGATACTGTGATGGCAATTGCTCTTCATGTATGCCTTTGTCATCCTAATATACTTTGAAATTGGACAAGGTTTTAAAAATTATAATTTTGTTTGCCTAAAACACCCCAAAAACCAATATGATCTACTTCATCTTGCTGTCCTGTCCTCCCTCATATAGCTTTTGAGCTCCATGACCGATTTTAACCAACTTTCAGTGATTGTGTATCCATCTCAAAAATAAGTTATTTCTCCATGTTCTACAAAAATAAACATGAAATGTCTGCATTAGGAACACACACTGCTTTTGTATTGAAAACAGGGGGAAAAAAGTGGAAAATACCTTCATTTATCCTGTCCCTTTCCTCCTATACAGGAAGGAGATGTTATGAATGCCTCCTTTGTGTGAAAAACTTCTGATGGAGTTCACTTTATTAGGCATCAGAGAATCCAACTACAAGATACAAATCCATAAGAAAGCAAGCTTCATTAGTTTCATTGCTCATGGAAGTGCTTGTTAATACAGACACTCCATTTTTAAAATGTGTTTCTCTGAGCAGGGAAACTGTCTAGTGGAATTAAAGCTACGTAGAAGATGGGCCCCTTGCCAGTTCAAAGGAACACAAATTAAGGCTCTGATGTTGGTAGCATTTATGCATGTGCTTAATTTTACAAACCAGTGGGAGTAGTCATAGATCTGAACTTGAACACATTTGTAAGTGTTTGCAGACTGGGGACTATGGAAATAAACATAATTTTGTGATATTGTATATTTGTACTATGTAAGCTGAGTATAGCACTTGAAGATGCACATTTGAAGTTAAACTGGAAACAGGCGTTTAAGGATTCTGCAATGAAAATATATATTCCATATTTTTTTGATGAGTTGGTGCATTCAGGTTTAGTGGTTGCAAAGTCTGTACAAATTGCTGTTGTCTTTAATGAAAATTGTTGCTTATTTGGGAGAGTAATTAGTAGATGCCAAGTTAGTTACATTCAGCAACAGCAACATTAGACTCACTATAGTACGGGGAAAGGAAACAATAATAGAGGAGAAGGAACAAGGCTGTGTACCAGCAAGATCTAAGCAAATGCAGAGTATTTATTTTCAGTATTTTCCTCCACACTTTTTTCTTCTTTTGCCATCCCATGCTGCATTCAGAAGGCTTTGAGAGTATTCTCTAGAAAAGAATTTCACGGAGTATGCAGTATTTTGTATGTAAGGAAAAGGATATTTTTCCATTCTTTGAAAGCTAGTAAAAATGAGCCATCAATTTAAAAGTAAAAAAAGACACCAAGGTACAAGAGATTTGAGAAGGGTGCATGGGAAGGTTGCCATAGCAGACAAGTCAGTGGCAGACGTACAACAAGAGCAGCTTAGACAACCAGTGGATCAGGGGCAGAAGCACCAAGAGCACAGCTCCAAGCTCCCAATTCCTGATGTAGAGCACTTTCTACCTGCCCAATGACAATAACACAATACTGGGGATTCAGTACTGCAGGCCCAGCATATGAGAGACCACAGGCCATGGATGTCAAACTGCTCTGTGTATTTATGCAGTTAGTGTCTGCAGCCCTGTGACCACAGCAGGCTCTTGTTCTTCATATTTGAAACTCAAATGCCAGATCTTGAGCCTGTACAAATCACAATAACTATGTAGGGTCTGACTGATTTATACCAGATGGAGATTTGGTACTGTACATTCTCTTTGGTTTCAAACTACATTACTCCAAAGCATTAACTCTCAATTCAGAAGCACCTAAGTGGATGTGAAAATACCCATTTAAAGATTTAGGGAAAATTTATTTGAAGTCTTAATCCAACTCCTGTAAAAACATGTATCCTGGAAGCGGTATGGACTCATCAGAAATTCAGCATAGATGCACTCAGATCATACCTCAAATGAATCAGAAACACGCTGCACGTTCCTCCCCATTCTGGACTCCAGGATGTCATAATTTGAGTCTAAATATTGCAGCATACATTTGTCTGTGACAATGAGCTACTGAATATTGTTTGAAAACAGAAGGGGACTATTCTTCAGTCTCTGAAAAGACGAACAGGTAAGTGAGGCTCCCTAGGAGAGCTCTTCTTCCAAGCATAATTAATGAAAATGTATATAATAGTTGTAGAAACAATTTATTGAAAAAAACCCACAGACTTTTAGCCTGATTATCTTTCTATTTATGTTAACATAGATCATGAATATCTCAATCTGAATTGAAAGGCAAACTATCAGCTGATTTCTGTTAGCTCACTGTGATGAAGCTAATGGAGCAAGAATTAGACCCTTTCCATGAACTGCTATCTGTTCTTTCACATTTGAAGTTAAGATTATATCTTACTGCAAGGGTAATAAAAAATTACAGCCATTCTGCTGAGTTATTTCACTGACCTTAGTTTTTCTATAAAAATAATTGCCATCAACATCACAATATCCATTTTGAGTAATTTTTATACATGTCTTGCCTGTGGATGCTTGAAAACTTATCAGTCTTCCTTACCACTCTTAGAAAATGGATGCTGTATAAAAAGCACCAAAATCTCCATACCAGACATAGTTCTTTCTCTGAGGCTTCTCAGAATAAATTCAGCATTATTCACAAAAAAGAAAAAGAGCAAGTGGGGTGGAGGTGGGTGGGGGGAGACACTGTAAATCCAGGTGTCATTTTTGCTTGATTAAGAATTCCTTTAGGACCAAAGAAGAGAACATTTTGTAAAAGCCCTGCAAAATTAAATCTTAGAGGTTTGAGGAAAAAGCTACAGACACTTTCTCCATTTGCTGGGAATAAAGTGGAAAGAAATTTCTCTTACTATATTTTTTGTAGACTGCCATTATTATGTTTATATGCTTCTTTTCCTCCACTGTGTATTTTGGAAAACAACCTCAATCTTTTCAGTGGCATCTGCAGAAAGATGCAGAACTCTTCGTGCACATTTTGTAGCTGTTAGCCTAGTTTGTAGTCCACAGGATTTTCTGTAAGTTTGTACTATTCATTGTGTTGAAGCACCTGGTTTCTGTTACAGTCTGATTAGATTTTAATGCTGAACTTTCTTAGGCTTCTCAGAAAATCCTAGCTATCAGGCAAAAATAATTTCCAACTAGTTCAAACAGCCATGACTTGCAATTAAACAGAGCTATATAGAGGATAGGAAAGAACTGTGAAATCCTGATCTAAAATGAGGGTGACCCAAACTTCAAAGAAATTTCAGTGAAAGCTGAAAGTTGCATTGGTTCAACTGTTAACAGCCTGTCCTGGCTACAAACTTAATGCAGGACTTTAAATATGCACTACAGACAGTAAAATGCCTAATATCTGCATAGCATGTACACACTGAAGTGTACAGATCTTGTAGATATGTGGTTAAAAACAAATATTTGGGTCTGAAAATGAGTTATAACCAAATACTGCATTCTGTTTGCATTTTATGCCTGAAAGAATGACCACTGAATAACCAAAAGAGATGGAAAGCGATGTTTCTGTCTGGGAACGTAGAAGCAGTAGAGATGGATCCCAGAAGGGAGGATGGCTGGTCAACCACTATGTCCCCAAGCAACCTTGATTATTACAGAACTGCTTTACCTCCCCCAGGTATTTCCACTAGTTTGTAGAGTAAAAATCAGAAGCTTTAACTCCGTGTTAGAGGCTGGCACTTATTCTGACTGGGGGAAACTTAAAATGATTTCTGTCATGTGTTTTGGACCTCAAAATAATCTTCAGTAGAATATGAGAGATGATACAGCAGCAGGAAAAGAAAACCCAGAGCCAGACCAGTGACATGAGTTGCTTGTATAATGCTTCCAGCAAGCCTAAAAAAACCCCTCAAAATTCAGTGTGCAAGTTAAAGCAGACTGTAAGTTTTAACTCTGGGACTAGAACCAGACAGACAGCAGATCACTCAGTCTTACTCATGCAATCCCGACACTATATTGCAATGTCTATATATTTTATACTGGTGGGCTGTTCTTTCGCATGATATCTCTGAGGTATTGGGCACTGGCAGCAACAGGCAAGAGAGAGTTGTCTTTGTTTTTGTGGTTTTTTTTTGTTCATAATCATCATGTTTATGGTAACCTGCATCAAAATCCCACTTTCTTGTCTCTCCTGTCTCTTGTTATTACAACTTCTTAGGCAAGCAGAGCAGTGTTACCTTTCCTGTCTTAGAGGTTATTTAAGGGATCTTGCTGCGGCAATAAATAATATTTATTAACCATTAAAGAAAAAAATATTATAAACTTTAATCCTGCTTCCAGTGAAATCATTGGTAAAACTGTCGTTGATTTCCAGCCAGCAGGAGAATTTTTCTTCATCCTCTTTACAAAGTAAAGGCAGTAGAATTATCCTTCCACATTAATGGTGAAATACAAAAATGAGTTCAGCAACGAAACATTCAAGACTTTTCAGGCATGAAACAACAGTAAAATTTAAAATCATTAAAGCCAGCAAAATATTCTCTCATGTTATTGGGCAAGCTATCACCATTTCTTTTCCTTCTGTATTTTTCTTCCACTCTCCTTCCCAGGAGAAAGCTTCCATCATCTCTCTTACTCAGATCACCACTTTCTTAACTGTTGTACATATTCTCTCCAGATACTGAAAATGGAATAAAAACAGTTCTTAGTCTCTCCTTAACATTTTCAGCATATGAATAACCAGTTACTGATTAATCAGAACATAACATTTGAACATCTTTAAAACTAATATCTAAACTATGGAATATACATGAAAATCATGCCCCTCCTGATTTTTAGATCATACCACAGCAATCACTGTCACATTGGATAATGTGGGCTGAACAGCTTTACTCCATAATTTGTTCATCAAGCCCATACTCTGCTTGTACTTCAAGTTGACAGCTTTTGGTTCAAGGGTATTACAGAGCAGAAAGTCCCTTTAATTTCAAGAAAAGTTATTTTGATGGCTAGAAATGTTCATTTCAAATTTGAATTAGCCTCACTTCAGCAAAATCTTTTTAATATATTTTTTTTCTGCTAAATTAAAGACTTGTTTACCACCACAATTTCTTCATCCATCACTGAAATAGAGCCTACTCTTAGATAGGTGTGAGAAATTGAGCCTATAAGATAGCATAAGAGGCTCCTGCTGACACAGAACCAATATTTACGGTGGAGCTATGAAAATATGCCCCAATAGCAAATCTGTCCTGGGATATGGATATTATTTAATGGTTCATTATGTCATTCTTATGGACATGTGAAAAGAAAGACAAAATATAAAGAATCCATGTTGACTCGTCATCTTTATTAATTACAGCTCTTTTGGAGCTCTGCAATTATTCTGATAGTCTGCAGACCTTAGTCATTGTATCTGTTGCAGGGCTGCCATCTCTCTGCATTTAATTTCAATTGACATTTAACTCCAGTAGTGTACTTCTTTATGGGGTAAATAAGGGCTATCTAAAAACATGAGAGGTGGCAGAAGGTGCTCCTCTTGTCACACCATCCCAAATTCACCTTGCTGTTGAGACCCACCAGCAAAGCTCCTTGGGAAATAGCTCCCATGGGGGGAAATATTTAACAGATCCAAAAGCTGGCTGTCATGATTCATATTCTTTCTTCAAGTACCATGAATTTCCATGACAAATGGCATCTGTCTTATCACGCCTGATGCAAGCGAACAGCTGGGGGAAGCCAATCATGAAACTTTGGGTCAAATATGCAATGTTTTGCTCACAAATCCAGATCCCATTTGCTGTGATTCATTGGTCATAAGGGAAGCTACAGAAAAGTACTGTGCTATCTTTCCTGATGACAGTCTCCAAACACTTCTCTACATCAGTCTACCATCTGTCTGAGGATTTATGGTGGCTTTGCTATTGTTCAAGCCAAGGAAACTTTAATACTCTTTTTCAAATAAAGTCTTAAATTGAAATAAAATGTTTTTTTAAAAATGTTCTTGTGTGTGTTTGCCGGGCAGTAATACTAGCACTGTGGCATAAAGTCTTACTGTGCAAGGCACAAAGAGAAACTGAGGTGGTAATGCAGAAGTCTCAGCCAGGGTGAGGAGGGATCAGTGGTCCAACTGACCCTACTGGTGTGTTCATCCAGCTGGGACATCATTTGTGTTCCAAAACCAAAGAGGAGGGGGAAAAAAATACGCTATGAAGAAAAACAACACCACTTTTTTTTTTTTTTTCTCTAACAGCATAGATAAAAATCATCTGTGCTTGAAATTTCAGAGGCTGCATTTCAATGCATTTTAGAAAGGAAAGAATACTACTTGTTCTTTTAAATGGGTGAGACTAGTGAAATGAAGGTGGAACTTTAAGTCAAACATGCTGGACAAAGTCAAACAAACTACTGTGCTGGACCAGGGCACCCCAGGCTGTTGGCATTTTGAAGGATGTTCCTATGAAAAATTTATATGCAGTTATTTTCAGGAAGGGAATTTTGTGACATCTTTACCATTATCTACTCTGTCTTGTGGTTGGTTGACAGGCACACTCGAACCCATGGGAAGGGAATGTGGGTAGAACATTTTCTTCTTTTGACACACAAGATATTGCACTGTGCCACTATCTAGTAACAGAAAAAGGAAAAAAAAGATTGCTGTGATATATATATGAATAAATCAGCGTGCTGCTTCATCTATTTGCTAACACACTAACTTTGAGTGACATGGTGATACCCATTTTACTCATGTTTTCTTCAGACTGCTCTCAGCCTTGCTTAAGTAGAACTTCAAAAATAACAGGTATTAGTTTAGACACTTGCATATACTCTTTAAAACTAGAGCATGCAAAGTGACTGTGGATTTGTACTGGAATTTGAGACATCAACTTTTGAGATAAAGTTGAGACATGAAAATTTCAAATAGGACCTTCTCTTTTGTGCCTACACTATTTGCAAAAACATTTTTTATTTGGAATAATTGTCCTACAAGTTTTTCTTTTCTGCTATACACAAACCTGCAAGAAAAAAAAAAGTAGAATAAACAAGTTTGTAAGAATTAGCCTAAATGCCAAAATGCAGTTCATAAAATTCACAGCCCAAAATTAATTTCCTTCTCTCATTCTTTTCCATGTCACACCTTTTTCCTCTTACTCTGCAACTATGTTTATGTGCTTTACACAGTCTGACTAAAAAAAATGACATAGAACCAAAGCCTAATCAAGGAATATGT
Source organism: Ara ararauna (assembly GCA_028858755.1). Classification (NCBI taxonomy): domain Eukaryota; kingdom Metazoa; phylum Chordata; class Aves; order Psittaciformes; family Psittacidae; genus Ara; species Ara ararauna. Next base: position 8,738,563 of record CM054385.1, read on the forward strand.
TAATTTAGAAAGGTTCTACTTTGGCAGTGCTGTCTTACTATGCCCCAAATGTTGTGTCTGATGTAAGTAAGACTTAAGCTGTAAATTTTGCAGGGCAAAATTGTCTTTTTAAAAGAAATTTATAGCAATGTATTGCCTAGAACTCTGGCTTCCCAGTGATGTACCTGATTTAATAAGTCATGTTTTAATAGGCAAGCCATTTACCTATTTTGATATGAACTCTATCTACCATGTAATGTATTTATTTCAGCATAGTCTAAGGCATCTCTAGCCCAGGATATATGTTTCAATTACATTTCAGTGCGAATCACATCCACTGCAAGAATCTTCATACTCCGGGACCTTGAGTAATGAAACCTTTTAAGTGCTGGAGTGCCCAGTACTGAAATCTTTATTCTGGCAATCTCCCACAAAGGCAAACATGTCTCTTAGCAACTTTGATCAATACCCCAATATGCTGGACCAAAAAGCTTTGTCAGAAATGTGGATTCCTTCTGTTTCTATCAATAAAATATGCAATTAATTGAAGATTGAGAATTTTATTAATTTAGGTTTGATTTTTTTTTCCATTCAAATTCTATCAATCAGCCATATTTTCAGTTATGCATGGATCTGGCCCTCATCTGGCATGAAGCAGGGAAGCTCTAGTAAGATTGAATCTAAGATCCAGAAGGCAGAAATGGCTGGAAAATGTAATAGCTCATGTATACTGGCTGGTGAATTTACTTTATACATACCAAGTACTTCTGGTGCAAGTGCTAGGTTAGCCTGTTAATTAATTTGGAGCCTGTAAAATCCATCTATTCCAAGTAGAATAGTGATGGTACCAAATAATCATGATTCCCTTGGACACTGAGACCTCATGAGGTCTCCCCACAGCAGAAGCCATCCAAGCTGCTCACAGGTCTATCCCAGCACTGTTCCCAGGGCCAGAAGGAGCCAAGGAAAAGCAAAAACTGGAGGAGTCTAGAAAAAGCAACAGTCTGATTTTCTACCTTCTTACAGCAGTTTTATGCCAGTGTAAATCTGTGGATGGCTCTACAATAGTAAAATCACTGGGGGGAAAAAACAAGTGTGAAAGAGACTTGCAAATTCAAACAACTTACACTGTGTCACATCCTGAGCTGGCTTTAGAGACTCAGGTTGAGAGAGGGTACTGCACTAATGTCAGGAAGAAACCCTTTATCACCATAACCTAGTAGAAAAGTTGCTAAATCTGAAGCCTTACAAAGCTGAAAATAAGCACGTGTTTTATTCTGACTTTTTTTTCATGCAGCTGCAATTAATCTGTTTAAGTAACTATTTAACAAAGTTGCGAACTGTGGTGCTGCAATCTTGGTATGGCCATTGGATATTTTTGTTCACAGAAGTTGTTCCCTACTAGAGTTAAATTCTGAAGCAAGTGAAAATAATCTAGTAAAAAAGGGAAATAGATACAGATATATGAGATTTATATGCTTTCACATTAACAGAGCTTCTCTTATAAAACCCCATTAATCAAGCATTCCATCAATATAAAGTTTTCCATTAAATTCAAAGAGGAACTGTAGCAAGTGTAATCATGGAGCTTGTTTAATACAGTGCAATGATACCAACATTTCCATTTCATCTATCCAGTTGCAAAGCTTTTTTCCTACTGTGCTTGTCACTGGAGTAGCTGAACAACTCAGTGACAGAGTAGAAATCTTTCCCAAATATCTACATGTGGGAAAAAAAGGGCAAAAAATCCTCCACTCCAAATTTCTTTAAGCAAAGACAGCAATAGCAGACTTACAAATTTCAGTACAGGATTTTGGACATAGCCTTGGGTGGCATGGTTTAGTGGGAGGTGTCCCTGCTGATGTCAGGGGGGTTGGAACTAGATGATCTTAAGGTTCTTTCCAACCCTAATGATTCTATGATTCTATGATTCTATGTTTAGTTTTTCTGGGCCCACAGCTCATCAGTTTTAACTTGCCTCAAACATGGCTGTACAGCTTCTTCATCCAGCTGACATCTGAACACTTCAAAGGAGTAGAAGTGAAAAGCTTTAGTACCTGGGTGAGGCACAAACGGAAACAGTGGTTTTTTATTTGTTTGGGGTTTTTAAAATATTTGTATGCTTTGTATGTTCTTTATTGTAGAGAATCAATATAGCAGAATGTCGTGGTTTAAGACTAACTCACACAGTCTCTCTCTCTCTCTCTCACTCACTCACTTCCCCTTCTTTCTTCCCCCCGCTCCCGGAGGGGTGGGAAAGAGAATCAAAAAGAATACAACTCCCACAGGTTGAGATAAGAACAGTTTAGTAACCAAAGTATAACACAAATCACTACTGCTACCACCAATAATAATAATGATAAGGCAAATACAAGGAAAGAATACAATTCTCACCACCTAATACCAAGCCCGACCACACAGTGCATCCCCACTCTTCCGGGTCTCTGCTCTCTGCTTTTCACACCCTGGGCATGATGTGCTGTGGTATGGAATAACCTCTTTGGTCAGTTTGGGTCAGGTGTCCTGTCTCTGCTTCCTCCTGGCTTCCCCTCCTCCCTGGCAGAGCATGAAACTCAAAAAGTCCTTGGACAGACCAAAACATCACTAAGCAGTAACTGAAACACTGGTGTTATCAGTGCTGTTCCCAGGCCAAAAGTCAAAAACACAGCGCTGCACCAGCTACCAAGAAGGAGAAAAATGATTGCTGCTGCTGAACCCATGACACAGAAGAGAGGAGAGAAGAAGCTAAAACAAGCAAAAGAAACAAAAGGGTTGAGTAATTCAGATCTCATAATGAAGTATCGTGGAAGAAAATGACATTTTTTTAAAGGAAACTTTATATAATCTTGTTAACATTAAATAGCAAATATTAAGTTGGATTAGACATAAGAGAGAAGAAAATGAAATGGAACGGCATAGGGAGGGGAGATGTTTAACTCCCCCGGCCTCATTGGCCAGAAGTCAGTGAGAAGGAGAAAGACTCTTCAGGGATCGTTAGACTCCTGGATGGTTTCTGTTCCCTGGGTTACAGAGGGCTGTTAAGCAACATGTGGAAGTGGGATGGGAGCTTCTCTGCCTCAGGGGGTTCTATTTCACCCAAAAGAAAAACACTGGGTTTATTTAATTTATTTGTCATCTCAAGCCATTTTGTTTACATGTCCCTGATGGAGTTTTGTCCTGTTCAATCTTGTTTGCTTGAGGCGAAACATCCAGGGCTTGACTCTCTCCTCTGGCATCTTCAGCTTCCCGTGACAAAGGGCGTTTCCAAAGAAATGAAATTTGTCTTTCATCTCTGAAAGAAATGAAAGCAAACAGTGAAACATCGCATCTTGGAAAAATGAAACAATAGCTTGTGTTCTAGTTGCTCTTCAGTGAGATTTATAGTGTATTTTCAGTATCACTGAGATTACAGGACAGTCCAGGAAGGCCCTTTTGCATATTATACTGCCACTGTAACTGGTGACCTAACCCAGTAGACTGCCAGGGTTGCAAAGTATGTTACTAGCCATGAACATCTCCTATGTTAGCTCATCACACTTTGGATGATGCTAGCTCCCTTTTTCACTCATGCTTCCCAGCCTTGGGTCACCAGCTTCCCCCTTAGACTGGTGACTGTGACACAGGCCAGAAGACTTAACACAAAGTGCAGACTTTGCAGGTGAAGTGGAAAACAAAAGCCTCTGGGGGATTTACTGGGAATATCTGAGGCAGCAGACGAGTTTGCTTATGTGAGGCCATATTTTTACATGATCCAGAGCTCGAGGCCTGTTGCATGGTTCCAGAGAGGTGAGTGTCCCCATTGTTAGGTGAAATAGAAACAGTCAAATAGATGAAGCAGAAAATACAGCAGAGACAGTGAAAGGTTCAGAATCAATTTATTTTCCACTGCTGAAGATGATCACACATGCCTGACTCAGTGCCGTACTCCACCACTCATGAGTTGCATGCTCACCCTTCAGTAGTGAAAGCTATTTATTTGGTCCACATAGAGTATATGCATTCCTCCTGTGTACAAGTATGGACAGACGAGATACTAGAAGACACATAAACCATCATATGTCTTCTCAGTAATGTTTCAGCATGGCTAATCTTGACTGTCTGATCTAATACCACAGTTTTCCCCATCAGGCGTAACCACAGTAATGCAAATGGATTTTGAGAGAAATGAGATCCAGGAGGAGACAGGGTTGAATAGAAAAGGAAGAATCTAACATTTTCATACAAATACAGAATAAAATCTTTACCGTTTCTTACATTTATCTCTTCCTCCTGTGCCAGTTCCATGTCTTTCTGCAGACTGACATGCAGACAATAATGAGGTTGCTTCTCAGGAAAGTATAATACTTCTTCCCCAAAACGACTCATGTGCTTCAAGTTAGATATGTTCTTAAAGGCATCCTTGACTCATGACCCAAGATATCATTTGTCAATGAAAATCTCTCTCCTATTTCTCTTTTGAAGCTAATAAGGCTGTGCATTTACACAGCAAATTCAATACATCTCGAAAAACCAGGTCTGCGAGCAGTACATTATTTCCTGTCTTTCAAAGGCTTTTTAGACTAGAATATAATAGATTGTCTTTTAACAAGTACTTCCCATAAAGTAAGAAAAGTCAGTATAGTGTGGACTTTGCTATCAACATGTAAAGAAACTGACCTAAACCCAATGAGATGTATTTTCAGCAGGGAAAAGGTGTATTCTTAAATCATGAGGCAATGAACAGAAAGTTAAATCACAATGACAGCAATATGTAGTTTAATTCAAAGTTAGCAGGTCAAGAAGGGCTATGAAGGATCCTCACATTTACCCCAAGCTATTAATTCAGATAAAAACTACTAGCTGCTTCAGTCCTCAAGGATTTTATTTTCCATGTTTCTGCTTGTCAGCTCACACGAATGAAGAAAGGAATTTTTTTCTCTATGACATAAGTTTCAATTGACATGTCTAACTTAATGGCTTGGACTCTATTACTTAGAAGATGTCCATGTTTGAGTGCCGCAGCAAAAGTCTAGAAAAAAGGCCTCAGTTTATGTGCATATCTATCCCACGTCCCCTCTTTTTCTCTATGTCTTTCCATTCCTGCACATGTAGTGCAAAGAGTTATGCCTGGCTGCAACTCTGTCCCTTCCACCCTATGGATACTGTAAGCCCTCCATGACACACTGCCTTCAGCATCCATGAAGATATATAGCGGCTGCCAGCATCTGTCCCTTGAGCTCCCCAGAGAACAATGAAGCAAATAATTTCTTTAATTATTTATCAAGGGCTGCTTCCTCAGTCAATAAATTTGTTTTGCTGTCTCCTGAAGGCCTGGCTTTCTACTTTATGAGCTTCTTCTTCCACATGTATTTGAAACATGTTTTATTATTCATATTAATATCTACTGCAAGCTTGCATTCTTTTTCTACTTTTCATCGTCTCTTCTATTTCATTCTGTAAGATTTTTGTTGCCTTTTTTTTTTGTGCATGATGTTTTACGAGACATGACTTGACCTTTAATTAACCTTTTAACCACTCTGTTCATTTGCTTCCTTCACCCATCTTTACACTGAAAAAACTTTGCATATGTATTATTTTAATTGACCACTGAGTCATTTAATTCCCTATCTATTGTCAGGATTTCACTTGAGGGAGAACTGGACTATTCTTTTGAGTGCAGCTCCTCCAAATAAGCACATTTGCAGTTTTGTAATGAACTATTTTAATCAACAGCTGTGAAATGGCGAATAAACCAAATTTGTACTGAGGGCTTATGCAGTGGTAGAGAAGATTTGTGAATTAAATATAAACATATATATATATATGATCCTTCTCACCTTTTATGAAGTGGTGCCTGGTTTTGGCTCAACTCTTCAACTGACAGTAGGCAGAGTGACCACCCCTTCCTTCTTCCCTCCCTCCATTTTGACAGCCATATCAAAAAAGAATCAAGCCAACCCTAACCAAACACCTTGCAAATTGCTTGGCTATTTTAAAAAGTACAGGAGTTGTTAATTATTCTTATTGACAGTTAGGAATAGAATCAAACAGGAGTCAAGAGTGGGAGGAGGAGGGTGTAGGGAGGAGCAGAATTTGCTTAAGTCATTGCTCCTTTTTCACCCATTCACAGCATGGTCCAAAATAATTACTAATCACTGACTTTATGTTCTTCATATAAAGACTTGCTATTTTCAGCTGCAGTGATATAATCTTGCACATAAGCATATTTAACTGGGAGAGAAGTCTGAGAAGTGTCACACTCATCCCCATCTCTCTGTACAACATCACAGGGCTTTCCACATATTTCATCCCAGCAGAGCCTGCTTTTCTAATCAAAGGTATAGAGTGATAATTCAGCAGGAATTATTCTCTGCAAACAGCATGCTTATTTTTTATCACTACTTCCATATGCAGTTTATAGACCTTGTTTGCCTCAAAATTGTGCACTGAAATATGGAAGCAGCCAAATCCAAGAAAAGCAGACACAGGAGAAAAATGAAATCGAGTAAATCTTACAGAGAGACTACAGCCTTCTCTTTTATGCCTATACAAAACAAATAGGGAAATATTAATTACATCTTGAAAAATAATGCCATCTGGTCTACTAGAGGTGATGGCTTCAATCATATTGATGTCAGATGTTAATAGAATTTTTACATATTTCAGCTGGTGAAATTTTGTCTTTCATACCTAATATCTTGCATCAAGCGCCATGTACCTGTGCTAGCACACCCCGGTGGTCTTTTAGGACAAAAATAAGTCTTTTTAGTCTACAGTTATGTAAAAGTACGCATTAGTATAGGCTAGTTTATGTATTTAAACAGGTTAATACACTAACTTGCCTAACTAGAATATAATCTGAAAATATGATCAGCAGAATAGACTGCATGGAGTAATTCCTTGCAAAAGTTCAACTCTGTGTGATTATAGTCACGAGTGTGGCTATATAATAAATCTTATTATTTAGTAAAGTGTGGATTCAGTGCACTACTGAAATAATCACCACTTCCTCTCACTTTCATATATTTCAGAAATAGTTTGCCAGTTCTTAAAGTAGAAAACAATAGAAACAAGCCACATAGATGCCAGACACACAGATAACTCCCTTTCCCCCTTAAAAGTAACAAATACATTTCAAATACTATAACCTTTCTAAAGGAATCCTCAAAATAAAAACAAAACAAAACCCTTATTTCTCCATCTGTTTTGTACCTACCTGATCAGTTATAATCAAATTTACACTAGAAGAAGACAGAAGGAAGATACACCAAGGAAACTAAAAATTAGTTCATTCAAATATGCATTGATCTTATTTTCAAATATAAAGGTGAGAAAGCAAAGTAACTGGCTGGGATTTTGAATGGTGAAAAAGTATCACTTGAAAAAGAAAATAAGAAAGACAGTTTACCATAGGGCAGACGAGTGATTATACCCTGTGGGTGCAAAAAATAACCTTCATGAATGTAGCAATCTGGCTGAGTTATTTCTTTTTCTGCTTAATCAAAAACTTTAAATATCTTCAAAGACACAATTAGGACAGTTTAAGTTCTCTTTTGGTTTGTTTGACTGTTATGAGAGGTGTAGAAACTCTTGGTGTGAATTAGCAAATCACTATGCTAGATTATTTTAAATTATTTACCTTTTTTTACTGGGTAAACCCTGGCTTAGAATACACTGTCTATGAACAAGCTTTGCTCAGCCACAGTATTTTCCAGAGCACATCTATCCC